>OY728142.1:1715426317-1716760317 GCA_963277665.1 Viscum album | reverse complement strand
GAATGTAACACCCCCGAATGATACTGGGTTAAATGACTATATGATTCGACTCATGCTAATAAGGTGCACCATTAATTTAAGGAGCATACCTAATTATAAATCCACAGTTAAGCACACTTGACATGGAGTAGTGATTAGGATGGGTGACCTTCTCATAAGTTTCCCAGAGTGTGTGTGAGTGGGGAAAAAGCACATGAAATGATATGTGTTGGCATGTGGGGATAATCATTAGTCAGATAACACGTTCGGGCACGTGGGTGGGCCCTACGGTGGGAATCACATGTCTGCCGGGCAACTGGTAGTACACGGTGGGTCAAGACCTGATGAGCAGGTTAAAGTCGGGGTGTCTGTGCTGCCATCGAGTCATAGTTGTTACATTTGGTATCAGAGGAATAACTCGGTCCTAAGTGTGGTGCACTGCCTGGGTTGGATGTAGGGTCCACAACGAGGATGTTGTGCACTAAGGGGGGGGGGGGGGGGGTAAATGTAACGCCCTAGAATGATAAAGGGTTAAATGACTAAATGATATGAATCATGTCATGGGGGTGAATGTAACACCCTATAATGATAAAGGTTTAAATGACTAAATGATATGACTCATGTCAATAATGTGCACATTAATTTTCAGGTGCCTATCTGATTAGAACTCCACATTTATGCGGGAAAATAAGCACATAAAAAGTGTTAGGGCCTTAATAAAGGGAATACGTAATGATATTGAATCATGTCAATAATGTGCACATTGATTTACTAATGATTAAGTAATGATTAAAGAACAACTAAATAATGATTAATGAATGATTACCTAATGATTAGTGAATAATTAAATAATGATTAAATACTGTTAACTAATGATTAAAAAATGATTAGATAATGATTAGCTATTCATTAAAGAATGATTAATTAAGGACTAAAGAATGATTAACTAATAATTATTTAATAGTTAACTATTAATTTACTAATAATTATATATAAAGTAACCAATTCCATCTATTAATGAAGTATTGATTATATCGTGATTAATGATTGATTAAGGTACAATTAATATAGGATTAATTAATGATTATAGAATGATTAACTAATAATTAATTAATGAATAAATATTAAATCATTAATTGTACAACGGGCCTTGCTGCACACCTAGTTTGTCCCTCTCAGGGATATATTATAAATGATTCATATTTTTTATTATAAAGTACTAAACATACCATTAGGAAGATTAAAATTGTACTATGAAACATTAGTGTCATCTTTTAGGATATAAAAAGATGTTAGAAAATTTCAATATAATAAATATTGTATAGTCAATCCTCTCTATGAATAGTATTTACACTATCAGAATCTTGATCAAAAACTATTTTTAGTGGGTAGAATCATGTTTTCCTATGTCTACTTATATAGAAAGGTTATTCAAACCATGAAAGGAGCTTCTTATAGTACACAAACAACAATAATGGATAGGAAAACTAATTGTTTAACCCTAAGTGATCTTCAATATAGAATTAATGGTTGATTAAATTTGGAACCTAATCAAGAGATCAATTCTATTAGCTATAGATATTTGCAATTCGTTACTTCACTATGGCATCTAGCTTGTCCATTTTACGCTTACGAGCATTGGATCCAAGCAATAAATTTATTTTCCCAGTGGCCAGATAGTGCCATGATGGAGTTATATGTTAAGGTTTCTACTATACAATAATAACATCCAATATGAAAAGTTCACGTGTGGTGATATGAAAGCATAATCAAACTATAAATGAATAAACTATAAAGAAATCTTGTGAGAAAATAACCATGAAACATACCATCACGCGATAAATCATACATAAATTAAAAATCACACCATTTGAGCTCTAACTTATTTTTTAAAGTCAAACTAAGGTAGATATCAGTTACAAAAAAACATTTTGTATTCATCATCTAAAAGTTTATAAGAAAATAAGTAACGAAATGTTTTGTAAGGTGAAGAAAAATGAAGAGAAAACACTGAATCAATTTATTTATCAATGATGAAATGAAAATTATGATCATATAATGTAAAATTGACAATAAGAAACCAATTAGATAACACATGAATGATTTACCAAATATATGAAAGACCTTGACATTTTTCAATAAAATAGAGTTGGATGAGAAGAGTCTATCTTCAAAAGTGATGTAAAATCCATCTTACTATGGACTTCTAATCTGGTAGTCTCCTAAAAAGGAAGGTCCACCTTATTGACATGAGTCATATCATTTAGTCATTTAACCCTTTATCATTTCAGGGTTCACCTTGTTGACATGTCCTTTCTAGTGTGTTATGTCCTCACTCTCGCACACACACATTGGTAAACTTTCCAAAAGATCACCCATCATGATAACTACTCAAGACCAAGCATGCTTAAATATGGAGTTCTAATCATGTAGTCTGTTGAAAAGGAAGGTGAACCTTTTTGAGATGAGTCATATCATTTAGTCAATTAACCCTTTTTCATTCTGAGGTGTTACATTCACCCCCTATAGAGAACAACATCCTCATTGTGGGCCCCACATATCAACCTAGGAAGTGAACCATACATAAGGCCGAGTACCACCTCTGATACCAAAATGTAACAAATAGGCCCCAATGACAGCATAGACACCCACCTTAACATGGCCTTCATGTCTTGGCTCACCAGGTATCACCAGTTTCCCCACAAACACTGGTCCCAACACTAGGGCCCACCCACATTCTTGAATGGGTCATTTGACTAACGATAGTCCCCACATGCCAACAAATGTCCTTTCTAGTGTGGGCCCTACATCTCAACCCACGTAGTGCACCATACTTAAATTTGGTTATCACCTCTGATACCAAATGTAATAACTACGCTTCGATGATAGTAAAAATACCCCACCTTAACATGGTTTTCGGGTCCTGGCCAACCTGGTACCACCAGTTTCACAACAGACACATAGCCCCACCTGGGGCCCACCCATGTGCCCGAATGAGTTATCTGAAAAATTATTGTCCCCACATGCCAACAGATGTCATTTCTAGTGTGATTCTTCCTCACTCACACACACCTTGGGAAACTCCCCATAAGGTCACCCATCCTGATCACTATTCTAGGCCAAGCATGCTTTACCGTGATGTTTTAATCATGTAGTCTCCTGAAAAGTAAGGATCACCTTGTTGACATGAGTCATATCATTTAGTCATTTAAACCTTTATAATTCTAGGGTGTTACATTTACCCCCTTAAGAGCACAAACTCCTCATTGTGGGCCCTACATATCAACCAAGGCAGTGTACCACACTTAATGCTGGGGTACCACCTCTAATACCAAATGTAACAACTAGGCCCCAATGACAGCACAAACACCCCACCTTAACATGGCCGTTGGGTCCTACCCACTAGGTACCACCGGTTACCCCACAGACTAATGGTCCCCACCTTAGGGAACCTTGTTGACATGAGCCAAATCATGTAGTCATTTAACACTTTATCATTCTAGGGTGTTACATTCAACCCCTTTAGATCACAACGTCCTCATTGTGGGACATACATCTCAACCCAGGTCGTGCACCACGCTTAAGGCTGGGTACCACCTCTGATACCAAATGTAACAACTGGTCTCCAATGACAGCATAAAGACCCCACATTAAAAATGTCACGACCCGTCCTCGGGGCCTGTGTCGTGACTAACCCAAGCCCACCATCCATATGCAAGGGGCTGGCGACTAGCACCAAAGGCGAAAATCCCGATAAAAGGGAAGGCATTGCCTTTATAAAAGGAAACAAACACAACAGAGTACACAAGAGAAGTAACCACTAAGTAAAACTGAGTACAAAGGTAAGTACTGGAAATTAAATGGACCAGTATACAAACCCAACTAAAAGTAAAATACAACTGAGAAAGAAAGTACAACAGCTGTGTAGTAAAGCAGCAACCACCGAGTCGTCCTCTCGGAATCCCACCTGAAGGGTGGGTACAGATAGTCTTGTCGGTACCTCGGTTTCGTCTGTACACTCCGTGTACATCCCGCCAGGTGGTCAACCTTGGGATACTATCCAGCTCAACAAGCCTCAATCACGATTAGTTCTGTCCGTCGTCTGCAACCAACACAACGTAGTGCGGGCATTGCCCGTGCATGGGTGAGTATAACGATACTCAATAGGGACCCGAAGACCCCCGAAGGTCTCCCAGAATCCACGAAGGATAATCCACAAAGGAAAGATATAAACACGAAGTATCAACCAACTCTACTTAGGTATATGTCCATACATATACCTAAGTCATCAATCTTAGTTCAGCTCTAACTTCCGAGCCCAAGCACAATCCAGTCCACATAGGAAAAGAAGTCAATCAAATTAATGATAATGATTTAAAGACAAGACTCATCTCACACAGGTATACTACTCACGAAGAGGGATGGAGATGATTAAATGTAGCCTCTGAATCATCTCCTCCGTTGAACCCACGTAGGAACCAAGTACAGAAGTCATCGCTGCCGAACCCACGTAAGATCCAAGTACAGTAACCATCACTGCCAAACCCACGTAGGATCCAAGTACAATTGTCTTCGCTACCAAACCCATGGTGGATCCAAGTACAGTCCTCATCGTTTCCGAACCCATGAAGGATCCCATCATGGTAGTCGTTGCAGTCGCAGCCAGCTCTAGGGTTCACGCACACATCGTACTCGATTCCGGGAGGGTCCACTCCTCGAGTATAGGGGTTAGATACATCAAATATTACAAATTATAGATTTTATGTATCCCTAAGTTCTGTCTCGTCAAATGTAACTCAACGTGACAGACGGCGCGTCAATCGGACGCCCGGTTTGAGAGATATCGACTTTTTCGTTCTAGGGGCTTGGTTGGAAATAAGCTCATTCCAAACCCGACCATTTACCAAAGTTTTCCAAAACTCACTTAGAGTATCGCAAAAGGAATTCCTCATCGAAAGTATCCTAGTTCTGCAGACGGCGCGTCAATCGGACACGCAGTCTTTAAGTTATTCACGTTTAAGTGAATAACGGGCCCGACCCGTTAAACCCAGTGGGCTGGCGGGTCGGGTCACCCAGTTTTGGTGGGTCCGACCCGGTAGGGGTGTCAGACCGGCCTGAAAGTTCACGTGGTCCGGCGTGAGGGGTGTGATCTGACCTGAAGAGAGCGCGGCCTGGCCCAAAGTGGCGCGACCCAGTCCGGCTCGGCTCGGCCCGACACAACTCGGCTGGGCGCGGCCCGGCTAGGCGCGCGGCCCGGCTGGCTCAGCTGACTGGCAGAGCAGCTCGGCCTGAAGGCCGACCGGTCCGATGGGGTGCGACCCCCCCAGCTGTTCGAATCGGCGGTGCCTTATGGCACCGCCCTCCCAAACCGGCAGACCTTCTGGCACAAGCGGCCCATACGGGCGGGCCACGGGTTCTGCAGTGCGACTCCCTCCTGGCGCCGCGTCCTTGCTCCGCTCGGCCGGCTGACGTGACGGTCGTTCCTTGCACCGAAGAGGCCTGCAATGCGGGCCACTGTTCCTGCTGCACATCCGGCGCGACGACGCTGGCTTCCTCCACCGCGGCCTGCGCTGGCCGTGGTTCCACATCCCCGACACGGCGTGACGACGCCGTGCTTCCTCTGCCACGGCCCGCTTGGCCGCGACTTTTCTTTGCGTGTGTGATGGAGGCCCTTTCGCCACCAGTCTCTTTCGCATTCCTCCTCCGATCGTCGATTCCACATAATTAAACAAGATCAAACGGAGGTTCATCTGGCCATGTTCATTCGGCCGACGCCCTCCACGTTAACCGATAGCAGTAGGCCGATAAAATCAAGGTTATACAATGACGAACCGAGCCACAATTTAAATCCATTAAAATTGAACTTAATCCCCTACCTCAATATTTGACGTTGCACGTCAGGAATCGCGGAAGACAACGTCGCGAAGAAAGGATTCATAGGTGACATCAGAGTGTGTCCGAGGAGGAAGTGGTGTCTCCTCACTTGTCGCGGAGAAGAGAATGGTTGGCGTGTCGTCGTTCTTCGTGGAACCGGCGTTCATCATCGAAGAATTCACCGTTCTTTATCATAGAAGAAAACTATTCTCTCAAGAGCTCTCTCTCCTTTAACACAATGAAAGACCTCCCAAAATAAAATAATAATCTACCCTTATTATTTTATTTACACAAGCCATTTAAAAATTAAAACATTAAAACACTTAATTAATTTAATGAGGAGGTTACATCCATTAATTAAGGTATGTTGGCAATAGTTAAAGAGAGGGAGATGGAGAGTAAAGGTCCTCATAAATTAGAGGGGTTCTCATAAATTAATGGAGTGAGGGAGGTAGAGAGTTTGAAAATTATAGGGCTGTTGCCAAATTAATGAGGGGGGGGGTTTAAAAAGTTTAGGGGAAAATGAAAGGCTGGGGCTCGTGTGAGCCCCACCTCTTAAACATCCACAATTGGGTAGTTAGGTGGTTGTGGGTCCCACCCTTAACTCCCCTTTGTAGAATATAACCACCTCAGATAAAAATAAAATTGTACACACCAAGTGCCGTCAGAAGCCACAGACTCGCAAAATTTCAATGTATATAAGAAAAAATTTTCTTTGAAAATTTCCAGGTCTTTACATTACTCCCACTTCAGGGCTTTACGTCCCCGTAAAGCTACAACATAAACTAGGGAAACAAATGAGGGTACTGTGAAGGCATCTGAGCCTCCCGCTCCCATGTTCTCTCCTGGAGGTTCCCGTGCGGCCGACGAATGCACACCAGAGGAATCGACTGTCCATGAAGGAACCCCTCCTATCGATCCTCGATCTCCACCAGGCCCTCCGTGAATGTAGCCCCATCATCGATGTCCAGCTCCCCAAGATCAATGATGTGGTTCGGGTCGTGCATGTATCTCCTCAGCTGAGATACGTGGAAGACGTCATGCACCCGGTGCAACTGAGGTGGAAGGTCCAGGTGGTAAGCCACCTCGCCTACCCTAATGAGGACCAGGAAAGGTCCGATGAAGTGCAGAGATAACTTGCCGCCCCGGCCAAATCTCCATAATCCACGTCGAGGGGAGACCCGTAAGAAAACGTGGTCACCATCCTCGAACTCCAGTGGTCTCCGTCTCCTATCAGTATAGGACTTCTGCCTGCTCTATGCAGTACTCATCTACTCCTAGATGATCTACAACTTCTCTGTTATAGCCTGAACCATCTCTGGTCCTACAAGTGCTGACTCCCTAGGGTTAGTCCAGCACAGAGGTGATCTGCAAGGTCGTCCATACAGTTCCTCGTATGGTGCCATTCTGATGGTGGAGTGGTAGCTCTTGTTGTACGAAAACTCCACCAAGGGTAGGTGATCCTCCCAACTGTGACCAGAGTCAAAGACATAGGTACAAAGCATGTCCTCGAGAGTCTGAATGGTCATCTGAATGTCCTCAAGAGTCCATCCTGATTTGAGAGTCTGAATGATCCACCACAACAGGAAAACTCGGACTCTGCACATCAACTGCTCCTAGGATGAGACTAGACAACTGATTTGAGATCGGCTACCCTCTCCTCTGTGTAATTTTATCCTGCATTTCAAAGGCTCCCTTATCATCGGTGAAGGTGATCCGGCTTCCATCTGTGCGGACACACCACACTTTTCACCTAATACAGTCGATTTGAGCATGGACTGTAGATAACCAATCCATGACCAAGATGACATCGTAAGGCCTCGACGCCGCTACAAGAAGATCTCAGCCAAAGCTCTCGCCTCCTAGAGTAATCTCACACTGCTGACACCAGTGCGTAATCGTCGAGTCTGCTCTAGTAGGAGTCTCTAGCCGTAAGGATCAAGCCAACGGCTCTGTCGGAATCTCTGATCTCCAAACAAGGGCAGCGGAAATGAAAGAATGACTCACTCCTGTGTCTATAAGAACCGAATCAAGGGTGGAGTAGACACATATAGTACCTAGAATCATCTCAAGTGAACCGTGGTCATAAGCATCCACTGCCAGCAGCTGATCCTGCCTCTGTCCGCCAGCTCCTTGTGGTCGGGGTGGACCTCCTAATGGAGGTGGTGGTAGAGCCTCAAAGCTTTGTCCACCACCTGATACTCGACCAGCTCCTCTACCTCATCCACCTGCTCCCTACAGACCACCACGGTCGAACCTATACCTCTGCCTGGGTGGTCCCTCAACCGTCTTCTGCTCCTCGGCATGGAGGGTCGGGCAGTCACGAGCCATGTGACCCTACCCGCCGCATGCATAGCACTACCTGCCTCTCGTATGACTGGCTCTACTACGTGTGCCCTGCACCTCCGAACCAGTATCCTGAGATCTCCCACCTGATGGCCTGGTCCTCTTGGACCTCTGCGACATCTGTCTACTTCCGGGGGAAGAAGTCTCCGCTACGTGTCGCCCTGCAGTAGGTCTCGCTGCTGGTGTAGGCTCAGCAAGAAAGTTCTCCACAAGAAGGGCTCGCTCCAGTACTCCTGCCTGCGTCAGAATACTAAGGTAGATCATCGAAGCCCTGATCTCATGCCTCAGTCCCTGCTCGATGGTCCGGGCCCAGAAGAATGGGTCCCGTACCATGTCCGTGGAGTAGAGCGAGAGATCAGTAAATCTCTCAGAGTACTGGGCTACTAACATGCTGCCCGGCCGCAGCTATAGTAACTCCTGGATGCGCACCGCATGGAGGGTGGCTGGAATGAACTCTGAGCGGAAGAGGCTCTCGAAGTCCTTACAATGTAGAGATGCCTCATCGTGAACCTGGAGCATCAGGCTCCACCATCTACCTGCTGCTGCGTGCCAAAGACTCGCCGCAAGGATCACCATGAGGTCAGCTGGTGTCCCTACTAATATGAAGACTCATACGATAGCCTCCAGCCAATCCTCGGCTGCTTGAGGGTCCGTCTCTCCACAAAACCTGGGCATCCTCTGACGCTGAAACTCGTGCAGCGCACTCAGGCGACATGCATTCTCTGCTACTGAGGCTGGTGGCATTGGTGGCTCGGAGGGTAGAGGTACTGCCCGTGCCTCCGCTATAATGGGACCCTGCACCGAGGCCTCATCACTCGGTGGGCGTCCATCTCGCACATGGCTCAGAACCCTAGATGGCTATCATCATAGGGCCATCCTGAAAAGAAATAGGTGTGCCACGGTTCATACAGTATACCTGGTGAGCTGACACAAAGTAATCACAAAGAAAACTTTTGAAACACACATGCAATCAATGTTTTCGGGCACTGAGTCGGAAATCAGAAGTCAGGGTCCTGGTGTACGGATATGTCGTCCACCGCACCAACACTGGACTCCCTAGAATGTTAACCACACTCAATACTCTAAACATTATTGCTTCACAGAAAAATTATCAGAGTCCTGAGTTTTGCGGTAGAACTGACTCCTCTGATACCAATTTGTCACATCCCATCCTTGGGGCCCATGCCGTGACTACCACAAGCCCACCTTCCATAGGCCAGGGGCTGGCGACTAGCACCAAAGGCATAAATCCCGATAAAAAGGAAGGTGTTTCCTTTATATAAGAAAAGAAATACAACAGAGTATGCAAGATGAAGTAAACACTAGGTAAACAGAGTACAAGAGTAAGTTCTTGAAAGTAAATGGGCCAGCATACAAACCCAACTGAAAGTGTCGTACAACTGAGAAAAGTAAAGTACAATAGCTGAAAAGTAAACAGAAACCACCGAGACGTCCTCCAGAATCCCCACTTGAAGGGTGGGTACAGATGGTCTCCTCAGCTCCTCGAATCTGTCCGCCTGCTCTGTGTATGTCACACCTGAAAGTCCACCTCCGGATACTATCCCGCTTCACAAGCCTCAACCTTGATCAACGTTGTCCATCATATGCAACCAACACAACGTAGTGCCAACATAGCCCGTGTAGTGGTGAGTATACGATACTCAGTAGAGACCCCAAGAACCCCGTAGGTCTCCCAAAATCCACAAAATATAAACCAAAGGAAAGATACAAACATGAAGTATCAACTGTCTCTACTTAGGTATATGCCCATACATATTCCTAAGTCATCATTTCCAGTTCTTCTCCAACTCACGAGCTCAAGTATAACCCAGTCCACACAGGAAAACATAACCCAATCCAAACAGGAAAGCGCAACTCAATCCACATAGGAAATAAAGACAAACATATCGAATATAATGATTGAAAGTCAAGACTCATCTCACATAAGTATACTACTCATGAAGAGGGGTGGAGATGATAGATGTAGCCTCTGAATCATCTCCCCTGCCGAACCCACGTAGGATCCAAGTACAAAAGTCGTCGCTACCAAACCCACATAGGATCCTAGTACAGTAACCATCACTGTCGAACCCATGTAGGATCCAAGTACAGTCTTCCTCACTGCCGAACCCACGTAGGATCCAAGTACAACCGTCCTCGCTGCCGAACCCACGTAGGATCCAAGTACAGTCGTCATCATCGTCGCAGTCGCAGCCATCTCTAGGGTTCCCATAGACAGCACGCTCGATTCCGGGAGGGTCTGCTCCACGAGCCAAGGGGGGTCAATAAATCAACTGTCATGAAGTCCAGAGTTGATGTATCAAAAAGTTCTGTCTCATCAATAGGAACTCAACGCGACAAACGGCGCGTCAATCGGATGCCCGGTCTTAGAGATATTGGTTTTTCCGTCCCAGGGGCCTGGTTGGTTTTTAAGATAAAACCAACCTGACAGTACTCCATATACATCCAAAACTCAAGTGGAGTAATCCAATGAACCGTCTCACTTAGAGGAATTCAATGTAATTTACGTCACGTCATTCAGACGTCCGGTCCTTAAGTTATAAGCGTTTCCGCTCCAAGGGCCCGGTTGGTTTCGGGTTCGAACCAACCTATCCGTACCCAAAAATTGCTGAAACCTCGAGTGTAATATACCAAAACAACCATCTCGTTTCAAGTATTCCTACGCAGCTGACGGTGCGTCGATCGGAGGTCCATAGCTCAAGTTATGAGCAAAAGACCGAAAATAGTTCGAAGTGGGGGGTCTAGGCCCGGCCCGACCCGGCCCAACCACCCCTGGGTCGGCCCGAATCGGGGCGACCCGACCCGGGTCCGGGTTCAGCTCGATAGGGTGTGGCCCGGCCTGGCTGCGCGCGGCCTGCGGCCCGGCTCGGATGCCGGCCGCGGCTCGGCCGCTCGCCGAGCTGGATGCCAAGGGGGCGTGGCCCCCTATTTCCAGAAATGGCAGACCCGGTGGGGTCCGCCCTAGAAACGGGTCAGGGGGGGTTACACCCCCCGATTTTCCGGGTAATGGCCGCCGGTTGTGAACCACTGCGGGACCCAGATGGGGTCTCGCCTCTTGGAGACGCCGGCGGCCGGCAGAGCCGGCCGCCCCTGATGGTCCGCCGCAGCTCATCTCACTGGCGCGGCGCGACGATGCCATGCCCCTCCACTGCAGCCCACTTCTGGTCGCGGCCTTCTTCGGCCTCACCGACGCGGCGTGACAGTGCCACACACCACCGCCGCGGCCCGCTCCGGTCGCGGTCCTCTTCGTCCCCGCACGATGCAACGATACTGCGCCGCCTTCACCTCAAACATCAACGATGATCAACAAAAAAGGGGAGGAGAATCGGCCATGTTTGTGCGGTCCGATCTCCTCCCGTTATGACGATATCAAGCGGCCAATATTTAAGAAACGAAGAACGATGATTAAAACATGAACAATAATAACCCCTACCTCGTGACGTGATCTGCGGAGAGGTGGCGTCATTCGTTGTCATCGGAAGGTGATGTCGAAGTGCGCCTGAGGAGGAAGTGGCATCTCCTCTTTTTGTCATGGAGAGAAGAAGAGGATTGTACGTCGTTGATCTTCATGGATTCGGTGCTCTACGTCGAAGAGGTGTCATTATTATCAGAGAGGATAACGTTCTTCAATGATGGAGGAGCTTCCTTCTTCCTTCACACAAGGCTCTCTTCCCAAATTCCCACACGACAAGCCAACAAAATTAAAATAAGGTCACCCCTTATTTTAATTGTTTATTCCATGCATTTCAAAATTTATGAATTCAAAACACTCATTAACTAATTGAAATGGTTTAATTAATTGTTTAATGTGGGTTGGCAAGAGTTAAGAGGGAGAGAGGGAGAAGGTGGAAGGGTTACACATTTAATTCCAAGGGGGTTAAGAGGTTATGGAAAGTGAAAAGGTTGGGGCTCGTGTGGGCCCCACATTAAATTTATCCTCACATGGGTAGTTAGGATGCTACTGGGTCCCACCCTAACTCCCCCATGTAGGATAAAACCACCTTAGAAAAAGAAATAAAATTTGTACCACAAATTTATTCACTTTTCATTTAATCCACATTTTTTTAACATCTCCTCCCTGAGCAAACGCATCTTTAGTAAAGGTCCTCTTAAGAAATTACTGGCACTGTGGTTTCATCGGTGCCCTCAGATATCAATTCCTAGCACCGGTTCAAAAGAAATAAAAACCCGCTCGTTCGTTCACTGAACTTACCAGAGCTAAATTTTGGAAAATTATTCCGGGCACACCGGGCCTCGGAATCAGGTGCCGTTAGAAACTACGTACTCATAAAATCCCAAAGAATTTAAGAAAAAAATTTCCTTGGAATTTATGGGTGTTTACACAGTTCTTATAGACACAGGAGCGAGTCATTATTTTATTGTTGCTTCCCTTGTTTGGAGCTCAGAGATTCTGATAGAGACATTGGCTCGATCCTTACGGCTAGAGACTCCTATGGGGGAAGACTCGACGATTACGCACTGGTGCTGACAGTGTGAGATTACTCTAAGAGGCGAGATCTTCGGCTGGGATCTTCTTGTAGCGGTGTAGAGTCCTTACGATGTCATCTTGGGGATGTATTGCTTATCTACAGTCCATGCACAGCTCGACTGTATTAGGTGCAATGTGTGGTGTGTCCGCAATGATGGGATCCGATTTACTTTCACCAGCGAGAAGGGAGCCTTTGCAGCTCAGGATGGACTTACGTAGAGGAGAGGGTAGCCGAACTCAAATCAGTTGCTAGTCTCATCCTAGGAGCAGTTGATATACGGAGTCCGAGTTTTCCTGTTGTGGTGGATCAGTATGCAGACTTTTTTCCTGACAATGTTCCAGGACTACCTCCTCGAAGAGAGGTAGACTTATATATTGACCTGTACCCCGGGACATCACTGATATCTACTCCAACATATTGGATGGCTCCTGCCAAGCTTCGTGAACTGCGGGTACAACTGGAGGACTTACAGGGAAAGGGATTCATCCGACCCAGTGTTTCACCCTGGGCTTCTCCAATTTTATTAGCCAAGAAGGAAGATGGGGGCTTACGACTATGTGTAGACTACCGTCTCCTGAATCAGGTGACCGTAAAGAACAAGTATCCACTCCCGAGTATTGACAAACTCTTTGATCATCTCAAGGGAGCATGATGGTTCTTGAAGACAAACATCGGGTCAGGAAATATTCAGCTCAGAGTTCGAGACGAGGATGTGCAGAAGACGGCCTTCAGATGTCAGTATGGCCACTAGGAGTTCTTGGTTATGCCTTTCGGCGTAACCAACACTCCAGCAGTGTTCATGAGTCTCATGAACATGATCTTCCAGCCTTACCTCGATCATTTTGTCGTAGTCTTCATCGAAGACATACTGATTTACTCGGCTACAGAGGAGGAGCACGCCTACCACTTGCGGGTTGTACTGGATACACTCCGAGAGCACCATATTTATGGTAAGATCTCGAAGTGTCAGTTCTAAATTTTAGAGGTCCACTTCTTGGGGCACATCATCTATGAGGCGGGAGTTTTTATGGATCCTACGAAGATCGAGGAAGTACTTGTTTGGGAGCCACCCAGGAGCATGATGGAGGTGCAGAGTTTTCTAGGTATGGATGGGTACTATCGGAGATTTTTTCCAGACTTCTCCAGAGTTGCAGCACCACTTTCAGATTTGACGAAGAAGGGGAAACCCTTCATGTGGTCAGATAGATACCAGCAGAGCTTCCAGGAGCTGAGACAGAGATTGACCAGTGCGCCCATCTTGAGGGTATCAGAGGAGGGCATTTGGTACGTGGTTTACTGCGATGCATCAGGGATTAGACTCAAGTGTGTCCTGATGCAGGAGAGGGCAGTGATCGCCTATGGTTCACAGAAGTTGAGGAAGATTGAGAAGAACTACGCTACCCATGACCTGGAGTTAGAAGCAGTGGTCTTAGCCTTGAATATATGGTGACACTATCTGTTGGGAGAGCGCTTTACAGTCTATTCTGGCCACCAGAGTCTCAGGTAAATCTTCTCACAGAAGGAACTGAACCTGAGACAGCGGTGATGGCTCGAGTTCCTCCAGGACTATGACTTTGAGATAGTCTATAATTCTTGGAAGGGGAATGTAGTAGCTGATGCTCTCAGAATAAGATCAGACATTCATCTACTTGGAGAGGCGACGAAGCAGCTAGCTACGTTGCAAATCTAATTTGTGGATAGAGATGGGGCATCCTTTCTACATTTGCTCATAGTCACTCCTCCACTACTACAATGGGTCAGAGAGGCACAACATGGGGACATTGACTGTGAGACGCGACATGCTTAGATTTCCACAGGGAAGGCACCTGATGGTTTTTCTGTAGGAGTAGAGCATGTCATCCTCTTCAGGGGGACTTACCATGGTACCAGTTGCATTACAGTAGGAAGTTCTGAGGGAGTTTCACACTTCCCCTCTAGCGGTACATCCTGGAGTGGTGAATATGTACCAGGATCTCAGACGACAGCACTGGTCGCCGGGTATGAAGAAGGTTGTGGCAGAGTTTGTTTCACGATGCCTCACCTGCCAGAAGGTGAAGGCGAAGCACCAGGTACCAGCAGGCTTGGTACAACCCTTAGAGGTCCCATAGTGGAAGTTGGACGGGATATCCATGGATTTCATGATGGGGCTTCCACGTAATTCCAGAGGACACGAATCCATCTGGGTGATTGTCGACCGACTCACCAAGTCGGCCCACTTCTTACCTATTAGAGAGCAGGGCTTAGTGGAGAGCTTGGGGTGCCTCTACGTTCATGAGATCATACGGATTCATGGTTTTCCATCGTCTATCATCTCCGATCGAGATGCTCTCTTTACTTCCCGGCTTTGGAAGGGGTTGCGTGGGGAATTTGGGATGCAACTACGCTTGAGCACCGCCTTTCATCCTCATACGGATGGCCAGATGGAGAGGACCATTCAGACACTCGAGGACATGTTCTGTGCATGCGTCCTTGACTTTGCTCACATTTGGGATGATCACCTACCCTTGGTAGAGTTTTCGTAAAACGACAGCTACCACTCCACCATAGGGATGGCACCATACGAGGCATTGTATGGTCGACCTTGCAGATCACCTCTATGCTGGACTGACCCTGGGGAGTCAGCACTCATAGGACCAGAGATGGTCCAGGCTACGACGGAGAAGGTGCAGATCATCCATGAGCGGATGAGGACTGCACAGAGAGATAGAAGTACTATGCTGATAGGAGGCTAAGACCACTAGAGTTTGAGGATGGAGACCATGTTTTCTTACGGGTCTCACCTCGACGTGGATTACGGAGATTTAGCCAGGGCGGATAGTTATCTCCGCGCTTCATCGGACCATTCCAGGTTCTCAGTAGGGTAGGGGAGGTGGCTTATCGCCTGGACCTTCCACCTCAGTTGCACAGAGTGCATGCCGTCTTCCACGTATCTCAGCTGAGGAGATACGTGCATGACCCGACGCACATCATTGATCACAGGGAGCTGGACATCGATGATGGAGCGACTTTTGTAGAGGTCCCGGTGGAGATCGAGGATCGACAAGAGCGGGTACTACATGGACAGTCGATTCCTCTAGTCTGCATTTTTTGGCAGCACAGGAACCTCCAAGAGAGCACATGGGAGCGGGAGGCTCAGATGCGTGCACAATACCCTCATTTGTTTCCCTAGTTTATGATGTAGCTTTACGAGGACGTAAATCCCTAAGGTGGGAGTAATGTAAAGAACCGTAAATTTCAAGGAAATTTTTCTCTTAAATTCTTTGGGATTTTACGAGTACGCAGTTTTTGACGACACCTGATTCTGAGGCCCGGTGTGCCCAGAATAATTTTCCAAAGTTTAGCTCGGGTACGTTTAGTGAACGAACGAGCGAGTTTTTCTATCTTTTGAATCGGTGCTCAGAATTGAAATCTGAGGGCACCGATGAAACTGCAGTGCCGCTAATTTCATAAGAGGCCGTTTACCGAAGATGCGTTTTCTCGGGAGGAGATGTTAAAAAAATGTGGATTAAATGAAAAGTGAATAAATTTGTGGTAAAAATTTTACTTCTTTTTCTAAGGTGGTTTTATGCTACATGGGGGAGTTAGGGTGGGACCCAATAGCATCCTAACTACCCATGTGAGGAAAAATGTTAGGTGGGGCCCACACGAGCCCCAACGTTTTCACTTTCCATAACTGCTTAACCCCCTTGGAATTAAATGTGTAACCCTTCCAGCTTCTCTCTCTCTCCCACTTAACTCTTTCCAACCCACATTAAACAATTAATTGAACCATTTCAATTAGTTAATGAGTGTTTTGAATTCTTAAATTTTGAAATGAATGGCATAAACAATTAAAATAAGGGGTGACCTTATTTTAATTTTGTTGGCTTGTTGTGTGGGAATCTGGGAAGAGAGCCTTGTGTGAAGGAAGAAGGAAGCTCCTCCATCATTGAAGAATGTCATCCTCTCCGTGAAGAACGAAACCTCTTCGACGTAGAGAACCGAATCCACGAAGATCAATAACGCACAATCATCTTCATCTCTCCGTGACAAAAAGAGGAGACACCGCTTCCTCCTCGGACACACTTCGACATCACCTTCAAATGACAATGAATGATTCCACCTCTCCACAGATCATGTCATGAGGTAAGGGTTATTATTGTTCAAGTTTTAATCATCGTTATTCATTGCTTAAGTATTGGCCGCTTGATATCGTCATAACAGGAGGAGATCAGACTGCACAAACACAGCCGATTATCCTCCCCTTTTCCTTGTTGATCATCGTTGATGTTTGAGGCGAAGGCGGCGCGGTGCCGTTGCACCGTGCTGGGACGAAGAGGACCGCGACCGAATTGGGACTTAGTGGAGGGGCGCGGTGCCGGTGAGGCTGAAGAAGACTGCGGCCAAGAGCAGGCCGCGGTGGAGGGGCGCGGCACCGTCGCGCCGCGCCGGTGTGATGAGTAACGGCCTTAGGCCGCCGTAGACCAGCAGGGGCGGCCGGCTGAGCCGGCCGCCGACGTCTCCAAGAGGCGGGACCCCATCTGGGTCCCGTGGAGGTTCACAACTGGCCGGCCGTTACCCGTAAAACTGGGGGGAAGGGGGGGGGGTGTAACCCCCTTGACCTGTTTCTAGGGCGGACCCCACCGGGTCCACCATTTCTGGAAACAGGGGGCCGCACCCCCTTGGCGTTCCGCTCGGCCAGTGGCCGAGCCACGACCGGCCTCCGAGCAGGGTCGTAGGCCATGCGGGCTGGGCTAGCCGCAGGCCACGCGGGCCAGGCAGGCCGCGCCCAGCCGGGCCGGGCTGCGCCCTACTGGGCCGGACCCAGTCCCGGGTTGGGTCGACTTGGTTCGGGCCGACCTAGGGGGGGTTGGGCCTGGTTGGGCCGGGCCCAGACCCCCCCACTTCGGACTAGTTTCGGTCTTTTGCTCATAACATGAGCTGCGGATCTCCGATCAACGCACCGTATGTTGTGTAGGAATCCTTGGAATGAGGCAGTCGTTTTTTTATATTACACTCAAGGTTTCAAATAAGTTTTTGTATGTCCGGGTTGGTTCGAACCCGAAACCAACCGGGCTCTTGGAGCAGAAACACTTATAACTTAAGGACCGGACGTCCGAATGACGTGCCATCAATTACGTTGAATTTCTCTTAGTGAGATGATTCTTTGGCTTACTCCACTTGAGTTTTGGACGCATCTAGAGTACAATCGGGTTGATTTTAGCTTAAAAACCAACTGGGCCCCTAGGACGGAAAAACCAATATCTCTGAGACCGGGCGTCCGATTGACGCGCCGTCTGTCGCGTTGAGTTCCTATTGATGAGAAGGAACTTTGTGATACATCAAAACTGGACTTCATGATAGTTGATGTATTGACCCCCCTTGGATCGTAGAGTGGACCCTCCCGGAATCGAGCGTGCTGTGTGTGGGAACCCTAGAGCTTGCTGCGACTGCGACGACGATGATGACTGTACTTGAATCTAATGTGGGTTCGGCAGCAAGGACGGCCATACTTGGATCCTACGTGGGATCGACAATGAGGATGGCTTTACTTGGATCATATGTGGGATCAGTAGCGAGGACGACTGTACTTGGGTCTTACGTGGGTTCGGCAGCGATGGTTACTGTACTAGGATCCTACGTGGGTTCGGCAGCGATGACTTATGTACTTGGATCCTACGTGGGTTCGGAATGGGAGATGATTCAGAAGCTACATCTACCATCTCCACCCCTCTTCGTGAGTAGTATACCTATGTGAGTTGAGACTTGACTTTCAATCATTATCTTCGATATGTTTGTCTGGATTTCCCGTGTGGATTGAGTCGTGCTTTTCTGTATGGATTGGGTTATGTTTTCCTGTGTAGACTGGGTTATACTTGGGCTCGTGAGTTGGAGAAGAACTGGAAATGATGACTTAGGTATATGTATGGGAATATACTTAAGTGGAGACAGTTGACACTTTGTGTTTGTATCATTCCTTTGGTTTATCCTCTTTAAATTTTGGGAGACCTTTGGGGGTCTCGGGGTCCCTACTGAGTATCGTATACTCACCCCTGCATGAGCTATGCCCGCACTACATTGTGTTGGTTGCAGACGATGGTCAATGCTGATCGAGGTAGAGGCTTGTGGAGCGGGATGGTATCCGGAGGTGGACTTTCAGGTGGGACGTACACGGAGCATGCAGACAGACTCGAGGAGATGAGGAGACCATATGTACCCACCCTTCAGGTGGGGATTCCAGAGGACGTCTCGGTGGTTGCTGTTTAATTTTCATCTATTGTACTTTACTTTTCTCAGTTGTACTGCACTTTCAGTTGGGTTTGTATACTGACCCATTTACTTTCCAGCACTTACTCTTGTACTCAGTTTACTTAGTTTTTACTTCAGCTTGCATACTATATTGTATTTATTTTCTTATATAAAGGCAACACCTTCCCTTTTATCAGGATTTATGCCTTTGGTGCTAGTCGCCAGCCCCTGGCCTATGGAAGGCGGGCTTGGGGTAGTCACGGCATGGTCCCCAAGGACGGGTCATGACAAACTGCAGCAAGGGTGGAGTAGACACAGATAGTACCACAAATCATCTCAGGTGCGCCGTGGTCATAGGCCTCGACTGCCTGGAGCTGGGTCTGCCCCTGTCTGCCAGCTCCTTGTGGTCGGGGTGGTCCTTCTGGTGGTGGAAGTGGTGGTAGAGCCTCGAAGCGTCATCCACCACCAGCTGCTCGGCTATCTCCTCTGCCTCGTCCTCATTCTCCCTGCGGACTGCCACAGTCGAACCCTTGCCTCTACCTGGGAGGTCCTTCCACTATTTACTGCTCGTCTGCAGGGAGGGTCAGGTAGTCACGAGCCTTGTGGTCATACCGCCGCATGCATAGCACTACCTGCCCCTCTTATAGCTGGCTCTGCTCCATGTGCCCCGCTCATCCGAACTAGGATCCTGAGGTCACCCACCAGAAGGCCTGGTCCACTTGGACCTCCGTGAAATCTATCTACTACCAGCTGCAGAAGACTCTGCTACGTGTCACCCTGTGGTGGGTCTCGTTGCTGGCGTCATCTCAGCAAGAAATCTCTTTACAAGAAGGGCTCTCTCCAGTACTCCTGCTTGTGTCAGAATGCTGAGGGAGACCATCAAAGCCATCATCTCATGCCTCAATCCCTGCTCGAAGGTCCGGGCCCAGAAGAAGGGGTCATGTACCATGTTCTTGGAGTAGCGTGAGATGTCGGTAAATCTCGCCGAGTACTGGGATACTATCATGCTGCTCTGCCGAAGATGTAGTAACTCCTGGAAACACACCGCATAGAGGGAGGTTGGAACAAACTCTGAGCGGAAGAGGCTCTTGAAGTCCGTCCAAAGTAGTGATGCCTCGTCGTGCACCTAGAGCATCAGGATCCACCATCTACCTGCTGCGTGTAGGAGACTCACGACAAGAATCACCATAAGGTCTGCTGGTGTCCCTACCAATCTGAAGACTCTGACGATAGCCTCCAGTCAATCCTCGGCTGCCTGAGGGTCCGTCTCTCCACGGAACCTGGGCAACCTCTGTCACTGAAACTTGTGCAATGCACTTAGGCGGCATGAAATCTCCGCTGCTGGGGCTGGTGGCATCGGTGGCTCAGTGGGTAGTGGTACCGCTGGTGCCTCCGCTGTAATGGGGCCATGTACCGAGGCCTCGTCGTTCGGTGGGCTCCCATCTCGCACGTAACTAGCAACCCTAGCTGGCTGCCTTCGTGGGGCCATCCTGAAAAGAAACAGGTGTGCCACGGTCAAATAGTATACCTGGTGATCTGACACAAAGTAATCACAAAGAAAACTTTTGAAACACACATGAAATCAGTGTTTTTGAACACTGAGTCAGAAATCAGAAGTCAAGGTCCTGGTGTATGGATACGTTGGCCGCCGCACAAACACTGGACTCCCTGGATTGATAACCACACTCAATACTCCTAACACTATTTCTTCATAGAGAAGAAATAATTAGAGTCCAGAGTTCTATGGTAGAAACGACTTCCTCTGATACCAATTTGTCAAGACCCGTCCTCGGGGCCCGTTCCGTGACTACCCCAAGCCCCCCTTCCATAGGCCAGCGGCTGGCGACTAGCACCAAAGGCATAAATCCCAGTAAAAGGGAAGGTATTGCCTTTATAAAAGTAAACAAACACAACAGAGTACGGAAGAGAAGTAAGAACTAAGTAAATCTGAGTACAACAGTAAGTGCTGGAAAGTAAATGGGCCAGTATACAAACCCAACTGAAAGTACAGTACAACTGAGAAAGAAAGTACAACAGCTATGTAGTAAAGTAGCAACCACTAAGTCGTCCTCTGGGAATCCCACCTGAAGGGTGGGTACAAATAGCCTCATCGGTACCTCAGGTCAGTCTGTCCGCTCCATGTATGTCCCGCCAGGTGGTGTTTAAGTGAATAAATGGACCAACCCGTTAAGCCCAGTGGGCTGGCGGGTCGAGTCACCCAGTTTTGGAGGGTCCGCCCCGGTAGGGGTGTTAGACCGGCCCGATGTTTCATGCGGTCTGCCATGAGGGGCGTGGCCCGGCCCGAAGAGAGTGTGGCCCGACCCAACGGGGCGCAGCCCGGCCCTGTGAGGCCCGGCCCGGCCTGGCTTGGCCCGGCGTGGCTCGGCTGGGCGCGGATCGGCTGGGCGCATGGCCCGGCTGGCTCAGCCCGAAGGCCGAGCGGTCTGAGGGGGCACGACCCCCCCGGCTATCCGAACCGGGGGCGCATTATGGCGCCGCCCTCCCAAACCGACCGGCTAGGCCGGCCGACCTTCTGGCGCAAGAGGCCCGCATGGGTGGTTCGTGGGTTCTCCAGCGCAGCACCCTCCTGGTGCCGCGGCCTTGCTCCGCCTGCCCGGCCGACGGGCCGACTGGTCCTTTCGCCAAATCGGCCCGCAATGCAGGCCATGGTTCCTACTACACAGCCAGCGTGACGACATCATCTTCCTCCACCGCGGCCTGCACTGGCCGCATTTCCGCATCCCCGACATAGCGCGATGGCGCCGTGCTTCCTCCACCGTATCCCGCTTGGTTGCGACTTTTCTTTGCGTGTGCGACGACAGACCTTTCACTTCCAGTCTCTTCCATGTTCTTCCTCCGATCGTCGATTCCATATAATTAAACAAGATCAAACGGAGGGTCGTCGGGCCGTCTTTGTTTGGCCCGCTCCCTCCGCGTTAAGTGATAACAATAGGTAGAGAAAATCAAGGTTATACAATGATGAACCAAGGCATAGTTTTATTCAATTAAAATTGAACTTAATCCCCTACCTCGATATTTTACGTCGTACGTCGAGCGCCGTGGAAGACGGCGTCGCGAGGAAAGGATTCGTAGGCGACGTTGGAGTGCGTCCGAGGAGGAAGCGGCGTCTCCTCACTTGTCGCAGAGAAGAGAATGGTTGGCGCGTCATCGTTCTTCATGGAATCGGTGTTCTGCGTCGAAGAAGTCACCGTTCTTCATCGGAGAAGAAAACTATTCTCTCAAGATCTCTCTCCCCCTTAACACAATGAAATCCGTCCCAAAATAAAATAATAAGCTACCATCATTATTTTATTAACACAAGCCATTTAAAAATTGAAACATTCAAACACTTAATTAATTGAATGAGGAGGTTCCATCCATTAATTAAGGTATGTTGGCAAGATTTGAAGAGAGGGAGAGGGAGAGGAAAGGTCCTCATAAATTAGAGGGGTTTTCATGAATTAATGGAGTGAGGGAGGTGGAGAGTTTGGAAATTAAAGGGGTGTTGCCAAATTAATGAAGGGGGGGGGGTTAAGGAGTTTAGGGGAAAATGAAAGGTTGGGGATCATGTGGTCCCTACCTCTATAACATCCAAACTTGGGTAGTTAGGTGGTTGTGGGTCCCACCCTTAACTCCCCTTTGTAGAATATAACCACCTCAGAAAAAAATAAAATTTTACACACCAATTTTGTTTATTTAATTCTAATTCTCCAAATAATAATTCTCAACCCGCTTAAAACACAACTGCGGTAAAGGTCCCCTTAAGAAATTACCGGTACTGTGAGTTCGTCAGTGCCCTCAGATTTTAATTCCGAGTACTGGTTCAAAAGATAGAAAAAACCGCTCATTGATTTACTAAACGTACCTGAGCTAAACTTCAGAAATTGATTCCGGGCACACCGGGCCTTAGAATCAAGTGCAGTCAGAAGCCACAGACTTGTAAATTTCCAAAGTATTTAAGAAAAAAAATTTCCTTGAAATTTTACGGGTCTTTACAAACATGGTCATTGGGTCTTGTCCCACTAGGTACCACCAGTTCTCCCATAGACATGCATTCCCCACCCTAGGTCCAACCCACATGCTCGAACGGGTGATCTGACTAACAACAGTCTCCACTTGCCAACACATGTCCTTTCTAGTGTATTCCCTACATCTCAACCAATGTAGTTCACCACACTTAATTTTGGGTATCACCTCTGATACAAAATGTAACAACTGGGACCTGATGACAACACAAACACATTGCCTTAACATGACCGTCCGGTCCTATCCAACAGGTATAACCAGTTTCCCCAAAAACACATGGTCCCAACCATAGAGCACCTTATTTACATGAGACATATAATTTAGTCATTTAACCCTTTATCATTATGGGGTGTTACATTCACCCCCCTTAGAGCACAGCGTTCTCATTGTGGGCCCTACATCTCCACCTAGCCTATGCATCGCACTTAAGACATGGTACCACCACTGATACCAAATATAACAATAGGGCCCCAATGACCACACAAACACCCCTCCTTAACATGACCGTCAGGTTTTGTCCCACCAGGTACCACAAGTTACCCCACAGACACGTGATCCCCACCATAGGGCCCACCCATGTGCCTGAATGGGTGATTTGACTAACGAAAGTCCCCACGGGCCAAAACATGTCATTTCCAGTGTAGGCCATACTTCTCAACCCACGTAGTACACCACACTTAATTCTGGGTACCACCTCTGATACAAAATGTAACAACTAGGCCCCAATGATAACACTAAGACCCCTCTTTAACATGGATGTCTGGTCTAGGACCAGTAGGTACAACCGGTTGCCCCACAGACACATGGTCCCCACCTGGGGCCAACTTACATTCCCAGATAGGTCATCTAACTAATGACTGTCCCTATAGTTTAATACATGTATTTTCCATTGTGCTTTGTCCTCACTCACACACACCCTGAGAAACATCCCAGACGGTCACCCATCCTGATCAATATTCCATGCTAAGCACACTTAACAGTAGAGTTCTAATCAGATAGTCTCCCAAAAATAAAGATGCATGTTATTTACATGAGTTATATCATTTAGTCATTTAACCCTTTATCATTCTTGGGTATTACATTTACCCCAATTTAGATCACAATATCCTCGTTTTAGGCCTTACATCTAAATCAAGGTAGTGCACCACACTTAAAACTCTGTACCACCTCTGATACCAAATGTAACAACTCGGCCCTAATGACAGCACAAACACCCCGCCTTAACATGGTCATCAGGTCTTGGCCCACCAGTTACCCTGCAGACACGTGGTCCCCACCCTAGGGCCAACCCACGAGCCTGAGTGGGTCATCTAACTAATGATTGTCCCCACCGGACAACATATGTCCTTTCTAGTGTGCTTGGTTCTCATTTACACACACCCTGGGAAACTTCCCGAAAGGCCACCCAACCTTATCACTAGTCCAGACCATGCACACTTAACCCGGGATTTCTAATCAGGTAGGCTCATGAAACTGAAGGTGCACCTTAATGACAATAGTATTATCATTTATTCATTTAAACCAGTATCATTTTGGGTTTTACATTCAAACCCTCTTTATATCACAACATCCTCGTTGTGATCCCTACATCTCAACCCATGTAGTGCACCAAACTTAAGGCTGGGTACCACCTCTGATACCATATGTAACAACTAGGCCTTGATGATAGCGCAAACACAATTCCTTAACATGACTGTCAGGTCCTAGTCCACCAGGTACCACCAGTTGACCCACAGAAACATGGTCCCCACTCGAGGCCCACCCACATGCTCGAATGGGTAATTTGACTAATGATTTTCCCCATAAGAAACACATGCCTTTTCCAGTGTGCTTTGTCCTTATTCACACACACCCTGTGAAACTTTCCAGAAGGTCTTAACTGTGGAGTTCTATAGACCCAAGGACCATGCTAAGGCCGAGAGTTTGTGCTGTCACCTGGATCTAGTTGCTAAATTTGGTATTAGAGCAGGAACCCAGGCTTAAGTGCGGTGAACTATCTAGGTTGAGATGTAAGGCCCACATAGAGGCTGTTGTGCTCTGGGGGGGGGTGTGAATGTAACACCTCAGAATGATACAGGGTTAAATGACTAAATGATTCTACTCATGTCAATAAGGTGAACCTTTCATTTTAGGAGCCTACCTGATTATAACTCCATAGCTAAGTATACTTGACCTGGAGTAGTGATCATGATGGGTGACCTTCTCAAAAGTTTCCCAGAGTGTGTGTGAGTGAGGAAAAAGCACATGAAATGATTTGTGTTGGAATTTGGGGATAATCATTAGTTAGATAACCTGTTTGGGCACATGGGTGGGCCCTAGTGTGGGGATCACGCGTCTGCAGGGCAACAGGTAGTACCTGGTGGGTTAGGACCTAACGACCAGGTTAAAGTCGGGGTGTCTGTGCTGTCATCGGGTCACAGTTATTACATTTGGTATTAGAGGAAGAACTCTCCCTTAATTGTGGTTAACTTACTCGGTTCTGATGTAGGGTCTACCACAAGGATTTTGTGCACTAAAGGGGGACGAGGTGAATGTAACGCCCTAGAATGATAAAGGGTTAAATGACTAAATGATATGAATCATGTAATGGGGGTGAATGTAACACCCTATAATGATAAAGGTTTAAATGACTAATTGATTTGACTCATGTCAATAATGTGCACTTTTATTTTCAGGTGCCTATCTGATTAGAACTCCACAGTAAAGCGTGAAAATAATCACATCAAGCTCATCACCTTGAAAATTATAAATCTATGTACATCCCTTTGATAAATATTTTGAAAATTATAAAGTTAAGTACATCCCTTTGGAATATTTTATTAAGGTTCCACTATAAAATAAGATGGATTTTCCTGCACTTTTGAAGTCAAGGTCACCTCATCTAAAATATGTTCTGTTGAAAAAAACCATGGTATTTCTTGTTTTTTTAAAGAATTCATGTATTATTTAGTTGGTTTTTTCTTTTCTATTTCACTTTATATGATAATAATTGCCATTTTATCATGGATAAATAAATCTATTCGATGTTTTCTCTTATTTTTACCTCATTTGTCAAAATATTATGTGAGTTATTATCTTATGAACTTTTATAAAAAAAGGAAA
The DNA here is from genome assembly GCA_963277665.1 of Viscum album. Classification (NCBI taxonomy): domain Eukaryota; kingdom Viridiplantae; phylum Streptophyta; class Magnoliopsida; order Santalales; family Viscaceae; genus Viscum; species Viscum album. The sequence goes on along the minus strand of OY728142.1, from coordinate 1,716,734,251 downwards.
AATGTTTATATATATAAATATATAAAAATATATCTGACAATGCAACATTTATAGGTCGAAAACATATATACAACCACTTTACAAATATTCTTTGACAAACCTGGAGACATGCCCTTTTCTTTTGGTAAGAAAACCTTAAAAAAATTGGAATATACATGTCATGTCATGCATTCTACCAGTCACGACATTCTTCTGACCATAACGTTATATTTACGTTATACACTTAAGACTTATTTCGTTTTTACAGTAATATGGTGGATAATATGCTACTCACTGAATATTATATTCATGTATCATGTGACATGATGGTGGGACATAAGTTTCGACGGATCAGGGTGTGTAGAGCACACCATTATCATCACGTTCTACATCCAGCCACCATTATACTGCACCTACACAATACTGGATTCTATGGCATTGTGGTATCTAATTTTACATTAATTGATCATCACCAACTTTCATGCACCACAAAAATATGGAGACTAGAGATGCACACATTCCACTTTCCCAAGGGAGAGATTACCATCACCCATGAGGATGCGGTAGTCCTGATCGGTCAATCTATCCAAGGGGTAGTTATATGACCATCTCAAAGAGGCTGGTCTGAGCCTGTACAATGATTTCTAAGACTCAAGATTTTGGGGGATAAAGATGCTACATATGTCATTCCATATCCATTAGATGGTTAGACATGATTTTTTTACAATTACCCATTGACGTTGATGAGTAGACACGTATGCATATTTCCCATTAATATATCTTACGGATCATTGAAATGATATTGTACACTGATCACTCTGGTATGCATGTACACATGATTTATCTGAGCCTATTAGAGGATTTTGATCCGTTCAAGAGATACAACTAGGGATCTTCATGCTTGTCATACATATATAGAGCCATATGCACAACATGCCACCCATATCACACTAATCTCAGGGGATGTGTCATCCTTCTTTAGATTTGGTCATGGGATCATAACTATCCCCTCTCCGCTATTATTGTTTGTAATTATATGGATATAGATGTGTTACATTATTTTCCACATGGATGCTATTATAATCACTCGTCTCTACTGGTTTCTGATGCTAGCATGAGTTATTGAATTTAATTTATTATCACTTACCACTTTCAATATTTTATTTTATAGGTGGAGTCATGTAAACCACGTTATCTGAGCTCTAAGACACAATTTGGGTGCATACCATCTCTTTTTGGACAATATACAACCCACCGACATAAGTATATACAATATTTAATGGACTAACCAATTACATAATATCATCATTTTTTATTTCTAGTAACATTTTTTTGAAAAATCTAACATGTTATTTCAAATTACACGTAATAATTACTGGACTTTATTAGATCAGTTTCCCATATACTTCACAGTTGGAATTCATGATTCGATGGCTATAGTGACTCTAATTAACTTTCATATTATTGAGTGTCACCTGCCTGATGGAGTCATGCATGTGTTTGGTTGTGTTTAGTGTAATCTATTTCTTCCGAAATAGTCACTAAAGCTTCATTCTATGAAGTTGAATGGGATATAGGGTGTTGAATGAAACTAACCACATGCTAATTATCTCGACCTATGGGATAGATGGTTTTAATTTCATATCGAGAGTGTGTGAATGATGTGATTACATCTATAAATGTAGTTTGAATATGCACCATGCTATATAATAAAGTCTATACTATCTTACTCCACACGATAGAGGGATTCAAGATCTGATAGGTCAATAAATTTCCATTAGATTTTTTATTGTACCATTTCTAATTTATTTTGAATCTCTTTAAAGCATACTCAACTACAATAGATTATCTGAATGTTTGATCTAGAGGTGGAGGAGGTTTCTATCATGGAAGTGATCCATAGTGCTACATATGGGATGATGCCATATTACCTTGTAGTTCACAACAATATCATTTATCATCCACCCTCGAGATATGACATTTCTACCTAGGGAGTGTAGGTTCCAACTCAAGAACCTCCTCTAGTATCTACTGATGTCGATGATCCAAAATGGTGACGATGTAGACCGCATCGTTCTGCATGCGAGGCCTTACCTATTCTATAGATAGAGGTTGACCATTTAGTAATCCAACCCACACCAATTAGGGATGTGGATCAGGAGTCATGCAATCCTTTGTTTCTATCAGGATATCCACAATTTTCTATTCGTCTATCTTATCTGAGATTCTATCAGGGTTCATTTCCCATGCCTCTAAATTTTGTGCTTGATCTTTCATAGGCTGTATGGTTCTCCTAGGAGATGATGGTAGGTCCTTCAACTCATGTGGTGGGAGAAGGATGGGGTGCACATGGAAACATACAGATGACACCTCATATTGATGTGTCGCAACTAGAGAATTCGATAGTCAAGGTTAAAGTGCCTGGGGATCATCCCTCTTCAGGTCATCATACTCCACCCTAGCACCAAGGTCGATGATCTCGATACGGTAATCCCATTCACATGCCAGATTATGGGGCATGAATTTATCATAGATAGTGATTATACTCATTTATTTATATGTGTGCTGTTTACATAAAGGATTTGAAACAAAAATGTATTCTATCCCCCCATATTATTTTCAATCTATTAAAATGATGAATTTTTTTATTATTAACCATTTTTACATCTTTATCCACTATTTCAATTTTCATTTTTATTTCAGTTACAGTTTATATTTTATAATATTTCAAAGTCGACTACTTGAAACATAAGACAACTTATTAAATTTCATTTAGGTAATTTTAAATGGTTATGAAATATATACTATAAAAACAATCTATATAAAACATAACACAAATCCTAAAAATCTATTTTTTTTAAAATAAAAAGGATTTCATAAGTATAATAAATAATAGAAAATGAAAAGAATATTAAAAAATATTATAAATAAACATTAAATGGTTTAAAACAACAATATATTATTCCAGTACATTCATTTTTCATTAATTTTTTATGGAGTAATTATTATTTTGAATTATATTTTATATGTATAGTAAGTGTGTCATATTTCATTTAGATTTTATTTATATAATTTAAAATCCACCAACTTATGAAATTATTATGTTTCATGTAGGTGACTTTGAAGTAATATAAATTATAAAATAAAAATCCATTCTAAATAATATTTAACAAAGTGAATCAATATATAAAACATAATTGAAAATAAAAAAAATCATAAATATAATAAGTAAAATCTAATTTACATGTCCCAAAATTATTTGTTTAAAAACATAGCATTTTCACTATCAAATATTAATGGATATAATTCTTAAAAAATAAATTAAACACAATATATATATACACACAAACATATGCATTTAATAATAGAAAAACATGTATATTTAAAATAAGATTTTTTAACCTAGTATTATTGAAAAATATTTTTTTGAAAAATGTATATAAAAAACACATCAAAAGAAAGAGTATTTTACAAATTATGTTGAGTGTAAACGTAATTAATAGTGAAAAATAGTGGAAGAAGTTACAATGCATAAAGAATAAGAATCATATAGGTATCCATGGTTTTCAAGAGAGCTCCCCTACCTAATGTTTCTAGATGATTGTAGAAATAGGAAATAATATTCTCTTTGACTCAACTGAGGCTTCTCCCCTTTTATTTTCAAAGCATATTTTTATTAAAACTGATCACCACCATTTAAAATGAACTTTTTACCCTCATTCCACATATTATAAACATTCTAATTCTTTGGATGATTCCAATCACTATCACTCCCCAATCTTGTGGAGTAACATTGTCCCCAAAACTGAAATCTAGATATAGATTTTGAAGAACATATTCATCCTCCCAAGTTTCGTCTTCCAATAGTTTCCTATCCCAGTGGACCAAATATTGAGGAAAATATGTTCCATCATGCTGTAAAATATAGTGAGAGAGAATGGTTTCCAGCTTTGGGTAATAAAAAAAATCCCCAACCAAGTCAGTTGAAAAAAATGACTAAACTAAATGATTTCCAATAGCCCATTTGAGCTATGAAAGGTGAGAAATAGGGTGTATATGGGAATGAGGGGGAAATTCCAACTAATATACTGTAATAAAAATCTGTTTTAGAGTATAAAAGGGGCCAAAAAATAGGGATAAAGCTTAGGGTTGATCCGGTGGACAACAAAATACTTCATATGGGGTCGAAGCTTAAAGAAGACCCTACCCCTGCTTTATATTTGACTACACTCTGGCCACAATCAAACTACCACTTCATAGTACACTGGAAGCATGAAATATAGTGATGGAGTTGTCATAAGGCTTCATTGTCGTACCTCAAAGCCGAAGCCACAACCTCCACCCAAATTTTAGAAGGTAAATAAGTGACTATTGATTGTACTAGGAAACCATAAATAAAATCAAATGGTGTATTCTTGATGGATTCATGCCAAGTGGTAATATAGATTAATTAATATCAAGGAATTCAAAAAAACCAACCTTTAGGCTACTCTCTTGAAAAACATCAAAGGTTTGTATCCATGTAATGGTTAACGACTTCTATTTACCACCCTTTTGTGGATGATAAGTGGAACTAAATTTCAATTCATTAATAATAAACAAAAATAAACAATTCCAAAAAGGACTAAGAAATATAGGTTCATAATCATTAATAATGGAGGATAGAATACGGAGGTGAACCAACTATTGATAAAATACCTCAACGTCCCTTTTAGTGGAATAAGGATGTTGTAAGAGAATAAAATGGACATACTTAGATATCTAGTCAAACACCACCAAAATAACATCATAACCATAAGAATGAACAAGTGGTAACCCCTCTATAACACGAAAATATTTTATACATCCTTCCATAAGGGAAGAAACTCACTCATAACTAGTTATTCCCACGAGAAAAAACTATTTGTCTTCCTTCTAAAACCTCATAATAACTTCTTCCCAGTTTATCACCACATCCATTAATGTATGAATCATTTACACTCCAAGGATGAGATCAAACTTGCCCAGTTCTAAAATATTTGTATCAATGAAACAAGAATAATATCCCAAAGTAACCCTAAAATGCTGACACACTCTTTGAGAATTCACTATATACCCATTTCCATGTATCACCAAACCAAGAAATTTGAACAATGTAGGATAAATAATGTTTGGAGTAGCACTACTATCTAGTAAATTCAGCACTACCAACTCCCCTACATGGACATGTACTTTTATAACAACATTGTACTAATAAAGAAACTCTGAAACAGATTGAATGCAAGATATTTCCTATAGCCCAACCACAAAGAACACTGCCAAGCTTGGTTCGTAATCATCACCTAAAGGTTTGTTGTCCTATAACTCTACACTATTATCCATCGGAGCCCCATCATATTACTCTCCCAAATGTAGGACCATAAGTTTTGGATCCGAACACTTGTGTAAATAATTATATGATTACCCATAGTGGAAAAAAACCATCTTTCACTAGTATTACCACTCATTGGTTGTAAGGTAACAAATTCCACATCCCCCATGTACAACTAAATTTGGCATCTTCTATAAGACATTGTTGACAGGGGAATCCCCCCACAAAGCTTGATGAGTTCCAGTTTAAATTTTATTTTGATATGGATAACAAGACAAAGGTTACCAAAAATAACTATCAGGAATTGCACAAAAAACTCACGAGGCACCGCCAAAAAGTTATACTCCGACTCTATGTTTAATAGCAAGATCGATATGGCAATCTGATATTATTTCATGTAAATAAGTCTGCAATTTATGAATCCACAACCAATTCTGAATGTCATTATGCAACCCATGAAATAATTATCCAACATATTGGTGCTCTGGTTTTCAAGGAATTAGAGATTCTAATCCTTCATAGTGATCAATATAATAGAACACCAATCCCTGTTGATCAAGAGCATCTAATATATCATATGGATTCAGAACTTCTAGACCGCTAAAACATTATAGTAACTCAACTTTAAAATCATGCCACAAAATATATAGATGAACCTATAATAAAATCATAAACCAAGGAATAACAATCCCCTATATACTGACCTAAGCTAATGAAAATTTTATACTCCCCAGAATTTGGTTTATTTGGAAATACTGATCCACTTTAGTGATTCATCCCTGAGGATAGACACCATCAAATGCTTGTAACTCGACTCATCGAGTGTGAGAATTTGATTCAGCATCATGAAGTTAAGTATGAACCTCCCCATTATTGATATTCCCACCAGAAAAAACATCATAGTCATCAGGGTCGTATAAAGTGAATGACATGTCCTTCCATAGTTTTATCTCAAGGAATTGCACTGCACCCGTGATAAAATTGTGGAATTCTTCCAGAGTCATGGACACCTCCGTCAGATTTGTTTGTCCGAATGAGATATTTTTGACCAGAGTGAGAAATTATGTAATTTGAACCTAGTTACATCCCATGCATTGATCCATCCCATCAAGTCATGATTTTTTCCGAGTCTCCATTGATAATGGAATCTCTAAGTGGCAGGTCGGACCAAATGATAGGTTTGGCTTGCTCAAAAAAATTAACAGAATGAGTGATGTATGAATGATATTGAGTTTAAATGGAATAAATTTTTAATAATGGTGGAATAAGTTACAATTAATAAGGAATAAGAACGTATAGGTATATATAGTTTAAATGATATCTACCCATCTCTCATTCCTAAGATGCTAGTGTAACACCCTTATATTTTGTGATTTTTTTATTTAATTTAATTTTTTTTTATATTTTTCATTTCATGCAACACTGAATATAAATTTTGTTTTATGAAATCACAAAGTTATTCTTTATTTGTATGCTACACCAAGTTATTCATTCATTATAAGCTACCCCAACATGATCTTGTGCTAATCACAACACAAACTTGGATTCTTTTACATGAAACAATAAGTTTCTATAAAACATCATTTTATTATTATAATTATTTAAATGTGATAGCTATAACATAGATGTTAAACATAGTAACATGAATTGTAATAATTTTTTAAATATTATTTATAATGTCTTTATATAAATAGAACATAATGATGATAAAACATATAACTTTTTTTAAAGTCTTTATATGTTTGGAAATAATTTTTTCTCAAAATAACTTTTTTTTATGTTATTTCGTGAACAATAATAAATTTAATTTCAGAATATTTTAGAAATTAAAATAAATAAAATAAAAATAAAATTTGAATTCATAATATCAAATTTATCTTAGGGTGTTGTTTTTATTTTTTTGAAATATTTTATTTTTGGATGAATAGTGAAAAATATTAAGCTTTATTTGAAGATTTTTTTTCATCTAATTTATTTTTATAGATAAATCATTTTTTAAGTAGAAAAAATTTAAATCAATTAATCCAATTTAGGTCATTGGAACTAATTTCACAATGAAATTGGATATAAAAACAATTTAATCTTTTGAACATTTCTCTTTAAAAATTCGTTGTCTCACAATGTATATGGGATTAATTTTTAACATAATTCTTACACTTACATGAATTGAACATCGAAAAATAGACATAAATGGTTATAATAAGTATAATACTCACATTATAATAAGTTAAAATTAGTTTTTGACCAAAAATATTAGTGAATGTAATTAAAATTAATTATAATTATTAATGTAAAATTAAACATAACAATGGACTAAACCTTAATCCATAAGGCCAAAATGACCTAGAGACTTGTCCAAAATCAATTGGCTATCCATAGTTAGATCATATCCCCCCTTGGTTCTAATTTTATGAGTTACTGGGATACATGTTCATGAAAGTGTCCCATATAATAAGTTAAGGGAAAAGACAAAAAAGAATCTTCCTTACCTTTAACAATTATAAAGCTTTAGTTATAGAAGATGATACATAGTTTCACCTATCAACATTATTTTAAAAGGTAAATGATTTTTTATATTAATAAAATAAATTTAATTTTTATAGAATTTATAATTGCATTAAATTCATAATAAATTCTAACACATGGATTATTTAGTTAATAAATAAATAAGATAAATGATGGTAAAAAAATTAAAAGTAAAGTAAATTTAAGGAATTATTATGTTTCATTAATTTTGTAGGTAAATATATCACTTTAAATAGATGTTAAATTAATTTATTTTAATTCTAATAATTTTTTAAAATTTTATAATTAAAATTAAATAAATAATGTCAAAATTTATATTAATGTCATTTTACTATAGATGAAATTTTATTAAATGATATAAAATTAATAAAAATAATATATTTTCCAAGTTAATTGTAAGTGTTAATAAATATTAAATATGTTCCATTAATGGAATAATTTATCTTTTATAATATAAATATTGACTCTTATATAATAAAAACATTGTTAGCATGGTATGGGTTAAAGGAGTGTTTTTGCGCGTTACATAAATTTATTTTAAAATTACTTTCCAACACACAAGAAATTTTAATTTTTTAAATTAGATATCATATTAGAATTCACTGGGGTTATATTTTCTAATAATTCTCACTTTAATTTAGTATTAATGGATAAATTAACTAGGTTGAAAAACTAGTTACTTTAATAAAAACTAAAATGATAAAATTATGGAAACTTCAATGTTAAGGAACAAAATTACATAAATTCACTTATTTTTGTTTTTTTGGAGGTTTGTATAAAATATAATTCCCCCTTACTCCATTAATTTTTAATTTTTGAGGAACATTAGGTAAGGGAGACCTCCCAATAGTGTATACCTTTTGGTATTTACAAGAATTCCACTCATCCTCAATTATAAAAAGACATTCCCTCTTCCCCTTCCTTACACCCTTCAAACCTCTTTGTATCATCCAAACCATACCCAAGTAATCTCTAAACAACCAATATCAGACAAATTTTTATCATACAAAACTTGCCTAAATAATACTACAACACCCATACCTTCATCCTAGAAGCCTACCTTTGGACATAAATCCAACCAAGTAATCCATTTGGTATAAACCAAGAGGAGTTACCCAAAGAAGAGTTACCATCATTCCTCAAGATCCTTTGTTTTTTTTCATTATCCACCCAGTCAAATATTATCATTACATAATTACATATTAACCTAATTATATTAAATATACTGATATATTTATATTCTAATAGTTTTACATACACTCACACACACTTCTATCTAACGGGTAACTAACTTACTGTTCTTGTTTACGACAAACTACCGCCTCACGAAACAATGTTGTTCATTTTTTCTTTACCAGTTCTCATATGTGGGGATTATGATGAAAAATATTATTTTATATGATATATATGATATTTAGTATGTCTTTATGATTATTTAATTATTACACAAAACATAACTTCATGCCTTCTATTTTTTGTAAATATGATAACTTTGTTTGTGGACGTGTGGACTACCGCCTATTCAAAGCGATGCGATTCATTAAAACATTAAATGGAATGTATTAAGAATAGGTACAGTGAACTTATATGATATATATTACATAATAAATATACTTTAATTATATAATATATATTATATTTACTTTATTTCTTCCAACAATACAATAAAATAAAAAACAATGTTAATGCGTACGTACAACCTACTGTCTCCATGAACGGTGTATTCCATATCATAATTATATATTTTTTAGATTATTATAAATTTTTATATACTAAATATATATAATATTTATATCATTTTTAAAATTTTTTAAATAGTTAATTTTTGATCTATGTAAGAGTATCAGAAATATCATGTCAAAACATATACAAAAACAACACGGATATTACCCAAAATGTAACATTTACATGGAATTGTTAATAAATGTGTAATATATGTTGTACCTCTCGTACCCCTCGTGGTTTAATTTTCATGATCACAATCACCCTCTTATTTATCTAATTTTGTTTTAAGTGTTTTTGGATGATAGGTTGCCAAGGAATTAGGCCAAGAAAGCAAGAAGGCAAAGTGGACTGAAAATCAGTCCACCGGCCAACCGATGGAAGACCACCAGCCAGCCGATGGAGGCCTGGACAGAAGGCATCCCTCTGTCCAGACCACCGGCCAACCGGTGTCCCACCACCGGCCAGCCGGTGGCACCCAGATTGAATAGTGTTTGCTACTACCTTCGCACCGGCCAACCGATGGCCTCCTCACCGGCCGACTGGTGGAACCCAGACAGAAGGCTGAGCCACTGCCTCAGCACCGGCCAACCGGTGGCCTCAGCACCGGCCAGCCGGTGGCACCCAGCCAGCACAGTGTTTGCCACTGCCTCAGCACCGGCCAACCGGTGGCCTCCTCACCGGCCAGCCGGTGGAGCCTGAGCCTGAGCCCTCTTCCTTTTTGCAAGCACCGGGCAACCGATGGCCTTGCATCGGTCAGCCAGTGGAGCCAGTCAAACTAGCCGTTGGTCTTTTGACCAGCCTGTCCACTTGGCCTCCAACGGCTCCGAAAGCCTCTCCAACGGCTCCAAAGACCTCCAAAGGCTATATGAGGGTTCCCCCTCTATAAATAAAGGACTAGGAACCCCCGGAAGCCCTAGAAAACATACCGGAACCATAACTAAGCCAAGGAAGCCCACGTGACACATTTCGATCATTTGGCGAACCTCCGGCGGATTGCTCCAAGGGAACCCCACTTGCTCCAACACACTTCCACATCCAAGGAGCACCACCAAAGAATCTTGGGAGCGCCCTTCATCAGCTCCATCAATCCATTGGCGCCCAAGACTTCCCCATTACGGTTTTTCATTGCTTTATTCATTTTGAGCTTTAAATTGAGTTTGTGCCTACAAACTCCCATTTCTCTCATCCTCCATTCTTTTGGGTTTTCACATCACCTTTAAGGTGTGAAGAGGTTAGTCAAGCCTTACCTTTTAAAAGGCTTGAATCAAAGGTGAGCTAGCCTTCACCTGTAAGAAGGCTAGTGGGTTCTTGCTCAACCATTAAAAGCAAGCTGTAATAGGTTCTAGACTAACCTAAAAAGTCTAGTGGGTTTCTTGCTAAAACCATTAAAAAGCAAGCAGTAGTAAATCTCTCAACGGTTGAGTTGGGAGCGGAGACGTAGGCTTGGGTTTAAGCCGAACTCCGTTATCAACTTTGTGTCTTGCCTCATTTATTTCCGCTGCACTTTCACTTTGATTTTTAATTTGTTTATTTTTTTTAAAAGGCAATTCACCCCCCCTCTTGCCATCACTTCCTTCTTTTATCCAACCAACAATTGGTATCAGAGGGAAAATTTGAGTAATACCCTAACCAGTTTCAAATTTAAGATCCATTGTGATGGCTTCAACGTCTTTCGCCCCCGAAGGCTATTCTTTGGGTCGTGCTCCATTTTTTGATGGAACCGACTATAACTATTGGAAAACCCGCATGACTACTTTTCTTAGAAGCATTGGATATCCTATTTATAAAATTGTCATGCATGGTTATTCACTTTCCTCTCCCGATGAATCCAAATGGACCCAAGCCGATATTAAAAATTTCGAGCTTGATGGCAAAGCCATGAACGCTCTTCATTGCGGCCTTGATCGTAATGAGTTCAATCGAGTTTCCACATGCACCTCCTCACATGAAATCTGGAAACTTTTGGAAGTTACCCATGAGGGGACCAACAAAGTGAAGGATACTCGATTGGACATGTATCGTCAAGATTTTGAGTCATTTTCTATGCACCCACATGAAAATATTTCTGATATGTTTACTCGATTTACTGACATTTGCAATGGAAGAAAATCTCTAGAAGATAATATTTCTGCAGAAACGATGGTCAAGAAGATCCTGTGGATCCTACCAAGCACATGGGCTCCAAAGGTAACGGGAATCCAAGAAGCCAAAGATATCAAGAACATGCCGGTCGAAGAGCTCATAGGATCCCTCATGACTTATGAGATCACCATGAGGAGGCAAGCTGGAAAGGAAGGCAAACCGATCAAAGTTCCAAAGAACATCGCCTTCAAAGTTCAAAAAGAAGAAAGCTCCTCCTCCTCATCATCTTCCTCTTCAAGCGACGATTCCGAAATGGAGAATCTTGCCCGCAAGATGCACAAATTCATGAAGAATCACAAGAAGAAGAAATCCCGCAAGGCTCGAAAGGAAAAACACGATGAAAAATCCGAGCCCGAGGTAACATGCTACGGGTGTGGCAAGAAAGGCCATTAAAAGCCCGATTGTCCACTCAACAAGAAAAAGGCCAAGCAAAAGGAAAAGAAGAAGGCATTCAAGGCCACATGGAGTGATAGCTCCACATCCTCCTCCTCATCCTCCTCAAGTGACAACGGTAAAAAATGCCTAATGGCATTTCATGAGGTAACCTCTTCCGACTCCTCTTCCTCTAGTTCTTCAAATTCTTTCAATCATTTGTCATACGAAGATCTCCAATATGATAGAGATCAATTGGAGGAAGGTTTTCACGAAATTTCTTCCAAATTTGTTTCTTTAAAAAAGAATTTCAAAAAACTTACTTCCGAAAAGGAACAACTTCTCAAAGAAAAGGAGGAGTTGTCCCTCAAAATCCAAAACCTTCCCGATGTTGATTCTATGGAATCAACAATCAAGGATTTAAGGGAATCTCTAGCCAAGTTCACCCAAGGGGAACAAAATCTGACCAAACTACTAGGTTCCCAAGGTGTATCTAGAACCACCCAAGGGATTGGCTATTCCAAGCAAGCTTCCTCTTCCCATGCTCCATCTATTTTTGTAAGGGGGAGCTCCCAATTTAAATTTTGCAATTATTGTAAAAAACCCGGGCACATGATTTATGAATGTGATTGCAAAAATGCCCGGTATGGTAGGCCCAAAACTATTTCCTTTAATGATGAATTTTATAGTAGAAGACCCGCCACTAGACAAGTATGGATTGAAAAATCCCTCTTAGCGAGTCTCACCGGGCCAAAATTTGTCTCGGTTTAAAAAAAAACCTCTCCCCGGTGATTTGTTGTTTTTATTTAGGGGGAGTTAGGATCGTTTAAGACCTTTTGATTTCAATTTCAAAATTTACGATTCAAACTTTCAATTTCAACACTTGGTATCAAATTTTTTAATTTCAAATTGTTATTCAATTTTTTACTCAAAACTTTCAATTCAAACTGTTATTCAATTTTTCATTCAAAAACTTTCAATTCAAACTGTTATTCATTTTTTCATTCAAAACTTTCATTTCAAAATTTTCATTCAAAACTTTCAATTCAAATATCAAAAATTTCAATTGGTTTAAAATCTTTTTTTCCCTCAATCATGTTTTATGCCCCGTGCTATTTTGATAATCACAAAGGGGGAGAAATTCTTGGTTGATTGGGGGAGAAATCTTTCTCTCATGCTTTAAAGGATAAATTGGAAAGTAAGCAATTTAAAAGCATGCCTTTCATTTCATTTTTACATTGCTTGTTTTGGTGATTGTGATCATCAAAATAGGGGGAGATTGTTGTACCTCTCGTACCCCTCGTGGTTTAATTTTCATGATCACAATCACCCTCTTATTTATCTAATTTTGTTTTAAGTGTTTTTGGATGATAGGTTGCCAAGGAATTAGGCCAAGAAAGCAAGAAGGCAAAGTGGACTGAAAATCAGTCCACCGGCCAACCGATGGAAGACCACCGGCCAGCCGATGGAGGCCTGGACAGAAGGCATCCCTCTGTCCAGACCACCGGCCAACCGGTGTCCCACCACCGGCCAGCCGGTGGCACCCAGATTGAATAGTGTTTGCTACTACCTTCGCACCGGCCAACCGAAGGCCTCCTCACCGGCCGACCGGTGGAACCCAGACAGAAGGCTGAGCCACTGCCTTAGCACCGGCCAACCGGTGGCCTCAGCACCGGCCAGTCGGTGGCACCCAGCCAGCACAGTGTTTGCCACTGCCTCAGCACCGGCCAACCGGTGGCCTCCTCACCGGCCAGCCGGTGGAGCCTGAGCCCGAGCCCTCTTCCTTTTTGCAAGCACCGGCCAACCGGTGGCCTTGCACCGGTCAGCCGGTGGAGCCAGTCAAACTAGCCGTTGGGCTTTTGACCAGCCTGTCCACTTGGCCTCCAACGGCTCCGAAAGCCTCTCCAACGGCTCCAAAGACCTCCAAAGGCCATATAAGGGTTCCCCCTCTATAAATAAAGGACTAGGAACCCCCGGAAGCCCTAGAAAACATACCGGAACCATAACTAAGCCAAGGAAGCCCACGGGACACATTTCGATCATTTGGCGAACCTCCGGCGGATTGCTCCAAGGGAACTCCATTTGCTCCAACACACTTCCACATCCAAGGAGCACCACCAAAGAAGCTTGGGAGCGCCCTTAATCAGCTCCATCAATCCATTGGCGCCCAAGACTTCCCCATTACGGTTTTTCATTTCTTTATTCATTTTGAGCTTTAAATTGAGTTTGTGCCTACAAACTCCCATTTCTCTCATCCTCCATTCTTTTGGGTTTTCACATCACCTTTAAGGTGTGAAGAGGTTAGTCAAGCCTTACCTTTTAAAAGGCTTGAATCAAATGTGAGCTAGCCTTCACCTGTAAGAAGGCTAGTGGGTTCTTGCTCAACCATTAAAAGCAAGCTGTAATAGGTTCTAGACTAACCTGAAAAGTCTAGTGGGTTTCTTGCTAAAACCATTAAAAAACAAGCGGTAGTAAATCTCTCAACGGTTGAGTTGGGAGCGGAGACGTAGGCTTGGGTTTAAGCCGAACTCCGTTATCAACTTTGTGTCTTGCCTCATTTACTTCCGCTGCACTTTCACTTTGATTTTTAATTTGTTTATTTTTTTTTAAAAGGAAATTCACCCCCCCTCTTGCCATCACTTCCTTCTTTTCTCCGACCAACAATATATAGTCATAATAAAATAATATATGGTATTATATATAAGATTATGTTTCATTGGTATATGTATAATAATCATATATTTATTATACAGGATGTTTTAATGTGTATGAAGGAAGTCAATACTTAAGGTAACGATTTTCTCATCTCACTTTTAATTTTTGTGAGGCAGAATCCTTGTTCACCTCATATTTATTATATGTGATGTGTATACTGAATATGGATGTATTATATGTTTATTAAATATAATTTTATGGGTATTTACATATCCATTTTATTTTGTTTCTTTCATGGGGTTTATGTCTCAAAATTTACCAAATCTGTAATATAATTTTGTCTCAATTTACCTTATTTGAGATACATATTTTGTTACGCACCTATATTCTTTTACGATGTGTATATAATACCATTTTACATGTTATATCATGAATATAATTCTTTTAATTATAATTTAATATTCATTTAATATAATTTTATTACATGGGGAGTATGATTCAAAGTTACCAAGTCATAAGATTTTATTGAAACAATATCATCATTTATTGAGATTATTTATAATTACAATTACATTGATGAAATATTATAATCCATCTTTCAGGAACACTCACAGATTTTATTATCCTATTTTTATTCATGATATCTTCATGTATTGTTGACATTTTTTATACTATATTCTTCATAAGATAATTAAGAATGTGTTTTTAAGAAAGCCCAACTTTTCCTCTCTCTTCGGTCAAAAATCTATGTTCTTTCAACACCATGTTTACTAAAATTGTTTTAAAGATTATTTTATAAGTTTTCAATGATTTTTTTAAAAATATTTTCAGGCATTATTTATATGTTTTCAAAGTATTTTCAACAAAAAAGTTTTTCAAAATTGTTTCAAGAATTCTTTATAACTTTTCAAAGTATTTTCGAAGAAATGAATTTCAAATTGTTTTCAAGATTAATTTATAAGTTTTTAAGGAAAATGTATTTTAAAACGTTTTCATGATTTGTTTATAAGTATTCAAATAAATTTTTTTTTAAATAGTTTTCAAAGAATCATTTATAAGTTTTTAATTATATTTTCAATAAAATTTGTTTCAAAAGGTTTTATGTTTTAAAAATATTTTTTCAAAGAATAAAAAATAATTTACCAATGAAATTTTTTTAATATCACATTCCAAATTATTTCCCACCTTAGTTGACATACATTGGATTTACTCATGCCTTTATAGGGAAATTATTCAAAGGTTCCATTCATATTCATTCTATGAATGGTTTATGTTTTGATGACATGATTTTTATGAAACTAATTTCTCTTTTATTGGTTATATATTCATGAAACCTATTTCTTGTTCATAGGTTATATGTTTATAATTTTTTTTATTTTCACAGCTTATGCATTGATGAAATAATTATGAAACCTGTCTCTTTTCCAAAGGTTAAGATATGATTACATTTTTATGATACCCATTTCATTTCATGGGTTATGATATGATAAATGTTTATGATCTAGTATAACACTTATGTATGATTTCATTATGAGATGGGTGGTACGTATATCTACTTCCAATGCATTGGATAAAGATTTATAACTCATGATATAGACATGGATAGAATGGGGAGTGAAATTAGTTCAGTAAAGGAAATTGTCACAAACACTATCTTGGGAGGGAACCCTAACTATTAAGATGGTAATGGGAGTGAACCATGACTACCAAGATGGTTTGGGGAGTAAACTAATTATACTAATATGGGATTGAAAGTGAAGCCTTGAATGATATGGAATTAATTTCATATTATTATGTGTTTTCCTTGAATTCTATGTCTTATTCTTATGTTATTATTTTATGGAGTATTCTCTTAATTCCATTGTGATTCATGTCTTATGAACTACCAATTTTTTTCCATGACTCATGTATATGATCTTTGATATGAAAGGTATGTTCTTCAAATGTTATTTCCATGTTTTCATACCCTTATGCTTATGTTATTATTATATATCTCCTTTTTTAAACTTACTAATAATCTGATCTCACCCCTTTCTTATGTTTTCTTTCCCCAGGTTATGAATTTTTTTAATTTGAATTTCTAAATGGGAAGATCTTTGTTGGAAACATTGAGGATCTTTCCCTAAGTAATAATATTTTTCCTTGTTTCCAAAAACACTAAACTATTAAGGTTCTTGGGCATGTATTTTTGTAATGTGATTAATATTAATCTAAAATAATTTAATATCCATGTATGTTAAGACTCTATTTCTATAGTTGGCCTCAAAGTAATGGTTTATTCAACCATTGGAAAGTATGATGAGAAAACCATAGTGATATCCACAGGAATATTTCCAAGGATATGTCTATGGATATATTTAAGGATAAGCTATAGGTGTCAAAGATTTAAAATAAGGTGTCAAAATTTAGACATAATACAATATATTTATCATGATTATCGGGGTTTCCACTATGATAAGTTTTACTCACACTAGGATTTATGGTTTTAGTAAATGGATGGAACTAGAAGAATATGTGTTAACAATGAATGTGATTGAAATTTTTCTGATGAGCAATATAATGGGATGATCACTAGAGTGAAGGATACTATGACCATTCCTAATCATTTTTCAAGGAACGTGATTAAATACTTATACCTTAACGAACTCTTGGAATCACCAATAAAGGGATGGAAAGAGTTTGGTGAGAGTTTAAGAAATAGAGACCATGGAGAAAATAATATTCAGTTTCCTTTATGTTGAGAATGTGGAAAGAATCACCTTAGTGAATGATTTATATGAACAAGAATATGTTTTGACTATGAAAGATAAGGATACGAATCAAGTAACTGAATAGTAAATATGAAGAGTAAAATTAATGCAAAGTATAGTAATATTGGCCTCTCTAAGAAATCAAAAAAAGGTTAAATGCTTAAGTGTGGAATTAATGGTCATTATATAAATTTACATCATATGTGGAAAGATCTCAAAGTGAATCAGCAAGGTGGTATGAGTAATAGTTATATTTCTAATAATGATGAGACTATAAGTGAAATATGAAAGGAAAGAGGTATTATGTAATATGACGAGGTAGCCTTGTTAATGGATTATGGATTAAGTGGATTAACCTAATTGTATGTATTTCAATTCAAGAATTGTGAGAATTGGAATATATAAGGATTGATTCACTCAAGGGATTCCACTAAAGTTTTACAAGAATATGTTGAGTGATTCCGATGGACTAAAAAAGTGATTTAATTGAAAGGTTATGTTAATGGGAAACACATAATTAAGGGAAAGATAACCCTTATTGTTGAGATAATGGTGTTTGGATAATGATGTGTTGGATATTAATAAGTAAATTGGATTATACTGAAGACCTCATAAATGATAATGGATTTTTTGAAAAATTAATTTTGCTATCATGGATGGAGTTTACAACATTTTTATACTTGTGGATATATCCAATAAACATTGTAATAAGGAAATATGTGTGTTTTTAGTATGTATTTTTGTTAATTAAAGTTATTACCATGTTTTAAGATAATACATGATGAATTTATTCACATGTTTAGTACATGGAAAATAAGAGATACTTGATGATATATGGAGGATCAACGTTAAGTTGATTTTGAGAAATTTAATGACCTTATTTATAATGTGTTGTAATTTCATCTTTCAGAAGGGTTATAAGGCTAATCATTTATATAATTCATTATTTTAAACATAATATAATGTTTTAGACATTAATTTATAGTCTCACCCTTTGAGTATTTATGCATATTAGATAACTAGGGAAAATCATTATATTGAGATAAAGACAAATTGAATGCCCCATCATTCTATCTACGCATCTTATGATATACTAATGCTCCAGGAATGTCAAATTCAACTTCATTTCTTGGAATACGTGATGAAGTGGAAATTGATCAAGGCCCAACCAAGGGTAAGGTTTTCCTAACATCATGTAAGTATATATTGTCATGAAAATTCATTAACTATAGGAAAAAGGTCTTGAAATAAAATCTGGTCAAGTTATCATAATTTTTTATAATATTAAGGACCTTTATCAAGTCTCTCTGGTTAATGGATTTGTGACTATTTACTTTCTCTTACCCATGTTTCCTACCACTCTCCATCAGAACATGATGGTTAGATTTTTATTCCTTGTCAATTTATTCATTTTCCACCTACATTTTTATACTTGTAAAACTAATTATGTGTTACTTTGGGTAACCGTTATGTTCCCAACTTTCCATTCTTAAAGGAAGTCTTAGTATTTATTTTTATGATTTGGGTTTAGATGAAAGGAACATTCAATTATTAAAACTTTGATAACCCAGATGAATTTCATGTAGAAAACACATTTTAATGGGGATCGAATGTAACACCTTTATAATTTTTGATTTTTTTAATTTAATTTATACTTTTTGATATTTTTTATTTCATGAAACAATAGATATAACTTGTTTTGTATGAAAGAAAAATGTTATTATTACTTTGTATGGTATACAATGTAAATATTTCATTATATGCTACCCCAATATATGCTTGTACTATATTCAACACCAACTTGGTTTGCATTACATGCAAGACTGAGTTTCTATGAAACCATATTTTATTATTATAATTATTTAAATGAGATAGTTATAACATAGTCATTAAACATAGTAATATTAATAGTAATAAACACATTTTAAATATTTTTTACAATTTATTATATAAATAAAACATAATTATGGTAAAAAATATAATTATTTGTAATGTCTTTATATGTTTGTAAATTCTATTTTCTCAAAAGATCTGTTTTTTCTATCTATATGTAAAGAATAATAAAATTAATTTTAGAAAATTTTAGGAATTAAATCTGATAGAATAAAAAAAATTTCCTATTCATAATATAAAAATTATCTTATGGTGATTTTTTTAGGATTTTTCAGAAATATTTCATTTTTTATGAATAGTGAAAACACTAAATTTTAATTAAAAATTGTTTTTCATCTTATTTATTTATAGAGTTAAAAAATATTTTAATTTTAATTTTAATTTTAATTAAATAAATTTACAATAATTTAATCCAACATTGTTCATTATAACCAATTTCACATTGAAATTGGATATAAAAGAAATATACACCTTTTCACTTTTCTCCTAAAAAACCCGCTGTCTCGCAGTGTTTGTAAAAATAATTTTAAACATAATTTTTAAACATCTATGTATTGAATTTGGGAAAAAACATAAATTATTTTAATCAGTATAATATTTATAATATAATAAGTTCAAATATGTTTTTGAACAAAAATATTTCTGAAGGTAATTAAAATTAATTACAACAATTAAGGTGAAATCAAGCTTAACAAGGGACTAAACCTCAAACTTTTGGTCCAGAATGACCTGACACTTGTCAAAAATATATATTTTCCAATAGTTCAACCATATACACCATTAGTTATAATTTTATGAGTTATAGTGACACATGTTCATGAAAGTGACCCATATAATAATTTAAGTAAGGAAAAAAGAACATTCCTTACCTTTAACAATTATAAAGCTTTAGAGTATGTAATAAGATACATAGTTTCAGTTATAAAGATTATTTTTTAAGGTAAAGGATTATTTTTTATCATATTTATTTAACATTAAATGCTAGAGATGATATAGTTACCTTAAATTATTAATAAAAACTAACACATCAATTATTTAGTTATTAATAATATATGAAAAATGATGATAACATTTTTAAAAGTAAAGTAAATTTAATGAATTATTAGGTTACATTATTTTTTAGTTAAATATATAATTTTACAGCAATGTTAAGTTAATATATTTTAATTCCATAAATTTCTTGATATTTGTTTAAATTTAAATTAAATAAATAATGTCAAAATTGGCATTAATGTTATTTTACAATAAATGATATTTTATTAAATGATTTAAAATTAATTAAAATACTATATTCCTATATGTTAATTTTAAGTGTTAATAAATTTTAAATATGGTACAATAATGTATAAATTTAATTTTTTATAATTATCATATTGACCCATATATAGGAAAACATTATTAACACGGTCCAGGTTAATGTAGTGTTTTTGTGTGTTACATGTGCATGTTTTAAAATTAATTTGAAACACACTTGGTATCTATATTTTGTAAATTATATACCATATTAATAATTTAGTGGGTTAATATTTTCTAATAAATCTCACTTTAATTTAGTCTCAACGATCAAATTACAAAGGTTAGAAACTTTTTACTCAAATAAAAACCAAAATGATAAAATTAGAGAAAATTATATATTATGGAAAAAGAATTATATAAATACACTTATTTTTTGTGGTGGGGGATTTTATAAATCATACATACCATTTAATTCATTAGTATTACATTTTTGATGCATATTAGGTAATGTAGACCTCCCCATAGTGTATGCCTTTTGGTATATACAAGAATTCCACTCACCCTCCATTATAAAAATGCATTCACAATTCCCCCTCCTTACAATTCTAAAGACACTTTGGTTCCTCCAAAACCAGTCCAAATAATATCCCAAAATCCATAACTTAATCTTATAACCCTGAATTTAGGCATAAAACCAACCAAGTAAGCCCTTTGGTGTAAACCAACAGAAGTTACCCAAAAAAGATGCAACCTTCTTCCTCAAGATCCTTTGTTTATTTCCATTATCCACACCCTAAAATATTATAATTTCACAATTATATAATAAAATAAGTATCATAAATATTATGAGATATTTTTATTGTAAGTTTTATACCTACACATACATACACTACCATCTAATGGGTAACAAACTTATCGTTCTTGTGTACGGAGAACTACCGCCTCACGAAATGACGTTGTCCGTTTTTTTCCTTTACCACCTTTCATAGGTGGGAATTATGATGGAAACACTATTTTTATATTATATATATGACATATATGATATATTTAAGATTATTTAATTATTATATAAAACATAACTTCATGATTTTCATTTTATGTAAATATGGTAACTTCGTTTGTGGATGTGTGTAATACTGCCTCCTCAAAGTGATGTGATTCATTCACACTTCACATGGTATGTATTAAGGATGGTTTTAGAAAACTTATATGATATATATGACATAATAATTATACTTTAATTGTATTATATATATTCCAATTATTTTATTTCATTTAATAGGAAAATAATAAGGAAACAACATTCATGTGTACGTACGGCCTACCGTCTCCATGAACGGTGTATTTCATTTCATAATGATATAATTTATAGATTAATATAAATAATTATATAACAAATATATATGATATTAGTATAATTTTTACATTATTTAAATATGTAAATCATTATCTATGTAATATTATCAATAATAACAAAATAAAACATATACGAAAACAACATAGATATTACCCGAAACATAACATTAAAATAGAATTCTTAATAAACAAGAAATATAAAGTAATAATAAAATAATATATGGTTTTATATATAAGAAAATGGTTATATTTTAGATTTATAATATAATTATATTAATTATAATAGAGTTTTTAATGTGTAAAAATGAAGTCAAGACATAAGGTAAGGGTTTTCTTGTCTCACTTTCAATTTCCATGAGGCACAATCCATGATCTCATCTTATTTATTATATTTGGTGTTTATAATTCCCATGGATTTCTTCTAGGGTTATTATAATTAAATTTATGTGTATTTAAAAATCCATTTGATGATATTTATTTCATGGGGTTTATGTTTCAAAAGTTACCAAATGGGGGAAGTAATTTTGTCTCAATTTATCTTTTTTGAGACACATGTTTTTTTAAGTACCAACATTCACTTTTGAGGTGTATATACAACCATTTTACATGTTATGTAATGAATATAAATATTTTCATTAAATTTTAAACATAATTTAATTTCATTTTCATACACGGGGAGTATGATACAAATTTTCCTAGGGGTAAGAGTTTATTGGAACAATATATTCTTTTATCGGGATTATTTATGATTATGATTCCATTGATGAAATATTATGATCCATATTTCAAGAACACTCTTAAATTTTCTTATCATTTGGTTATTCGTGATATATTCATGTATTGGAACCTTTTTTCCACTCTTTGGTACATATATTAATTAAAAATTGGTTCTATAAAAGTCTGACTTTACCCCTCTCTTCGTTCAGAAATATCTATTATTTAAAAACCATGTTTCTTAAAAAAAATTTCAATATTATTTTATAAGTTTTAAAATAAAATTATTTTAAAAATGTTTTCAAGAGTTTTTTATAAGTTTTAAAGTATTTTTAATGAAAAATGATTCAATTTTTTTCAATCATTCTTTAAAACTTTTCAAATTATATTCAATGAAATGGTTTTAAAAACATTTTCAAGGTTATTTTATAAGATTTCAAGGAAAATGGTTTTCAAAATATTTTCAATCTTTATTTATATTTTTTCAAAGAAAAATTATTTCAAAATTATTTCAAATCTTAATTTACAATTTCTCATGTTTATTATCAAGAAAATGTTGTTCAAAATGTTTTTTTTTAAAGTCAGTTTTCAAAGAAGAAAGTATGATTTACTTATGAAATGTTTTTAAATTATAATTCCAAATTATTTACCACATATGATGAAATCTGTTAGTTTTACTCATTAATTTATGGGGAAGTGATCCAAAGGATCCGTTCATATTATTTCTGTGAATGTTTTTTGTTTTGATGACATTATGTTTATAAGACCCATTTCTCTGTCACATGTTATATGTTTATGAAACTCATTTCTCATTCATGGGTTATATGTTTATGAAACCTAATTTTGTGATAGGTTATTATTTGATGAAATGATTATGAAACCTGTCTCTTTTCCATATATTATGATATGATTACATCTTTATGATACCCATTTAATTTCATCATCTATGATATGATGAATGTTTATGATCTAGTGGCACACATATATATTATTTCATTATGAGATGGGTGGGATCTATATCTCCATACAATGCATTGGGTAAAAATTTACATCTCAACGTATAGACAAGGCTAGAATAGGGAGTGAAATTTGTTCAATAAATGTCTTTTTCTGCTATGATGGTCTTAGGAGTGAACCTTGAATACTAAGATGGTCATGGGAATGAGCCATTACTTCCAATATGGTATATATAGTAGACTAGTTATACTCATATGGCCTTGGAAGCTATGCCTTGACTAATTTGAAAATCATTATATATGCTTATGTGTCTGCCAAAAATTATATGTATTATGCCTATGTTATGATTTTATGGATTATGATCTTGATTATATAGCGATTCAGGTCTTATGAACATTCAATATTTATGCAATGAATCATTTATATTATCATTTATATGTAGAGTATGATATTCAAATGTTATTGTCATGTTTTAAAACCCTTATGCTCATGTTATTCTTATGTGTATCCTTTTTTAACCTTACAATGCATTTAAGCTCACCCATTTCTTAGGTTTCCTTTCCCAAGGTTATGAAGAACGTTTTTAAGTATAGGTAATAAAGGGGAATATCTTTATGGGAAACATTGATGATATTTCACCAAGTTAAAATATTTTTTCCCATGATTCCAAAGACACTAAAATATTATGGTCCTCGAGCATGTATTATTTTAATGTGATGAATATTCATCAAAATGATGTAATATCCCTGTATGTTAATCCAAGGTTGATATAGTTAGCCGATCCTAAAAACAAGAAATATTGTTCTCTCTGAATCAACCCAAAATTATCCCCTTTTATTTTCCCATCCTCTTTTTATTACAACTAATCACCCTCATTTATAATGACCATTTAACCATTATTCCACCTAGTGTATACATTACCCTACCCTTACTGATCCTAAACTCTATCAAAAAAAGAAATTCACAAAAGGAAAGATATATAAATAAAAATAGAACCACAGACTGATGGACACAGTAACATGCAAAGAACCACAACAAGAATTATCAAATGAAAAAAGCTAAAGAAAAAAAAATAATTTACATGGTTCAGACTGATTTTGTATTAATCCACTAAAAAACACCACCCACATCACTTTATTATTATTAACCTATTAATTTATGATAGCTTTCAATATAAATTTAACGAAGAAAAAAAACAAGAATAGAAAACACTATAGGAATTACTGGATACCTATGAATGAATGTAATTAGAAGAACACAAAAAAAATAACAGAGAAAAAACTTCAATAGGAACATGATAAATCAGAATCGAAACCCCTTTATAGGGTTTGTATCACCTTTAGAATAATCCTCCATTTTTTTAGTTTATTTATCCACCAAAGAACAAAAAAATCATGATCTCATTACTACAACATTGCTCTTGGAACCAACCACATATGGGGTTTCCAATATGATCCACCAACAAGAAATGTATCTTGGGATCTTCTCATTCCCCTTAAATTTATCTTGGATTGAACCCTCTTCTAGTCTTAAATTCTATCTATCATGGTATATTTAGGGACCCCATGCACTTAAAATCAAAGGAACAAATCCCTTGAACAACCATCCGTAGGTTCATAACACGTGTTCAGTCAAAGAGCTTCCAAAATAATTCATGGTAATAAATCCCAAATGGCCCCACTATTTTAAGGTTATTCTTCCATCCTAAATAAATATATTCAACCATTACCTATGGGTAAAAAAAATATATCAGTTTACATCTATATAAGGATAGCCACCAAAAATATAACAATCCTCTAATCCAAAACATATCAACATAATGTAATGACACTAGTTTTGACATGTAAGACTTTTGAATATTTCTATGAACATTTCCTAAGATAAGCACTAAGTCATCATAGGATTCCTGAGCCTTGGGAGAATTAGAGTGATCAAAAAAATATTAAATATATTTTTTCACGTGCGCATATTTTCTCTTGAAGTTTGAAATAAATCTTGAGCGGAGTCTCATATTAGAAGTCTAGGGCCACATCTAAGTTCAGAATGTCGTGTTTACCATATGCACGACATAAAAGTTTTCAGTGTTAGGAGTTCATTTTAAAGAGTGTTGGTGATGATGCATAAAAATGGAAGTAAATTGATGTTAATTTTTTGAAATCAATTTTCCACCCCCCAAACCATTGGTGCATGAAAAAACTGGAGAGGTGTAACCCTCTCCCTCACCCCCACTGACTGACATGTGAATTTAGGTAGAACCAAAGTGGTGAGGTACTTCTATTCTCCATTTTAGATGCTGATTGTCATAAGATTGAGGTGCAACATGATCTGAGCATCATTCCACACCTGATGATTTGTAAGTTCACTATTTAGGTAGGCATATTTTAGTTTTAGTCCCAATCCTCTTTGTTATTCATTTTTTAAGGCTATATATCACTATTACGATTTCTAGAGATCTGTTCTATGTTGATCTGGAGGTTTCAAGGGAAAGTGGGGGTGTTTTGGGTGACTCACAAGGATATTCCCATAGAAATACCCATATACATGGAATGTAAACCATTGGGACACACTGTGTGTTCTTTCTATTTAGAGAATAATACTTTTGGTGACTGCACCCCATTTACTGGGGTTACACACTCTTTAGTGAAGCCATATCATATGGACAGAGGTCATGACCAAGGTATCCATGTGATGGTATATGGATGTGTAGAACTAAATGGCCAAAATCACTTATACACTGGGTGTTGGACATGGGCATGGGAAAATGACATGAAAAATAGTTTGTTTATCCTAGATATGCCATTTACTAGGAGGTAAATGCTATTTTTGAGGCATGTTTGGCTGAGATGTGAGGATGAAGAACACGACTAGGGTCGAGTGAGGGATGAAACACCATGTATAGGTTTTACACACAATGAACACCTACATGTTTAGAAAATATTTGTAAATAAGAGACACAACCAAGTAATCGGGCAGTTTCACATGATGTAGAGATCCTAGTGCACACTGTGTAATTTTCATCAGATCATTCTTGTGATCTTCCTCCTTACGTATCTCCTTCTTTGGAACTCAGATTCAAGCTTGTGAGTAGCCTATCCTGATTATATTTATACACAAAACACAAATGGTGGCCACAGTTCTAGTCTATGCTATATGATGTGGTGTGTTTTGAGTATGAAGATATAATAGTGTTTCTTATCCTTATGTATTGATTAGGTAAGATCATTGGGATGAAATCAGGGTCAGTACCATTACCTATCACCTTAGGATGTGGGTCTCATAGAATCTTTAGGCTAGTAGAGTGGTTCTCCCCTTTTGTGTCAGGGAACGGTTCCCCTACCCATGACAATGTTTCTATTTGAGGTATGATAAGTGCGATTATCCTTTTAGTAATGCTTGAAAAATACTGTAGATCAGTGTGGTTCTTAGAGAGAGACTATGGGATTGATACGCACCTATGGAAGAAGGGAACACCTTTCCCTTACCTCTCTTATTTTATGGATACAGGACTCCTCATGTCATTGGTGTGGGTTCTCTACCCACGTGGTATTTATCTCTAGGATGGTACTTTATTTTCGGATAAGTGCAAGAGTTCCCTATATCATTCGTGTAGTTATAGAGAGCTATCCCATATCATGTAAGGTGTGGGCCCTCAATACTTGTTGCACATATAGAGTGGGTACTCCCCTGTTAGACCATAATATATGTCCTCTATCTGTGCAGTTGGTACTACCCTATCGTGTTACGGCGTAGGTCCACCATATGTGATATATAGATAGAGTGAGTACTCCCCTATCATTTAAGGGTGTGGGTCCTCAATCTTTAGATTGGGAACTCCACTATTGTTTCAGGGTGAGGGTCTTCCATACATGTTATCCTGGTAGAGTTGGTACTCTCTTGTCATACCATGGACTGGGTCCTCTTTTCTAGGGGTGATACTCCCCTATCATATCATGGTGTAGATTCCACATAGTAATTATGCTGGTAGAGTGGTACTTCTTTGTCATTATAGGGTCCAAGCCCTCTATCTATGAAGTTGTAGTCCACTAAAATGTTAGGGTGTGGGTCCTCTATGATCTGGGCGATACTCTACTATCAAATCAGGGTATACGTCCTCATCTATGGAGTACTAGTCCCCTATATTTGAGTAGCGGAGTACAGTTGGTCCTCTATTAGAGTTGGATCTCCCTCGACTGTTGAGTAAAGTCATGAAAAGCGGTCCCCTCCACTGGTTACTTGAAACACCTCTTCCAGAGTTAGTTCACCCTCTATGTATTGAGGTTCATTCCAATCTATATAAGAGGAAAAATGTTTTCAAGGGATGGTTAGGAGAAAATATTTCCTTGATTATAAGGCAGTGGCTATGTGAGTGTCACTATATTCTCTCTCATTATAGAGGATAAATGTGATGCATAGTATTGAGTAGTTCTCCATAAACCATTTGTAGTGGTGAGGGTAGGTCTCTACACATGGGTAGTTCTCCATCAACCATCTAGTGCTGGGAACTAGAGATAGACGTAGTGCGTTGTTCCCAATGTAGCATGTTCTCTCTGGCGTACCATCAAGAATGGTAGAAATTTTCTCAATAGAGTGTATATCTTAGAAATATGGAATCTGAGATGGATGAGCTCATGGAGTGTGTTCTCCTTGTTAGGTATTACCTTTATATACTTAATTAGAATCCTATAGTTGGCCATGAGGCTGAAACCTCACAATATCTGGAGTCTGAGATGAGTATATCTGTGTGTACTGGGAGTCCTAATAGTATTGTAATGTGTCTAGGTTTACACCCCTTGTGGAATGAGATGACTAGTCATGTTTAGGTGAGGATGGTTCGTGATGGAATTTTTCTCTCGATTGGGTTCCCTATAGCCAGGTCGAGCAAACCGTTTCCCTTCAATTTCTCCCATTTATTTTGGGTTTTTGGGGCACATAATGAGTATTTTTATACTCACCCCTACATGGTAATTTCTTACATGCTTTGTGTCTTTTGGTGTCCAAATTTCTTTCGAAGGATTCCTTAGATGACCCGAGGCTAGAGGATCGTAGTGAGATAGACTGATCGAGGTGCTTCTTAGAGCTGGGACGAGGATATCTGAAACAATTTCATTTGACAATGATACCCTCCTTAAGAGTACAGTAGAAACTTTTATAGTTTTTGATGGGCATGTGTTTTACAATTTTAACAATTTCAGTAATTATATTTTACTATGGTTTGGGATAGATGTATGCATGAATTTTAGTTTCTAGTTTTTTATATCTCTCCACTGTTTCATGGAGGTGTTTGTGTGTGTGTTCATATAGGTACTTTAGGAAAAATCCTCCCATATGTATGATATTACAACTTGACACTAGTCGCTATCCTTTGGCCTATTGAAGGTCGACTTGGGGAGTTGCGACCCATGCCCCCATTGGGTCGGGTCATGATAGAGTGGTATCATAGATAGTTTCCACTTTAGTACCATAGTGACATGATTTTGGTTTGGGTTACATTCAGAAAAGGTTAGGGTGTTTTGATTTCATCTCTCAGGCTATAGGTTCTGGTGTTGGTTCGATGACTTACACATCCATTCACTAGGACTCTGATAACCTGATTTTAGACTCAGTACATTAGGAAACTATTCACAGGGAAATAATGGTACATGAATCATATAAGATTGGGTTGCGAGTTTATTTTACTTCTTGAGTAAGCTCCCTAGATATACACTTTGACTATGGTGCATCTTGAATTTTATTTCAGGATGCGTCTGCGATGAAATCTGGAAAAGGTTATACAGTGTGATTGTGTTGATGATCATACCCATGATGAGGCTTTAGTTCATGGAACTAGTTTTGAGGTGGTACATTTGGGTGGTCCGCTAGTTGAGCCACCACCCATTAAGCAGTTGGTTGTGTTGAAATTTCAGGCCGTGGATACATGTAAGCTAAGTTCTCTTCATGAGTTCTATAGGAAACAACTTCTAAGGTACCAGGGTGATCTAGACCCCCCAAGTGGTTGATAACTATATTAAGGAAGTCATGCATGTTTTTTTCCTGGTGAGAAAACCTCCTAATCAGATGGTGGTCCTTGAGACAAACATTATACAGGGTTTAGTCAGGTGATATTGGGGTCTAGTGAAACTGATCTACGATGAGGAGCCCCTCACATGTGTGGAGTTAGAGTGACTCTTTAGGGATGTTTTTTTCCTCTCCAATTGAGATCAATACGTATCAAAGAGATTCTATAAATTTGAAAGGGCAACATGACCATGGAAGAGTACTCAAATAGGTTTACAAACCAATTTTAATACTCCCTTGATATGGTTCGAGACCTGTTCTTCAGAGCTCAGACCTTTGAGTTGGGCCTCTGTAGGTACATCATATCATGTGTGGTTTAGTTGTGCCTTCCCTCTTATGTTGGTTTACTAGAGAGATCTATGTTTTTAGAGAGATTCCTGGTGGAGGGATGCATGGATGTGGTCCATAGTCGTGGTCACAAGGCTGAGGCATCTGCAACAGTTGGTAGATGAATGCTGACTTGATCATAGTGTAGGAGGCATAACCATGCTCGGACTCAGGAACGTGGGTCTGTAGCATTGGAGCCACATCGAGGATCATGTATGATGCAAGAGAGGTGGTGTTACACTTTAACCAACCAGACATACCTTGTTATTGATTGTCTAACCCTCCATGCTTCTTGAGAGGGAACCGGTCGACAAACCACCTTGGCATAGGAAGTATTTGGATCAGGGAGTTCTGCACGATATAAAATGTGGTAGAGGAGTTGGGAGAGCAGCAAGAGGTGGAAATAGGGTTGAGTTGTTTCCACCACCACCCCCAAGTGGTTCATGCCAGGCTCAGGGAGTTGGAGGACAAGGGTAAGGAAAACTGTAGAATATAGAGGCCTTTGACCTAGAAGCTTCAAGGATGAATAGAGGTAGGCTCTGTTCCTTTTATACTTTCAATAATGTGAATTTTTATAAACTATTGTGAGGTACTATTTTCTTTTTTCTTCATTCTTGAGGTTTAACCATGGTGAGACAGGGCATCGGTATAACCTGATGTTTTTGTTGTTTTCTTTGATTTTGACTCTGAAGGAAGAGGGATGCTTTCCCCAATAAGATAGATTTTTGTGACAGGATCAAAACTATGTGGGTGAGTCAATACCACCCAAATAGAATAGTGTTGAGGTGCGATAGATGAGTTACTTAGACTCGTGTGTTTTAGGAAGGGTTGTGTGATGGAGTTTTAGAGCAGTTCCTAAAATTTCCAGTGGAGGTTTTCTAATTGGACCACATGCTTGGAAGCCCTGATAGAGGGAGAGCCTTGAATTAAACCATTTTTTAGTTGTATAGTTAGAACCTAAAATGTATCCACAGTGAGGATTGGTTTCCCAACTTCCATACTAAGTTAGGAAGCCACTAGTGGGTGTGGTAGTGTTTTTGGTTTGGTAAGATCTATTACGGCTAGATTTTGGTAGAAGAAGGGCCTGGTAAGACTTAGTTCTCACACTTGGGTAGACATATTTTGTTCATTGGTACCCTCTTCTGTTCAACATCAACCTTAAAGGAAAGAATCTTGAGGAGATCAGGGTGCAATTTTTCAAGGGGTGGATGTGAACTATGTGATTATGTTTGTATCTGCATCAGGTTAGCGCAGTGGTGTACCACTAGACCCTATGAATGTAGATGTACCATGGTGCATGGTGATTTTCCACTTGTTTCAGCTGAGGATAAATGCACCACAATGATTCATGATGTAAACCAGGTCATAGTTCGATGTGATTGTGGTTTTGACTTGGTAGTTCCCCTGAGTGCGTGCTTGTAAGTAGCATGGGAACCCTTGGCGAGATCGATGACATGGGAGTTATAGTGTAGAGTTTAGTTTCATTCCCTTATTCCTAGGATTTCAATTTTTTGGGATGAAAAGCCTTAAGGTGGTGAGAATTTAATGACTCAGTTTTGGACAAGTAAGTCTTTATACTATTTCTAAGAATATTTCCAAATCTATGTGCTGAGTTGATGTAGGATTCCAGGGTCCAAAGAGCCTCATATTGATTATAATAAAATATTAAATATATTTCATCACGCGCACATATTTTATCTTGAAATGTAGAATAAATCAAGAGTGGAGTCTCATATATGAATTCTGAGACCCCATATGAGTCTGAATCATCATGTTTACCCTAGAAGCGATACAAAATTTTTCTGTGCGGGGAGTTAGGTCGAAGCTAAGTTGGTTATGGGGCATAAAAGGGGAGTTAATTTATTTTAATTGATTAAAATAAAATTTTTATCTCCCAACACTTTGGTGAATATATCAACAGGAGTGGTGCAACCCTCTCAATATCTCTCTTTGGCCGACGGATGAACTGAGGAAAAATCAATGCGACAAGGTGATGCTAATCTCCATTATAGATGCCAATCATCATTATATCGAGGAGTACCATGATCTAAGCATCGTTATACACTCGAAGGTTTGGTGTTTCACCATTGAGGTAGGTATATTTTTGTTTTAGTCTGATAACCTTTTTAGGAATTTCTAAATGTTGTAGAGCCCTGTTACTCTTTCTAGAGATCCCTTTCAAGTCGATCTATAGGTTTTGGGGAAAATCATGGTGTTTCAATCAACTCACTAAGATATTTCCATCAGAATCACTATCTACATGGTGTGTAAACTAGTGTGACACACCACGTGTTCTTCCCATTTTGGGATGTTTACTATTGGGGACTACACGCTGTGTACTAGGGTTACATGCTATGTAGTGAACCAATGTTTTTTGGATAGAGGACATGGCCAAGGAAGTCATGTGATGGTACATGACCATGTAGAACTACATGAAAAAAGTATATAGACACGGGGTTCTAGAAATGGGCATAGAAAATTGACATGTCCAAGAGGCCACTTATCCGGACATGCTGTGTACCCGATGGTACACACTTTGTGTGAGGCACAGCTGGCCAAGCCTTGTGGAGGAAGAAAATGACTGGGGGAAAGGTGAGGAAATACACACCGTATAGGGTTATAAATGGTGTGTGAGCCTACATGGCTTAGATATCCATGTAAATAAGAGACATATCTAGGTGCTCAGTTGGGTTCACAAGCCTTGTGGACCCCAGTGCATGCTGTTTACATTAGTTTTGTTGTCTGTTCCTTATTTTCATAACCCACTTACTGTTTAATAAATAAAAATTTCTCAATCAAAGTTATGAATACATGTATTTTAAAATAATGTACTACCATCCAAAATGTACCTAAAGGACATCTCCATAAGACTACCATTAAACTCATCCCATGATTCTTTGTTTATCAGATGTGCAAACTTAAGAAGTGGGTGCATGTTTATTTCCACTTAAACATTATTAAAATTAAGTCTCATTATAATTTTGGGAAATACTATAGATTTATAGCATCAACATGTGTAGAAGGTTGTTGTTCCTCTACACTGTGAGCTGTAACAGGTTTATAAATCTACTATTCCTAGACATTGGGAGCAACCACAGGTTTTAAAACCTGTTGTTCCTAAGGATTGAGATAGTTAGCATGTTTATAAGTCACCATATACATAAGTCATTTAGCATTTAATTTAGAATACATAAATGATGCAACAGACCAAGATTAACATGAGGTAACACAATTTATATTACATAAAATGTAACCTGATTATTGAACTCTTTTTTAAATGTGGAACATATTTAACCCCTCCATCGAGTATCTAAATACCTTCATTATTATTTCCTATTATATTTCAAACCCCGTATACATTATGAATTATTATAAATGATTACAATGACACAATGAATGGGTCATCCTTGGTTTAATTTTCATCTGGCCCTTCAGTGGGTTTTGTCGATACTAGAAAAATTGTCCACTTTCAGATTAGAAGATCTGGAACATAAAATACCTGTACTACCTATGATTCAATTATAAACATTTCATATTTGTACCCTTCCTTAGAAATATAAACTTTCACGAATCCTAATTTATTTATTTTAATAGATCTCCTGTTATCATTCCACTTGTATTGAAAAATATACATTTGGAATATTGTATAATCAAACTCTCATTTTTTTGATGATCCCAAAGTATGATATATTCACATAAATTGGATTTCTATCTTTAGTTCTAGAAACATGCATTGCTTCATCCACAAGCGTAACTCCACCATCGTTCATGGTACTGCCTTCATCATGTTCATTTGTATAGAGCGTACAACCATTAATTACATAACCATTATTAGATAATAAATACACACTTAGTCATCTAAATATCCGTTGAATTCATTATGAAATTTACTCCATATTTTCATCTAAATCCATAAAAATATAGTCTTGAATCAATTTTGTATACTATTTATTATGTACATTTGCTATATATTTTTAAGCCCTTGATGGATTGATATTTTAAATAATTTCATTGTGGGTTTTAACATATGGAGAAACATACAAACTATTATGAAAAACATAAAGGTGGGACTGCTCCTGATATGTAATATTGATTGTGACAAAATCGCTTCCAGAAATCCCTTTACCCACAATCTGCCCAGTTTGATGTGATTTCAGTAGACTAATGATTTACACACCAAACAGGTAATCAGTATAGAATTTAACGACTTCAGCAACAATATATCACTCCAAAATACAAAACTCAAGAAAACATTGATTTTTGACATACCCTTTCAAAATATTTATATACCATTCAATGGGGTACATCCATCAACAGTGTACATGACCACATAGTTGAATATCTTTCACAATGTGTTCCATCAAGTAAACAAGTATATCCAAGAATTGTGGTGGGAATAAAATTTCCAATTCACATTATATGATGATAACTTCCTTTTATATAGCCTGTAATTTCACTGGGTTTGTAAATTTGCTACATATAACATTGAAAAATAAATAGATCTTGGTTAATTTTGGACCTAAATTCTTGGAAAAAATGAAACATAAATCTATAAGAATTAGATCTTGCTTCACAAAATTATAGTCACGTGATTTCAAACCCTTTAACTTTAAATCATTCATTGAAACGATGTTATTGATATATGATGAATACCCATATTGTGCCTTTATGTCATTAAATAAGATGAAAAAAAATGATATCTCACTTTCTTAGAAAGAGTGTAAGTAGATGGAGGAAGAAAACATCTCACCCTACACTAGCACCAAATCTTCCCATATTCCCATGTAAACCATGTCCAACATAGATTTAATTCTATCAATTGTTTTTTGGGAGAATTTAGTACTCTGAAAATTACACTATTATATATATTTTTTACATCATGTATAAAATCATGAAAATTTCTAACATATAGACAATTCCAATACGGTAATTAAAAAAACCAATTTCTTTTTCCAACCAATTTTCAAAAGGTTTTCTGAAAATAGATTAGAAAAGGTAGTGTCCACATATGTTAATTTCTGAAGCAGTGGGTCACCTATTAGTGGAGATGGCGCTATCTGTTCTTCGAAACTTCCCTCAAATGATGTCATCCATGATTGATACTTATATAATCAGGGAAGAAATCTGTGATATCCTAGAAACACAGTATTCAACAAATGTTTCAACATAATTAACCATGTACCTTCTTCACAAATGAGACACCCTTGAGTTCCTTTAATTATATATCCTAACAAATTTCCATAATAAGAAAAGTTATTTATTATCTCGTATAACATGAATCTCAACATGAAATATTCATTTCTATAATTATCATACAACATAAAACCTAAATCATGCAATAATTTCAAATGTTCAATCAATGGAGCCAAATAAACATCCTTATCATTACCTGGTTGTTTTGGTCCTGATATATGCATAGATAAC
The DNA here is from genome assembly GCA_963277665.1 of Viscum album. NCBI lineage: Eukaryota > Viridiplantae > Streptophyta > Magnoliopsida > Santalales > Viscaceae > Viscum > Viscum album. The sequence goes on along the minus strand of OY728142.1, from coordinate 1,716,698,791 downwards.
ATGATTTAATTTCATTTCATGTATATCCACGATGGAATGTTATAATTTACCAAAATAACCGAAAATGCACTCTGAGTGCTATTTTGAAAACCAAATGAATTCACTCCATCCATATATAATGCAAGATGAAGGTTTCTCAGCTTTTTCCAAATTTCAGGATACTCATGATAAATTATCTTCCAATGAGGAGAGTCTATCTAGTGATGAAGTTTCCCATCTTTATTTTTGGTACCTATGTACCACGCCAATGGCTTTGTAGTCTCTTCACTTCTCTATAGACGCCTAAACATTGGAATGATTGGAATTTACCGTACAACTTTCATTTGAATGATTCATCTTTCTTGTATCGAGAAGTAACACACATTGAGCATTTTTAAGTGATTTTTGGTCTTAGTGAAACAATATATAGTTATAATTATACATAAATATATATTTATTTAAATAGTTATAAAACTAAAATAAATATATTTATTATATTTATAATTATATAATTATATATTATAAATATATTAATTATATGTAGTTATAAAATTATAAATATAATAAATATACTTGTTATAATTTTATAATAATTTAAAAAAATATTTATTTATTTATAATTATAGATATAGGTAAATATATATTTATTTTAATAATTATAAAATTATAATAAATATATTTATTATTTTAATAATTTTATAAATAAATATATTAAATATATTTATTATTTTAATAATTTTATAAATAAATATAATAAATATATTTATTATAATTTTATAATTACATAATTATATCTATGATTATTTATAATTATAAATATAAATATAATAAATATATTTATAACTAATTGTATATATTTATAAATATATTTTGATAATTATATATATTTATAAAATTATAAATTTAATAAATTTATTTATTGTAATTTTATAATTATTTATATATATATATATATTATTATAATTATAAATAAATATATTTATAAATAATTGTAAATAATTATAAATAAAAATTTAAATATATTTGTAAATATAAAAATATATATTTATAAAATTATAATAAATGAATTTCTTATAATTTTATAATTATTTAAATATATATATTGTAACATCCCTGGTATTTATACAATAATACACTTTTCATATCTATTAATATTTATGAATAAGATATCAATTTTTTGTTAAAGGGTATTATTTTTTCCAATAGTGTACTCAACACGCAACATTGAGTTTATCCAAAATCTTATGTCGCACACAACATTGAGTTATACTGAAAAATAATACGATAATAATATTATTATTTTAAATGGCTGTTAACGACTAGCCATTGTATTGGTGAGAATGAACAAAACTAACTAAAATATGACTACCCTTGTTTGTTAATTTTTTTTTCATATATCCAATAAATTTTAGAGGCTTAAAATGGGAATGAGTCCAATTCTAAGTATAAAAAACTATAATATTTTTAAAAGCTTATTTTACCACCTTTTGATGGAAAATGCTTTTTAAATCTAGTTTTTGTCACTTTTATATAATACATTTGATTAAATAATCTTCTTCATTAGAAGATGTACATAAAAATTTACTTTGGTTTATTTTTTTGTATTTTTCTTATAAAATCAATATTTTAATGAATAGTGAAAAATACTGCATTTTAATTCAAAACTGTCTTTCCATATAATAAATTTATATAGTTAGAATTCCATTTTAATTAGTTTTAAAGTGTAATTGGATTATTTTTTAATCATTTAATCTAGTTTTTTCATTGGAAGTAATTTCACATTTAAATTGGACATAAACACATGTTGATATTTTGAGAGTTTTTACTTCTTAAAAACCTACTTTCTGGTTTTGACAACGAGAATTAATTTTAAATTAATTAATAACATTTATATGTTTTGAATTTGGAAAAATGGATTCCATATTTTGAATCATAAGATACATATTAGGTATATAGGTACCTTTTATTTTTGGACATTATGAATAGTAACTTCAGTAATTATTTTTATTTACCACGGTTAAAGGGTAAATTAGGAAAATAAGGGTAAAAATAATATTATAATAATATAAAACTACACCAACACGTGTTATAATCTTATTGTACAAGTCATAGGAGACCAAAGAAATCCTTAGGCCAAACATTTGGCATTTAGGGTCTACTAGGGTATGACAATGACATGTCATAATAATTAATTTAAAGTAAAGAGAAATATAACAAAAACATGTATCTTTTTAATAAAATTGTTTTAATGTGGGGTTATATAATTGATTTATTTGACTATAAATAGTAATTATAAATCTAAAAATATTTCATAAATCATGGTATTTTATTTATAATGTTTAAATATTAAATAAATAAATTTAATTATAACAAAATGTTGATGAAACGATGACCTTATTAATGAAGGATTCAAATAAATGATTTTATAAATATTAAAATGAATGTAATTTGAAAATTTTTGTAACACCCGAGACTTTTAGGAGAAATATTTTGTTTTTTATGTTATATAAATCATCAAATGAATCTTTCACTACACACAACACTAGCTTGGCTTGCTTTACATGCAATCATGACCTTCCTCGATAGCTTGCGTTGTACGCAATATCGAGTTTCACTAAACAACGATATGCTATTAAAATATTATTAAAACTAGCCGTTATGAATAGTAATACCCACTTTTTCAAATTTTTTAAATTTTATTTTTCAAAATGGACTTCATTTTTGGATTTGAAATATCGAAATTAGCATAGGGTGAAATTTTGGTATTTTTCTGAAAACTTTCAATTTTGGATGAATAGTGAAAACACTGGGTTACTATTTAAAAACCAACTCCTTATTTAAATAATTATTTATTTTATTTAAATTTATTTTAGGTCAAAATTGATACAGAATACCTTTATAAGTTAAAAGTAATTCATTGGAGTCATTTTATAATAATTTTAGATATATAAAAATTTTATTGAACTTTTCACCGTCTTTTACCCACCTCCTAGGAGAATTTCCAAATTTACATAAAACATAATTTTACCGCTTCTGTGAGTGGAATTTAAAAAATATGAAAAACATAGTTAATATCAAGGACTAAAATGTTGTTCAATGAGATGAAAATAATTTTTGGTGAATAGTAACTTTTTACTTTTTTTACCACGTTTAAAAGTAAATAGGGTAATTAAGGGTAAAAATGATATTATTATTACCCTAAAACATGTCATAATTCTATTGGATAAGTGTAATTCGACCAAAAACAACCTTAGGAATAAAATATGAACATTTAGGCCCACTTAGATTAGATTAGGACATTTATTATTAATTTATTTAAAGAAGGGTTAAAATAGTTAAAATCAAAGTTTAATAACTAAATCATTTTTAATATAGGGTTATACATAAGATAAATTCGACTATAAATATTAATTAGAAAGATAAAAATATTTCCTACATAATGGTATTTTATTTGTAATTTTTAGACATTATATAAATTAATTTATTTATGACAGAATGATGATGCGGTAATTATCTTATTAATGAAATATTGACATAATTGATGTTATAAATACCCAAATAAATGAAATTTGAGACTTTTTATGAATTAAAATAATTTTATATTTTAACATGACATGTTAGTATTGATTTAATTATCTTTTTTCTAACTAATCTTTCTGTTATGATTTTCAAAAAAATCAATTACCAAATAGTGTCAAAATTGACATAAAATAGTTTTTAAAACAAATATTATATTATTAATTGTTATTTTATTCCTAAAAATATAAGGTTCGGCCAAATGACTTAGATAAGATTATATATATTAATAATAAACAACTTGGGGGTTCGTTTGGCTTGTTATTGTAAGTTTATTAACCTTATAGTGTAAGAAAACAAGAAGACACGGTAAAAGTTAAATTATCTAACTTAAAGTTAAATCTAAATGATAAGGTTAAAATAGAAACCTAAACTTGTATAAAATCTATTGGATGAGAGGATTTTGACCCATACCCTCTTTAGATTCAAAATAAATCAATTTTGAGCTATTAGAAACCGAATATGACTTTATAATAAAATAATATTTTTAGTTTTTCCTAAGGTGCCCCTCTCCTCCCTTATAAAAGGGAACCTCCTTACTCTCCTCCTCACAGCACTTTGAGCCTTTAAACTAGGAAAACCCCTACCAAATTATCTTCTCCACTTACCTAGAAACATCCTAGAGGTCCTGGTATTCTTAAAAGTCCAATTTTAGTGCCCTAAAAGGAGGTCTCAAAGAGGCGCTTCAAAGAAGATGTAATGTCTGTTACTGATTCTTTCAACTTTATTTCTTCTTCCACTTCTTCTTATTTAGTTGTTTCATTATGAAGTAATAACATCAGTATCAATCATATACTGATATGTAATTATAAGTATGAAACAACTCTATTTCACCATCTATCCATCCTATGGAAAACAAAACCACCGCGCGTGCGTACGTACAGAATATCGTCTCCACGCCGTGGTGTAATCTATTTTCCACCACCACCTTACTTTGATGGGTATAATGGTATAAATAATAACTATATATGATTATTGTAAAGTGATATTGATTCTTAAATAGTATACATACACTCCAATACAATTCCACGATCATGGGAACGATATCATCGCTCGTGCGTACGTACGGAATACTGTCTCCACGATGTGATGCGACTCGTTATACATGATCTTCATTGCATAATAATTATATAAATGAATATAATTAATGAATATGATATATATTACACTAATAAAATTCTATAAATGAGGTATCTATAACCTAAAAATAATAATAAGAATTTATTCGACAAAACAAGCATAAGAACAAAAAGTAATAAACACCCGAATAACAAGTAGTAATGAAATATTACTAATAAGAAGCTAAGAATATAACCATATATGACATCATAAAAATAATTATGATTCTGGAATAAGTCAATAACACTATTTAAATCATTATACAGAAGGTTCGGACACTTACAAAGCAAATCAGACCTAAGGTAAGGGAAAATCTCACAATCTCAATTTTTATCCGAGATTGTTTATTCTTAGGTATTTACTGGGGAATATTTATCATCCACATCCATGTTTCTTCAATATGTAATGTTATTTCTATCCTCCTACAATTATTTAAATCCAATTTTACCCTTCAGCGTGTTTTTAGTAAAAGATATGAAAGGAATCTTTTGTCATTTTTCGTATGAGGTACTTTTTGACTTTTCCGGCCAAAGTATGAGAAGAATGTTTTTTTAACTTATACGACATGAATGGATTTTTAAAACATTATTTCCAAGAATCTTCCTTTACAAGTTTTAAAGTTTATTTTTAATCAAATTCTTTAAGTTTAAAATTGTATGACATGTTAAGAAAGGAAAAATGTTTTTGAAGTAGAAAGTATATTTTCCTCAAGAATGGAGTTCAAGTGTTTTATCAAAATTATTTTCCATCTAAGATAATATAGGGTTCTGTTTCTATCCCTATTTTTTAAATTGATTTGATTATGTTATTATGGAATTATTTTTATTATGTCCTTTTATCGTATATAGATTATGTTATGATGTAATGATGTTTAAGATTGCCATTTTTATTACATGGGTTATGCTATGATGTATGATTTATGATTTTGTGGGACACATAAGAATGGTTTCATTATGAGATGTGTGGGACCTATATCTCCCTCAAATGCATTTGGTAAAGATTTATATCTCATGAGATAGACATGGCTGGAACGACAGGATAATCCGGTTCAGTGAAACAGGACTGAAACGAGGAGTGAACTCGGTTCAGAAATGGACTTTAACCGCTAAGATAGTCTTGGAAATGAGTCTTAACTACTAAGAAATGATTCTCTATGATTATGTGTGTATGCCACAAAGTTTCCTGTTTTAATTTATGATTATTGGGATTATATTTCACTACTATGATTTATCCCATGATTATGAAATTATGATCTCTTTTGCAGGTTAAGATTTCCAAAATGTTATGTTCTTATGAATATGATGTAATTGATATTTCTTTTGTTTACCCTTACTGAGCATTTGAGCTCACCCTTTTGTATGTTTTCTTTCCCCAGGTCAGGAAGAAGGTTATTAAGTAGGATATGCCAAAAGGGACTCTAGATATGATGAAATAAATGGGAGATAATGTAGATGCTTTATGAACCAATTGTTTATGTTTCCCAGTTTCTAAAGACACTATACCTATACGGTCCTTTCATGGTTTTGTTATATGTTGTAATAAGTTTACTTCAATTTTGAAGTAATAACAATGTATGTAAAGTACGGGTCATTATAGTTGGTATCTGAGGAAAGGTATAGTCAACCTTTGGAAACTAGGATGTGAAAGCCTTAGTAAGAACCCTAAGGATAAGTCTAAGCATAGAACACGATCTTAGTGTTTTAAAAATTTCCATGAATAACCTATGATAAGACCTTAAGTGTGAAATTTTATTCTTTATTATGTGTTTTTACTATTATAATTAGTGTTTCTCACACTATTCTTCTTGGTTTTAGTCAATGACTGGAACCCGAAGGAACCGTGTTAATGCGGAATGCGATGGGCAATGCAATGATTGTCCCCCTGAGCAACCAAATGTTATGGGACCTAGAATGCAAAATCTTATAGCCATGCTCACAAAACTTTCTCAAGCTATGAATCATGCATGACTTCCAAATGAGCAAAGGAAGGAGCAACATTCTGTTGAATCCTTCATGAGGCAGCGTCCACCCTCATTCAACAGGTCTACTGATCCATTAGTTGCTGAACAATGGATCAGTACTACTGAAAAGATATTTTCAGTTCTTCAATGTTCTGAACATGATAAAGTCATCTTAGTAGTTTATCGTTTGGAAGGTGAAGCTGATCAATGGTGGAATCTTATCAAGAATATGAGGCAGAGGGATGAAATTGAGTCCATGAAATGGGACGAGTTCAAGAACTTATTTTTCAATAAGTACTTCCCTCGTATTCTCCGAACAAATATGGAGAAGGAGTTTCTTGAACTAAGGAAAAAGGATGATGAATCTATTGGTACCTACGAAGAAAAGTTTACAAGACTTGCAAGGTACGCTTCTGGGATTATTATCCAACCTGAGAGTAAGATCGATTCTTTAGTGGCTTAAAACCAAGTCTTCAAAGGGAGTTAGCCATAAGGGACTTCAATAGCTATGAGGAAATCATTCTATGTGCTCTCAAGGTTGAGATGGAGATTGGAGTAACCCATCAGTCATATGCGTTTGATAAGATTAGGAAAATGGAATTCAAAGGGAAATATAAAGAGCACACTGAAAAGAAGATGAGATTTCCATTATGCTAAAAGTGTGGAAAGAAACATGGAGGGAGTTTTCTTAAAGGGACAAGTAAATGTTTCAAATGTGGAAAGGAAGGTCATCGGGAATTTGAATGCCGCAAAGATGGGAAGATGATGTCTAGTGATGCGAACAAAGAAAAGGCTACACAGAGTGCACCTCCTACACTTCAATGTTACAAGTGCAAGGAAATGGGTCATTATGATAATCAATTCCCTAATCCAAGGGTTGTTGATGATGATCGACGTCAACAAACTCTTAAGGCTCAAGACAAAGGAAAGTCACATGCAATTTCTATCAGAGATGTGGAGTAAGATAACGAAGTGGTGAAAGGTACACTTACCATCCACTCTAAAGTAGAAAATGTTTTATTTGATTCTAGATCCACCCACTCATTTATTTCTATAGAATTTTCTAAGGGTATCACCATATTACCTCAACAATTAGATGTTGAGTTAGTTGTGACAACTCCTAATGGCACAACAGTCGCATCAAAAGTTTATAATTCTTCTCCGATTGAAGTTTGTGGGAAAGTGATTCTTGCAAATCTTGTGATCCTTCCTATAGTGGAATTTGATGTTATTCTTGGCATGGATTGAAATTATTTATATGGAGCTCATATCAATTGCCAAAGAAGGGAAGTCATATTTTATATTCCAGATCAATCTATGACCGTCTATCGATGCAAGGATGAACATAACCTTCCAGTTAAAATTTCTTTTATCTTATGGGTCTTGATTCCACTAAATGAAGGTTATTTATCTCAAATGGTTGGTGAGAAACTCAAAATTAAGAATATTCCCATAGTACAGGAGTTTGACGATGTCTTTCTGGAGGAATTTCTGGGTCTTCGACCAAATCGTGAAGTTTAGTTTTCAATAGAACTCATACTAGGTGCTTTGCCTATTTCAAAGACACCTTATAGAATGACCCCAATTGAGTTGCAGGAATTGAAGAAGCAACTCCAAGAGAATCTTGATAAGGGATTCATACACCCTAGTGCATCACCTTGGGGAGCACCAGTTTTGATTGTTAAGAAGATAGATGGATCAATGAGACTCCGCATTGATTATCAAGAACTTAATAAGATCACGATCAAGAAAAAATATCCTCTCCCACACATTGATGACTTATTTGACCAACTACGTGGATCTCAATACTTTTCCAAGATTGATCTTCGTTTAGGGTATCATCAATTAAGGTTCAAAAGAGAGGATATTCCAAAGACAGCTTTCCGTACAAGGTATGGATACTATGAATTTATTGTGATGCCATTTAGTCTTACTAATGCCCCTGCTATCTTCATGGATATGATGAATAGAGTCTTTAGAGACTATATTGATCAGTTTGTGGTAGTATTTATAGACGATATTGTTGTCTATTCAAATTGCAAGGAAGAACATGAAGATCACTTGAGAATTATATTGAAGAACCAGAGAAAGGATAAGCTTTATGCCAAATTTACCAAGTGTGAATTTTGGCTTCAAAAAGTTGCATTTTTGGGTCACATAATCTCAAAAGAGGGGATATCTGTGGATCCATCAAAAACAGAGGTTATCGAAAGATGGTCGAGACCAAGAACATTTACTGAGATCCGAAGTTTTCATGGTTTGTCTGGTTATTATCGACGTTTTGTTAATGATTTTTCACGATTATCTAATCCACTCACTAGGTTGACTTGAAAAAGATTTAAGTTCATATGGATGGAGGAATGTGAAGAGAATTTCAAGGAGTTTAAAAGAAGGTTATCTAGTGCACCTGTGCTCACACTACCTTGTAGTGGAGAAAGGTTTGTGATCTACAGTGATGCATACAAGAAGGGGTTGGGGTGTGTTCTTATGCAAAATGATATGGTGATAGCTTATTCCTCACGACAGTTTAAAATCCATGAGAAAAATTACCCAACTCATGATTTGGAGTTAGCTGCGGTAATATTTGCATTAAAGATTTGGAGGAATTATCTTTATGGAGAAAGGTGTGATATTTATACTGATCATAAAATTTTAAAGTATATTTTCACACAAAAGGAGCTGAATAAGAACCAAAGAAGATGGTTGGATCTGGTTAAGGATTACGACTGCTCAGTTCATTACCACCCTGGGAAATAAAACAAGGTGGTAGATGCATTAAGTCGACAAGACCATTCTAGCTTATCCATGATGAGGATCAAAAAAGATCCAATATTTATGGATTTACAAAGGATGGATCTTGGAATTATAATGGAAGGGAAAAAATAGTATCTTTCTAAAATGAATGTTCAACCATCTATACATGTGAAGATTAAAGAGGCACAGAAAGAAGATGTAGAGTTACAAAAGAAGGTGAGAAATGTACCTGAATTCAACCTTGATTGGGATGGGATAATAAAGTTCAGGAATCAGGTTTGTGTTCCTCCCATCCCAGTATTAAAGAAGGAGCTGCTGGATGAGGCTCATAGTTCTTCATTCTCTATTCATCCTGGAAGCACGAAGATGTATAGAGACCTGAAAGTGTACTTCTGGTGGGATGGCATGAAAAGAGATGTTGCTGAATATGTATCTCGATGCTTGGTTTGTCAGCAAGTTAAAGATGAGAGACAGAAGTCTAAGGGGATGTTCCAACCATTACCCATACCCGAATGGAAATGGGAAAACATCACTATGGACTTTTTCACCGGACTTCCTAAAATAGCCAAAGGCAATAGTGCTATCTGGGTCATAGTTGATCGTCTTACAAAGTCTGCACACTTCATTGCTATTAGAGAAGACTTCTCTCTGGATCATCTTTCCAGGATATATGTAAAGGAAGTGGTAAGATTGCATAGAGTACCACTTTCCATTATATCTTATCGGGATCTGAGATTTACCTCGAAGTTTTGGTGAAGTCTTCAGCATACTCTGGATATATAGTTGAGTTTCAGCACTGCTTATCATCCTCAGACAGACGGTCAGTCTGAGAGGACAATTCAAACTCTAGAAGATATGTTGAGAGCTTGCTCTATGGATTTCAAAGGTGGTTGGGATCAACACCTACCTTTGGTGGAATTTTCTTATAATAATAGCTTTCACTCCAGTATTCATATGGCTTCTTATGAAGCTCTTTATGGAAAGAAATACAGGACTCCAACAAGCTGGGATGAAGTGGGGGAAAGAAAGCTATTAGGACCAGATCTTGTTGATGAGATGGCAGAACAGGTCATATCTATTCAACAACAAATTAGAGATCCTCAGAGTCGACAAAAAAGTTATGCCGACAACCAAAAAAAGGACCTAGAGTTTTAAGTGGGTGATAAAGTGTTCTTACGAATATCTCCTTGGAAGAGAGTAATGAGATTTAGAAAGAAGGGAAAGCTGAGCCCTAGATATATCGGTCCTTTCGAAATACTAGATCATGTTGGGAAGGTAGCTTACTGATTGAAACTTCCACCGAATCTCTCCCAAGTTCACGATGTGTTCCATGTATCTCTCCTGAGAAAGTACATACCTGATCCTTCACATGTACTCAGCTCAGAAGTTGTACCGCTGGAGAAAGATCTTTCTTATGAAGAACAGCCGATAGAGATTCTGGATTGTAGCGAAAAAGTCCTACGGAACAAGACCACTCTCTTGGTGAAAGTTTTATAGAGGAACCACCAATTAGAAGAAGCTACATGGGAGCTTGAGGATATGATGAGGGAGAGGTATCCTCATTTTTTTGTTACAAAGTGACGAATTTCGAGGGCGAAATTCATTTTAAGGGGGGTAGAATGTAACACCCGAGACTTTTATGAGAAATATTTTGTTTTTATGTTATATAAATCATCAAATGAATCTTTCACTACACACAACACTATCTTGGATTTCTTTACACGCAATCACGACCTTCCTCGATAGCTTGAGTCATACGCAATATCGAGTTTCACTAAACAACGATATGCTATTAAAATATTATTAAAACTAGCCGTTATGAATTGTAATACCCACTTTTTGAAATTGTGTAAATTTTATTTTTCAAAATGGAATTCTTTTTGGATTCAGAATATCGAAATTAGCCTTGGGTGAAATTTTGGTATTTTTTTGAAAACTTTCAATTTTGGATGAATAGTGAACACACTGGGTTACTATTTAAAAACCAACTTTTTTAAATAATTATTTATTTTATTTAAATTTATTTTAGGTAAAAATTGATACATAATACCTTTATAAGTTCAAAGTAATTCATTGGACTCATTTTATAATAATTTTAGATATAAATAAATTTTATTGAACTTTTCACCGTCTTTTACCCACCTCCTAGGAGAATTTGCAAATTTGCATAAAACTTAATTTTACCGATTCTGTGAGTGGAATTTAGAAAATCCGAGAGACACAGTTAATATCAAGGACTAAAATGTGGTTCAATGAGATGAAAATAATTTTTGGTGAATAGTAACTTTTTACTTTTTTTTTACCACGGTTAAAAGTAAATAGGGTAATTAAGGGTAAAAATGATATTATTATTACCCTAAAACATGTCCTTATTCTATTAGATAAGTGTAATTTGACCAAAAACAACTTTAGGAATAAAATATGACCATTTAGGCCCACTTGGATTAGATTAGGACATTTATTATTAATTTATTTAAAGAAGGGTTAAAATAGTTAAAATCAAAGTTTAATAACTAAATCATTTTTAATATAGGGTTATAAATAAGATAAATTCTACTATAAATATTAATTATAAAGATAAAAATTTCCTACATAATTTTATTTTATTTGTAATTTTTAGACATTAAATAATTTAATTTATTTATGTCACAATGATGATGCATTAATTATATTATTAATGAAATATTGACATAATTGATGTTATAAATACCCAAATAAAAGTAATTTGAGACTTTTTATGAATTCCAATAATTTTCTATGTTAATATGACATTTTAGTATTGATTTAATTAACGTTTTTCGAACTAATATTTCTATTATGATTTTCACAAAAATCAATTACCAAATACTGTCAAAATTGACATAAAATAGTTTTTAAAACAAATATTATATTATTAATTGTTATTTTATTCCTAAAAATCTAAGGTTCAGATAAATGACTTAGATAAGGTTATATATATTAATAATATACAACTTGGGGTTCGTTTGGCTTGTTATAGTAAGTTTATTAACCTTATAGTGTAAGAAAACAAGAAGACGCGGTAAAAGTTAAATTATATAACTTAAAGTTAAATCTAAATGATAAGGTTAAAATAGAAACCTAAACTTTTCTAAATTCTATTGGATGAGATTATTTCGACCCATCCCCACCTTAGCTTCTAAATAAATCAATTTGGATCTATTATAAACTGAATATGACTTTATAATAAAATAATATTTTTAGTTTTTCCTAAGGTGCCCCTCTCCTCCCTTATAAAAGGGAACCTCCTTCCTCTCCTCCTCACACCACATTCAGCCTTAAATCTCGGCCAAACCCTGCAAAATTATCTTCTCCACTTCCCTAGAAACATCCTAGAGGTCCTGGTCTTCTTCAAAGACCAATTTTTGTGCCCTAAAAGGAGGTCTCAAAGAGGCGCTTCAAAGAAGAGGTAATGTCCATTACCGATTCTTTCAACTTTATGTCTTATTCCACTTATTATTCTATAGTTGTTTAATTATGAAGTAATAACATCAGTATAACTCATATAATGATATTGTATTATAAGTATGAAACAACCCTATTTCACCATCTATCCATCCTTCGGAAAACGAAATCACTGCGCGTGCGTACGTACGGAATACCGTCTCCACGCCGTGGTGTAATCTATTTTCCACCACCACATTACTTGGATAGGTATAATGGTGTAAAGAATAACTATATAATATTATTGTTAATTTATATTGATTCTGAAATATTATACATACACTTTAATACAATTCCACGATCATGGGAACGATATCATCGCTCGTGCGTACGTACGGAATACCGTCTCCATGATGTGATGCGACTTGTTCTACATGATATTCATTGCATAATGATTATATAAATTAATTTAATGAATAAATAAGATATATATTACACTAATACCATTCTGGAAATGAGGTATCTATAACCTAAAAAGAAGAATCAGAATTTATTCTACAAAACACGCATAAGAACAAAAAGTAATAAACACCCGAATAACAAGTAGTAATGAAATATTACTAATAAGAAGATAATAATATAACCATAAATGATATCATAAAAATAATTATGATTATGAAATAATTCAATAACATTATTTAAATCATTATACAAGAGGTTCAGACACTTATGAAGCAAATCAGACCTAAGGTAAGGGAAAATCTCACAATCTCAATTTTTATCTGTGATTGTTTGTTCTTCGGTATTTACTGGGGAATATTTATCATCCACATACATGTTTCTTCAATATGTAATATTATTTCTATTGTTCTACAATTATTTAAATCAAATTTTACCCTTCGGTGTGTTTTTAGTAAATGATATGAAAGGAATCTTTTGTCATTTTTCATACGAGGTACTTTTTGACTTTTCCGGCCAAAGTACGAGAAGAATGTTTTTTTAACTTACACGGCATGAATGGATTTTTAAAACATTATTTTCAAGAAGATTCCTTTAAAACTTTTCAAGTTTATTTTTAATCAAATTATTTTAGTTTAAAATTGTATGACATGTTAAGGAAGGAAAAATGTTTTTGAAGTAGAAATGATATTTTTTCAAGAATGGAGTTCAATTGTTTTATCAAAATTATTTTCCATCTAAGATAATATAGGGTTATGTTTCTATACATATTTTTACATTGATTTGATTATGTTATTATGGAATTATTTTTATGATGTCCTTTTATCTTATATGGATTATGTTATGATGGAATGATGTTTAAGATTCCCATTTTTATTACATGGGTTATGCTATGATATATGATTTCTGATTTTGTGGCACACATAAGAATAGTTTCATTATGAGATTGGTGGGACCTATATCTCCCTCCAATGCATTGGGTAAAGATTTATATCTCATGAGATATACATGGATAGAACAACAGGTTAATCCGATTTAGTGAAACATGACTAAAATGAGGAGTGAACTCGGTTCAGAAATGGACTTTGTCCGCTAAGATAGTCTTGACAATGAGTCTTGACTACTAAGAAATTATTTTCTATGATTATGTGTGTATGACACAAAGTTTCATGTTTTAATTTATGATTATTGTGATTACATTTCACTACTATGATTTATCCTATGATTATGAAATTATGATCTCTTTTGGAGGTTAAGATTTCCAAAATGTTATGTTCTAATGAATATGATGTAATTGATATTTCTTTTATTTACCCTTACTGAGCATTTGAGATCACCCTTTTGTATGTTTTCTTTCCCCAGGCCAGGAAGAAGGTTATTAAGTAGGATATGACAAAATATACTCTAGATATGATGAAATAAATGGGAGACAATGTAGATGACTTATGAACCAGTTGTTCATGTTTCCCTGTTTCTAAAGACTCTATACCTATACAGTTTTTCATGGTTTTGTTATATGTTGTAATAAGTGTACTTTAATTTTGAAGTAATAACCATATATGTAAAGTATGGGTCGTTATAATTTTGATTCCATAAAATTTTATTTAGATAACTTTGACATGTTAGGGATGATTTTATTCCTTTGGTTTGAAGTAATCAAGTTTTTATGACTTTAAAAAAAATAAATTACTAAATAGTGTCAAAATTGACAAAAATTAGTTTTTAAAAGAAATCTTATTTTATAAATGATATAATAGTAATAAAATATAATATTATTTAAAATAACTTATATAATGTTAAAAATTTCATTAATGATTCAATTGCGGTTCAATTGGAAATTTATAGTAAATATAGTAACCATAAATTACGAAAATACAAGAAGACGTGGTAAGAGGTAATGTTTTTAACTAAGGATAAATAAAAAGGATAAGATTAATTTTATGGCCTAAAATTTTATAAAACCTATTGTCTGATAGGATTTATACTCATTATAATTTTATCCTTGAATTATATCACTCTGGAGCTATTATAATTCGAAAATCAATTTTTAATAAAATAATATTTCAAGACTTTTCTAAACTACCCCTCCTCCCTTGTATAAAAGGACACCACCTCTACCCACATACTTACACCTATAAAGCCTCTTGACTCATCCAAATTAGACGAAAATAATCTTCTAACATCCATCCCTTCCTCTTAGAGGCCTCAATTTGGGTATAAATCCATCCTAATGAGACCTTTTGTGAAAATCAAAAGGAGACACTCGCAAAAGAGGTATTTCTTTTATCACCACTTTCAAAATTATTTTATTCTTATACTTAATCTTATTATGTAGTTTTCATAATAAAGTAATAAATACAATACATTATACATACATAGATGTTATTATAATTATGGGAAACCTTATACATTCTTTTATCTATCCTACAAATAACAATATCACCATGTGTACGTGCGTACGACTTACCATCTCCATGACGTGGGGTAATATATTATTCAACAATAGTTAATTTGGATGGTTATAATGATGAGTATAATGGATGAAAATAATGAATATAACATGATAACTATTTTGTATAATTAATGTACTAAACTATTCAATACCGTTTAACTGTTAAGTGAATGATATCTACATTCATGTGTACATATGACCTACCACCTCCACGATGGGATGCGATTCATTATACATGATCTTAATTAAACCATGATTATATAAATGAATGGAATGAATAAATAAGACATATAATATATTTATATTTTCTATATTCTTATATAATTTTAATTTACAACATACCTCTATGCTTTCCATAATGTGTAAATATGACAATTTCATTTGAGGAAGTATAGACTACCACACCCTCAAAGTGATATGACTCATTCATTCTATACATGGAACATATAAAAGATTTTATTAATAAACTTATGTAACATATATAACATATATATTATATTAGAATTACAATATACCTATATATCATTTAGTTTTCATTCCTTTAATATGACAAAGAAATAAAAGTAGTGTTCATGCGTACGTAAGACCTACCGTCTCCATGAACAGTGCATTTCATTAATTATCTCAAAATATTATGGAAATAATAAATAACATATATACTAGATACATATGATATTTAAATCATTAATAACAATATTTGGGAGATGATGGAGTTTTGAATACACAGACAAGTTACATCTAAACAAGTTCATTTTTGACCCAAGTACAAAATATCGACAAAACGACCAATATGAACATAAATAATTATGTAATTTTTATAACATGATAATAAGTGATATAAAAGGAATAATAAACATGAAAATTTTTCTCGTTCAATTATAAATTAACCAATTTTTAATATTCAAGAACATAAGGATTGTACGTGACGAGTCAGGATCAAGGTAAGGGACTTCGTCTCAATGTCCTTTCATTGACGCATATTTTAATGCGCACATGACCTTCTTTATACTGTGTATAATAAACCCCTTTGAATTTTTTCAAAGGGAATATTTTTTTTCTATGAATCATTTGATTAAACGATAAAAAAGAATGTTTTAACGGATGCGGCGACAACGACTTCTCCACTAGTGTAACCGTTATTTGATATTGGGATTCTTCTATAAGACTTAATGTTTTTAAAAGGGAAAAAAAATCCATTTTTCCATTTTTTGGTGTTTTTCTATTGAAAATTGTTTTGAATGTTGATTTACTATTTTAATCTCTTATGATGATTTCTTATTATTGCTAATGAAATTTTAAGAGTGAAATGTTGATAATGGAAATCTTATACGTGTTATTATTATAATGGTACTTAGAAATTTGACAGGTTGATACATGATAAACCAAAGATGAGTGATTATGTGATAAACCAAAGATGTGTGGTTCTGTGATAAACCAATGACTGGTGGTTATGTTATAACCACCAATGCATTGTGTATGAAAGTCGGACGTATGACTATTCCATTTAGTGATATGTGTGGAAGTCGACTATATGGTTATTCCATTTTAGTATGTTTATGTCCCAAGTTACCATTATATGTTATATGTTTCTTTATATGGGATTGATGGTAATATTTTGGTTACAAAAGGGTAAGTAATGAGTTTATATTCAGTGAACTATATTTATTACTTCTTAAATGTGAAAAGTATTACTTTATGATAAAGTATTCATGGTTTTCATGTTATCCCAAGATTAACAGTTTTACTTCCTTGTGTATCCCATACTAAGAGTTTTTATGGTCATGAAATGTTTGGAAATGTTTTTTCACATGAATTAATGAATAATATATTCAAGGATGGGATCAATAAAAATTTATTCTGTTTAAACATGAAACGAACCATGATTCTTTTTGAAACCTTTTAGTTTTATGAAAAAATGGTCAGTGAGTAGAAGAGTCTACTTATAATATTTGAGTTTCTATGTATGAGTTATGACCTAATTCTATAATTCTCTAAACCTCAATGGATCCTCAATGTAAATTAAAGTAAAATTATTGACTTACCTCAAGATTAAGTAATTCTTAACGCCGAGGAATTATATATATAGTTATAATTATAATTGTAAATAAATATTTTTAAAAATTATTTATATATAATTAAAAATTTATAATTACAAATATAGTAAATATATTTATTATTTAAATATATTTATAGTAACTTTATAAGTATTTATGAGAGAAGAATAAGTTCATGAGAATAACATGAATGGATCATATACCCAGTAAAGTAAAGATCTTATATAAAAAACGAGTCATCAAATATATGAAAAACATTAATAATGAGGGTGTCAATTTAAAAATGAACATTCATGAGGAATAAATAACATATGAATGCATCATCATAGTATAGGAAACCATAACATTTTAAGCATATCAACTGACAATCATGTTGACAAATAAACTTATGATCATATAACATCAATTATACTGACACATCAATATATGAACATATATAATCAGAATTATGTCCATGAATATCATGATTATCTCATAATATATATATATATATATGTTTATTGACCAAATTAATTGGAGACATATATATATTTATTTACAATTATTATTATAAATAAATACATTAAAAAATTATTTATATATAATTATAAATATAATAAAGACATTTATTATTTTAAAAAATTAATTATATTTTTATAATTATTTATATATATATATATATTTATAATATTATAAATTGTTTTTTAAAACATTATATATATTTGAATTATTAAAAAATATTTGTTAATTTATCATATTTATAGTAATTATAAACATGCATTTTTTAATTAATGTATATAAACAAGTATTATTTTTGAATATAGATACAATAATAATACATATATTAATAATATTTTTTATTAAAAACATTTATTAGTGCAAAGAATAGAACTGATAAAGCTATCCTTTATCAGTACTTTCTTTAGCACTGATAAACATTACCTTTATTGGCGCTTTTAGTAAGCACTGATAAAGGGGAGACTTTTATCACTTCTTTATACTTATCCTTGATAAAAGTAAGAACTTCCCTTGTCCTGATCTGTGGTTGTGGGAGCACACAATTGGATGTTGGGGGACATGATCCATGTTGTCAGTGGATTGTCAAATGGTGAAGATACCCTTCCTAGTAGGCTAAGTTTGGGTGGTGGTTAGTGTTTTGTATTGTTGATCAGGTGAGGGTGGGTTGAAGATGTCCAATCATTTTGTTTTGTAATAGATGGTGTATAAATCATGGGTATTGAAATTTTTGTTTATTGAGTGATGATAACGATACTCATACAGTGGAAATCAAATTACCAGTCATGGGAATACAAACCTCTTATTGTATGGGTGGAGGTTGTGTGGCCAATCCATAGGGGGTCAAGGTGACACAGTGATGCCAGTGTGTAGTAAGATATAATTTTATTTAGATCCTTGGTAAATACTATATTCAAGCTTCACATGTGATGTTGGTCGAAGTCAACATGTTGGTATCCGACTCAGAATAGTGGTTAGGTGATACAATAATGAGTCAAATCAGGGCTATGTTAGTTCACATGGGAAGATTTTTATGTTTGGATTGGATGGATGAGAATAATACCATGGAATTTAATTGGGAGTTGATTTATTACTTCGGTGTGGGTGTTTGGATGATCCTTTGATGCCTCTAAGGGGTTAGGGCATCTTGATCAGGTGTTGTGGTGGTACATAATTATGGGTAACCGAGTGTTTCTAGGTGAAGTTGTCCATAGAAAGTAGGATTAGTGTTTTCATACTAAATTAAATACATTGGGATGAAAAACACATCATGCATGTCATTGGACCACAAGAAAAGTGTTATTGATAGAAAATACATAGGGTGGGGTTCATAATGGCTCAGAATTGTCCTGTGTGAGTGAAAAATTATGGCAGGGAGCACCATAAGCTCAGATATATAATTTTTTAAGACAAAAAATAGTCTAAGGAGAGATAGGTGCTATGGGAACCGTCTTAGTACTATCTCAATGGTGAGTAGGTGGCTCAACTTCTAGTGAATATTTCACATCATTGTTTAGAGATACAAAGTGGAAGTATATTTAGAATTTAGAGATCGAGTGTTGTGAGTTATTAATAAAGTAATGACTGTGGTTAGTCAGGTTTGATATTCATAAGAATACTCTAGATTTTTGGGGATGATAATCATCGCGGTGGTTAGTTTGTAATGCTATAATTATTTATGATTAATTTTGTTTTGAAGGAAGTTTTATTTATTTTTGATATGAAAAAGGGGTTGTTTCATGAATTGGTTTTTAGATTGCGAATTCTAGCATTGTTAAATCTCATGGTGATGTTTTTGATTGAGGAAGATGCCCTAGATGATGGTTTGTGTGCTCAAGGAAGCAATTTAATTGGGATAGGGTGGTCAAATACTAAATTTCAGTAGCCTATGGAAAATATTCCCATGACCTTGGTGGGTCATGCTATGAAAGAGGCTGGTCAGGGGTCACTCCCCTTTATCTAGTGTTATTTACATCATTATGGGTGTTTGGAATGAGGATTCATGTCGTGAAGGTCTAGTATCCCTCAGAAGTGATTTCTCCTAGGTACGAGTTCATGTTGTGATCCTTGATATTTGAATCAAGAATGAGTCCTGGGGTTTTTAAAGAAGGGATGACTAGTAATTTACTAATTGACTCCTTGGGGATTTGGAAACTATGGGGTGTCATAGAAAGTCCATTTATCTAAATCTTTATTCCCTTATTCTCTTTTAAGCCCCCCATATTGCGGGATGTTCTTGGTGGTGATTTCATGATGTTGAAGGTATGGTTATTTCACTCCATCCTCTATCTATGTTTATTTTTTTCCACTACTAATTTCTTTCAGTTTCGGTTAGGCTTTTTGATTATTTTCGTTAGATCTTGTTGCACATTGTCCAAAATATATAGGGATTTCATGTCTAGTGGATAACCGAGGACACGAGGGATGGTTTCACAGTTCTTCTCTATATCCCATTAAAGGGATTTCATTTAGTGATTTTTTAGTGTTTTTCATAAATTGGATGAAACTAGAAATTTATTGGGTCTTAGGTAATAGGGATGTTTCATAGGATGGTGTTAGGATAGGACATAGATGGTCCGAGATTGGTTGTCCATGGTTCTGAGCAATTTTGATGTGATGATATTGCACAATGATCTGTTTGGTATTTTTGAATTGGTGGTTTAAGCTAAATAATTAATTATAAATTGTTAGAATTCATTATTTATGGTGTGTGGTGTGAGGTGAAATCTTGGTTGGTAGTATGATCATGGAAGAAACTTGGATAATCTTTGTCAATGATGAGTATAACATGGATTGTGTGGTAACTCTATTCCAAACATAGTTTGTTCATTTTATTCAAGATCATATTTATGTTTATGCATGTTTTTTCTCTCCATGCATGTTTCATTGGTTCAGGTTGAGTGGATAGGGAACGGTTGTGGCTTAGAGATAGAGATAATATGTAATTGGGTCTCCTATGATGAAGGTGAAAGCTTTTTATACCATTAGTAAATTTGGATCACATGGTGACCATGTCTCCAAGCGGGACATGAAATTGATGAAGGTGGTGAGATACCTTGGGTTGGTCTTAGGGTTTGAGATGTGACACAAATATCCTATGATGGGTTTTCATTAGGATATATATATATAATAAATAGAGGCTTAAATATAGTAAGATATGTGAGACACACTGACGTCTCATGCATGAGGAGTGACACCATCCTAAGGGTCGTTTGGGGATTGGAGAGCAGTGTGAGTGGGATGAGTCCTTTGAGACTAGATAGGGTGTGATAGAGAGGGTTTTACTCTAGGTTATGATAATAGAGATATCCCATATGATATATAACACCCCAAACCAGTGTTTATGGGTTTAGAACAAAAAAATGTTGTTTATTTTTTTTATAAATGAAACTAAACAATTATACGACACTTAGTAAATTATAGAACATTTTCCAATTTAGGTTTTGAATAATTAGACAGTACCTTACATTTTTCAGAGTTGTAATAAAATAAAACAATTTTCTTCTCGTGCGCTAACTCCATAAGGAATGATGTCTTCCTTATAACATCTAACATACATTTTATTTTTTTAAAAACACGGGATGAGTATTAAATTGTACAATAAGGGATTTTAAAACCAGTGAAATAACTTTTTTGAATTCTTCTTTTGAAAATAAATTTTGAGAAATACTTTTGAAATAATTTTGATAATACCTTTAAATATACTATAAGAAATGCTTTTTGGAGATATTATTAAAATTATTTACACCTTAAAAATACTAAAAAACTTTGAAAATACTTACACTCAAATATTTCTTTAAAAATAACACAATGTATTTTTTTCCTGAAAATAATATGCAATATTTTGAAAACAAAACACTAATTCCACTTGAAACATTAAAGGATGTCTTTCACATAACCACTTGCCGAGGGATGAGCTCAATCCTTAATTCCCTACCATATTTACAATGTTCAAGTGCCTAATTGTTTTATAAATAAAATGATAATCCTTTTTTTATATATACATATGTTATTCATTGGGTTTTATACTTAAAAAACATTGAAAACATATTCACATATGCTAATATAGAAATTTAAAGTTGTAACTTAATTAATAAATATTCTGATAAATTGGAGCAACTAAATTTCTCCACTTTTAGACATTTTTTAAATACAAAGAATGTTGAGGAAAAAATATTTGACTTTCTTGTATTTAAATTACCATATATAAAACCATTTCAAAATTAGTTTACTACGTAAATATGTTTTATTCAATACACACACATATAATAATAATAAAATATAATGCATACATGATATGTCTTGTATTATAGATTATTTCCATATATTATACAAATTACGACATTCATGAATGTGTAAAGACTTTGTGCACATGAAATGATAAACTTTGTTAATTCAATACACAGATATATATATATACAATCCATATAGAACAAATACTTGAAATCTTCATTTATTTCTAAATTTGATTAAATATAAAATATTTTTATACATATATTTATAAAATAAATAAAAGAGTAATTTTTAAATAAATGAAATTTGAACAAAAAAATAAATAAGTACATAATAATTTAAAAATAAATTTGATTATAAAAACAATTATGTTAAATTAAAAAAATATTTCAAATAAATAAATATTTATAAATAAATATTTCCATTTATAAATTTTCAATTGAAATGAATTATACTTTTCATGATAAAATATTTAGAATCATAATTCAAAAAGTAAAATCCCTTGCCTCAAATAATCGATGAATAATTATATAATTTTTTAGTTTCTATTTCAAATAAAAAGTCATTTAAAAATAAAAAATAAGCAACCCCCTTTTATATATCACAATTATAATAAAAATGAATCCCCTGGAGATGCACTTAAATCACAAACAAGAAATGAAAAAATAATTTTAAAATAATTGAAATATTTTTCCCACATGAAAATATATATTTAAATAAAAAAATAACTAAAAATAAATCATTCCCATATAGTAAAAAATACAATTAAAATCAAATATAAAATAAATAATTCCTTAAACTCTTCACTTAATTGTAATCCCTTTTATTTTTAAAACATTACTTTGTAAAAAATAACATCCCATAACATTTTCTGAATAACAATTCAAAATCTAAATCAAATTAAATATGAACATAAAAAAATTAATCATGTTAAAAAAATTATTAATCCATTATAAATTATCTGCAGATTTATTCTTCATCTTGATGAAAGAGGACTCATTCGTACTCTCAACAAACACAAATGAACAAAGTAAGGCATGGCTAAAGCTCCCTTACCCCACTGACTACCTTCTACCACACAAAAGATAGTGTATAATATTAAATAAGGAAATTATTTAAATAGCCTTCCATCTATGTATATAGTTTGAACTAAAATAAAAAAATATGTACAGTTGCTGTACATCAAAAAATAATCTTTTTAACAAACATGAAAAGTGGATATTTGCAGACAAATAAATGGAGAGATATGGCTAATTATGTTGTGAATATAGAATCTTGTCGAGAAATATGATATTTGAGGGAGATATAAATATATATTTTTATGTTTTGTTCATGATTACAGATTGAATATAGTAAATAAAATAACGATCAAATGATCTATTTTTCCTCGTTTGTAGTAAAAACATTGAAGTAGATTCAAAATATATACATATTTATTCATTTTGATGAAAAATTAAGGGAATAATACATAATATATTGTTTATTAATTATACACACATTAAAAATAAACTATGTTAAATAAAGTTAGGTAGGAAGAAGAGTGACACCTAAATTGATTTGAGGAATAAAAATCAATATCGTGTCAACTGGTGTTGTTGAAAAAATGATATATACATTGAAAAGAACACACAATAAATGATAAAATGACCACAATGAAATAGTTAAAGGTATAATAAATCAAATGAAAATAAAAAATACAACAATAGTTTTCAAAACGATGGTTTTAAACACCTAATCAAAAGCCTAAACACTACCTAAAATAGATTTTCTCATTGTCGTTTGATCATGTCTCGAAGCCCTCAGTTCATTTGAGATTAGACTCTAACTCTCTCTAATCTCCTAAAACAAACCCATTCTGATCCCTTTTACTCAATCTATGCTTATTGGCATCCCAATGGTTGAATCTCCCACCTCGATCCCTCAACCTTAGTCGCTCGTCTCTCTCAGCTCCGACCACCACTGCCATCTCCAGCAACACACACTATATTCCTTCTTATGGAGAACCTATCCATGGTCGAATACTACTAAAATAGTACTTCCCCTTTATTATGTTGTTTTCCTAGCATGATTTTATCCTCTCACACTATTCTTTTTGGGTTTAGACGATGGATGGAACCTGAAGGAACCATGTTGATAAATGTAATGGATGATGCAATGATGGTCCTCCTGAACAAACCAATATTACGAGAGATGGAGTGAAAAATATTATTTCTATATTTACACAAGCTATGAATCATTCTAGACATCCAAATGAGAAGAGAAGTGAACAATATTCTATTGAGTCCTTCATGAGGCAACATCCACCTTCTTTCAATGGGGATTCTAATCCAATTGTTGTTGAACAGTGGATCAGTACCATTGAAAAGATATTTTACATACTTCGCAGCTCGGAACATGAAAAATTCATTCTGTCTATTTACCATTTAGAAGGTGAAGAAGACCAGTGGTGGAATCTAATTATGAATACAAGGCCCCAAGATTAAATTGAAACCATGGAATGGGATGAGTTAACAAACTTGTTTTTCAATAAGTACTTTTATTGTATTCTTCGAACGTAGATGGAAAAGGAGTTCCTTGAGCTTAAGAAAAAGGATGATGAATCTGTTGGTATGTACAAAGCGAATTTTACAAGGCTTGCAAGGTATGCATCTAGATTTATCATCCTACCTGAAAGTAAAGTTGATCGATTCTTCAGTGGCTTAAAACCAAGTCTTCGAAGGGCATTAGCTATAAGAGAGTTCAGTAGCTAAAAAGAAATTGTGCATTGTGCTATCAAGGTAGAACTGGAAGTTGGTGTTACCTATCCATATCATGGTTTTGACAAGAAAATCAAGATTGAGTTCAAGGAGAAATCTCAAAACAATGGTGAAAAGAAGATGAATGTTTCTTTATGCTCAAAGTGTGGAATGAAGCATGGTGGAGATTTTCTAAAAGGTAATAGAAAATGTTTTAAATGCGGAAAAGCATGTCATTGAGCAGTTGAGTTTCAAAGTAATGAGAAAAAGGTAGATAATGATGTGAATAGAGAAAATACTACAGAGAATGAACCACAAACACTTCAATTCTACAAGTGAAATGAAATAGGGCATTATTCTAACCAATGCCCTAATCCGAGGGTTAATGATGATCGACATCAACAACCTCTCAAGGAGAAGGACAAAGGGAAGTTAAATGCGATCACTATTTGTGATGTTGAGTATGACAACGATGTGGTGGAATGATTAAGTTTTTATGTAACCGGATTACAAAATAATGTTGTGGAATCTCATTTATAGTATCGTGGGATATTGTAATATCTATGTATTGGTTTATTATAGTTTTCAATAATTTTATGGTACCGGTAACCATGAAAAGTGATTGAAATATTTTTGGAAAGCAAATGATATGTGCATAATGAAGGGTTAATGAGAAAATAATATGTTTGATATTATTAATGAGCTCATGACTGATATAAGTACAAAGTGACATAATGGTTTGAGTATAAAGAATTTTTGGGATTTTGGTATGTGGAAAGAGTTAACTTTTGACAACATTCATGTTTTCACTAAAGTTCAATGGGTATTCATTTTTCAAGGGAATAAATTATTACGGTATTCACATGTTTGGAATGTGACTAACAAGATATATCTTATGATATTTGGAGCATAAATTAGGGTATTCACATTCTTGGTTGATGACATTCCTAGTAATTGTTTTCTTTATACTACGAGCTTGGATATAAGTATTTTGGATAAGCCTAAAGATTTGAAATGGGTTATGTTGGACATAAGATAATATTGTATAAGGATAGAACTTTTTTTGGGTATTATTTCTGGAATGTTATAATAGTTTAGTTTTAGAAAAAGGACAACCTACAGGACGAGGAACAACCCGTCACATTGGACAAGGTTGCGGGAATCTAACCCACAACCGAAGTGCGACATGAATTTATCACCTACCACTGGCCTACAGAAAGTCCCCAGTTAGTAGAAACTAGTTTTATTTTATTAAGTGGTATGATAGATGAAGTATAAGTCAATTTATGGAATCATATACGATTAACCTCACCATAGATGGACTTATGTATATTTTATAACTTTTGCTAACTTTTTGTTTGAGACAGATGGAATGACCCATCATTCTATCACATGATATGATAACACTTCATGAATGACAAATTAAACTTCATTTACTTAAGATATGAAGTGTAAATTGTTCAAGGCACGAACAATGCTGAGATTGTACCAAAATAAAGTAAGTATTTCTTCTAATTCAAATTCTTAAAATATAAGGAAATGATCTTTAAAACAATTTTTTTTTCATATTATTGCACTCATATCTGATGAATCAGATGGTACCTTAGATCATAAAAAATTTATGGTTTTTTGATTACTGGATTTTTCATAGCCATGCTCTCTACCACTCTCCATCAGAACATGATGGTTTGATTTCTCTTCCATATCCATATTTTCACCTATGTTCTCCTATGTGGAAATCCAGTGATTAGTTAATTTGGGTAACCATTACATTTCATAATTTATTTTTTAATGTTAAGTTTTGGTATTCCTTTTTACGATGTGGGTTTCTATTAAATAAACTTTCAAGTAGTAAACCATTTATAACCCCGATAAATTTCGAGAGAAAAATTCATTTTAAGGGGGGTAGAATATAACACCCCAAGATTTTATGAAAAATATTCTTTTAATTTCATTGATGTCTTGTGTTGTAAGCTACACCGAAATTACCTTGTGCTATTCGGAACACCGTATTAGCTTATATTATATGCAAACACTATTCTTGGCTGGTGTTGCACGCAAGAGAAACCTTCCTCAATAGCGTGTGTTGTACGCAATATTAAGTTTTACTAAAAAACGATATATTATTATAATATTATTATAATCTTGCCGTTATGAATAGTAGTAACTATATTTTTAATTTTATGAAATTATAATTCATCTTACACATTTTATAAGACATGTTATGAGAACAAAATAAAATTTTCGGGTAAAATAAGTATTTTTCAAAAAATGCAGTTTTGCCGCCTTTTGATGGAAAACCCACATTAAATTTAGTTTTTGACATGTTTATAAGTTGAATTTGACAAAATAAAATTCTTATTTTGAATTAGTATATAAAAATTTACTTTGGATAAATTTTTGATATTTTTCTCATAAGTTTCTTATTTTGATGAATAATAAAAATACACTATTTTTTTTAAAAACAACTTTTTTCATCGAGATAATTTATATGGTTAAATTATAATATAGAATGGTTTTAATTTATAAATAGAATATATTTTTACCATTTAATATAATTTAAGTCATTAGCATTAATTTTACACTGAATTCATATGTAAAAACATTTCAATCTTTTGCAACGTTTTAACTTTTAAAACCCATTTTCTCAAACAGCGGGATTAATTTTAAATTAAATACTGCAATTTTTTTGTTTTTAATTTGGAAAAATGGATTCCATATTTGGAATTAGTAGTTCCAAATTATGTTAATATGCAACTTTTTATTTTTAGGCATTATGAATAGTAACTACGGTAAATTTTAATTACCATAATTAAAGGTAAATCAGGTAATTAAGGGTAAATATAATATTTTAAAATTACCCTAAAACATTTCATAATATAATTGGATGATTATATTTTTCCTTAATTCATACTTGGGTAGAAATGGAATCTAATGTAATGCACTTGTATTTGATTAAGATCTTTTATTTATTTTATTTAAAGGAAAGTGAAATATGTCTCAATCAAACTTTAATAATTAGATTATTTTTAATATAGGGTTATAAAGAATATAAATTCGATTATAAATACTCATTTGAATTATAAAATGTTTTTATTTATCATGGTAATTTATTTTTAATTTTTAAGAAACATTTAATTACCTTAATAGCTTATACATTAATGATGTAGAAATTATTTATTTAGTGAAAAATCAATAATATAGTTTTTATTAAAACAACAATACCAATAAAAGGACCCAAAACATGACCAAAAAATATTTATATACTATATCTACACCCTAATCATCCAAGGGTATATTTGTGGAACATTTGTAGCCTTATAAAACTGATTAAGACATTTATATTATTTTATTTTAAATGATGTCAAAGATGTCACCTTCATAATTTAATAAATATAAAAATTTAAATGTTGTGATTTTTAGATTATAAATTCGAGTAGAAATATTATTATGAAATTTAGTATATTTATCTTCATCATAAGATTTTATTTTTAAATTTTATGCAACAAATATGTATATTAAATAATTATACAAAAATGTTGTAGTAATTATTTTATTAAGAGATATACCAAATAAATGGATTTAAAAATATCAAAATAAAGAATATATGAACAAATTAATCTGCCCAATGATTTTTTTGATGAATATGAAATATTATGAATATATTATATATTTTGGTTCGAACATATATTCTGTGTGCTTTTTATTTAAATTCAAATAATGAATAGTGTCAAAATTGACATTATTGATATTTTATAAAAATAACATATTATTAAATTATTTAAAAATCACAGAAATATGTAAAAACAACAAATTGAATATTATATGGTCTAAAATGTTATAAATTATACAATTATGAGAAATTGACAAAATTTATGTATGTATTTATAACAATTTAAAATTTAGAAGTTTATTACCACAAATAAGATTAAGTAGATTAAATAATGATAAATCCAGTTGATAAGATTTAAAATAAACTTAAAACATGTTTAAATTTTATTGGTTTATGATATTACAACCCTATATCATCTAATATTATAATTGAGTCATTTTTGGAGGTTTTTATGTGGGGTTTCATTTTATTATTAATTAATATTGTTAAGGTTTCCAAAAGTGCCCCTCTCCTCCCTTATAAAAGTGCACCTCCTCCCTCTCATCTTCACACATATTTGGGCCTTCAAACTCAGCCAAAACCTTCCCATTTCACTTATAAACTTCCATAGAAACCTACCAGAGGTCCTAGTATTCTTCAAGGACCAACTTTAGTGCCCTAAGAGGAGGTTAAGAGGAGGCGCGTCGAAGAAGAGGCAATCTCTTCTACCGATTCTTTCAAGTTTCTTTATTCTTATACTTCATCTTATTTAGTTTTTTCATTATAAAGTAATAACATCAGTATAAATAATAAAATTATATGTTATTATAAATTTTAAACGAACCCATTTCACCTTCTATCCATCCTACAGAAAACAAAATCACCGCACGTGCGTACGTACGGAATACCGTCTCCACGCCGTGGTGTAATCTGTTTTTCAACCACCACCTTACTTGGATGGTTATAATGGTTTAAAGAATTACTATATATGGTTATTATAACCTCATATGTATTCAGAGATATTATATCATCCACTACAATTCCTTTCAACAATTATGGGGACGATATCATCGCTTGTGCGTACGTACGGATTTCTGTCTCCACGCCGCGATGAGATTTATTCTCCATGTTAACCATTAAAGAATGATTATAAAGTGTATATAATGAATAATAATGGTATATATAACATAATAATGATAATTTATTTATGTATATATATATATATATATATATATATATATATTTCATCTACTTACTTCGATTCAAGTCAATAAGAAAGGAAAACAACGTTCATGCGTACGTACGGCCTACCGTCTCCATGAACGGTGTGTTTCATTTCATTTCTCTATCTATTATATATATATATATATACTGAGTATATATGATATATAAATCATGTTTTACATTCTGGAAGTAATTAAATAAGGATATAAGTAATAATATCAAGAACAACAAGTCGAAACACGTATGATAAATGAAACGATTTTACCCAAAACGCTACTTTAAAATGGAATTTACAAAAGAACGGGTAATATAAAGTCATAAGTGAACCATATATGATATCATAACAATTAATATGATTCTTTAATAAGCCAATGACATTATTTAAATCATTATACCGGAGGTTCGAATACATACGAAGCATATCAGACCTAAGTTAAGGGATAATTTTGCAATCTCATTTTTTTATCCGAGATTGCTTATACGTAAGTATTTACTAGGGTCATATTTTACATCCATATCCATAAAAATGTTTTTAATAAAGTGTTTAATATTATTCCATGTCTTTTTAAAGTCATGTTTACCCCTCTTTGACTTTTACATTGTGTTATGGAAGGAATCTTTCTCTTGTTTACAGTACGAGGAACTTTTTGACTTTTCCGGCAAAAGTACGAGGAGAACATTTTTTTAACTTATACAGCATGAATGGATTTTTACGGTTTCATAATGCCTTATTTTTAATGAAGACCCCTCTACAATATTTCATTATTATTTTCAACAAAATACTTTTCTTTAAAAATTCCTTGGCATTTTTTGAAAAGAAAATTATTTTCAAGAATAAAGGATATTTTTCTCAAGAATTCATTTCAATTGTTTTGTCAAAACTACTATCCATCTAAGATGAAATTATTTAGTATGATTATGTTTCAAGTATAATGTCTCTATTATTTACATGGTTTGATTCTTCTTATGATGAAATGATATGCATTTGTTTTATATGGATTATGTTATGATGGGATGATGTTTATGAAACCCATTTTGTTCTTTGGGTTATAATGAATGATTTATGTTTATTTTATGGAACAAGTAAGAATGATTACATTATGATATGGGTGGGACCTATATATACCTCCAATTAATTGGGTAAAGATTTATATCTCATGAGATAGACATAGATGTAATGGAAAGTAAATCTGGTACAGTAATACAAGGCTGGAATGACAGGTAAACCCAATTTAGTAATGGACTTTGTCCACTATGATGGTCTTGGCAGCAATTCCTTGGATACTATGGAAATCATAACATGTTATTAATGGATGCCACAATTACATGTTTTATTCCCATGATATTTTACCATGATTAATGTTACTTTATTATCTATGCCTTATCTACTGCCATGTTTTATGTCATTACTCAAGATTTTGATGTTTAGATTTTATGCTCATGTTTTCACGTTCAAATGTTTATGTATTGTTTTATGTTCTTCATGATTACCTTTACTGAGCATTTTAGCTAACCCTTTATATGTTTTTGTTTCACCAGGATATAAATAAAGGTTTTAGGTAATAAAAAAAGGGAATATATTTATGGGAGAAGTTGAATATATTTCACCAAGATTAAAAGATTATGTTCCGAGTTTTCAAAGACACTAAACTATTACGGTCCATGGGTGTCAGTTTCTGTTATGTATTAAGTATTCCAAAAAAGTAATGTATTTTCCATGTACATCAAGTTTGGGTCTCTAGAAAACCCATCTTGTAAAAGTATTATGACAGAACCATAAACATGATGTTCTGACCTGGAAACTATATGAAGTAATGAAATAGATGTTACCTCATCTATTAACAACAAATAATATGAAATGAAATTCTTAGAATAAAATATCTAAATATGGGAAGAATGAAAATATCTAAAATTTATTAATGACATGTTTTCTAGTATAAATGTGTTTTATATTATATTTTATAATATTATACACATAAAGCACAATGAAAAATGAACAATTTTTTTATTAATGGTGACCATTATATTAGTCAACAACTAAACCCATAAAAATTCCTCAATTTAAAATTTTACAAAATTTATAAAATATAAAAATTATAATGGTGAAATTTAGATCATCCGAATCTACTAGAATCATCATTCCCATGAATAACATTATGGAAATGAAATAATGTTTTAGTAAACCAATTGATATTTTAAAAAAGAAAAATATAGAAACTTAGGAGAAATTATATTTAATGATATATAATAGAATAAAGTGGTATTTATAAGAGAAAATATGACCATTGGAATAGTAATGTGGCTATTGGAATAATAACATGAACATTATAAATAGTAACATGATCATTGTAAATAGTAACCTAACCATAAGAAATAGTAAAATGACCATTGGAATTGTAATTTAACCACAAAATTTTAAAAAATTTATTATAAATAATATTAATAATGAGAAATTTATGAAAATTTAATTATTTTAATGCCATAAAACAGATACCATGATTAAGAATTTAAAGAAACTATAACCATTCTTTCAATAAATTATATTTCAATTTAGTTTATAAAAATAAATTTTTTTTATGTCAATAATTAATATCACATATATTTGAAAATTATTTTGATAAAATTAATATCATATTTAGTATCAAATGTCAAAATTTCCCAAAGGTAAATATTTGATAATTTTTTGAGGAACATAACATTTTATATGAATAAAAAAATACATTTTTTCAAACAATCAATGTTTTATGACCTAATAATGATGTAATAATGACTTAATAAATATAAAATTGATTATCTATACCGAAAATCAATTTTATAATATAAACATTCCATTAAAAATAATAAATATAATTTTCAAAACTAATAATTAATTTCCAAAGTCTAAAAGTCTAAAGTGTCCCTTTAATTAAACATTTTATCATTTTTTCCATTTGATTTTGATTAAAATAATAAATTTGAATTATAAAGAAATTAAAAATCCTAAAATCATGTTATTTTATTAAAATATTTTTCATTATGATAAAAATATTACTATTTAAATGTTTTCTGTTGATATAATAATTTATTTAATATTTTATCCTGAAAAAACCCCTCCCATATTATATAAATAACCCTCACCCTCCGTTGGAATACCACGTACCATACAATTACAAAATAGAAATTTCTTCCCAAATTACCTCTCTTAAACCCCTTTAAATTTGTAGGGATGTTTTGGAGTCATTCAAATAAAAGAATTAAAAGATTCTAATGTCTTAGAAAGAAAGAAACATTGATAAGAGGGAATAGAAGATGAGAGAAAACATAATGGTATTTAAGGTAAGGGGATTCCCAAACATAAATCTCTATTTTGAGTTATCTACTATTTCACATTATTTGGGTATGTATATTACTCTAATATCATTTAATACTCCCACTCAATATTTGTTACCTTATTGTTCTATGGATATACATGTTTTTAGATTGTCAAAAATGAATTATAAGACAAATACAAATAATTTTCAAAAATACTTGATTTTCCAAAACAACACATTGAATATTCTTGAGTTGTTTCATATACAATAAAGAATAATGATATTTTATGTTAAAATATGATTTAACATTTTTATTTGGATACCCCAAAGGCTATTCATGAAACTATTATTTACAAAACCTTTATGAAACCCATTACATTACAAGAGTTTATTTTTTGACTGTGATTTGATTTTCTTATTTTCCATGTGGAACACATGATAATGATCATTTTATATTGTGAGAGATGGTATTGAAATTATATAGTCCTACAATGCATTGGTTAATGTGATATACATCATGAAATTATCAATATTATGTGTGAACATTATGCTAATATTTTTCACAATTATGATGTTATGACTTATGCACATATGTTATGTGTGAACATGATGCTAGATTTATTCAAAAATATGTGAGCCATTTAGAAAAAATTCCATGAAATATCATTATTATACATATTACACATTCCATTACTTTTTTAATTGTTTCCATCATTCTTATGATGATGATTCTAAGATTATGATATGATAATGATGATTACGCTCACCCTTGTACTATTGATTTATGTCTCTTATTCCTTCTATGTAATTACTCCCCTTACTAAAATTTTGTCTCATAATTTATTTTATGTATATCCTTAGATGAATAAATTTAATAGAAATAACAAAATATTTTTTAGGAGGGTAAAAGAGAATGATTTAAATAATATTTTTGTTTTACTATGTACAAGTGTTGTATGAACCCAATATGAAAATGATACTAAACCTTAGGATCTTAGAATGTATTAATAATATGTTATTTATCTTTTAAATGATGTAATATTCATGTAAGAAAAAATTTCCCTCACTATAGGCTTAGAGGGATACCTTGGGACAGTTCTTGGGTGGCGCGATAAGGAGTGATAAGGGGTTATAAAGAGGTTTGACTAGTCCTTGAGGTTTAGGTTGGGATGATCCTATGTGGAATGTTATCATATGTGGGTTAAGGGAATGATATGAAATAGTGAGTAAGGACTAGATGGGTCTATAAGACTTAGTCAATGCACTGATAGATTAGGTGGGATGTGTTTTTGATAAGGGGTAAGGGTCAACTAATGAGTTCTAGGTGATGAGTTAGTAATATTGTGTGAAATGTTATATCCATATTTACTCTTTTTTTGTATGTTTGGTTATATTACTGTTATAGGTAATTAATATTTCTGAATTTGCTGATCCTTGGCCATATACCAGACATTAGTGAGACGACATTAGTAGGACTATCATGTGTGCAATAGAGAGATTTTGTTTATGAAAGTCGATCCATAGATTGGGTGATAAGGTAGTTGTTATGGAAGGGGACTTTCCTTGAGTGGGAAGGATTATGAAACTATATATTGAGTGATATGACATGGGTTAGAAATAGATAAGTATCATTCCTTGAGTAGGCTTTCATTGTGTCTAAGCCTTGAGTAGGCTTGGGTCGTAATGGTGGACCACCCATAAGGGTCAGGGTCATGACATGATATGAGACATAGATTATGGACCTTTACTTGCCTCATAAGGTAGTGGGTCATGTTATGGACATGATACCATTACCTATTCCTTTGGGTATTATTTAAAGGTTTAGATAATATTTTGTGGATTTGGGTATCTACTGGTTTACAGTACTGGTGGGATGACACAAGGTTAGGTGATGACAGAATTCTGACATGGCATCGAAACAAATATGATCTATTGAAGTGGTGGTCTGGTTGGAACACAGTGACTTAATGGATAGTGATCCATGGTGGACTAGTTAGAACATGATATCCAACATACTTTTTTTGAAATATTTATTTTCTTACTTGTGAATATACATATATGAAGGAGTATACTAGGGGAACATGGTGAGAAAATAATGAGACTCATTTTTCACATCATGCATTGGAAATTTTTTATGTGTTAAAACATTATGCCTTCTTTTAGGGTAAATATGAGATTTATAGTGGATCAGGCTAATGAAGATCAATGATTTTAGAGATATAGAATATGTATAAAGTTGTATAGTTAGAAAGGCTAGTGTGTATATTTATTTTATTCTATTTTTTTGGATATGTGATTATCCTAGTAGGAGATTAATTGATGTGTATGGAATAGTTATGCGTGTATATACTTCTTCACGACACATTTGATATATCACCGTGTCGAATTAATTTTGGTGTGAAATTATTGTAATGGATATTATTTTGGATATTTTCATTATCTTTTTGACTATGATTCAAGAGAATTTTTCCCCATTGTATTAATTTGGCCCTTACTACATGTTGGAATCCTCTGGCATATGGGTAGGAAATTCCTAGTTCATATAAAACTATTGATAAGTTGAGTTTTTACACCACAACATCATAGGTGTCACAACCTCAACTGCTTCATCGATGAAGAGTGTAGGTATCTCTTATATAACATTCTGAACAAACTTTGTCTAATTAGCTTTCCATAAAATATCTAGGAGAAACATTATATTACCATCTTATTGGGTCTCATTTATACCTTAAATTATACTCATACATATTATAAATCATGGACCAACTACACCCAACAAAGAGAAAATAACTTATAGGCCACTACCTTTTCTAAAATCTTACTACTATTGTCATTCATCATGTTCTAGAAATCTAAGTTCTTGAGTTACTCTTTCTAGATTCTATGAAAACAAAAACATAAAAGATTTTTCAAATTTTATAATAATCTCCCATATTAATAACAATTTAATGAAACCTCAAAAACCAAAAAACCTTATACAAAAAACAAACCATTCAAAATTTTTGAGCAAAAAAACATTGACCACCACCTTAAAGTCACCCTAGTCACACTTACGCACACTATTATCTCAAAATTTTATTGACAAAAAATTGGATGAACATGTCATCCAATAATTATAGAGATAATAAATTTATCAACACTAGAAATCACACTTTTCAATGGTAAAAATGAAATGATATTTTAAGAGATCATAATATTTTATAACTTTTTTATAAATTAAAAAATCACCAATAATACTTTTTTTTATCAGTGAGAAAATATCACTAATAAAAGGGAGCTTTTTTCAGTAACAGATACCAACACTAACAAAATGTTTTGGGACTTTGTTTAAAAACCATTTAAACAAATAACCATCCATTATAACTTCTTTAGTAACAATAATGTCTCTACTACCTTCCAGTCACCCTAGACACACTAAGGAATAATTCTGTCTAAAAAACATCCTAGAATAAAACTTTGGGGAACTTTTCAGCAGACACTAATATAGATCAAGCATTTATTAACACGAGAATTCCTATTTATTAGATCCAAAAAATTGATTTTATAATTTCCCTTAAAATCACGACAGTTTTAGTATTACTTATAAATCACTGAAAAATAACCTTTTATCAACATTAAAAAAAATAACTAATTAAAGGGGGGATTTATCCGAACTAGAAACCAGTGCTAATAAAACATTCATTGAATTTATTTTTTAATAATCATTTCTCACTATTAAAAAAAATAATGAACTTAACCACTCCACACATGCGACCTCACCTCATATTGGAACCCAAATATGCATAACCCCACCCCCTTAGGCTAACAAAAGACACACGACCCCACCCACCTAAATCTTCAATTAATTTAAAGGGGGTGAGATTTGATCACCCACCCACAACAATATCAACCATAAAGCTTACCACTAGACTAACAGTAAGAACCTGGTTTTTTACACAAGTATGGATCCTTTAATTTTCATTTTAATTTTTTATTTTGGACCTGATATGGATTCCTAATGTGTTATCGAAGGTTATTGGAGTGTATGGGGATTTCTCGGAGCCTGGAAGCAATATGTTGGGGAAAATTGGTCCCATCGTATGGTTAGATCTAATCGTATAGATAATCTGTATTTTCAGACACTACCATATCGCACTGTTAGCACATGGTTTCCCTAACCATAAGGCATAACTGTGATAGTTCCCATCGTCTCTGGTTACCCATGCATGGTTTTCACACAAAATTTCAAATAGTTTGGACAAACCGCGAACATGAATATTTTTGGGAAATTTTACCTTTTCACTTAATGATCTAATTAAGCTCCTCCTTCTTCCCTAATCCTATTTACAAAAGTATTATGCTCCTTTACTTTCATATTGGAGAATTTTTAAGGACTAAGATACAGATTAAGAGATCTCCTTCATCCAGGATCTGATCAAGTTTCCATTCATCATGTTGGATGCGTAATGGTAAGTACTCAAGACCATTTGAGCCATTATTCATCTCTCTTTCTCTCAAACTAGTTTTCGAGGTGCGAGTGTATTTCAAATTTTCTAAAATCTACTATGATACAAGAAAAATAAGAGTCTAATTCTAGAGTAGGATAGTCGTATGAGTCTAAGGTGGGTGGTCTATTAATCATCCCTTAAGATTATTGATTTTGGAGTTATTATGTGGGGCCTTCCAATTTCATCGGATGCTATTAATTGAATTTACATGCCATAATTATAATAATTGAAACCATATGGTTATTCTCTATCAAAATATGTGATTAATTGTTAGTGGTTTCACCCACAACTTTATCCATCCCTAGTAAGATGTTATACCATAATTGTTGTTTCAGTGTTTTGACATGTTTGAGCCACCGTTAAGGTGTGCCTTAGCTGTACCTTCATAAGAGTAAAACTTTCTATAACAAATGGCTTGATTTATATTGTTAATGGTATAATGTAATGTTCCATATATGATAAAAAGTTTACCCACCTATGGTAAGTTCTTCAATTAATAATCTTTTGTGAAATGGATGTTGGAAAGTATACTAAGTATATGAACTGACCTTTTTAAAGTAATTGAATAATAGGTTTCATGGCCATAGAACCCCTTACCATGTTAATGGATGGTTTTGGAGTGATCCTTGATTATGAAAATACTAAAAATGGATTAAATGAATGGTTTCATGCTACCAAATCCTGTCACACTAATAAAATTCATGGCTTGAACCAAATTGACTTATTGATTAATTATGACTTGATTACTTGGTTGTATACTTAATTATCATTGTCACAGTAATGAAAGGTTATGTAATGAACCTTATGAATTATATATGACTTAATTATCAAAATAGGATCAACCTAACTCGAGATCACGATGGATTACCAAGGAAATGCCTTGAGCACTCAATGACCCCATTCAGAATTCAAGTATATAGATGGATTAGGTTGAGACCCACCTAGGACACAATCCTTGTATAACTTGGGATACCCGATATGACACTGTAGGATCCATCATGTTGTAATATAGGATTTTTTGGATATAATCCTTTGATCTAGATTTTTCAAGTTGGTTCCATGGTTAATGTCCATCAGACCCCTTCATTACATAGCCCTGTTTTATAATGTATGTACTCCTTGGAATAAGTAAGCATATCATTGTGGAATACCTTGGACCATGCTCCTTGAATTACACTCTTTCCCTTATCCAAGCTACAATTATTATTTATTTGGATACACTTTAGGTCTATGTTTCCTTGGTTATTACCTTGGGACTTCATTAGTAAATATCAATATAGGTTTCCAGGTTAAATCTTGGAAACTTCACTATTGTCAACATGTGACTTATTTATAAACTGGTAACAATCAAATAATGAACTGATTACATTTTCAGACCACAACTGAGGGATGAAGTAGGTACTTGGGTTTTTAGTTACATTGTATGGCTTTACATTATATATGAATTCTTGAACATTGTTATATTTCCATTACACAAGTTGGATGTTAGAGACACCATTGGTGGTGGCCCACTAAGATTTTTCTCAAACACACTCTCAGTGCTATTTGGTACTCGAGGTAGATTACATGAATGTAGGTGTTGATAAAGGGAATCATACAACTTATAATACTTGATTCATTACTGTTCGGGATAGATCTTGATAGCAGAAGCAGGAGCTCATGATGCTTAGGATAGTCTTTTTATTTCTGTTATACTTTGGTGGAACATGTTATACCTGTTGTCTTGTATCCATGTTTTCCAGTCTTCTAATGACATTACATATCATCATCAGTTTTCTTTACTTGTATGTTATTATAATTATTTAAGTTATTTTTGTTGTTGTCTCTATTTTCCATGGTGCCATTTTTACAAATATTGATATTTCTATTTACCACTATTTATATTTATCCACAACGCTACACTTTGGTAATGAGGGAATAGTCACCCTATGGACAAACCCTAATCTCTCACTCCTAGTTGGCAGCCTTTTTCATTTTGGGAGATGTACCTGAAGCCATGTGGCCCACTGAGCTCAGGGTATATATTAAGTTGAATCTGGGTCTGATACGTCACACTAATAGATTATACTTTTCATATATAGACATATATATGTTTATTTATATATTTTTCAATAAATACTTATATGTATTTATGAATATTATAATATATATATATATTAGTACAAATATATATTTATATATAAACATATATACATATATATAGGTATACACATATCCATAAATTTTTATAAGAAAACTAAAATAGTTAAAAAATATATTTAAATTAAAATGGATAATAATATTTTATTCTCATATAGTTTATATATTTAAAAATATATTTTATATTTAAATATATTTAAATATTTATTTATAAAATTAATTTTCCTTATGTCAATTTATAAAAATTTGAATATATATGTATATTTTTTTCTAAATAATTTATAATAAGGAAAAAAATATTATTTTAACACCACAAAATCCATATGATCATAATCCGAGGGGTGAATCTAGTTTATATCGAAAAAATACAAGAAAAATCTCTTAATCAAAGCTGAAATTCCATTATCTATTTAAAAATAATGGCATCATAAATGAAATATAAATTTTAGGGGAGTTATATGTGTTTTTGGAACATGAAAATAATAGTTCAGATGTCCCCCTTATGGTGGAACAATATATATATTTTATCAAGTTTCATTTTGATTCTTCATGTAGCCCAAACAGACACCCAGATCAAAAGTTATTTTCGTTTTATGTTTAAGTATTGATTTCAATTTAACTTGTGATATTAATTAATTAATTTTTTTTCTATCACTAAATTTTAATAAAATATCTATTTCTCATCACTAATTAGAAATAATTAATTAATATTTTCTTTTTAATTATTTTATAAAGAATTTATTTATTTTATATATTATATAGTAAGTATAGATACACATTACAAACTATAAAAATCATATTTAAGAAATTTTATTCTATATATATATATAAATATAAATATATTTAAATATTAAAAATGATTTTTTGTAATATATAATTCTTTTATGAATGGATATTTTTATTGGCATCAAAAACACGAATTTTAACGATGGTAAAAGGAACACATTTATCAATCCTAAGAAAAACACTATTAAAAAGTGGGATTTTTCAATGTTAAAATATAAATCAAAAAGGATTATTTTGACCTTTATTAATAGATCTATCTAGAACTAAAAAATAACCCCCTTATTCATAGTTTTTTAGTTATAATAATGGGTAATTCTTAATAAATCAAAATCGGTAGTAGTGTGGATTTTGTCTTCTGACTTGATTTCTCAAATTGTGCTCCCCATCCTACTAATACTACTAGATCAAATTATATTTCATTTAAATAGGTTTTTTAAATCAGCGAAACACCATATTATTAGTAAAATTAATTTTACATTGATTATCACAAAATAAAAATCCACCTTCAAAACTTCTTCTCAGATCCTCTATAAAATATTCAACCCAATCTATTCATTTCATGCTTCTATAATTACCACATATTCAACTTTAATTGATTAATATTATGAAACTGTCTATAACCCTAGTATACTGCTAATAGATATTCTTTTAAATGTA
This sequence comes from Viscum album, assembly GCA_963277665.1. Taxonomy (NCBI): domain Eukaryota; kingdom Viridiplantae; phylum Streptophyta; class Magnoliopsida; order Santalales; family Viscaceae; genus Viscum; species Viscum album. Next base: position 1,716,657,398 of record OY728142.1, on the reverse strand, counting down.
AAAAATAATACTGTGGTACTCTGATATGTGTTAGTATCTCCCCAAATATGTCAATCATTCTAAAACAGAAGGCTATATCTTCTAATCCCTTGAGATACTAGTGAATCCACTTTTAAAATTTTCATGTGTTATTTTGATAAATACACAATAAAATGGTTGAAAAATCTTACTATAAATTAAATTTAAAGACTTATAGATACTATGGTGTACATCAATCTACATACTACTAATGAAAATGGAACTTTCACTATATACCTGGCCATATAATCCTTTTTTGATGCTTTACAATTGAATAATTTATTTTTATAGCCAATGGGATTGAAAATGGATTACATATGATCATTATGAATCTCATGATGACCATCCATATGTAATCCTTTAAATAAAATAACAATCAATAATTATTTTATTTTATCTATATTAGTTAATAGTCCCAAGATTATCTTGGCCTCCTTGAGTTACATTATCTCCAATATTACAGGAAAATAAAATTTTACCTACTATATTCATTTAATTTTACAGATTTTCAAGATCATATCATCCTCATACAATAGTTGGAAGATAAATTTATTTTAGATACAACTCTTATGTTATTGGATTTTTTTTATCAATTTGGATTTTTTTTCAATTAGTCATGAGTTTATAAAGAGGAATTTCATAATTATTCAAAATAATTATTGAAGAATATAATTTGTACTAGTTTATATGAAAATGGATTAGCCTTAATTTTTTATGAGTCATTAAACTCATTCTATATGAGTTTTTTCTTGATGTAATTAAAAAATGGAAAGAAGATATTTCTGTCTGAATCATTTGGGGTTTCATAATATTCCTTAAAGAAGATCATAAGAGTCATTTCAATTCCTTACAAATCATTTTTAGATTCTATAAGAGTGTTTATTATAAAAATTAATTTCCTTGAGAGTCCTTACCATTCCTTAAGAATAATTTTCAAACTTCATAAGAGACATCTAGTAATGAATATAGTTCGCCAAGAATCATTGGGAGTTACATAATAGTGATAAAAACTCTATAAGAGTTATTAGACCACTCTATAAGGGTCATTATCACATCATAAGATTCATTCATAGTAAGTAAGATTCATTTATAGTGTTTTTAAGGATTGTTTCATGAATTTCATAAGGATAATAATATGAAAAAAGGAAACATCATAAGATTCATATGAAGAATACCATAAGGGTCATTTTACAAACACAAAAATTTATTTCCTTTTCATGTTTTTTGTAAAGACCCATATCATAAACTAATATAATTTTAAATAAAAATTAAAATATTAAAGGAAGAGTATTAAATATCCTTCTAGTTTTAAATAATTATTTCATTATTATTCAATTTATTTGAATTCTAGATTTTTTAGATTCTATTGAACTAAATTTACACTATGAGTAAGATCGAAGTGTCCTGTGTGTCAACCTGTATAAAAGATAATAATTTCAATCCGCATAGATTTCAATGAGAATTATAAATTGTAATATATAATTTTTATCTTGATCAAATAAAAAATAGAATTTATGGAATTTGTGGATGAATGAAGATGGTGATTTACGGGGAAAGATCACAAAGATTATAAGACTTTAAAAGGACGTAATTTCATGGTGTAGACTTCATTGAATTTCTATAATCAAAATATTGAAATTATAAAATAGTAGATATGAATGAAATTAAAGATTATGTCAGCATGTATTTTATTGAGTTTAAATAAATAAATATAGTAAATATTCTAGAGTGATATGTTGTAGAATAAAAAGGAGAAGTAAAAGACCGTGGGATAATCACTACATCTATCAAAAAATATATTTTGTTGAAGAATAACTGGTGAAGATTATAAAGATAAGAAAAAGTGATCACTATTGAATATCTAGAGTAGAATAAGAATAAAGGATGTGAAAAATTAAAATATTTCTGGTTTGATGTTAAATTTTTTCAAAAAAGAATATTGTAAGAAACCTACATGTTTTATATTTCTTTTTTACCAATGACCCATTATAGTGTGAAATTTATTGAGAATAAGAAGTTTTACTGAGATCTATAGTGGGTTAATATTATAATATTGTAACAAATATAGTAGATAGAGTAAGATCCTAGTATATCAACACACTATCAATATATGCTCCTTGGTATTTACCTTAGTGGAGAACCAAATAAGAAACCATGACTTTAATTATTTTTCCAATATTAAACCATTGTGTGAATGTGTGATAACTAATGGATTTAATATATTCTTACTAATAAAAAAAAATATCCTATGAATAAAAATAAAACATTAACACCATAAATCACCCCACACTTAGAGTGTATTAGGCTTCTAGATGTAATAAGAGGTATTAGAGCTAAATATTTTGGGTGATGAATTTGACAGCATTGACATGGATCTATGGAAAATACAAGGAATGAAAGCGGATTTACTCTAATAATTTGAAGAAATAATCAAATATGGTAGAACATAATTTTTTCTCATATATGTTATATAGACTTAAATTTTCTATTTTTTTGTCCATGAGATGCATTTTAGTGATACATATGAATTATCTATGACAAAATGAGATGGGATGGTAATTTATGTCGATGCTAAGGGAAACAATGATTTTTTCTAGTGCACTATCAAATTATATCAATATGAAGGTGATGAGATGAACTTATATTAAGGATATTTGGTATCAGTTGGATAATATCTTTGATGGTGATAATAGGTTAATGGAAGAAATGATTTGAGTTTTACTTAATAAGTTTTATGATATAAATATATATCCGGATCATAATTTTGATATGTTATTAAATATCATTATTGAGGTGGTTGGAAGAATCTTAGGAATTGGGGAAGATATAAATGACGTCAATGTTGTGAAGAAAATATTTATATGGTTACCATACCTTTATAACCAAAGGTGTCTTCTCTTGAAGAGAGAAACATAGATATGATATCAATGGATGAATTTAATAGAAGATTGGTGGAATATGAGATGATGGTCAGACCCAAGGGAGAACTATATCAAGAAAACAATGAAATGGAATTAAAATACAAGGAAAATATTAATATAACAATAAGTGAATGTGAGGAAAATAATGTAGATGATGAGTTTATGTCACTATTTATAAGGATATTTAGAAGAGGTAAAGATAAATTTGAATTCAAGATACCCTTGGATTACATCAAAACTAGAAGGTTATGACATAATGTAGCATGATGTATGAAGAAATTCTATGTCAATTAATGTAAGTGGGAAACCATACAAAATCCATCAATAAAACTACCCTCTAAAAGGGACTCCAAACATGAAAAATTATTTTATGAGGATTTTCTAAAGAAAGAGACTTTTATTCAAGCAAGAGAAATCATATTAAAAATAGACAAAAAAAATAAGAAACTAAATTTTGATATGATATGTAAAATTAAATGGTATCCATAGTTGGAAAAGAAAAATATGAAGGTAAAAATGGATATAAATCCGAGGGAATTGCGTACCTCAAGATGGACCTTTAGGGAGATCTTGAAGATATACATATTCAGAGAAAGAAAACATGAGAATTGGTGTTTTTTTGATAGAAATGTCATGAACTGTGGATATTGAGGATGGGATAGATCAACTACAGGAGGAGATAGATGATCAATAAATGTTTCATAAGATACCAAAAGAAGTAGCAGAGTTTAAAAATGAAAATCAAATAACAACATGAGATGATTGATTATCTTAATAATTATTTAGAGGAAATAAGTAAGAGGATAAAAGTACTTGATGAATATGTGGTTACATGGAGAAGTAAAAATGAAACTAAAATAAATTCATGTGATCCAAGGAAAAAGATACAGTTTAGAAAGTTCTCGAACGCATAACTATTATAAAGGGAAAAATAGGGCATTGAAGGTGTTGAGAAAATTATAAACGACTGAAGACTTAGGAACAAAAATAAGAGTAGATATGGATGTAATTTTGAGACATAAAAAACTAGGACAGTAGTAGATTGGTGCAAAGAGAATAATATATAAAAGAAAGTCCTTAGAATCTGAGAAATATTCAACAATCATGAATTTTATCAACATTTAGAAACATATAAATATGTGAAGGTGGAACAATTTCTCCACTCATTTGTGTCATTTTTGTGGATTATTCAGTCATACTATGACCTACTGTCAATATATATAATTTTATTCGAGGGAAGAAGCACTTGTGATTCAGAAATGAAGGATCGATCTATATCCTTCACCCACTAAAAAAAATTGATTTTGTGTTTTTGTGATGGGTTATTTAAGATGATATATAGTATCACCCCAAATAGTCTATTTGATCAGATTAATTGTGATAGACTAGATCATCTATCGAATATATTTTTTTTACAATGAATTTTTTCAATGGATTAAATTTTACTTCACAAAAAATTGATGTTCATATGTGCACGATGATGTGAATGACCCATTTAAAATGAAATAGAAATTCTTTCACAAAATGTACCTTATTCCATTGTTATTTGTGATCGAATGGTATGCCCATTTTAGGAGGTCATCCCAATAAAGACTATTTGTGTTGGATCTATTGAAAATACGCCCAAGAATGTGTATTTATGACAAATTTTATCATAAATAATCTTTATTGTTATGGATCTATAGCAATTTCTATATTGGTAAGTTTATATATGACATACTGGTTTGTCACAACTATCTTTTTGATTGAGCATAAAAAATAACTTTTGGTGATTGTATTCTACGATGGATAAGGATTCCATCGTAAATACCCATCACAAATAAACATTCCATCACATATACAAGCTTTTTTTTTCTACATAAATTCCATCAAAATTAACAAAACTATAAATATGCACTGCCTCCCCTCACAATCTTCCCATAACCCTTCTATTTTTATCGAAAAATCCATCCAATTTTTGATCTAACCTTCATCTCTGTAGATTCAGTACCAAATATTCAAATAATTTGGCAAAGTACCAATTTTGCGGTATTTTTAAAACATTATTTTTTAATTATAAATAATTTTTTTCTATATAATAGTTATTAATTTAATTAGTTTTCTAGTTATTTTAATTTATTAAATTAGCATTATATTTAGTACAAATTAGAATAATTTGACACAAATTGCAAATTTTTTTTATTAATTTTTATAAATTAATAATAAGTAATGATAAATTAATAAATAATATTTTTAATTTGTATATATTTAAAAAATATTATAAATTGATATAAATTAATTAATTTTTTTTTCAAAATGATATAATTTAAAAATAATTACTACAAATTGATGTATGTTATTAATAATTAATTTAATTTGGTATAAAATTACTATAAATTGATATAATTTAGTATAAATTCATAATGTTTTTTATAAATTAGTTGAAATTCATATAAAATTAGTATAAATTAATATAAATTATTATAAATTGATATGATTTGTTATAAATTATTACATGTTATTAAATATTCTTGTAAATTATTAAAAATTACCAAAAAATTATAAAAATTAAAATTTATTAATATAAATTGATTAAAATTATAAAATAAAATAAGAAACTCTATTATATATTCATATCAATTAGTATAAACTATATTATTTATTATTGGTTGAAATAAATTATTATATACTGATAAACAATTGTATAAAATTGTATGAATTAATATAAATTTTTATAATTTAGTATAATAATATAATAATAATTAGTATAAGTAATTATAAAATATTATGAATTGATATAATTTTCTATATGGTTGGGATTTCTTGGTTTACAACACAATTTATTTAAAAAAATTCCCTATTTTCGATTGATAACATAATTGGTGAACCTCTAAAATTGGCCTTTTCCACTAAAAACCTATCTCAACCTTATGTTGCTTGAATTTGTGCAGAGTTGGAAATATCTCATCGTATGAATTTAAAAATATGGATTAAAAATGGTGAATCTGGGTTTATACAAGTTGTTATCTTTGATAACCTTCCAGTTTATTACATAAAATATTTTAAAATTAGACATTACTCTTTAATATGTGGTAATTGGCCTATTCCTGCTTGCCCACACACTCAAAATATCTCAATTTGGGTTAAAAAATAAAATCATAAAAATATGGATGCAAATTTTTCTCATCAAACTAATGTTCTAGTTTATATGGATGTTAATATGAATTTGGAAGGACCTTCTAAGATAAATATCTCTCCTAAATCTTTATTTGAATTTGTGGATATTATTCGTAATTCCCTTCCCATGAGTGAGGAAAAGAAAAAACTTAATATGAATAAGCTATCTGACCTTGATATACCTGGAGTTTTGGAATCCATGATAGAGGAGGAAGAATATATTTACTCTAATTTTGATGAATCAATACATGTTGTTTTTAACTAAACATGTCAGATTGATGATGATTTTTTGGAGTCATGTTCTAGGAATGGTAAACATCCAATGGATTATTCAGATAGATTTATTACTCCAACCTCATGATGAATCAGAAAAGAAGATATTATTCTAATCATGAGTGAACAATTGTCCCTCGATTATTAGAGGCCTCTAGGAATGAAAAATGGACATTCCTCAACAGCTTGAGGTCAATTAGATTCCAATAAAATCCCTTGATGAAGTTGATATGGAAAAAATTTATAATGATAAAAATGGTGACCCCATGGTGAGGGATTCATATTATATTTTGGGTTATTTAAGGGTTTATCTAAAATCTTGGATTGATGAAAAAGATGGAATTGTATTCAATAAATATAATATTGGTGAGATCACTGTAGATGTTAACTTCAAATCAGAAAGTGAATGCTCATTAGGATGGATGATTAATTTAAAAGAAATACAAAATATATTTTTTGGGATATTACATGGAAATGATTCTCTTTTATTTCCCCCTATTTGAAGGTTTCTTTCATTGAATTGTTTATATTTTTTTAGTGTGTTATTCATTTCATTTTTTTTTCACATAGCCATGATGATATCTAGAGTTTCAACTCAATAAAAACACGCCTCATCAAACTTAAGCTAAATTATCTATTGATATTTTACTTCATTACATAGGTTTTTTTAGATAAAGCTGAAATATGGATAATCATACTAATGTTCTCCATGTTTTTTTAGAAGTTGTGTGGGATCATTTTATTTTAAATCTTTGTAATGACTTCAGAGGATGATTTGGTTTTGATTCTCCAATCCGGGGTGTTTTGTGAAAATTATGTGAAGGAAAGCTATGAAGTATTTTATTTTGGTTTTTATGTTATGTTCTGTTATGAAGCTATTGTGATGTAGTAAATTTGAAATATGAATTTTTAAGGATGATGAGAATTTTCAAGATTCAGTTGGACATTATTTATTGTTTCAGGAGTAATTTATGCTTGTTTTTTTCTTATAATCTGACACAGATTTACTATTAGTCATGTTAACACAAACGTTGAACATTTTTGACATCTTTATTTCACATTAACTGAAATAATGATTTATTTTTAATTATTGGATCAATTTAGATCCATCAAAATAGATATTTTCAGTGATGGTTCAAGGCCTGAAGTAAATACATCCCATTTAGATTTTTTTATAAGCTGGAAATTACTGATATATGAAGATTAATGAAGCACTGATTTGGGCTCAACAGTTTCTGTTGGAATTTCAAAGCATGGATCTGCATAAATTTTTGGATGGTCTATTTTGGAGGTGAGATGATTTTTTTCTCCACTGCTTTCTTTCTGGATGTAAGTATTTTGTTTCCATTTAATTCTCTTGTTGATGTAAGCACATTACACCTCATGTATTAATTGAAATTATCCTTTCTCTAACAAAATTTCATAGGTATGAGTTGGGCAACCAAATTTTGTGTCATTTTTTTTAAAAAGTAGAAAAGTTTAGTATAAATTAATAAAAATTAGTATATTTTAGAATAAATAAGTACAAATTGTTTTTATTGGAATAAATTAGTATAAATTAGTACAAATAAGTATATTTTAGTATAAATTAATAAAATTGATATAGATTAGTATAATTTAATAAAAGTTATTATACATTAGTATAAATTATTATAAATTAATATATATTATGATAAATTAGTATTAATTCTTCACAAATTAATATTCATTATTACAATTTACTATAAATTAAATTAATTTATAAAAATTAATACAAATTACTATAAATATAAAAAATCTTATTAAATTCATAACAATCTGTATAAATTAATATAAATTAGTTTGAATTAATTTTATTCATAATATATTAATAAAAATTGATATACATTAATATAAATTATTAAAAAATACTATACATTTGTATAAAATAAAATAAAATAGAATATATTACTATAAATTACGATTAATTTCTTATAAATTAGTAAAAATTATTATAATTTACTTTAAATTCATAAAATTTTCCTATAAAATTCTATAAATTAGGATCAATTCATCACAAATTAATACAAATTCGTAGTATTTATTTATATTAATTTAAAATGATATTAATTAGTTTGTATTGCTAAAATAGATTATAAATTAATATAAATTTATATAAAATAATATATATTACTAGAAATTAGTATCAATTTCTCATAAATTTGTATAATTTAGTATAAATTGATATAATTTAGTATAAATTTTTATAAATTGGTATTAATTCATCACAAATTAGTAAAATTTCATATTATTTAGTATAAATTAATAAGAACTAAAATAAATATTTATAAATTACTATTATATATATATATTACTATAAATTAATATTATTTCCTCCCAAATTATTATAAATTAGTGTAATTTAATAAAAATAGACATAATTTAGTGTAAATTATTATAAATTTGTATTAATTCCTTGAATATTATTTTAAAGTAATATAAATTATTAAAAAGTTGTATCATTTAGTATAGATTAATATAAATAATTATAAATAAATATAATTTACTATACATTGATATTATTTAGTATAAATTACTATAAATTGGTATACAGTAAAAAAAATTAGTACAAATTAATATTTTAAAATATATGAATTTGTAATATTATTTGATATCTAATATTTTATTAAATATATTTTAAAATATAATTAATTTGTTATTTAATGAAAAATATTGCGAAATAAATTTTATATAATAATATAATTATTGTTATTTTTAAAAAAAATCTTTAACCGAGAAATAAATTGTGTATTTTACTATGAGATCAAGATTGAATAAATCATCATAGAAATCAAAATGGATATTTTATGAATCTTATCAATATCAGTATTGTTGAAGCGTTTATATCATTCTCATCATCAAATTTAGATTTTTTCTTTCAAAAGTGACTATTAAGTGAGAATGTATGATGTGTAATCTCAGAAGGTATAAATTATTTAAAAATTTTGGGTGTTTATATTTTACATTTTTTTTCAAATGATTATGGCTTTTTTTATCTACAAGTTGAATTAAATTAGAAGGAAATACCGTTTTTTTGGTTCTAGAACCGTCAAAATTTGAAAATTTAGTACATGATCCTATTGGACAATATTTTCAAGAAAAAGTAACTCAGAATGATGATTCTTATCCCAACTAGAACCATATGGAATTTATGATTTTTTGAAATCTAATAAAGAGGCCTATATCCTAAATGAAAGATAGTCACATTTGATGTGTTAATAAATTTGTGGGTATTGAATCTAATTTTAGAAGGTTAAATAATTTATTTGATCATGTATTTTATTTGGATAAATCGTTATTGCCTAAATGTAATACATGGTTTACAAATTTCTATGAAATAATAACATTTGGTTTACAATTTGGGTCACTGTTATTAGAAGATCCATTAATTTCAAAGGAAAACATTATATATTGTGGTGAATAAGGTTCATTAGCTAATTTTTAGTCATTTATAAAATCAAGGTATAAAGAATACAATAATGAATTTCTAGATTTATTTCTGCTAAAAAATTGATGATTGTTTGATTTGATATATTTTAAATTGTCTATTTATGTTTTGTAACATATCATCATTCAAGAAATAGAATAAATCTAATGTTTCTACCAATAAAATACTAAATCATCTTTATTATTGTGATTTTTGGAAATACTAAGATCAGGATAACCTTTTATATTTCTTTATAAAATTAGAATTAAGAACTATGGTTAGGTCATTTTGTTGATGGTTTAGATCTATTTGGTGCTAATGACAATCAATATTCTTATTGGTCTATTTTCATAACATTATAAAACATACCTTCTTGGATGTATATAAATAAACCATATATATATTTGTAATTACTAATTCCAATATATCCCCAAAATAATATCGATGTTAATTTGAGGTAATTGATAGTTGTGTAAACTTTATTTTGGAATGACTGTATGTATATATGATATAATTAAATATCAGAATTTTATACTCAAAGATGAATTAATGTGGAAAATCAATGATTTCTAGAAGCATGGAAATATATCTAGATGGATTACACTTGGTCCAATAATCTTTTTCATGTTGTATGGCTTCTATAAGTGAATTTATGTTTTTAGTGGAATAAAGCCTTTTTTCTACTATCATTGGTCATTTCTTCCTGCAGATCATCCATTGTGATGGAATATATATATATTTTTTATAAAAATTTAGATTGAAAGAGGAAAATTTCAAATAGTATTTAGGTATTTAGATAAAATATATTATCTCTTAATCACCACACATTATTTGTAGACCAACTGTAAAACAACAAAAAATTGGTGGTTTTAGGAGAGATCATAATTGGATAAAGTGTTGTATTTTTTATGAGTTTCCATATTTTATTTATCAGTTCATTACATTGTAGATGTAATGAATTTTGAGTATAATTATTTTTATAACATATTTTATACCCATTTGGACACACCTGACAAGACCAAAGATGATATAATGACATGGTTAGATCTTTCCAAAATTTGCAGTCATCCTAAACATGAGTTGTTTGAAAATGGATGATAAAATAATTAAGGAATCCAAAAGTAGTTTATAAACTTTTTAAAGAAACTAATTTATTAGATTTTTAGTGGATTAAATATTTGAGGTTATAATATGGCGAGGCTTCTAATTTGTCTTGCAGCATTAGAAATAGACATATTACTTGTTGAAGAAGTAATCACCATCATATAATCCGGAAAATATTACTTCCTATTGGACTCAAAGGGCTGCTACATACCTCAATATGATATATATTATTGTAAATATCATATTTATTTTAATACATTTGTGTAGAAACAACATACTATGATATGCATTCTGTGTTGAAAAGAAATTATAATTTTATCTAAATTGGGAAAAATATTTTTGTTAGCCTTATTTTACTCAATGGTACATTAAATATTTCATTTTCTATATGACGATAAATGTGGAGATCCATTACAATTTTGATGGTTTTACCCATTTAATATATTTAAGAAAAAATTAAAGAAGAATGTATAAATAAAGAATCATTTGAACATTCAATTTCTGAAGCATACTTGCAAGTAAAAATTTCAAAATTCATATCTTATTATTTTAAATATGAATATAATTTAAAGTATAATTGAATGGATAGTAATGAGAAAAATGTTGATTAATTCACAGAACTCTGATTATCATTATTTAGTCAATATAAGCTTTGTTTTGATGTTCATCTCGAAAGATAGATTTCAGACAAACAACTGTATAGATATCATACTTACATAATTCTCAATTGTGTAGAAATGAAATGATTTGTGTAGAAATTAGTAATTTTACATTGATTATTTTTCATTAAAAGTAAATTATAATAATTTTTTAGATTATATGATGATCATATAAAATAAATTCTTATAAATTACCCATATACTCTTGAATAATTTGAAAAACATAATTTGGATTACTGGTTTCAAAGCCTATTGTGTAAAAATATTTACGGTCAAAAATATTAAATTAGTTATTAATTATATATATATATATATATTATTTTTTTGTTTATCCTGGTATGAAAACTCAGAAATAAAATTTATAATTAATTATATGTATTGAGTAATTCACTATCCAAATTGAAAAAATTTATAATGATAATGTGGTTAATAGACTTCAATTTCACACACACATATGATAAATCAAAAAAATCACCGAATAATGGTGTTTATTTAAAACGATGTCTCCCCAAAGAAAGTGAAGTCAGATTTTATGAAATTTTAGATGAAAAAATTGATTTATATCATCCTTTGTAGAATTATGTAATAATGATTAAATGAAATTGGTTTACCACTGATTATGGGTTTCAAGTTCATCCATGAAATGTGTTCATTGATATTAAATATAAATGTCTTAGTGAAAAAATTGACATTTTTTTTGGAATATCAATCACAAACAGTTTATTATGAAAATTATTAAACTTCTTCAGTATATTTAAATTACCAATAGAGTAGAAAGAAAAATAAAATCTTCTCAGTTTAAAAAAATGAATGTTGTTTTTTTAGTGAAAAAATTGATATTTTTCATGGAACATCATTGAATATATCTCTTAATCTAAGAGATATAGATATCAATGACGAGACTCTTGAGTTAAAGTCAGATTATATTGATAATATCCATGGTGTAACCAATGAAATTGATATTATATGGATGATGAAATTGAATCTATTATGAAAATTTATTATAGTGAAGAGGAAGATACATATATAGATATTGATGAAAAAACATATGAAGATGAAGAATGATATATTTTTTTTCAATGAATATATATTTTTTTATATTTAATGTTTTCATTAACAATATTTTTTTGGTAACATTATTTTCATCCAAATTATTAATAAATGTTCTATAATTTTCATTTTTTTTATTTTTTATAAAGTACATGATTTATCATAAAATTAGTTATATGATTTAGATTATTCAAGATAATTATGATGATGTGATTCATAGCATGACAGATGATGTGCTACATGGTGATGAGTATTTTGATTCATCAGTTGACAGTGTTGACCTCACACCAACTACTAAGAGGGGTCTTGGCCTTTTATGATTGATGATTTCAGATTTTTTCTAGAGCGAAATCCATCTCTAAGATTTGATCATCACCAGATGAAGTATGTTCAAGTATTAATTTTATTTATTTTTCATTTAATTTATTATATTTATTAATTAATTTATTAATTATTATGGTTTTCATAGTTTTTCACATCTACCCATTGGTTTATCTAGTGTAATTATGAGGAAATACTTTTTTACCCAATCAGTTTCATGTGATTAAGTTCTTATTGAGTTACATCAGTTTATGTTCGAGCATCAGTTGGTATATAAAAATAAATAATATTTTTTTTAAAAAAATTTATATAATTTTTAGTTTACTATTTTATATAATATAATTAAGGTTTATCATATCCTGTTGATGAATGTATTAGATCCACTATTTGGGTGGCTTGGGAGGCTTGCATGCATGATTTTTTTTGACAATTTGTACATATCTTTCAGAGGAGAGCTATAACGGGAGAATCTGTGAATATATTTTATGAGTATTTTTGGACTCATTTACCTAGTTACATTAACTATAAGGTTATGGAGGGATCATATATGTACCCGATATAAGATAATTTTCAGATGATATCTGATTTTGGTAAACAAATCTGGCGATATAGAATGTCACACATAGAAATGCGTGTCATAATTTCAATATAAATCATTGAAATTTGTTATGTAATATTATTTAATACTTATATACATATTTCTAAAAATAAATAAATATGATAAAGTTATTTAATGTGTAACTAATCTAACCATTAAAGAGTTTGATGTGTACAAGAAGATATTATTTGATATTAGTTTTAAGAAAAGTTTTCTCTCAGGGGAAAGAGTTAATCCATGGAAGATAGTGGTGATAATTCCATATGTGAATCATGTTTTGATAAGTCATCTTGGATGTGATCAATAATTATTAGTCTTCCAAAATAATTGGTGGTCAATATAAGTTCATGATCCACCCTAACTAGTTACGCTGACACTAAAAGGATGAAATTATATGGATCAAAGAGATAAGTGCTGTTTTCATCATCATTTGTTTCTATAGAGTTTTATGCAAGGATTAAATCTTCAGATGATGTTATAAATATACTGCACAATGATAAGTAAGTGAAGCGACAATAGAAAAAATAACAATGATGACAGTAGAAAGAGCAACAACAACCACAAGAGTAGTTTTATGAGGAGACAATGGAGTATATATGCACATTACACATGGTTTAAGGATGAAGTTCACTACTCCATAAAGCGAGAACCCCCCACCCACTCCATGAAATTATTATAAATTTTTTATATAATATTACAAGTAATATATTATATTTAATTTTATATTGAATGGTCATTTTTTATTATTTAGTATATATATATATTGTTTTTAGTTATTTATGAACGGATTAGTATTCCAAGTTAAATAATAATATAATTTATCTTCTGTTAAGTAATATTGATTCCGTCACAATAATTATTGATAATTTTTTTATTGTGGTAGGAATCAAAATCTGTCACAAATAGTGTCTCCATGGGGTTAATTGTGGAGTCTTGCCTCAAATATTTGTATTTGTGATGCTGTTTTCCACAATAGACTATTTTAGATGTATTTCCATCACAAATAGATCTTTTAAATTGAATTTTATCACAAATAAACCATAGAATTTTTTTTCTTATAGTGACCACAAAGTAAAAAGAGTTTTCATGGCTACAGTTATTATAATTTTGACTCGAGCTATATATACATTGACTATAAGAAAAGAGAAAATGGTAATGTATAATATAGAAATCAAGGGAAAATAAAATCAATGAAATATAATTATATTACCTAAAAAATAGATACTCCATATTAGAAGAAAAATGTGGATATAATAATGTTTTCAACACTAGATAAAGGAGTGACAAGCCATTTAACACATCAAAATAATCCAGTCTCTCTTTGAAGGAGGATAAGTTGAGAGAGAAGCATACCCTAGCAGAATTTAAACGCAAGGAAACCAAAAATAATTGCTCATATATCCTCTATAATGGGTTCTTATCCCACATGAATGATAATGTAAATATCCTTAAGAACATAAAGAATAGATTTTATGGTACTGTTCATTTAGGAAACAATAGAGACATAAAAACAAAGGGAAATAGTAATCTATAATTAATAATTTATGATATAAAGAGCATATAATTTCTCTTATTAGATGGATTTCAATACAAAATATTGGGTTTGAGTTATCTTTGTGACTTTAATCGTGAAATTAACTTCAATTGGAATGGATTATTAATCAAAAGTAAAGACATGAAATAAATTATGAAGGGATGGAGTAAAACCAACAATATTTACTAGGTGGATAATAGTAATGATTTTTAAATTCATATATGTTATTAATCAAAGAACTATTTTTTAACGACTATTTTATTTGATCATATAGAATGGATTTTTCATTTCACGAGAAAGGTAAACATCAAGTGTTGATATGGACCACTATAACATAGAATAGTAAAATGATATACACATAAAAGAATAATTAAATCTCTAAAATAAATTCTATAAAATTTAATTCTCCTAAAAATATAATTCCTTCCATGATGAATGTAGAAAGAAGGAGAACCATTATGACTACAAAAAACATCATTAAAAGATGTGTAATATCCTTTATAAGTAGTGAACGATTAAGTGAGAATGGTGGCGTATTTATATGGAAATATGGTCATTCATCATTATCAATGTTGGCCAATATGAATGATTGAAATAGTGAACATTAATCAATAAGACATCTGGTTATTATTATTATTAGTTATGAAGATGCAATAAAGTGACCATTGGGATTACAAAGGAAGAACCCAAAATTGTATTTTTTGGAAACTATAAATATATTTAAATTCCATTAAAAGTATATTTTATAATAAATTTACATGTTTTCATTAAATTTTATTTTGATGAAAGATTTTTATAAATTTCTTTCTAAATGATGACACAAATTAATGATGTCCTAAGTATTTTTTTATAATGATGAGAAAATTAACTATGTCATAAAAAACTATTAATTTTCAATAAATAATGATTTTTTATAATTTAAAAACGTCTTGTTTATAGAATTATTTTTATAAAATAAATATAATTTTTAGACTCATAAGACCATAATTAACTTTGTGTTAATTTTCTATAATTTTATGACAATGTTTATTTTTAGGTGAATAGTAAAAATTACTAATTAATGAGTACTATAATTTTATTGAATAATTATGATGTGAGAATGAAAAAAATATGAATAAATTTATTCAGTAAAAATTTTATTTAATAATTATTATAATTAAGAAAAAAAGTTATATTGAATTTATAAATTTATATTTTAAATTTTGGAACCGAAAATTGGATTTTGGAGATAAAATTTATTTGGATTTGATATATTAAATGGATTTGTTAGAATGTGATTTTTTATTTTTTTGGATGTTAACAACAACCAAGACTCACTAACCAATTAATAATCCAAAAAATTCATTATAATCGATTTTACCCACAAGTTGATGTCAAATATAATAAAATAACCAATATTTTAGCCCTTTAAAGCACCCACACATGTATAAATAACCTCCCTTTCTACCATTCCTCTCCAATAAAAACAAAATTATCATGAAATTAATATCCCTATATTTCAATAAATCCCTCATAAATTTTTCTTATGCCTATATAGTGTCCCTCTCTATCTTAAAGAAGCATTATATCAAGGTAAGGGTTATCTTCCTCTATTTTTTCATTTCAAGTTCTTATTTTGTATAACCCTTTTGGTTCATAATTTTTTATGTTTTAAATTTTTTATAAACACCCCTATTTTTGTGAATAAAATTTATTATTAATTATATTATTACTTTATCTATAACTAAACCCATTTCATGTTCATTTTTTCATATGAATTATGCTACTGAAATATTCCATTGAACCTTATAAGGGATATAAAAAGAAATAAATAAATCATTGGACCATAAATAGTTGAAAAATATGACTTTATCAAAACAAAATTTGGGAAGGAAAAAAATATTTTCTTACCTAATAAATCACCTTTTCAACCTAAATATTTCTATAAAACATTTCATAAGAAATATTAAATAAAAAATAAAACCCATAAAGTTTTCTTTGAAGACATGAAAAAATAATGATTTTTTTACAAAGTTACACTTTTCAGCATTAAAAAGTAACATATACATTTTCTGAACAAAAATACAATAAATTATCTTGTGTAAACATGATATTTCAATAAAAACATAGAAATCATCAATAAAACATATATGTAAATTGAAGCATCATTTTCTGATCATATTTACTTATGATATAACCCTCACATATACCATGAAATAACCCCCATGATGATTCTTTAATTAACACTCATGGTTATATTTTGAGGAACTATCACAGTTACATTTAGAATAACCATCATAATAAACATACAATAGAAAAAATACCCAATACGTTGAAGGGATATCATAGAACCACCTATATTTGGTTTATAACGAACCACCCATCATCATAAAAATTTCCCAATCACCATAACATAATCATAAAAAATAAAGGATTTAATCATAAAAACATTACTTGATGAAAATAATTTATTCTATAAATATTTATCACACATACAAAGGAGAAAATGTTCTTTTAAAATAACTGTATTGTAAAAACCAGACCATAGTTTCCTAGAGCCAATAACTTATTTTATTATATTGGAATATAAAAAATTAATATTAATCTTGAAGGACTGAGTAGTTTAGTAGATTTAGAAACAAGATACATACATAAGATCAACATTACAACTTGAAATGAAATACAATATCTAAGATTTGTTTGGGAACATCCACAACTATTAGTTTATCCTTGCATGTAAGTCATAATAAACCTTTTAAAGTCTTGGTAAAATGAAACATAAGAAAGGAGTGAGATCAAATGCTTAATAAGGGTTAGAAATACAATGGAATATATCATAAACATAAACATTCGGCAAGGTGAATAACATAAAACACATGGCTTTAATAATAAACACGAACATATTATTACAGGAATAAGAGATAAATAAATAATTCCATAATAAAACATAATCATGTGTATTCTACTAGTCGAATTACCACATAAACCATGAATAAAATTTCCATAATGTGGGAATTCATAACGCGGGACATCATAACCACACTATCAAGGCCTCTTTCCATGACTATAAATATCCATTTTGTCAAGGCCTCATGCAAAGACCATAGTTTGTCTTATGAGACCTACTGATGCCCCGAGGGGGTATAGAGGGCCCTAACTGACACTTAATAAGTCAAATACATAAATTATATGAACATGGATAAACAAAAATAATATATACATTCATATTGAAACTAGTATATTAAATTTAAATGACATTCCCCAAACATTAAGCATAAACAGTAACCATTAGGAGTAAATTGGTGAATGGAATTAAGATAACACATTAACTATCCAACTAATCATAAAAAATTAAATAAAACATAGTGGATGATATCATTGGAGATTAACCTCAATTAAATAAAAGATTAAATAAATAATGTTGACATATATGAAGATACTTTTAAATGAGACCATTAAAAAATCCTTAAGGAAATAATCCTTAAACACTCAAATATGTACCATACCACATTAAAAAATTCAAATCCTAATCCATTAGAATATCATAAGAAATATGAGACTCATGATATGATATAATAAATGGAAGTACACACATCACAAGTAATAAATATTTTATGAACAAGGCATATATCTCATAAAAGTTAAAGTGAGATGAGAAAATTTCTTTTTACATAGAAAAAAAGAGTTTTTTTGGAAAAACATTTGTATTTTTCATGAAATAAGATTGTAAAAATGTAAATCTTGGAAAATAAAATGTTAGTTATTTGAAATTATATTTTCGGATTAAATAAATACTTATTTAGGTGAAATCATTTAAAAAACGTTTTTGTAGAAGCTTTAGAAATAAAACATTTTAGGGTGGTTTAAGAACAAATATGAACAAATTTTATTGAGAAAATGCTTGTTTTCATTCGTAAAACCATAAATAAACCAAAATAGTTTTTTCATGTCAAGAAGTTTGATTTTATAAAGATAAATATGGCATAAAACAGATTATATAATGAACTTTAAAATATGTAAGAATTCGAGAAGTTCCTTGAATTGGGCGTGCATTTCGGAATAATTTTAGAAAGATTTTCTTAAAACATGTAATTCACCATAAAATAAGAAAGGATTATAACTGGTACACATATATAGAACGTTAACACATAATTTATTAGTAGTAAATATTAATAAATAATACTTTCTTTGGGGTGAATAGAGAATAGGATAAATCTGAATAAAAATGATGGTTCGGGTTGAAAATACATACAATTTTGTAATCAATTGAATCATAAGACCCAATATTAATAATCACAAAATTATACATTGACTATAATGAAAATAAATATATTAATGATATGAAACATTAATGGGTATTATACACACACCATACACCATTAATTGTAGTGAATACAAAATATCCCATAAAATTGGAAGTGAGATGAATAAACCCCTTACAAACATTTCAGCATGGTATCTAGTGTTCTTATGATGGATTAATGAGAGGTAAAGGGGTATCCTGTCATTTATATATAATAAGGGAAGTATAGGGGAGGGGATAAAATAGACCCAATTATTTGGAATTAAAAATTAAAGGACAAAACATATGGGGTATTCTGGAATAAAAGTGAGATCGAGAGGATACCTTACCTTAAATATGATAGTGTTCATCACTTGATCTTAATGACCTGAATAAAAAAATTAAGTTCATTAATTAAAAATTCAAGAAACCATTATACATTTTTTTTATTATGACTCTATTATGTTCATTCATGGCCTTTTATATGGGTTAATGGATTCAATTTCATTGTTCATGAGTTCTCATTTTCATAATATTCATGATCCACTCACTTATAAAAGAGTATGACAGTTCATGTAATATAATAGTTGAAGTCCAGAATTTATTTTATATTTTATTAATGAAAATTAATAATATTACATGGTTATAAAATTCATTTGGTTATTTGGATTGAAGGTTAATAACTATATAAAATATTAATAATAAAATCTTGGATTAATTTGGTGATTTTCCTCACAATCAACTTGTTTTATATTATTATTTTACATCATGAGTGAAAAAGGATTCCAGAAAATTAGATAATATAAAGTAAATATATAATAGTCTACTACAACCATAAATATCTTTTCATCACCATGGTTGAAGAATGTAACTCAAATTGAATGCATAGTTGTCCTTGAATGTGATAAATCAACACATCTTAGACGATGTTTTATTTTTAGAATAAATTAGAGGGAAAAGAGAGATGAAGATGTATTATCCATTTAAAATAACAAAATTATAGTAAATTTATGGTACTGGAGTTTTAATACCATTTGGATGAAGAGAGTTCAGGAAATAAAATAGAACAAAGGAACAAGAAAATGAATGAAAAGAAAAGAGGAATTTTACCCCTGGAATTAATCACCCTTGAGAGCCTCTTAAGGGAAGAGGATTTGGCCTTTTTATGAGACCATTTGATTTTGGTCTTGGGGGAGGATCTTGGGATGATATTTTTCCAGAATATGGAGAATGAAAAATTCTTGGTTGGAGTGAAGAGAAGAGTGTGGAAGTGGTGGTATTTATAGTGGAGGGGAGGAGTAATTTTATAATATTTCAATCATTAGTTTATTATTTCTCCACAAGACAAGAAATATTCATGATTCCATGACCAAAAATAGAAATATGTGCATGTGAGTTCAATACATTGGTGCTTACATCATACATGATTCTAGGAATAGTGAATTTAACTGATAATGTATATATATGGAAAATTACTATATTTTACCGTTGATAAAAAATTCGAGTATTTTAGAAAAATATCAAAAATTCACCCAAACCATTTTTCAACATGTAGAATCCAAAAATAAACTCCATTTCTCAAAAATAATCTTTAAAATATCATTAATTTTATTTTCAATTAAAACCAAAACTTACATGAAAAATACACTTTTTAAAATATTTGTTTACTTATTTGAAAACACAATTACAACATACCTTTACTTAAATCCTATATACATACCATCATAGGTGAGGTTAATATTTATAAGGGAATGTCACTATTCTCCAAAAATTATGTTGGTCATCTCAGACACTAAATAACTTACTAATCTAAACTGTGTATTCTAGATTTTCGAAATTCAAATCACAAGGGTTGTAAAATTATGTTTACTGGATATGTTAAAAAAATTATTGCTTTGTAGAGACTCAATGTTTCATGCATAAAATATTAAATTTATTTGATAAATCTTGGGGTGTTACACATATATTAATGTAAATTAATCTTAAAATAATAAAGACGTTATGAATGCATGAAAATTTCTTTAAGTCATGTACATTAAAAAACATTCATTTTTGACTTTCAAAAAAATAAAAGGGAAACATTAAGTGAGGATTTTTTAAAGTAAAGTTCTTAAAAATATAATATCATTGAAGGTTGAATTAATAAAAGGAATATATTATATGTAAAATATATAAATACATATATAAAAAGTGTAAATAAAAGATAATATGATCTTAAGTCATTTCACACATAATCTTATCATGACATAATCAAGGAAGTAGAAGTATAACTAAAAGTAATGAAATTTAGTTTAGAATTCCATTACCCTAAGTCCAAATCACCACACAAATTATTTATCTTCCAGAATAATAAAATTATGTTCATTTTTAATTTATTAAGAACCTTTTTTATGTTCATTATTCCTTTTATATCACTTATTACAATGTTAATTAATTAATCATTTAAACTTACCTCAGGTGTTTTGATGATATTTGGTACTTAAGATCAAAATGACTTAATAATTTGACTATCGTAAAAAAGGTCAAAATTATATCATATATAGAATAATATTAATGACATAATTATCATTTTTAAAGATAAATTATACATGTAAATATATCAAGTAAATTTTTTAATGAAAAATGAAATATGTTGCAATCATGCCGTTGGTCGTACGTACTCATGAGTAACGTTTAAAATTTTCAACATTCATTATGGAAAGAATGAAAGTATAATTTTATCTTTCCATAATTTACATAATATATATATATATATATATATATATTAATTACTCAAATATACTTATATATGTCATCCATGTGATGTGGTGATAAAAAACGAAACATATCACTTCATGGAGGTAGTAGTCCACGTATACACTCGAACGATGTTATCAATTTATGGCATATGGAAAAGTAAGAATTTAAATGATATATTATATTTCAATAATGTTAAATATATAATTAATAAAATATATAAATATTAATTACATTATTATAACTAGTCTTGAGTGATAGTGATGGAAAATGAATTATATCAGTTCACGAGGTGGTTGTTTTCTGTAAACATGAATGATTATTTGGTTTCCCATTTGATGGAAGTGGAGAAGGATACATGTCATTCCATTAACAGAGTAACATCTTAGTATATGGAGGATATTTTACTTATTTTTTAGTATGGTTGAATAATTTATGAGGGGTGTGTAATAATTATCAAAACAAAAACACTTGATTAAAAACGATACCTCTTCTTAAGAGAATATGCTTTTCTTAACACCTTCAGAGCAGTATGGGTGATGTTATGATTTAAATAAGACCTATATTTTTCGGTTATGTATTATACTAAGATATATGGGTAGTTATTTTTCTATAAAAATGTGTTTTGTTGTGTGATGAAAAGAGAAGAAGGCGTACCCTTTTATAAAAGAGGGGATGGACACTCTTAGTTTTTATAAAAATATTAAATTAATATATTTTTAATGAAAAATAGCTTAAAAGTTAGTTATTTATAATATTATTTAAGGAAGGTTCCAAATAATATCATAAAATAAAATTTATATTGGTTTTTACTATATTTCTACCCTTATGTTTTGGTTTTAACCCTTATTTAACCCCTTTAACTATTACCATGACAACATGGTAATTTATTATTTAAGGGTGGATATAGTTACTATAATATGATAAAAGATACATAAATGAAAATGGTTGATATTATAAAAATTATACTAATCACTTGGAAGAATTTTATATTTTTTAATAATTTTATATAATTAAATAAAACAATATTTATTAAAAAATATGAATAATGTCAATTTGTAGTACTATTCATTACTTTGGATTTAATAATACCAATATAAATATTATAATTAGAAAAAAACTATTTTATTATATTATAAAATGTCTAAGAAATCTATAAAATTCATTTATAACATATATTATCTCAAATTTTATTTATTTAAATATTTATGCTATCATTTATTTTATTTTTCCATTAATTGAATAATTACTACATCAACATGTTCAAGCATTTGAGGTAATCATTTCTTCATTAAAAATTAAAAAATTACCATGATGTAGATAAATATTTTATATTTAATAATACTATTTATATTTTAACATATCCATTGGATAACACCACAATAAAAATGTTATAGTTATTAAAAATATTAGTCTCACATCTTTGACTTTTCTTTAAATATTATATTATAAATATCATATTCGCATAAAAATGGAATCAAAAGGCCAAACATTTGAATATTAAATTATTATGGATGAAATTTCACCATAAAATAATATCTGGTCAATTTTATGGTTCATTTTATAATCTTTATTATATTATTTTTACCTATAATTACATGATTCTCCCATTACCATGTTGAAAAAATATACCAAGGTTACTATTTATATTTAATAAAATTAAAATATACATATTTGATAAAATTTGTAAAGAAAATATATTCAAAATATGGAATAAATTTTTAAAAATCCAAAACATCGAAGTTGTAGAGTTTAATTTAAACTGTAACTGAAAAAATGCAATGAAAAGTGGTTTTCAAAAAATAAATGCCATTTTAAATATAAAACTTTTTCATACTAAATTCAAGTATAAAATAAATTTTAAAACCATAATTAGATTATTATAAATCCAAATTAACTAATACAAAATTTAAACTAATATAAAACATAATTATATATTATAAATACAATACAATAAAATACAGTTTTCAATTAAAATCAATATTTGTACTATTCCTTGATAAATAATATTTTTCATACAATTATAAAAAATTCATTTTAAGAATATTTTAACAATAGTAATTAAAAAAATAAATTAAAATCTTAAAATAAATTTTATAAATTTTTTAAAAAATATATTATAATGTCTCAAAAAAAGAAATAAAAATAATTTTTGAAAAAAAAATAATTTTTTTTAAAATAAAATGGCCTTACTATAAATATAATAATTATTTAAAAAGAATTAATTAATACATTATAAATGAGTAATACCATTATATATTTCATTATTTGGTTAATACTATTCATTCCTAGCAATTTAATGGATATGTTATAATCCTCACATTTAAATAATAATATTTCGTTGCTTTTTGATGCCCAATATTTCATATCTTGTATGCTATATAATAAATTTGTTGCTTTTAAAATCTTTGGATGATATAATATCTCCATTTTGGAAATTTATTCATCCCATTATTGAACTGATGCTTGGTAATAAGGGTTTGACCTTTCAAAATAACTTTATTGATATCCCACATTTTAAAATGGATTAATAAAACCTCAACTTGATAAAAAAGAAATGAATGTATGAAGGACACCTAACAAAACACATAATTGGTTTTGATGTATAAAAACATGGACATGGAAGACAAAACTAACTCTATTGTATTGATAGAGAGTGATATAGAACATGGTCATGATAAATTAATCCACCACCAAATCATAAATCTTTAATAGGTTAAAAGGCCATTGATTTATCTATAAGAAAATTAAATGAATATCATTTTTTATTTCAAGATATTTTTTCTAGAGGTAAGGAATTTAATTTCCATCTAAACTGTAATGTCCCGGTTCCAGGTGCCACTCAACGGGTGCCACGAACCGAGTATTCCACGTGACCTCAAGAACATTTCCCCAAACACCAGAGGCTGATGACTAGCAACGAGGACCCAAGTCTGATAGTGGGGAAACTATTCCCTCATTTATCAAAGTGTAGCGTAGTGGAATGAAATAAAACATACAACAATAGTGGAAGGGGATAAACATACATAACTGAAATAAACAACTGAAGTAGATAAAACCAACCAGTATACAGGTAACAATGCAACATGCCTTAGTTATAAGAAAACAGCCAGTACATGTTACACGATCAATACAATACAACTGAAGTACAAGCACAGAAAAGAAAAATAGAACATCCTGCAACATCGTGAGCCAATGCTCGGTCCCATGCCCTCATACACTCCAGCAGCAATAAATTACCTGTATAGGGGCCCTTGCTCTTATCTACACCTGCAGAAATGTAATCTGTTTGGTCCAAAAAGCATGGCCCAAACAGGGGGTGAGAAATAAATTCCCAGTAGGCACCCACCAAAGGCCTGTGCCCAACTGTGTGAAAGCATGTAACAACGGGTGCAAAAGTAAAATGAAATAAACTAAGAAGTACTCATAAATAACTAACTTAACAGTTATATTTCCATTTTAATTATTAATTTAACCATTTAATTTAGAAACATTCTGTGCTCAACAGCACCAAGCCCTTAGGCCAACCAGAACCTTTCCCTCAGGATAATATAGTAAAACCATGCCCTTAGGCTATATAGAATCCAACCCGTAGGTATTTACCTCAGGCGTAATAGAAATTTTCCCTCAGGCGTATGAAGTATCACCCCCAGGAACATAAGTCAAGCCCTCAGGCACAAAAGGATGCCTTCAGGCGAAATAACTACTGCCCTCAGGCTAAATAGTGTAGTTCCTACAGGCCAATCACAACAATTCCCTCAGGCTAAACAGGTAACCAGGCCATTCCCAACATGTAAACAAGTAGTAAACAAGAAATTCATCTCAAGGTAATTCTACAATTACTACTGTAAAGGCATACCCTCGGGTATCCTGGCCAAACGGCTAAACAGTGGAACACACCCCCGGGGTGGTTCTGGATCCATGCAGCGATCCCAACAAGTATATTAATATAACATTTAAATCACCTATTCAAATATAGGTATTTAAAATATCTATGGCCTTATCCACATGACACCCCCAACATGGTTTCGTGGAATGAAAACGCACAAAACACATGATAGTTGGAAAAACAAACACCAAGACACCTACCTTATACGCCAAAAAGTGCTATATATGAACGTCGATTCCAGAAATTCCCAATTACAACGTAGATATGAAAAAGAAGAAAATCCGCTTAATTTCAAATAACTATCATTAGGGGAAGAATTGGTAAGCAACACACTAGGAGAAGAGATGGCTTACCCACTCAGTTCCAATGTGATTGACAGAAGCAGGATCAGATTCCCGGTGCTCGATCGGCAGATCTCCCAAGGTTTGGCCTCCCTCTTCCGATCCTCTTGTCTGGTTCTAAGTCATCCCTGTGAACAGGTGAGGCTACTACCCATTTAAGCGAAAAAGAAAAAGTACACGGTGTGTACTTCCAAGTACACGACGTTTACTTTCATCATTTAACTGTTCGTCTGGCGGCATCGCCAAACTGTTCATCCATCGACATGGGTAAACGGCATGTACTCTTGAGTACACGACGTGTATTATCACCCAGCTGGTAGCTGCCTCTGCCGCCTTACTGTTTCGCATGCCGACTGACTACACGATGTGTAGTCGGTTCCTACACCCTTCATCTCTGGCAAGGCCACACGCCCTGTGTACTCATTCCACATGGCCAAAAGTACACGACGTGTGGACAAAGTACACGACATGTGGACAAAGTACATAGTGTGTACTTTCCAAAATTTAGGATTTTTCCCGTTTTCCATATTTTCTCAAAAACACTTAAGGAAAAGTGAAAATAAGAAACCCGTACCTCAAAAATGATAACCGGGTTCTTACATAAACTAATGATATAAGGAAATATAATTAATTTATAAGTATAATTTTATCCTTTAATCAATTTCAACCACAATATCATACTTTTCACCATACGATGATTATACAAGATGATTTTTCCTACTTGAAGCTCCAAATCAACTTCTAAGGATCAAGAAATACAAAAATGAATAACTATATTTTCCTCCTATATTTATCTGTAAACCAAAACAAAAATGGTTAGTACATGATAAAATAATTATCCAAAATAAATAAACCTTTATATAAAAAAACTACTTTAATCTCTAAAATTCAATAGTAACACACAATGTTCAACATAGACAATTAAATAAATAACTATGCTTAATATTACTCAAAAATATTCTACACTAATATTGAATACCAAAAATCATGATGATTTGATCACATAGTCTTCTTCTATAAATTTAACATTTATCTCCAAATCACATCAGTGAGACTTAAATTATTAAACAAAAATATAATTTCTTTGATCAAATAATCTCCAAGATATGCTAATCATTTCTATAAATTACCAAAATCATCATAAAGAAACAATAAAATCACATATGCTTCCAAAATACAACTCAACAATTGTACCTCAAATAATCCCATTGCATTACATTTAAATAAATCAAATAGGTGTCCCAGAAATGTTGAACGTCTTCTAAAAAAACATTAATTACATAACATCAAACCAATTTTCAAACCCACAGTTATCTATTCGATTAAACATATATTTAGAAAATAAACATTACCCTTATTGATAAAATAGTTTAAGCAATGAAATAAGTTCCATAGTAAATAGGAAATAACATTGGAAAGTGGTAGGTGATGCACCCTTGTCACCCTTTAGTTGTGGGTTCAATCCCCACCGCATTGCCAGATGCGACAGGTTGTAACACACCCTATGGTATTTCCTCTTTAAAAAACTATATAACTATTAAAAAATTCAAAAAAATGATAAAATACTCAAAGTAACCTTAATATACTCAAAATTGATGAAATATTTTATCCTCAAATGTTATCTTTTACTTTTCATTTTTCATCACAAAATTTAATAACCCATAATTACCTCAAAAATAAATGTCTAAAAAATAAGTTTGGCCTCAAAATTTCATAACATAAAACATAAAAAGGGGTTTCTAAGACATCGAACTTATTATAAACCTTAAACTTATAAAACCATGATAGTATCCTTAATTCTTAAGAAAAACTAATAATCTCAAAATTTGTCTAAACCCTCCTCTTTTACCAACTGTATGTGCTTGGACATAAATATTACATAATCTAGTGTTTATGAACTAGAATTTGCATTCTTAAAATTATGAGGATATTTTTGTTGGAGTTGGTTCCCTAAAACCAACTTCTGTGTACTTTATGATAAAATTTATTCACATTTTTGAATATTAATAATCTTCTTATCACATCATGACTATTCCTCTCTATCACATAGTAGGCGATAATGTCCCAAGAATATCAATCACACTAAAAGGACATAGCAGTTCACCACAATGATGACAACTCGGTAGTACTACGATAATATTCATTAATATATATTCTATAACTGGATGAATTCATTTGAGGGATATAAATGATACATGATATGGTGGGTGGAGACTCATTGGACTCTGAGGCACTTTCACATGATGTATGCTTTTAGTAATACCCAATGTTGGATATTATGATAACAAGACCCACTGATAGGAAATCCACATTTATATGTGTCATTGGATGTTCCAATGTACAGACAAATGTGTTGATCCTTAGACCTTAAGATTATTATTAATGAGTATTATGAGTCATGTACTTTGAAGTATTGATGGAAACCATGATGAAAAATGTTCGTATAAAGGTAAGATACGTTGGGTGTGTCACGAGTAATATTGCATTAATGAATATTATGAGAAAGGAATTGTACCTCATGTTTTTTATATAAATTAATATATAAGGCCCTTTGATGGAAACAATATAGCCTAAATAAATCAATGGAAATAGTGATCTAAAGGCAAGTTCAATTTCTGGGATGTCAAAGAAACATACATTGAGTATATGTGTTGATGTCACTATCATGAAACCTACTTGATTAGATATATCATGACAATGAGACTATATTACACAACAAGCATTATTTTGAGGGATTATGTCATTAAAGTATTATTTTCCTTCTCTATTGGTACCTTTGTGTGTTATTGAACACTATACTTATAATTTAGGTTGTCTCGCCTAATGCCACTGAGAAAGAGGCCTTGATGGACACACACTAAGTGTATCTATAATCTGAGTTAAATAATATATTATTATTTATTATTCAACAAGTTGAATAAATATTATTTTCACACATGGTTTAATAATTATTCATGTTTTATTGATCTTATATATTCATTCACTAGTTATTAGAGAGAATTTAATTTGAGAATAATATTTAATAGATATTTAATTTAAATTTTGTGTGTAAAATATTTATTTATTTATTGAAAAATAATATAGTGATATTTATTTAACAAATAAATAGTCACTATTAAATGACCGATACATATTGTGGTGATATGGAAGACTAATTTTAATGTTCTGGGGAGAAATAATAAAAATTGAATTTTATTTTATTAATTAAAATTTATTTTAATTCCCATGTGAAGGGGATATCGAGAAATAATAACAATAATATTATTATTTTACATGGGGTTTCACATAGATTAAATAGAAAATAAACGGAAATTTTGAAATTATTTATTTCTAACCCAAGATATATATAAACCCAATTATATAATTTTTTCTATGATCTAATTAATTTTTCTGGTTATACACACCAAATTTACAAATTCCTCTCATGATCTAGAGAGATCCCTTCTCCCAAAACACACCAAAGAATGGAGAGTGATCATCATACACTTCCCACTCTCAAATCAAGAGAGATCAAAGAGAATTATTTAGAAGCAGTTCTTGAGGTGATCAAAGGAAAATGATGCAAGATTTTGGATTTTTCATGGTATAACCTGAAGATCCCTTTGGATACATTCAAATATTTGTTGAAAATGTGAGGATCACCACTAGAGGGAATCTCCTATTGATTCCTATAACAAAATTATGATACAATACAGATATGTTGTGAGATCCATCAACAAAGAAAGAGTTACAACAATGTAATTCCTTAATTAATTAAATTGATTATAAATTACATGTGATGATCATATCTTTGGTTCAGAAATTATATCACATGTCTATATTATTTGATTAAATTACATAGATCACGAATGTTATCATTGTGTAAATCTATGATTGATAATTGATCATGGAAAAATGAGAAGCTTGGAAAGACCCATCGCATGATTCTTCTGTTCTTGGAACCTAAACGTGGTATCATACTAGTCAGATAATTATTTAAAGATCATTAATTGATTTAAGGATTTTTGATTTAGTTTTAAATTCAAGTTTAATCATTACTTTAATCTTAATTTTTAGATCTTCTTCTTCCTCATTTGCTTCTTGTAGATCTAATCAATATGATTAATTTTATGAATGAAATAAAATCAAGGAACTCATCCAAAGGTTCCAAGGATTCTGTTAGGATAACACAAGAGTACACACTATATAATCAGAGTTATACATCATTTACTTATTTTCAATACATCAAGAATTAATTTGGAAATTATTTCAAACCTTATGAATTGATGACACATGATGTATTTATTTCTTATACCACATGTTTAATAGGCTAGGATAACGCACAATCTGCCAGAGGACACACTCTATAGCCCATATACATGGTGTGTAGTCCCTTTGAGTTATAGATAGATCATGTATTACCATTACTGGCCTACCGAACTGGTGACCATGTAACTGGGAGACCACACATCATATAGTCGATTATACATGCCATGTGCTCAAATTTTTCGAGGCACAATTTGCACACAAATCCCTAGGATTATACCTCAAATAAACTGTGTGAGACGTACATGCTGTGTAGCTCAGTTGAACACACCATATACTTGTACCAAATTACATAGATTTAAAATTTATTTATTATACTATTTAATCCTTATCGACATGTTCTTCCGTGTGGTCAATAAGTTGATATGTCACGCCATTTGATAGGATTTAATATATATATATATATATATATATATGTTTAATTAATATCTATATAATGTTAGATCTCTATATAATGTTTGATTCATATTAAAGTTGTTAATCTATGTGCATTAAATCATGAAACATTATAGAAAAACATTGTAATTCATGTAATCATTAAGTTGATACTACACATCATGAATGTACATTATAATTCGTGTATGGTATATGTTACCTAGAATAAACTACATACATATTTAATACATGTTGGGTAGATTCAGATGGGTATTCACCATATTACCTCTATTTTACATATATTTACATATTTAGTTTTAAATAAATTTATTTGATTTGTTTAATATTATAATGGATGAGAATCTCAAGGGAATTCAGATGGGAATTTAGATAAAATAATTTATTAATTCAAGATGATAATTAATTGATTCAAGTGAGATTTATATCAAATAATATTTATTAATAATTAAAAAATTGTTTTATTAAATGTTTAATTTGTTCCATGGATGTCGAGGATCATAAAAATAGACTATACCATTATATGTGATTGGTTTTATTTAATTTTTTATTAAATTAAATTGTTGGCATCTGTGCCTTCTATCCTCTTATTATATAAGGACCTACGTTCCCATTATTTCTTTTTTGTAAAACCTTTTACCCTCACTTGTGTGGGAGTAAAAGGATATGTAATTGATGGATCTCCCAAGATAGTGGAGATAGTTCAAGTTTAGATCCTTGGAGAAAACAACCCAAGAGAGATACATAAGTGTATAGGTGTAAAATTGTAACATGAACCTTAATTGGTTTAAGGTGTTTTCCACTAGGTTAATGGTTATTTTATCAACAGCTAGGTAAACAAACAAATAGTAAAAGATCATGATCATATGTCTTTATTATTTTATTTATATCAAGTTTCATGGTTATTTTATGATGAATGTTTTTTTAACAAATATATGAATTAGTGACATTAAAGTGGATGAAAAATAGAAATAAAATAAATTGGATTATGCGTAAATATTATCAAAGACATTGTTAATCACTTAATTAAATCCATTTAACATTAAAACTCATGTAATAATGATAATAAAATAAAATTTATGTTTAAAAGAATAAAATAAATGAATTATATATATTAAGTTGGTATATCCTTCCACTACTTCAGTTAAAATTGAACCATATTTCAATGTTATTAACCCGCCAAAGTTTGGGTGATTTAAATTATCAAGGTATAATAACATGATGTTTTGGATTGACTTAACATAGTTCACATCATGGGTTTAATTTAGATGTAGGACTATGTTAAACGGAGAGTCAAGGGATGAGGAAATCCATTTTAAGGATTTCATGATTGGGGAGTCCACTCAACAGATCAAGGAACTTCAAGTTAGTGCAATTGTAATTTGTATGGATACCTAAAACCATTTTAGTTTCTTTTCATAAAAAAGTAGGGGTAATGTGGAGGGGAATATGGATCATTTACACTAGAATTTCCAAGAAACATGATATGATGAATCCAATGGTGAGGGATATTGGGTTTCGATAAAATAATGGGAGAGTATTAAATTTAATATTTTTTATTTGTCTAAATTTTATCAGTTAAAGTACTAAAATTATTTTCATATTATTTTTAGAAACAAAATTTAAATGAATTAAAACATATCACTAGGATCTGTACTTAATAAGGGTAACCTTCTCACTAGAAAAAATTTCAAAGAGTGGAAAAGGTGATTACACATTATCCTTTACCATGAAAGGAAATTGTATGTGCTAGAAGAACATATTCCTGATACACCGAGTAATGATACAATTGATGAAGAGTAATAACCTTATTGGAAATATTTTAATGATTCAATATATGTTCAAAGTTTAATATTATCATCTATGCTTAATGATATTTTGAATCAACATGAGGAAATGGATGCGTATAACATTACATCTCACTTTAGAGATCTCTATCAAGAGAAGGCATGACAAGAGAGGTACAGGATTTCCAATGATTTGTTTAAAACTAATCATTGAGATTATAAGACATATGTGCCTCATTTATTAAAGATTATTGGATAAATTGAATGATTAGACATATTAAGGATTAAATTCTTGTATGAGTTGCATACATATCTCATAATTTCATCACTACCCATTAATTTTTCAAGTTTTATTATTAATTACAATATGAGAAATAATGAGAAGAGTCTTTCCAAACATATTAATTTGATTCTCCATGTGGATAATGAATTTCGGAGTGATAAAACCAATTTTCATATGATGAATAAGAAAATGAAGAATAAGAAAAAGGGGACCAAGACACATAAAAAGTCTAAATCTCTTGAGCACTGTTATTCTAAAAATAGTAAGATCTATAGATAGGGAAAGAAAAGATGCATTATGTTTTTCATTTGGAAATCCAAGACACTATAAGAGGAAGTGTACCCAAAAGATAGAGGAATATAAAGGTGCATTCATTATCGAGTGTAATCTTTTAATATCTACACATTGGGTTTTAGATACAACTTGGGGTTCTCACATTTGTATCCAAATCTAGGAACCATGTGGATTCTGAAATAATCTAAGAGGATAGGTGGATATGAGATCCATTAATGGTGTGGTTATGGATGACATAAAAATCAGTGACTAACACCTTTAATTTCAAACAAAAATTATTTTGGTTTTAAAAGATTGTTAATATGTACCTACAGTTACCATGAACATAATTACTATATCATTCATAGATAAAAATGAGTTTATTTTTGAGTTTGGAAATAAATGTTTTCTCTTTTACAAAGACAAAATTTGTTATGGTATGTCACATTTAATAATGGTCTCCATGTATTAAATTATGAAAACCAGGTATTGGATATTTATAACGAATCATGTTCCCATGATATATATAACACCTGGATGTGGAATCACCATAATAGTCATGTAAATTATTATTATTTGACAAAACTCTATCAATATGGTTATTTAAACTCTTCTGATCTAAAACAACTCGAAATATGTCATTCTTGTTTTCAAAAAAATTACCAAACCCCCATTTTGTAGATACGATGAATGGTCTATAAATCTTCAAGGACTGGTACACACTGATGTGTGTGGACCATTTTGAGTGAAACCTAGAGGTGGATATTTTTACTTTATAACATTGACTAATGACTCGAGAATATATGTATATTTCTACTTGATGAGGTATATGTTTGTGTATTTTGTGAAACTCACAGAATTCAAGAATGAAGTAGTGAATGAACCTGGTAAGAAGATAAAGAATCTTTGATTAGATTGAGGTAGTGAATATCATAACCAAGATTTTATCAAATTTTTACGGGCGTTTGGGATTCTATATCAACTCCCTAGACCTTTAACAATATACTGTAAATGTGTTAGTGAAAGGAGGAACCATACCTTGTTAGACATGGTAAGGTCAATAAGGAGTCATATAGATCTTCCATTATCCTTTTAAGTACATAAATTACAAACCACATCATACAAAGTAAATTGAGCACCAAATAAAGAAGAAAATGAAATTTTGTTTTCATTATGGAGTGGAAAGAACTCCATTTTATTACATACCGATTTATGGGGTTGCAAGGTGTTTACTAAATCCTTCCCAGGAAACAAACAAGAACCCCAGTGTACAAATTGTATCTTTATTGGGTATCCCAAGGAAAAAAAGGGATACTACCTATACAACTCATCAAACAAGAAAGTCATTTTCTCTTGACAATCCATATTTCTTGAGAGGGAGCACATCGTAAAAAAATATTGCAGGGGAAGATAGAATTCGATGAATGATGATCAAGATACACAAGAGTTGGTACATGAAAAGATTCCATAGTTCCCTAAATAAGAATTAGTTATTGAAACACAAGTACTGTGTAGGAGTGTGTGAGAGGTAAGAGAACCAGATAGATATTTTTTTCTAGTAAATGAAGATTGTGATTCATTATTGGTTGAAAATGATGAACCAATCTCCTAAAAATTGGTAGTAGTGGGCTCAGAATCTATAGGATGGGAAGAACCGATGAATTATGAAATGGATTCCATGTATCAGAACCATATTTTGGTTTTGGTTGATGCACCCTTTGATGTAAATTCTATTGGGTGCATATGGGTATTCAATATAAAAATAAACATGCAATTTAAATTAAATACAATAATGTAATCCTAGTGGGAAATGGGTTTAAAAAACATCAAGAAATTGACAATGATGAAACGATTTCACCAGTTTCAATGTTTAAATCCATTATAATTATTCTTGATATAGCAAATTACCATGAATTTGAAATTTGGCACATGGATGTAAAAATTACATCCCATAATAGGAACCATCATGAATATGGGTATATAACACAACCAGAAGGTTTTCTAACTCAGAGTGATGCCAAAAAGATTTTTAAGTCACAGAGATCCATTTAGGGATTGAAGTAAGCACCCATGTCATATAACATTCCATTCAATGAATCTGTAAAATATTTTGGTTTCATCATAAATTAATTTGATCCATGGTTCTATAGTATGATCAGTGAGAATACGATCATTATAATAGTAGTATATGTTGATGACATATTACTTATTGGAAATGACATACACGTCTTAAATTATATTAAAGACTAATAAAACAAGTGTTTCTCCAAAAAACACTTAGGAGAAACTACCTATATTATATAGATCAAGATAATTCATGATAGATCCAATAGGATGCTTGGAACAAGTCAAAATAAATATATTGACAAGATTCTTCAGTGATTTAGTATGGAATAATAAAATAGGGCATTGGTTCTAGTGTCACATGGTTTGCCTCTTTCTATAAAAACGTGTCCTTAGACACTACCTAAGAATTATAGGATGAGTGAGATACCATAAATTTAAATAATTGGATCAATAATTTATTCCAGGTTATGTACAAGACATGATGTTTCCTATGCTTTGAAAATGGTAGGCATATATCAAGATGATCTAGGAGAACAACATTTGTTTTTTGTTATTTCTATCCTCAAGTATCTGAGAATAACTAAGGATATATTCACATTGTATGTGGGAGATGAGGTGCTGGTTATCAGAGGTTATACTAATGATAGTTTTTAGAAAGATAATAATGATATATATTCATAACCAGTATATGTTTTCTCTCTCAACAGTTGAGCTATGGGCTAAAATATTTCAGAGAAGCTAGTTATCATTGATTCTACAGTGGAGTCTAAGTTTATAACAGAACTTGACGTAGATAAGGAATCGATTTGAATTTGGAAAATTTTCAAGGAGATTAATGTTGTAACAAGAAGTAAAACCCATATCACATTGAATTGTGATAATACTACTGTATTGGATCTTGAAATAGATCCATGGTTACAACAGTTAAAAAAGAATGTAATCTGGATATATCACATCTTGATGTATTTTTATCAATTGGGTGATGTTGCAGTAAGAAGAGTAACTTTGTAAGAGAATGTGGATGACACATTGAATAAAGAACAATCTCAATAAAAACATGAGTATCATATGATATCTACCAGACTGAAGGTTGTTAGCAATTATATCTCATGGAAGTGGGAGTCTGTTGGAGTTGGTGCCCTAGAACCAACTTCTGTGTACTTTATGATAACCTGTATTCATAATTTTAAATATTAAGAAACTTCTTATCACATCATTATTGTTCTTATTAGTAAAGTATTATTAGATAATATCCCAATAGTAGCTATCTCACTAAATGGTCAAAGTTGTTTTCTGCTATTATGAGAACCCGAAAGTGCTGCGAAACTCTTTTTAAATATTTTTTCAATAGTCGGGTGATATCATTTGAGGGAAAAAATGATACATGATACCATTGATGGATACTCATTGGACATTGAGGCACATTCTCATGCTGTATTCCCTTGGTAATATCTAGTGTAAGATATTGTGAGAATGAGACTCATTGGTAGGAAATCCACATTTAAATGTGTCATTGGATGTTCCAATCTATGGAAATGTGTATTGATCCTTATAATTTAAGATTATTATTAATTAGTATTATGAGTCACATACTATGATATATTGATATAAACCGTGATGACAGATGTTCACAGTGAGGTATGATATATTGGTTGCATCACGAGTATTATTGCATTAATGAATAAATCGAGAAAGGGTTTTACCCTTCTATTCATTAACAAAAGTAAATATCTTAGGCCCCTTGAGGGAAATGATATATCCTAAATAAATCCATGTCCATGGTGTTCTATAAGTAAGCTCAATTTATTGGAATTCAAAGAAAGGGACATCAAGTATATGGGTTTATGAAACCAATATAAAACCTACTGGATTAGAGATATCATTATAAAGGGATTATATTACACATTAAGAATCCGTTTGAGGTATTATGTTGTTGGAGCATTAATATTTTTCTCCATGGGTTTCTTAGTTTGTTTCAAGACATGAACCATGGACATTAGGATAATTTATCTAATTCCATAGAAAAAGAGGCCAAGAGGGTCACACACTAAGCGTATCTAGAATTTTAGTTAAATAATATATTATTATTCATTAATTAACAAGTTATATAAATATTATTCCTGCATGTGGTTTTAGAATTATTCATGTTTTCTTGATCACATATACTCCATGACCAGTTATTAGAGATAATATAATTTCAGTAGAATATTTAATAAATATTTATTTATTATTTCGTGACTATAATATTTATTTATTTATTATAGAATAATGCAGTTATATTTATTTAGTAAATAAATAGTCACTATTCAAGGCCCGATAAATATTATGGAGGAATGAAGGGCCAATTATAATAGTCTGGTGAGAAGTAATAAATATTGAGTATTATTTTAATAAATAATATTTAATTCAATTCACAAATTAAGCGCATGTTGATAAATAATAAGAATATTATTATTTTACATGGGGTTTCATAGGGATTAAATAAATAACAAAGGGCACCTGTGTAATTATTTATTTATAACCCTAGAGATATATGAACACAATTATATTGCTTTCTCTAAGAGGCAATTCATTTATTTGGTTGTGCACAATGGATTTAAAGAATTATCTCAATCCCTAAAGAGATCCCTTCGCCATGAACACTCATAAGAATAGATAACAATCTTCCTCTACATCCCACTCTCAAATCAAAAGAGATCAAGGAGAACTCTTTAGAAGAGGTACCTGAGGTGGTCAAAGGTGGATGACAGAAATGATAGTACCTTATATGCTAGAACAAAAAGATTCCCATGAAGATATTTTAAGATTTGTGGAACATGTCCAGATCACCAAAATGGAAGATCATCTTTTGATTCTTACAACAAAATGATGATAAAATAAATCCATTGTGATATCCATCAATGAAGATAAAATTACAATAATGAAATTATTTAATTAATTAAATTAATTAAAAATAATATGTGATGATCCTCTCTTTGGTTCTGAAATTATATCCCTTGTTTATATTCTTTGATTCAATTTTATAGATCACAACAATTATGTTTGTGTAAATCTCAAATTGATCACCGATCAAGAATAAAACCAAAGTTGGGCATGACCCATTGCATGCTTCCACTACTCCCAGAACCTATACCTTTTGGTTTAGAGTTTTAGATAATTAGGATAAACTCTTACATAGTAACCCAAACATTTCAGTTAGAAACTTATACCACGTATCCATTTTACCACCCAAAAAACCTATTTAAATAAAACATGGTTTATTTTCATGATAAATCTTCACATTTTTCATTTTGACCCTATATTTCCCCTTCTCTTCCTTGATACCTATGGAAAAAAATTTAGAATCATGGGATGAACATTAAATTATTATTATGGAATATTAAAATAAATAAATAAATAATTAGTCAATAAAAACATATAAAGAATTTCAATTTTTTTTAAAAATCCTTGGGCACAAAACAAACATTTTATTACCTAGTAAACCACCTTTTCTACCAAAATATTTCTATATACCATTTCTTAAGAAATCTTAAAGGAAAAATAAAACCCATAAAGGTTTCTTTAAAAACATGAAAAAATAATGATTTTTTTTCAAAAAGTTATAGTTTTCACCCTTAAAAAGTAATATATACGTTTCTTGAACATAAACCCAATAACTTGAATCGTAAAAAATGAGATTTATGTAAAAAAATATAAAAAATTAATAAATAATTTAGGTAAATTAGGGAATAAATTTCTCATCATACCTAAATATGATGTAGCCCTTATGACTATCGTGAAATAAACCTTATGACTGTACTTGACATAACCATCATAGTTATATATAGAGTAACCATCATAGTTACATTTTGAATAACCATCATGGGAAACTTCCAACACAGACATTACCAATTTATTAGAGGGAAATCATAGCACCAAACATATTTTGTTTATAATGGAATCATTTATCATCATATATAATTCCCAATAACCATAAGAAAATCATAAAGCATGAATGCATTCATCATAAAAAAAATTCCTTGAGGAAAATCTATTATTTTAATATAACAGTGTGCAAATACAAAAGAAAAAATTATATTAAAAAATAACCAATTATTCTTATAAAGTAATATTCAAAAAATTAAGGACCCATGAATATTTTATAATCCTATCATTCCATATAAGTGAAAAAACATTCTTTTTTGTATTTAAAAAAATGAAGTTTGATCATTAGAAGAAGATTTTTTAAAAGAAATTCTATAAAAATATCATATAATTAAAGTGAGTGTTAATAAAAATATTCAATTATATTTATCTAATATAAACACACCAAAAATAAGTGTAAATAAAACATAATACAATTATAATTATTTTGACACATAATTTTAGCATGATATATTCGGGGAATTTGAAGCTTAACTCAAACAAAGGAAATTGATTTAAGAATTACCTTACCATAATTATCAATCACTAGTTATGTTATTTATGTTCATGATTAATAAAATTACTTTAATTATTTAATTTATTATATACTTATTTAAGTTATTTATTCAGTTTTAATCACTTATTATCATATTAATTACTTAATCATTTAAATTCACATCCGGTGTTTTAATGATATCCAGTACTTAAGTTGAAAACGACTTCAGTAGTTTTAATATGGTCAAAAAGTTCATAATTAAATTATATCCTGATTTATATTAATGCCATATTTATATTTTTTATACATAAATTATAATTTTAAATCCATCCATTAAATATGGTTAGGAAAAATGAACGTTGTTACAATCATGGAGATAATAGGCCGTATATATGCACGAGTAAAGTTTCAATTTGTCAATGATCATTAGAGAGAGAAGGTTAGTATCATTTTATCTATAAAAAATTATTATTATATCATATATTTCATATTAATTCTTAAAATATACTTATATATAATCCATGTTATGTGGTGATGAAAAATGAACCACATCGCTTCGTGGAGTTGGTAGTCCACACAAATAGATAGACACCATTATCATTTTTCTCTACATGGAAAAGTAAGAACACAAATGAAATATTATCTCTTTATAATGATAAACATTTCATGAATATTATTTATAAACATTAATTAAATCATTTTAACAAGTATTGATAGATGGTGATAGAAAATGAATTACATTGATTCGTGAGGTGGTAGTCCTCCGTACACATGAACGATGATTTATTTTCACATTTAATGGATGTGGACATAAATATGGTAAATCCAACTAATATAATAACATCCTAATATATAGTTTTTGATAGATCTATTTATTTATTTATAATTTCTTAATAAGGTTTGAGGTATGTGTAATAATAAAAAATAGAAACACTCGATTAAAAATGATACCTCTTCTTCAGACAATCTTATTTTCTTAACACCTTAAGACTGCTAAGGGTAGTGTTATGTGCAAACTAATACCTCTATAACGAGGGAACAGTATATAGGTAGTGATTTTTTAAGTATTTTCTGATTCAATATTTTTAAGTGTGATGAAAATAGAAGAATATGTGTCCTTTAATAAAAGTGGCGAGGGGAACTCTTGGCATTTCTCAAACTATTAAATTAATATATATTATTTTTCAATTCCTAATGGAAAAAAGTAATTTAATTAAAATATAAGAGGAGGACGGGTATAAATCACATAATCTGATAAAAATTAGATAATTTATGACTATATTTTATCCCTTATCTGTTAGTTTTAACCCTTATTTAATCATTTTAACTCTTAATATGATAACAAGGGTCTTTACTCTCTTAGGGTCAATATAGTTAATATAAAATAAAAAAAGATCCATAAATGGGCCATGGTTGATATATAAAATATTATATTAATAAATTTTTATATGAATATATTTTTAGGAATTTTATATTATTAAATAATTCAGTATTTTTTATTAAGTATCAATAATTTCAATTTTTTGTACTTTTCCTTAAATTCACTTTAATAATATCAAGATAACACTTATTATTTAAAAAATAATTTTATTATATCCAAAAAATATCATGATAATCTATAAAATTCACTGATCACATTAGTTATATAATTTTTTATTCTAATATTTACTATATCATTTGTTTGACTTTTCTATTAATTGAATAATTTCTACATCAATGTTGTAAAAGAATTTATAGCAATTATTTTTTCACTAAAAATTAAACATAAGTCACCCTGATGAAGATAAATATTATTTCATTAAAAATAATACTTATATCAAAATATATCTATTAGATATCTCCATATTAAAAATGGTATAATTATTAAAAATATGAGTGTAACATGTGTGACATTTCTTTAAATATTATATTATAAATATCATATTGAAATAAAAATAGAAAAAAATCATATATTTGAACCCTAAATTATTATGGAATAAAATTACTCATACCATAATATTTGGGTAAGTTTAAGGGTCATTTTATAGTTCTTGTCATATTATTTTACTCTAAATTCCTTGATTTACCCTTTATGATGGTAACGAACATTACCATAATTATAATTAATATTGAAAAAAATTAAAAGGATAATAATTTCTAAATATGGGAAAACTTATTCAAAACCTTGAACCCAATTTGAAAAATTAAAAATATAGAATTTTCAGAATTAAATTTAAATTTTATCTGAAAAAAAAACAAACAAAAACAATTTTTTTTTCAAAAATTTCATTTTTTAATATAATTTTATTATAGAAAATTAAAATTTAATATAAATTTCAAGAAAACATAAATGAATGATTTTAAATATAAATTAAATAATAAAATTTTAAGACTAATCAAAAAATTATTTGAGCATGTAAATAATGCAAAATAAAAAATAGTTTTTAATAAGAATTATTATCTATAACTATTCCATGAAAAAATAAGCATTTTTAGAAAATTCCCAAAAAGTAATTTTAAAATATTTTTTAAATGATGAATTAAAAAATGAAAATCATTTTGTAAAACATTTTTTCTAACATTTATAGAAATAAATTACAAAATTAAATCATAAAAAATTAAAAATATTTTTTGAACAATTTTTTTTAAATAATAAAATGACTTTAGTAAAAATACAATAATTATTTAAAAAACATTAATTAATAAATTATAAATGATTAATATCATTATGTACTTCAAAACATGGTTAATAATATTCATTCTCACTTATGTAATGGAAAGGTTATAATTGTCACATTTATATAATATGATTTTGTTATTCGTTTATGATCGATGTTCAATATCTTGTACGCTATCAAACAAAGTCATTACTTTTAAAATATCATGATGTTACTTATATTATTATTTTATGATTCATGTTTCACCTATGACGTTCTATTATATTTTTTATCCCTTCTTAGAATATATTCTAACCCCTTTGATTTGATAAATTCCCCTAAGAAATCCTATGTTTTGAGAATATGTAGTATTAGATAATAAAAAAGTCATTCATGAGAGTTGAAAATTTGTATTTTTTAATTTATTTTTCATGGATGTATTTTACTATATATTATTTTCCATGACACTAAACATAAAATCTTTCTTTGGATTTATTAATGTAATATTTTATCAATGAATTATGGTTAAAGTCATATAATAAAATTCAGGTATCCATAATTTGTATAAAAGGATGGTTTAGTTACTTGTGGAAATTATGACTATAAAAAATTGGTTTGAGCCATTGTGATAAGTCTAAATTTGGGTAAACAACCTATTTTTTTGAAGTATAAAGTGAGTGGTTATGAGTAATAAAATTTATATCTGGATAATATAAGTAGATATGTATTTAGAAAAATTATAACTAGGGAAAATAACTTTGAAAAGGGCAAATTGTTATAAAAAACAATCATCATATGGATTACAAATAACTGGGCTTAATACACCATGAGTATGACTCTATTAAGAGAAATATATCTTTCTACATTGAAACCATTTAAAAGTATCAAAATTATAAAAGAAAACAATTATTGTGAAAACATTAATAAAATCTAGTAAGGGAAGATTCAAAGGTGTCAAAACAATAGAAAAAATCCATACCCCCACATAAGATAAAAACATCCTTTCCTTAGTTTGTTAAAAAGGCTATAAAGTACCTTGTTTGGAAAATGACCGAATGATTCCTTTAAAAAAAATTAAAATGTAAAACAAGGGTATAAATGAATTTGAATCATAGTCTATGAAATATTAAAAATGCTTTGAAATACATTTTTAAGAAACACAGATGTGGATGATAAAGAATTCCCTGTAGATACTTACATATAAACAACCTCAGATAATAAAGAGATTTTAAAATTTACCCTTAACTTGTACTTTTCCTTAGTCGAGGGTACGTTAACCTCTGGTGTAATTGTTAAATAAATTTTACTAAATTATAAAAGAACCACATACATTAATTTGATATCATATATGATCATATAAGATTGCTTTGTAAATAATATTTTATTAGTATCATTATTTCTAGTGTTAACTAATTCATTTTAAAATATATGTTTTGTTACATAAATATTTTTTGTTATGGATAAGATGTATTTTATTCATATCAAGAATGACATTAAGTTCTTAAAATTTTTCAAATGAAAACTATTGTTGAATGGTTACATTGGAGAATGAAATCTCATCGCGTCGTGGAGATGGTATGGCGTACATACGCATGACCGAAAATATCATTAAATTGATTTTGAAGTCAT
This sequence comes from Viscum album, assembly GCA_963277665.1. NCBI lineage: Eukaryota > Viridiplantae > Streptophyta > Magnoliopsida > Santalales > Viscaceae > Viscum > Viscum album. Next base: position 1,716,613,320 of record OY728142.1, on the reverse strand, counting down.
AAGTAATTGGATGGTATAATATATATATACAGAATAATTAAGATTTTATATTTTTTTACATCAATTATAATGATTATTATACCCATCCAAATAATGAAGTGTTGAATAATTAACTACACCATGATATAGAGACGGAAATCCATACGTACGTACATATGGTGACTTTGTCATTCATAGGATGGATTGAATAATTAATATGGTTGTACCATATTTATAATAATATCTTAGTATGTATAAGGTATTGGATTTATTATTCTAGTATGGAAAAAACAGAGAAAGAGGAAGTGTAAGAAGAAAATAACTTTAAAAGATGTGATAAAATAATTACCTCTTCTTCAGGTGATTTCATTTGATTTGAAAAAAAGGGCTCCTTAGGTTGGATTTTTGATCAAAGTAAGGACTATAGGTTTAAGTTAGGGTATTTGGAAGGATAATTGATCAGGTTTTGGTCATGCCAAATTGTTTTGGAGGTGTGAATTTAAGAGAAGTGGAAATATGCCTTTATAAGAGAGGTGAGGGGCACTTTAGGAAAATATTGAAATATTAATTTATTATAAAATTATATTCATTTTATAATAGATCCAAATTTAATTATTTATAGTATAAGGTGGGTGTGGATCTTAATCCTCATAACTAATAGGTTTTATACATGTTTTTTCACCAAATTAACCTTATCTTTTAGATTTAACTCGTAGTTAAATAATATAACTTTAACCATGTCTTTTATATTTCTATACTACATGGTTAATATAATTTATATAAAATGAAAATAGAACCTAAAGTGTTTAATTAATGACATATATAACTTTATCTATGTCCTTTTCTTGAATCATATATTTTTAGGAATATTATATAATTGAATAAAATAGTATTTGTTCTTAAAAACTATGTTATGTAAATTTCGACACTATTTTGTATTTGGTTTTGGTGAAAGTCATAAATTTTTTTTTACCTAGAAATAAATAAATTCAAAAAACCCTAACATGTCATATTCACTTATAAAATTCATTGATGGAATCAAAATATTCAATTTACATGTATTTTAATATTTATATTATCAATTATTTTAATATTTCTTTAATAAGGTAATTTCTTCGTAATCATTGTATCATAAATAAATTAAATTATTTAACATCTATAAATTATAAATAAAATATCATGATGTAGGAAATATTTTTATGTTTATAATGAATATTTACAATATACTTTATTTTATGTATGACCTTATATTATTAATGGTTTAGTTATTATAATTTGAATCTAATACTTTTAACTCTTCATTAAATAAAATATAATAAATGTTCTAATCTAACCAAAATAGATAAAAAGGATCTTATTTTTGTCTTAAGGTTGATTTTTTTCAAACAACACTTATCCAATATAATTAAGACACGTGTTGGGGTAATTTTATATTATTATAGTATTATTTCTACCTTTAATTACCCTATTTACTTTTAACAGTGGTATATAAAATTAAATAGTTATTATTCACAAAAAAATTATTTTCATCATATTGAACAACATATTACATACTAATGACAATAATTTGTGTTGTAATTTTGAAATTCAATTCACAGAAGTGGTAAAATTACGTTTTATGCATATTTTCAAATGTGCCTAGAAAGTGGGTAAAAGACGTTAAAAAGTTCAATAAAATTTTATTTATCTAATATTATTATAAAATGACTCTAATTAATTAAATTGGATTAATTTTGGTTTTATGTATGTATTTTTAATTTAAAATAAATTTAAATTAAAAAATAACTATTTAAATAAAAAACCAGTTTTAAACAACAACGTATTGTTTTTCAATATTCATAAAAAATTAAAAGATTTCAAAAAAATACCAAAAATTCACCCTAAGCTAATTTTGATAATATGAATCCAAAAACGATGCCCATCTTGAAAAATAAAATTTTTAAAATTTTAAAAAGAGTGTATTACTATTCTTAACTACTTTTTAAAATGGCTAGTTTGATTGGTCGTGGTGTGATAGAACTCTGAGTTGCGTACATCACAAGCTATTGTATTTATTCAAAGAGAAGTTTACGGTAGAAGATTGGGGTATTAAAATTACTTCCAATATTTTGAGATTATTATACCCTTGGTGCTAGTCACCACCCTGGGGCCTGTTGGAGGTGGGACTTTAGGGTCATTATATCTTCTTCATCTTGAGGAAGTAAGGTCTTTGCATCTTGCTATCCCTTCCCTCATCTTGAAGAAGGCTGGTTGTGATTGAACGATATCAGAGGTGATGGTTGAGATATAAGAATAAGTTTGGAATTAGGAATAATGGGTATTTCATGCGTCGGCAGGGCAATAATGTTAGATGATCTTGGTGTGTCACATTGGCTAGTGAAGACCATCTAGGACACGAGATTTTTGGCCCCCTGTGATTCAATTAAAGGACTATTATATTAATGAAAAAATCAGCGAGGCTTCACCATTTTCAAGATAGAGATCTTAGGAAAGTTACATGCATAATGGGGACTTATGTTCTTATTTTATTTGGGAGTTTTAAAGTAAATTAAAATAAACAATGAGTCAAAATGAATCCTAAACAAATTATTACAACCCAGACTTAAGAGTTCCTTGTTTTCCTTTCAACTATGGATCTCGAACGTCGCTCACATGCGGTATGAGCAATAGAGGGTCAATAGGCTTACCTGGTTGACCAGTTGAGTGTTGAATCATAGGAGGAGGAAAATTAGTGGAAGAAGACATTTTATGATTTCTAGCACCAAACTATAGGAAAGTATGAGGGAAGTGTTTCAGAAAAAGAGATGGAGAGTTGGCACGAGGAGTTAGTGAACACTTTCAGGATGATCTGGGCTCTAACCTAGAGATGGGTTCCTCTAGTAGTGAGCCACATGAGGAGAGATGTCCATCAGCTGTGGACTCTTTACCTCTGGGATGGAAAGAAGAATGATGTTTCATGGGATGAATTTGATAAATAGTTACGGGAATAATTCCATTATTCCACGATGAGAGCTGAGAAGAGGGAGGAGAAACTCTCCCTCCAGCAGGGGAGTATGGATCAAGTTCAAGGATCTCCTAAAATTTTCTCTAGATCAATTTTCAAATGAGGATTCTCGGGTGAGACAATTAGAGGAGGCACTCTATCCTTCTCTTTAGTATGCATTTAATCTATTCACTCTACCAATATACATTGAGGTTTATAATAAGGATGAAGTGGTGGAACAGATGCACTTGTGAGGGGGATTTTTGTGAGAGGGAAGTCAGATGAGTTCTTAAAATGTGAAGGCATTCATTAGTAAGTATCCCAAATCTGGGCCTTCCAGGTTTTGGCTTGTGGGGATCAGACCCCAGCAATTCCAGTTCTAACGCTTTAGTTCTGGACCTTTTCTAACGGGCCTATGGCTGAGACATGTTTCTTGCGGAGGCCGTGAAAATCTCCAGGTAAATTTTTTGAATCGAGCTCAGTATGATAGAGTTGGGAATGTTCATCACCTTCCTCAGTAGTAGTTAATATCTAGGCCTTTCCAATAGCAGGGACAATGGGCCCCTACTCCACCCAGGGTAGATGGTGTAGGAGGAGTCCAACCTCAGGGTGCTTCATAAGGACCTCAAATAGGGTGTGGTTGGGGAGGAGGCTGAAAGATGAAGGGGTAGAAGAGATGGGTTTGGATAGTTACATTCTACAAAAGTAGCAGTTCTAGAAGGTCCAGAGATTGTTCGAGGTATGATCAGTTTGTTTAGTACGCTTACTTATGACCTGTTTGATTCGGGCGCTTTACACTCCTTAGTTGCCCCTAGTCTAACCCACGCCATTGGAAAAGACATAGAGAGACTTTCTATGACCCTAGTGTTGAGTACACCAGTCGGAGGTTAGACCAGCTTGATTGATGATTTATGGGGATGTAGACTGATGTTGGGACTATAATAGTCCAGTAAAGATATCTTTATGCTACAGATACATCCATACAATGTTATCTTTAGAATCGAATGGTTTCAATTTTTTTCATGTTGTTATCGAATGATTCTAGTGAAGAGTCATGTTTTCAGACATTAATGGACAATATATGTTTTTCATTGGTGAACAGAGTTGTCTGGTGAGAAGCCATAATGTGAAGCCTTTCCTTTCCTTGTTAGTCGAACCATTAGTGGAATCAGTGGATGTTACAAGTGTTATTTGGAAATTCTTGTATGTTTTTTCCCAAGGAGGTTGTGACTCTACTGCTTCAATGTGAAATTATGTTCAGGATAAACTTTCATCTTGGTGATTCTCTGGTTTCGATGGATCTTTATCAGATGATACCTTGTGAGATGTGGGAGATTTAGATCCAGATTGATGATCTAATGAGGAAGGGATTTATTTGGACCAATGTTTCACTGTGGAGTACTCCGGTATTGTTTATGAAGAAGGAAGACAATGGTCTGAGGATGTGTATAGACTACTAGAGGTCGAATCATGTAATAGTCAAGAATCTTTACTCTCTCTCAAGAAATGATGATCTTTTTGACCAACTGAGGGTAGAGATTTGTTTTTCCAAAATTGATATGTGGTCTGGATATCACCATTTGAGGGTGAAGGAGGGTGACATCTGGAAGACTACTTTTATGTGTAGGTGTAGAAACTTCAAGTTCATAGTTATGCCATTCAGTGTTATGAATGCACCCACTTTTTTCATGGGTCTAATGAACCCTGTCTTTCCTGAGTTCATGGACCAGTTAATCATTATATTAATCGATTACATTATGATCTTATCAATATCAGAGGAGGAGCATACTAAGAATCTAAATACTGTCCTAAAGATCCTTCAGCACCACCATCTATACAGAAATCTGTCCAAGTACATGTTTTATACATAGGAAGTCCACTTCCTTGGGCATGTGGTGTCTCAGCAGGGTGTGACGGTGGACCCGTAAAAGGTCACAATAATTGTTTCCTGGGATTCACCCAAGAATGTGGAGGAAGTTCACTATTTTCTAGGTCTAATAGGATAATACTGGAGATTCATACATGATTTCTCTCGATTAGAGGATCTGTTGATGATTCTGACCAAAAAAGGGGAAGTTTTTTTTATTAGTGATCAGTGTTAGGAAGCCTTTATCTATTTGACGGGGAAGTTGGTTAGTGCTCCAATGATCAGGTTTCTAGTGGAAGGGGTGATATTTGAGGTGGTTTTTGATGATTCCCGTCTGGGTTGGAGTTGTATACTGATGCAGTAATAAGAATTGATAACTTATGGGTTTAGGTAGTTACGTCCCCAGGAAAGTAAATATGCCACCCATGATATGTAACTTGTATCAGTCATGTTTGCTCTAAAGTTGTGGAGAAATTTACTCATTTGGGATCACTTTGTAGTCTTCACAAATCACAAGATCTTGAGGTATATCTTTTTTTAGTCAGATCTGAACTAGCAACGAAGAATGCAGATGAAGTTTCTACAATATTACGATTTTGAGATCACTTACACCTCATGGAAAGGAAATTTCATTCCTGATTCTATGAGAATAAAGTCGTAAAAGGTTGTAGTTTTAGAATATGGAGACTCTTGGAGGGCGATGGAAGTGTTGGATACCATGAACATAGATATGGGAATGGATAGAGGTAGACGCTTCCTATTTCAGATGAGAGTGAATTCTTCTCTGATGGGGTAGGTGGACGAGTCACAGTTGGGAGACTCAGAGGTATAGGTGGTGTGTGATCACATTGAATAGTAAAATGCTCTAGAGGGATGGGAAGAGGATGCTCAGAATCAGATGATGTTCTGTGGGAAGCTGTTCGTTCCAGTGGCGATGCGTGAGGAGGTTCTCTATGAGTTTCATAGACCACCACTAGCAGTGCACCTTGGTGTTTCCAAGATGTAATAGGGGATGATGAAATAGTTATGGTGTCCTAATATATAGTGGGAAGTGGTGGAGTTTTTGGAAATGTACCTAGAGTACGAGTAAGTGAAGGATGAGCACCATATTCCTGGTAGTTTGTTGCAGCCCTTAGATGTACTCATGTGGAATTGAGATGACATATAGATGGATTTATTCATAGTATTGCTCTTGGATTAGGGATGATATGATGAAATTCAGGTACTAGTGGATTAATTAACAAATTAGGATCACTTCATAGTGATTAAGGAGTATACCAAAATGGATGCCATAGCACAGAGGTATGTGGTTAAGGTGGTGAGGCTACATGGAGTTCTGAGATCTATTGTCTTGGATTGGGATTTTTGATTTACGTAAAAAGTATGGATAGGATTGAAACATTACATTGGCACTCATTCATGTGTCAACATTACTTTCCACCTTCAAAAAGATGAAAAAATAAATATAACCATCCAAACTTTGGAGGAAATGTTGTGTGCATGTGTTCTGGACCTTAGTGGGTCCTGGGTGTGATATTTTCCATTGGTATAGTTTTCTTACAATAATAGCTATCACTCATCAATTAGCATGGCTACATTCAAAGATTTATATAGAAGACTGTTTTTTTCTCCCTTATGCTGTAAGAAATTTTGGTAGGCGACTGTTCTTGGTCCATACGTGGTAAAACGTATGATAGAGAAGGCGTAGCTTGTATGTGAGAGGATGAAGGAAACACATGACCAACGTAAGTTGTATGAAGATCCTAGGATAAGTCCCTTCTAGTTCAAGGTTGGTGGCTATTTTTTCTTAAAGGATTCTCCTCTATGTGGGAATAAGAGGTTCGGTAGATGGATTAATATTTATACAAGGTTCATAGAATCTTTTGAGGTGTTGGGGTGAGTTGGTGATGTGGAATGTTGGCTGGAATAGACACCATAGTTTGGGAGGATCCATAACATCTTTCATGTCTACCAGATTTGTCAGTATCTTCACAATGGCTCCCATGTCATTGATTGGGGAGAGTTAGATATCAAGAACAATGCAATGTTCGTAGAGTATCCTGGGAGATACAAGATCATTAGAAGAAGGTTCCTCATGGGTGGACCATTCCCTTGGTTCGTATGTTGAGGAGGCACGGTGGCCTAGAGGAGAGTACTTGGGAGTGAGATTCAGCAATGCATGCCCAATACCCTGAGTTGTTTTGAGTTCTTCTTGTGTTTTTTAATATGTGATGTAGTGCATGACCTTATTTTCTATGATATGGATTGTTTTCTTGTTCTATAATATATGATAATGTCCTAAAATGTTGAAAGGGGAAACTTAATTATTAATTGTGATGCATTAATATGGATTCGATTAAACCATTGAAGGAGATTCAATGTCGCCTAAAGTGGAAATATTCTTGACATGGATGATGGAATTCCATAATATTTGTGTATGGAAAGTTGGTGTGTCAGGTATCTTATGGATGTTTGGGTTAAAAGATGTGGGTGGAGGTGTTCTTGGATCTTGAGGATTCACTTTATCTTTCGAGAAACACAAGGAGGTTTATCCTTGTTAGGTATCTTACGGGGTGGTTTTTTGGACCCCTCATTGTTCTGGTTTTGTTTTGAATCCCCTAGGATGTGAATTTTTAGGGAGGTATATGATGTAATGAGTCAAATTTTTCCGGTCCATTATTTTGTAAAAATCCCGTGTTTGTGGTATTCTTAGGGGACATAGTTGCTGGTTTTGGGGAGTTTTCAAAAAATCCATTTTTCTCAAATAGTGGCAATTAATGGTGGTGTACAGAACAATGGAACAATGAATAGTGAAACCAAATAGTGGCTCATCGAATGGTGTCTTACCAAAAAGTGACACCATGACTCACCCAATAGCGAGTCACTTCAAAGAGATTTCCAAATTTCTAATTTTCCCCAATTTCTCACATATTTTCCAGCTTCACCCCTCTTATGTTTTATTTTACATAAATCATGTTTAAATTATTAGTTAAGAGTTTATAAAGTCATTTCAAAGGATATTAATTATATATTTTTTATCCTAAAGCTCTAGGGACTTTAAAATAATCCAACTGTATGGTCTTGGCTATGATCTGACTTTAATGAATTTTGAAACTGTTCTTCCTTTGATATAGGATCTGGCTCTACAATGTCAGGATCTTTACTTCCCTATGTGTTTCCAATCCCTCATGGTGTTCCTAGATCCTTCCCTTCCTGTGGAGTCACCTGTTTTTCCATAGCCATCGATTGATATTTCTTTATAGTTTTCCCATGGAGTTTTCATACTACTCGAGCAACCAACAGTTTTTAATGCAAGGAAGAGTTGTTGATCATGTGCTATTTCATGTTTGGATTTTCTCCACCTCTCTTTTATTTTTGTAACAGGTGGGGTGGGAATAGTAATGTTCTTTTTTGAAAACAAAAAATAAAACTTTTAAAAAAGATAAATGCAAATATTAACTCGATAAAAGGTTGGGAGTAGATTTATGTTCATCAACAATTTTATTTGTTATCTTTGTTTATGGTATGATCTATTGTGGTCATATGGATTATAAAAATCATGAACATTGGTGGTATTTTCCTAGATATGGGTGATTTTTTATAACTGTTGTTGTTTCCTTATGAATTATTGGTGTAAATATCAATATTATTAATCACTTATACCCCGTTAAATGAAATGGATTCTCCATAATAAAAACCCTTGTGTGATCACACCTGTTTGTCAAAGTGAAATTAAAGAATAGTGTTTACCAAATTTGAATTCATCCTATTTGATAGGTTTGGCTATGTGCTATGTTCAATTGGGTTTTGTGAATTATGTGGGTTGTGTAGTGATACTATTTGGAGCACAGTTAGAGGTACATGGGTGGGTAGAGGAGTTGGTTCTGTGAGTTGGTTTGGTATGTTTGTGTAGTGGGGAAATAGTTTTAGTGGTGGATACTATAGTATTTTTGAATGGTGTGGTGCATGTGGTGAAATCGAATCTCAGGTTTAGAGATTGATTGATTGTGGAATGGATGAACTTGTCATGGAGTGTGACTACATCTTGATAGTGTTTGCGCAGCAAGGTTTCAGGGCTCGGATGTTGTGATTTCATGTTTATGGGTGTGTTGGGTGTGGTGTTGGTGTGTGGTGGGAATGCAAGCGGGTTTCATTCTATTTGTTTTTATTCAATGTGTGTAATCAAGGATTAAGCATGAACCTAGTTTATTTAATTAGGATATTCAAATACCTAGAATGGATGATAGTGTTTTAGTTTCTAGTTTCCTAGGTAGGGATAGAATAAAGAAATAAATGAATGAAAATTTTAATGCAGAATGAAAATTGGTTTCATGAAAGGTTTGGGTTAATGTTTTGGTTATGGATGTTATGTGGTAGTGCATATAGGTGTAGCAGTAAAAGTGGATTTTTCTAGGATGGTTGTTTTTTGGAAACCCTTCGGTTGTGATGAGTGTTTTCATACCTATATTTATAAACTTATAGTTCCTTGTGATTTCTATATTCACCCCACTTGTGTTGAGAACTACATGCTGAACACCCCTATTATTATGGGGGAGAGTTTCCTTTCCCAAAATCCGAATGGAAGGATAAAAGGATAGTTATTGGCTCTTCTACGCTACCTCTTCTATGAGTTTATCTCCCAAGACTCTTCGGGTAGGCTATAATTACTTGAGGTTTATTACCAAATTTATGGTATTGGTTTTATGAAATGTGGTTTTTCCCCAGGGGTCTTCGGGATGAGGCCCAAGTGTTTTTGGTAATGGGGTGGTATGTGTGAGGCCCATGTGTCTACAGAAAATGTTATAATGTGGTAGTGGACCATGTATTTGCGAGCAGTTTGTGTGGGGTTGTGGACTAGGTGTGTGCGGGAAGGTTGTGACAGTGGGACTTGTGGATGAGGTAGATCTATTTGGATGTTTTAGTTAACAAGTGGGAAGTGGTGTGGGGAACCCAAATATCGATGTGCTTATATTCTTACATTACACGACTTGCATTATTTGATCATAATTCCATGGTGAGGTTGGGGTGGATTGTGAACTATGTTGCGTTCTTTTAGAGTTTCTGCTGTTTCTCATGGGGCATTAGTATTCCTCTCCCACCTGTGCACAAGTGAATTTGGTTTTTCTATAATGAGTATACTTGTTGGTAAACCTACATATAGAAAAATATTTTGAAGTATCCAATTACATTACATGGACCATGATAGACCTTACCAGCTTGGATGTTGTTGACGGTTTTTTTGTTAGTGGTATGTTTTATTTCGGTACTTACATTGAAGTTTTTATTATATTTTTAGCAATTGAACCTTTAACATGCATGTGGATGGATTTTGGTTTGTTTTTATATATGTATCTTGGAGTTTTTTTAGGTTTTTTCATCTTATGTACCAATTTTGGATACTATAAAAAGGGTATTGCCCCCTTTTCTATGATATTTCTATACCCTTGGTGTTGGTTTCCACCCCAGGGCCTATTGGAGGCAGAACTCCAGGGTTATTATCTCTCTTTCCTCTAGAGGAAGGAACATCTTGGCATCCTGATATACCTTCCCTCATCTTGAAGAAGGTGTGTTATGACATATAATTATTATTTAGTATTATTTAATAAACTAAAATACTTTTTATTCAACTTTATATTGTATTTTAGTATAAGTTTATTTTTCCTTTTAAAAAAGTGTTTTTTTCTGGAAATAGTTCCAAAGTACATAATGTTTCTACATTATAATTATGTTAAATAATAATTAAGGAGGAATGTTTTAAATTAAATGTATAGGTTATTTGTCCGCAAATATTAGTTTATATTCATATATTTATTATTATTATACGTAGAGTTAATACAAAATCATATCATGCTTGAAATAACTCACTTCCCAAAAACCTTCTTTTTTTAGCACCACAACATGTATTGTTTAAAATTAAATTATTGAATCTTTTAGAAAATTAATTTGAAAAAATAATTTTTTTTCTATCATAATATCAAAATTATCTTTGCTTTATTTTTATTTTATTTTATTAAATTATTAATTTTCTGATGAATAATGAAAAATAATGATTATTAATTTAAAACTAACTTTCATTTAAATTATTTATAAATTATTATTATATTTTAAATTGATTTTAAATTAAAATTTCTTAAATTATATATATATATATATATATATATATATATTTAAAATGTAGTTCATTTTAATCAATTTAATATTGAAATTGGATATATAAACTTTCTAAACATTTGAACATTTTCTTTTTGAAAATCCACTTTATCGTCGTGTCTGCAGGATTAATCCTAAATTATAATTTTCCATTTTTGTGAATTGAGTGTTGAAAAATGGATTTTTTTTTATTTGGAATCGGAATAATTTATAATTTATAATAAGTTCAACTCCAGTTTTTTCTATTATGAAAGGTGAAAAGAGTAAAAATTAATTATTGTGGTTAAGGTAAAGATGAGTTTACTAAGGGTTAAACTAAAATGATAAAGGTTATATTGAACTAAATAATAGGATAAAATATATTTAATAGCCACATAAAAAACCAATAATATCTAAGGATTGGTAAAAATCTATTTTTTTAGTCTTGTGGCTTGAGAAAAATGTGGTTATAGTTTTTTATTTTGAAAATATTATAATTACTTTACTAACCTATACTATAAAAGGGAACCCCACCCCTTTGTTATTAATACATTCATAACTTTTTGGTTTATAATACACCTACCCAAATTAGTTAGTAAATTACATACCCTCATAATTTAGGCCTTATTTTTAGGATTTTTTTGTGAAAACCTCTCGGAGACTCTCAAAGAAGAGGTAATGTTCCTCAATGACAGTTTTTATTTTATTTCATTATCCACTTTCTTCAGTTATTATTAAAACATGTTTATAAAATTACATAAATATATTACATATACTTATATTTTGTTATGTTAATGAAATTATCTAGTACCATATCTATATCCATCAAATTGGTTATAAAATCAACGTTTTTGTGTCCGAAAGACCACCGCCTCACGAATTGATGTCATTGAATTTCCATTACCACCTATCACAGGCCGATATGATGATGTATATAAATTAAATAAATAATATTTATAAAATTATTATTCCTATAATGTCATTATATCATATATAAATTTTTACTTTCCATTCCTTAGGAGATAAGATTACATCATTCATATATACGTTGGATTACCTCCTTGCGAACTGATGTTATACATTTTCACTAACACATTACATGGAAGATAATAAGTACAATGTAAATAGATATATATGAATAAAATGGCATAATTATTACATTAAAGATATATTTATCATTCTAAAAATATAAATTTTTATTTTAATTCTTACCTTTTCACTCATTGAAAGATGATAACATCATTCATGTTTGCGTGGACTATCACCATCATAAAGAAATGCGACTCTCTACTCTAATCACCACATAACATGGATTGTATGTATAAGTATATTTTGGAGTAATAATATTTTATTTATGATATTATTATAATTATATAAATATTAAATATTAATTTCCTCCTTTCCATAATTATCGTTGAAAAATGGAAATGTTACTTATACGTATCTATAACCTACCTTCTCCATGTGGGCAACATACTTCATTTCTCAAAAAAACCATTCATCATTATTATTAAATTTATAATCAATGTATAAATATTATCAATATTTTTTGATTAACATTTTTCAGATGATGGAATCATGATAAAATTATGAGGACCTGGAAAATAACAGTTCAAAACGTACACAAAAAACAAAGCAATTATTACCTGAAACACGATTTTAATAAAGAATTATTAATAAACAGGTAACAAAAGGTAATAAGTAAATAATATATAATTATATATATAATTATGTTTCTTTAATATATTTATTATAAACTTATATAAATTATACATGAGATTTGAATGGGTATAAAGGATGTTGAGACTTAAGAGAAGAGATTACTGGTATCTCAGTTATTTCTGGGAGACATATTCAAATTCACCTCTTAGTTATTTTATGTGATGTATATAATAAACCATTGAAATGTTATATTATGAATATAACTAATTTAATGATATTTATTATTTATTTTATTTTATTATTTTATGGGGCTTACGAATCAAAAGATTACTAATGTGGTAAGGGATTTTCATCTCACTTTTTTACTTATGTTAGACACATGCCATATTCCCCACCTATTGATTTTATGTATTGTATATAATTCCTGTGAATGTATTTTATGATGGTTATTATTAAAATTATGTGGATTTGAATAAAAATTTTAGGATATCCCTTTCATGGTTTTACAATGAAAATGTAACCAATAAGATAATATATTTTTTTGTATAAATTTAGCTTCTTTGAGACATATGGTTATGTTGTGCACCTATATTTCTTTATATAGTGTATATATAGACACTTTTACATGGAATATCAAGAATGTATTTATAATAAGGATATTTTAGGTTTATTTTAATTATATTCCTTCATGATTATGATATTTTAATGATACCAAAGTAGTAAAGATTTTATGTTCTAATTTCATTGTTTATTTGGATTTTTTATAACTATGTTTTGAAGAATAAAAAATTTTGGTCGATATCTCAAGAAAATAATGAATTTTATTCACCAATAATTTTTTCACGTGAATAAAATTTCTGCCATAATTTTCCAATCTTTATCACTCAAGAGTTCAAAAAGAATATTTTTAAAATAAATCATCTTTTCAGTCGAAAAACCGTTATTTTCCAAAACCATATTTTTCTAAAAAAATAAAAAAGGTTTTTAAATGTATTTAATTACTTATTAAATAATTTTTTACTAATTTTATAATTTTTATAATTTTTTTTGAAATTAATATTCCCGTTGTTTTCCAAAAAATTCCCATTTGGATTTTACAGAAAATGTGAAAGGAAATTTTATTTAACACATGCAGCATGAAAGGGAATTTACTACTGTCATAAAATTTTTTTATTTGAAGAAAAGTATGTAATTTTTCATGTTTAATTTAAATGAAAAGTATTTTATAAAATTTTTCTATTATAAAACGTTTTTTAAGAGTGATAGTGTTATTTTCCCCAGTCATTTTTTTAAATATTTTTAATGCTTAATTTATAAGATTTGCAATTTTATTTTAAGTGAAAATAATTTACAAATAATTTTAGTTTTAAAATGTTATTTTGGATGAAATTTTATATTCCTCCAGAAAAATTCCATGTTATTTATATTTCCAGATCATTCTCCATCTAAGACGAAATCCTTTGATATAAATTATTATTTTTAGGGTATATAAAATAAGAATACCTTTATTATTATTTATATGAATGGATTATGATGAAAAAATGTTCATGAAAACTGTATCACTACCATGGGTTATAGAATGGAAATATTCATAAGAAGCATGATTCTATTTTAATGGGTTATTCTAGGATGAAATGATGAAATGATTATGATACCTGCCACTTTTTCATAGGTTATAATATAATGAAATTTTTATGAATCCCATTTAATTTTATGGGTTATAATATTATGAAAGTTTTATGATATTGTTGAACACTTAAATATTATTCTAATTATGTGATGGTTGGAACCTATATCTCCCTCTAATTCACTGGTTAATTATTTATATTTAATGAGATAGATTGGACTGGAATAGGGAGTGAAATCGGTTTATAAAGAGACATTGTGTTCTATGATGGTCTTGTGAGAGAACCATGAATACTATACTTATTTGGGGAGTATGCCCATTCCACTACTGTAGTCCTATAACATAGCCTTGAATACCATGGAAATGAATTTCTATTATTATGTGTATTCCACATTTCTATGGTTTATTCCAATATTATGATCTAATGGATCATATTCATTAATTTATTTATGATTCGGGACTTATGAACTGGTAATCCTTCTTTTTGACTCGATATTACATTCTTTGATATTCATGATATGGGTTTTAATTTTTTTCACATGTTTTTATACACTTATGTTAATATTATTCTTCTATATCTCTTTTTTACCCTTATTGAGAATCTATGCACACCCTTTATTATGTTTCCTTTCCCTAGGTTATGAAGAATGTTTTAAAGTAAGTTATGTATATTAAGAGAACTTAATTGGTATATATTTATAGAATATATTGAATATATTTCACGAATTAAGAATATTGCGTTCTATGTTTCTAAAGGAACTAATGTATTACAATCTTCTTGAGTTTTTTTGTGTAATGTAATGACAATTAATGTAAAATTATTTAGTTTACATATATAAGAAGTTGAGGTTGATATAGTTTTTAACAGAGTAAGGGTTTAATTAAACATTAGAAACTTGGATGAGAAAACTTTAGTGAGATCTTGATAGATTTTTCTATGGATATGTCTAGGGATTACTCTAAGGATATGTCTAAGGATGAGTCAATTTATAAGAAAAGTTCCTGTAAATTTGGTAATGGATGGAGTGAGTGGTTTCAAATAAATTAAATCATTTTCTTGAAACTATAAGTGTATGTGGATCTAGAATAGATGTACCTAGTGGTAATAAATCTGAAATGGGTGCATTGATATGGACTCTGTCATTACCTGGTGCATGATAATGATCCTTACTACAAACCTATTTTGACACTCTCAAGGGATATGCATTGAAAATTCAAAAAACTCTTTACCAATAATCAAAAAGGATTTAATTATATTATAAATATGAATGACCTGGGATAAACCTAATGTGTTATATATTAATAATTAGGTGACATGTTTTTGATTTCTTATGAGTGATTTTCATGATTATTTGGTTCCCCATTTTGATTATCATTTCTCACACTATGGTTTTTGGTTTTAGTCAGTGGTGGGCACAATAAGTAAGTAGGTAAAAATTTAATGTGATGAGAAATTTACTAATGATAAATAAAATGGGATGACTAAATGAGATAAGGATATTGTGATTATTCATAAATAGTTATTATAGAACGTGATTAAAAATATGAACCATAAATAACTCATAGAATCACTATAGAAGAGAAGGATAGAGATATATAATAGTTTGGTTAATGGATAACATGAAGGAATGGAGATTAAATTTCTTATATGTTAATATTTTGGGAATAGTTACTTAAGATAATATCTTATATGTATCAGAAGATGTTTTGAGTGTGGAAAATAAGGGCATAAGGAAATTAATTTTAAAATGAAAATGAAAATTCTATTAAATTAAATGGATGATAATAATTCTATCCCAAATGTATTATCAACTTTTCAATTTTCTATATGTGTAAATTATGGGAATTATGTAAGTTGATGTCCTAAGGGGATAACTCATGATTAAAATCAGTAAAGTTGTAATATATTTTCTATTGACAATGAGGAGACTATAAATGAAATATGAAAGGAAGGAGGCATTAAGGAATATGATGATGAATCAGAGTTAATGTATTGGGAAGGAAGTGGGATGAATAAATTTTTTTTGTGTTTTAATTTAATAATTATGTTATTACTCATGAAATATATAAGGGTAGATCATTATAACTATTTAATTAAGGATTGAGAAAAATATGTTTAACGGTGTTGATGCCCTAGAAAAGTGATTTAATGGAATGGTGATATTTTTATTATGGGAATATAACCCTTAATATGTTCCTTATGTAAAGAAAATGGTATTTAGTTTTGATAAAGAAATGATTGATAAGAATAAATTAAACTAGATAGTACTAAAGACCATGGAACTGATTAATGATTTGTGCAAAAAGTGGTTTATGTTATGATTGATGGATTTTACAACATTAATAGACTTGTGGAATATATTCAATGATATGAAATGTATTCAAGGAATAAGGATGAATATATATTTTAAATATGGTTTTATGGTAATTTAGTTTATTACCATGTTTTAATAGAATATATAATGAAGATATTCACATGTTTGGCATGTGACAATTGAGACATACTTCGTATTGTTTGGGGGATTAATGATAAGATAATTTTGGAAATTTCGGGACCTTATTTCTATAGTTTTGTTTTTTATTATTTTTCAAGGTTTATAAGGATAACCATTTATAAAAATGTCTAAGTCGAAATTTATACAAGGCTTTAGATAATAATGTATTATATCACCATATTAATATTTATGCATATTTTTTTTGTTGATAAATAAAGAGAGTTAGAATGACTTATATTTTTATTTATGTATATTATGATCAATTAGTGCTTGAAGCAAACATTACCTTCATTTCTTGGAGTAATATATGAAGTGTAAATTGATCAAATAATTACAAAAGGATGAAATTATGCTGATGAAATAGAAATATGTAAAGTAAGTACATTTTCATATGTTCTCATTATAGATGGAAAAGGAATTCCACAAAATTAGTAAAGGATAATAATGTAAAATGTTGTTTATTTATGATCATTTTTTATGATTTCAGTGACTTCTTCACACCCCATTTTTATATGATTTTGTGGTTATTAATTATCCATAGATCACCCACTTTCTTATGATTAATGACCTCTATAAAACTCTATAATTATTTAGGATTTTTTTAATGTAAAAAAATCTACTTCCCTTCTATTTAATCAAATGTGGAAATATTGTTATGATTTACTTTAGGTAATTATTATGTTCCTCACATTCCCATTTTAGGGGAAGTTTTATTATTAATTAGTAATATATCGTTTTTTATGAATGAATTTTCCAATGTGAAACCTTTTTTGATAGAGATTAATTTTGAGGAATAAATTAATTTTTTGTGGGGTACAATGTAACATCAAAATATTTTATGAAATATAATTTTTTAAATTTATTTTTCATTTTTATATAGTTTTTGTTACACACAAAAATGAGTTTCTTTAACATCATGCATGACACACACCATAAAGATTCAACGAATCCTGAAAAAATAATATTATAATATAGATGTTATGTAGGTGGGTATAAATAGTATTAACTACTTTATGAAATATACATTTAAATTTCTAATCAATATAAATTTATTTCTAAATTTTTATCAAAAAATAAATTAATATTTTTTTGAAGTAATCATTTTCATCAAAAATTTGTTTTCTTAAAAATGATTGTTATTAATTTTTAGGGAAAAAATTTTAAAATTAATTTATACAGATTTTATATATTTTATTTGATAAATTTAATTTCATTTTTCAAATCAGCATACAAAATTATCCTTTGGTGAAATTTTGGGATTTTGTTTTGGAAAAATATTGATTTTTACTGAATAGTGGAAAATACCAATTTTTGTAAAAATATCATTTATTTTAAAAAATTAATTAATTTTAATTCCTAAATATGTTTTAAATTAAAATATGTTTTATTTTGTAAACTTTTTTTAATCCTGATAACTTTTGGAACAAATTTATATTTAATTTTAGTATAAGTTTATTTTTGGGTTTAAAAAGGGTTTTTTTTCTGAAAAACTTTTTAAAGTGAATAATGTTTTTCCATTTTCATTATATAATATAATTACTAATGAGTAATGTTTTAAATTTAATGTATAGATTATATATCAATAAATTCTAATTTATTGTTATAAAATTATTATTTTTCAACACATAGTTAATATAAAATCATCTTTTGCTTGAACAACTTCAATTCACGAAAACCCTCTTTTTCATCGCGTATGTGACTGTCTTTTTAAATTTAGTTTATGAAAGAATTATAAAAATTATTTTAAAAAATAAAATTAATTTTTTAAATAATATTATTTGAATAATCTTATGGTAATTTTTTAATACTTACATGAAAATATTAATTTTCAGATGAACATTAAAAATACAAAATTTTAATTAAAAACTGTATTTTCGATTACATTATTTTTAAAGTTAAATTTTATTTTAAATTGATTATAAAGTTAAACTATTAAAATTATATATCTGTTAATACAATTTCTTTCATTGTAATCAATTCCATCTTAAAGTTGTAAGTAAGAACATTATAAACTTTCAAAAAATTTCCAATTGAAAACATGCTTTCTCGTCGCGTCTACGGGTTAAATTTTTTATATAAAATTTTCAACATTGTGGATTGAATTTATCAAAATGGGTTATGTCTTTTGAATCATAAAAATTAATATTTTATAATAAGTTAAAATTTATTTTTTACCAAAATGAATAGTGGAAACAGTAAAAATTAATTACCACTGTTAAGGTAAAAATATGTTTAGAAGTGGTTATATTAAATTGATAAGGGATAAAATGACCTAAAAACATGTATAAAATATATTTTATGGACATATATGGAACCAATAATTTAAAAGGTTATATAATACTGTATTTTGGATCCTTGTGTAATGAGAAATACTTTTTTATGTGTTTTTCTTTTTAAACAATTACAAGTTTGACACTCACCTCACATATAAATGGCCACCCCCTCTCCTCTCTTCTTCACACTGTAAAAACATATTGATTTTGAAAATACATACCCAAATCACTTAAAATAATTCCTCTCATCTTATTATCCTTATTTTCATTTGTATAAATATAACATAAGAGGTATTTTGGTGCAAACCTAAGGCGGATACCCGAAGAAGAGATAACATTCTTCAATTTGTTTTTTATTTTATTTACTATCAACATACATAAATTCAAATTATAACATTATTATATTATACCATAATCATTTTAAAAATATTTTTATTTTTATGTTAATTTAATGACCCAAAACCTTCTCAACTTCTGTTAAATGGTCTACGGAATCACGTTTTGTGTATATGTCTAACTACCACCTTATGAAAGATGTCATTCATTTTTTCATTATCACCTTTCACAGTTTTGTATTATGATGGATATAAAGTATATTTATTATATTTGGAACATTATTATACCTATTTTGTCATTATATAATATATAATCTTTTATCATTCCATTCTTTACTGGATACGATACCATCGTTTGTGTTTATGGTGGACTACCACCTCAAGAAGTAATCTAATTCGTTTCTCACTAATGATTTACATTGAAGAAAATGAGGATACATTTAATAAATATATTTGATATTAATGAAATAAAAATTATAATTATGAAATATTTATAATTTTAAAAATATATTAAATCATTTTATTTATTACCTTTTCACACATTGAAAGATGATTACATCGTTCCTGTATGTGTGGACTATAACCTTCACAAAGTGACAATACTCTCCCTTATCCTCACCACACCACACATATTATATTTATAAGTATATTTTTAGAAAAAATAATTTATTTATGATGTTATTATCATTATTTAATGATAAAATATTTCTTACCTTCTTTTAATAATGATCGTTGAAAATTTGAAACATTAGACATGCGTATGTAATACCCACCTTCTCCATGATCGTAACATACTGTATTTCTCAAAAGAATCATTAATTATTGGCCTTAAAAGTTTAATTAATGTATAAATATGATAATTATTTCATTATTATTTTTTTTGGAGATTATTTTACCATGTTAAAGCTAAGAGAAACAAAAAAACAATGAAGTAAAACAAATATGAAAAACAAATAAGTTATGATAGGAAACATGACTTTAACAAGGTATTTTTAATAAAAAGGTAATAAAAGGACATTACTAAATAATATATGTTATGATATATATATTTATAGTTGTTTAATATATGTATAATGAAATTATAGTTATTATTCATGAGGTTTGAACATGTTTGACGGATGTCAAGACCTACGGTATGAGATTTCTACTCTCTCTTTAATTTATAGGATACATATGAAAATTCACCACTTTAATTTTTTTGCGGTGTATATACTGACCCATTGACATGTTACATCTTTAATATTAATATTTTAATAATATTTAATGTTTATTTTCATCTTATTAGTTAATGGAACTTACAATTCAAAATATTACAAAATTTGTATAGGATTTTCATCTCACTTTTTACTTATCTGACACACATGTCATATTGACCACCTACTTATTTTATATGTTTTATATAATAACCATGAATTTATTTTAGTATTAATATAATTAATATTATGGGTATTTAAATATCCATTTTATGATCTTTATTCCATGGGGTTTATGGTTAAATAGAGTCCAAAGTAGTATGATTTTTGTCTCAATTTTCCTTCTTTGATTCATATGGTTCTGTTATGAAACTATATTATTTTAATATGTGTTTATCCAATCCCTATGAAATTTAATATCATGAATTTATTTATCCACATGATATTTTTATTTTATTTTAATGATAGTTATTCATGGGTCTCACTTTTCAATGTTACCAAAGTGGTAAAGATATTTTCTTAAAATCACACCGTTTATCAAAATTATTTATGAGTATGTTTCTACTGGTCAAATATTATGATCCATATATAAATAAACTCATGAATTTATTCAACTCTTGTTATGTAATGAGAATAAATTTTCTCCCTTTATTTTCCTCTCTTTATGTACTTAAGTGCTCAAAATTAATGTTTATAGAGAAATAATTAATTTTTCAAAAAAAAAACGTATCTTCCAAAAACAAGTTTTATTAAAAAATTAATATTTTTCCCAAAATATTCCTAATGATTTATTGAAGGATTTTTACCAATATTTTATTTTTTTTAAAAATGTTTTTAAACGAATATTCATGTCATTTTAAAAAAAGTCTCAATTATATTTTACTGAAAATGTGAAAGGAATTATTATTTTTAATATGCATCACATGAACAAAATTTCCCACCACCGTGATTATTAATTTATTTGAATATTCATTTATATGATTTCAGGTTTATTTTCAAAAAAAGTATTTTCAAAGTATTTTTTTAATGTTTTTTTCAATGGGGAGATGACATTTTCCTCATGAAATATTTTAAATTAAACTTAAAGATTAATTATAAATTTGTCAAGATTATTTTCTATGAAAATAATTTCCAAAATATTTTTAGAATTACACATTTATTTTCAAAGAAAATTTATCTTCTTCAATAAACTTTCTAAGTGATTTATCATTAAAAATAATTCTTAATCTAATATGGCATCCCATTATACAACTTATTCTTATTTGGGGATATGAACCAATGATATCATTCATATTCTTTATTAGAATTATTTATGATGATAAGATGTTTCTGAAACCTATTTATATTCTATAGTTATATCATGATAAAATTATTATCAAACCCACTTATTTTTCCACAGGTTATGCTATGATGAATTGATTATATGATTATGAATCCAATATCTATTCTATAGGATATGATATTATGATACTTTTATGAAACACAATTCATTTCACTATTAATTATATGATAAATTTTTTATAATCTTATGGAACACATATGAATGATTTTAATTTTATGATGGGTGGGACCTATATCACCCTCCAATGCATTTATTAAAGATTTATATGTAATGATAGAGATAATACTAGAATGGGTCATGAACTAAGTTTAGTAAGGGGATTTGTCCTTTATGATGGTCTTAGGAGTGAACCCTGAATAATATGATGAGTTATAGAGTAGAACATTCCACTATGATAGGTCCATAAGTGACCCTTGACTACCGTAGAAATTATTTTCTATGCATATGTGTATTCCACATTTCTACGTCTTATGAAAATATTATTATGTTGTGGATTATATTATTTGGTTTCATTATGATTTGGGTTTTATAAAATACCATTGTTTATTCTATGACTCGAGATTATGATCCTTCATATGTAGGGTATGGTTCTTAATTGGCATGCTCATGTTCTGATACACTTATGTTCATATTATGATTACATATCTCGATTTTTTACCCTTATTGAGATTCTAATCTAACCCTTTATTATGTTTCCTTTCCCCATGTTTTAATTAAATGTTTTAAGTAGGTTATTTGTTGAAAGAATACTTAATGGGATGATATTTATGGGATACATTTAGGATCATTCGTGAATTTAGAATATTATGTAATATGTCTTCAAAGGCACTAAACTATTATGGTCCTCTATTTTGTGTTTATGTAATGAAATGAATATTAATTTATAAAGATATTAAATCCATGTATAATAATATTGGGTATCTATAGTCACCTATATACTATTAGTGATTTCAAAAGTTCTCCATGGATTTCTATTGAAGAATATCAAATCTTTTTACAACATATTGATGTAGTTGAACTACATGGAAATAGGCAAAAGTTTCCACTACAAGGGAGGAAAAATTAAACTCACATTTTTTAAGATGGTTTATCCTAGTTAGTGGGGAATAATAATGTGATACATGATACGTGGTGAATAAAATACCTAACATAGTTGTTTTCATATTCTAGTAGACCATCCCTTGAGGTTCCCACATGGTTTACGTGTTTTAGGTTGTCACTGTGTAATTCAAATTTAAAGGATATATTCTTAAATATTTGATTTCATTTTTTAATAATAAAATCCATTTTAATATTATATGTTTATACTATAAATTAATCCTTTATATTAACATGTAAGAATATATAAATATATTAAAATATGATTTAATGTATATAACTTTAATCTTGTTAACAAATAAACTTATTAAATATATATTTGTAAATATCATATTGTAATATCCTCTATTAGGTCACCTCTACTATGACCAAATCTTACAACTTCATAATTTAATTATGCCTACCCTATTCCAAATTCTTCTGATTAATGATGTGGGTTGATGTAAACTGATGGGTGGAACTGTATCCTTATATACATGTAACAATAATTCCCAGTGGAAGTAAAATTTAGGAAACAATTGTCATAAATTAACAATAGTATGAGTTAAAAAACATAACTAAATGAAAAAAATATCAACACTATTATATATTGAAATGTTCTTCGATATATTTCATAGAAGTCCTATAATATAACAATATATCTAATGGGAAGATCATTGACAATATGATCAAAAGGAAGAAAAGATAATGGTTCCATATAAAAGACTAGTACCAAGCCCCTTTCTGGTCACATATCCCTTCTATGTAAAGTTCTACCAGTTTATACACCTGTATCAGTGGGAACGTTACCAACACACGGGACATGAAACATGGATTCTTTTTGGTACCGAGGTTCCTAATATGGTTGTGAGTAAAACTAAGTCAGCCGCCACTAATAGTGACCCAAATTAGTTCAATAAATATAAATTCAGGAAGGATATGAAGTATCATTAAGGAATAAATAAATAACTTGTCACCATATAGAATGACTATATACAAAATCATGACTGAAAATACATACATTGGTAGGTAATAGAATTCCAAAATATACCCATGATTTGAACACAACATAAGCATGGATAATGAAATAATCTATATATAATAGTTATTGTTAATGGGTTATCATTATCAAATATACTATGTAAATGATGCACCGCCATCAAAAAACCATCCCTAATAATGATTAATCATCAATCGAGTATTAATGGAGAAGGATACCCCAACCAGAAAACAAGTAATCATTATTACCAAGTAGAGAATATACTACTAATACCCATCTCCAATTGTATATTGTTCCACTATTATACAACTCCATTAGAATATATACCACCAGTAAAAACAAAAAATTTAATGATACACCACCATAATAAATCTATTAGGTGGAATATATACTTCCACAATAAAATTTTAGGTGGATGATATACTAATTATTATAATATATGGATGAATGAGGCACTATTATTCGCAATCTATTTGTGGAAGATGTACCACCAGTACCAATATCCAAATGGATAATCCACTAGTAAGACAACTTATAATAACTCATATTTTTAAAATTTTTATTTCATGATCTATTACATTATGATACACATAATAGAAAAAAATTAAAGGGGCATAGTTTCCATGAATATTTAGATACATATCATTATATCATGAAATAATAATACAACCACATTATTTATAAAATACATAAAATTCACTTAAAATTCCACGGATATTTTGAAACTGCACCAGATAAGATAAGGACATACATAAGAAATGGGTGTGCTAAAATGCGCAGTAAGATAATAATCAACGTATAGTATGAAGAAAGGAATAACATATGAGTCAAGTGGTATAAGATGGTGAATTAAAATGTGAGGATCATACTCATTGGTCACCTACTTATAACAAAAAATATGACATAAAGGAATTATAGAAATGTGGGAACAACATAAAACATGTCATCCTAATCATAAGTCAAGACTAGACAACAAGGAATCATAAAATAATTTTTTAAACTAACACCCCATGAACCATAAATGGAGTTTCATGAGATAAAAACATTACCAAATGTATTGAATATATATATAACTTTGGTCCCACTCATCATAAAGATTATCATGTGAGTGTATTTTTTTGAAACATATATCATAAACCATAAGAATTCATTTCATCAATGTTAGTTGCTTGATTACGAAATGTGGGCTGAATACAGAGATGTACCCAATCAATGAAGGTGTGGTAAAACTAGGTGAATACACTTGAGTGGATATAGGGATGTGTATTGATAACAAATAAACATATCAAGGAACAATGTGGGATAATTTCTCCAGCATAATGGGTATTCATAATGATTCAGGGAAGGGATTAATAGGAGTTAAAGAAATAATCTCATTACCTGGTAAACATAAGTATAATAAATCTATGTTTAAAATAATTTCAATATGGAAAATTTTAATTAAAAATAATTAATAGAAGTTAATTATTTGAGTGAATATATGGAGAAATAGAATCACTTACCATGAGAGGGTGCTTCTAAAAGCTTAGTAGGATCATATTAAGAGATTTATAAAACGTTGGGAGGGATATAGATAGTTAAAGGGGAAGGAAATTTATGACCAATGCGTTCATAGTAAGTATGAATGAGAATTTGGGTGTGTATTTATAGAAAATGTCAGGGGAATTTTTTATTATTTTCTAAACATAGGTTTTGGTCTGCAAGGAATAAAATAATCAAAACCATAAACCTTCCCAGGTCTTTTCCTAAATTTTCTACCAAATAAGAGTGTTTTTAAATATTTTATTGTATTATAAATCTAAATAATTAAAATAATATGATTCATGATGTTTATGTGAGTCATGTTCACAACGAATTATTTTTAAAACAATAAAAATATATTATATGTTTTACGGGATTAATTATTAGTTTTTAATGTTTATAAAATATCTTAAAAACACATTATGGTAAAGGGTAAATATATTTTTTATTGTGGACACCTTTTATAGTATTAATTTTATAAATTTTTGGATATTATGAAATTATAATACATTGTGTATATTTATACCATATTTATTTTTTACCCAAAAATTTGGTTGTCTCAGAAATGTATAAAAAAGTCACCATTGTCTAATTTTTATGTATTGATTTCAAAAATGATATTTATTTTATAAATATAGAAATTACCAGTCATAAATTAAAATTCTTATTTATTAAAAATAGTAGTTTTTATGTCACAAAAAACATTTTGACCATTATAAAAGTTATATGGGACCTCTTTAAATTATATGATCATTTATATATAAATAAATATTATTACATAAAACATTTTCAAAGATATAAAATTTATTAATAAAATTGTTTATTTATAATGTGTTTTTAAATTGAAATTGTATATATATTTCCCAAATGAACTTCTTTGGTTTCTTCATATAAAAAATATGATTTTATATTCCTTATTATATAATTATGCATATATCTAATGTAATGATGAAAATGGATAAATATAAAAACTTCTTATTAAAAAGTAAAAATAATTTTTTTTGAACTGTTGGGGTCTAGATATATGACCCCTTATCAGACCATCATATTCCAAAAATTTAAGATATGGGATGCTAGTAATTTCATGGGGTGGTTTGATGAACATAGTTTCATAGGTGATCAATTTTAGACTGAAATTTTCCATTAAATGGATTTAGTTATTTTTAGTTATTGAATATCATCTTGATATTTGTTAAGCTAAAATCCGAGTGATGTCATCTCCCTCTGAAGTTATGATAAGTTGGCATCATAGTGTATGATCCTATTGGTTGAGGCCATCGCTTCTTCCCTCAGTTTCGATTGGACTTTATTTTAACCATTAATATTTAAAAATAACAATGTTCACTATATGATTACTATATTAATAATGGTTATAAATCTTAGTGATATATAATCATGATAGAAAAAATATCAATATATTTTTTAACTATCCAAAATAACAAATTAAATATAGTGAATTCATTTTATATAACCACATTTATTAATAAGGAATTTATGAATTCATAAGGATATATCATTTGTAAATGTTTGGGTCATTACATTCTTCCACCTTATTAAATTTCACCCTTAAAATTTTATTTCATAAACTAAAATAAATGAGGCTAATTTTGTTTCATCTCATATTCCATTTACCATGTTTTATCCTTAAACTTGTGGTTCCACAGTAGTTTGCTGATCAGTTTAGTTGTCTTATTTCGTATATTTTCATCTCTATGACCTACAAGCTTCATTGGATGAAATTTGTATTAAAGATCATTAACCAATGGTACCAATTTTGTATTGAGTACATTTTAGGGGCTTAGTATGTACTTCCTTAATAGATATACATTGAACACATCGAGTACCTGATATAGGTTTAGTAAAAGTGGTTATTGATAAAAAATGGATACGATATGATCAAGGATCCCAAAGGGGTTGATGTATCTAAGAATAAGAATTACCATCTTCCAAAACCTCATTTATTTATTCTATTATGATATATGAAGGAACAAAATTTATATCCAATCTAAAACTCTAGATCTCGTCTGCATAACATTTCTCTCAACTATTCATAGATTTAATATAAATATGAATGTTTTAAACATTCTCCAATATCTCCTATATAAGATTAGGTCCCATAATCTTCTTCTCTTAAAATTTATCAAACCGTGTAGGGGTCTGACACCTCATCCCAAATAGATCCTCATAAGGTTCAATTTCAATGGTAGAATGGAAACTATTCTTATGTGAAAACTCTACCACATATGGTGATGATATGAATTTCATTTGAATTCCATTAAAAAGGATATCACCATAACCTCTATAGTGTGAGTGGTTCTTTTAGATTGACTATTTATTTGGGGGTGATATGTTGTACTGAAACTCAATTTTGTATCCAATAATTTTTGAAGGCTCCTCTATAACAATTTGTTAAACCTCAAATCAATATCAAATATAATAGGGAGTGGTACTCTATATGATCTTACCACTTCTTGTATGTATATCTTGTAGATTTGTATAGGATATAAATCTTGATTGATTAAAATGGAATGTACTATCTATGTAAAATGATAAATAAATACCCAAATGATGTTATTTAATTTATATGTCTTGGGGTGTCCAATGATGAAATATATGGTTATGTTTTCCCATTTCCACACTGGTATGGGAAATGGATGCACCATAAAAATAAACTTATTTCTTATAGAGTTGATTTTTGGCACACAAACCATTAAGATACGAATTATACAATGAACCTCTTCATGTTATACCACAAAGAGTTTTTCATTAGATCTATATACATATTAGTTCTTACTTAATGAATATGAAAGGATGTGCTATGTGTATCATCTATAAGTTCCCTCTTTAGTTCCGGTTTTAATGGGTCATATATCTGTGTTCCAATCCTTATCAAATCATCTTTATAATAGTTAACCCCATAATATTGGTTACCAATCTCTATAGATCCTTATCAATTATAGGAATACATGATCCCTTTATGAGTGGATGGTTGAGCAGTTATTTGAGTAAGGTAGAATGATGTTCCTTTTTATGATTTCCATGTACATACTTTGAATGTACAAGAAGATTATATCCCTCTTAATCCGCATCATAGATAAGGTTACAATATTATTTCTACTCAGAGAAACTTACAGTTTATTTAACTTCTGAATATTATAATGGATTGAATAATCAATATCGTCAATCCGTACTAATTGCCTTCATTGGTGCATATTGAGATCCTTTTGTGTGAATATATATTTGAGGTCTTTGTGATTCAAATATACTTCATAATTTCCCATATGGAGATATTATGAACAAATATATATTGTGAATACCAATAAAGATAATTCTAGATCTTGTGTTATGTAGTTCTTCTCATGGATCATTAACTTGTGGGAGACAGAGGCTATTAATTTTTCGTTTTTAATGAGTATCAAACCAAATCATTTTTTAGATGCATTAATACAAATAAAAAATCCTTCTTTCCCACTAGGTAATTTAAGTACATATGTACTTATTAGTCACTATTTTAACACTTTAAATCACTCATCACATTAATATTTCCAGAAAAACATCACTCCCATTCAAGTGATCTTGGTTAGTGGGATAGAAAATAATGAAATTTTCTCAAAGATCAATGATATTACATATCTAATCCAAAGAAACTATATATCTCCATAACATATATTGTTCTATAAAATCCTTAAATTTCCTATTTCATCAAAGGATCTATATATATCTATTTACTGGTGATGAAAATCCCAGAAATTGTTAATTTCTCCATTGGAAACACTCATTTATTATACATGACATATAAAATTTTCTTTCAAAAGGTATTTAGTAAAATATTGAATTGATTTTCATGTTTCTCGTTTTTATAGAGTTGATAAAAATATCATCTATAATGACTGCCAAATTTTTTTCGATATAATTCCTAATGACACTATTTATTAAATCTATGAAGATAGATATAGAATTGGAGAGTCCAAATGGAATTACAATGAACTACTAGATTTTATTAAAAGTAGTCATGTGGATATACTTCTTCACCATTACTTGATAATATCACCCTCGAATATCCACCTTAGAGAAGTATCGATTTTTATGTAGCTAATTGAATAACTCATCAATCTTTTGATAGTGATATACATTCTTAATCATGGTCTCATTGAGATCAAGATAATAAATGTATAGGCTCATTTAACCATCATTTTTCTTAACGAAAAGGATCGAAAAAACCCATAGTGAATCACAAGGGTACATAAACCCCTTATAAAGATTTTATTGTCCTTTATTTTTCATATCATCATGTTCTAAAATGACTATTCAATATAGTGTCTTGGATATTGGGAAATATCCAAGTATAAGTTTGATTGAGAACTATACCACTTGGCCAGAAGGAAGACAATGAAATTATTCAATGACACATCAACATATTCTCTTATAATGGGAATGTCATCAAGCATGGTATTTTACATAATCTTAGTTATTTGTTCTTGAAATTATTTCTCATAATTCAATAATATCCATTATCGAGATAATCATTTGAAAGGAGATATATCCCCTCTCCTTAAAAGTTCATATAATCAAATAGAGATTCATGATACAAAATGAGATTTAATTATAGAAAATATTTATGTTGTATATACACTAGTAAATCCAACCCATACCCAGAATATAATTGAATTCAAATAAAGAGAGTATCATAGGATTTTTTTGGGAAATTTTGCCAAAAACTATTGATAGGTGAGAGGTTATATACTTGGGATAAAATATTTTATGCATTTTACATTATCATCAACAACTTTAATGGAATATTTTGAGGAGGTGTTTGAATAGTTAATCTAAACTTGCGTGATATGAAATATTGAATAGAGGCAAAAAAAGTATGTTCACTATTATTTAATGAATACTATTGTACATTTCACCAGCTTATTATTAGGATCCATTAATATAGTTATGATGGAATATTCTAACCCATTTTCTCTAGGGCTTGGATGTTTTCCCCCATTTTTCTAGATATGTCATTAATTAGTTCATTGGTTCTCATACTCTCCATGTTACTTGCAATTCAAACATTAGAAAATAAAATAATGGTGTAATAGAACTATTATTTTTTTCATCATATTAGTGGGATTATCCAATTAGTATATTCGAGCTAGGTACCCCTCCTTCCTACACCTAAATAATTTCCTTGTCCCCTTCATGATATTTCTTGAATTCACCTTCCCATTCTTTTAATAAGTAGTATTTTGTACATTCTTACCACCATGATTTTTTATCACTCTAATAGAATTGAACTCCACTATTTGTTAACTATATGTAGATCTAAGAGACCCTTGTGATTTACCAATATCCATTTCTATTATGATTTCACATCAAATAATTCATTTATACCTGTCAAATTATTGATTTTAAAATGTTTTCAATAGATTCATATTTATCCGAAAAAATATCAGTCAACATAATTTTTGGGTTGATGACACAGATATAGGGATATCATGAAATTATTTTGAAGTCTTCCCCGTATAACCCATTTTATTTGTTCTCTATTTTCTTAAGGCCATGAAACTCTATCCACATTTTATAATATAGTTTTCTCAAAATATATTTACCAAAAAACATTTTCTTGAATTCTTTTCAATCCATAAAATCAATCTCCTCCTTAAACATTATATTTATGATCAAAATCCTTTATTTATTTGAGTCTTTCTCCTTATGGTAAACATCAATCATGACCTTCTATTTCTCAGAACATTGAAGTATAGAGAAGATATTTTCAAGGGAGTCGATCCATTTTTCTACAATTAAGGGATTAGAGGATCCAATGAAAGTCATAGTCTTATGTCTCATAAAGGTCTCAACTATGACCTTATATTTCTTTGGTGGATTTCATTTTCCCCATATTTATATTTATTTTTAAAAATTGATCTATTTGAGTAATTATTTTTATGTATTTATCTATTCATACTATGACAACCCATAACTTTTTTAGATTTTAATTCATGATTTTTTATATAAAGATGTCTAATAGAATCCCAAAAGATTGAGAGGCTAATTATACTTGGGAAATTAGATAAATAAGACAACATCATTTAATAGGGATAAAATTATATTCATTAAAACACTATAAATGACCTTATAATTACATTAATATAATAGAATTACATGGGATAACCTGAGGAAATACATAAGAAAGGGTGTGCTATAAATGTTTATAATGGAATAATAAATGAATAACATGATGAAAGAAGTACATGTGAGTCAATAAAAATATCATTGTTTGATAAAGGGTGAGAATTATAAACATTAATGTCATATCATGAAATAATATGATATAATCATGTAAAATTAGGAAATATTCAACAACATAAAACATGAAATCAAAATCATAATTCGAAGATAAATATTAGGATATCACAAGATTGTGTTCAAAGGGAACCCCGTTTTTTCACTATATATGACATCTCATTAGATAAAAATAATACACAATTCATCAGAGGGCTATATAATTCTTATCCCACTAGTCGCGTTGATATCTTTTATATGAAATTATGTTCCAAATAAATCATAAAAACATAAGAATAAATTTCATCACTTTTAATAACATAATTAATGAATGTGGGATACATAAATTGATTTAACCAATGAATAAAAGATTTATATGGCTAGGTGTATACCCTTAATTGGAAATGGGGATGGGTATTCACAATACCAATGTTTGCAATAAAAAACCAAACAATATATTTGGTAGCATAATATGCATACATTAAAATTTTTTCAAATGATTAATGAGTGTGGAAGGTGGTATCTCATTACTTTGGAATCATAAATAAATTATAGGGATGTATAAAATAAAATTAAAACATGAAAAATTGGAATTAAAATGGAGAATTTTAAAAAAATACTTGATTAAAAAGGAAGAGGGAGAGAGAATCTATTACATTGAGAGGGGGATTCTAAAATAATGAAAGGAGATTATTACGAGCATAATAACACCTTAATAATGAATTATAGAGGAATATAGAGTGAAAAGTTTCACTAAATCGGTTTTGAGTGATGTGGATTGTGCTTTTGGGTGAGTATTTATAGCAGGGATACAAGGAACTCATCATGTACATGAGATAAGTTATGTGGAAATTCTAATTGATAGGCCACTGCTCCAATGTGTCCAAGGATATACAAGTGGCCGATGTATCTCATAATTTGAATTCACTTCTTCCCAAACCTCAGGAAATTCTTCCATTGTGATATATAAATGAAGACTTTATCTCCACCCTGAAACTTTCACTCTCATCGGTGATCGTATGCTTTTATTTTAATAGAATTTTTAAGGATTTAATATGATATTAAATGGTTTGAACCCTCTCTATAATATGTTGGACAAGATCTGACCCCATATACATGCTTGTTCCAACATCATCCAAGCATGTTAGAGTCTGACACCACTTCACATACAGAGACTCAAAAGGTTCAATTTGAATTAAATAATGTAAATTATTGTTATATGGGGACTCCACTACAAGAAGGTGAGAGTCCCAATATCCTTTAAAATTCATTGAACAATATCTCATTATATTCTATAGAGTTTTAAGGGTTTACCCTGTAATGTCACATAAATTATGTATAATTTTTTATTTATATGGAATTATTACGAGACTGTGAAAATTGATGGTACATCATTATGAGGTCCAAAGTGCTCAGAATGATCCTCCAAAAAATGTTAAGCTTTAAATAGTGTGTGTCAGTCGGTTTCCTAAAAAAGTGGAATAGCTATTAAATAGGTTCCCATATTAGAAATCTGAGGACACCGTTACATTTAGGATAACATGTTTACCCTAGTCGCGACATATGTTTAGTAAACGTAGGCCTTCTATGAGAAACCCCAAAAATGCAATAACCATAAATAAAATAATTAAACAAAATTGTTTATTTTTTAAATACTTTTAACTCATGAATGGAGAGTCGGATTAGAAATCCTAGACCACCACTGAACTCATGAGGGTATGATTTCATTGGGAAGAGCCTAACCTCGCTTGGTGCGGTTTGAGGGAGACTGTTAATAATTTTTGATCATCTTTAAGGTACGTTAAGTAAACATGTAGGCAAAAATATCTATCTTTTGGACCATTGATCTGATTAAAAATCCAACAAAACCATTCAATTTGCAGTGCTAGGATTCACTTAGTCAAAGCTAATCTTTGAATGGAATGGGTCAGATAAAAATGTTAATTTTTGGACTTTACAAAAAAATAAAATAACTCCTTGAGTTATTTTATTTGATTTTGTAACCATTGAGTGATATGGCGGGGCTATAGAGTTGGTCAGTCATACTTAATGGAATAAATTTAATGATGTGACCCTTGGGGTGCATAACCATGTCGTTAGATGTTTTAATGAAACATTAAATGCAGTTCATAAATGAAATGAATTAATGAAATGCAACGTGATAGGATTCAATGTTTTGTTTAAAAAATGATTTGGCATGGGATTTTGGCACTCAATAGAGGATCCACTAACAAAGTTCCATGAAACCTTCCACAAACCTAGAACGAGGCTTCGAGCGATTGTCGTTGAGGGAAATGGTGGGAGACAATGAATGTCAACAATCACTTTCAGACGTGGACACCCCTTTCTCTTCTGCAAAGCCTTCCATAAAACTCGATGAAGGGGTTGTTATTAAATTCAAGTAATCTACTGATTTAATTCCTCATTCTTGAAAAACATGATGAACATGGATAAACTAAAATGAGTTGATCTGCGATTCGTATGAAACTGCAGGAAGTTTTTTCATTAAATGATTGAATGGGTTTTATCATAATTATGTGATGTTTTATTTACCTCTAATTGATATGATGCTAACGCAAAGGGTGTGGTCCAAATGAAAAAGTCACAGACCCTCTGTCGCTTTTTTTTACAATTCTTCTTGGATGAAGCTTGAACTGGAAGTCAACTTGAATCTGACTGACATGTAGTGATGACATCAAATTGGGAGGCTAGTAGGCACATTCAGAAGGAAAATGGACCACCAGAGATTACGTGGTGGCCCACTGAACATCTACTGGTGCGGTGACCGGTATTGTCTGGCCATAGTGGCAGCGGGCAGAGCGCCGTCATGCGCCCCATAGGGGAGACATGACATAAATTTGTAGAAGTTGTAAGGGTGGTTGGCTCTTGACTAACCGCATTGGCGGAAGGTGGTGCGCCGTCGTGTATGACAGTTAGGAGGCCGTGATATCGAAGCTGCGATAGAGGTGAAGGAAACCATTCCCCGCATGTCCCGCTGATAGGAGAGCGGTGCCAGGTGGTGCCTTCTGTTTAATACCCCGAATGGCTATGCTGTTCGTAATGGGGGAGTGACCCCCTAAGGTCACCTGGCTGGCGGACTGCGCCAGCCATCAGATTTGGTCGCCCTGCGGTTAGGGCTGGTCCGTAGCCTTGTGTGCCGAGCCCACGGCCCAGCCCACCCGGGCTAGCCTAGCATGTTTAGGATGAGCTATGTTGGACCCGTACCGTGTTGGGTTGACCCTAACTGGGTCAAGTCGGGTCGGTTCGACACGATCAGACCAAACCCAGACCCTTTTCATCCCAATTACGCTTAAAAGGCCATATCTCGCAAACCATACATCCATTTGATGAACCGTATGTGGAATTGGAATCCTTGGAATGAGAATATACTTTTGAGATACTCCACCTGAGTTTTGAAGAAAGTTGGAGTATGGCTGGGTTGGGTTGAATCCGAATCCAACCGGGCCCTCGGTACTAAAATGCCTATAACTCACATACTAGGCGTCTGATTGACACGCCGTCTGCCACATTGGAACCCTTAAGACATGGTGGTACTTTAGGTTACTCCTTTTTGAAACATTGGGGAAGTTCAGGCACACCCAATATCTTGAGGAGTATATATTAATGAACTTAAGAGTACAGAGTACAGAGAGTCCTGTGGCAGGCTGTCAATTGAAGAGAGACCCTGTGTAGATCAACATTATAGAGACCCTATGTGGATAAATAGTAAAGAGACCCTATGTGGATCATAATTATAGTGACCATGTTTAGATCATCATTATAGAGACCCTGTGTGGATAAACATTATTGTGACCCTATGTGGATCATCATTATAGAGACCCTCTATTGATCAGTATTATAGCGACCATGTATGGATCATAATTTTAGTGACACATTTGTGGATCAGCATTATAGTGACCCTGTGTGGATATGCATTATAAAGACCCTGTGTAGATCAAAATTATAGAGACCCTATGTGGATCATCATTCTGGTGACCCTGTGTGGATCAGTAGTGCGCGGCCAGACGAGGACCAGCCTTAGAGTAGCCCATCGTGGATCAACAACATATGACCCTGTGTGGATAGATAGTTGAAAAAATACTTTGTGGATTAGTTGTGGAAACTTATTAAAAGAAAAATGATATAGATTAAGACTAATCATCTTTTTTCGTGAACTTTGAGTCATATAACTAGTTTTAGTTGAGTCTTTTTCTTTGTACTTTGTGATTGAAATCATGCTTTGTGGTTTTTCTTTATGGAATTCGGAGATACCTTCAGGGTTCTTGGGGTCCCTACTTAGTATTGTTATACTCGACCCTACACGGGCTCCGCCCTCACTTTGTTGTGTCTTGTGCAGTCGACGAGAAGCTTGGATGACACTATAGGATCCAGGACCAGGCAATGCACAGAGGTGACTGGTTGATGTGGGGAGATGTGGAGATGAGTTGTACCTACCTTCCTGGTAGGATAATTGGTGGGAATTCTCAAGAGCTTTTTTCTATTTTCTGTTGTAGTTGTATCTTTTCAGTTGGACTTGTATTCTGGCCCCTTTACTTTCAATAAACACTTTACAGCTTTACTTCATGGTTGCATCTTTTTGTGTTCTTAGAATGTGTGTTTATAAAAGTTTAAATGCAATGCCTCTCTGTTTTATTTTAGACACCTTTCTGGTGCTAGTTGCCAACCCCTGGCCTATGGAAGGCGGGCTTGGTGGAGTCGCAACACAGACCCCAAGGGACGGGTCATGACAAAGTGGGGTCAGAGGAAGTCAGTTCTACTAGAAGAACTAAGAGTCTATGTTTTCAATGAAGCAATGGTGTTAAGTGTCTTGAGTTCGGGTTTCAGTTTGGGGAGACCAGTGTTGGTGCAGAAGCTGACATATCCATACACTAGGACCATGAATTCTTATTTCTAACTGTATACATGAAAACACTAGTTTCATGTGTTTTGATAATGTAGTATTTTTAACAAAACATTGATTTAGCTCAACAGGTATAACTTATTGACCATGGTTCATTTTTATTATCTGTCAAGATGCCTCCACACAAACAGTTAGCCAGGATTCCATTCCCTAACCTTGAGGATGGTCCACAGTTTGATGTGGCTTCATTACAAGGACTTTTGCTCGAGATGGTACCATTGGGCGGTGTACCAATGATACTGCTGCCTGTTGGTCAGCAGTTACTACCGGCGCTATCGGTAAAGGACACATAGAGGCTGAATGCCTTACATGAGTTTCAGTGATAGATACCCCTCAGGTTCTGAGGCGATATCGACTCACAGGCCTCTAGGGACTAGACAGTGGTGGTTACCATGTTTCCATCTAGGCAGGGAACCATTAGATCGTATGGTGGTCCTATCAGTGAGCATTCTACGTGGCTCTATAGGGCAGCAGATGTGAAATAGGAACT
The DNA here is from genome assembly GCA_963277665.1 of Viscum album. NCBI lineage: Eukaryota > Viridiplantae > Streptophyta > Magnoliopsida > Santalales > Viscaceae > Viscum > Viscum album. The sequence goes on along the minus strand of OY728142.1, from coordinate 1,716,576,156 downwards.
TGGAGAGCATCATGAGGTGGTATACATTTCAACATGTTACAACTACCACCCCAATGGGGTTCCCACCATGCTCAAGGAGCTGGAAGACAAGGGAAGGGAGTATATGCATGCGGTCAAGGAGTGTGACCCATGGGATCCATGAATGATTTGATGTATGGTTTTTGTCTACTATTATCTTCTGTATTAATAGACATAGGTACAAATCATTCCTTATTGACAAAAATCTTGTTTAAGACCTATAGTTTCCGATTAAACCGTTGACTTGACCCTTATGTTTGGAGATACCTATGGGAGGATACTTGACAATAACACATATTCTGATGGTATAATATGATCCTTGAGGTGAGAGTTTCAGTTGGAAACAATTAATGGAAAAATTGAGACCTTACGACGTTAGTCTGGGTATGGAATGGTCCTCCACAGTTCATGCTCAAGTTTATCGTTTTAGGAAAAAAGGGTGAGTTATGTCCCTAACGTTGGAATGGGGTTTCCCTTGGTTAGCGAAAAAGGAAATGCAGACAGCCCGAGATAAAATCATGCTTAGGAGTGAGAGGCCGATCACTCTGGGTTCGGCCAACCATACCCTCGTGGTAGCAGGTGTTTTGAGTTTTTATTTCCCAACCGTAGTGGCAGAGTGCAGGAAAATCCTTTAAAAAGATGTTTCCTAGATTAACTCCCCATAGGGATATGAACTTCGTCATTGGATTGTACCCAAGGATGACACCAATATCTTTAACTGTATATCGGATGGCTCCAGTGAAGCTTTGAGAGCTAAAATTACAGTTGGGTGAACGGTTTACTGACTACTATGATCACAAGAGTCTCAGGTATATATTCTCATTGAAGAACCTAAACTTCATACAATGATGATGACTAGAGTTCCTCTAGGACTATGAATTTGAGATGGTATACACACCTGGGAAGGGAAATGTAGTAGTAGACACAGTTAGTAGGAGGTTTGTTCTACAGTTTATAAGTGATGCGACATAGTATCTAGCCACATTGCAGTAATCCTTCATCGATGGTGATGAAGAATCTTACCTCTAGTCTATGATGGTTACTCCCCCACTCCTTTAGTGAGTCAGGGAAGCACAACTTGGGGACATAGACTATGAGGCCCGATGTGGTCAGATATCCTAAAAAAGGCTCCTGATGGATTTTCTAAAGGTGGGGTGCACGCCATCCTCTTCAAAGTATGAACTATGGTACTTGTAATGATTTTGGAGGAGGTGTTGAGGGAGTTCTATACATACCATTTGATGGTAAATCCTAGTGCAGAAAATATGTACCAGGACCTGCGGCGTTAGTACGGGTGGCCCGGGATTAAGAAATTGGTGGCAGAGTTCGTCTCACGATACCTCACTTTTTAGCAAGTGAAGCCTCAACATCAGGTATTAGTAGGATTATCTTAGCCACTTTAGGTACCAGAGTGGAAGTAGGATGATATATCCATGGACATTGTGATGGGAATACCACATACATCTAGGTGCCATGATTCCATCTGGGTGAACGTTGACTGACTCACCAAGTTGGCCCACTTCCTACCTATTCTAGAGCAGGGATTAGTAGAGAGCTTGGGACGCCTCTACATACAAAAGATTGTATGGATTCACGGGGTTCCATCGACGATCGTCTCAGATCACGATGCTTGTTTTATATCCCATTTGTGGAAAGGATTATAGGAGACGTTCGGGACTCAGCTACGCTTGGGCACCACCTTTCATCCCCAAACAGATAGTCAGATATAGAAGACCATACAGAAACTCGAGGACATGCTTCATGCTTATGTACTTGATTTTGACCGTAGTTGGGAAGACCACTTGCCACTGGTGGGGTTTACATACATCAATAGAAATCACTCCACCATCGACATGGCTTTGTTTGAGGCCTTGTACGGGCTACCTTACAAGTCCCCATTATGATGGACAGACCCAGGGGAGTTATCACTTATGGGTCCAGAGTTGGTATAGGCTACCAGAGATAAGGTGAAGATCATCTAAAGGAGGATGATAACTGCATAGAGTTGGGAAAAGTCTTATGCTGACTGTAGATAGATACCCTTGAAGTTTAAGGAGGTAGACTATGCCATCCTGCAGATTTTATCCCAAAGAGGATTATAGTGTTTTGGCTGGGGAATAAAGATATCTTTTGGGTTCATTGGACCTTCCAAGATTATCTACTGAGTTGGAGAGGTGGTGTACCACCTAACTCTTCCCCCACAGATGCATCAGGTGCATAACGTTTTCCATGTGTCACAGCTGAGGAGATGCGTGCATGATCCATTGCAAGTTATCGGTTAGGAAGAGTTAGACTCTGACGATGGGATGAATTTTACTATGTTCCCAATGGAGACAATGAATTGATATGAGTGAGTCCTTTGTGGATGGTTGGTCCCTCTGGTGTGAGTTCTGTGGCAGCATGCGAACCTCCAAGAGAGCACATGGGAGTGGAAGGCTTGGATTTGTGCTTAGTACCCTAATTTATTTGATTTGCCTTTTTTGGATTTCTAGGTCATAAATATCTATGGTGGGGAGAATGTAATGTCTTATAAATTAATTATAATTTTCATTAATTATATATAATTATTACGAGACTATGAAAATTGACGACACGTGATTCTGGGGCCCGAAGTTCCCATAATGATCCATCGAAAAATGTTATGATTTAAATATTGTGCGTGGGTGGTTTTCCTAAAAAATAGGAATAACTATTAAATGGATGCCCAAATCAAAAATCTAAGGGTACCGATACGTTTGGGATGATGGGTTTATCCTAGGTGCGACATATATTTAGTATGAGTAGGCTTCCAGTGAGAAAACCCAAAAATGGCATAACCATAAATAAAATAATTAAATAAAATTGTTTTATTTTTAAAATGATTATAAATAATGAATATGGACTTTTATTAAAAATAGGAGTCCACCGCTGAACTCGTGAGGGTGTGATTTCGTTAGGCAAAGCCTAACCTCGAACGACACATGTCGAGGGTGAATATTAATAATTTTTGAACATTTTTAAGGTACGTTCAGTAATCATTGGGCAGAAATATCTATCTTATGAACTGGTGATCGTATTAAAAATCCATGTGTACCATAGAATTCATAGTTCCTGGATTTACTTAGGCGAAGTTTAACACGGAATGGCAAGGGTTAGATGAAAAAGATAATTTTTTGGAGTTTACAAAAAAAATAACTCATTGAGTTATTTTATTTCTTTTTGCAACCATTGAGCGACATGGAGGGAATGAAGAGTTGGTCAGTCATACTTAATGGAAGATATTTAATGACACGAAACTTGGGTTACATAACCATTCCTTTCAATGTTTTAATGAAACACTAAATGAAGTTCATAAATGAACACTATTAATGATATAAAACATGGGAGGATTTTCTCATCTATTTAAAGGAATCTCAGACATGGGCTTTTGAAGCTCAAGATATGAAACTCTGATGAAGTTCCACGGCGCCTTCCACCAGCCTATAACGAGGCTTTAAGTGATGGTTGTTGGGTGAAATGGAAGGTAACAATGAACGCCGACAAGAACCTTCAGATGTGGACACCCCTTCCTATTCTACAACACCTTCCATCAAACTCGAGGTAGGGGTTGTTATTAAATTCAAGTAATCTATTTATTCAATTCTTCATTCTTGAAAAAAATGATGAATTTGGATAAACCAAAATGATTTAATTCGTGATTCATATGAAACTGTGGGAAGTTGTTGTGGGAAAAGGTTAAATTGGTTTTATCATTATCTTTTGATGTTTTATTTATCTCTACATGATATGATGCTAACGAGGAGGACACGGTTTAAAAAAACAAGGCCCAGACCGTCCACCACTTCCGATTTTGTTGCGTTATTCATGGGTGAAGTTTAAACTCAACGGCAACTAGAATTTGGGAGCCACGTAGTGACAAAATCAAACCGGGAGTCCCGTAGGTGCGTTTTGAAGGGAAAACGGGCCACCAGAACTCACCCAGTAGCCTGTGGAAGATCTATAGGAGGAGAACCAGCATGGTGGCATGCTATCGCATTCCATAGAGGGTAGTTGTGACATCATGCCGTGGTGGCTGCAGGGGCAGCTGGCTCGCGGCCAACCGCGTTGGCAGAAGGAGGCGCACCGTCACACGCCGCGGTGAGGAGGCACCGACATCAAAGCTGTGACATTGGTGAAGGGAACCACTCCCCACGGGTCCCGTAGACAGGAGGATGGTGCTTTGTGGAGACGCTGGTTTAATACCCTGAATGGATTTGCCATTCAAGAAGGGGGATCGACCCTGCGAAGTCCCCCGACTGGTGGACCTCCCCAGCCATCTGGCTGGGTTGCCCGGCAGGCCGCACCCAGAAGAGGTGGGCTGGGCCGGTCCGCGGCCCAGCCCACTTTTTTGGGCCCAACTAGTTTAGGCTGGGCCAGCTCTGGATGGGTTGGGTCGGGTCGGTTCGACCTAGTTGGCCCGGACCCCTACCCTTTTCGGCCTAGTTAAGCTTAATTGGTCGTATCTCGCAAACAAGAAGTCATTTTGATTAACCGTCTACGATGCTGAAATCCATGGAATGAGAAGATCTTTTCGAGATACTCCACTGGAGTTTTGGAGAAATTTGGATTACGACTGGGTTGGATCAAACTCGAATCTAACCAATCCCTCGACACTAACATTCTTATAACTCAAAGACCGGGATTCCGAGTGACACACTGTTTATCGCATTGGAACCCTTACGACATGATGGTCCATTGGGTTACTACTTTTTGGAACATCATGTCAGTTGTGGGATGAACGATATCTTGAGGATAATATACTAAGGATCTCAAGAGAATTGAGTGTGGAGAATTTGGTGGTTGGCTGTCAATTGAAGAGTGACCCAATGTGGATCAACATTATAACGACCCTATGTGGATCATGATTACTGCGACCCTACGTGGATCATTATTATTTAGACCTTGTGTGGATAATCTTTACATAAAAACTATTTGGATCAGCCTTCTAGATACCATGTGTGGATCAAAGTTATGAAAACCTTGTGTAGATCAGCATTATATCGACCCTGTGTGGATCAACATTATAGTGACCCTGTGTGGATCAGCATTAAAGAGATCCTATGTGGATCATCATTATAGATACCCTGTGTGGATCAGCATTATAGAGACCCTCTATGGATCAGGCATGTGAAACACAATGAGGACTAGACTTAAAGCGGCGCGTCGTGCTTCAACGACATACGACCCTATGTGGATAGACAATAGAACAACTCCTTCATAGATTAGTTGTGTAAACTTCCTAATGGAATAAAATGATATAGCTTAAGACTAATAATCATTATTCCTAAACTCTGAATCGTATACCGGGTTTGAAATGAGTCTTTTTTCCTTATTCTTTGTGATTGATATCATGCTTTCTGGTTTTCCTTTGTGGAATTCGTAGAGACCTTCGAGGGTTTCAGGGTCCCTACTAGGTATTGTTATACTCACCCCTGCACGAGCTTCACCCCCACCTTATTGTGTCTTTTGCAATCGACGAGCAACTTGGATGAGACTATAGAATATAGTACCAGGTAGTACCTGGAGGTGACTTGATTATGTGGAGATCTATGGAGACGAGTTGTACTTACCCTTATAGTAGGATCCTTGGTGGATGAGCTCACGAGCTATTTTCTATTTTTTGTTGTAGTTGTATCTTTTCAATGGGGCTTGTATTCTAACCCCTTTAATTTCAGTACACACTTTTCTACTACAATTTAACATCATTTTTCCATCTTTTTGTGTTGTTGGACTGTGTGTTTGTACAGGTTTAAAGAAAATTCCTTCTCATTTTAGGGATAAGCCTTTCTAGTGCTAGTCACTAACCCCTGGCCTGTGGAAGGCATGCTTGGGGTAGTCATGAAACGGGATCATGTGATGGGTCATGACACACTAATACTGACCATCCGTATAAGAGTGATAAGAAGTATTAAAACTTATATATGTATTTAGATCTTATTGAAGGTCTTGATAAAACTTAAGGTAAACCTATGATATCGATTATATATAATGGAGTGTGTTATTCCATGCATTCATACCACCTATATTATGTTCATATTATTATTCTTCCCAAGGGATAAATATTCCATGATATCAATGAAATGTTCTTCCATATTAAGGAAATCGTCTACCACCCAAATGGTGTTATTGCCTTTATATGTCTCAGGGAGTCTTATGATAAAATCCGTAGTTATTATTTGACATATCTATACTGGTATGGGAATTGTTTTCATCATATCCTAAGAATCCCTTCATTCAACATTCATTTTTTAGTATACCAAGCACCGAGATACAAAATATGTTATAACTATCTTCATTTTATCCTATCCAATGTTTTTCTTTAGATCTATATATATATTAGGGATATCTAAATTAATAGATAAATATTATCTATATGAATAATACATAATTTCCCTTTGTATTTATTGTGTTTATGGGACACATATCGAGGTTCAAATCCTTATAAGTCCATCATTAGTGAATTTAAACTCCAAAATATTTACTACATTTCTATTAAGCTCCTAATATCCATCTCAGGCCTCTGTGAACATCTAAAGATTGGATTGATAATAAGTTATTTTAGTAATGTACAATGTCATTCCTTTTATGATTCCCATGTCTATAAATTACATTTCCAAGAAGATTATAACCCTTTCAATCCTAGTCATGGATAGGGATGCATGATACTTTCTATTTAAAGACTCATCCATTTTGTTTTCCTTCCCAATAAGGTAATGGGTTAAACAATTATAATCCTTTATTAGACCTAACCCCCTTCATTATTTTATATTTAGTTCTATTTGTGTAAATATATACTTAAGGATTTTTTGATCTATATATATGTCACCGTTCTTCATATAGTGATAATGTCTCAAAATCATTACTGTGAAGATCCCAAAAACCAATTCTAGATAATTTTTTGGGTAGTTATAATCATTTATATTTAATTGGTGGGAGTTATAAGATATAACTTTGTCATCTTTCATGAGTAAACAAACCTTTCTTTTTTAAACACATAACTGAATATCACAAATCATTATCCATTAGTGGTAAATGTGAGTACATGTTTAGTGACTAGACTCTTCATTATATATTTAAATATATCCACACATTCCTCAATATGTAGAAGGTATTGTAGCAGCGCAGGTACTGTAGCCGTACTGTTCACCGAGGGGTCCTTTGAGCCAGAAAATGGGATTTCTAGCCCTGTATGCAGGCCACATGTCCTTGCGCCTTCAGGCAATGTAATGGGTCACCCTCTACCCAGTCTAAATAGGTCTTTACTTTAATAATAAATTGAGGCTTCGGCCCCAACCTTTATAAAAAAACATTCCTCAATATGTAAAACATTTAATCCTTTTTTAGTTTTCCAGGTATGTGAGGTTGAAAATCATGATATGTTTCTAAATAATTGAAGATAGTTCCCACCAAATCCAAGGAAACTACAGATCTCCATCACATATGTTGTTCTAGAAAACCCTATAAATTATTTTGTCTTAAAGGGATCCAAAATACCCCTTCATTAGTAAAAAAGTTCCAAAATTTTTTACTTAATCCATCCAAAACTCAAATTAACTATACTTCACCTAAAAATTTTACATTCTCACGGTCTTATGTGAATCATGAAAATGCACCAAATTCTCCTCCTTTATTTTAGAGTATATATTAAGATTATAGATAGATACTTGCCCATATATGTCTAGTCAATCCTTAATGAATCAATTCATTATGTTTATTGATATAACTAGATCATTTTTTTAGTCTAAATGGAATCACTATGGACTCATAGATCCCATACCTTATAGAAAAGGATGTCTTTGGGACATACTCCTTCTTTACCTTTATTTGTTAATATCCCAATTGAAGACCCAACTTAGAAAAGTACAGGGATATTCATGATTGATTGAAAAAGGAATTAATCTACTATAAACGATACATGTTTTTTTTATCAATTTCTTATTGTATATATGATAATAAATGCATCAGATCATTGGTCCACCTTCTTCCAGATGAAAAGGGCAGTTATACCCCATGCTGAATCATGTGGATGTATAAACCATTTATAGTGATTCTATTGATGTTTATTATATAGGTAATCAAGTTTAATAATGTCTATTCTATATAGATTCTTCAATATTTGGAAGAGGTTTGAGAATATGTTTGATTTAGAAATCAACCTCTCAGATAGAAGGAATTCCAAACAATTATTTGCAAAACACATCAACATATTCCCTTATAATGCTAATGTGACCAATGCTTTCATTTTCCCCAATCTTAATAATTTAAGGTAGACATTATTACTCATAAGGTGATGATATACACTCTTAATATTATGATTCTAAAGGATACGTATCCTTATAATTTCACTTTTATAGAATTTGAGGGTGATTTGTGATATAGAGGGCGATTTCCTTCTCCAACAAATTTATATTGTCTATATATAAATAATTCCAATCCATGATCAAAATATAATCGAACAATTATAAAGGGGTATCATATGGTATAGTAGTAAATTCATCCTGAAAATATTTATAGTGGAGAAGTTAAACACTTGGAATGAAATACATTTTGAATTTTTTATTTTCACAAATAAATCAACTTCCATTTTTAGGTACTATTTGAATAGTTATACTAATCATGTGTGATCTAAAAAAATTCAAGGAGAAATAATCTTAAAATAAATTTAGGTTTAAAAAATATTTGATTCTAGTTAAAATAATTTACCTCACCCATAATATACACAGGGATGGTAATTTTCAAACAATTATCACAAAAAAGGGAAACTGTGAATATTGAAGGTCTAACCCATAAATGAAATATATTTGTTATTGTATTATTTTTCAGATTAAAATCTATCTAATCCAATTTCTATTTCCTAACATTAAATTTCATAGGAAATTTTACCCTGATAATGGTTCTTATGTGGATTGTGAATTTACCAAATCATATCCCGCTGGTAATGCTAAATTAGTTGTTCCACAAGGCATATTTGATGTTTCACTAGGTGATGATCAAGTTAATAATCATTGCACATTTTTCAGTGTTATTATAATCAAATAAAATTGTGTTAGGACAACATCCAATTGTAGTACCATGGAAGTATTTAAATTTCTTGGATACGACTCACTCTACTATTTACTAAAATTTACTTTTGTTTTTATTATGTGTAGACATATCCATAAGTATTTCACTATGGTTTTCTAATCAGAATACCTAAAAATAGATATATATTTCTCTAATACAAAGTATGAAAACCAAAATCTTTTATACGTTTAATTAATAATTTATTACATGACTATACATAGCATAATCTCAAAATATTGAGATATCACATTAACTTTTAATAAGTATATAACAACATTAATTAAAACTCCATGAAATTCACATAAAATCCCATTGATGTTCTTAAATTGAACGGGATATCCCAAGGATGTATACAAGAAAGGAGTGAGCTAAAAACCCCATTAATGGAATAATCAACAAATAACATGATAAAATTAGTACATGTGAGTCAATAGGTGTATATAGGTGACATAAAGGTAGAGAATCATAATCATGAAAATTAGAGCATGATATAGGATGATAACATCAATAAAACATAGTAATGTAGAAACAATATAAAATTTGATATAATAAGAATATGTCAAGGATAAATTCAGAGACATCATGACATAGTGTGCATAAGATTACCACAAATGAACCACACATAGTGTATCTTGATATAAATAAGGTACCAAATGAATTAGTGGGATATATAATTTTAATCCCACATCACATTTATATCATTTAATTGTGTGACACATAGATAATATAGTATAAAATAATTTCTCATAAATTTAAACCCTACAATTTAGTAATCTGTGTTTCATACATTGAAGTCACAAATCAATGAAGGATAGGTTAATCTAGGTGAATACCTTTTAGTGTAAATGGTTATGAGTATACACAATACAAAAATTTGACATAGAAATCTAGGAATAATTTCAGTAGAATAATTGATGTACATTAAGATTCATATAATGGGTTAATTAGAGCGAGAGGTTGTCTCTCATTACTTGGTAATCTTAAGGATAATATGGGGATTTTTAAATACATAATTCAACCAGAATAACTATAAATAAAAAGACGAATTATAAAAAATTAGTTTAATAAAAAGGAAGTGGAAGGGAATACCTTAAATTGAGATGGATATTCTAAAAGATTCATAAGAGATTATTAAAAACTTAATAACACCTTGTGAGGATGTTAGAAAGGTAGAGGAAGAAAGGAATATTGCTCAATTAGTTTTGATTGAAGATTAATGGTAGTCTGGTTGGGTGTTTATCGAAAAAGAGAGGTAAATTCTTTATAAATTTCTAATATGAGGTTTTATAATCTAATTGAAAAAATATTATAAATCTTAAACCATCCCCTAGGTTTTCCCTTGGTCTGAACAAAAGAGAATTGATTTTTAATATTTTATTTTTCTAAGAGCCAAATTTCTTAAAATAATACAATTGATGATGGAAAAGTGAGTTATGTTCATAAAGAATATATTTTTAAACTATAAAAATATAATATATGTTTTTGAGGATTCATTAATTTTTTTTAAAATTAATCATATAATATAAAAAAAATTATTTTAAACGGGAAATATATTTTTCATGGATTTCATTTATAGTATTTATTAAATCACTTATGGTCTATTTTGATGTCATAATATATATCATATATTTATACCATATTAAATTTTTACCCAAAAATATGTTCTTTTCAGAATATTAGGAAATATTTAACATTAGTTATTGTAAAAAAAAATTATTTTACCAAAATTATTTTATAAATGGGGTAATTTAAAATTTGAAATAAAATTCCTTATTTTTAAGAAAATCCTTTTTTTGAGGAAACTAACCACTTTCAAACCCTTATAAAAATTACTTAAGACTTAATTAAAATATATTATCAATTTTATTTAAATAAAAATTATTTGATAACAATATTTCATAAAAATAAAATTTAGTAAAAAAATTCTAAAATTTATAAAAAAATGATATTTAATTGAGAACAAATATTTCCCAAAAAATTCAATTTTTGTTTTCCGTATCAAAATATATTTTTTTTATCAAACTCATAATATAATAATATATATATTTGATATAATGATAGAAAAAGGATAAATAAAATCTATATTAATTAAAAATAAAATTTAAAAATTCATACTACAAGGGTGTAGTTACATAACCCATTATTACAGAAGTGTACATGTAGCAACCCACACTAGGTTCACTAATTAGTTTCGAAAATCAAATGGTTACATGGCCTCAAGACCAACTCCCAATATTCCAGAGGATATCGACTAGTAGCTATGATAAATGATGGAACAATATGGAGACTATAATCTCATAATTGGAGTGTAGCATAGAAACATACAATAATAATAAACAGTGGGAAAAATATGAAAAATTAAATAAGAAATAATAAGTGACCCAAAAAAAAAATAAACAAGCAATAACATAACCAATATCACATACAAAATTTTTCCATATCAGTATGAAATAATCAATAAAAATACATGGAAGTAGAGTAGCACGCAAATAAAAAAGGCTATATAAAATGAAAAAAATTAAAAATATATCTCCAATTGTATCAAAATAATTAGAAAAGACATATGATTCTTAACTCAATCTTAGTATATAAAATTAGGCATCCAAAGTTGGATGATTTATTTTGTCCCTACCTACATCCATAAGGTTTGTTTGGGTACTAATCAATAGCTGTAATAGTGTGTGAGATATACTTAGTAGGCCACCACCAATGGTTTCTTGAACTATCCAATCAGTTCTTATAAATTGAGTAGTGTGTAGGTAATATACAATGTATAATAGTAAATAAAAATAAATCACATCATTCTAGGTTTCTCATGGGACACCCAAATGATAGTTACTGCTTTGACCAATTTCGGGATGTCTCCAAATAGATGTAACCCTTTAATTATATATATATATATATTCATGTATATATATTTAACATATTTATATAAAAATATTTGTTTATATTGATAGATACATAATATTATCCAAGATTCAAGGTATATACCCACGTCATCCATGTATAATCATAAGAGGATCCATAATTTTTATGGAATATGTGCTTTAAAAGTAAGGATAATTAGAACATCATATAAGTAAATCATAGATAGAGTCCAAGTATATTCATTAACTTGGTATAAGTGTCAGTTCATTTAATTAATTAGGCATCCTGAGCACATCCATGGTGTTATGTAAATAAGAAACTATGTATCAATCCATTTATTTTTTAAAACCCCACTACTATTTGAGTCCATCCAAGGTGTTCCATATAATTAACCTAGTTATCACTCATAGTGCAATATCTTAACATTTTTTAAAAAGAATTACATTGTTCTATAGCATACAAGATATGATATCCTGAGCTTAAATAAAAAATGAATTATTATTTCTTAAATGTAGACGTTATAACCATGTCATTATATTGGAAAGAGTAGATATTATTAACAACATTATGAAATATATATAATGATCCTACTCATTTCTAATATATCAATTAATTATTTATAAAATATCCCTTAATTTTTTGTAAAGTCATTTCATTCTTAAATTTTTTTCTTCCAAAATGGATTTTCATGGTTTTTATGTGTGAATATTATAAATAGTTATTTATAATTTTGTAAATTTTATTAAGAAAATTATTTTTATTTTTTTAAATAGCATGCAAAAATTATTTTAGGATGAATTTTTTGAATGCTCTAAAAATATTTATTTTCAAATAATTGTGAAAAATATTGATTTTTATTGAAAATCCCATTTTATTATAAAGTATATAAAAATTAAATTTCAATTTTTAATTAGTTTTAAAATATAATAAGTTTTATTTGATAATATGATTATGATTTTCAATTGTATTTTATACTTGAATTTAGTGTAAAAACATTTTATATTTTAAAATGATTTTTTTATAACAAATAGTTTTCATTAAATTTTTCTAGTTTGATTTTAAATTAAACATTAAAATTTATATGTTTTTAAATTTTGATTATTTATTAAATATTGAGAATTAGTGGGTCAATTTTTTTTAAATAGGTCAATTTTATTTTTGGTCAATATAAATATTAATTATTGTCATTTTTATGACCAAAGTAAAGGGTAAAACATGTAATTAAAGTAAATATTAAAATGATAAGGAAAATAAAATGACCAAAAAACTTTCCATAATTTAAATATATGAGTCCATTTAGTGCAGAAATAATTACCTAAAAGTTTTACACATAATTGATGCAATAATTATTCAATTAGGGGGAATCCAAAAAAATGATATTAAAAATATTGAAAGTAATATAATTTGAGAAAAATAATGTTATCCAAATATTTTATCAATAAATATTACATGTCATTGATGTATTTAATTTCTATAAAATTTTAATTCTTTTGTGATGTTATTTAAATCAAAGTAATGAGTATTTATAAAAATTGATATTAATGAAATTTTATAATAAATGATAATTTATTAAATGATATAAAATTAATAGAAATATTATATTTAAAAAAGAAACTAGGAAATTGTTTATAATATAAACCATGTTCCATTTATTTTATGATTACCCATTTACTATAACTATTGTAACCTTAAATTCGTGAAAAACCTTATAGTCGTGGTATATTTAAAATGGTTAACAAGGGCTTAAAACAAGACGATAGGGATAAAAAAATAATAAATAATTGTATAATTTTAATTTATTGATTTAATTTATTTGAATAATCATCATACCTTTGACATAAATCAGCTTGGAGGCATTTTTAAGTGAAAATTAATTTATATTAGCTTAACGTTTTGAGAAATTCCAAGGGTGCCACTCCCCTCTCTTAAAAATGGGTATTTTATAATCTCATTTATTCTCACTTATAAACCCATTTTATTTGTCATATAACTACACACATAACTTCTTAGAATACCTCTACTAAATATTTAGGTCTTGTTTTATGCACAATACCAATCGTATAGTTTTTAAGGTGATAATCAAAGGAGACCTTCCAAATAAGAGGTTATTAATTATGTCTAAAATTAAAATATGTTTATTATTCAATATGACAATTAAAAAATGTGACATGTCAAACTCAATCTATGTGACCTTCCATTGAAAAAATAATATTCTAATATTTTTTTAAACACAATATTTCTTCAACATCCATATTTTATAAAAAAAATTAGAAAAGGTTTTTGATACTATCCAATAATTATTTAAAGTCATTTTAACCATTGTATATATTTTTATTTATTTTTTAATATTATTCCTATAATTTTCTGAATATGGTACTTTTTGAATTTTCTAACAAAAAAAGGAAGGAATGTTTTTTATCTTTTACATAATGATAATATTTTAATACATCCATGTCTAATATTTTCTTTAAAGATTCCTCTATAAGTTTAAAATGTTATTTTCTAAAAAAATAATTTCCGTATTATTTACATTGTTTTTAAAAAATTAGTGATTTAAAAATGGGTAAAGGTATTTTTTACAAGAAATATTCCATGTTTTTTTCAAGAAAAATTTCTATCTAAGATGAAATCCTTTGACGCAATTTAATTTCTGATTGCTTTACTATATTTGATAATTTATTTAAATGGAAACCATTTTTTATGCCTTTATATTTTAAAAAAATGGTTTTCAAATGTAATGGATATATCAATATCATTAATGATTTCTTGAGGGTGTAAAGAATATTTTTTCTGAAACAAGTTTATAGGTATTCTATTAATGTTATTAATTTTTTTTTTTATTTTTTTTGGTTCTATCATAAGAAATTTTATGGTAATAAAGTTATATCCCTCCAATGCATTGGTTAAATGGGATGATTCAACCAATTTGGTTTCTCAAAAGAGATTACGATAATACACTGTGTTGGTTATTATAAGATTAACAATGATATTTAATCCATGAGTAGTTTTTATTGTTATTATAAGTTAATGTTATAATGTTAACCATGGAGTTATTCCTTGAGTATGTATTATGGTTTCTCCAAATTTATAACCTTTATGGTTATTACATATATAAGAATGAGAATTAAATCTTTATGAAAAAATTTTCATGCAATTATCAAATTATCAAATAATTCATTATGAGTTTATGTTTCCTTAAATATTTTTAATAAATTTTTTTATGAAAAGTGTTGGGAAGAGAAGTTGATATCTTTGGTAAGAAAAGGGTTTATTTTTAGCCCAGTTTTTATTTTTAAAAAGACATATTTTTATAATTATTCAATGATTAACAATTTCTTTCTTGGTTTTATGCCCACTTCTGATCATTTTTCTCATATAATGTTTTAAAGTTTATTTAACTGGGCTTGACGATGGGTAATAGAAAGGAATAATTCAAGTTGAAATTCAAGAAGATATGTTATATAAATAAATCAGGTTTTCTTTAAAAATTATTATATTTTAAAATATGGATACTAATCAAAAGTATCCACCTTTTAAAATATGGGAAGTTATTTAATAGTTATGAACCAATCCTAAAAAACTAGATACCTAACATATATTTGGGAAAGTGAGAAATTTGATTCTCATTTAAATAATCTTGAATATTTAATGTTTAAATCTGGGTACATATAGTTGGTATTAGAGCATGGTTTAAAAAACATTGGATAATATGATGTTTTTGTGAGGATGAAAAAAATAGTTATGGATACTATCACAAGTTTATAAATTTATATTTGATTATAAGTTTAATGTTCTTGATACCTTTTTTGTGGTTTAATGTGTTTGATTTGAACAAGATTAATGATATTTTTGAGTATTATATTTACAACGGTAATTGAATTAGGTATAATGGAGTTAATGTTCAAAGTATTATGGATTTTCTAAGGGTATTATGTTTAAAAGGAACATTTTTATTTCAAAATGAAATAATTCATTTCATTTTTTTTACAGATATTATTTTTAATAGATTTAATATCACTCATAAAGATGACATATAAAGTATCTCACACAACATTTTTATCCTTGAAATATGATTTAATCATCACGATCATAAAGAGAGCATGTTGAAATTATTTTGAATGATTTTTGAATATCCATATCACATGTACCAAATTTTTTGATATATTCATAATATCCATTTCACAAAAATTTCTATGGAACATGGAATCGCCTTTATCGGATTTTCAAATCTGGATTTATCCATCTCATTTGACAAAGGAAATACAAACAAGGGATTACCTATTTATTTTAAGAGATATGGTGTTCATGTTAGAAGATAAATTAGATATCGACAGCACAATGGAAGGCACTGATGTCTGGATTTTAATTATTAATTATTTTCTTATGATCTATGTAATTTTTTTTGGGTTTATATTGACGAATCATTAATATATATTTCATATATATGATTAATAAAAATAATATCTTAAGGAATAAGAAAGAAAATCATTTTTAAGGGTTTAAAAAGGATATTTTCTTGTGGTATGTGTTTATCTCTAATGTTATGATATATTCTAAATATCATGAGAATCTTGAAACAAATAAATGATTTTCTATAATGGGATTTATTTTCAAAAATTGGAAACAAATTTTATACGGAATTGATTGCTTAAAAAAGTAGTGTAGTGAACAGTTGTTAAATTTTTGGATATATTTATTGGGTTTGGATAAATATTTTGGTACATATAACATTTAATTTTAACATGTTAAAATTATATTTGGGGATTAATGAACTAAATTTTCTTGGACACAAGTTTAAAGGTGTGGATAACCTTTATGGTTTATATGTTCAATTATTTTTAGGTAAATATGGGTTATTAATTTTTTTGGAGAATTGCATTATTAATGTAAAAATAATATTATTGGATTTTATTTTAGTAATAAAGGTTTTATCATTTTTTATAATCATATAGGAATTTAATTTATATTTATAGAGATTCAAGTTATTTATTGAAATGATTTTAATAACTTGTAGATTATTTTGTTAGGGAAATTAAATTTTTGGAATGAGAAATTAATATTGATTGATGTTATCTAGAGATAAATGTTAAATAAATATTGGGAGAGTATGTGATAAAATCCTTCTAATTTTTGGCCTAGAACCCTTCTTAAGGATTTACAAAGGCTGATTCGTAATTTTATTTGGACCAGCTCAATTTATGAGAGGAGGCTTGTTACAGTCGTTAGAGCGATTGTATTTGGCTTGTTGGCATGGGTAGTATGGGGATTAAAGACCTCAAGCGTTTTAATAAATCTTTTATCAAAAAGTTTACTTGGTCACTCTTAACCTCTAGTGATTTATCTTTGGAGTTTCTATGTAACAAATTTGAATCCAAGTTGCGCAATGGGTACTCCCTTTATGTCCCTTCCTCAATATGGTCACCAATTAAGTATGCTTACCTCAACCTTGCACAATCCTTTAAAAGGGTTGTTTGTCAGAACTCTTCTTTGAACTATTGGAGGACTGTTTTGTTATCATGTCGCATTGCTGAGCATACTGAAATTTCATCTTCTTTGAAGGATCTTTCAATTTTTGACTTTTATAATAATTTCATTTCTTAGGGGTTGGTTTCTGATTCGCTGAATATGGAGTTGGCACGTTATCAGTATTATGTGATGGATACTTTAGTCTGGTTTCCCACTCTTACTGGATCTTTCAGCACTAGGGAGGATTATAGATTCATATATATTGAGCCTATGATAGTCCCTTATTGGCTCCTTATGTTTCAAGCTACTTATATCCCTCCAACTCAGTATTTTCTTATGTGGAGGATTTGGATGAGTAGATTACCTCTGCAACGAATGATACAACGTGATGGATTTTCTCTTGCCCCTATTTGTTTTCATTGTCTTGCTACTGATGTGACTGTTGATTAGGTATTTATATCTTGTTACTCTGCCTCTGGTTTATGGGATAATTTTCAGGATATTTTTGGATTTCATCTGAACTTGGAAGGTTTTGGATAGCTTTTGGATTCTATTTCTCGAGCTAATTTCAGTTCTCAGATGAAACCACTGCTCCTCTCTGTAGTCCCAACGGTTGTTTCTTTTATCTAGAGATCCCGAAATGCTTTGGTCTTTGACAACAGAAATATTCCAATTTCCGTAGGAATTCGGGAGCTTCATACTTGTGTTCTTGCTTCTACACGAGATCTAAAGTGAGTCATGTGGAATGATGTTTCTGATCTGGTTATTTTGTGAACACTAGGTGTTTCTGGAAGGTGTAAGAAGCCAATTGTGAAGAAATATATCTGGTTGATTCATTCAATATTTCGGTGTCTGAAGGTTAATGTGGATGGAGAAGCTTCATGTTTACCATGGCCTTCCAGATGTGGTGGTGTTTTCCGCACTTATCGGGGGTTTGTTAAAGGTTGTTTTTATCACTTCATAGGAAATGGCATGGCTATTGAGGCAGAGTTATAGGCTATGATCAAGACTTTTCGGTATGCTTATTTTCATGGTTGGATGACCTTATGGATGGTGTATGATTTAATTCTGGAAGTCGATAATCTTCAAACGCATTCAAGGAATGTCCCCTGGAAGATGTTTTCTGCTTGGGATGACTGTCTCAGGCTTGTGGATCAGATTTGTTTGGTCATCACTCATGTTTATAGAGAGGCAAATCTGGTTGCTCATGCTCTGTCTAAGCATGTAATTGAGGAATTTTTTTCTTTATGGTCCTTTGTTACACCAACCTCATGTTGTGGTTTGGTTTATGCTCATGTTCGTGGTGATGTGTTTACATATCTTTGTTGAACCTATGTGTCTCCTCTTTTGCTGTATTTAATTTTTTCTATATAATATTTTTTGGGATAAGGCTTGCCTGCTCCTAAGTCTTCTGAATATTTTGAGTAATTCTAATGATATCTATTTAGTGAATAATATATTTTGAACTTTGGGTGTTATTATTGAATCTTAGAAATTAATGTAATTTGTCTTCACTTTCAAGGTTTATTCATTTTGAGAGTTATTTTATGTTATACTAACTATTTTATTTTTGATAAATATATATAGATATAAGGAAATGTTTCCTTAAAATTTTATGAATTATGTAACTCATTAGAAGTTTATTCTAGTACTTCAAGCATAAAAAATTCATCTTGAATAGTCATCATTTGGAGATAAAAGATGACTTTTAGGTAGAAATTGATTAACATATGAAATTTTTATTTATAAGTTAGTGGATTTTCTAATGATTTTATTATAGATGATAGGGTAATTACTTCACTCTAGAAAAAATATCTCGAAATAAAAATTTTATCCATTTACTTTTCTTACAAAGAAATCAATTTCCTTTTAACCCATCATAGATTTATGGTTTTGTGATGGTTTTATTTTTCATTAAAATGTTCTATAACACTCTCTAAAAGTCCTTGGACGTTAATTTTTTTCATTCATATGTATCTTTTCACTTTCTAATTATGTTCTCCTAAATAATAAAAATGTGATATTCTAGATGAACTGTGAACTTCCCTTTCTCTATTTTCAAGAATAATTTTTATTAACCCTTTTTATGATGTTGGTTTTCAACAAAGATATTGTGTGAAGACAAACCATAGTGATAGATTATGAATTAAAATTTTTATTGTTCAGTTTCTTAAAAGGGATAGAATTTAAAATCATAGTATTTTTCAAAATAAAATACTATGTTAGATAATATAGAAGATACGAAACACCGAAATTAAACGAACAATGAAATATTGTTATTTAAATTTGACCGCTATGACCTAGTTATTTAATTTTTGCGAATGATTAGTATTAACCAAATTATAATATATATATAATGTACCTACATAATTATATATTATTAATTAACTATTTTTTAATAATATCTTGTTTTTAGTAAGGTCATTTTATTCTTCTAAAAAAATTACTAATAAATGTATATTCTTGATATTTATCAGTGAATATTGAAATTAAATTTTTGTAAGTATTAAAAATTTATTTTTCAAAAATAATTTCATTTTTAAACAATCATGTAAACATTATATTAGGATGAGTTTTTGAATTTTTTTCAAAACATTAAATTTCCAATGATTGATTAAAAATATTGATTTTTTAAAAACATTATTTTCTTTAAAAGTATTTAAAATATAAAATAAAATTTATGATTAGTTTTAAAATTTTATATATTAATTTTTATAATCAAAATATGGTTTTTGAAATCGATTTTATAGTGGAATTTAGTATAAAAACTTTTTATATTTTAAAAGGTCATTTTTCAAAAAAAAAATCTTCTTTTGTCATATTTTGTTTGTTTGATTTTAAATTAAATTATGAAATTTCTATATTTTGAATATTTAAAAATGGATTCCACATTTGGAATTAGTGGTTATAAACCTGGTAAATCAGTACCTTTTATTTTTGATCAATATGAATAGAAAAATTAGTAATTTTTGTTACAACGGTAAAGGGTAAAACATTTAATTAAAGTTAAAAATAAAATTGTAAAGACCATAAAATGACTAAAAACTAACACAAATTTTATTTTATGAGTCCATTTATTCCCTAATAATCAATGATTTTGTTATATGTAATTTTTGGCCATTTTTATGTGATTGTGGCTTTTATAAAATTTTCTTTAATGAAAAGTAATAAATGTCATATTCTAGTCTTAATTAACTTTAATATTTTTAACATTGAAATTAACAGAGGATATGTTGAGTTAAAAATAAAATTTTTAAATATAAAATATTCATAAACATCATTGTAATTTTTTTATTTTTAGTGAAGAAATAAATAGCTTAAAAATTTACACAACACTGATGTAGTAATTAGTCAATTAATTGGGAAATCAAATAAATGATATTAAAAATATTAAAGGCTATGTAATTTGATACAAATAATGTTATTCATGAATTTATTAATGAAAAATACATGTTAGGTAGGTATTAATTATCTTCTTATTATAATTTTACTTCTCACTTTGATGTTATTAAAATAAATGTGATGAATAGTTTCAAAAATTGACATTATTGATATTTTATAAAAAAATTATATTTTATTAAATGATATAAAATTCTTAAAAATCATATATTCCACAAAAATAATAGGAAATTTTTTTAATTATTAACAATCTTCCATTTATTTTTTGTTTTTCTATTTATAGTAACAATTGTAACCCTGAATGAGTATAAATACTTGTTGTCATGGTAGGTTTAAAAGGGTTAATGTGGTGTTAAAACCAAATGATATGTATAAAACATAAAAATGATATTATAATTTTTATTATATGAGTTTATATTGATAAAAAATAATCATATATTAAAATTAAATCAGTTTATATTCTTATTTAATTGAAAAGTAATTTTTATTAATTTAATATTTTGAGAAATTCCAATAGTGCCCCTGCCCTCTCTTATAAAAGGGGAAATATTATTCTCATTTATTCACACTTCAAAACCAATTTTGTTCTTATAATAACTTCCAAAATAAATCTGTTAATCCCTACCCGCATTCTAGTGGTATTTGTTTTGGTATTACAAAAACTTAGAGTTCTTAAGGTGTTAATGAATGGATACTTTCCATGAAAAGAGTTGTAGTTTTTTTCTTCTTCTAAATCTTTAAAATAATCCTTAATAATTATTGTATAATAAAATATTTTCCATAATTAAATGATATTTTTTAAATATAAAACATATATCCATATTTCCTTCCATCAAATTGGAAATGAAATTATTATTTGTGTATATACCAGACTACCACCACACAAACTGTTGAAATTCCTTTTCCAAAACCATATCTTAGGAATGGATTTCAATGATGGAATTGATTTTTATATATAATAGTTAATGAATATTTTTAATTATTAAAAGATAATATTTTATCTTCATTCTTACCTTTTGATTTATTGAAAAATGACAACGTCTTTATTGCGTACCTGTGGACTACCACCTCTACAACACGATGTGATTTGTTTTTAATGACCATATAACATAGATAATATATATAATTATATTTAAAAGAGTATTATTATATTTATGATATTATTATAATATGGTAAATATAAAATAATAGTTACCTTATTTTCATAAAGATCATAGAAAAAATTGAAATGTTACTCACATGTACATATGAACCACCATCTATGTGACAATAATATAGTTTATTTTTCATAACCATATTCGATAATTGGAATTAAAATTATAATTTATTTCGAAAAATTATAATTATTTAATTATTATTTATTTTTAGAGGACAAAATAATGAAAACTTGTACCATACTCAAACCACCGAAGTCATTTTGGACATATAAGTCAAATATAATCAGAATACCCAATGTGAACATAATTAATTAAATAAATCCATATACCATGGAATTAAATAAAATAAAGTAAAAATTGAATTTTTTAAGGTTCTTAAAAAATTATAAAATTAACATAAGTTTATTATTTAGTTATACATAGAAAATTTATATTGTGTCACACTCGAGGTAGGATACTTTATTTTATTGAAATCATCTTTTAATGTTTCCTATAAAAAGATATTTTTCTTCCATGTCTATATTTTCTAAATGTGTTTTATAAAAATTTATTTTTATATATTTTTTAACTTTTTAAAGTAATTTTTACCGATGTTATACATCTTACAAAATGGTGTGAAATGAATTTTCTGGTCATTTTCTAAATGGGGTAATTTATGATTTTTGTTGAAAAAATATATAAAAGGAATGTTTTTTAAATTAAACAACATGAGCGTTTTTTCCTCCATCATATATAATATTTTATTCAAAGTTTAATTTTAATTTTAATTTTAACAATGATATTTTCAAAGTAAAATTTTTCGTTTATATTTGTGTCATTTTTAGAAAATAATTAGTTTAATTTTGTAAATGGTTTTCTTACAAGAAACCTTACATGTAAAATTTCAAAATCATTTTAAATATAATATGATTTATGTTAATGTTATTTGATTCTGGATTCCTTAATATGATTCATTATTTTATTTAAATGAAATACCATTTTCCATTTATTCTCTATAATAAAAAAAGGTTTTAAAATAGAATTTATGTATCAATAACTAATAATGTTATCTTATGGGTGTAATGATAATTTTTATGATGCCATATTTTATGTCTTATGTTATGGTTCTTTGTAATTTTTTATGAGGATGCGCAGTTTAATAATAAACCAAGGTTGGGTGATTGAGTTATAAATCTAAAATTCATTTCTCAAATGGATAAGGTTTACCAATTTGGTTTCTTCTATGAGATATTGGGAATATACAATGCTGGTTATTCAAATATTAACTATGTTTGTTAATCCACGAGTAGCTATGATGGTTACTATATTGTTAAGTTATAAAGTTAACCGTGATGTTTTTCCATGAATAGATGTAATGGTTTTTCAAAATTTACAACTATGATGGTTATTACATATATAAGAATGAATAATATAACTTTTGGAAAAATATTTCATGTGTTATTAAAAATTTAAATGATTTATTTGAGTTTATTTTCCCTTAAATATTTATAATGAAATGTTTTCTGTAATTTTTTTGGAAGATATGATTTTTTGTAAAAAAAGTTTTTATTATTAACCTAATGTTTATTTTCTTAAAGTAAATAATTTATAGGTATTTTGGGATTGAAGGTTTCCATCTTTCTTTTATTTTAATTATATATATTTTGGTGATTTTACCATGTTTTAACATGTTTTTAATAGGAAATAATGATGGGTAAGTTAAAGTAATATGTTATATTGAATGTTGTGAGGATATTTCTTTAAAATAAATCCCAGTTTACTTTAAAAAAGAATAATATTGTGAAAATATGGATACTTATCATATGTTTACACTTTGAAAAATATGATTTTGTTAGGTAAAAGTTATGAAATAATTCTATAAAAATGTAAATCCAAAATATCATTGGTAATGTGAGAAATTAAATTCAAGAATAAAGTCAATATAATATGAAATGTTTAATGATGGGTCCTTATTCACATCATTGTATAAATGCATTACCCTTTGAGCCCATTGACTGTATACCTCATAGGGAACTAGGTATTTCTTGGGGACCAACTTAAGCCATTACCCCCTCCATCACTTCCATATGTTACCCATGAGTAATCCAATGTATACCTAAAAATATACCTCAAAAGTAATATGTCTCAACAACCAATCTATTCTTCTAAAAAAATCTGCTTATCCCAATCCAACACATCTAAAATTAAAATACAACAAAAATATATGTGGTTTGGAGAAAATTAGATCCAAATCATACCAAAGATATATATGCAATATTACAACCTCCCCACTATATTACAGATTGTCCCTAATATGCACCGTATAACCTCACCTAACTTTATTTAATAAAATATCTGTCAACTACATCCGCATATCATACTTTCATTCCATTTTCCCTATGACATCCATTAATGTTTCCAATAATCAGTCGTCTATTATATAGTATTCTTACATTGATCCACTATCCGAACCATTATATTCTCGAATGGCGCATCTAAATCTAGCATGATATCATCAATGTTGATCACATGAAGAAAGTTTGTTATGATATATCTAGGCATAAGCATTATAGAATACTCTATCTATAACATTTTATCTCTAAGGAATATTTGACCAACACATCATGATATAGATCCCCTTGATAACCTTAAATTACCCCAAAAACATGGGTATAAGATTATCATTCTTAAAATATGTATATATCCAAACCATGATTCTATCGCTACACCACTAGTTATAAAAAGGGGTTTTAACATCATTTTTTGGGTTTTAATCATCGGTTAAACAGGGAGATTATTGTATGAGACATTTTAAATAGATTTATTTATATTTGTTATTTTTAACTAATGAAAAAAACTTTTACAATAGTTATCAAATAAACTATCATAGAAAATTGAAATATGTAATGAGTAAGAAGGGTATTTCACATCATATATTAAAAAAGTCTGATGTCAAAACCTATTTTTAATGTCAGTTATATAATTACTAATGTGAAACATCTCTTTTTCAATTTTTCACATCGGTTAAAAAAACCGTTTTTAATATTTTTTAATTTGATTCATGACCCCAGTAATACATTAGTAATGGACAAAAGAAAAAATAAAAAAAAGTCACCAACAACAAAAATAAAATGTCATAACCAAAATTTTCATGTTAATGTAGTTCAGATCATTTATGCACTAAAATTTGATACATAACTTTCAAAATATATATTATATATAATCCAAAACAGAATAAAACGTATAAAATAATATACCCATGATATTTGTAAGTAATTGAATTATTTTTTAGAATAACTGTGATGTCTGTAAAAAAATTATAAATTACAATTAAATCATTCTAATTGTATTATATATAATTATATGATAAATTAAATTAAATATTATAATAAAATATAACCTTTTGGAATTTTATAATTTTCTTGGTTGAAATTATTTAATATATAATGCTTAAAGAATATTATCCACATTGTTTTACTATTTATTGATGATGAAATCTCTATTTCAGAAGATTTTTTCAATTCAAAATAACATTTTGATCACATTCAACCCAAATGTATAAACTATAAATGAGAAGTCAACTTTCCAAAAAAAAAATTATATTTTCATTTCTCATTCCTCCGGTCCCTATAAAGCAATTAAATTCCATATGTGAAAATGATATGGATGAATTAAATTTAAATTTATTTTAATAGTTAATTTTTTAAATAATAAAACTTATGTTTTCAATACTTTTCTCAAATTTTCTCACATGTCACCATTTATATATCCTAACTAGTAAGTTGTATTCTCTTTTGAAAAACACACACAATATACAATAGCCACTAATATACAAAAATATAATTTTAATGGTTATTAAGTTAGGTGAATTAAAACTTTATGAAATATAATTTTCATATACTTCAATATATAGATACATCAAACACTAAATTTCATTATTTTGATTCCTTTAATAAATATATGTAGTTATCTATTTATTGTACATTGTATTTGTTTTTGGTGAAATAATATATCCAAAAATCGATATACTAATATCGTATCATAATAAATATAAGGTGTATAAATGTAAAAAAAATAAAACAAACATATGAATTACATTCACCGAATTATAGTTATTGAAATAAATATGATAATTGAATTACACAGAAAATACTTGCATCATGTTCATGCCCATCAAATCTCTAGTTAAAAACTCCATGCTATCTCTCTTTAAAATATTCATAGTCATATCACACCCATGAATGTTAGTATCCATTTGAATATCATAAGATTCTAGAAAAATATTGTAATCTCTCATGTTTACCAGAATTAGTTTATGAAGTCAAAGTAGCTTGTACTTGTTTCTTCTATATAGTATTTCATTTCCTTTAAATTATTCAATTAAATGAATGTATATATATTTATTAAATATTTTAAAAAAATGTAACCCCAATATGAAATAAATAATACAATATATTAAAACCTTTGTGGTAATTTCTTTTATATGATTACATATAAAAGTAAATAATTTCATATACATTTTTATACTACAGTGACCTCACCTATAAGAAATGTTTCTGATGATAATATTTAAAAACATATCATGCACCATCACTCTAATATAAATTATCACTATCTAATTATTATGCATGGTATACAAAATAAAATATATTATACCATATGACACAATAAGATATCGTAGATTCTCAATAAATGGGTCATAGTATATGTGAAACTTTAAATAATGGTTTTTAGCAGTTTGGTATATTAGAAGAATTATAGGAGTGAGATATGTAGACAATATTGGTAGAGTTGGACATGCATCCTAAAACTATCTTTCAATGTCTTCAAACATTTATTGTATAGAATTTTGAATCCTATAACCTATCATATAGCCCATATACAAAAATTTATATTCTAAAGATTCTATTATTCCTCTATTTAAATCCTCATTTAAGGAATATCCATAATGATCATACTTGTATTTGAATAATACAACCACTTATTATCCTTATAGGTGACCCAATTTTTTGGGATTTCCTAATTATGTAGCTAAAATACCTTTCCTACCCTTATGTATAAAGGTCCCATATGTTCACTCCTCCTCAAGGTATTCTTATATTTAATATTTTAAAATTTAAATAGTGAATCAAAATATATTAAGAGTTGAAATAACTTCAGTAACATAAATAAAGTAAATAACTCCTTATAATCCTATAAACTATATTCCTCGACTCTTTTATAAGACATGATCCTTTTTTTCACATTTGACCCCTCTTTCATTTTTCATGTCTAGGTAAGGGGGAAAAAGGGTCAACCTTCACAAAGCCTAATGACCCGAATCCTTTTTTTTTAAATTTTTTCATCTTTATTTCATCTTACAAGAACATATAAATTTCATGATATAATGTATGAGGGTATATGTTTTGGGATTAAATATTCTTATGAGATGTCCTCATTTTCTATAAATTAATTACAAGAAAATCTTTAATATGATCATTATTATAAAAAAAACTTCTAACATCTGAAATTGTACATATAAAAAATTATTATTGTCATATAATTTCAAAAAACCACTTAAATTTATCTTTAATTATAAGAGGTTCAATCACACGAATTTTCATTTTATTATATCCCCAAAAAATTAAATATGATGTGATAGTTGATTTATAATTCCTCTATCACTTGGAATCTATATATAAACATTTTTTCATACATCTCTAGTTCTAGGTTTATCATAAGTCATCTAATATGAAGGGAAAGAACTATATTAGTGAAATCAGGCCATGAAAATTAAAATAATGAAAAATGGGATTACTAAAATCATCTTTGATAATTGAGATAATTCAACATATCAAAACTTTTATAATCTCAAATTAAACTAATAATTTTTCACCAAACACACATTAGAAATTTTTTTTATTGAATTCAGACCCCTATAATTATAATAATAAACAAAATCAATTTTTATCCTATGATCCTATCAATAGGGAAGAGAAAATTTTGAAATACTTATGCATCCATGTTAAGAATCCTGGGAAGCCTTATTTTCCAAAGTGAAACTAGAGGTGTCCAATGGAGATGGATGTGGAGCCCCACATTAGAAGTTTGTGTATGGAACTCCCTAGAATATCGAGGTGGCTAAACTATTTTATATAACATTATCCAACCAATAAAATTAAGAATTATTATAAAAAATCCTACCCTTTTATTTAAAATTTAATAAAAACTGAAAAATGATCCAACAAAAACTAAACTAAAAAAAACATATTTTTATTCTTATTTTTATTAATGTTAAAAAAATTATAGAAAAACTAAAAATGTTAATTAGAGAAGAAATAATATAAAAAAACCAAAACAAAAATTAAAAAAATTAATCCAATACAAATATCACACATAAATATGTGTTAAGTTTTAATAATGATACAAGAAAAACAAACCAATAAAAAATTAACAACACTTTATCACATTAGTTTGAGACGTTGAATAAAATTTCGAAAAATTATGAAAAAATAATGTAACATAAAATTATATATCTATAAGAAAACAAATCATATGTAAAAAATTATATAAAAATAAAAATAATATATAAATATAAGTAATTGAAAATTGATACATACAAAACTAAATTATTCTACCCATATAATTTAATTTTTTTTAAAAATATGAGTTAAGGAAATAAAATTAAAACTAATATATAGAAAATTTTAAGAAATTTAAATATATAAATAATAAATAAATATATTTTAACTATTATATTAAGAGATTACTGAATGATTGTTTTTACATCCCTTCCTTAGGATTATTCAATATAGAGAAAACCCTGTCTATACCATGGTTATCAATATTTTCTAATAATCCTTCCCTAGAAGATGGAATATTATATAAATTATAATCAGCATCATGTTTTTATCACTAAAGTATTATTATTATTTTTCTTGAAAAATGATAGACCACTGCAAAATTGATTGATCAAGAACACCAAAAATTGATTTCACATGTGTTTCTAAGATAAAAGTATCAGTTTTATATTCCAATATATTTAGTTTTACTAGTATAATAAAAAATTAAAATTTGTTTGACACCATTTTTAATTATAACTAATTTTTTTTTTGACACTATAACTCAATATTTAAAATAATAAACCTCCCATAAATAATCACTAAACCATTAATATTCACTTCATCAAGAGATTATAATTTTTTTATTTTTCATTTGAAAAATATATTAGTAATAAAAACACTATTACACTACTATTATAAACATCACTTTTAGTGTATTAATATATGATGAAAAATTTGTAGAAATTATTTTAATACCTAGAACATGTTATCAAATTTATACATGGACCACTCTCTAACCATATAAATTTTCTTTTGTCATATGATCTAAAATGGACAGTCCCTTTAAATTGTGAAAAAATGTTTTTTACTCTCTCTTATTTTTAGATATTTTTAACACATTAATTTTTAATGCAACATATTGATGTGCATCATTCATTTTATTGAAGAAGTATAAATGCACATACATTATCGGTTCACCTTTAAATTATTTTACCTTCAAGGTACAAACTCCATTTCCCCCAAAAATTACTTATACATGGTGACGTCTAAGAAAATTGTTGTCCCCTACATTATACAAGTGGGTTTTAAAAATCCCTATAACCATCTTTGATATACACTTCAAAATAATGGAATATTCCAGTCGATATGGATTAAAATCATATCCTATATTTATATTCTTATACTTTCAAAAGAATACATTAAAAACATATACACAAGACCGAAAACATTTTTTCTTTCACCAAATGAACCTTTAATTATACTGTGATAATAATTAAAGATAGTGGAATGTAACATTCCAATTGAATATTTATAGAAACTACATCATTCTCCATATTTTTTGATTAATTCATAAAAATCACTTTTATACCAATTTAATAAAAAATATTACTACTGACATCTATCAAATGTGTATCGAAAAATCCAAAATTTAAGAAATACTTGAATATGGGTATTATTTTCCTTGTAAAATTAAGGAAGAAAAAAGTTATTGAGATCACGTGGATCTCATGGACCATGATAAGGCATGAGATTGCATGACCTCTGGATGGTCATGTGGACAATCAGACAATGTGCATAGCCTGGGGAATATCTTGCAAGGTCCCTTCAACTGGTTGTTATGCTCTTGAAAAGGAACCACAAATAATCAATGATCATGTAGAATTGACCAGATAAGCTCCCCCAGGTCACATAACTTGTCAACGTGAGGACTCCACATGGACCATCCAAAAACTATTAGGAAATAGGTGTAAAATATCCAAAAGTTGGGTAAATAATTATTTCATAAAACTCAAGAACACATCACTAATGGGTTGAATTATTTTCACTAAAAACATTCATGAAAACTCACAAAACCCCCAAAAAATTTTAAAATAAAAAATCAAAAAAATAATGGTGGTGGGAGAGAATTGAAGTCGTAAAAAGTCACATGATGCACCTCTGACGATCCTAAAGACACTACAAGAAGTCAACGATATGCCCGAATTATCTTAAAAAAGATCAATGGCATGTCATCTGCACAACACAAAGGGACTCAGATTTGGAAGCACCAAAACCAATTAATAAATCAATCTCATGGACCATAAAATGGCACCAAATATAGAACATGAAATACACATGGAAAACATTTGTACAAAGAAAATTCCAAATAGGCCTTGAATTCCTTCTCAAAACTAAGATTAGACCAGGGTTTGCATTTCAAATTTATTAAGGAGGTGTATAAACACAATTTAATATAGAAAACCACATTCATAAATCCCTTAAAGCACTCATGTTACATATTCAAAACACAACCATTTTCGTAAGGACGTGAAACGGGCCATTTTCTGACAACATGGGCCAAAACATGATGTAAACCAAAACCCATTTATTTGTAAAACCAAATACAAATTATAAAGCCATATAATGACCCAAAAATACCATTTATCATTCTTAAAATTCATTTATAAATCCAAAAAAATAAATTTTAAATCACACGTAACACATAAAATCCAACCGGGCAATTTACCGAACACATGACATGCCCTTTTTAAACAAAAGAATTTATTTTAAGTATGTGAAAAGGAATAAAACACCGATTTAATGACATATTTTATTCAAGATACTATAAAATGTTCAAAATACCATAAAAAAGATTATAAACCTCACAAAACAGTTGCAAAAGATAACGGAACATTTAAACAAACACTCGTTGAGCACTTTCATGACAAAACAACACCACCTTTCACAAAACAAGGATTAAACAAAAACTTTGCACACCAATAATGTTATCCAAAGGCTTAAAAACAATTATACCATTAGAGGAAAATAATAAAATGATGAAACTTGGATGATAAAGGCATGTAAAAGGGATATCCTACCACAAATCCTTGGCGCAATGGAAACGCACACCCGAAATCACCCACCGTGGGTTTATAAACCCTAAAACTATAAATACCAGACTTAACCGAACAGAAACCCCATAAAGAAATCATGGAATAATTGAACCCTATGTTGAACAGGTCTAAGATATATTATAAAACCATGAAATAATGAAAGGAGGAAGAAGATGGAGGATAAAAGAGAATAAATCTCACCTTTTAAACTAGAAAACTCTTCGTATTCTATTAGATATGCACCCATAGATAAAATGGAATAACTTGAAACTTCTTTTAGAGACTCATAAGGTCTGTTTGAACTAGGGAAACAAGATTGGTGACCAATGTAGTATGAAATGATTAATTTATGAGTGATACAATTTACCTTGTGAATTATGGATGATTTGAGAGACATTGAGAATGCTTACCCACTCCGAGATTATTACGAGCTCCAAAGAGGTAAAGAATATAATGGGGGTGAGTATAGGTATAGTGGATTCTAGTGGGAGTTGGAATCACTAAAAATATTAATTATATAATTAGATATAAAATAAACAAATTATATTTTTAAAACTGGAAATGGGTCCATGGGCTTGCCCAATACCTAAAAAAGTAACCCCAATTCATCATTATTATGAATTAGTAAGGGATCCAAAAGGATATGGTAGTTTGAATATATTGGTTAAGGCCATGTGGGAAGTGTAATGGGTGAAGAAGGTTAAAAAAAATGGAGTTATAAAAGACCCAAATTTGGTTTTTAAAACTAGAAATGGGATCATGATTGACCCAAATCATGAAGTTACCACCCTTTCTCCAAAAACTCCTAAACAAGCAATGGGGAACCCAAATTAGAGGGATTAGACAGAGATGAAACTTAAAAACTCAACATTAATCTCACACAAGACCCAAGAAAAGTATCGAGATTCCAAATGAACCAGAGCAAAACAAAGACATGAAAAACCTGGTGTGACAATACATCCCATTAAACCTTCATTTAATTTGGTCTAGAATATCCATAATTATAATCTAATATTTTTTAGAGTGGATTATGGTACATTAAATTTGTTTTTTTAGAATATTACTTGATTTATTTGATTCACTATTTAATAGACCAGACAAATGGATGAAGATGACATAATCAAGGATTCATATATCGATCATGACCATTATTGATGATACAAAGATATGAAATATATCTGTAAATGTATCATCCTATTGGTGGAAAATTAGTGTTTTAATAAGAAATCACTGTGAAGAGAAGTACACTCAGTCAGTCACTCATGAGAAAATATGGGAACTAATCCAATTAGTGTTTTCCAATGTCTATGATTGTTGAAAATTGCTTTTGTGTTTTGATATTGCAGAAGACAATGGTGAATAGTTGATCCATGGAGAATTTTTATTGATCTGTTAAATCCATAATGGTTGCTTATGGAGGATAAATATTTTTAAGAGATAGATCATACAAAACAAAAAATATATTATTCTATAATAGTGGATCAGGTAATGATTTTACATTGCAAAGTATTCAGTATATTATAGGAGATTTTTTTGTTGATTTTCAATATCGATGGAGTTTTGAGGAGGTCAATGTAATTGAGCATAGGCTACACCATAGTGGTTTGAAGAAGAAATTGACACATTGTAAAAACATGTTGTGACATGTAATGTGTGTTCATGGGATTATCAATACTGCTAGAAAATTATGGATTACTATGACATAGATAAAAGGATTTCATATATATCTAATTAAATGGATACATCCATTTAATAGTTTTCCATTATATTATGAATAGTCTTAATTAGAAAATGATTATGATTTTATTTCTCCCAATCCCATAATAGAACACACTATAGTTTAAATGGACATGATAAAGTTGGTACAGTGAGACAAGAGGTTATAAGAGATCATGTCATGATCATGGTAGTTTATAGAGGAGATTTTTTCACAAGAAAAAAATAGACCTCTTATACAACATAGTTAAATTGTCTTCATAATGGTGAAAGACTGGAAGGATGAGCCTTTACTATAGTATGTGTGATCATTCTACAACCAAGATATTATAGAGATATATTTATTCTTTCACATGATATGTGATCAGGATTTTTAGTGTTTTATATGAATTATTTGGTCTTTAATCAATACATTCAAGTGATAATGTAACAAGAAATGTTACCAAGAATAGATAAGTAGAAAAACATTATTTTATCCTTTAGATCAAATAAATTTTGTTGAGTTTACTACAAATGGACGTATTATTTATTAAAATATAGATAATGAAGAAGTTTCAAGGGATTTAAAGAGAAGACCTTAGAGAAGAAATCAAGTGTATAATTCTAGGATTTCTAGAAAATTTATGGTATAAAAAGGATTATATTCCACGGACATCATCTACTTGAATATTATTAGTTTTGTAATATGTGATATAGTAAACCTTGTTTATTTTTAATTACATGCCTTTTAATGAGGAAAGTGGTCTTTGAAGGAGGAGTGAGTTCCACATATTATGATAGGATGTGAGATTTACCCATTTTTTGAACATGGAGTTCGGAGGATCACTATGAAAAGTCTATTGTGAAAACCAAATATATGTAGCGTGATCTAGTGTTTTAGTTACATAGTCAAATATAATTTTTTCTCCTTAGACTGTCCCATTTAAGGTGAACCTAATAAAAATTATTATGTGATTTATTACATTCATCATTATTAGGGATATTATAAGACTGAGAAATAGGTGTTCCTCACATTAGGATAACAAGATCATTTTCAATGGGGTTAGTTTTTAATCATAATTACATTGATTCACCCCATTTCAAGGTAATGTACTTAATTATGGACTATCAATTAGTATCAGATCTCGATTATGGGGTGAATTTTTTGATCTATCTTTTAAGAATGTAAATTGTATAGTTATTCATCACAAAGAAATACCAGTTTTTGAAGAAAATATTTTTTGGTTATGAAAAAATAGAATGAAATACATCTCCTAGTCATTAGAGATTAAAGTATACATGGTAGATATTCATGATATATTAATGAGCATTAAAATAATGTATTTATTGGAATGGGAATATAATGGATTAGATGCGGATTCAAATGAAATCAATGAATTATGGGGATATTTATCTAATCGTATCCAACCCAATGTATTTTCGTACAAAAAAACTCATACTATGTGGAAAAAAACTCCTTAATTTTTTAATCATTGATTCTAATGTAAGAGATGTAATTATGTAAGTGTTGGGTATTAATTAGACTTATAGATAAGACTAACTGAAAAATTTGAGTGATTATTGAAAATCTAAATAATCTACTGGAAGTTATATGAGTAATTTGTGAAAATATTTTTGATGTGAAAATTTTTATTGTAATCTTCTGAATATTACCTATAAGATTCAAAGTGAAGGTATCTATGCTTGAGGACATGAACCCTAACGTTGTATCTTTGGAAAGTATGAATAATACTGTTGTTATGCATAAAATGAGAAATGGTCACCATGAATCCAGGGTAAAGGAGAACTCATATATGGCTTCATTTAAATCAATAAAGAAATTTTATGTTAAAGAATATCTATATGAATATGTGTTTGATGTAGTGATTTCATAGATTTCCTCCCATATTAAGAGGGAAAATGGAAAATTTAAAGGTGTGATTTAACACCTTTTCTTCCAATGAAGTAGGAAAATAAATTTTACTATTAAGTTCCATAAAATCTTTATAGATGTTTAGGATGAATAATAAATAAAAAAACCCTTCAAATGTTAATAAGTGTTCATGAAAACAAAAAAAGAATTATCTTAAAGAAAAAATCTAATATTTCTTGATGATTAATGCTCAGATGAGTCCGAAGTGGAGGAGGATTATGATTTAATGGATATCATTAATGATTATTTAGTAGCTATTATTGGTAGATTATATTTAGATTATATTGATACTAATAATGATGAAGATTGGGGAAATGTTCTTCTTTAGGTTAAAATTGAGGCAACCCTTAATGAGCTTATTAAATGGATTTCTATGACTAAGTAGGAAATTATAGTTGTCAATGAAGATGAATTTTATTTATAATAAAATAAGAAATAAAACTCAGAAATGAATGTAGAGATTGACATATTGAAATCCAAAATTATAGAAAATAAACCAAAAGTGGTGGAGCTCTACCTTATGGAATAGGGAAAAGCTAAAATCATATAATGATTGAGTGATTCATTAAAATGAAGGGTCCAAATAATTTAAGAACTCAAATAATATGAAATTTTATGGAAATTTATTTTTGATGGAAAATAAAGAAATTATACACCAATCATAGAATCATGTTTCTCCAAATAATGAGTGAAATTTAAAGTAGTAAAAGACCATAGAAGGTCCCCTAATGAGATTATACCTATCACAATGATTGAAAATATTAAAAACAAAATGGAAAATATTATGGTGCATGATAATAAAAAGGAAGAAACTGAAGTTTATAATAAAATAGAAGAATTATATCCCTAGAGGAATATAGAACTGAGAGATTTTTTTAAAGAATACTCATTATGGAGAAATTGATGGAATAATGACACATAAAATGAAGTGTTATTTATATATAAAAATTTTACATATAATGTATCTATTTTTATTTTAAAATATATTTATTAGAGAAAAAACCCTAAAATTAGGAATGATTTTTCATTAATTCTCTTATTATTTAATTTTTTGGTGTATGAATAATTTGGTAATAAAGTATACCATCTAGCCTTACGGTCTCAACACAAAATGCCTAAGGATATTTAGAATGGTTGAAATCAGTAGTTTGGAACCTTGATTAGCACTCTAAAAATTAAAAATAGATTCTCAAGTTTTAAATATGTAGATAAAATTATTGTTCTAAAAGGGAAGATGATAAGTGAATCATCAAGAGAAGTTCCTCAATGGTCATAAATTAATAATTGAAGATATGATAAGGTAGAATTTTTTGACATTTTTTTATAGAAATGAATAGTTCTGTATTTTGGATTTTAGAGAGATTTTGTAAATCACACATAATAGGAAATGATTATAAAATCACCAGTACCAAATTAAACAATGGTGGGGTGGTTTGATTTAGAAATTGTGAAGGACTGAAAATTAATAGCTCTATAAATTTCAAGGTAAGTGTAGTGGATCTAAAAAAATTTATGTTCTCTTTATGTAATAATTTAGAAAAAAATTTCTAAGTACGTGGTATTTTTTTTTGATTCGAGATATGAAATTTATTTTGGCATTAAGGGGTGAATTTTTAAATCTTGATATGGTTATGTATTTTTTATAAGAAAATAAATAAATAAAATCTTTACCACATTGGTAAATAATATTAGTGCATGTTGTCCAAGGATGATGAAAATAGTATATAGAAAAAGTTAATTGAGAATTTTAGAAACAAATATATATAAATAAGGTGAATAGTGATGGGGCATATGATTTTCACAGACTCAAATGTTACTATACTCATAGATGAGATTCATGTCAAAACAGAAAGACTATTCAGATGACATATAAACCCAGGAAAGGAAAATCACGAAGCATGTTAGAGCTTGTTTATGTGGTTGTTTTCAGACACAACAATCATAAGGATTTTATGGTAAAATGAACTATCTGTTTTATATTATTTTCGTTGGATAGATTTTTTAGTGCCGATTACTCATTTATCATAGGTATTCATATGTATTAATCAATACAAAAGAGATTGTAAAAATTTTCTCAGTGTAAAAATTAAAATGATTCACACCGAAAATGTTTCGGTGTTTAAAAATAGCATAGTGGAAGAATATTTGTAAAATGGATTCAATATCTGCTTAAATCCATGATAAATCAACAAAATAATAGAGTTGTTGACATGGAAAATTGGATAATCATTACTATGTACAGGATTATTCTTATATAAAATTCTTTGTCTAAGAATTAATGGAAAAAATTAGTTCTAATAGCTATGTATAAATCTAATTAGGCATTTTCATATCTAAATAAAACAAATAACAAAAAACATTACTTGTTATGGAAATAAGGAAAAAAATAAATATTTATGTGTGTTTGGAATCAATTTTTTTCATAATTATGAAAAGTATAGAATTTTTGGACTATATGGAGATGATGTTGTATTTATTGGATATTAATCTAAAAGTTAGGACTATGTATTCTTTTATATACAACTCAGTAAAATTTCTAACATACATGGTGTTTCAATAACTAAAGTTTATAGATTCTAAATATAGGTGAGTAGACTTCAGCTACAAAAGAGAGGAATTCAAATAAACAAACCCATTTTATGTGGAATAAAGTGATGAAGCTTTTTCCAAATTAGAGTGAATTCAAAGGTTTGTGAATAACTCAAACGATAGAGCAGATTTTCATGAAAACATAGTTGGAATACAATAAAAATATTATATGAAAAAGATAAAATGAGTAATAAGAATATCATTATTGATTGTAATACACTTGTTCAAACCAATTGAAATAAAATATGAAATCATACTTCACTATTATTACTTATGAGAACAAATCTATTTTATGTGGCTTCCACACATATAACTTGTGTTAAATATATTCATGTGTATCTTGAATAGATTGGTAGAGATAATATTTTAGAAGTTATCTTAAAGCCAAAAAATAATAATACAATTGAAACCAAGTATATTTTATGAAAAAAAACCTAAGGAATATAGTAAATTTATATGAATTAATGACTAATGTGTAATGGGTATTCCTAGATTAAAAGAATTTTGTGGATGATAAAATTTTACTAGTGGATCCTTCATATATAATTCAATTATTCATTAATATATTTATGAAACATATGGTTAAAGTGTTTCAAAGAGATGAATAATATTAATTATTTAATTTATTTCTAGAGTATGATGTTTTTTTGGAAATACAATTTTATTTCTTATTAATGAAGATGAATGCAGTGTGTGTTGGTTGAGGAAAGCTTTGTATCAGCTAAAACAAGCACTAGTAGCCCAGTATTCACAACTACATTAGAATTTTAAGATTCTCAATTAACTTATATGATTATTTTGATCACATCTTTCATATTAATAAGGTGAAAGGGGAGATGATTTTTTTGCTTTTATATATTGATGACAACATATTTGGAGGCTTGGATGAATCCCAATGTAAGAAATTTTTAAAAATAATGAGGTGTTCATTTGAAACTTATTTAATTGGTGAATATTCACTTTTATTTGGACCACAAGTGAATCAACAAAATGATGGGACATTTATATGACCATCTAAAATTTAATGTAGGTTATAAAAGTGGTTTCATATGGATAGTTGTAAACCAATGGATACTCATATGCAG
Source organism: Viscum album (assembly GCA_963277665.1). Classification (NCBI taxonomy): domain Eukaryota; kingdom Viridiplantae; phylum Streptophyta; class Magnoliopsida; order Santalales; family Viscaceae; genus Viscum; species Viscum album. The sequence goes on along the minus strand of OY728142.1, from coordinate 1,716,537,471 downwards.
ACTAATTTAAAATCATAAAAATATGTTAAATGTGAGTGGGTTAATGCGACTCTCTAATGATAAATTATTGGTTGATTATATTACATAATATCCACTAAAATAAAATCTATTTTTCACTTTTTAAGCAACACATTGTCGTATTTGTCTAAAGGAAAGTTAAATGAAGTTTGTGAGATGAATGATTCAATTTATAGACCAATCAATGGAATTTTGGCTGTAATATTATAGAAATTAACTATAATTATTGATGTATATATGTATTCTAATTGGGTAGGTTTGTTTGATGACCTAAAATATTCTTTTAGAGGTTTTTTTCTTCAATGGATTCTTTTTCATTTATTAGAAATGTAAAAAAATAAATATTTCATAACATTAAACACTATAGAGGTGTAGTATATTACATTGACTCAAGATTTTACTAAATTATTATTGATTTAAAAATAACATGAAGACATTGATATTGATGTTTTATCTTCAATATAAATTGTCTTTGACAACTCATGTGTATAAAATATTTGATAAAATACCATTTAACCCCCAAAGATAAAATGTTTTGAGATAAAATATCATTTACATAATTAGAAATATGAGTATCATGTTTTTAAAATGGGTTATGAATCTCTATTGACAATTCAGAGGATTAATTCACCCTTATCCCCATGGACATTTTTTATTAAGAAAGGTATGATTTCTTTCCTCAATACATTTCATATTTTTATAAATCCCTATTGTGATACTTAAAAGAAGTATTTTTTTTGGTTTATGGAAATAGGGGGATACATTATTTATGTTGGGGGAAAAATGAGGATGTATTCATTTTCTATTTTTCCTTTAAAAAATAGTGAAAAGTTCCAACAAGGGGGGGAGTTTTTAATTAAAGTTTTTTTGCAGAACTTTATAATGCGCATTGGATTAAAAGAATAATGTTAAATAAGTTTTTATCATCCAAATTCACTAAACTTAGTCTTGTTTCTCACATTTGATAGTCACATGTGAGTGTAGATATTGGGATATTAGAATAATTGAGGCACTATTAAGAGGGGATAAGGGATTTTTTTAATTTTAAAAAACCAAAAGGTGGAGATTTTTTCTACAAATCCAACTGGGTTTTTTCATTGATTGTGTTCGTTGAAAATTAATTTTGAGTTTTGATGTTGAAGAATATTGGGTGAAGAGGTGATCATCAGGAAATTTTTATGAATTCATTAAATCCATAATGGTTGTTCTTGGAGGAGAAATAAATTTGAGATTCAAATTCTACCTCACATAACAATAATCTATGATGCAAAGAAAGTTCATATAACAATAATACATTGTAAAAAATACACTATTTCAAATGAAGTGACTACAATTTTTTCAATGCCATTAGATTTTTGAGGAGTCCTACATAATGAAATACATGATATTATAAATGGGTTTGAGGAATAAATTCTTATTCCATAGAAACAACTAGTGACATTGATGTAATGTTCATGGGTTTTAAAATACTGCTAGAAATTTTGGATACCTATGTCTTGTAAAAAAGGATTCATCATAGCTTTATTGAAAATTAAAGGCCCACACCATAGTTGTACCTTACATTATGAATAGTGTGAATTAGGATGTTCAGATAATTTGATTTCTTCCAGTATTTTAGGATCTCACTTTGCAATTTAAATTTACATGACTTAGTTGGCTCAGTGGTCCATGATGTTAAAAGGGATCATGGTGTGGTCTTTGGTAGTTATTTGATTATATTTCTTCTTGACAAAAATAGATCTAGGGATAAGAATTCATTCCATAGAATGGTGTACCATGAGAATATAATCTGATTGATGAAATCTATTTTTTCATAGTGAATGGGGCTCTGCCATGGTGAATATTTATAAGGGGAATAATTTGTTGTATTATTTGTAATCACACTATTGTTGAGTAGTTAGAGTGAAATATATATATTTTCGAAGATATGTGCTCATGATTTTGGCCATTAATGCTTATTAAAGGATATTTAGTGAGTAAATTCTACTTAGAATGACACATGGAATGATCCCATGAATATAATGGAAGAAATACATTATTCTATCCCTAGGATCAAATAATATTTTTTATAATTTCTACAGTTACACATATATGTTCTGAAAATATATAGAGAGAAAATATTTCTGCATATTTATAGAGATAATGAAAGATAATAAATGATTTTGAGACCTCCAAGGCTATTAGGAAATGAAATGTGAAAAATAAAGAGGACATTAAAGGCACTACATTATAGCACTATGAGATTTTAAATGTAAAACTACATTCAATAGTGTATACGAAATGAAACACTGAGCCTAAACAAACCGTGAAATATTATTTTTCTAATACGACCATTATAATTCAACCTTTAAATTGGTAGTTATGAATATGATTAAATATTTTGGTAAATTTATATAAAGATACTACTCCAAATAAATGTATTGAAAAATTAATAGTAAATAATCACTCAATTTTTTGTAAAGTAATTTTATTAATTTTTTTGAGAAGAAATTCTAATTAATTTATTGAAACTTATGAAATTTTATTTAATAAAATTTATATCTTTCATTAAATAAGAATATCAAAATTATATTATGGTGATATTTTTATATTTTTCCGAAGATTTTGATTCTTGAATGAATATTGGAAATGCTTTTTTTAATGAAAACTATATTTTATTTTAGATTATTCGTGAAGAAAATTTATATTTTTTAATAGTTATAAATTACCGTGAGTAGTTTTTTATTAAAATAATATAATTATATACTTTTCTATTAATTTTATACTTACATTTTTTATGAATATATTTTAAAACATAAAAGGAATTTTCATGAAAAACTACTTTTCTTTGTATTTTTTCATTTTGTAGTCAAATTAATTTCTGCCACAACTAGAAATATAATATTTGATAATATTTTATATAATTGGAATAAAGATTTCTAAATTTTGTAAATAGTTCCCTTTTATTTTTTTCATCATCAATAGGAATCATAATAAAAAATTGTCACCATATTTAGACAAAATATTCTAATTAATGTTAAAATAATATGATAAGGACTTAAAAATAAACCCAACACTAGCCTTTATCTTATTAGATGAGATTAGTTTGTTTATTTCTATCTATTTTTTTGAATAAATGTCTACATGGTGCCATATATCATTTATTATAAATTTTATATTAATTTATGTAAGGAAAATTAAAAAATATCAATCTCTTTGATTTAATATATCTAAATTGTAGAAAAGGGGATATGAAGAGGCTATGTTCAGTTATAAAATAATTATGTGAATGATAAATGATTTTTTATCATGGTAATTTATTTCAAATCTTGGGAGATTAAAAATTATTATTTTAAATGATTACACAACACCGATAAAAAATTTATTCAATTAATAGAAAAATGGAATATATGATTTAAAAAATAATACAAAAAATGTAATTTGAACGAATTATTATGTTTCATGAATTTTGTATAAAAAATAAAATATTAGATTGTTTTGGATGGATTATATTTTAATTCTATTGATTTCACATTGTTTTAAATGTCAAATTAAATGAATTGTTCAAAAAATGACATTAATTTTATTTTATAATAAACAATATTTTATTAAATGAGTTAAAATTCCAAAAAATTCAATATTTTTAAATTTGATTGAGGTGTGATTTAAATTGTCATCCATGGTCCATTTATGGCCCGATTTTCATTTATTGTAAAAACTATAACTCTGAAAGAGTAAAACTCTTTTTTATTCCTATAATCATAAAAAAGGGCTATCAGGGGTTAAAACAAAAAGATAAGGGTAAAAAAATATCCTAAAATGTTCATGTTTTTATTATATGAGATGATTTAACGACATTATAATTAATTATTTTTATTATATCTACTTGGTTACATTTTCATATGAGAAATAAGTTGTATTAATTTAATACATTATGAAATTCCTGGAATTCCCCTCCCTTATCTTATAAAGGTTCACATATTCTCCAATTATTTTAATATTTTAAATGATTCATGGTTCAATGAATCCCTTACAAAATACCTTATTAACATTAATACCCATGTTTTATAGGTCTTATATTGGACATAATACCATATATGGTCGAATGGGTAATACCATGTATGTGTTTTAAAGAAGTGGTAAAACTTTTAATTGATTATTTTATTTTATTTCCTCTTTCACCTTCTGATAATATTATTAATAAATTATGAAGTAATAAAAATAGTACGTTCCATATATTTATATTTATTTATATAAATTTAATCACCTACATCATCTCCTTTTCCATCAAATGGGAAATGATACCATAGTTCAAGTGTACGACAGACTGCCGACTTACAAACCGATGTAATTGGCTATCCATAACCACTTCAAACAGATACTTATAATGAGGGTTTAAATAAATATTATTATTATTTATGATATTATTATGATTTTATAATTTATATTAATTATTTATCTTTCATTTTTCCATTCATTGAGGACATAAACACCGTTTATGCATACGTAAAACCTATCATCTCTATGAACAATACAATTAATTTATTTTGTCTCAAAATTTTAGGGATGATAGTAAATATATACACACATATATAATTAATATATATTATATAAATGTCATGGTTAAATTTATGGTTATGATTGAACCATGATCAATGTATATAGGTTTAGATTACCGAAACAAAATATGCATTTAAAATGAAGTCATTATCACAAAGAATAATGATTTTAGTAAAGAATTATAAGTAAATGAGTGGTAAGATATTATTATAAAATCACATATTATATGATTTAAATGAATAAGGTTTTGAAATACATATATAGTAATTATATATCAATTATTATATATATTATAATTTTTGTGATGAATGACGTAACAGATGGTAAGAGGTCTCTAAGAAACACCCTTTTTCATTAGGTTATGATCATACTATCTCCATCTCACTATATATCTCACTTTAATGTTATGAAATGATTATAAATTCTATATATACATTTGTCACATTTATAATATTTTTTTATCACTTCATTTTATGAAATAATATATTCTTTATGTTCAACTATCCAATTCATTCTTTATGAAATATTCTTTGATTACAATATGAAGGAAGATTATGAAACCCATTCCTTTCCATGGGAAATTTTTATGATTTTTCATTATAATTTATTTTCTTATTTAGAACACATAATCCATAACATGTAATGATGAATGTGCCTATATAGAACCAAATTTTATTGGGTAAATATTTTTTCAAATGAGACATCAATCGTGGGATTAATGAGTAAACCTAATCCACTGTGGGACTATGTCCACTATGTGATTTCATCATCGAAATTATGCTTGACTTATACTTAGGTCATGTTTTGTGTTTCTGTCACCTTACATATATTTTCATGATATTATGATACTATTTTCTTATTTTATGCCCCACATTAGTACTCATTAGTATTCTATTTGATGATATCATGTTATACCTTTGACTCACACATTATTCTTTATTATCATGTTTATTCACAAACCTTTATTTTTAGTTCACTACTTTAGCCCATCTATTCACTAGGTTATCCAATGTAGTTTTGTGAGGTCAAATTTATTTAGGACATCATTATGAAGATAAAATAAAAGATGTTTTATTTTCATATTGATGGTTTATGTAACCATTCTTCTAAAGACACTAGTGTCTTTTATTATTGATTTTTTATTTAATAAATATTTATGTTAAAAATCTTGTAGTAATATTTGTAAAAAGTATTGGTTCAAAATTCTTTCTGGGAAAAGTATTGTTATTTTTTTTGGATATATACTAGTATAATTTTTGTAAGAACCCTATGGATATGTTTAATTATTAGAAAAAATCCTATAATATTGGTGAAGTATTGAGTGACAAGTTTCTATGAAATTCCCCCCCCCCCTTTATGGATAATAAATGTGAATGCAGATCTTGTACAGTTATACCCAGGGTTAATTACCCCAAAAGGGTGTATTTGGAATTGAAGAAATCATTACCTAGTTCACAATAAAGAGGCATTTCTATACACTTAGTTTGACAATCACTAATGATGTTAATTGGAAAATTCCCATTATATATTATCCATTATGAAGAAATTGAATAGATTGTTAAGGTAGAAAAATTAATTGGAAAGTTACTAGGAATAACCTTGATTGAATCAAAGATACTCATAAGTTATTATATACTTATCATTTATATTGTATTCCTTATAAAATTATAAATTTCAGTTTTTAAATTTTTAGTTAAGGAATTCAAATTTTTTTTAGTTAATGGCTATAAATTTGAGAAGTCATGACAAAAAAAATGGGATTAACAATGTGATTATTTCAATGATGATATGCCTAAAATTATTGGAGAAGGGGACAATAACTTTATTGAAGCACTAGATCAACCGAAATATGTTATAAATAGTATGATTAGTCTTGTAGAACACCCTCCATATCTAAATAAAAAAATGTGTGGTTGAGTCTTTTACGCCAGAAAGGTCTACTACCTTTAGTGGATCTTATAATCCCATCATCTTGATCATTTTATTATTTCTATTGAGAATATATTCATTGTCCTATAATTATTATAACTAGAGAAAGTTGTAGTTAACATTTATCTCATTGAGGGGGAACTCGATCAGCAATGACTGATAATCAAGGATACAGTGTCCAAAGAGGATATTGATTAAAATTAAATGGCAAGATTTTAAGAAAATATAATTCAATAAATATTTTCCCTAAACTCGCCATCTTAAAATTGAGACTGAGGTCCTCAGACTAAAATAAATTTATGGCGAGTCCATAGGGGTATATGATATAAACTTTACAAGTATTTCATGATACACCTATAGCATTTCCATTAACACTGAATATATGGTTTCTGGATTCTTTATTTAGTTAAATCCATGTCTTTGAAAATCATTAGCAATTTTTGATATTTACGGCTATGAAGAGATTGTTTGTTGTTCTCTAAATTTCAATATGGAGATTATATACTCTTAGTGGTCTCATTGGTTTGTATAAAAAGTGTAAAATTGTGTTTTATTTAGGAGGACCAATTGATAAATCTCTTAGATGGAAGAAAAAAAAACATACCATGTGTAAAATATATAGGAATAACCATTATATAAATTATCTTAAGGGAACCATTAGATACTTAAAGTGTGGAAAATCATGGAATCATACTCAAAAATTCATAATAATATGAAGAAATACATTATTGAAATAGTGGAAAATAAGGATTAGATCGAAACTAATCAAATGGTATAATTTTTAAAATATAATAATAATGACCATTATACATGATAATTCCCAATTCCAAGGGTTGTTAGATACAATCAATGAAAAAAACATCCATGGGATAATGAGCATGGGATTTCATACTCTATCACTATTACTTAGGTGGATAAAAAACAATGTGTCAGAAGGCACACTAGTTATTCATTTTAGATTAGGGATCATAATTTTTTATTCTAGTTCAATAAATTATTTCATATCTCATTAATTATAAGAGATATTTAAACACCACATGAAAACATGGGGGTTGAGATATTTGGGAGAAAAAATATATTAATTATGGCATCCTATGTATATATCTCCTCCTCAGTCAATGTTTGTGGATGAAATATTCCAAAAAATTTTATTTTACATCATTTAGTAGAGTTTTATACTATATTGGTAATGGAATGGCTATCAATATATAAATACAACATTTATTATTGGGAGAGGGAGATCACTCTTCAAATCCTGAGTTATCCCTAAATTATGAACAAGGGTATTTAGGAGAAAAGATATACTTTGTAATCTTTTTATCAAGAAAAAATATTTTTACCTTATGAGAAATATTATATTTCCTAAATGATTGAGACAAAGGACTGAATCATGGTTTAAGACATTCCCATTGTGAGGGATTATACTAATGTATTTCCCAAAGCGTTTCATGACCTTCCTCCAAATTTAATGGTTGAGTTCCCTATTGAACTTATACCAAAATATTTGCGTAGATCTAATAATCCCTACATAATGACCACTATTGAGTTAGAAGTACTATATAATCTGTTATAAGAGGATCCAGACAAGGGGTTTATAGGCCCGAGTACATCACCACAAGGTATGCTGATCCTCTTTGTGAATGATACGTATGGGTTAATGAACCTATATATTGATTATCATAAATTCAAAAAAATATAGATAAAGAACAAGTATCCCCTGCCATAGATTTATAAAATGTTCAACCAACAGCATGACCCCCAATATTTTACTATGGTGATCATTTGGTTGGGATGTCACTAATTAAGGGTGAATATGGAATATATTCCTCAAAAAACCTTTCGAATGTAGTATGAACACTATGAGTTCATAGTGATTACCTATGGACTCAAAAATTCTCTAAAAATATTTATAGAATTAAGGATTAAATTATTTTTTTATTGAACAAAAAAATTTGTGGTAGTCCTTATAAATAATGTTATGACATTCTCAAAAATAAAGGAGGAGCATGAAAATCATTTTAATACTATACTAAAAACAATAATAAATTAGGAGCTATATATAACGTAGAATATATGTGGCTTATAGATAAAGGAAGAATAATTATTGGGGCATGTTAACACTAGAAAATTGACATCTTTGGACCCTTCTAAGAAAAATTAAATTGAGGAGTTTCCTAGACCAAAATTTTTAATAGAGACCAATATTTTCCATGCTCTAGATGGGTATTAGAAATTATTTTTGAGAAAAGTCTCATGATTTTAAAACTATCTAAAAAAAATAACTCAAAATGGAGTAAAGAATTTCTAGACCAAAGAATGTGATAAAATATTTAAGGAATTAAAATGAGTTATATCAATGCACCATTCATAATGGTACACAAAAGTGGGGAACTTTTCATGGTATGTAATGATGCTTCAAAAAAGTGATTGCGATGTAAAATAATGTATACTTATAAAGTGATATCCTAGTCTTCAATGAAGATAATGTTCATGAGAAGAACTATCAATCACATGACCTGGTGAAGGCATTGAAAATATAGTGGCATTATCTATATGAGGAGAAGTGTGAAATATATATGTATCTTAAGAAACTAAAATATATATTCACATAGAAGGCCCCTAATAAGAGACAAAAAATATGGATAGAGATGATCATGAGTTATGAATGATCAATAGATTACCATCCCATGAAAGGAAACAATGTGAAATATTCGATAAGTATAATAGATTTAGAATCTTTACAATGATGAGAATTAGGAAGGAACCAATTTTTGTAGACAAGAAGAGGATATATATGAGAATCAGAAAGGAAATATCTTTATAATTCTTTTCTTAAATGATTACCCAACAATCCATTTTGGACAGGATAAATGATTTTTAAAGAGATTATGTGAAAATTCAAAAAAATAGGTTGAAGATATAAGAAATGGGAAATTTTTAGAGTTAAAAATTGATGAATAAGGAGTTGTATGATATGGGTCATGTATTTTTACACCATTAAATCTTAATATAAAGAAACAGGTATGAATGATGCACATAGTGCGACCTTCTCCATCCACCCAGGGAGCATATATATTTATTATGGTATTTGAGTGCACCATTTTTTGGGAAATATGATGAAGTAGATCACAAAATATATAGAAAGTTTCCTAGTATGTTAAAATGTAAAATATGATAGGGAGACATCTAAGGGGATGATGCAACCATCACCCATATGTATATGGAAATTGAAAAAAAACACCATGGAATATTTTATGAGTCATCTAAATACATAAATGTGAAATAATGATATATGGGTTGTATTGGATCTCCATATAATGACTAATAAATTCATTTCCATTTAAGAACAATCCTCACTCGATCGGTATTCTAGGATATACATTAGAGAAGTGGTGAGGCTATATGGAACACCACTACCGATTATATACGATCGAGATCTATTTTTAACTATATGTTTTAGAAGAGTATCAAACATTATCTAAATACTATGTTGGACTTTATTTTTACTTATCATGCTAAAAAATAATGTCCAATCTGAGTAGGCTATGTAGATACATGCACACATATAGATAGAATTAATGATAGTCTTTAATAGAGGATATGATAAAAATATTTATTTAGTCAAGTTGTAATAAAATAATAGTTTCTAATCAAGAATCTAAATGGTTACTTATGAATCCCTTTATGTAAATAGAACTAGAACTGTTATTTAGAGATTATGTTGGGGAAAGTATGTTTTTCGGACTTGAAATTGCTAAGAAAATGGTAGAAATGTTCAAGACCATTATTGAACACATCAAGGTTGCTCAGAGATGAGAGTAGAGCTATGTTGACATTAATTGATGATGCCTAATGTTTTAGGTTTATGATTATGTGTTTCTATAAATATATCTGTGGAATAGAATCAAAAAATTGTGGAAGAAGGGTAAGAAAAGTCCTTGGTACATCATCCTATTTGAGATTCTTGATCTCATTGGAGTTATGGGTTATCCTCTATTACTTCCACTAACATTTTCTCAGATATATAACATATTCCATGTATCCCTATTAAATAATTACATACTAGATCCATCACATGTATTGAATTCAATGGTGGTATATCTATAAATTGATCTATCTTATGAGGTGAAGCCGATATAGATCACGGATCATAGAGATAATTTTTTTATTAAATAAGAAAAAACACTTAGTCAATGTATAATGGTAGAACTATTAATATGTAGAGGAAACATGGGAACTATAGGAAATAATAAAGAAAATATATTCTAATTGTTTTCACCCTAGTTTGTAATACAAGATTTTGAGCGAGAAATTTCTTATTGGGGGAAGACTGTAACAACCTAATCTTTCAAAAATAAAATAATATTCTATAGTGTATATTATATGTAACACCGAGCCTAAACTGAACATGAAATATTATTATTTAAATATGACCATAATTTCAGAGCCCTTAAATTGGTCTGTATAAATTGGATTTCCTGATTTATAAAATATACATAAAGTTCCAACTCAATATAAATAAATTGAAATATTCTTAGTAAATAATGAAACATTTTTAGTGAAGTCATTTAATTCCTCAAAACTAAACTTTCTTTAAAAATGGGTTTTATCACATTTTATGGGAAAATATTATAATTAATTTATGGAACATCAAGAAATTTTATTTTCTATAAAGGATTTAATGTTTGAAATAAGAAAAATCAAAATTATCTTATGGTGGTATTTTTATATTCTTTTAAAAAATTATATTTTTGAATGAATTGTGAGAAGGAATTTTTTTAATGAAAATAATATTTCAGTTTAATGTATTTACACAGTAAGATTCTATTTTGGATTAGATATAAAATTTATTTATTTCTTTTCGATTAAAAATTGTCCAATTATATTATTTGGAATGGATTTTATAATAGAACTTGGTATAAAAACAATTTTTATACTTAAAAATACAACTTTCTATAAAACTATTTTTCATTTCACTGTGTGTTTAATTTTAAATTGATTTTTAAGACCTATGAAAATAAAATTTTGGAAAATTATTTTTTTAAATTCATGATGTCCAAATATGGAAAATCTGTCCCCTTTTATTTTGGTAATTGTGAATTGTAACCATAGTAAACAATAAACATTGTGGTAAGGATCACTCAAGTAGGTATGGTAGAAAATAATGTGATAAGGACTAAAAAATTATCCTAACACTTTAATTTATTCTATTTAATTAATTTAATTAACTTATTAACATTAAATATTTGAAGAAATAAAATTGCGGGTCTCTAAATCTTTGATTTTTCACTTTATATTATTTTATGTAATGGAATGTCAAAAATACCATTTTCATTGTTTTATTTTTTATGAATTTTTTATAATGGGATTAATAGAAGACATTAAATTTACTAAAAGGGTTATTTGAAATAACAATTATTTTTTTCTTGGTAATTTATATTTCATTTCTAATTATGAATTAATTACATTAAACACTTACTCAATGTCAACACAATATATATTCAATTAATAAAAAATTAAAATAAATGATTTTGAAAATATTAAAAGTATTTAAATTTAAATAATATTTAGTTTCACAATAAATTTTTAGATTAAAAGAATTTGTTATATATTTTTTAATGGATTATGTTTTAATTTCATTAATTTCATGTTTTTTAATGTAAAATTAAATGAATAGTTTAAAAAATTAATTAAAAATTATTTTATAATAAATAATCAATTTATAAGTAATTTAAAATTATTTTAAAATCTATACTTGGCCATGTGATTGAGATGCGGTTGAAAATATAAAAAATGTTCTATTAATGGTCAAATTATCCTTTTATTGTAACTATTTTAACAACTAAAGATTCCAAACATTGTTATCGCCATAATCCTTAAAAGGGTTTACTAAGGGTTGAAAAAATGTTAAGGGTGAAAGAATCAACTAAAAACATAGATTTTTTATTATATGAGAGTACTTAAAATAATACTAATATGATATTTTAATTATAAAAATATTGACCAATTATTCAAGGATAAATAATTTATATTAATTTAATACTTCATAAAATTCGAAGAATTCCCCTTCCATATTTTATAAAATCCACCTCGTATCCTAATTTTTTCACACGTCAAAAGACTTTTGGTGCAATTAATACCTATCCAAATACCTTTTTATCATCTTTACTCATATTATAGATGACTTATTTTGGGACAGATACCATCTTTAGCGGGTTCAAAGTGAATATAATTAGAAGTTGTCTGAAGAATATGTATAGTCTTTAACCAACTATTTTAGTTTTATTTCTTCTTCTAAATCCATCAAATTTTCTTAAAACATGATGAAATAATAATATATATATCTTACATATACTAATATGTTATTATTTTAATGGAATCACCTATATTCATATCTTATTCTATCAAATTGGATACGAAATCATCGATCGTGTGTACACAATACTACCACCTCATGATTTGTTGTTATTAATTAATAGTCATGACCTCTCACAACTGGTTTTAATGATGGATTTAATAAATATATATTTTATTTTTGATACTTATATTATTTTTTAGGGGAAATATTTTATAACATTTTTTCATTCCATACATCATAAGGAGAAATAGAGTACATACATATGTACGACCTACTGTCTCCATGAACGGTGTAATTAATTTCTTAAAACTTAAAATTTTAAATATGAATATATATATATATATTTAATGATTATAATAAATATTAATATCATGGTTACCATTATTATGAGATAGAATCAAGGAAATTTTATAAATACAAATATTACCGAACCAAACATGTATGAAAAATGATGTAGTTCTCACATGGAATGCTCATATTAATAATGAATTTTTAATAAAAAAGATGGTAATATGTTATAATAAAATAATATACGATATGATATATATATAATTAATATCTTAAATAAATTTATAATAATTAAATATTTATTATATATGTGTACTTAAGGTGTACAAAGAGAGACAAGACTTATGGTAAGGGATCTCTCCGAATGACCATTTTTTTTAGGTTATAATATTCCTCTCTCAAATTTGACTTCTCTTTGAAAATAATGGTATTTAATTATTATAATTTATATATATGTATATAACATATACACCAAGCTTATTGAAACTTTATTTTATTAGTTAATATATTCCTTATGTTTATTTCTGAAATGATTTTTTATAAAATCTTCTTTGGTTATGCTATGAGGAAATAATATGCATCCTATTTATTTCAATGGGAAATTATTATTGTTATGAATTACGATATATTTACTTTTTTGGAACACATAATCTAAGAATTTTTATATGGGTGACCCCATATTGTACTCCAATACATTTTCTCAACTGGAACTAATACTCCCAAAGTGAGTGGATATTTTTGAGAAATTATTACATATAATTAAGAGTTAAGGGAAATATTTGTTTTATTTAGATTATGAAGATTAAAATGGTTGAAAAATGGGAGGTAAAAAAAATAGAAATATTTAGAAAATCATTAGTAACTTATTAATAAGTATTTATAATGAAAAATGAATCATTCTCCACTATTGGTATCTTAGTCATCGAGATGTTCATCTATAAGAATTTTATATTACTATATTCACCATAAAAACAATATTTCATAGAATGTTTGTTAATATATAATAGTTGGATGAAAAATAATACATAATTTTTATTGAAATTTGATAAAAATATGATATGATATCTATAATTAAATAATATTACATTGAGAAACTTATGATTTGGAAAATTTTTTTACCACCCTGTAAAGTAGTTTTTTTTTGAAAGAGAATGGTAGAAAAATGGTTAATTCAGGGAGGGATATGAATTTGTTAACTTTTATTCCACAAAATGGATATTATTGTATTGTATGTAACCTCATTTTTTTGATAATTTGGTCGTGTTGGAAGAAAATTTCAGTTCACTAGGTGTCGGGAATAATTGATAATTAGTAATTCTCTTGTGCTTGTGGTATCATTGGAGTAATGTAATTATGATTATTGAGAATTAAATGTATTATTACATCAATGTCTGAATTATATTAAATTTTTTTCATATGTTCACTTTTAATGGGATAAATTCATTGATAAATCGTATCACCTCTACACTATTAGTGATTTATGTAGTTCTCTATGGATTTCTATTAAGTAATATCAAATGTTAACCCTAAACATTGATGAAACTTTACTACTTTCAAACTTGTATAGGTGTCCATAATGAGGGAGGATGAAGTAAAATAACATTTGAAATGTTATTGGATTTCCCTATGGGAAGGGAACAAAACAATGATGCATGATAAGTGGTGTGGATAATCACAACCACACGAATTGTGCTATTCCTATAGTCTAATATTTTATCATCCCACATGGATGATTTGTGATAACATATCATGATTTAATTAAATTTTAATGGATGTTTTTTAAATATATTATTAATTTTATTATTAATAAAAAAATATAATGGTTTATATACATACTAAAAATTCATTAATCATATCAACATGTAAAACCATTTAAATTTTTTAAACTATGAATGAATTTATAAAATTTAAATATTTTAAACTAATTAATATTATATATATATATATATTTTCATGTAAATATCATACCATAACATCCCTAGTCTATTTCATCTCTAATATATCTTGACCGTGTCGATTCATACTTTATAGGAACCGAATTTTATTCTAAAGACTACCAACTAGCAGACAAGTTGAACGTAAATAGCTGGGGAGAATATACCATATTATAAGGGTAACCAAAAAACATAGCAGAACGAAAATCAAGGAAACAATATTTATAAAGTAATATTAGTATGAGGAAAACCTCACAACTACATGATGGAAGAAATTAAACATCAATACCATGATATATAAAAATGTGTTATAGTACATTTAATACAAGTTAGTAAATATAATAAGATTTACCATAGTAAAATCATATAAAATGGGGTCTAATAATAAAAAATGGAGTATCCAAAACACTATTCTCATGTATTTTCATGGTATCATGTTATTATCATGTTTATCCAGCTCGACCATCCATAGTAGAAGGTATATCTCCCTTTACCAGAGCCACAAAACACGATGTCTTCTCATATACCATGGTGGTCAAGTAGGGTGTAAGTAAAACTATATGGTCCACTACTAATGGTGTCTATAAAATGTCAATTAGGTACCCTTGAATACATGATATTAATTTATAATAGTAAAAAAATAATAAGGTGTCACCTCTAGGAGTTCTTAGTATCCAAAACATGTGTTACCATGCCAATATTTCACAATATTAGAATGGGATGATATACTTATTGTTTGAGCACACATCAAGGATGATATATGTATCACTATTATGATTTTAGTGCATGTGAATAATATATCACAATCAGATATTCTACATGAATAATACATTAGAATCACAATATATCAAATTGAATGATATATCACCAATCCAAAGTTAATGGTGAATGTGGAATCAACTAAAAAAAAGAGGTACCACCAATTATATGTGTATGATATACTAAAAATACCAATCTCTAGGTGGATGGTATACCATTGTTACAAACATTAGAGGGATTATATACCACTTTTGGATGATTAAACACAAAAACCAACCCATGATTATATAATGTATGGCCATCAATAATTCCTATGTTGATGATACACCACTGATACTAATATCCTGGTGGAAATGAACCACTGTTAAAAATATATATGTGGATGATATATCACCGTTACCAATCCCCAAGTGGATTATGAATGACCATGACCACTACTATATATGGATAATATACATGTAATGAGGTCACTAAAACAATACATGCATAAAAATTACATCTTATTAGATGAATATTAATTATATATCCATAAAATCGTTGATATAATCATAAAGTTTTAGTTTCTTTAGATATATGGATATATAAAAAATTGAGAAATAAAATATATATATAATATATAAATTATTTATTCACAACTACGACCTTCTTAGAAAAATCATACTTAAAACAATTATCTATATCCTGTGGAAAAAAAAACATAATAAAGGGTAAGATTAGATGCTTAATAAGGGTAAAAAAGAGATATTTAAATGGTCATTTAAGCATACCATAATCATAAGGGTTTTAGAAGATGATTTTAACAGTTGAAAACCAGACATAGTAATTCATTGATCATAATCACGAGTAAAGGAATAAACCTTCATAGTTTATATGACATGAATCATAAAGGAATCAAAAAACATGATCCATAAGAACATAACATTGGAATAATATCATATTAAAAATGAGTATAATAATTATAATGATATAAATCATATTTCAATTCAACCCACCAAGAAATTCATCACATGTTATGCTTGAAAAAACCACTCGTATACCTGCTTTGGGATTGGTATAATGTTCCAAGTATGATTATGGGGCCTTTGATTACCTCGCATGGAACATTTCATCTCATGAAACATTAATAATTACCCAATAAATTGTATTTATATAATGTAACCTCCTATAACATAATCATAATACATTCATATGTTTTCCATAAGATCATGGAAACATTTTTAATTTCATTATAGCTTAGCTCATGGAAAATAAATTTGGTATCCTCAATATTTCATCATCATTGTCTTAAACCAACCTAATAATGAATAAGGATATCCTAATAAGATTATAACTATAGTGAGTCCTATGTAATATCTAAGTATGTTTTCCTAGATGAATAATGTCCTTATAAGGTTAATGGATTATTTTGTATCGAAAATATTATTTTTAGTTTAATTGAATTATTAAAAATAAAAAAGTATAAAATATAGAGGGAAAAATTTCATTGAAAGTAACCATGGATTTTTTTTGAAGAAGTATCAATTCAAAGATTATTCACGACATTTGGAATATCCATCCAAGTGGTATACATTACAAAAAATAATCTCTTCTCACATTTGGTAAAAATTACTTAATTTAGAAAATGAAAAGAAAATTCCTTTTAAATTTTTTATAGATATTAAAATATGGTAGAAAAATATATTAAAAAATAATTTCTCAATGATAAAAATATTATTCAAAACATTTTAAATAAAATATTAACATGTAAGAAAATATTCCCTATAAAAAATGAAATAAAGTAGTTTTTTCTTGAATACATTATTTTGGACTTTTCAGTACTTAGAGAGAGAAAAATGAAATAAAAAAATTACAATATATATAAATATCTAGTGGAGATTTAAATTATTTATATTTTTTATAGATATTTTTTTATTATTTTATCATTATAAATTTAAGCATAAAAAACCTCGTAATAATATGATTTTAACCTCTATGCCTTACCATAAGTTTAACTTACTTAATATGTATTATAACCTCCAATATAATAAATTAAAATTTATTATAATTACATAAAATAACAATATTCACATATATAAAACCACATACATTCCACTTAAAAAATTTAATCACCCATTACATAATAATTCTTTATTTAAGACTTCATATGTGGGGGTTAACTATTTTTTATGAATGTTTTCGTTCAGTACTCCCAGTACTTGTAGATTTATCATGGTTAAATCATCTATATAATTTAAATAATGATACAAGTATCATATATATTTATTATATACACATTTATAATCACCCATAAATGGTATAGAAATAAAAATTTATTACGCTTTTCCTAGAGATGGTTTTCCATACGTACGGATGAACATTGTTTTCATTTTGGAACAAAAAGAAAGAAAGAAAAATAAAATTCCATCATAAAACCCCATAATTATATCATAAATTCCATAAATATTTATTAAATCAATCATTTTATCCATCAATCTATGGAGGTGGTAAAACATAAATCATATATCTACATGGAGGTGGTAGTCCACGCATATGCACAAGCAACACTTTTATTTTTCGTATGATATAGAAGAGGTAAAAAGGTTTTTAAATAATAATAATAATAAAATGATTTTATATTTATTATATTATATATATTGTTTCGTAATGGATAACATAGTTTTATAGAATATGGAAGATGAAATAAAATTAGAAGATATCGGTTAAGATTTTATCCTCTTGTTTGAGGGACATCCTTTGTATTAAACCATATGCATTGTAAGACTGGTGTTAAGAGAATACTAGGGAATATATGTAAAATGGAAGGAATATATATAGGTTTTGGTTGGGTGTTGGATCAGTTAAAATTCTAAAAATGTATGAATAAGGTCGAATAAGAGAGCACTCTTATTAGTGAGTAGGTGGACACACATGACATTATTGAAAAGATTTAAATATAATTAATGTATTTATGAATTATAATGCTTCAAAATGGATATTTATTATAATTTAAGATAATATATGGTCTAAATAGCTACATTAAATGTGAACTAAACATTTCTTTGTTGAAATATAACACTTAAATCTTGTTTAACACCCCCAGTAAACCTGTTTCAACCTTAATCTTAGTAACAAATTTTTATTATTTTCACTATATATTATGAAAAAAAAGAAAATTATATTCTTTAAAAAATATTTAAATTTTAATTTAGAATATTTAATCTATTTTATAAACATAAATTTGTATAATGTGAAAAAAATAATTTTAAAACAATCACATGAAAGAAAATGAAAACACAATTTTCTAAAAAAATGCATTTTAAAGATAAAGTTGAGTTTAAATTCATTTCATGTGTCATAAAAAATATAAAATAAATGTAAATTTATTTGAGTTAACATATAATCTATAATTTTTAGACTATAAATAAATAAAATTAATTTATTAAAAAATTGTGATATAAACACATTACACACATCAATTATTTTATAAAAAATAAATTTTTTTCCATTAAATGATTGTATCTTATCTTAAAATATTGATATAACTAATTTATTTATTTTGGTTCATAAATTATCAATAAATTTCATTAGAAATTTTTTTAGTGATTGTTAATAAACTGTTTTAGATAAAAATACAAATCATATAAAAAATTATATTCCATTGAAAAATAAGTCTTTTACTCATTAATTAACATTATAAAAAATTGAATTATTATTTCTTAGTCTTCTATAAATAAATGTGAATTTAAGAATATATATATATATAATAATGATGTTAACTCTATATAGACTCACTAATTAGAAAACGAGGTTATAAATGTATAATATATCACGCGTTCATTTATTCTCGAGGTTGCATATAAAAAAGCTATGAAATTATTCATGTTTATTTCAAAGGAAATACATATAAAATGTTGGGGTGTTAAATTTCACCCCCATTAAAATTATTTTCACCAAAAAAAATTACATCACTTCTATTTAAATGAATGTAGATATTTCTACATCATCACATTCTTAGGTACATTTGTAACTTTCTTAATTTTATGACTCCTCTAAAGAAAATTATTCATGTCAGTAATCTAATTCTAATGTACTTTATCTATATGATCCATGATTTCTACTGAGTTTTCTATATTTAAAGAATCATGATCCAATTACACAATATATGATTTTTCAATACGTAAAGGACTAGGTATGTACTTTCTTAAAAAAGATATATGGAACATATCTTGAACTTGGGAGATGTTTGGTGGAAGTTATAAGCTATAAACCTTTTTCTCTAATCGATAAATAATATTTTAGGGGCGAATATACCATGGGTTAATATTTATTTCTTTATGATCTCATAATGTTCATCTATAGATAAATTTGTAGGAATATATTCTCACTAACTTCAAATTCAAAATTTCAACATCGATTGCCTGCAAAAATCTTTTGTCGACTTTTAGATTCCTTGATGTTTTATTGAATGATCTAAATTTTTCTTCATTTTCCCAAAATTTTCTTTTCCATAATTAATTATTTCTCTAACTTCATCCGAAGATGTTGGAGTTCTTCACTTTCATTTATATAGTCCTTTCTAATGATCCATTTGAATGATCGAGTGAAATATATTGTTGTATGAGAATTCAATTAAAAGGTGGTTTTGATCCCAACCACCTTTTGAATATAGAGAAAAATATTCCAACATATAATTCTAGATATAAATGGTTTCTTCAAACTGAATATCTATTCAAGGATGGTAAAAAGTACTAAATCACAATTCTATATACGTACCTTACTGAATAATTTTCCACAACATCTTGGTAATCCTTAGATCTTAATCAAATTCAACAGAATTTGGTACTCTATAAAATATTATCTTTTAATTAATTTATTTTTTGAAGAGACGATCAAGATATAAATTTTCTATGAAATAATTGAAATATTCTGACTTTTTAAGGTAATTGTCTACAACCCAAATAGTATTATGACCATCAGATGTTTTGGGAAGTCCAACGATGAAATCCATGATAGAATTTTCACATTTCTATTATAGTAAGTGTAATAGTTGTAACATACCCATAGAATTATGTTTATTAGCCTTGTCACGCTATTATTCCAAGCCCTGGTATTTATATGCTACATTATCATTCGTCATATTTTCATACAAAAAATTCTCATTCATAACTATGTACTTCTTCATACTTCTAGAATTATTCGAGAATAATTATCTATGAGATTCTTCTAATATATCATTATTTATCCTTGGTATTGAAGGAACCCCTTCTTGATTCATGAACCTTATCATTCTGTTATAATAAAGGTTGAAATCAAGAACGTTTATCCCTATCTTTTACCACACAAAATCTTTCATTTTTGGATCTTTAATCTTCACATGGATTGATAGATGAATACTCATTTAAGAAATATAATATTTTCAAATTCCATATATATTTCAATTTCTATCCTTAAAAATTTTATAAATATTAGATATTTTTTTATCCTATCCATGGATAATCAATATTTATCATTTCAAATCAGTTTGTCAACCAATTTGTTCATATTCCCGAAGTGGTAATGTGTTGAAAAATCATAATCTTTAATCATCTACAACTATATTATCTTGAATATATTAAACTAATTTGGGGTTAATATATATTTTAAACATTTAAGATATATATATATATATCGAATATTTCACCATAAATTAAATGACTCCATATTCCAATGAAAAATTACTAAGGCCAATTCTAAAACACAATTCACAAAACTTTTCTTAAGAATTGTCAATAGGTGTGAAGCATAGACTATCACCATATTATTCTACATATGAACACATAACACACCTTATTTGATGCATAGTTATAAATAAAAACCTCTTCTCCACTATATGGTAGCATGAGCACATGTTCACTGACTAACCTTCTCTTTAGTTCCTTGAAATGTTTTTCAATATTCACTATTCAAAAGGAACTTTACTCCCTTTTGAGTTAACTTGTTGGGTTTATTTTATAGTCTAGATATATTTATCCCAAATAATCTATAATATATAGCTAATGAAAAAGAAATATAGATCTCAGTTATAGTGGTCGTTTTGATAAAATATTTAATAACTTATGTCTTTAATTGATCCATATATATATATGCTCATTTTAGATTATATGACCCAAAAACTGAAACCTTTTTATCTAAAATTTACACTTGGTAAATTTTTTATACAACTTCCCCTTCATTATATCCTTCAGTACAATCCTCATGTGATATTGACACCACTCCTTTATCTTAGAATATATAGTAATATAATCTATAAACACTACTGACAACTAATCAAGGTAATCTATAATGTCTTTATTAATTAAATCTATAAAGATAGCGGGAGAATTAGTAAGACCAAATGAAATCGTTATAATTTTTTTGTGTGTATACCTCATATGGAATGATGGACTCAGTATGTATTCAATTTTGAAACATAATTTATAGTATCCATTGTGAGGTTCAATTTATGATAAGTAATCAGATCCTTATAATTGATCCACCAAGTCATCAATATACAGAAGATAATAGCTATTCTTATATTTGTTCTAGTTAAGTTTCTAATAATCAATACAGAGTCACATTGAACCATATTTCTACATAAAAAATAATAAGGGTACCCCGTGATGAAAAAATTGTCTGAATGGATTCCTTATATAGATTCCCCTAGTCTTTCCTCTTTAATTCACATCACAAAATCAACACGATTCTGTGTGGATTCTTTAAAATAGGTGTAGTAAGAGTTTTGTGTTCTATTAAAATATCCACATAATGATTTAGTGTAAGATTTGGAATCTCATCCAAAAAGGCATCCAAAAAATTATATAAAATTGTAATATCATTAATGTCAAGTTATTTTCGAACCATTTGAAATAAAAACCCCCATTAAGAAAGAATCAATACCCATACAATGGTTGAAATTTACATTGGAAGTTAATATTAATCATTAAAACAATATATTATTGTAGATTATATTGTAGTATCAAAAATGAATTATCTTACATTTTAATTGATATGGGATTTATATAAATAAATAAAATTCATTCCAATAATAACATCAAATTCAACCATTGGCTGAATAACATGATTGGTCGGAAGAACATTCCCACAACCATCAATATGAGAAGAATCATAGACAAGAGGTAAGTTCATTATGAAATTAAGAGTTATCACTACTAATTCAATTCAAAATATTTTAAGTGTGAATGTGATACCCTTTTTAAATTATTCATATATTAATGTGTGGTTAAATACATTAAAAAACAATATATTAGTAGTTCTAGAGTTGATAGTTTTTGCACCTTTCACAACATCAACATTATACCCCACATTTACAATAATTATTGAATGGAATTTCTATTTATATTGTGGATTAAAAGGTAGTTGATGTAAATAATCATCATTAACCATTAGATTTTATCACTAGTTAGTACAATTCTAATACTCCTAGTATTTTGAATAATTGGTGTATAGATGGTGAATTATTTAGAACTTTATCATCATACACATCATCAACTAACTTCTTCCTATCATATCATCATTTGATTCCCTAAGAACCATCCATTATGTACATAAATCATTTACTATTATCCATAAAAAAGTACCCTCCACGTTACTTTCCATACTTTGGGAATAAGGGAAGGTCCATATTCTCCCCTATATGGGTATTTTTATTATAATATGCATTAAATTTCATTTTTTTCTTCTCAAAACTATGGCATTGATAGGTTACTCAAATCTACTTATATAACTTGAGAGAACATAAAATGATTTATCCCAAGCTATTGAAGTATCTAATTTATAACACCCTTTAGAGACTTGGTTTTAAGATAATAAAGAATTGAACAATCATACTTTCTAGTTCTATGAAAACATTAAATTGATACCTCATAATTCAAGTAAATTTTCCTCATAAGTACTGATGGATTCATATTACATATCCGTCAGTTCAATGATTTATTTATCAATTTTTATATGAATAATGTGATGAAAATACTTATTAAAAAATAACCTTTTTAATTCCTCCCAATAAATGGAGTTAATTTATTCCCATTTCCTTCTATTCTTAAAAAGAGACATCAATTGATCTAATTAATCTTGTAAATTATAAACAACTAAAATTAAATTTTCATTCAGTGAAACATGGACTACATAAGATATATTTTTAGTGGTACTGATACATTTGTAAAAAATAATTGGATAAAGAAACCTGCTAAAAGAAGCTTGATGTAGCCTCATGAAGGAATAAGTAGATCTTTGTTCCCAACATTTCACATTTGGAATCTAAAAATTATTCGTGGATTCAAAATGTAGCATAATTATAATAAAATCATTTTTCATTCTTTCTCCCATAACATTTTGTCACTATAGAATAAAATCATTAAATTTTTTATCATATTCAACATTAACATTATTTCCTCTAGTTCCAACTATTTAATAAAAAAACATAGAATGAGAAACACTAGTCATATTGAGTAACCAAATAACAATGGAACATCATTCATATTATTTCTAAATCATGACTCCTTATTTTCAATATACGAAACCATAGGTTTAAATGAGGTTATTCATGGTTAAAATCAATTCAAATCCTTTATATTTTTTCTAAAATAAATTATTAACTAACCAAATAATATCCCCCATGAGTGTATAGACATGTAAACATTCTTATGCCCACTCATCATGCATCAGGGATAATTTAGATAATACCTAATCAATCATATTTATAGTTATCACTCGTAGGTCAATCTACCCCAAAACTGTATCCACTATTCAATATCAAACCAGGTATGTATATTATAGGAAAACATAGTTATTTCTTTACCATAACATAGGATGTTCTCTTATACATAGGCTTATCCTAATGATTCTCATAAAATTATTCTCAACCTAGTTCCAAATAATAATTAATCCTTAATCTGATTAAAACTTAGGAGACCCAAAATTTACATAAATACATCTTATTAAATGATTATTCATTAAATATCATTTGGATTCACAACATAACCATAAATATTTATCCTATTTGAAAACATTAATACAAAAAATGGTACATAAGAGATCTATATCATCTCTAACTAATGTATTCTCAATGGGAACACTACTTAGTTATATGATAATAAAATACTTTCTTCATATCACTAAGAACATGAAATACAATTAAAGGAGTGACAAGATGTCCATTAAGATAACAAATACACATATTAATGATCATTTAATAATAACATGATCATAAGTGTATGATAACATGATCCTAACACTTTAAAATGATTCCCAACAATTCATATATCAAAATCACATGTTTTTAATACATATTGGAATTTAATAACACCTTAATAAAAAAGGAATCAATGAACAAGAACCATGAGTTAATAATTTTTTCAAAATATCATGTCATTAATGAGTATACTAAAGGAAAACATTAAATTAATCATTAAAATCTTAGGTCATCTTAACCCACCAAGAGAATCATCATTTTCTAGGCTTGGGACAACTACCTTAATACATACATTGGGCTTGGGATAACCTCCAATATAACTATTTTGGGCTTGGGTTAACCTCCAATTTAACCTTTTATCTGAAAAAAATCTTTACCCAATTCATTACAAGAATATAAAGGTCCCACTCATTACATAATCGTAATATATAAATATGCATTCCACAATGTCATGAAAACATTTATCATTTCATCATAGATTAACCCATGTAAATTAAAATAGGTTTCATCCATATTTCATCTTCATAATCATAACCATAAATAGAAATGAAATAGACTGTATCATATGATCATATCCCTAGTGAAGAATTAGTAACATTATAGGATGTTATAACAAACGAATAATGAATTTAAAAGATCAAAGAAATTTTTCTTGAAAAAAATAAATTTATCATTTGTAGTAATTTATTTAAAATCTTAAAATTTAATAAATATGTAATAAATAATTTTATTTAAAACTAACCATAAATACTTGTTTAGGAATTGATAAATAAAAGAGTAGTCATAATGGCAAGATTTTTTTTTCATGAAATGTATGTTAAGATAAAAAATTCTCGCACGCCATTAGTATAATATAAAACATGGTAAAAAATAATTTGAATAAAGAATTAGAGAATTTTTAAGAAATTACTAAAATTATTTTATATAAAATAAGGACATGGATGAAAACATTTCCATACATATGAAATAAATAATGTTATTTTTTCTTATAAACATTATTTTTAGACTCATGAGAAAATTGAGAGAGGAAAATTAAAAGAAAATATTTTTATTTGTAGAAATAAAAAATGGAGAATAAAAAACGTGATACTTTTTTTAGATATATCATATAATTTAATCTTCATAAATTTAAGCATAAACAATTCTGGTAAAAATGAGATTATAACATAAAACCATTACCCTAACTTCGAATTGATTCTTAAGAACTGAAAAGACCTGTATAATAAATTAAAATTTATTATGGTTATATAATAGAACCATATTTATACATATAATACCATATATGTTATAGTAATAACACTTAGACACTCATTTATTAATAATTTCTTATTAAAATTATCATTTTTGGTTCTTAACTATTTAACTTTTCATAAATGTTTTTGTTAGATAGTTCTATTCCATTTACATTGATCATGTTTCCATAATATTAAAAATGTTAATCATGATATAAATAAAATATAAAATAATTATATACATATTTATTATTGTCTATAAAAGGTAAAAATATAAAAAAATGCAATCATTCATGGACATGGTAGTTCATATATACATAGGAATATTTTTTTCAATTTTGAATGGAAAAAAATAAAGGAACTTAAATAATATTTTATCATATTATAGTGATAGTTATATCAAAAATTTAATATATATATATATTAAATCCAATATTTTATCCATCAATGCAAGTTCATTATGGAAAATGTATTATATTTCTATAGAGAGGCGATAGTCCACAGGTACACATGGACGTTACTTTCATTTACCATTTGATAGAAAAAAGGCAGAAAAGGGTTATTAAATAATCCTAATAACATCGTAGTATATTTAAGATACTATAATCATAATTTTATAATAGATAAAATAGGTTTATTGATGGTATAGTAAGAAATAAAATCAAAATATCCTAGTTGATATTTTTACTTTTTCATCATGAACCCCCTACTCTTATACCTTAAACCATGATAGTTTTGTATTAAAAAACACCAGGTGGACTATAATAAAGGGTTGTTTGAAAGGATGTTTTTAAGTAGTTATTTTCTATGATATAAACTCAAAATTCATTAATAATTGTGGATATTAGATACCCATTTATAACGGAGTGATATGATACACTAAGAATAACTTAAAAGACTAAAATATAATTAATGAGTTTTTATGGTCTAATGATTCTAAATATAAAAGGATAATATGGTATGTTATTATAATGACATAACATATTCAATAAATAATAATTAGGCAATTTTTCATAGAAAGATTACCCTTTTCTCTTAGATTAACTTCCGGTAATCCAATTTTTACTATAAACATGGTAAATTTTTTTATTGTTTTTAATATTAATTTTATCAAAAAATTAAAATGGAATCATTTATAAATATGGAAATTTTGATTCAAAATATAGAACCAATTTTATCAAATTTAATTTCTACAAGTTTCAAAAATTAATTTTAAATTAATCACATTAATCACAACGAAAACCAATTTTTTTTTAAAAAAATGAAATTTTAAGTATAAAACATAATTTACATTCACTCCATTCCATGTAAAAATCGTGAAATAAATGATGATGTATTTTAGTGAATATATAATATATAAATTTCATTAAAAATAATAATCAATTATGTTTAAATTTATTTATTATGATAAAAACACATGACTCACATTAAAATAATTTTATGAAAAATAAATCTATCTATCTTTTAATGATTGTATATTCATTTATAGACTATAGATAACTTATGTATGGGAATTTATAAAAACATTTCCAAAAAAATTAATTACATTTATTTTTTTAATAGTGATGAAGAAACATTTTCTAGATAATAAAATAAACATGTTGTAAAATAAATTTCATTAAAACACTGGTATGTTAAACATTAAATGATTTTATTAAAAATTTAATGATTTTTTGTTATGAATTAATCAATACATTGGATTTTTTAATGAAAAAGAACATATGTTTAATAATTTGTTTAATACTATTCATACCCATCAGTCTAATGACATGGTTATATTGGTGTACTATATCATGTGTACATTAAGACTCAGGGTTGGGTGTAAGGAAATCCATCAAATAGTTGAAGTATATTTAAAATGAAATTCATATATAACATTTGTGAGTTAAAACAAATATGGTTTTCGAGTTGATGATGTTTCATAAACATGAAATCTCTATTGGATGTGTTTTCCACTAACTCATTATCCTAATAGTGAATTATATACCAGACTTCATATTTAGGTGGATAGGATACTACCACATAGAAAGCGTGGTAAAGATACAAATCTGATGTGATATATGTTGAAAATCCACCGGAAAACTAACACGTATCCATCAAATTTAATGAATTATAATTTAAGACTATTATAAATCACAAAACATTATGTAACACATTAATGGTGATGCTCTAAAACCACTACCCTACTTTAAATCTCACTATAAGGTCAATTATTTTATAACCTAGTAGATCTACAAGAAATTACTTACGAAGGAATGCACCAAAACCCAAAACTATTCTCATTGGGTCAATTATCAATTGAAGGAATTCTTCATGGGTCCAAATCCTTGGTATCCAACAATAATTCATAAGAGAAAATTTTCATTAGGGCCCAATGTTGCTAACAAACACTGGGCATTGAACAATCATGACCCTCTTGGATTCTACTCAGGTCATAAATGTTTAAATAAATTAAATTAATTTATTTTTAAATAATTCATGGTAATTTTTAATTTCTTTCAATTTATATGATGCATGTAACCCATGTAAAAACTCATGGGAGAGAAAATAAGGAACTAACCAAGTCTATCCAGGCCCGTCTTTTTGGAAACCACCGACTAATTTAACCTCCATTAGTCAAAATCATGTAATATAGAAAACATATTTGGAATTAATAATATAAAAATAATACATGGAGATATAGGAAACGAAAATTTTAAATATTGGGATAATGATTCATATCCCTACCTAAAGAAACCTCATATGATAGATGATATCCATAATTAATGAATAATGAGGGAATTCATTTGATCAGTAAATAGAAATAAAGAAGTTAAAAGATAGAGGGAACAACTACTTCTGGAGGCGAAAATGTGAAAAAACTCACATTTTCAAAAATTTTAAATCAATAAACTTATTAGTTAGTTAATTAAATTTAAAAATCTCTAATAACTCACTAATTATTCACAAATATTCTACTTGGAACTTTGTAGTGACTACCTACATACTCAAGGGTCACCAACAACCCAATGGACGACATAGTGGTACTTTCCCATCTCGCACCACCATTGGGTGCTAATGAACTAGGTACCAGGTAGAATATGTCAATAAAAAATGTCTTGAAACATAGATCTTTCTCCTAAAACCGATACCCTTAGCCACAATCATCACATTCAACCATCAAATAGAAAAAAAATATACTAGTTTTTGTGAAACATAAGTTAAATAATAAATTATATATATATGGGTTGTTACAAGTTACCAATTATATATCCACTCAACCCTGAGATAAACTACCTCACATCATCAAGCCTCGTCAGTCAAAATAACTAACCAATAAATCCATATACCAGACTTCATCTCCCACCTCTCCACCTAGATATTAATTCTTTACCACTTCATTTATTCAAAATTTCTTTTTATACCATGTAGACTCTACTCACTCTGATATAATAGTAGAATATACCACTCCTTAAATGACATGTATAGATTTTGATCTACCTTGTAAAGGATGATCACTTGAGAATGGTTGGGATTGTATCTTCTAATATTTGATTCCTAGAATATATCATGATATAATTATATCTATCATAAATCACAAACTAATACAACATGATTAAAATAAATTTTAAAACATTAAAATTCATTAAGAACATGGGAACGAACTTTGCATGCCTTTGGATGTGTCTATGTCCCAACAGAGGTAGAACCCACTAGAATACTCGGTCTCCAACCTCAAACTTTATAGAATAAAATTTAAGATCAACATATATTTTTACCTTTTATGAGTGGATTCCAATTTATTCACGATTAAATAGATATGCTCTAACTTCTCTAAGAAAAAACATATTTTGATAAGTGGTGGCCTTGTTACTTACAACTGATACATAGGTGATATATATGACCTTCTATAAAGAGGCTAAAAAGGAACAATAAAAACTAAAATCTAATCAATATTGAAATAGTAAAACTATACAAGCGATATTTTGTTAGATAATGAACCAATAAAATCTGGGACACATATTGACTAATTTTCATACAACAATCAAATTGTATTTTTAGACTATAGTTTTTGTAAGGATAATAGGCATTTATCAAATTCCATTATATAAAAATATATATTTTTAACTCTCATTAGAATCATGAGGAAAAATGGGAACACCAATTTGAAATGATGAACCAAGACACCGGATGGATATGAAACATCTTCCAGACACATGTCTTATAAAACTCATCAATAGAATAGGCATCCCAAATTAGTAAAAAATGTGCGACCTTCATGAATAGGTCCATAAAAACCTATTTTAGTGACATCACTACCATGAGATAACCTCAACAATCCCATCTCCAAAACC
This sequence comes from Viscum album, assembly GCA_963277665.1. Lineage (NCBI taxonomy): Eukaryota > Viridiplantae > Streptophyta > Magnoliopsida > Santalales > Viscaceae > Viscum > Viscum album. Next base: position 1,716,506,872 of record OY728142.1, on the reverse strand, counting down.
ATGGTCACATCAGTACACTTTCACTAAAAAATGGATAATTACTAAAAATACATGTTGTACATTGTTACATGGAATCACCTTTTGATAGGTTAAGTATCATGAAATTAATCTTGTTATTTCATTCTCAATCATAGTACCCCAATACCACCTATTAATATCATGATACATATTTATAATCCATTTTTTGAACAGCCCTTATTAATACATGAGATTCCCATATCATCGTCTCATCTATTATAATTGGTACTACCAAATAACCATGAACATAGAGGACCATATCATCATGAAGGGAAAAATAAGGTCATGACTTCCCATTATATGTATTTACCCTCAACACTAGATGATCTGGATATAATAACTGGAGCTCCTTAAACATATTATAGAGTGATCATGTAATACTCAATGATATAAATGTCTTTATTCCTTGATACTCTAAAATATCAAGGTGCATCTCAGAAAAGGGGATGATCAACATCCCCTTGATTCTAGATAATCGCACAACCTATTCTGGGGTTTTCTTACATAGTGTATTAGTAAAAACATCCCCTTCCTTGGGGTATATCCCCAATCTAAATGAAAAAGACTATATATACACAACCAGGCTCTTCTATTTAAGAATAACCCTCTGAGAATTGATATACCTATGTATATCATAGAATTTATACACAATAAACCTCTCACCTCAAAGTTAGTGACACACACACACACATGTGTGTGAAACACCATCAAGAACTCTAGATCATGAGTTGGTTAGTTTTTATCATGCACCCCCTACTCCATAGACCCATAAGAAACCAATATCACACCATGAATATAAAACTACTTTTATTAGAGTCCTAAGAAATCAAAATAAAATTATAATCCTTATCTGGATTTGGTATGAACAATATTTTAATGAACATCAGTCTCCCTTTTATATCTTAAAAGTCTCTCTCACAAGTGTCAGACCATGCAAAATTCACCCCCTTTTATGTTAGAGTCATCATAGACGCATCAATATTCGATAATTCCTTGATATATGTCAAATAATATCTTTTAAAAACTAGTAAACTATGAATATAATTGATTTTATAAGGTTGGTTCTAAAAAAAATAGCCTCATCCTTATTATGGTCTACTAATATACCTACCTCAAATGTCATGTTCTCCAAGAATAACATCTTACAGAACTGAAAACTAATCTATGTGAGATTTTATGATGACCCAAAATATTTATAAATGATTTTTTTTGTTAATATATAAGTATGCTTTTTATATATAAGTTATTGTATACAAATGTCACATTCACAACACAAAAAACATTACACTATTTTATTACACTAACATAGAACATTACAGACAAAGTATCAATATACTTAATAAATTATAAAATTGTAAAATGGAAAAATAAAAAAACTAAATAGTAAAACAATTACTTGATTTTCTGGTATTCTATGGTATATAATAATTATTATAGATCTAAAAAACACTATAAAAATAGTAATATATTATTTAAAAAAATCTGTATCGAAAAAATGAAGTTACTTTTTTTATGTGATGAATAATGATTGTTAGATGTAATGATAGGAGATATAAACCCAATATGATAGTTGGAAATAATAACTAACCATTGAGAATAGTAACTATCCATTAGGAATAATAACTGACCATTGGTAATAATAATTGAACATTTCAAATAATATAAATATAAAAAAATGATATTTTACAAGAATAAATTAATTAAATATAAATATTATAATATCATTATTTTTTTACTAAAATTATAAAACAAAAAATACCTATAAGAATGTTTTTAACATATATTTCATTATATATTTAGTGATGAAATATTTTTTTATACAAAATTTCAAATATTATAATAACTTAATGTAAAAAATTATATTAAAAGATATTAATTTTTAGAATAATCCAATAAAAAATCTTTTTTCATTTTTTTGTAATTTTTTCTTTAATATTGAATTTTTAGTTAATAGTAAAAAAATACACTTTTCAAATGTAAATTTTGTTTTATTATGACATAATGATATCAAAATTACTCCATAATTTCTAAAACATTTATTGTGACCTCATATGGATTAAATTAGTCAAATAATAAATATAGAATTAATAAAATATATTTCCAAACATAAAAATAAATTTCAAAGTATAAATTAAATTTAATCCTAATAATATAATATTTTATGGTTTTTTATTTTGAAGAAAATATTATAATAACAAAACTTAGTTCTGGAAGATATCAAATTTCAAAAAATATTTATTTTATAATCAATCACTATTGTTGTTTACAATAATCATAATTATTCATAGTCTTGAGCTAAAAAAATAAAAGACTCAATATTTTTTTCCAAAAAACACTCTATTACTTTTTCTATAAATACATCCCCACTTCCACCAATTACAATTCATCTACAAAATCTCTATTGAGTCGAATATCTACCAAAATCCCTCTATAAACCCCATCACCATATACCTGAGTATTGGTCTAACTAAAAGTTGAACCTTTGATACTATAATGAATAGTCTAAGGGAGGGTGTTCAAGAAAGGGAAACATTCTCTGCAAATATCCTTTAAATTTTTATTCACATATAACACTTAATAAAACCCCTAATAAAATATAATAACATGATTAAAATATTTTTATTAAATTTTAATTATAATATATTTATTAATCCTAATATATGTTTGTCCTCTTTACTACAATCTTAAAAATATTTGTCTCACAATGGCCAGTTCAAACATCCATTGTTAGTGATAATGATTATCATAACCACCTTAGTCATATGGGTTTACCGATGGTTTTAAAACACAATTATAATATTAAGAATCAATTTAAATCAAATTTATGATGATATAATAATAAAAAATTGATTCTAAAAATACCAAGAACACAAAACTACAATTTTTTTTAGTTTCTTTAAAATAACTGTTTATCAAGTATCACTTTACTATTTAAACCTATTTTTTTAATTAATATTAAAATTTATTGTTTATAAAATTTTAATTACATGGGACTCTTACAGGATTTTTTTTGAACTTATATGACCTTGATCAAATATCATTGACTGATACTACCTTATTGACGCAACATTAGAACTATGAGACAAACTACCAACCAATAATCAAATAGAAATATGAGAACTAATAATTTAGTAATATATAGATAAAAAGGAATAACATTAATAAAATAAAAAATAATTAAATTCGGAATATTGTAGTCAATATTTATAATTAATGTATTTAGGAATATAGATAAGGAATCTGATGTGTGTTTGACCCAAGGTAAGTGGTTCTTTCAAACTCATCATTCTTATTCATGTTATGTTTCTTTTTTTACCATTATTTTTCTTATTACTATTAGATAATCTATTTCTATCCATATATCCCTATTGTATCCTCTTTATTTTTTTATATATATTCCAATATGATTCTCAACCTTTTTTCCTAAAAACAAACCATATGATGTTATTGGAGAAGCTCTTCAAATTTATTTCTTCTTATCCTCAAAGCCTCAATGTTGTTTCTTCTATATTAATCCTTTTCTCTATAATCTATAATAATTTATCTCTATTTATTTAAAATTATAATGTATAATATTAAATTTTCTATATTATGTTTGGTACCTATGTGATTCATCAACGAATTATGCTTTATGAGACAATTATGTAACCCATTTTCTTTAAATTGGGTTATTTCATGTTTATGATTGTGTATTAATTTATGTCTTCATTTAGAATAAATATGAATGATATATAATAATGATATTTGTGGTTCTAATTTATATATAATCCCAATAAATTTCATAATGATTCCATCTCATTAGATACCATGCATGGTGCATGGGCGGTTAGCCTAACACAATATATTTTGACGTCATGGCAGTGAGAATAATCGTATGGTTATGATTATTTTTTTATTTTAAAAATTTATCATGAATTAGTAAATAAATTTACTTTTTATTCCATTCCTTTTATGTATTTTTTCATCTGATTACTTATGATCCATCTCTTTTTCTATTAACTTATTGAGGATATCTCACCCTCATGTTTTATTTGATTAACCCTAATGAAAATTTTATGATCACCCCATATTTATGTGTATCCCAAGGATATCACATACACTGATAAGATCATTTTTATATATTTGATGAACTAAAAAACATATAAATAGAATTACCTTTTGAATGAATATATTTTTCAACAAGTAATATTGTTATAGGAGGAGACAATAACTACTTAGTTTATTTTATACCATTATAAAATATATCCTATCATTTTTAAAATACCATTAGGAATCATAAAAATTGATACTCTAGATATTTTATATTTAATATTAAGAATAGTATATAATAATCTCTATGATAAAGTCTAATTTTCATAGATGGAAGAAGGAATGGCCTCAACAAGTACAATTGTATCCTATAAATCCTATTTATCTATGATTCTGATGTAGATGACATTACTTGACCTTTTCCCTAGACCAAAACCACAATGATATTCAATAACTAAAACATGGTATAAAATATTTATGGGATATGTTCAAGCTTATCAAGATAACATCCTAAAAAATGTTCGCTGAACTGCCCCAAGAAAGCACCCTTATCACTAACCTTACCCTTGGGGTGTACGTTGGTTTAAAAAGGGGTCGTGTATATGGACAGTAGTAGTATGTTTTTTTTATATTTTTTTAATTAAATAACGATTATATTTATTCATTTTTATTATTAATTTATAAATGATTATATAAAGAGTTAAAAAATATGATTTTGATATGAAGAAACTAACATTTCTTTTTTGAAAAAAATATAGTTTCAATTAAAACACACTTTTGATAAATTACAGAATTTTTAAAATAAATAATATTTTCAGAAAAAATTATTATTATATAATATTTATTTAAATATATATTATAATACAATTAAAGGAACTGCATTGATTTTTTTTATACATATAAGAAATTGTTTTGTGTTGTAAAAACAATTTTTTTCAAATAAATAAGTTTTTTTATTTAAAATGAAAAATTATAACATGTAGAAAACTATTTATATTGAATAAATATTATTTTTAAAATCAAAATGTTAAAATTATACAATGGTTAATTTTTCACAATTTTTTGATAAAGTTGAACTTTTGTATAAAAATTTAAAATAGATTGTTATAAAGTATATATTTTGATGTCCAAATAGCCAAAATGTAATGAAGTAAATACTATAGCAGTCTCCCTTGAATAAAAATAAATTTACCATTTAACTTATATTTTTATGTTATTTAAGTAATTTTATAAAACATTAACAAATCATCCAAAAACCTATATTATATGTTATGATTTTAAAATCATTTCTTTTTTAACATGAATCACTTTCACATCACAAATGGTATTATTTTAATATATTTAATTATTGGACTAATTAAATATTTAAAACTAGTCCTATTTTTAATAAACCATGACCATTAACCTTGGCATTATTTTTGGTTTTGATTATTTTATTATAGAGTCTAAAATATAATTTTAGAAATTATAATGAATCCGCATATCATTTGCTATAAATATCAACCAAATATCCCACTCATTTCCACTCAAAACACATTGATAGCAATTTTTATTTCCATATCCCTCATAAAATACCTACCTAGTTATTTCAAACATCTATTTAAAATCCTCCCCAATATTTAGAGGGCCCCTCTTAAGGTAAGTGATCATTCCCTCTCTCTCTTTCTCTTCCATTCAAGCACCTTTTTTGTATTTATCATTTCAAATCTCAATTGATTAATTTATCATGTATTTATAAATGTCGTTTTATAATCTAATTTTTGTTATAAGAATGATGAATCATTTAATCCATATCATTATAATCTTTAACTAAGATGTTACTATATTTATGTAAGGTATCCTCTACTATTTTTTTTTGTTTCAAGTACTTAATTTTTACTAATTATTTTTTGTTTATAATTCCTCATGTTGTAATATATTATTACACACATAATTACTTTTCCAATTGTTCCAAAGTAATAAGACCACCATTAAATCTTATTAAACACTTCCATAAACTGTAATTTACTCTCATTATACAATCAAATTATCCCTTGATTTTCCATGTCGAACGTTTATGTTATGAATACCCTTCCCCATTTACACTCAAGGGTTTTCAACTAGATGTTACCATTGTTCATTTTATTGGTTACATCCATTTATTTTATGTACAATCCTAACCATGGGATTTAAATTGTCAAAATATATTCATATATTATATGATATATGTGGTTCATAAATTCATGTACATGATAAGATTTTAATGGGTGGTTCTAGAATTATATATCCCTACAATTAATTGTTTAACGTTTTTATCTCATGAGATGTCATGTATTGTGCATAAGAGGTTATAATAAGAAAATTATATTATGGTGTATCAGTAGTTGGCCTTTTGATATTCTTATGATTTCATATTTTATGTTGATTCCACATTCCAAGGTTACATATAAGATATCATCTTATATCATTCTTCAATGTTCATGGATATAATTATAACACCTTGAAAATTTAATATAGGAATATGGTATTTAATAGTGTGTATGACATGAAACACCAAAAGCATAAGAGAATATAATATCCCAAGAATTTAGAATATATTTAATTTTTTAAATGAATTTAATATATTTTATAGCACTAAATTAACATGACAATAATTTACCATACATTGCACACAATTATGAGTTTCATCTATGGACTTCATTACACGCAAGATGGTGTTTTACCGAACAACAATAAATTGATAAAATATTATTATTTAGTATAATAATATATAACCTAGCCATTAAATTAGATGTTATTAATTATATTAAATAACTTATAAAAATATGTGGTTAAAACCAATATAAAATGAATTCATTGGTTACAATTATTAGAAATGGATATAAGAACCAATTGAATATAAAGGGAATACTTTTATACAAAAACATTTTTATTCTCACAAATATATTTTATAATAATAAATTAAAATTACTAAAATTAGTAAGTGATATTATATTAATATATTAATTATATATATGATGTAATATTTTTTATATTAATCCAATAGATTCTATATAGATAAGATAATAATAAACCTAATTTTATATAAAAATACTATATTTTTATTGAGGAATATTTACTGCCTTTTAAATGAGAACATATTTTAAATTCAATTTTTGGAACTTTTATGAATTATATATTTGAAAATAAAATTCAACATTGAAATGAAAACATAAAAATTATGTTAGGGTAAATAATTGTTATTTTTCTGGGAAGTTTTATTGTTTAATGAATAGTAAAAAATACAGAATTATATTTCCAAACTTCTTTTTTGATATAATATATTAGATATTTTAAATAATATTTTAAATTGGTTTTAAAGTTTAATTATATAATATATTTATCAACATAATCCAATTTAGATCATTGGAATCAATTTCACTTTGATATTGATTATAAAAACTTTGGAATCCTTCCAATGTTTTTACTTTATAAACAAGTCGTGTTGTTCTGTCAGCAGGAATAAATTTAAATCAATTTCTACCACTAATTTGATTTGAATTTGGAAAAATATATTATCTATTTTGAATAAAAATAAATTATAATTTATAATTAGGTCAAATTAATTTTTGACCAAAACAATTAGTGAAAATTACTAAAATTATTTACAATGATTAAGGTCAAATTATACTCAACATGGGACTAAACCTTAAACTTAAAGGCCAAAATAACATATAAACTTATAAAAAAACCTTTTCCAAAATGTACAAGACTTCCAATCCAACTCAACTATGAAATGACCTACTCTCCTCCCATTTTCTCTCACCTTAAAAGCCACATTTGATATAAAAATATTAGCCCAAATAGCTCCAAAACATCTATCCCATCATTATATAACTCCCCCTTGGTAATTAATCCATCCAAGGAAGCCCTTCGATTCAAACCAAAAGGAGTTACTTAATTAATAGGTAGCATATTTTCTTTGGCTCTTTAGTTTTATTTCCATTCAACACCACATTAAATCTTTTTATTCAAGAATTATATAACAAAAAAGTATCCTAAATATAATAATATGTTTTTATTCTTTGTTTTATACCTACACTCACATAAACTTCCATTTAAAGGGTAACAACATAATTTTTATGTGAACAAAGAACTACCACATCACAAAATGATGATTTTTCATTCATCGTATACCACTTCTCGTGATGGTGACTATTACAGAAACTCCATTTATACATGATATATATGAAATTTATTATGTATTTAGCCTTATTTAATTCTTTTATAACACATACCATTATACATTACATTTTATGTAAATATGATAACGTCATTTGTGTAAGTGTAGACTACTGCATCATAAAACCAACGTGATTCAATAAAAGTATACATTGAATTTATAAATTATGGTTTTAATTAAAAATATGTGACACACACAACATATATACGATATTCATGATATGATTGCCTTTCTGGAAATATAATATGAATATATATATATATATGTATATCACTTTTTACTACCCTTTTACACTAAAAAGTTATTACATCAGTCATGGACATGTGGATAAACTCCCCCTCGACACGATGTGATTCATTTTACATAAAAATAGAAATATATATAAGTATATATGATTTAATAGCATGTTATTTATGATATAATGAACATTTTGGAAAGATATATTGTTACTTACATTTATTCCACAACTATTATTGAAAAATTGTAAGGTAACTCATGTTTATATATGATCTACCATCTCCATGATTGAATAATGGTTCATTTTTCATAAACATATTTAATGAATAGTTTTAAATGTATAATTTATGAATAAATATAATAATTATTTCTTGATTTTTTTATGATGTTATATAATAAACCCTTTGACCATAGTTGGAATATAAAAGTTATTTTTGACACATAAACTGAATTTGGTCAAAACTTCTAATGTAAACATAATTTTTTAAGTAGTTTAAATTGAAAAATAATGAAGAGAAATAAAAGTAATTATAAAAATTAAATATGTTATTTAAAAAAAATGTTATCCATTTCAAAATTATTTATTAAATAAAATTTTACCCCTTTTTCTTTGAACAATTTAGTCAATGGAATATTTTTGTATTTTCTAAACAGGGAAATTTTCTATCCATTTAACCTTGAAAAAATAATATTCGTTTTACCTCATACATCATGTACATAATTACCCATTTTCATTTATTGGATGATTTCTTTCATGTCTAAATTTTTTTTTTGAAATAAAGTATTTTCAAAATAGATTTTCAATGAAAAGGGTTTTCAAAAAAATTATATTTTCCTCTAGAATGTTTTTAAAAGTAATTTTTACAATATTTTATTTATTTAATGACAATAACCCTTTTTTACTCCACATGGGAAACAATGTGTTGATACTATCCTTGATATTATTATTGATGTTATAAATTTTATTTTTCCAAGATTAGAATTAAAATTCAGTTCCTTGATTCCTTTTAGTCTCATTATTATAGTCAATTTCCTATGATTATATGATATTGAATTCCCCAAAAATATCCTTATCATCTTTCATGGATTTGACTGTTTCCTAAATCATATACAATTTTTCATTCGGTGTTTACTTTCAAAATTATTTGATTATTTGGGGAAATATTTATAAATCTACATCCTATATTCAATACAAATATTTGATAGGGAATATTGTCTATTTGATATGAGGAATGTTTTGGGTAGGTAAGACACAGGTTGGGGACTATTTAAGGTAACCCCAATGGGTTAGGGATTGTTGAATGAAATCCACTCAATGTATTGGTAGTACATGCGATGAGATTATTTTTGAAAAACATATCATTTTTATAACCATTATGTTATAAAATGTCTTGTGAAAGGTCTTGATAGTAGAGATAAGTCTGGACAAAACAAAATAGTTTGTGCTGAGAATGTTATAAACCATATTTTGAAAGGTATTGATGGTACTAGTTCCATTTACCTATGAAAAATTTCATCCAATAATTAATAATTTACCACATTTAGATTCATTTATTATTAATTAATGTTATTTTTCATTGACATATCTTGGGATGTATTTCATTTTTAGTTCATTGATTCAAGGTCATTTTTTTCAGTTTTTAAACCTACCATATTTTTTTCCTTATCTATTTATTTGAATAAAAAGTGTTTTTATTTACTATGACTTATTGTTTATTCACTTTTTTTGTACATTTATTACATAGTATGTGTTTTTGGTTATTTACCTCGCCATGTTGATTTATTCCTATTAATTAATTTTTTCTTCCATGATACAATACCATTACTAATAATTTGAGTTTACCCTTATTATATTTCCTTTCCACACAAATCCAAGAAGCGTACTAGGAAAGTTATAGTGGTATATACTAGATGGAATAAAGTAACCATCATTATTTTTAGAAGAATAAATTATGTAGTAATTAGTGCATTAATTCTTAATGCAAGACTCACATATGTATCTAGTTTACCAAGACTACTAAACTACCACTATTTAGGGATTTGATTATTTATAATCATGATAATGTAATGGTAGTAAAAATTAGATCTATGTTTTATGGAGTGGGGTTGCTACAATTGGTATCGAATGGATGTGATGCCCCGACTGTCACATACAAGGCATATTTTAAAGGTATTTTTTTCATTTAATTTACATCCTTTCTTTTTTGGGGGGTTTCCCTAGGTTTTAGGGAGGAATAGATGAGTATTCATGAATTGGGCCAAACTGTGAGCCCAATTCCAGATAAAAAAATAAATTTTGTATCTTTTATAACTTTTTCATTTTTCAACATTTTTCATCCATTCAAATTCCTAATTGACCTCCCCTAACCTATTAACACCACCAAGGTAATTTGGAGCTTTTAGAAATCCATAACCAGGGGTTATTTGGGTTTTTATCTAAGGGGTTGGGCCTGCCCGAAAGCCCAATTCCTGTTTTAAAAATAAAATTTATTTTGTTATAACGTATTCAATATTTGGGATTTGTCGGTGATTCCAAGTCTCACTCAAGCCCAAGTAACCCCTCCGCGCGTCGGAACTCTCTCCCACCCATTTGGAGCTCTGTAGAATCGCGATTTCGTGCCGATCTTCATAGGGTTCTTCAAATCGCCCAGATTTGAAGAGGTAAAGTATTTCTTTCATAACTCTCTCAATTATCAATCTTTTTCCTCCATTCCAGTTCCTAAATGAGATAATACATCTTGTTCGAATGTACCCTAAATTTGGGCTCTTTTAAATTTCAGATACTGGAGTTTTGGAGTGATTACTTCAAGATACTTCAAGTAAATGAGCCCTTTTCTTTCCTCTTTCAAATTACTTTGGGTTTAACTCATTGTTCTTATGGTTTCTTCGGTTATAATTGAGTTTAATAATGTCCAGAAACTAGGATTTCGAACCTAGGGTTTAACTTTGGGCTTTCTTGGCCAATTTGTGTGGTTTTAGGTTTGATCTAGTTCTCTCTTGGTGCGGTGGGGGTGAGATTTGATTTCGCACGGAGATTCAAGGGGTTTTGTTAATTTGGTAGGTGATTCCATTGTGTGTGCAATTTTTGTGAATTATATTGCTGTTTTCATGGTACTATAATGTTTACTTCACTTAAATGTTTCTGTAAAAATTGGTTTTAGTTGCATTTATAATGAAAATGAATTTTATGTTCCAATTTTTGGTGAAATTGAGGGGTTTCCATTCAGATCTTTTATTGGTCTATTTTGGGATGACCCATAACTGAATTTTTGGTTTCATTAAAGGGTTTTTAACTGAAATTTTGTTTTAATAACTTACATGTGTTATCATAGTGTGAAAGGTGGATATCTTAAAGAGCTTTGGGTGAAACAAAATGTGATGTTTTGAGAAGTTATTTTATTGGAAATAAAATTATTTTATTCTGTGTTTTAAATGGTATAAAATGTGTGTAGCTACTGTAAAAATTGTTTGTGACCAGTACTGATATTTTATATGAAAAATTATGTGTGTTGTTTGCTGAAATTGTTTGATAACAAAAAGGGGAAGCCCGGGTACTTAGGTGGGGCGGATTTGTACTAGTACGACTAGTGGATCGGATGGGTTTAGTCCCTATTCCACATAGAATATGGATAACGACAACTCTAACTAAACTATTTGGATGATGATTGGGGACCACTAGGTTATGGGTAGGTTCCCTACTAGTGGCTCGTGCACGAGAACGGATTTTTCTATGGTTACTCTACACCGAGGTACGAGGTACATAGGGCCTGAGACAACCTAGTGCTTAGGGGTGTTCCTGATTTTGATGCTCATAGGATTTGTGGTATATACCCTTGTTGTGGGTTGTTTTTGGCAGTACATTACAGTAGCTCACATGTCTATTTAATGTGTTAACATTCTGAAATTTTCGGAATGAAAACTGTTTTCATTTGAAAGTTGCATTTCTTTGAATTTTAACACTGTTTCACCTTGTGTATTAAAATTGCTTGTTTTGTTCACATTGTATTGCATACTCTTTGGAATCAACTGGTGGTATCCTATTGGGCTTAGGCTAACACCCTACTTACACCCCTTGGGTGTAAGTAGACCTGCTCATGCTTGACTTAGGTAATGGGAAGTCTAAGGGTGATGGCGGTTCGGGATGTTAGTCCCCATCGTTGGGGCGGCGTTGCGGGGACGGCTTGCGGGTGATGATCCCCTTGACATGTGGAGTCCATGGGGATGTCTTTATATTGTCATTATTTGTTTTTAGACCACTTGTAGTGTCTTTAAACTTATGTATTCAGATCTGGTTTTGTTAAGAATTGTTTAGCATGAAAATTTCAGATTTTAATAATTGATTGTTTTTTTATGATTTATGCTGTCATACTCGGGTAAATCGTTCCCAAACCAGATTTTTTTGATACCCGGGCACTTTTGCCAGCCCGTGGGGATAGGGAACGCCCTTCGGGCCTTGCCACGGGCCGGGTTTGGTGCCGTTAATGGTGGCGACCAGATCCGGTTCGTGACAAAATGGTATCAGAGGAGGTTAATGTTTTTGGGTTATATTGTTATTTTGAGATGAGTCGGGATAGACAGGAGCTAGGACTGTCGGGGCTTGGGGTATTAGTTGTGATTAGGGTGCCTAGCCCGCACCTCTCATGGCGGACCTTGAGTCACCAGAGGATGTTGGAATTTACTGATTGACTTCACTTCCAGGTGAGACATGTGGGCTGCAGACCACATGTGGACATCAGGCAGATGTGGAGTAGTTGTTTCTTTTATTACAAGAATGTGTTTAGTTTGTTTATATTTGATGTATTTGATTAAAATTTTCAGAATTGTGGTATTGACTATTTTTTTGTGACTGTTGAATTTTGTAGCAACATGCCTCCCCGGAAAGCTCCCACGCACCCACATGAGGAAGCTGGAGAGAGTTCTCCCACGCCGATTGATCAGAGGCTTGTGGAAGCTGTTGTTCGGGCTATCCAAGCTTTGGGACAGGGACCAGCTCATGCTTCTATTACTGTTAGGGCAGAAGAGACAGGTCCTAGAAAAGATAAAGCACAAGAGTTTCTGAAAAACATGCCTCCTGCCTTCCGAGGTAGCGCAGAACCCCAAGAAGAAGAATAATGGCTCGAGAAGATCGAGCGTATGTTTGAGTTCCTGGAAACACCCGGGGAGCTCAGGGTGAAGTGTGCCTCCTTTCTGTTGGAGGGTCCCAGCCGTAAATGGTGGGAGTCAGTGCTTCAATCTGGGAAGAATGAGCAGATGCGCTGGGGAGATTTCGAGGCTGTCTTCAATGAACAGTATTGCCCTGAGGTGTTGGCTTATGCCAGGTCTAGAGAGTTCATGGAACTTGTTCAGGGGAATCTATCTGTGATGGAGTATGCCAACCATTTCACTGAATTGGTTCGGTATGCTCCAGAAATTGTCTCTAATGAGCAAGCGAAGGCCCAAAGGTTTGAGAAAGGCTTGCGACCAGAGATATACTCCCAGGTGTTCTTGTTTAAGCTGAGGACCTATGCTGAAAGACCGATTAGTTTAGTAGCCTAGGAAAACTAGATACATTAATAAGTTTTAAATTACATTATAAAAATAGAAACTATAACAATATAGTCTCCATAGGCCACACTCATATCCCTTATACTATCTTTGCAGGTCATTCATAATATACTTCTTCGCATCCCAATAAAAATAAAACATAAAAAGGGGTGATATCAAATGTTTAGTAAGGATTATAATATAGCAGAAACATTCATAAATAATTATAAACATTTAAGGCAATGTAACACTAAAACAAAATCCTTTTAAACATGAACTTCAGCATAATATGGAAAAGATAAAATCAAATAATTCCATTTACTTATTCACCTAGATATTCTACTAGTCAAATAATCACATTAAATATCAATATCCACTTTCATAATGATGGAATGCATAAATCCAGACTTCATAACCACATATTCAAGGCATTGTGCCAAGATATAAAATAATATTTTTTCAAGGCCTTGTGGCAAGACACAAGTTAGTCTCATGAGACCTACCGATGCATTGAGAAACTTAGCGGGATCCATCCTTCACTTACTAAGTCCAATTCATTACTCATATGAAAATCCTTTAAAGGATGTTGACATAGATGAAAATGATTTATAATACTCTTTGAGAGAAATATCTCTTTTTCATAAAAACATTAAAAAGTCACACAATTTAGAAAGGAACACATTTAATGACATTTTTGAATCAAATTGTCTCATACCACTTTAAAACTTTTGAAAGGAATTAACATTTTAAAAACAATCAGGTCCACATAAATAATTCCTTAAAACTATTTTGAAAACATTGAAATTAATTATAAAGGTTTAGAAGAATAAATATTTAAAAAATTTAAAATGATGTTTTAGTAAAAAGTCCCTTAAAAAGAATCCATCTGAATAATATTTTATAAAACATGGATAGGTATAATAAATATGTCACAGTAGATACTTACTTAAAAACAACCTTATATAATATTAAGATTATGAAATTAACCCTTGTTTCCGACGCTTTCACCGGGGCGCGCATGTCCGTCTGCTTTGGTGCGACGGGCGCAACTTTTTGTTACCCTGCATTCCTGCTTTCCAAAGGCGGGCGGAATTTGCTCCTTATTTAGGGACGTGTTCTCTTTGATCAAAACTGGGATGATGGAATGTCGGTTCTTCCTTCCGTGGATTTCTCCTCAAAAATCGTCACCTATTCCAGGTCTCCCTCATAGATTTAATACATTTTTCGTGAAACTCCTCCCAGTACCATGTTTCCATGGACATTGGTTAATTACACTGCTTCTGTCAAGACATTCCAAAGGGTCCAGTCAAGGCTGCAAGCTTTAGTTGGGGGAGTAGTCATGTTGAGACATCACTGGCTTGTCTGGACGCTGGGGAATTGGCATGTCTATCTTTTGTCCCTTATTATAGGGCTTCTCAAGGGTTCGGAAGCCCGAGGCTTCCCACATCGAGCGTGGGGAATCATATTCCATTGGCATGTATCTAAGGTTTTCCTCAGCTTCATGGGTTTAACACGGGTTATTCCGCAAGTTTTTCGTCCAACGGAGATGGATCAGACTAATCAGAACACTAGCTGGAGTGAATCAGATTGAAGAACCCTCTTGAGGGATCACTGATATTGGGGCCAACACGTGGGCGGCTTCCCGAATACTATGGGAGGGGAAATGAGGTGGCATGATCTCACCGGGATGTGGAGGCCCGAGTAAGAATCAGGATGGGTGATGGAAAATTGAATGGAGTGGAGGAGGAATGAGATGGGACTGTCATGGAGATGACGGTAAAGATGGGCTTGAGCCATCAAGAGACCTCATACATATCCCCGTGGTAGGGAATCAAAGTCTATGTAGTTTGGCTGGTAAGAACCGACGTGAAGGGGGGTCAGGCCGACCAATGGGTGGTGGTATTGAACCTCACAGAGGCTTCCTACGTACCATGACTTGACATGGATCAAAGTCCACGTAGTTTAGGATGGGGCGCTGGTGAACCGATGTGAAGAAGGAACTTCGTCCAGATGAATGGTGGGGCTTGAACCTCAGGGAGGCTTCCTACGTACCATGCCTTGACATGGAGCAAAGTCCCCGTAGTTTGGGTTGAAAAGGGGCTGTTGAACTGACATGAAGGAATGTTGGAACAACTGGGTGGCGAGATCACAACGGCTTACCACTGGATTGGGATACAGTTTA
Organism: Viscum album; assembly: GCA_963277665.1. Classification (NCBI taxonomy): domain Eukaryota; kingdom Viridiplantae; phylum Streptophyta; class Magnoliopsida; order Santalales; family Viscaceae; genus Viscum; species Viscum album. The sequence goes on along the minus strand of OY728142.1, from coordinate 1,716,490,682 downwards.
ACGTCATACAGGATGAGGGTGTGTCGGATAATTGATGTGAAAGGGGACCTTGGTCCATTGGGTGTTGGGATTGAACCTCATGGAGGCTTCCTATGTACCATGCCTTGACATGGATCAAATAACCCATTGTTTAGAAGGGATGTGGGTGTCGGTGAACTGACGTGAAGAAGGACCTTGGTCTGATGGGTGATGGGCTTGAACCTCAGGGAGGCTTCCTACGTACCATTCCTTAACTTGGATCAAAGTACTTGTAGTTCGGGTGGTGTAGAATAAAGTTTAACATCATGCATGATGGGGGTGAACTGACATGAAGGTTTTCAGAACGACCAAGTGGAGGTCTTGAACCACATAGAGGCTTCCTACATACCATGCCTTGAGATTGATCAATTTCCTCATAGTTTGGGTGGGGTTTTGTCAGTGAACAACGTGAAAGTGAACCCGGGGGTCCACTGGTGGTGGGCTTGAACCTCACGGAGGCTTCCTATATACCATGCCTTGACATGGTTCAAAGTCCTCATAGTTTGGTTGTGCAGTTTAATGTCGTGTGAGACAGGGCATTTTGGGGCTTACACACTGAGGCGGCCAGGGGTTTGTCATGGTTTGTGCTCACTCTAAGCCCACAAGAGTCATGCTCGATGTGAGAAATAAAAGGTTGTAGGGAACTGATGATCACGCCGTGAAGGGTGCGTCCGTGAGAAGTGAAGAGGGTCTTATGCGTTAGGTGGCCCATGGTGCTGGGAATTACTCCAGGATGGAGGCCCACGGGCGACAAAGCGCAGAGGGAGAGGAATTTGGGACTGAATAAAGGAGGTGCCTCGTCCCTTATCATGCCCTCCGCTGGCCCTGGCGGTGGGGAAGTACAGAGGTGCATGGGTGCTACCTTCCGTAAGAAGGACTAGGGGATTACACCAAGATGGAAGCCCTTCCCGGTGGACAAACTCCACTCCGACAAGGAGGATATCATCCCATGTGGGGTGTGATCCCATCCCCGTGGAGACGAGCGGTGTAAAGAATGTCGAAGTCGGGGGGACCCTACATGCGATGCCCGAGGCCGTATCACAGTTTAACGTCATATGTTAAGGATGAGGTTCTTGGCAGTTTAACATCCTGCAGCTCGGACAAGGTGGGTTTACTCCACACCCCTAGGTCGTACATAACTGGTACCCTCTGCTCCTTGTGGGATGGAAGTTACCGGCAATGTCATAGCAAAGTGGGGCCGTAGAGCGAACCATCGAGGGGTCCATGATAGCGTGGCTATGCGAAGAAGCAACAGCCGTTAGTGTGCCTATGCGAAGAAGCATTAGGCGAAGCAACGCCACCGATGGTATCATCAAGGGGACTTTGAAGTCACATCATGAAAACCTGGAGGGTTGCATGGGAAAAGAAATTTCCAAGTTGAGGGGTCCATAGGCAGAGGCCTTGTGGAGCTCGGTTGCTCTGTGTGGTGAAGGGAACTTGCGAATGGGTGCACTTCGTGAAGTGGGGTGCCTTAGCCTTAGCATGGGGATGAGGTGAAAGTGGGGGGGGGGGGGGTTCTCTTCTAAGTTGAAGGGTGTTCGCGGAGCACTACCTCACAGAGCATAGGTCCGTCACGAAGAAAAGTGTCATGAAGTAGTGTGCTTCGCGAAGTACAGTGACCCTTCCTTGGCATGTGGATCATGTGTATAAGAGGGGTGTTTAGCGAAGAATAAATTCTCCGTGACAACCTGGGTCCCCTTGGGGATCCCCTTCCTTCGCGAAAGCCCTTGGGCTTCGCGAAAGGCATCCCTCTCGGAAGAGGGGATCAAATTGAGAAAATCAGAGGCACTTCGCGAAGAAAAAATACCTCGCGTAGCTCATGATTCGCAGAGCAAAGGGTGGTTCGCGATTTGGGAGATTTGAAGGAGAAATATCGGATTTTCCATCTAGGAGGCTTAGGTGGATCTCAGTATTTATAGGCAAGAGGTGTCGCGAATCAGAGCTCATGCAGCTCGAAGGGGGATTCGGTTGCTTCGCGGCGGGTCGCGAACGTCAACCGAGTTCGCAGAGGGGTACCACCTCTGTTGCTTCGTGGCAGATTCACAAACGTTACGGGAGTTCACGGGGCATCCCACATCCCTTTATTCATAGCGGTTTTGCGAACGTCAGGGGCGTTCACGGGGCGTCCCACATCATTTGCTTCACAGCAACCGCATTGCTTGGGGGGACTCCGCGCCGTGGCTTCATGAGGCAGGCCGCAGGGCCTTCTTTTCTTCATTATTTTCATCCAATATTTTGGTTCCAAAAAATTCCCCCCTCATACTTGGATCCGTGGAGGCATAAAGGGTCGAAATCTGAGTGATATCGCTAAAATCATCCACCGTTCACGATGCTGACTCGCAAAGAGGGCACACGAGGCGGACAGGGGTCATGCAGGCTGGACGCGCCATGAAGCTCCGTGCGGTCTAGATGCGCCGCGAAGCTCCGAGGGATGGTGCCTATAAATAGGGGGTTCAACCTCTCTTTTGTACTTTTATTTCATTGCGACTTTGTCTTTTTGCGCTCTCGATTCATAAAGCTCTACGTACTCCGAATCTGCTCTCTGTGAATCGGGCTTCGGGGCGAACCATGAGTCTTTGACTCCGCATCTGTGCCAAGTGAACGTGTGCTTGCAGGCCAAGGCCAGGATCCGCGATTCGGATTTGCGAAGGAGCTCTACGAATAAGCTTTGCGACTCGATCTATAAAATTTCCAAAGCCTTTAAAAACAAATGGACCATCAAGAAGCTACCCAGGGGGTGCTTGCGGATGCCGCCCTGTGGGATGAGATGGACAACTGCTTGAGCCTGGGGGAGCTAGTCTGAAGCCACTCGGACTGTAATTCTTTGACGGAACTATTATCAGAGAGCCAAAAGAACTATCCGCTGTGAAATAAGATTCCCTTGTATGGATTCGGGTTAAGGGATGACGTCTTCATTTTTTAGGCGAGTAGGGATGAACCATCTTGCTGGTTCAGAAGCACACCATGCCAGCGTCAATGGTTTAGGGCGGATGATGGTCATGCACAAGAGGAATTCACACCTGTCACTGCCAACTATCTATGCAACCATATGAACAAAATTAATGGGGAACCATTGCAACCGGAGACATCCCCTCCCATGTACCACACAATACTGAAGACGACCTTGAGGGATTCGAATAACGGGTGGTCCGTTGAGTGGGACATATGCTAGGGTGGGAACTTCACCAAGGATTGGGCATGGGCCTACTAGGTAGGCACCTCATGCGAGGAATTTAGAGCCGATATAAGGAGAGTGGGCTTCTATGAGGCGGCATGGGCCTCCCAATTCAACATTTATCAATCAAAATAGCTGATGCCAGCGCTGTTGAGAAGATGGTCATCTAGGACCAACACTTTTCACCTACACCATGGGGAGGTTGGCATTAGTCTGTGGGATGTCCATCAGATTTCAGGAGTCCTGATCTTAGAAGATATGTATGATGAGTTCCTCCACGTCATGAGTGCGTGGGAGGATCCAGAGCAGATGTCGCAGCTGGTGCTGACATTGATGGGACTGGTCCCCGAATAAGATAAAGAAGCGGGGAGATATGACCACTTCAATAATGGTTCAAGAGGTTCCTTAACATCTCGGAGAACCGAGAGTTTACCTCAAGGACTCGAACTTTCCCGAAGGGGGCTCAACGGGGAAAGGAGCACTCGTATTGGCGGATCTTGGAGGACAACCAATGGAAGACCTGGGGTTTCAGTGTCATCACTGAACAACAGCCAATAGTCAGACTGGCGATGTTTATTGCGGCCCTTATCTATGGTTGGATCCTACCAGCGACGGATACCAACATGGGGGTGTGGCCCAGCTCATTCATCATGGAATCCATGCTGGACATAGGAAGGCAGGACAATCTAGGGACTCTGATGTTATCCAGACTATACAAGATTCTACGACATGTTAGTGAGGGCAAGAACCCGCCGAGGATATGCGGACCCTTCTTTCTTATATATGGGTGGATCACAGTGCATGTTAGGGGGGTTTACGAATATCTACACCCCATATCACCTCCGGGGTCAAAATTTTGTCCATCCATCCTGAATGCTGCAAAAAGCTTTCCAGTCGAATTGACCGTTCCCTTGGTGCTAAACCGGGTGTGTAAGGTGGACGAGTTTAATTTCCACCCGTTTCCATTGCTGACGGGGTTACTCACTGACGATGGTCAGGGAACAGAGGAGCATTGGGCCTATCTCTTGGCCTTTCGATGTGGAGTTTTGGTGGAACGGGTGGACCGCGAGCCACTCTGCGAGCCGTACACCCCGCACCAGTTCGCAAGGAAATTCTGGTGCCTGTAGCGGTTGACCCCGCAGGTCTACTGGGAGGTGCGCCACGAGGAGCATCCATGTTCGATGGGACAATTTTGGCTCATGTTCACACATGAAGATGAGAAAATGTGAAATGCATTTCCTCCACCCACTGCCGCCTTCGGATTAGTGAAAGAGTATGCCATAAGCCGGGTGGTAGCTTATCCAGGGGAAATACTGAAGGAGCCAACTTTTCGAGCTGGTGTTGGTGGGCCTACCAAATCCTGAGGTCAGAGTCGGAGGGCAGAAAGGGCCTCTCGTAGTGGAGGGGCTGCCGTGGTGGTGAGACCTACACCAGTTGAGGATGAGACAACAGCGGCAGATCCAACAGCGGCATTGGACCCAGTGGTCCTTAAAGAGTAGAGCCATATGGATGGGCGGCCACTGAGGGGATTCCACAGGATATCCACTCAGGCTCTGGGGAAGCAGTTGCGCCATATCGACCTAACAGAGAATGCTGTTTTCTTGGAGGCCTGGGGAATTTGGGACATTAATTAGAAACACCTCAGTCCGCCCAAGATGTGGGAACACGTAAACCGTCTCAGGGTGGATTTACCGGGTATAGGCCCTGTCCGGGCTGGTTTTTCGGTGTCTCCGGCGGAAGCGGAACAATATCCAGATGAGCTAGAGGACTAAGTACATTCTAGTGGTGCCCCACATCCAATGAAAAACCAGGTGAGGGTGCTACTCGATCAGACAGTTCCCCCAAAACTATCGGTTGCCGAGTTGAGGGAGCGCTTCCCCCTATCAAAAGATTCGGACGAATCCTCCCGGGGTGACGAGGCTGGTGGAGAGATCCCGTTGGAGGAAGGCGAAGTCGGAGATTAGGACTCGGATCTCAATGATTTCGCGGAGGCCCTCGAGGTAACATTCCAAGTTTATTTCCCCAGGGTCTTCTCTTAGGCCATTATGGACTTCCTATCAACGTCTACACCGTGCAAGAAGAACTTGTACATAGACCTCGCTCTCGTCCCTCGATGGGTGATGATGCGGGACCCTCAGAACCCGCACCTGTGGCCGCGTCCTGTTCGGTGTCTGGAGGGGCTACGTCACCCGAGGTGGCTCTTACAGAATCTCCACACCTTCCGACAATATATGGAGGGCCATGCTCTGGGGCCTTGTCAGTATCAACACATGATCATTACCAGGAGTTAAATATCTGTATGTCCTATCCAATGAATTTATTACTACCATACTGCCACACGTTGATCGTTCTAACTGACGTCCATGCCCTTCTCTATTACATAGAGTTCTTGGACTGGCATGGGTCGCTACAACGAGGCTGGTCGGGATTTCTGGCGATGCCCCTCCCAGAGGCATTCTAGTAATAATAGAGATAGTTACCCCGTCCACCTGAGCTGCAGCTCCCACCATCATTGGCGGGACCACTAGAGGGGTCATGCCTGAGGTCATTGAGGTGGGGTCCGACGATGAGGATCTGTCGGTCGACCCAAGTCCTGCCATGCCTGATTCAATTCCAAACGTTGCACCTGATCCAATGCCAGATGTAGATCCCGCTGAAGATTTCTTGAGAGCATAACCCGCATACGAGCCTGCCAACCGCGCGGAATGGGATGAGGAGACCTTTGATGAAGAGGAAAGCGATATAGTCCGCCACCGATCATGTAATTTTATCATGCGTTTTATCAAAAGGACCCCTTGGCATTATAGCGGGACGATATGGACAAGCTTCGCTCACAGCTGCATGATCTGTGTGCTGGGGGAGTGGATGCCGATCTTCCTCACCTGCTCATCCGAGATCTCAAGGCAGAGAAGATTCGGGTGTAACATCCCAAGTAAGTAATGAATAATATATATTTTTATCTATTTCTATTAATGATTAAGATAGTGTTATAGAGGCTTAAAATGAAAATAAATACAATCTTATGCATGGAATACACTAATATTCTTAAAAGATTGTTTTACTGCCTTTTGATGGCAAACCATTTTTGAATCTATATTTTGACAATTTTATAAACTATGTTTGTCAAAATAAACTTATTCTTTATGATTGGGACATCAAAATTTACCTTGTGTGAATTTTTGGTATTTTTCTGACAATATTCATTTTTTTAATGAATAGTGAAAAATACTGCATTTTACATCAAAACTGCTTTTTAACCTAATTTATTTATATGATTAGATTATGTTTTGAATTGGTTTTGAAGTGAAATTAGAATATATTTTTACCATTTTATCCAATGGTGGTCATTGGAATCAATTTCACTTTGAAATTAGACTTAAACTGGTGTCAATCTTTTGATACTTATTGTTTTGTAAAAACACGCTTTTTGCTCTGGCAGCGGGAATTAATTATTAAATTAATTAATGTGACTTATATGATTTTAATTTTTTAAAATAGACTTAATTTTTGAATTCAGAATATCAAATATATCTTAGGGTGAATTTTTGGTAATTTTCTGAAAAACTTCAAATTTTGATGAATAGTGAAACCACTAAGTGGTAATCAAGCAAACTAATTTTTCAGTTAAATGGAAGTTTACCACTAATGTGTATTGAATTTTTAAAATCCGACATACATGGTTGTCATTAAGAAGTAAAATTTGGTTCAATGAGATTAAAATAATTTTTTGGTGAATAGTAACTTATTAAGTTTTAATCGCGATTAGTGGTAATTAGTGTAGTTTAAGGTATAAATAATGCTTTAATAATATGAAATGACCTAGACACATGTCCCAACCTTATTGGTTGTGTCATGGCCGACCAAGACAAGCCATGGGTCAACTTGGGGACCCCATGGAGACATTTTGGTTGGGAAATGATATAAATAACTTTTTATTTAATGTATAAGTAAAAATGACACAAACATAATATGTTTCACAAAAACAATTTTTACATAGGGTTATAAAGATCAAATATTTGATTATAAATAGTCATTGGAAAGCTAAAAAGATTTCCTACATCATAGTATTTTTTTTATAATTTTTAGACATTAAATAAATTAAATTATTTATGACATAATAATGATGCAGCAATGACATCATTATTTGACGATTTAAATAAAATGGAAAGATAATGTAAAATCTATGAACTACACATGTCCAAAACTTATTGGATGAGTGGATTTCGAAGCCTTATCACCTTATCCACGAATTATATCAATGTGGGACCTTTTAAAACCGAAAAACATTTTCAAATAAAGTAATATTTCTTTACTTTCCAAAAGTGCCCCTCCTCTCCTCTTATAAAAGGCCCCCACCTCTACCTCATATCACACACACCTCAAGCCTTTGTCTCGGCCAAACCCTGCCCATTTACTCCATACACATCCCTCTCCTCATCCTAGAGGATTCCCTTTGGGCAGAATCCTTTCAAAGGAAGCCTTTAGGCTCAAATCAAAAGGAGTTACACTTTTAAAGGTAATTCATTCTCTCATGATTATTTGTTTTATTTTGCTTCTCCAACCCCCTAAACTCTTTTTATTTACTTCTTTTGTAACAAAACCAGTATCTTAAATATACTAGGATGTTGTTATAAGATTTATTCGAGCTACACTCTCACACAAATACATCAAATGGTTAAAGAACATACGGTTTCCGTGGATGGCGAAATTCTGCCTCCCGAAACGATGATTGTTCAACACTCATTTAACACCTTCAAAGGTGGCCATTATGATGTCACTATTTTTATATATGATATATAATATGTTTATGTTTTCCTTAAGCTTCTGTTTTTTTCATTTTTGGAATACCTTTATGGTTTCCATTATGGGTAAACACAATATCTTCATTTTAGGAAGTGCGGACTACCGCCCCCTCAAAGTGATTTGATTCGTTAAATACCATATGTGGGACATATGAAGGATGGAACTATGATATTATATATGATATTATAATGGAATTATAATATACCTTTATATCATTATGATTCCATTCTATAAAATACTAAATAGAAATGAAAGTAGCGTTCATGCGTACGTACGACTTACCGTCTCCATGAACGGTGCATTTCATTTATTACCTCTAAATGATTATGTAATATTATAAATGCATGTATGTACTGGATATATATGACATATATGATATCTACATCATTAATATCATTCTGGATATAACGAACCTATGACCAAATTAACAACATGTAAGTGTAAGAAGTCTATTTTTGACTTAAGAACCAAATACCGACAAAATGAACATTATTAACTTAACTGATTACATGATGTTCATAACATGGTATAAAAGGAATAATGAACTTGAAAAAGGTTCTTAAGAAAGTATAGATTAACTTGAGTTTATTATTCATGAGATTAAAGAACGGTCGGGTCAAGTCGGATACCGGGTATGGGACTTCGTCTCAATCTCCTTTCATTGAGGCATATTTTATTTTATACACAACTTTCTTTTATACGGTGTATAAACCCATTTGAATTTTAAGTTTATTCAAAAGGAATCTTTTTTATACGAAGCATTTACTAAACGACAAAAGGGAATGTTTTTGTCGTACGTATGCGGCGACAACGACTTCTCCGCCGTCGTAACCGTTATTTGAGTTTCGGCTTCCTCTACAAGCCATACCTTTTTTTAAAAGAAAAATAAATACCATGTTTTACTTTGGTATTGAAAAAGGTTTTCATAATGTTTTTATTATATCAATGTGTTGTATTGATATCTCGTGATTGAAATGTGGAAATGTTATGTTTCCTTTATGCATGTTTTATGTGATATGATTATGTTATGGTTCTTGGGCATTATTATGAAGACGGGTGGTTCTGTGATAAACTAAGGGTGGGTGAGCCCGTTATAGCTCTCCAATGCATTGGGTAACGCGAAGGAGTGAAACGTTAAGGTTTCTCAGAAGAGATTTTAGGGAATATACTGTGATGGGTATTCCAAACGTAACCAAGAGGGTTACTCCCTACGTAAGAATGTTATGAATGCCTCACGTTACCTTTATGTCTTATGATTTATTTGATTTATTCATGATTTTATGAGGTATGTTAAAGTGCCTATGTTTTACGGGTAAAGTATGATTTCATTCTTATGTATATATGAACTCATGTTTCCTTTCCATGTTTTTTTTATAACCCATACTGAGTTTTTATGCTCATCCCATGTTTTTGAAATGTTTTTCACAGGTCAAGGGAAAGGTACATGATAAGATGATAGAGTCAAGGATGTGTCAAGAAATAATCCATGTTTTATTTTAAATGTGTTTCCATTGATGGGAATGAAGAATACTATATTTATGTAACCACTTTGTTTATATGTGGAATGTAATGCATGTTTTATGATCTAATTCGCTAAAACTCTAAACCTGAAAAGATCCTCAATGTGTAATCTTGTAATAACTCAAGATTAAGTAAGGTTTAAGGCTGGGGCCTTATAGTTGGTATCAGAGGTCGGTTTAGATAACTTTAGGAGTTATAATTCTATTAAATGATTATCCAAAAATATTTTTTTTCGAAATGATATAGCATTTAAAGATTACCATGTTGCTTCATCTAAGACATGTTTGTTAAGAATGGTTTTCCGCAGAGGAAATAGGGAAGCAGTGCTAGGAAGGCATACAGAAGGAAATAACCTTCCGAATCAGCATCCAGAAATGGTCGGAATTGGAACTGAACAGTTTGTTGCAGTAATGGTGCAGTTGACTCAAGCGATAAATGGCGGTGGTATCCATGCACGAGATCAGCCAGAACAACCGCAGAGGAACATGTCAGTGGTGGAACATTTCATGAGGAAACATCCACCATCATTCATAGGATCATCTGACCCTGTTCTAGCTGAAGGGTGGATTAAAGCGCTGGAGAAGATTTTTGATGTCATGGGGTGTTCAGACAATCAAAAGGTTAGTCTTGCTATTTACCGTTTGGAGGGTGAAGCAGATCAGTGGTGGTCTATGGTTAAAAATATCAGGGACGCCGATGAGATTGATGCTCTTGACTGGGATGAATTCGAAGGTATGTTTCTTGAGAAGTATTTTCCTAAGGCTGTTCGACTTAGGATGGAAAATCGATTCTTGGAATTGAGGCAAGAGGAAGACTCAGTGGCTTCCTATGAAGAAAGGTTCACTCGATTGGCAAGGTATGCTCCAAATTTTATCCGGGACCTTGATAGTAAAATCAATCGTTTTTACTCAGGATTAAAGCCAAAATACCGAAGGGCATTAGCTTCTCGTGAGTTTAAAAGTTATGAAAATCTTGTTCGATGTGCTGAGAAGGTGGAAATGGAGTTTGCCGATGACCAAGTTTTCTATAACAACCAGCAGAAGAAGAGACCGAGGTGGCAGGAGAAAGGTAAGAATTCTTCAAAAAAGTCTGATGGTAAGAGAACTAAGTTTCCAGTTTGTGATAAATGTGGCAAAAGTCATGCTGGGGAATGTCTTCTGAATTCTGGGAAGTGCTACCGATGTGGTAAGATGGGACATAAGGCTCGTGATTGCACTGAAAAGGATCAAGGTGAAGGTAAGAACAAATTTGATTTACAGTTATTGAAATGTTATAAGTGCAATGAGATGGGTCACTATGCAAACGAGTGTCCGAAAAGGAGCTTGAGTGATGGGAAGCAGTTAGACTACAAGCAGAAAGGGGTGGTGAAATCCTTTGCAACTACTTCAGCAGATGTCGGGCCATCAAATGAAGTTTTATCAGGTACTTTGTTTGTTTTTTCAGATTATGCCAGTGTGTTGTTTGATTCGGGGTCTACACATTCTTACATCTCTGAAACCTTTTCTAGTAAAATGGGAATACCATCTCAAGAAATGACTCCTGAACTTTTGGTAAAAACACCTGGGGGAAGTGTCGAGGCAAAAAGAATTTATAAGAATCTTCCTATCCTTATCTGTGGAAAGAACCTACTTGCAAACCTTATTGTTCTACCTCTAGTAGAGTTTGATGTTATCCTGGGTATGGATTGGATCTCTATTTACCATGCTAAGATTGACTGTAGAGCTAAAGAAGTTTCTTTTCAGAAAGACTTTCAGTTTGTTTACAAGAATGAACCCTTAATTTTGATAACATATCAAGAGGCCGAGAAAATTGTAAAAGATGGAAATGAATGTTACCTTGCACACGTCGTTGAAAATAAAGGAACTATTCAGGTTAATGATGTGCCAGTGGTAAATGAGTATCCTGATGTATTTCCTGATGAATTGCATGGAATAATACCAGATCGGGAAGTTGAGTTTACTGTTGACTTAGTTTCTGATGCTAAGACAATTTCAAAACCCCCTTATCGAATGGCACAAATTGAACTTTTAGAGTTGAAGGAGCAATTGCAAGATTTATTAGAGAAAGGTTTCATTAGACCTAGCACATCACCATGGGGTGCTCCTATTTTATTTGTTAAAAAGAAAGATGGTTCTATGAGACTTTGCATTGATTATAGAGCCTTGAATAATATCACTGTTAAGAACAAATATCCTTTGCCTCATATCGATGATTTGTTTGATCAGCTCCAGGGAGCTCATTTTTTTTCAAATATTGACTTGAGATCGGGGTACCATCAGCTGAAGGTAAAGGAGGCAGATATTCTGAAGACCGTGTTCCGTATGAGATATGGCCATTATGAATTTTTAGTAATGCCTTTTGGGCTAACCAATGCACCTACTGTATTCATGGACTTAATGAATAGAATTTTCCATGAGTTCTTGAATAAGTTTGTGGTGGTTTTCATTGATGATATTTTGGTGTTTTCTAAAAGTAAAGAGGAGCATGAAAAACATTTAAGGGTTATCTTGCAAACCTTAAAAGAAAAGAAATTGTATGGGAAATTCAGCAAGTGTGAGTTTTGGTTGCAACAAATTTCTTTCCTTGGTCACATTGTTTCTAAAGACGGAATAACTGTTGATCCTGGAAAAACAAAAGTTGTGGAAGAATGGCCAAGACCTACAAATGTAACCGAGATTCGTAGCTTCCTTGGTTTGGCGGGCTATTACCGAAGGTTTGTTAGAAATTTTTCATGGTCATCTAGTCCAATGACTAACCTAACTTGGAAGGGTGTTAAGTTTATCTGGACAAAAGAATGTGATGATTGTTTTCAGGAATTGAAAAGAAGATTGGTGAATGCACCAGTTTTGGCACTACCTTCCAGGAATGGTGAGTTTGTTATATACAGTGATGCTTCATTGAAAGGATTTGGTTGCGTCCTAATGCAGAATGATCAGGTAATTGCTTATGCTTCACGACAGTTGAAAACTCATGAGGTAAATTACCCTACACATGATTTGGAATTAGCTGCTGTTGTTTTTGCTTTAAAAATTTGGAGGCATCATTTGTATGGAGTAAAGTGTGAAATATATACCGATCACAAAAGTTTAAAGTATATATTCACTCAGAAAGAGTTAAACATGAGACAAAGGAGATGGCTGGAATTAATCAAAGATTATGATTGTACAATTCATTACCATCCGAGAAAATCAAATAAAGTGGCTGATGCTTTGAGTCGAAAAAGTAATGCTTCATTAACAATGTTGCATTTGGAACGTGATCCTTTGGTTAAGGATTTGATGAACTTTGGCATAGAAGTTGTTGGTGTAGGGATTCCTTCTGTTTTGTTTCAGGTATCAGTGAGATCTTCTCTATCAGATAGAATCAAGCAAGCACAGAAGCAAGACAGTGAGTTGTAGAAAAAGGTAGAGCTGGTTTAGAAAGGTAAGTTGCCTGAATTCAACATTGATAATGATTGCATTTTGAGATTTGGGAAGAGATTGTGTGTGCCTTGTGATTCACAGTTGAAGAGAGAGCTATTATGTGAAGCTCATAGTTCTCCGTTTTCAGTTCATCCGGGCAGTACTAAGATGTATAGAGATCTGCGAGAGTATTACTGGTGGGATGGAATGAAAAGAGATATTGCTGATTTTACTGTGAAGTGTTTGACTTGTCAGCAGTTTAAAGCAGAGCAGCAGTTACCGAAAGGGATGCTTCAGCCTTTACCAGTGCCAGAGTGGAAATGAGAGAATATATCCATGGACTTTGTTGTTGGATTACCGAAGACATCTCGAGGTAATAATGCAATCTGGGTTATTGTTGATCGCTTGACCAAATCTGCTCATTTCCTTGCTATACGAGATACTTTCTCTCTTGATCAACTTTCCCGTTTGTATCTTAAAGAGATAGTCAGGTTACATGGAGTTCCTCTCTCCATTGTATCGGATTGTGATCCCAGGTTTACTTCTAACTTTTGGAAAGGCCTTCAGAAGTCGTTGGGTAATGAATTAAATTTTAGTACAGCTTTTCATCCTCAATCAGATGGGCAGTCAGAATGAACAATTCAGACACTGGAGGATATGCTACGAGCTTGTTCTATGGATTATCAGGGAAGTTGGGACCAACATCTTTCTTTGGTTGAGTTTTCATATAATAACAGTTTTCATTCCAGTATACAGATGGCACCATTTCAGGCATTATATGGGAAGCGGTGTCGAACTCCAGCTTTCTGGGATGAAGTGGGTGAAAGGAAGTAGATCGGACCAGAATTGGTAGAAGAGATGGCAGAAAAAGTTCAGCTGATTCAGAAACACATGAGAACAGCTCAAAGCAGGCAGAAGAGTTATGAGGATAACCGGAGGAAGGATCTATCTTTCGAGGTAGGTGATCATGTTTTTCTCAAGGTTTCCCCTTGGAAAAGTGTGATGAGATTTGGTAAGAAAGGAAAGTTGAGTCCAAGGTTTGTTGGACCATACGAAATTCTGGAGAGAGTTGGATCAGTTGCATACGGAGTGGCTTTACCTCCGAGTTTATCTCAGGTACACAATGTTTTTCACGTTTCGATGTTGAGAAAGTATATGCCAGATCCATCTCATGTTTTGAGTCCAGAGGTAGTTCAGCTGGAAGAGAACCTATCTTATGAAGAACAACCGGTCCAGATTCTTGACTAGAGGGAGCAAGTGTTACGGAATAAGGTTATTCATCAGGTAAAGGTTTTGTGGAAAAACCACATGATTGAAGAGGCAACATGGGAATCTGAAAATGCAATGAGGGATAAGTACCCCCATTTATTCGATAAGTAAATAAATTGCGGGGACGCAATTTTCTAAATGGGGGAAGGATGTAACATCCCAAGTAAGTAATGAATAATATATATTTTTATCTATGTCAATTAATGATTAATATAGTGTTATAGAGGCTTAAAATGAAAATAAATACAATCTTATGCATGGAATACACTAATATTCTTAAAAGATTGTTTTACTGCCTTTTGATGGAAAACCATTTTTGAATCTATATTTTGACAATTTTATAAACTATGTTTGTCAAAATAAACTTATTCTTTATGATTGGGACATCAAAATTCACCTTGTGTGATTTTTTGGTATTTTTCTGACAATATTCATTTTTTTAATGAATAGTGAAAAATACTGCATTTTACATCAAAACTGCTTTTTAACCTAATTTATTTATATGATTAGATTATGTTTTGAATTGGTTTTGAAGTAAAATTAGAATATATTTTTACCATTTTATCCAATGGTGGTCATTGGAATCAATTTCACTTTGAAATTAGACTTAAACTGGTGTCAATCTTTTGATACTTATTGTTTTGTAAAAACACGCTTTTTGCTCTGGCAGCGGGAATTAATTATTAAATTAATTAATGTGACTTATATTATTTGAATTTTGTAAAATAGACTTTATTTTTGAATTCAGAATATCAAATATATCTTAGGGTGAATTTTTGGTAATTTTCTGAAAAACTTCAAATTTTGATGAATAGTGAAACCACTAAGTGGTAATCAAGCAAACTAATTTTTCAGTTAAATGAAAGTTTACCACTAATGTGTATTGAATTTTGAAAATCCGACATACATGGTTTTCATTAAGAAGTAAAATGTGGTTCAATGAGATTAAAATAAATTTTTGGTGAATAGTAACTTATTAAGTTTTTAATCGCGATTAGTGGTAATTAGTGTAGTTTAAGGTATAAATAATGCTTTAATAATATGAAATGACCTAGAAACATGTCACAACCTTATTGGTTGTGTCATGGCTGACCCAGACAAGCCATGGGTCAACTTGGGGACCCCATGGAGACATTTTGTTTGGGAAATGACATAAATAACTTTTTATTTAATGTAAAAGTAAAAATGACACAAACATAATATGTTTCACAAAAACAATTTTTACATGGGGTTATAAAGATCAAATATTTGATTATAAATAGTCATTGGAAAGCTAAAAATATTTCCTACATCATAGTATTTTTTTTATAATTTTTAGACATTAAATAAATTAAATTATTTATGACATAATAATGATGCAGCGATGACATCATTATTTGACGATTTAAATAAAATGGAAAGATAATGTAAAATCTATGAACTACACATGTCCAAAACATATTGGATGAGTGTATTTCGAAGCCTTATCACCTTATCCACGAATTATATCAATGTGGTACCTTTTAAAACCGAAAAACATTTTCAAATAAAGTAATATTTCTTTACTTTCCAAAAGTGCCCCTCCTCTCCTCTTATAAAAGGCCCCCACCTCTACCTCATTTCACACACACCTCAAGCCTTTGGCTCCGCCAACCCCTACCCATTTACTCTCTCCACATCCCTCTCCTCATCCTAGAGGATTCACATTGGGCAGAATCCTTTCAAAGGAAGCCTTTAGGCTCAAATCAAAAGGAGTTACACTTTTAAAGGTAATTCATTCTATCATGTTTATTTGTTTTATTTTGCTTCTCCAACCCCCTAAACTCTTTTTATTTACTTCTTTTGTAACAAAACCAGTATCTTAAATATACTAGGATGTTGTTATAAGATTTATTTGAGCTGCACTCTCACACAACTACATCAAATGGTTAAAGAACATACGGTTTCCGTGGATGGCGAAATTCTGCCTCCCGAAACGATGATTGTTCAACACTCATTTAACACCTTCAAAGGTGGCCATTATGATGTCACTATTTTTATATATGATATATAATATGTTTATGTTTTCCTTAAGCTTCTGTTTTTTTCATTTTGGGAATACCTTTATGGTTTCCATTATGGGTAAACACGATATCTTCATTTTAGGAAGTGCGGACTACCGCCCCCTCAAAGTGATTTGATTCGTTAAATACCATATGTGGGACATATAAAGGATGGAACTATGATATTATATATGATATTATACTGGAATTATAATATACCTTTATATCATTATGATTCCATTCTATAAAATATGAAATAGAAATGAAAGTAGCGTTCATGCGTACGTACGGCTTACCGTCTCCATGAACGGTGCATTTCATTTCTTACCTCTAAATGATTATGTAATATTATAAATGCATGTATGTACTGGATATATATGACATATATGATATCTACATCATTAATATCATTCTGGATATAACGAACCTATGACCAAATTAACAACATGTAAGTGTAAGAAGTCTATTTTTGACTTAAGAACCAAATACCGACAAAATGAACATTATTAACTTAACTGATTACATGATGTTCATAACATGGTATAAAAGGAATAATGAACTTGAAAAAGGTTCTTAAGAAAGTAGAGATTAACTCGAGTTTATTATTCAGGAGATTAAAGAACGGTCGGGTCAAGTCGGATACGAGGTATGGGACTTCGTCTCAATCTCCTTTCATTGAGGCATATTTTATTTTATACACAACTTTCTTTTATACGGTGTATAAACCGCTTTGACTTTTACCTTTATTCAAAAGGAATATTTTTTATACGAAGCGTTTACTAAACGACAAAAGGGAATGTTTTTGTCGTACGTATGCAGCGACAACGACTTCTCCGCCGTCGTAACCGTTATTTGAGTTTCGGCTTCCTCTACAAGCCATACCTTTTTTTTAAAAGAAAAATAAATACCATGTTTTACTTTGGTATTGAAAATGGTTTTCATAATGTTTTTATTATATCAATGTGTTGTATTGATATCTCGTGATTGAAATGTAGAAATGTTATGTTTCTTTTATGCATGTTTTATGTGATATGATTATGTTATAGTTCTTGGGCATTATTATGAAGACGGGTGGTTCCGTGATAAACTAAGGGCGGGTGAGCCCGTTATAGCTCTCCAATGCATTGGGTAACGCGAAGGAGTGAAACGTTAAGGTTTCTCCGAAGAGATTTTAGGGAATATAATGTTATGGGTATTCCAAACGTAACCAAGAGGGTTACTCCCTAAGTAAGAATGTTATGAATGCCTCAAGTTACCTTTATGTATTATGATTTCTATGATTTATTCATGATTTTATGAGGTATGTTAAAGTGCCTATGTTTTACGGGTAAAGTATGATTTCATTCTTATGTATATATGAACTCATGTTTCCTTTCCATGTTTTTTTTATAACCCATACTGAGTTTTTATGCTCATCCCAGGTTTTTGAAATGTTTTTCACAGGTCAAGGGAAAGGTACATGATAAGATGATAGAGTCAAGGATGTGTCAAGAAATAATCCATGTTTTATTTTAAATGTGTTTCCATTGATGGGAATGAAGAATACTATCTTTATGTAACCACTTTGTTTATATGTGGAATGTAATGCAAGTTTTATGATCTAATTCGCTAAAACTCTAAACCCGAAAAGATCCTCAATGTGTAATCTTGTAATAACTCAAGATTAAGTAAGGTTTAAGGCTGGGGACTTATAGTTGGTATCAGAGGTCGGTTTAGATAACTTTAGGAGTTAAAATTCTATTAAATGATTATCCAAAAATATTTTTTTTTGAAATGATATAGCATTTAGAGATTACCATGTTGCTTCATCTAAGACATGTTTGTTCAGAATGGTTTTCCGCAGAGGAAACAGGGAAGCAGTGCTAGGAAGGCATACAGAAGGAAATAACCTTTCGAATCAGCATCCAGAAATGGTCGGAATTGGAACTGAACAATTTGTTGCAGTAATGGCGCAGTTGACTCAAGAGATAAATGGCGGTGGTATCCATGCACGAGATCAGCCAGAACAACCGCAGAGGAACATGTCAGTGGTGGAACATTTCATGAGGCAACATCCACCATCATTCAGAGGATCATCTGACCCTGGGCTAGCTGAAGTGTGGATTAAAGCACTGGAGAAGATTTTTGATGTCATGGGGTGTTAGACAATCAAAAGGTTAGTCTTTCTATTTACCGTTTGGAGGGTGAAGCAGATCAGTGGTGGTCTATGGTTAAAAATATCAGGGACGCCGATGAGATTGATGCTCTTGATTGGGATGAATTCGAAGGTATGTTTCTTGAGAAGTATTTTCCTAAGGCTGTTCGACTTAGGATGGAAAAGCAATTCTTGGAATTGAGTCAAGAGGAAGACTCAGTGGCTGCCTATGAAGAAAGGTTCACTCGATTGGCAAGGTATGCTCCAAATTTTATCCGGGACGTTGATAGTAAAATCAATCGTTTTTACTCAGGATTAAAGCCAAAATACCGAAGGGCATTAGCTTCTCGTGAGTTTAAAAGTTATGAAAATCTTGTTCGATGTGCTGAGAATGTGGAAATGGAGTTTGCCGATGACCAAGTTTTCTATAACAACCAGCAGAATAAGAGACCGAGGTCGCAGGAGAAAGGTTAGAATTCTTCAAAAAAGTCTGATGGTAAGAGAACTAAGTTTCCAGTTTGTGATAAATGTGGCAAAAGGCATGCTGGGGAATGTCTTCTGAATTCTGGGAAGTGCTACCGATGTGGTAAGATGGGACATAAGGCTCGTGATTGCACTGAAAAGGATCAAGGTGAAGGTAAGAACAAATTTGATTTACAGTTAGTGAAATGTTATAAGTGCAATGAGATGGGTCACTATGCAAACGAGTGTCCGAAAAGGAGCTTGAGTGATGGGAAGCAGTTAGACTACAAGCAGAAAGGGGTGGTGAAATCCTTTTCAACTACTTTAGCAGATGTCGGGCCATCAAATGAAGTTGTATCAGGTACTTTGTTTGTTTTTTTAGATTATGCTAGTGTATTGTTTGATTCGGGGTCTACACATTCTTACCTCTCTGAAACCTTTTCTAGTAAAATGGGAATACCATCTCAAGAAATGACTCCTGAACTTTTGGTAAAAACACCTGGGGGAAGTGTCGATGCAAAAAGAATTTATAAGAATATTCCTATCCTTATCTGTGGAAAGAACCTACTTGCAAACCTTATTGTTCTACCTCTAGTAGAGTTTGATGTTATCCTGGGTATGGATTGGATCTCTATTTACCATGCTAAGATTGACTGTAGAGCTAAAGAAGTTTCTTTTCAGAAATACTTTCAGTTTGTTTACAAGAATGAACCCTTACTTTTGATAACATATCAAGAGGCCGATAAAATTGTAAAAGATGGAAATGAATGTTATCTTGCACACGTCGTTGAAAATAAAGGATCTATTCAGATTAATGATGTGCCAGTGGTAAATGAGTATCCTGATGTTTTTCCTGATGAGTTGCCTGGAATAATACCAGATCGGGAAGTTGAGTTTACTGTTGACTTAGTTTCTGATGCTAAGCCAATTTCAAAACCCCCTTATCGAATGGAACAAATTGAACTTTTAGAGTTGAAGGAGCAATTGCAAGATTTATTAGAGAAAGGTTTCATTAGACCTATCACATCACCATGGGGTGCTCCTGTTTTATTTGTTAAAAATAAAGATGGTTCTATGAGACTTTGCATTGATTATAGAGACTTGAATAATATCACTGTTAAGAACAAATATCCTTTGCCTCATATCGATGATTTGTTTGATCAGCTCCAGGGAGCTCAGTTTTTTTCAAAGATTGACTTGAGATCGGGGTACCATCAGCTGAAGGTAAAGGAGGCAGATATTCCGAAGACCGCGTTCCGTACGAGATATGGCCATTATGAATTTGTAGTAATGCCTTTTGGGCTAACCAATGCACCTGCTGTATTCATGGACTTAATGAATAGAATATTCCATGAGTTCTTGGATAAGTTTGTGGTGGTTTTCATTGATGATATTTTGGTGTTTTCTAAAAGTAAAAAGGAGCATGAAAAACATTTAAGGGTTATCTTGCAAACCTTAAAAGAAAAGAAACTGTATGGGAAATTCAGCAAGTGTGAGTTTTGGTTGCAACAAATTTCTTTCCTTGGTCACATTGTTTCTAAAGATGGAATAACTGTTGATCCTGCAAAAACAAAAGTTGTGGAAGAATGGCCAAGACCTACAAATGTAACCGAGATTCGTAGCTTCCTTTGTTTGGCGGGCTATTACCGAAGGTTTGTTAGAAATTTTTCATGGTTATCTAGTCCAATGACTAAGATAACTTGGAAGGGTGTTAAGTTTATCTGGACAAAAGAATGTGATGATTGTTTTCAGGAATTGAAAAGAAGATTGGTGAATGCTCTAGTTTTGGCACTACCTTCCAGGAATGGTGAGTTTGTTATATACAGTGATGCTTCATTGAATGGACTTGGTTGCGTCCTAATGCAGAATGATCAGGTAATTGCTTATGCTTCACGACAGTTGAAAACTCATGAGGTAAATTACCCTACACATGATTTGGAATTAGCTGCTGTTGTTTTTGCTTTAAAAATTTGGAGGCATCATTTGTATGGAGTAAAGTGTGAAATATATACCGATCACAAAAGTTTAAAGTATATATTCACTCAGAAAGAGTTAAACATGAGACAAAGGAGATGGCTGGAATTAATCAAAGATTATGATTGTACAATTCATTACCATCCGGGAAAAGCAAATAAAGTGGCTGATGCTTTGAGTCGAAAAAGTAATGCTTCATTAACAATGTTGCGTTTGGAACGTGATCCTTTGGTTAAGAATTTGATGAACTTTGGCATAGAAGTTGTTGGTGCAGGGATTCCTTCTGTTTTGTTTCAGGTATCAGTGAGATCTTCTCTATCAGATAGAATCAAGCAAGCACAGAAGCAAGACAGTGAGTTGTAGAAAAAGGTAGAGATGGTTCAGAAAGGTAAGTTGCTTGAATTCAACATTGATAATGATTGCGTTTTGAGATTTGGGAAGAGATTGTGTGTGCCTTGTGATTCACAGTTGAAGAGAGAGCTGTTATGTGAAGCTCATAGTTCTCCGTTTTCAGTTCATCCGGGCAGTACTAAGATGTATAGAGATCTGCGGGAGTATTACTGGTGGGATGGAATGAAAAGAGATATTGCTGATTTTACTGTGAAGTGTTTGACTTGTCAGCAGGTTAAAGCAGAGCAGCAGTTACCGAAAGGGATGCTTCAGCCTTTACCAGTGCCAGAGTGGAAATGAGAGAATATATCCATGGACTTTGTTGTTGGATTACCGAAGACATCTCGAGGTAATAATGAAATCTGGGTTATTGTTGATCGCTTGACCAAATCTGCTCATTTCCTTGCTATACGAGATACTTTCTCTCTTGATCAACTTTACCGTTTTTATCTTAAAGAGATAGTCAGGTTACATGGAGTTCCTCTCTCCATTGTATCAGATCGTGATCCCAGGTTTACTTCTAACTTTTGGAAAGGCCTTCAGAAGTCGTTGGGTACTGAATTAAATTTTAGTACAGCTTTTCATCCTCAATCAGATGGGTAGTCAGAACGAACAATTCAGACACTGGAGGATATGCTACGAGCTTGTTCTATGGATTATCAGGGAATTTGGGACCAACATCTTTCTTTGGTTGAGTTTTCATATAATAACAGTTTTCATTCCAGTATACAGATGGCACCATTTCAAGCATTATATGGGAAGCGGTGTCGAACTCCAGCTTTCTGGGATGAAGTGGGTGAAAGGAAGTTGATGGGACCAGAATTGGTAGAAGAGATGGCAGAAAAAGTTCAGCTGATTCAGAAACACATGAGAACAGCTCAGAGCAGGCAGAAGAGTTATGCGGATAACCGGAGGAAGGATCTATCTTTCGAGGTAGGTGATCATATTTTTCTCAAGGTTTCCCCTTGGAAAAGTGTGATGAGATTTGGTAAGAAAGGAAAGTTGAGTCCAAGGTTTGTTGGACCATACGAAATTCTGGAGAGAGTTGGATCAGTTGCATACCGAGTGGCTTTACCTCCGAGTTTATCTGAGGTACATAATGTTTTTCACGTTTCGATGTTGAGAAAGTATATGCCAGATCCATCTCATGTTTTGAGTCCAGAGGTAGTTCAGCTGGAAGAGAACCTATCTTATGAGGAACAACCGGTCCAGATTCTGGACTAGAGGGAGCAAGTGTTACGGAATAAGGTGATTCATCAAGTAAAGGTTTTGTGGAAAAACCACATGATTGAAGAGGTAACATGGGAATCTGAAAATGCAATGAGGGATAAGTACCCCCATTTATTCGATAAGTAAATAAATTGCGGGGACGCAATTTTCTAAAGGGGGGAAGGATGTAACATCCCAAGTAAGTAATGAATAATATATATTTTTATCTATGTCTATTAATGTTTAAGATAGTGTTATAGAGGCTTAAAATGAAAATAAATACAATCTTATGCATGAAATACACTAATATTCTTAAAAGATTGTTTTACTGCCTTTTGATGGCAAACCATTTTTGAATCTATATTTTGAAAATTTTATAAACTATGTTTGTCAAAATAAACTTATTCTTTATGATTGGGACATCAAAATTTACCTTGTGTGAATTTTTGGTATTTTTTTGACAATATTCATTTTTTTAATGAATAGTGAAAAATACTGCATTTTACATCAAAACTGCTTTTTAACCTAATTTATTTATATGATTAGATTATGTTTTGAATTGGTTTTGAAGTGAAATTAGAATATATTTTTACCTTTTTATCCAATGGTGGTCATTGGAATCAATTTCACTTTGAAATTAGACTTAAACTGGTGTCAATCTTTTGATACTTATTGTTTTGTAAAAACACGCTTTTTGCTCTGGCAGCGGGAATTAATTATTAAATTAATTAATGTGACATATATGATTTGAATTTTGTAAAATAGACTTTATTTTTGAATTCATAATATCAAATATATCTTAGGGTGAATTTTTGGTAATTTTCTGAAAAACTTCAAATTTTGATGAATAGTGAAACCACTAAGTGGTAATCAAGAAAACTAATTTTTCAGTTAAATGAAAGTTTACCACTAATGTGTATTGAATTTTGAAAATCTGACATACATGGTTGTCATTAAGAAGTAAAATGTGGTTCAATGAGATTAAAATAATTTTTTGGTGAATAGTAACTTATTAAGTTTTTAATCGCGATTAGTGGTAATTAGTGTAGTTTAAGGTATAAATAATGCTTTAATAATATGAAATGACCTAGACACATGTCCCAACATTATTGGTTGTGTCATGGCCGACCAAGACAAGCCATGGGTCAACTTGGGGACCCCATGGAGACATTTTGTTTGGGAAATGACATAAATAACTTTTTATTTAATGTAAAATTAAAAATGACACAAACATAATATGTTTCACAAAAACAATTTTTACATGGGGTTATAAAGATCAAATATTTGATTATAAATAGTCATTGGAAAGCTAAAAAGATTTCCTACATCATAGTATTTTTTTTATAATTTTTATACATTAAATAAATTATATTATTTATGACATAATAATGATGCAGCGATGACATCATTATTTGACGATTTAAATAAAATGGAAAGATAATGTAAAATCTATGAACTACACATGTCCAAAACTTATTGGATGAGTGTATTTCGAAGCCTTATCACCTTATCCACGAATTATATCAATGTGGTACCTTTTAAAACCGAAACACATTTTCAAATAAAGTAATATTTCTTTACTTTCCAAAAGTGCCCCTCCTCTCCTCTTATAAAAGGACCCCACCTCTACCTCATTTCACACACACCTCAAGCCTTTGGCTCGGCCAACCCCTGCCCATTTACACTCTCCACATCCCTCTCCTCATCCTAGATGATTCACATTGGGCAGAATCCTTTCAAAGGAATCCTTTAGGCTCAAATCAAAAGGAGTTACACTTTTAAAGGTAATTCATTCTATCATGTTTATTTGTTTTATTTTTCTTCTCCAACCCCCTAAACTCTTTTTATTTACTTCTTTTGTAACAACAAAAGTATCTTCAATATACTAGTATGTTGTTATAAGATTTATTTGAGCTTCACTCTCACACAACTACATCAAATGGTTAAAGAACATACGGTTTCCGTGGATGGCGAAATTCTGCCTCCCGAAACGATGATTGTTCAACACTCATTTAACACCTTCAAAGGTGGCTATTATGATGTCACTATTTTTATATATGATATATAATATGTTTATTTTTTCCTTAAGCTTCTGTTTTTTTCATTTTGGGCATACCTTTATGGTTTCCATTATGGGTAAACACGATATCTTCATTTTAGGAAGTGCGGACTACCGCCCCCTCAAAGTGATTTGATTCGTTAAATACAATATGTGGGACATATAAAGGATGTAACTATGATATTATATATGATATTATACTGGAATTATAATATACCTTTATATCATTATGATTCCATTCTATAAAATACGAAATAGAAATGAAAGTAGCGTTCATGCGTATGTACGGCTTACCGTCTCCATGAACGGTGCATTTCATTTCTTACCTCTAAATGATTATGTAATATTATAAATGCATTTATGTACTGGATATATATGACATATATAATATCTACATCATTAATATCATTCTGGATATAACGAACCTATGACCAAATTAACAACATGTAAGTGTAAGAAGTCTATTTTTGACTTAAGAACCAAATACCGACAAAATGAACATTATTAACTTAACTGATTACATGATGTTCATAAAATGGTATAAAAGGAATAATGAACTTGAAAAAGGTTCTTAAGCATGTAGAGATTAACTTGAGTTTATTATTCAGGAGATTATAGAACGGTCGGGTCAAGTCGGATACGAGGTATGGGACTTCGTCTCAATCTCCTTTCATTGAGGCATATTTTATTTTATACACAACTTTCTTTTATACGGTGTATAAACCCCTTTGACTTTTACGTTTATTCAAAAGGAATCTTTTTTATATGAAGCGTTTACTAAACGACAAAAGGGAATGTTTTTGTCGTACGTATGCGGCGACAACGACTTCTCCGCCGTCGTAACCGTTATTTGAGTTTCGGCTTCCTCTACAAGCCATACCTTTTTTTTAAAAGAAAAATAAATACCATGTTTTACTTTGGTATTGAAAATGGTTTTCATAATGTTTTTATTATATCAATGTGTTTTATTGATATCTCGTGATTGAAATGTGGAAATGTTATGTTTCCTTTATGCATGTTTTATGTGATATGATTATGTTATAGTTATTGGGAATTATTATGAAGACGGGTGGTTCCGTGATAAACTAAGGGCGGGTGAGCCCGTTATAGCTCTCCAATGCATTGGGTAACGCGAAGGAGTGAAACGTTAAGGTTTCTCCGAAGAGATTTTAGGGAATATACTGTTATGGGTATTCCAAACGTAACCAAGAGGGTTACTCCCTAAGTAAGAATGTTATGAATGCCTCAAGTTACCTTTATGTCTTATGATTTCTATGATTTATTCATGATTTTATGAGGTATGTTAAAGTGCCTATGTTTTACGGGTAAGGTATGATTTCATTCTTATGTATATATGAACTCATGTTTCCTTTCCATGTTTTTTTATAACCCATACTGAGTTTTTATGCTCATCCCAAGTTTTTGAAATGTTTTTCACAGGTCAAGGGAAAGGTACATGATAAGATGATAGAGTCAAGGATGTGTCAAGAAATAATCAATGTTTTATTTTAAATGTGTTTCCATTGATGGGAATGAAGAATACTATCTTTATGTAACCAATTTGTTTATATGTGGAATGTAATGCAAGTTTTATGATCTAATTCTCTAAAACTCTAAACCAGAAAAGATCCTCAATGTGTAATCTTGTAATAACTCAAGATTAAGTAAGGTTTAATGCTGGGGACTTATATCGGGAGTATGATCGCGGCCTCAACATGGGCTGACATCAGAGGAAGGCGATAAACATCAAGAAGCTCTGGGAGGATAAAGATGAGATCCAATAGCTACAGATCCAGGTGGATGAGCACTCAGCCTCTCTTAACGCACAATTAGAGCTGATCTTGAAATTGAAGGCCCAACTGGCAGAGACAAAAGTTCATATTAAGAAATCTTCCGAATAAATGGCCATCATCCAGGCTGACATAAAGTGGGCCCAGGTTGAGGCAGATGAATTGCACCCCATCACTGCTGAGGAGATGCAGGAGCTAAGCCGACGTCAACAACTCTTGGATGCCACCAATCAGAGGGTGTCAGAACTGAAACTCTCTTTTGACAGGGTCAAACTGTCCATGGGGGGAATAAACCCCCGAGTGTTATAAGGATCACAGACTCTCAAACATTCCTTTATGTTTTTATTTTTGAATACATGAGTTTCATTATCGAGGTTGGCTCTAGAAAAATCAACGAGCCATTCTTCCGGTGTGCTTTGATGCATGAGAGAGGTAATTCCAGGGGCGTCATGATTAGTCCGAACATAGGGAAGTGGAAGGTGTGAATCATAATACCCAGAATTCAGAACACTATGGGGATGGAATGAAAATAAAGGATAACTATTGACCATGGAAGAAACAAAGTATCCTTAATGTGTTAGCCTGAAATGGGGATAAAAAATGAGGGATGACCATTGACCATGTTGGAAACATAGGGCCCAACTCACAATGCTACCCATTAGTCTTCCGGAATGTTGGCCCAGGACAATAGGTGGGCCATAGGCCGAGCATCCATACTACTAGGGGGTTCCACCAGACATGATCGGTCTACCAGGATGTTGGCCTAGGACAACACGTGGACCATAGGTCAGGCATCCATACTATTAGGGGGTCCCTCCAGACGTGAAAGAGGATGAGGATCCAAATAAAGGGGCATAAAAAGTGTAGAACGTGGAGTGAGTGTTTGTTCGAACATGATCCAACACTCCTGAAATTACGCCACTGTGGCGGAAGCACATTGGATGAACGCATCGATTTGATCATGGATCATTCCTTCTTTCAGACAGGGCCTCTCTGACGAGGGGGATTTCACTTCCCAATATCATTGTAGGGAATCCCGAACATGTTTAGGGAAAAATCATAGTAACATAGTTCCCCATGATGGGTCAATCCAGGGGGCCAG
This sequence comes from Viscum album, assembly GCA_963277665.1. NCBI lineage: Eukaryota > Viridiplantae > Streptophyta > Magnoliopsida > Santalales > Viscaceae > Viscum > Viscum album. Next base: position 1,716,463,354 of record OY728142.1, on the reverse strand, counting down.
AAATGGGGAGGAACAGGACTTACAATTCCTGTGGCTGGACCACGGGTAAAATACAGGGGTGTCTCTGCGTATCCCATGAGGATGGGAATCAATCCATACATAGTTCTGGAGGCATAGTTTAACATCATGTAGGACGATACGAATCCTGGTTGCGCCAGTACGCATCCTACCAAAACTACTAAGCCCACATGAGTCGTGCTCGGTGTGGGAAACAAGAAGTAATGGTGGGAGTTTCCTGACACTGGAAGGGGCATGTTTGGATGAAGGGACACTCAGTGAATACCAACCCAATAATTATAACTCATCTTTGAGGCTTACCTAGATGCATGAAGAGATAAAGCCATGTATGTGGGAATTCCACTTGAACATGAGGAAGTGGAAATGTGTGAATCATGACGCTCGAGATTCGGATCGTAGTGATGGTGGCGTGACGATGGAGGATAACTGTTGACCATGGCGGAAATGCAGCATCCATATCGCATTAGCCTAGAATGGGGATAGATAAATGAGGGTTGACTGTTGAATATGATCGAAACACGGGACCTGTCGCAAATGTCATCCATGATCCTTAGGTATGTTGGCCCGAAACGATAGGAGAGCCCTTAGGACCAGCATCCATGGAGAGCCCTTAATCCTATAATCCATGTCGTCCGAGGGACCTTTTGGATGTGGAAGAGGATGAGGATCCAAATAGTGATCTCACAAATCCTGGACATGGAATGGGAGGAATGTCTCCATGAAGATTCCACACATAGGGATATTTGTCAAAACACATCTGAATATGACAACAAGACATACTAGATAGAGGGAGCCGAGTCCCTTCCAATAGGGAGATTGTAGTTTAGGGTCGTAGAATTCAGACCATGGATGTGAGGAAACACAAGAAGAACGGTGGTGGGGTAACTCAAATACCCGACGTATTTGGGAACTGGAGGTTCTGACCAACACGTGTTCCTGGGGGGAGGTTTTAGGTCTAGGGACCAAAAACAAGAGTTGAGTTGCGCCTGAAGCAAAGTGAAAAGGCCTTCCTACGTACCCCATGGGGATGGGGATCAAGTTGTATTTAGTTCTCCAAAGGTTCTTAGTTTAAGGTCTTAAAATTCCGACCATGAATGGGTAAGGAGAGAAGGAGACACGTGGTAAGGCGGTTACAAAACCCGACGTGAATGAGGACATAATCCCATACTTACCATGTATTCCCTGGGAAAGTTTTTGAGTCGAGGGACCGAACACTAAAGTTAGGCTGGGCCCTTGGGGAAGTGACCGGGCACTCCTACATATCTCATGAGGATGAGAATCAAGACATACATAGTTATAAAGGGTGGCACAACATGGTATGGTACTAGTGCACGAGATGAAGGGGAGTGCGGGTGTGGCCCTCGCACCAAGAGAAGCGGTATTTGATAAATCTTATTTGTCCTTTAAACTGAGTGGTTTTTTGTGAAGCAATAGGCCTAGGGTAGAAAGCCCTGCTGTCGCCACAAGAATCAAGTTGTAGTAGGCATTTAAAAATGGCATGGGGTATGAACAATACCCAACGTGACTTCTTCTATGATGAGGTCATCACAATGTGGTTCCTTTTTTCGTCGTGCGGCCAGGACGATAATGTCACAGTTTAGGGTTGTGGGATAGGACCAAGCATGAAGTTTAATGTCATGCAACACAGACGTAGTAGAGACAATGCTAGGCGGGGAATGTGTACGGTATCATGTAACATAACTGACATGGATGAGGAAATGATCCTGCATCACACAATACACAATTCCGAGAGGAAGACCTCTGGCCAAGGGGCTACATAGAGGTAGGAGGTAATGGGGAGGAGAGACTAGATCCCAAATTAGCTGGACCTAAAAATGAGATGTCTGGGTGGTCCTACGTTTCCTATAATGATGGGAATCAATCCAAACGTAGTTCTAGAGGGTGACTTTTAACGTCATGCGGGATAGGAAACAGGTGGGCTAATTCTTAGAATGGGGTGCACATGGTGAGGCTATTGCAAACCCGACATGAATGATTACATAATCCCACAGCATGCCACGCGGTCCCGTAGTCAAGGTCCCAAAGGCAGACAGAAAACACGAATTGGCAGACCTCAAGCTGGACCCATAGACAAGGACCCTGGGCATTCTTACATATCCCATGAGGATGGGAATCAAGCCATACATAGTTCTGAGGAGATCTTAGTTTATGGTCTTAGAGATCAGACCAAGGAGCCCCGAAGGACACTGTATTGTAGCTTTGTCCCCCTGACGCGTAGAGGCGGACTGGGGAATAGCTTCAAGAGTGTCTAGATTCCACTTGGACACGTTGGGGTGGAACATAATGTGAATCATGCAACCAACATTCAAGGTCTGAAGGGGATGGCGTGACGACGAAGGATTACTGCTGACCATGTTCGCAACACAACATCCTGTCACGTTGGCCTGAAATGGGGACCAACAAATGAGCATCGACCAATGACCATGTTCGCAACACGGTATTTGTATCAATTTGTTGTCTGAAACCCTTGTGGGGGTTGGCCCGTAATGGTACGAGAGCCCATAAGCGTTGTATCCATGCTGTTCTTGGGGGTCCCTCTGGGTGTGAAAGATAATGGAGGTCTGAATGAAGGGTAACACGAAGCTTGAAAAATGAAAGGAACTTGCCTAGGTTGGATCTTACACTCTTGGTCCTAGACCATAGTACTCTTAACACATGGTCGAACCACTGCAAGGGGTTGAGGGACTCAACTTGAGGGCGGCCAAGAGATGGATGATTCTCGGGAGAAGGGAGGCATGGTGCAAAAAACCTAACACGAAGGATGGCGTATCCCTGTACCACACCTATATATCCACCTCATGGAGAGGGACATGCCAAGGGGCCTAGGTTACCGGGAGATCGGGAGATCTCTAAGATATGGGGATGGACCTGAAGTCTAGACATCCAGGTTGTCCTATGTATCACATAAGTATGGGAATCAAGGCACATGTAGTTCAGGATGAGATCTTAGTTTATGGTCTTAGAGCTCAGACCATGAATGGATGGAAACTTACCAAGTAAGTGCAGACCTCGACACGATCCCTAAGCCCACGTGAGTCAAACTCGGTGTGGGAAACAAGGGAGGAAGATCCATATTGAAATACATGGAACATCCATCAAAGGGAAATCGGTTCAGAGCCCTGAAGGATGCCCTTACCACGAATTTTTTCCTTCTAACGCGCAAATGCGCACTAAGGATTAGTATCAAGAGCTTCAAAGCTCTACATGGACATGATGAGGCGGAAAAAGATGTGAATCGTGTAACCAGCATTTTGGGCTTAATGGGGTTGGCATGGCGATGGAGGATAACTATTGACCCTGTTCACAACACAGAATCTTGTCATGTTACCCAGAAGTGGGAAGAAAAAATGAGCATCGATAGCTGTCCATATTTACAACGTGGGATTTGTGTCAATTTGTTGTACAAAACCCTTGGGGGCATTGGCCCATAATGGTAGGAGAGCCCTTAGGTGTGGTATCCAGGCCATTCATGGGGGTCCCCCCCAGGTGTGAATGGTGATTAAAGCCCTGATGAAGGGGAACACAAATCCTAAAAAGTGGGTGAGAGCATGTTTGAGTAGATTCCGACACTCTAGGTAATAAACCAAATACCCTTAGGCACATTGGTGGACCGCCAAAAAGGGTCGACGAAATGGCTTAGGAGAGCTAGGCTAAAGGGCCAAGGTGGGATAGAGATTTCTGGGAGATGGGGCTGGACCCGAAGTCTAGATATTTGGGTGGTCCTACATATCCCATAAGGATGGGAATCAAGACACACGTAGTTCTTGAATATACCCAGGGGAAGGATACCCTAACGAGGATGTGTACAACATGGATAGTAACCCAACGTGAATGAGGACATAATACCATACCACGCCACATAGTCCTGTAAGAGAGAACGTAGGCCATGGGCCCGAAAAGGCCAAAGGCCCTGATAGTTGGGATTTGGTGAGGAATGCCTGGCCTACTCGCAATTTAACATCGTGTAGTGAGGATGTGGGTCAGTGAATAGGATTCCCTTGACATGGGAGGTGTACGAAACAACGTGTAACTTGATGTGAATGAGGAAATAATCCCACACCACACCATACACTCCATGCATGAACTAGGGATAAGGGTCCTAAAAAGGCCAAGGGGCCTGAGGCTGGGCCTCGGTCAGGAAGGTCTGACCAGCTTGCAGTTTAACGTCATGCAGTAAGGACGGGGGCGGGGGGCCTGGAAGGGCGGAGGGGTCTGAGAAGGCCAAGGGGCCGGAGGCTGGGCCTCGGTCAAGAAGGCCCGACCATCTTGTAGTTTGTCATCATGCAGTGAGGATGGGGGCTGGATAAGTTATCTCATCCGGGGGTGTGTATGGTATGGCAAGTAACCCGACGTGAATGAGGACTCAATCCTACACCACACCGCACAATCCCATCATAGAGAACCTGGGTTTGGGGCCCGACAGTTGGCCCTGACTGGAAAGGGTTCGTTTCTTCAGGACATGGCAGAACGAATAACTACACTCGATGTTTTGGACATCTTGGGGTGGACCCAAAGACCCAGGGTGGCTGTTGACCATGCTCGAAACACTGCGTCCCTATGGTGACCTGAGATGGGAGCAAAAAATGTGTGCCGACCGCTGACCACATTCAAAATGCAGGACTTGTATCGTCTTGTTGCTAGAAATCCTCAAGGACGTCGCCCTGAAGTGGTAATAGAGACCTTAGCCCGAGCATCCATACCATTTAGGGGCCCTTCCGGATGGGGAATGTGATGGAATCCCAGTCAAGGAATGGGTGAAGCATAGTTGTACCCATCTATGAAAGAGGAGAACATCCCCAGGTAGGGGGACGTACAGATGGACCGAGGCTAGCTCGACATGAATTGGGGAAGAAGTATGCACCCTACCATATGTCTTGAACCGAGAGGGGTTTTATGGCTTTTGGGATGGGCCAACATACAAAATGTCCGGGCGTTCCTACATATCTCATGAGGATGAGAATCAAGCCACACACAGTTCTTGAAGGCCATGCAGTTTAACATCGTACGGTGCAGATGAGGTAGGATAGATGAACCGAAGTGGGCACATGGTGCGGAAATTATAATCCTAGTATGAGTGGGGCTAAGTAAGCCTACTCTATATCATTCGAGGTCCCTCTGAGGATGATATACCCAGGGGGGATAGGCAAAGAGAAGAGTTTGGGGCTGGGCTCAAAAAGAAGCGTCTAAGTGTTCCTACGTATCACATGAGGATGGGAATCAAGCCATACGTGGTTCTGGAAGCACAATTTAACATCATGTAGGATGATGAAACACATCTCACCTGGGGATGTGTATGGTATGATGAGTAACCTGATGTGAATGAGGACATAATCCCATACCACACCATACAATCCCACAAGAGAGCCTTGATCAGGGGAAGGCCATGGGGCCTGAGGCTGGGCCTCAGTTAGGAAGGCCTGGCCAGCTTGGAGTTTAACATCTTGTAGTGAGAACGAGGGCCGGGGGCCCGAGGAGGCCAAAGGGCCTGAGGCTGGGCCTCGGTCAGGAAGGCCTGGCTAGCTTGCAGTTTAATGTCTTTCAGTGAGGACGAGGGAGATCTTAGTTTAGGTTCATAGAGCTCGGAACATTTTTTAGTTTATTGTCATGCAGGGCTGGATAGTTTATGGTTATGTAGGACCATATAGTTTAAGGTCGTGCGGGACCAGGGTGAGGTTTAGGGTCGTGCAAGACCAGGGGGCAGTTTAGGGTCCTACGGGACCAGGGTTAATTTTAGGGTCATGCAGGACCAAGGTTCAGTTTAGGGTCATGCTGGACCAGGGTGCAATTTAGGTTCATGCAGGACCAGGGTACAGTTTAGGGTCATGCAAGACCAGGGTGCAGTTTTGGGTCATGCTAGACCAGGGTGCAGTTTACGGTCATGTGGGGCCAGGGTGCAGTTTAGGGTCATGCGGGACCAGGAAGCTCAGGAAAAGTATTTCTTGAGGAACTTGGCGTTGGTGGGAGGAGTTATGCACTCACCATCCATGGTTACCAAGAAGTATGCTCCATTGGGGTAGACCCTATGGATGATGTAAGGACCTTCCCATTTGGGCTCCATCTTGGTTGGTTTCCTGCCGGGGATCATCGGCGCTCGGAGGGCCAATATTAGGTCTCCTTGCAGAAAATAGCGAGGTGAACCTTCTTGTAGAAGGCTATGGCTATCATATTCTGATGCCTTTCTAGATTTTGTAGGTCATGGAGCCTGTTCTTGTCATGTTATTCCAACTCTGCTAGACGGATTTTGGCCACCTTCTCTAGCGCCTACTAGTGATAGACTTTAGTGCATAACAATGGCAGCTGGATCTCGATGGGAAGGATAGCCTTAGCCCCATACACCATGGAATATAGAGTCACTTGGGTGGAAATGCGAGTCGTCGTCCGATACGCCTAGAGGGCATTGGGGAGCTTGTCCGTCCAACTTTTCTTATTCTGACCAACCATTTTTTGTAAAATGTTTGAGAGGGTTTTGTTGAATGCCTCAATCTGTCCATTTGCCTGCGCGTGATAGTGATAGGTATGGTTCTAATGGATATTGTACTTGGCGTACAATTTCTTCATCTCAGATGCTCGGATGTTGGTGTCATTATCATTGAGGAAAACTTGAGGGACTCCAAACCGGTGGATGATGATGGAGCTTACGAAGTTAACGATAGAACATGCCTTGACCTCTTTGAGTGGAACTGCCTCTGGCCACTTGGGGAAGAAATCTGTAGCGGTCAGGATGAACCTACACTGGTGAGTTGTCGCTGATGGATATGGTCCCCCGATATCTTTTCCCCACACCGCAAATGGCCAAGAGTACATGGTCGAGTGGAGAGGCTCTGGCGGCCGATGTAGGAAGTTAGCATGAACATGGCACACGTGACATCTCTTGGAAAACTCAATACAATCATGGATCATAGAGAGCCAGAATTACCCCAACCTCCGGATCTAGTGGGAAACCTTCGGCCCAGCCTAGTGGGCGCCACAAGAACTGGCATTAACCTCTTGCATGACCGGAGAAATCTCAACTCCTTGAATGTAACGGAGGAGAACACCCTCAAAACCACACATATAGAGGATCTTCTCAAAACTGGGACCACTATGGAGGGTAAACTGAAGTGCGCGACATCATATTCGCTTTCCCTCAGCCCGATCATCCGGGAGGCAACCATTTTGGATATACTCGGCAAAAGGATCTCTCCAGTCGTGAGTCATTTTGATCACTGGATCTGAGGAACCCGGGGCTCCTGACATGGAGGATACGGTGTTATGATGGCTTACCCGTAGGCCGTCTTTATCCTCTCGGGTGACGGGGGAAATGAATCTCCGGTGTGCCACATGTATAATCAGATCATCCTACTCGGGTTCTGAGAGTGATGCAGCTTGGTCGACCAAAGGGTCTTCTCGACCATTCTATGACCAATGGACATGGGTAACCTCTATTCGAGAAGGGAACTGGGCCATTAGACAGAGGGTGCACTCCAAAAATAGAACGGGCACTGGCTTTCTGGCAACATAGTCGCCATTGACCTGCTTGATGACCAGTTCAGAATCCCCTTTCACGTGCAAATGGGGCACATCGATCTCAAGGTCCAGCTCGAGGCCAGTGATGAGAGCATGATAATTTGCCTCGTTGTTGGTTCATCCTTCTAACAACAGGAATGAGTATGGCTGAATGGCTTTCCCTGGGGTGATGAAGATGATACCCAGACCCACTCTATTGAGATTGGGATCATTGAGCCTCCTATCGGTGGGGCTCCAGGAGGCACAGTCGAAGTGAATTTTCCAACATGAGACGACATGATCTACTGAGAGGATTGCCTCATCAGGAAAATCCATGTCCAGGGATTGATCCACAAAGGTTGGATGGGTAGCTAGGAAGTCTGCCAATGCCTTCCCCTTGATTGACCACTGGGGAATGAACCTGATGTCGAACTGCTGGAGGATCACCACCCAAGACGCCAGTCGGCCAGTCAACATGGGGCGGTTCAGATTGTACTTTAGTGGGTCTACCTGAGAGACCAACTGTACCTCATGGTGCTACAGATAATGTCGCAATTTATGTATAGAAAACACAAGCTCAAGGTATCTTTTTTCGATGGGGGAGTATCTGGTCTCCCTATCGAGGATCATGCTGCTGATGTAATAGAGGTTGTTATCTGTCCCCTTATTGTTCTTTTGGGTGAGTAGAGCACCAAGAGACAATTTCAGATCGGTCACATAAAGGACCAGCGGCTTTCTGGTGACAAGTGGCATCAAGACCGGAGGCTGAAGCAGATACTACTTAATTTCCTCGAAGGTGGCATGCCACTCTTTATCCCATTCATATGCAAAGCCTTTCTTCATGATCTGGGAAAAGGGATTACAATTTCCAGCTAGATTCGCAATGAATCAGTATATATAGGCTAAGTGGCCTTGAAGACCTCGAAGCTCCTGAATATTACTCAAGGGAGGCATCTGGATGATGGATTTGATCTTCTCTAGGTCGATCCCAATGTCTCGGTACCTGTAAACAAAGTGAAGAAACTTCCTAGAGGTGACCCCAAAGGCAAACTTCAATGGGTTCATCTTCAAGTGGAAGGAACTGAGGAAGCCAGAAACTCTCTCAAGGTCCTTGAGATGGTCCTGGAACTGGCAGGATTTGACCAACAGATCATCCACATAACATTCCACCAATTTTCCCATAATTGGCTTGAATATGCGATACATGGACCACTGGTAGGTGGCACCTACATTTTTCAGGCCGAAGGGCATAACCTGAAAACAGAATGTACTTTGAGTGGCCCTGAAAGCGGTGGACTCCTTATCTTTGGGGGCCATCCGGATCTGGTTGTACCTGGAGTACCCATCCATGAAGGAGAGGGATTGAAACCCAGACGTGACATCAATCAACAAATCTATCACTGGGAGGGGAAAATCATCCTTCGGACAATGGCGGTTGAGATCACGGAAGTCGATACAGACTCTGATACGCCCATTATTCTTCCTGACTTGAACAATGTGGGCTAGCCACTTGGGGTACTGGACTTCCTTGACGAATTTTTCTTTGATAATCTTGTCAAATTCAGCCTCAACCATGTCACCGTTGGAAGGGTACATTATTATGGGAGGCTTCTTAAACCCGCGAGGGTTTTTCAGGAGGCCAAGGCGGTGGACGAATACCTGGTGATCTAGTCCTGTCATCTCACCGTAACTCGAGGCTAACACATCTCGGTGCTACTTAAGGATGTTCATGTAATGCTGCTGTTGCTCGAGAGACATGGTGGCACTGATCAATGTGGGTCTCGGATCTACTTCGCTACCAAGGTTCACCTGTACCAGTTCATCGACCGTGGTAGAGACACCTTCTTCAAAGGTGGGGGGAGTATCCACTAGGTCATCATCTCCACTTGTGGAGGGATCTTCCATGGGGGGAGTCACTTCTGAGCCACCAGACTTTGATGGGAGGTTGGCTCCGACTTGAGTGGCAGTGTTCATCATGTCAGGAGATTCATGCGCCACTGAGACCATAACGATGAAGGAAGTTGACCCAATATCATCTGGTCTTTGGCCCATGGGGCTGTTCTTGATAACATCAAAGTAGTAGTGGCACGTTGTCTTGAGCTGGTTAATACCATCCTAAAAAACAGACTTGTATAACATATCGTCATTGCCATGATCCTGACATCCCGATACCGTACATGGGTAGGAGGTTTCGGGATCACCCGAGACTAGTTGGTGTAAGAGTAAGAGGTGATTTTCCACCGTCGCTTGGACCTGGAAATATGCCTTCCTCTTGTACTTGAAACGAAAAATCATTGCCCTATTTATGGGGTTGTGGCCTCCAATCGATGGATTGGGAAGATATGGGCATCATCTTGACCTGCCCAGGGATAACTTGTGACTAGGGCGGGTTTAACCTCACTTTCTAGAATCTTCTTATCCTTGATCTTATAGTAGTCAGCATCCAGATAATGGGCTTCAAAAGAGGCTAAAGGAGTCACATCTCCTTGGAGCATGCCTACTCGACCATTGAGGGAGTATTTCAGGCATTGTTGAAATGATGAATGGACCGCTGCATGTAGGTGGAGCCTTGGCATTCCCATCAATGCATTTTACGCAGTGTCCTGGGAGACAACCATGGATTCGTTACTAGAAATTAGGCCATCGAACTAGGTCTTCAAACGGATCTTTCCGACCAGGGTATGCTCAGTCCTGTTTTATCCCTGGATTCTACGGTCAGAGGGAGTTAGATCATCCTCAGACAACCCTAGCTTCCACAATTTCTGGTTCGGGATTAGGTTGATCCCAGAACCCGTGTAAACTAGAAAGTGGCAGACTCACACTCCATTGAACTGGCCAGTGATGTTTAGTGGACGAATGTGCCCCTGTATACTAGGGTCTTCGTCTTCACTAGAGAACCAGACAACTGCATGGCATTCGGAGTTTTCAATTTCCTCGGCGTGGAAGGCTTCTGCAGCTTCTACCTCCATATCAAACTAGAGGGGGCTCCTTAGGGCCTCGGAAAGTGACTCATACATTTCAGATGATAGGGGAAGAGCCTCAAGGATATAAAGCCTTGCTGGAATGCCAACAAGGTGCTTCAGAGCATCATACTTCCAGTCCAGACGCAAGCCTCTGCTTACAGGAGGCCGCTCTGCAATTGGAGGCATGACGGGCCTTACCGGTAGGACTAGTGGCCAACTAGTGCTAGGTACGCCCCGTTGCTCGCTGGTCGAGGCCTGAAGAGTGGCTGCCGGATGGGGATCAGACATCTGAGATTGTCCTGTACTAGGGAAAGACTAGCTGCGGTACGGACGAGGAAGCTCTGCCTGATCTAGTAGCACAAACGGCAGTGGAGGTAGATCTGAGAGAACATGATGAGGAGGTTGCGTGTGATGAGCTCTGCGCTAGGCCTTCTCTCTAGTTTCAGTAGCATGCATGACCTGGATGGAGGTTCCAACAAATGCACCCCGACGAACCATGTAGTTGCGGCTCTGCCGATGTTGTCATCGACCGGGGACATTGGGGAGGTTCTCCTGGTGTTCCCCATCATTAGGAGTCATATAGGGATTTACCAACTCCATGGTATTAACCAAAGCGTACCCCTGACTGTCGGTTGAGTAGTCATCTACCATTGGGTGGATTCTGGTAGGAATCCCCATCTAATGGGGCATGAAGTCACTAAGAGTGCGGGATGACGATGACATTGGTGGAGTGCGTTGCTTCTTTTTGCGTCGTCACTTCTTGATCTTCCGGGAAGTGGCTGACTGAGATGATGACGCAAAGGTGCTTGTCGCAGCTTTTGAAGGATCTGGCTAATTCAGGCGTGCCCGAATAATACCATGGGTTCTGGTGACTATTTTTCGAGCCATCCAGTCATCGTACTTCTGGGATCCGTGGCTGGGAACCTGATTCCACTCGCCTTCATCATCGCTACCGGTTTCGGACTTCACAAAGACACCTGCTACTTATGCTGGGCCTGGGCCTAACCTGACTATGTTGTTATTGACCTGGTCATGGAGACAATATTTAAACACATATAATTGCTTGAGGGTGTGCCCCAGGATCTGATGATAGGGGAAGTAGTTGGGGTGATCTGTGAGATTTACCTCTTCCGGCCTTTTGCACTCGGGTAAGCGCACAATGCCCTGCTCTAGGGCACTATGGAAGTATCTGAGGACCTGATTCTCATTGAATGAGTAAGTCTGGTGCCTCCTTTTTTGATAGGTGGCTCTAGGAGACTGGCCTTGATGAGGGGCCGGAGGGGCCTGCCGAGGAGGCGGAGCCTGATTGTCCCGCCTAGGCGGTGGTGGTGGGTTGTGCGGGGGAACCAGCCGATTCTGAGGCAGTCGCTGTTGGGTAGGAGGTTGTGCCTGAGGTGGCGGGCCTCTACGAGGTTACAGAGACGGTGCTACTGGAAACAAATCTAGCTGCCTGGGGGCCTCTATTTGGGCCACCATGGCGGGCTCGGCTCTGGTAACCCTCCTTGCTGGGATCACAGGGGGCAGCGGACGCGCCTGAATAGCCTGTTGCAGAGCTTCCTCGAGGCGCTGGTCCTTATCTGAGAAATCTCGGAACCCTCCTAGGGTAATTCTGAGTGATCAGAGAAGGAACCAGTTCTGTTTTGACATTGCCTATGCATATCGTCAGTAGTTTCTTCGGAGTCAGTGGAATATCGAGGGAGTACGTGAGCCCCTTCCACCGGGCGATGAAATCCGCGACTCTCTCATCAGGCCTTTGTTTTTACTTGAAGAGGTCTGTGATACTGGACTCTTACGTGGTGGAGCTGAACTGGTATAGGAATTACCGACGAAGATCCTCCCAGCAAGTCACCGATCCAATAGAGAGATGGTTGTACCAGAAAAACGCAGGGCCCTCCAATGTCTGCACAAAACATCGGATCTTGGCAGCTTCCTATTGTGCCGGGGTCCCCAACATGGGGCCACACCAGGAGGAAATATGGGCAAGGTGCTTCAGCAAGTCCCCTGTCCCGTTAAAGGGATAAAAAGTGGGACTTCAAAAACCCGGAGGTGCAGGCATATCATCCACCCATGCGGGATATGGCTTGCCATCTGGTGGGACTTCCACCAATCGCGTTTCCAACGCCACGAGGCGGGCGATGAGCGCCGCTATAGGATCATCCGGGAGGGGGTCCCTGACATGGAGGGGATCCCTAACCACGAGTGCATTGTCGGGCTCTTCAACATGGTAAACGGCTTCAACCGCTCATGGAGCGACTCGCGGAGCGGCCTGCGGGGTGGCTGGAGGAACCCGGGCTGGATTCCTTGGATTTTCGCACCATTCTGGAGGTTTTGGGGAGACATATCGTGCCCTCTTTCCATGCGTTCCTGCTTCAACCCTATCCACGGGTGCGGTATGATCAGGGTTGCCCAGAGGCATCTCACCGGGGGGAGTTGGTCCTGCCCCTACTGCCCTGGCCTAGGATCACCATAGTCGGGTTACCTCTCTATAGCGCGCTCGACTAGGAGTTCGTCGACCAGCCTCTTCTACGCAGCAAGTTACTGGTGCAGCATGGCCTTCTCAGCATCTTCCTCTATCTTCTGCACTGAGGCGGATGGGTCAGAGTTCTTGACAGCTCTGACATGCTCTTTACCCTTTCCGACATTTCGGTTGAGCACCAACAACTCGGTGGGTGCAGGGAGACCTAGGAGGTTCCTCAGCTAACGGGTAATCCTCCCTGATGGGTCCAAAAATGGTGGCACATCCTCAAGGGGTAAGTCTCCCTCAAGAAATTCCAGGTCTTCCTCTTTGTCCACTATTTCAGCCATGTGGACCGTGACCCTTCCAGGGGGCATGTCCTCGATACGCATAGCGAGTCGGGCTGCGGTCGAATAAGGCTGAAGAAGAGGGTAGCATATATCCCCCATCCACGAACTTGCATGTGGGGGGGGGGGTATCCTCCCTGATGATTTTGTGGAGTAACTTGAAACTATGAATGCAATTGTTTTGGAGGGTCGTCTGACGACCTGGTGACTCAGGGCACTGGGCCACGGGGAGTGCGGCCAGATTGACCAGACGACATTGCTCGCAGATTTCCTTGAAGTGCACTTAGATCCTGGGGTACACCACCTGATAATAACAAAGACGGAAGTGTGTCTCCCATAGGGTTTGACGAAATCAATTGAATTACTATAGGGTGAGGGATTCCAACGCATGAAAGTTTGATGCTGCCGCCAACCAGAACATCTCTGGGAAGTGGTCTTCCACGAGAATGTTCCAGAAGCTCCTGGGCTCGGATTCAGGGTTTGGCCCGATATTGGCCCACTCATCAACCGAAGGTGGCTGAGGAACCGGTACCGATACTAAGGTGGACTGTTGGGATAGTAAACTGGGTGGTGGAGAATACAGCGATTGAGCTGACTGGGAGCAGAATTCAGGGCCATCCTCTGAAGAGTGCGGTGACCTTACCACAACGTCACGATACGATAGGCTGACAACCACAACTTCTGGTGCAGGAATTGCAGTTACCAGCAATGGGTCACTCTATTGCTCAACCACTATCGGTCCCCAAAATAGCTCTCTATGATCAATGGTTTAGGTAGAGGGTGCTTCTGGTGACAACAGTGGTGACTGTATGGTCGGAAACTGTGCGACTCCCAAAATTTCCTCCTCCTGGATGTACCTACGAAGAGAGGCATGAATCCGGTGGACTTCACATTCTGGAAGGATGAGGCTAACACGCCTTGTTTCTGCCCCTGTCCTTGACACAGAGGACCGAGGGGAGGGTTCCACTGCCGAGTCATATTCTGCTTTAGAATCTGAGAAGCGTGCCGATTTGATCTCTTTTCGGGCCTTCCTAGGATTCTTCTTCTGGCGGCGACGACCTGCCTTCCAGCCCCTAGGCAGATCCTCGGGAAAAGGCTGATCCCTGACATGTGGTCTTGGGGCCACACTAGTGTCAGGGTGGGGAGGGATTCCACTTGAGACAACCGGGGTGTGAGGAACACCGGGAAAAATGTCAAAGGGGACATGGGGAGGACCTCGATGAATAGCACCTAAGTGGGAGAAACCTCCATCAGAACCGGTGGGAGCTTGGGGAGGACCTCCATGCTTGGTGCTGGTGGAGCGAGGATGACCATCACCCCTTTGTTTTCCAGGGCGAGGAGGACCTTCTACATCTGCAGAGAAAACGTAGGGAGGATCTCCACATTAGAGTGGGACCGGATGGGCAATTCCTTCACATCGACGATCAGGGGTAGGAGGCATAATTCCATAAACGATGTGGTGGGAACGAGAGAGGATTCCATTCTGAGTGTCGCTAATGTGGGGAAGGCCTTCATTCTGTTTGGGGGTAGCATGAGGCATACCTCCATGATGAGATTCAGAGAGGGGAAGGCCCACTATTTGTGGAATAGTGGTATGGGGAGGGCCTCCGTATGGGGTGACATCACTGTGGGTTAGTCCGCGACGATCACCACTCATGTCTGTGACCCTGGGAGTCGATCCAGCCTTCCTGTGCGGTGGTTGGGGCCCCGATCCTGGTTGGGTATAGGAGCTCCCTTACTTAGTGTGGGCAGGGACTTCATGATATGCATCAGCGGTGGCTCTGGACACATTAGCTATCGACATTGACGCCCCTTGGTGGGCTTCCTCAGCTCGGGCCCAACGCTAGCGTCGGGTCAGGCGAGTCGGTGCGGGTGGTGTAGGCGCATATCCTACCTGCTCCTCTGGAAAGACCGGGTGGCAGTGCTGAAGCGGCCGGGTGGGGGCCCTCTCTTGGAGTTCATTAATCGGGACTCTGATCGGGCTGAGCCGAACGCCACAAAACTCATCAGTGTAAGGCAGGGAGTCATTATGGCATTCCGAGGGCAGGCTCCTGAAACAATTTAATGTTGGGGTGGGGAGCAGGGGCTCCCTGCGTGGCCTTCGAGGGCGGTGTTGACGGCGAGGTCTGGAAACCTCCAGGTCCAGGCGAGCCATATCCCGGGTTGGGATTATTCCATCCTCCTCGTAATGGCGTACGAGGTCATTAATAAAACTTCGTTGGATGACTTCTAATGGGGAGAGGGGGCGTGCGCGCCCCACGTTCGTGGAAGAATACGCCATTGTGGCAGCAATGGAGACACGTGGAGTGGCTTCTCTAGTGTTTCCCCTACCCCTGCATAGGCGGGGGGGGGGGGTGACCGTGTCCCTGTAACAACAACCTAATTCCTGGGAAGCGGGGAGATTAACTAGTCAGCACTGTGAGGAAAATAAATTGAAAACCAGTGCCTCAGCACCCTCCCATCTTCCATGGACGGTAAGAGGGATCCACACCGACAACGTTGCAGAACGGAATGCCCAACGTGCTACTGCCCTAAATTCTGCTGAGTTTCATGCCAGGCCCACTATCTGCTTGGCGGGACCCGGTGCCGGATTTATGGATCTGGTGACAAGTCAATCTACTGATGTCTCGAGCACTAATAATCTCCATATTGAGGAGAATAACATCACATCAGGTTCACCATTTATGTTTCCAAATCTTTTGCTGGGGTGCACACATCTGCCTTCATGGGTGCGACAGGCATGAATTTTTGTTACCCTATATTCCTTCTTTCCAAAGGCGGGCGACATTCACTCCTTATTCAGGGATGTCTACTCCTTGATCAAAACTGGGATGATGGGATGTCAGTTCTTCCTTCTGTGGATTCCTCCTCGAAACTCATCACCTAGTACAGGTCTCCAACATAGAGTTAATACGTTGTTCGTGAAACTCTTCCCAATACCATGTTTCCATGGATGCCTTTTAATTACACAGCTTCTGTCAGGACATTCCAAAGGGTTCAGTTAGTGAAAAAACTTTCAGTTTGGGGAGTAGTCACTTTGAGACATCACTGGCATGACTGGATGCTGGGGAATTGGCATGTCTCTCTTTTTTCCCTTATTATAGGACTTCTCGAGGGTGTGGAAGCCTGAGGAATCCCATATCCATTGCGGGAAATCATATTCTATTGGCACATATCTGAGGTTTTCTTCAGCTTCCTGTGTATAACATGGGGTATGCAGCAAGTTTAATGTCCCATGGATATGGATCAGACTGATCAGAACACTAGCTGGAGTGGATCATATTGAAGAACCCTCTGGAGGGATCATCGATATTGGGGCCAACACATTGGCAGCTTCCCGAATAATGTGGGAGGGGAAATGAGGTGGCATGATCTCACCGAGATGTGGTGGCCTGGGTAACAATCAGGATGGGTGATGTAAAATTGAATGGAGTGGAGGAGGAATGAGATGAGACCGTCATGGAGATGATGGTAAAGATGGGCTTTAGCCTCAAAAAGACATCCTACATATCCCCGTGGCAGGGAATCAAAGTACGCATAGTTCCTTTAGTAAGAACCGACATGAAGGGGGTTCGGAGTGACCAATGGGTGGTGGGATTGAACCTCAAGGATGCTTTCTACATACCATGCCTTGACATGGATCAGAGTCCACGTAGTTCCGGATGGGGAGCCAGTGAACCGAAGTGAAGAAGGACAATAGTCTAGATGAATGGTGGGGCTTGAACCTCAGGGAGGCTTCCTACGTACCATGCCTTGACATGGATCAAAGTCCCCATAGTTCTGGTTGAAAAGGGGCTGTTGAACTGACATGAAGGGATGTTAGAACAACTGGGTGGTGAGATCACAATGGATTACCGCTCGATTGGGATGCAGTTTAATGTCATACAGGACAAGGGCATATTGGAGAACAAACGTGATGGGGGTCCTTGGCCCATTGGTTTTTAGGCTTGAACCTAATGAAGGCTTCCTACGTACCATTCCATGATATGGATCAAAGACCCTGTAGTTCACAAGGGATGTGGGTGTCAGTGAATCGATGTGAAGAAGGACCTTGGTCCGATGGGTGATGGGCTTGAACCTCAGGGAGGCTTCCTATGTACCATTCCATGACATGGATCAACGTACTTATAGCTCGGGTGGTGTAGAATATCATTTAACGTCATGCGGGACGGGGGTGAACTGACATGAAGGGGGTCGGAACAACCGAGTGGTGGGCTTGAACCTCGTGGAGACTTCCAACATACCATGCCTTGACATGGATCAAATTCCTCATAGTTTGTGTGGGGTTTTGTCAGAGAACCAATGTGAAAGTGAACCCGAGGGTCCACTGGTGGTGGGATTGAACCTCATGGAGGCTTCCTACGTACCATGCCCTGACATGGATCAAAGTCCTCATAGTTCGGGTGTGCAGTGTAGCGTCGTGCAAGACAGGGCATTTTGGGGCTTACACTCTGAGGCGGCTCAGGGTGTGTCATAGTCAATGCTCACTCTAAACCAATGGGAGTCATGCTCAGTGTAAGAAACAAGAGCTTGTAGGGACTTGACGATCACATCGCGAAGGGTGCGTCTTTGAGAAGCGAAGAGGGGCTTACACGTTAGGCGGCCCCTGGTGTTGGGAATTACTCTAGGATGGAGGCCCGAGGGAGAAAAAGTGTAGAGGGAGAGGGATTTGGGACCGAAGAAAGGAGGTGCCTCGTCCCTTTTCATGCCCTCCGCTGGCCCTGGCGGTGGGGAAGTACGGAGGTTCATGGGTGCTACCTTCTGTAAGTAAGACTAGGGGCTTACACCAAGATGGCCGCCCTTCCCCGCGGACAAACGCTACTTCGAGAAGGAGGATATCGTCCCATGTGGGGGGTGATCCCATAACCGTGGAGACGAGTGATGTAAATAATGTCTGAGCCGGGGGGACCCTACGTGTGAGGTACGTGGCCAGATCAAAGCTTAACATAATGTGTTAAGGATGAGGTGCTTGGAAATTTAACTTCCTACAGCTCGGATGAGGTGGGTTTACTCCACACCCATAGGTCTTCCATAACCGGAACCCTCTGCTCCTTGTGGGAGGGAAGGTACCGACAATGCCATGACAAAGAGGGGTCACAGAGCGAACCATCGAGGGGTCCACGTTAGCATGACTATGCAAAGAAGCCATAGCCATTACCGTGCCTATGCGAAGAAGCATTAGGAGAAGCAATGCCACGGGCGGTATCATCTAGGGGACTTTGAAGTCACATCGTGAAAACCTGGAGGGTCATACAGGAAAAGGAATTTCCAAGCAGAGGGGTCCATAGGTAGAGGCCTTGTGGAGCTCTGTTGCTCTGTGTGGTGAAGGGAACTTGCGAAGTGGTGTGCTATGCGATGTGGGGTGCCTTAGACTTAGCATTGGGTAGAGGTGCAAGTGGGGGGGGGAATGATTCACGATGTGGAAGGTTTTCGCAGAGCACCGCCACATGGAGCATAGGTGCCTTGCGAAGCAAAGTGCCGTGAAGCAGTGTGCTTCGTGAAGTACAGTGACCTTGCCTTGGCATGTGGATCACGTGTACAGAAGGGGTGTTTCATGAAGCATAAATTCTCCGCGACAACCTGGGTCCCCTTGGGGATCCCCTCCCTTCGGAAAATCCCTTGGACTTCATGAAAGGCATCCCACTAGGAAGAGGGGATCAAAATGATACAATCAGAGGCACCTAATAAAGAAAAAATATCTCGCGTAGCTCATGATTCGCATGGTAAAGGGTGCTTCTCGATTTGGGAGCTAGGAAGGCGAAAGGTCGGATTGTCCATCTATGAGGCTCAGGGGGATCTCGGTATTTATAGGAAAGGGGTGCTGCGAAGCAGAGCTCACGCGGCGCGAAGGGGGATTTGGTCGCTTCGCGGCGGGTTTTGAACGTCAACAGAGTTTGCAGAGGGGTACCGTCTCTGTTTCTTCGTGGCGGGTTCATGAACGTCCGGGGCGTTCGCAGGGTGTCCCGCCTCTCTTGCTTCACGGAGGGTTTTCGAATGTCAAGGGCGTTCATGGGGCATCCCAAATATCTTGCTTCGTGGTGGGTTCACGAACATCAGGGGCGTTCGTGGGGCGTCCCGCCTCTCTTGCTTCATGGCATCCACGTTTCTTGGGGGAACTCTGTGCTGTGGCTTCGTGAGGCAGTCCATGGGCCTCCTTTTCTTCGTTCTTTTTGTCCTATATTTTGGCACCAACGACCCTTACCTAGTAATTTTCTGTGGTTGAGGGTAGAATGGCATCCTATATAATGGTGATATAATTGTTATTAAATTATAAAAGAACCATATACACTAATATGATATCTTATATGATCTTCTAATATTGCTTTGGTAATGATATTTCAGTAGTATCATCATTTCAGGTGTTAACGGATTTGTTTTCCACTATATGATTGATTACGTAAGGCATGTTTGTTATGGATTGGATGTATTTGATTCATATACAGAATTATATTATGTTCATAAATATTTTTTTTAATCATAAAATTAAAATTATTCTTGAATTATTACGATGGAAAATGAATCTCATCGCGTTCGTGGAGAAGGTAATCCAGATGTACGCACGACCGACAATATCATTCTTTTGATATTAAAATCATATATAATTTGATGTTATATCATATATACAGAATCACTATCATGTTAAATTTATTATTTACATCATTTATACTCATTATTATACCTATCCAAATGATCAAGTGTTTAAATAACAAACTACAACACGACGTGGAGACAGTAATCCGTATGTACACACGTATAGTGACTTTGTCATTTATAGGATGGATAGAATAATGAATATGGTGGTACAATATTTATAATAACATCAAAATATATAAAAGATACCAGAGTTATTATTTTAGAGTGGAAACAAAAAAATAAAGAGGATGTGGAAGAAGAAAAGAACTTGAAAGAGGTGATGAAATATTTACCTCTTTTTCGGGTCGTTTCTTTTGATTTGATCAAAAGGGGTCCTTAGGATGGATTTATGACGAAAGGAAGGCCTCTAGAATGAAGGTAGGATAGTTGAGGGGATATTTGGGCTGGTTTAGGCCGAGCGAAATGGATTTGAATGTGTGAATTTGAGAGAAGGGGAGGTGCAATTTTATAAGAGAGGTGAGGGTCACTATAGGAAAAGCTTGAAATATTATTTAATAATAAAATCATTTTCCATTTCTAATGGATCCAAATGAATTATTTAAAGGATATGGTGGGTATGGGTCGAAACTATCTCAACAATTAGGTTTTAGATAGGTTTAGGTGGTCATCTAAACCTTATCTTTTAGATTTTACTCTTAGTTAAATAACTTTACATTTACCATGTCTCATTGTATTTTTATATTATATGGTCAATAAAATTACTATAAACTTCCAAGAGAACCACAAGTTGTTCATTAATGAAATATATAATATTATTTAATCCCTTTGGAAGAACCTTAAATTTTTAGGAATAGAATACCAATTAATAATATAATACTTGTTTTAAAAACTCTTTTATGTCAATTTGGAAACTATTTGGTTTTTTGTTTTTGTTAAATTCATAAGATCATGATTACTTCGAAATTTTTTTAATCACCCATAACATGGCATATTAAACTAGAAAATTAATCTAATTCATTAAAAGTATCAAATTAGATTTATTTGTATATTTATAATATCGATTATTTTAATCTTTCACTAATAATGTAATTACTGCATCATCACTGTGTCAGAAATAAATTTAATTATTTAATGTCTAAAAATTATAAATAAAATACCATTATTTAGGAAATATTATTATATTTCTAATTAATATTTATAGTCTAATTTATCTTATGTATAAAACCATATTAAAAATGGTTTAGTTATTAATCTTTGATTTTATCTTTTTTAACACTTCATTAAATAAAATAATAATAAATGTCCTAATCTAATCCAAGTGGAAAAAACGGGATCATATTTTAATCATAATGATGTTTTTGGTCGAATTACACTTATCCAATACAATTAAGTCATGTGTTAGGGTAATTATGATATCCTTTTTACCCTTAATTACCCCATTTACTTTTAACCATGGTAAATAAAAGTAAAAAGTAACTATTCACCAAAACATTATTTTAATCTTATTGAACCACACTTTACATACTGATATTAACCGAGTCTCTGGGATTTTGGTAATTCAACTCACAGAAGAGGAAAAATTATGTTTTATAAAAATTTTCAAATGCTCCTAGGAGGTGGGTAAAAGATTGTAAATAGTTTAATAAAATTTGATATATCTAAACTTTTTATAAAATGACTCCGATGAATTAAGTTGAACATAGATATGTATTATGTATCTATTTTTAGATAAAATAAATAATAATAAAATAACTAATTATATAAATAAAAAGTTGTTTTTAACCAATATTGTAGTGTTTTCTCACTATTAATCAGAAATTTAATGTTTTCAGAAAAATACCAAAAAATCACCCTAAGATAATTTCGATATTATGAATCCAAAAATGAAGTCCATATAAAAAGATAAAATTTATAAAATTTCAAAAAGTGGGTATTACTATTCATAACGATTAGTTTGATTGGCCACTATGTGTTTGAATATCAAAATTGCGTACAATGATAGCTATTGCATTATTCAAAGCGAAACGTACCGTGGTAGCTTGGGGTGTTACATTCTTCCCTCCTTAAAATAATTTCATCCCCAAAATTTCTATAATACTACCACACAAAAAGATTCGGGTGGTTCTTCATCATAATTTTCTCTAGTTCCCATGTTGCCTCTTCCATCTTATGGGTTCTCCATAGAAAGTTTACCAGACCAGTCATCCTGTTTCTCATCACTTGTTCTCTTGTATCATGAATTTTGATAGGCTCTTCACAATAAGATAGATCATGTTCCAGTTCAATTTCCTCATTGGTGAGTACATCCGTGGGTTCAGGCATGTATTTTCTCAACAGTGATACTTGGAACACATTACAAACTTTTGATATACTTAGAGGCATTTCCAAACGATAAGCTACAACTCCAATTAATTCTAGAAATTTGAAAAGTACAATATACCTGGGACCCAATTTACCCTTCTTACCAAATCGTATAACACACTTCCATGGAGATACCATCAAGAAAACATGCTCACCTACTTGATATTCAAAATCCTTCATTCAGTTATCGACAAAGGTCTTTTTCTTACTTAGGGCCACTTTGATGCAGGTTTAGATAACCTTCACCTTTCCAATATTTACTCAACACATTATGGGCCTATGAGTTTTCTTTCACAAGAATCATCCAAACAAGTTGGTGTGCGACATATCTTTCCATATAATGCTTCATATGGTTCCATCTGAATACTTGAATGGAAGCTATTGTTATTGGAAAATTCTACCAGAGGTAAATATTGATCCCACATACCTTAAATGTCAAGTGAGAATGTTCTAAACATGTATTCTAATGTTTGAATAGTTTGTTCTGATTGTCCATCAGTTTGAGGGTGGTAGGCAGTTCTCAAACGAAGTTCAATATCCAGGTATTTCTGATTACTTTTCCAGAATCATGATGTAAAATGGTAATCATGATCAGAAACAATAGATAAGGGTACTCCATGAAGTCTTATAACTTCATTAATAAATAGTCTTTCTAGAATTCCAAGTGGAAAATCTTTTCTTATAGAATTTAAATGTACTGACTTGGTAAAATGAAAAAAATGACCCATATTGAATCATTACTTCTAGGAGTCTTCGGTAGCCACATGAAAAATTCCATCGTAATACTATCCCATTTCCAATCACGTATGGGAAGAGGTTGCATGACTCTTCCAGGCTGTTGCCTTCCATATTTCACATGCTGAAAAACCATATATCTTGACCCAAAATCATCAATCTCTTTATTCATATTGTCCCACGAAAAATTATCCTTCATATCTCTATAAATATTGGTGCTACCAGGGTGTATAGGGAAATTGGAGCTATGAGCATCATCTAACAATTCCATTTTTAGTTCCGGTGTATCGGGAACAGAATGTATCTTTCCAAATTTCAAAATCCCATATTTATATATGAAGTCACTCAATATCCCATCATTCATAGCTTTGATCTTCTTTTGAAACACCAAATCATCAGCATGAGAAATTTTTATCATTTCTAGTAAATATGTTTTGGAAACCATTTGAAAAGTATTGATGTTTCACCTTCCATGATTTTCCCATATCTATTTTCACTAGATCCCTGAAAATAGGATCCCTTTCAACTCTCATCTTGTTCAAAACTCCATGATCCTTTCTACTCAAAGAATCTTGCTCCTTATTTTCCTTCCCAGGGTGGTAGTGTATTGTGCAATCATTATCATTGAGTAGTTAAAGCGATCACCTTTGCATCATGTTGAGTTCTTTTTGTGAGAAAATATACTCCAAAATCTTGTGAGCAGTATAAATCTCACATTCTTCACCATAGAGATAGTGTCTCCATATTTTCAAAGAAATGATTATATATGATAACTCAATATCGTGAGTAGAAATGTTTTGCTCATGAATTTTTAGCTATCGTGATGCATATACAACAACTCTATCATTCTGCAAAAGGACACAACCATGTCCTTTCTTTGAGGCATCACTATAAATAACAAACCCATTGTTCTCTGATGGTAGAGTCAAGATAGGAGCATTGACTTATCTTCTATTCATTTATTCAAAACATTATTCACACTCTTTTTTCCAAACAAATTTAAACCCTTTACATGTGAGATTGATTAATGGGTTAGCCAATCGGGCGAAATTCTAGACAAAATGCCGATAATAACCTGCTAAACTAATAAAACTGCGTATCTAAGTTATACTCATCAGTGATGGCCATTCTTGGATTTCCTTGGTCTTTTAAGATCAACCTATATTCCATCCTAAGATATAATATGGACAAGAAAATAAATCTCTTGAAGCCATAATTCACACTCGTTAATCTTCCCGTATAATTCATTTCATCTGAGGATTTTCAGAATGGTGCACAAGTGATTTTCATGATCTTCATAGCTTTTGGTGTATACCAGGATATCATCAATAAATACCCCTACAAAGTCATCAAGATATTCCTTGAAAAATTTGTTCATCTGATCCATGAAAACAAAGGGTGTATTAGTCAATCTAAAAGGCATTACTGTAAACTCGTAATGCCCGTACCTGGTTTGAAATGATGTTTTCCGAATGTCTTCCTTCTTCACACACAATTTATGATATCCATGTAGAAGTTCATGCTTTGAAAAATATTGATCTCCATGAAGTTAGTCAAATAAATCATCAATTCTTCGTAGGGGATACTTTTTCTTTATTGTTATAGCATTGATCTCCCTATATTCAATGCACAACCTCATAGATCGATCTTTTTTCTTAACAAAAAGGATAGGGGATCCCCATGTAGAAACAATAGGGAGAATAAATCCCTTATTAATCAATTTCTCTAGTTGTTTCTTTAGTTCTACTAATTCCATAGTGGACATTCTATAAGGGGTCTTCGATATGGGCCTTGAACCAAGAATTAAATCAATGGAAATATCAATTTCTCATTTTGGAGGATTTCCAGGTAAATCCTCTAGAAATACATCAACATATTCTTTCACAATAGGTACGTCCTCTATTAGAAAATTCTTTTCCTCTCCCATAATTATTTAATTCTCATCCTCTATAATAATTGAATTTATTAGAGCCACTAGGGGTGGATCTTGATAAGAATTAGGTGGTTACGTTTCTTATCAAAAGATAAGGTACTCTTTATCATCACCGAAAATTGTAAACATCTTCTTCATACAAATTAATTTTTGCATCATGGTCCAAAATCCAATACATATCGAGTATTATATCAAATTCAATCATCGGTATGACGATGATATCAGCAGATAAAGAACATTTATATTCCATAATGGGAAATAGTTCACAAAACTTTTTTGCGATTATACTTCCCTTAAGTATATTGACTGAAAACTCCCTTGTTAAGTAAAATTGAAAATATCTAATTTTATTAGAAAAATGGGAAGATATAAAACAATGCAATGATCCAGAATCAAACAAAGAATTGACTAAACTTGAGGAAACCATTAAATTAGCTACCACCACATCTTTCGGGGCTTCAACCTTAGCAGTAGTGATCACATAATCTTGGCTTTGCTCCATTGGCCTTTTCTGAGGTAAGTTCTCTTGGCACTTTGGAAATTAATATTCATAATTCCCATTTTATCTATAATTTTAGCATTCAACATTGACAACCTCATTCTTCCCCTTACAATCACAAGCATGGTGACCTTTTTCACCACACTTGTAATAGACTCCCATTCCCTTCAGGAAAGTACTAGGGTGTTTATTCCCACATTTACTATAGGATGGATATTCAACATTTCCCATTTTACCCTTATTTTTATTTCAAGATTTTTCACCAGATCTCTTCTTCTCCTTCTTTTCATTAATTTTGTAAAACATAGAGAATTATTTTTCTATCTTGATAGCACACGAGACAATATCTTTGTATGATGAGAAGGATTTTTAGACTAATTCATGATGAAGAAATGGTTTTAATCCATCCAAGAATAGATCAATCTTACTCCATGGGTTACGTATATAATCTCCGGCATTCCTTTCTAACCTTGTAAAGTTAGCCTCATATTTTGCGACATTATCATCCTCTTCTTGCCTCAGACTCAGAAATTTGCTTTCCTTATCAACTAAATGGTCACAATGAAAGTATTTTTATAAAAAAATCTCTTTAAACCCCCTCTATTCCATATTTAATAATTCATCATATTCCTTTGTGTTTTGAATCAATTATCACCATTGATCTACATCACCTGTAAGGCGATAAAATTCCATGACAACTTTTCCTCTTTCGCTACTTCCCAAAGCATGAAATATTTTTCTGAGGAATTTATCCATTACTCAGCTACTAATGGTTTTGTACTCCCATTTAATGTTAGTTGTTGTTGCCTCATGAAGCATTCTATCATTGATCCTTCACATTGTGGATCATGGTGCTCTATACGGGTAAGGTTATTATTCATAACATGAGTGAGTTTTCCCAGTATGGTGGTACGCGGATCAGCACCAGTTGCTTCACCAGCTCTACTATAATTATATTTAGTAGGAGGGAAATCCCTACATGGATTACATGCATTGATACAGTTTCCATTCCTTCCAATAGGTTCCATTTATAACTAATGGCATACAATTGATTAGTTTATGAATCACAATACATAACTCCAAACTTGTAAAACACTTAACATAAATTGAATAGTTTACCGATATAATCCATAATCTTATAAATGTTTTATTTGAATAATTATAAACTCATAAACCCTTCATATGGTTTGTAAAGAAAATGAGAATTATCCTTGGCATATTCCCTCGGAGTGTCATTGTCAAGAGTGTAGCAAGGCCCATTGTCGTGCACCAGTTCCTGTTCGAGTCCAGATCAAAGTGTTGTTTTCAGATATTACCCCCAGGTACATCTGTGCCAGAGTTGCCTCTACCTGCTCGTATCCAGACAGAGATTTATTGCTTGGAAAACTCACAAAATCTCTACATTACCACAAATCTAGGAAGTTATTCTATAATAATCCTCAAAGTATATCTTAGGTTAATGTTCTCTAATAAGAGTTTTTCTAAATATAGCTTCCAAGTTTGTAATAAACTTTCTCTGATACCAACTTTTAGGCCAAGACCCTAGTTAAGAAAAGTTAGTGCATTATTACGTAACATTGACATGATAAAAAAATATCAAGTCTCAAAAGAACAATTAATTTAGTATCCTTGGAAATACAAGATACATTCATAAGTTTTACATTACATTATAAAATGAAAAACTACAACAACATAGTCTCCATAGGCCACACTCATATCCCTTATACTATCCCTGCAGGTCAGTCATAATATATTTTTTCGCATCTTGGAAAAAATAAAACATATAAAGGGGTGAGCTCATATGCTCAGTAAGGATAACAATATAGTAGAAAAATTCATAAATATGCATAAAAATTTAAGGAAATGCAAGAATAAAACAAAATACTTCTAAACGTGAACTTCAGTATAATATAGAAAAGATAAAATCAAATAATGCCATTTACTTATTCACATAGATATTCTACTAGTCGAATAATCACATGTAATATCTATAGCCAATTTTATAATGATGGAATTCATAATGCCAGACTTCAAAACCACATAGTTAAGGCCATGTGCCAAGACATCAAATAAGATTTTGTCAAGGCCTTGTGCCAAGACACTAGTTTTTCGCATGAGACCTATCGATGCATCGAGAAGCTATAATGCATTCCTCATATGAGAAGGTTTAAACATAACGTAAACATTCATATTAAAACTAGCATAAAAAATGTCAATACTTTATTCATAAACCAGGATTGGTATAAAAATAACACATCCAAAGTGAAACATATCACGAAACCTTCAATACAATGTGGACGATTTGTATCATAATAAATCAACTTCAAACAAGTTTAAAATACATCAAAGGATGTTGACATATGTGAAAATGATTTGTAAAACTATTTGAGAGAGGTACCCATTTTTCATAAAAATATTTAAACGGCAAACAATTTAGAAAGGATGAAATTTAAAGGCATTTTTGAATCAAAGTCTCCCATACCACTTTGAAACTTTTGAAAGGAATTAACATTTTCAAAACTATTATGTCTATATAAATATATTCTTAAAACTATTTTAAAAACATGGACATTAATGAGAAAGGTTTAAAAGAATAAATCATTAAAACATTTAAAATTATGTTTTAGTAAAAAGTCCCTTAAAAAAAATCCCTTTGAAAACTCTTTTATGAATGATGGACATGGATAATAAATATTTCCTAGTAGATACTTGCAAAAAAACAACCTCAGATAATAAAGAGATTGTGAAAGTAACCCTTACCTTGTAATTTTCATTGGTCTAGGGTAGGTTAACCTCCAGTATAATGGTTAAATAATTGTTATTAAATTATACAAGAACCATATAAATGAATATGATATCATATATGATCTTCTAATATTGTTTTGTTAATGATATTTTAATAGTATCATCATTTCGGGTGTTAACTGATTCATTTTCCTTTATATGATTGGTTACGTAATCCATGTTTGTTATGTATAGGATGTATTTGATTCATATACAGAATTATATTATGTTCATAAACATTATTTTTAATAATCAAATTAAAATTATTCTTGAATGATTACGATGGGGAATGAATCTCATCACGTTTGTGGAGGCGTTAATCTGGACGTACACAAGAAAGACAATATCATTATTTTGATATTAAAATCGTATCTAATTGGATGGTATATCATATATACAGATTAATTATCATGTTATATTTATTATTTACATCATTTATACTTATTATTATACCCATCCAATTGATTAAGTGTTTGAATAACAAACAACACCACAACATGGAGACGGTAATCCGTATGTAAGCACGTATGGTGACTTTGTCATTTATAGGATGTGTAGAATAATGAATATGTTTATACCATTTTTATAATAAAATCACATTATATATACGATAGTGGATTTATTATTTTATAATGGAAACTAAAATGAAAGAGAAATTGGAAGAAGAAAAGAACTTGAAAGAGGTGATGAAATATTTACCTCTTCTTCGGGTTCTTTCTTTTGATTTAATCACAAGGGATTCATAGGATGGATTTCTGACTAAAGTAATACCTCTAAGATGAAGGGAGGATAGTTGGGAGGATATTTGTGCATGTGTTGGCCAGGCCAAATAGCATTGAAGGCGTGAATTTGAGAGAAGGGGAGGTGCCCTTTTATAAGAGAGGCGATGGTCACATTAGGAAAAGCTTGAAATATTATTTTATAATAAAATATTTTTTTTGGTTTATAATGTAATAAAAATGAATTATTTAAAGTCTAATGGGGATATTGGTCGAATAAATCTCAACCAATAGGTTTTATATAGGTTTAGGTCATCATATTAATCTTATCTTTTAGAATTAATTCCTAGTTAAATCGTTTGAGATTTACCATGTCTCTTTGTATTTTTATATTATATGGTTAATAAAATTACTATAAAATTCCAAGAGAAACTAAAGTGGTTGATTAATGAAATTTATAATATTATTTAAGCCCTTTTGGTAGAACCTTATATTTTTATAATTAGAATAAAATTTAATAATATAATATTGGTTTTAAAAACTCTTTTATGTCGATTTTGACACTATTTGGTATTTTGTTTTTTGTTAAATTAATAAAAACCTTATTTCTTCGTAGAAATAATCTAATCAACCCTAACATGTCATATTAACCTATAAAAGTATGTAATTCATTAAAAGTATCAAATTTTATTTATATGGATATTTATAATATCAATTATTTTAATCATTCATTAATAAGGTAATTACTGCATCATAATTGTTTCATAAATAAATGTAATTTTTAATTTCTAAAATTTATAAATAAAATAAAATAATGTAGTAAATCATTTTATCTTTCTTATGAATATTTATAGTCGAATTTAGCCTATGTATAACCCTTTATTTAAAATGATTTAGTTATTGAACATTGATTTTAACTCTTTTAACTCTTCTTTAAATAAAATAATACTATATGTCCTAATCTAATCCATGTGGACCAAAGGGGATCATATTTTATTCATAAGGTGTTTTTGGTCTAATTAAACTTATCCAATAGAAATAGGGATTGTGTTAGTGTAATTATGATATAATTCGTACCCTTAATTACCCTATTTACTTTTAACCATGGTAAATAAATTTTAAAA
This sequence comes from Viscum album, assembly GCA_963277665.1. Classification (NCBI taxonomy): domain Eukaryota; kingdom Viridiplantae; phylum Streptophyta; class Magnoliopsida; order Santalales; family Viscaceae; genus Viscum; species Viscum album. Next base: position 1,716,433,316 of record OY728142.1, on the reverse strand, counting down.
GTTACTATTCAACAAAAACTGTTTTAATCTTATTGAACCACATTTAACTTAATTATATTATCCTTGACTCTCGGTTTTTTGAAATTAAACTCACATAATCAGTAAAATTATGTTTTATACAAATTTGCAAATGCTCCTAGGAGGTGTGTAAAAGACGATAAATAGTTCGATAAAATTCTATATATATAAACATATTATAAAATGAAACCAGTGAATTAAGTTGAAAATCTATATGTATTATGTATCTATTTTGACCGAAAATAAATTAAAATAAATTAACTAATAATTTAAATGAAAATTCATTTTTAACCAAAAACACAATGTTTTTCACTATTAATAAATTTTTTTAAGCTTTCAGAAAAATACAAAAAAATCACCCTAAGATAATATCAATATTCAGAATCCAAAAATGAAGTCCACTTTGAAAGATAAAATTTATAAAATTTCAAAAAAAGGTATTAATATTCATAATGGTTAGTTTGATTGGTCGCGGTGTGTTTGAATCTCAAAGTTGCGCACAATGCAAGCTATTGCATTATTCAAAGGGAAACGTACAAGGGAAGCATGGGGTGTTACAAGGGTGGTTTAGTAGAAAAATTGGGATCTTGATTTAGGAAGACCAAGACTAGATAACATAACCCTAAGGTAGAATTTGAGGATAAGTTTAGAAGTACATCCTAGAATTTTGGTAAGGTTGAGGTTATGTGGGTATTCATAGAAATTCATATTGGTATAGATACTACAAGTGTACGTGGTTCTAGGACATAAGTACCTAGGGTTAATAAATCTAAATATATGTGTTGTGTTTGACTCAATGTAACATGGTATATTACAACAGGCCTTACTAAGAACATGGTTTGTCACTCATGGGTGATATTCTTTGAATAATTCACATTTTATTTACAAAACAATATAAATTATTTTGAAATTGAATATCCTAGGTTAAACCTAAGGATTTTTAGATTCAAGATAATGTGTCATGATTTGGAAATCCAATAAATGATATTATAGATAAACACAAAACCAAGGAAGGACCTATGAGGGAATAATTGGATGAAGTATTTATGTATTAGGGATGTATTGAAAGCCTTTGTTAAAATGATATTTAGTTATTAACCTTATTTCAAAGATGTTTAAAATATTTATTTTGGAAGTTATTTTAATTTTGTTTTAGAAAAAGAAAAAATGTATGCTAGGTAAAAACCAATCAAATCTAGTATTTCTATGGGGATTCAAACCATGAATAGAGAATAAAAAGGGTCTCACGCCAACCACTGACCTATGAAATGTCTCTGTTAATATGTCATTTTGATTTTTTGAAAATATTTATGAATAAATATTTATGATGAAACGGTAGTGTAACTTCAAAGGTTTAGATATTAATATATTAACCATATTAGTTATGAAAAAATAATTAGATACAAATAGTTAGGATTGTTACTCTTTTAAGGGCCTTATGATCCCTTAAAAGTGTAGTTTATTTTTTTAGGCACGAAAGGTAATTGTTTGATATCCATTTCTTGATGGAATGTATAAATTATAATTTTTTATAAGTACAACCAAATGATGTAATTATTGATATGAAATTAAAACATATGATATATATAAATTTCCTTATATTCTCATTTAGAAAAAGTATTTCTCAACATGAGGAAGGGATCTTAAAAAAATGTTGTCCTAATTCCTTAAATTTTGTGGTACCGATTGTCTCTTAAATTATCATTGATTTATGGATTTTATGAACAAAAATTTCTATTGATCACTAAATTATTTGTGATTTATGACTTAAATCAATCTTTATAAATATTTACACTTTTACACCAAGTACATGTCTCTACTTGCCACAAATTTTCTCTAACATAGAGACTAAGTTACATGTTAGTCCATGTGAACATTGTACATCCCATTCTCTATTTTCTAGAGGATTTCTTACAAACCCTTATCATAATTTAGGATTTCAAAATTTGGAAATATAAAAAAATATATCACAAATATCAAGTTTAAATTGTGAGGATGCAAATTAATTAAGGTGGGGAGAATGTAATGCCCCAAAATCTAAAGTAGGAACATTGTATTTGATAGAGTGTATGAAACACAACACCAAGTGCATAAGAGAATATAATATCACAAGAAAATATAATATACTTGTTATTTTAAATAAATAAAATATATTTTGTAGATTGTAATGAATGTAACACCAAATTAGTGTACATCACATGCAACACTGACTTTCTTCGATGGCTTGTGTTACATGCAATACTGAGTTTCACGGAATAACATTATATTATTAAAATATTATTATTTAATACAGTGATAAATTCTCTCCCTTAAATTATAATTTATGAATAACATTAACTAAAATTTTAAAATATATGGTTTTAAAAAATATAAAATTAATTCATTGGTTACAATGTAATTATAAATTTATATAAGAACCAATTGAATATAAAGTTTAAATTTTAATAAAAAAACTATTTTTATTTTTAAAAAATTATTTTAACCCAATAAATTAAAATAATTGGAATTAGTTAGTGAAATTAATGAAATATATTTAATATATATTCAAAATCATATTCTTGATTTCTATCCAATATATTCGACAGATATAATATTAAAAAACCCTCAATTTTCGCATGAAATACTATATTTTTATTAGGAAATTTGTACCACATTTTAATAGAATGATTTTTTAAATAATTATTATTTTGAAATTTTTTAGATTATATATGTCAAAATAAACATAATAATTGAAATATAAAAATAATAATTATTTTAAGGTATGTTTTTGTAATTTATCTGTGATGTTTCATTTTTAATGAATAATAGAAAATACTTTATTTTAGTTCAAAATTAACTTTTAATATAATTTATTTATAACAATAAATCTTATATAAAATTGGTTTTACTGTTTAATTGTATCATATTTTTATCAATTAATACAATTTTGTCATTTGAATTAATTTCACAATGAATTTGATTATAAAAACATAGAAAACATTCCAATATTTTTACATTAAAAACAATCATTGTCATCTCATATGAGGGATTAAATTAAAATTAATTTAATATAATTATGAGATTATAATATTAAAAAATATATTCCATATTTGGAATAGTGATAATTTATAATTTCTAATAAGGTCAACTTATATTTTTACCAAAAATAAATGTGAAAGTAACTAAAATTAATTATAACGATTTTGGTGAAATTATGCTTAATATGGGACTAATCCTTAAACTTAAGATCCAAAATGACATATCCAATTGTAATAAATTAATTTAATGGAGATATATAGAACATATAATCCCTTTTAATAAATTTTTTAAAATTAATGGATCCTCTCTTAATGGAAAAGCATTGGTAAAATTCGGTTTTCCAAAATTTACAAGAGACCCACTCCTCCTCCTCTATAAAAGGCCACTTATCCTCCCACTTCCTCCCACTTCTAAAGACACATTTTCTCAACCATGATATACCTAAATTTATCCTTAAAATCCCTCCCATAAACCCAGAATACTACCATTGTGAATATTGTCATCCATGGAAGCCTGTTATTTCAATCAAAAAGTAGTCATCCGATTAAGAGGTAACACATGTCTTTATGCTCGTTAGATTTATTTCCATTCTACACCCACTAATATCTTATTATTACATGATTATATAACAAAAAATTATCATAAATATACTAGGATTTATTATGCATTATTTTATACAAAATCTTACACACACATCCATGTAATGGGTAACTAACATACTGTTTATATGAATGGAAAACTACTTCCTCCTGAAGCGTTGATTTTTCATTCATCCTTTACTGCATATAATGGTGGTAATTATGATGGAAAATATATTCATATAAGATATATATGAAAATTATTTTTTATTTATTGTTATATAATTATTTTATAACAAACACCCTTATACATTCAATTTTTTTAAATACGATAACTTCGTTTGTGGAACGGGGGTCTATTACCTTCTAAAAGCAATGCGATTCATTCACAAGACACGTGGAATATATAAAAGATGGTTTCAATTAAAAAATGTGAAATAAAAAACATAAATATGATATTAATGACATAATTTCCTTTTAATAAACATAATTTACATATATATGTGTGTGTGTGTCATTTTCTTTATTCCCCTTTCATACACGAAAAAGTGATAATGTCTGTCATGGACGTGTGGACTACCACCAAATATACATGATGTGATTCCTATTAAATATTATTAATTATATATATATATATATATATTATTATATAACATGATATATATGATATAATGATCATTATTGAAAGATATAGTTTTACTTACCTTCTTCCAATAATGATCATTGAAAAATGGGAACATTACTCATGCGTGCGTACAACTTACCATCTCCATGATTGTAACATTGATTCATTTTTTCATAACCATATTTAATGATTGGTTTTAAATTTATAATTTATTTATAAATATAATAACAATATCATGATTATTATTCTTAAGATGTTATTCAATGACCACTTTTACCATAGTTTACCAACAAAAGATGTTTTTTGACACATAAACTGAATTTGGTCAAAACACCACACAAACATAATTTTTTAAATAGTTTTATATCATATGGTAATAAGTGAAATAAATGTTTTTATTTGAATGATAAATTTTCTCATAAAATTTAATAATTAACATATGTTTTTTATTCAACAATATAAAGTGACAAGAGACAAATCAGACGCAAGGTAAGGGGCTTTCAACTCATTCTTACATCCATGAGATAAATCTCATGTTCACCCCCTAATTTTGTTGGGGGTGTATATAATAAAATTTTTAATATACTATTTCGTTTATCCCTTTATATTGACATTATTTAAATCAATCATTTAATTTTATTTGTTCATGAGATCTATGATTGAGTTGTTTGAAGGTGGTATGTGACACTTTGGAATGTTTAAGGATTATTTTCTACAAGAGTAATTTTTCAAAAAATTAAATAGTATTTCAGTTTGAAGAAATTATATGACCATTTAAAAATAAAATAATTCATATTTCTATTCTATAATTATTTTTTACCTATTTCAATTATTAATACAATTTTCCCACTCTTTGGTACACAAAATGTTTTATAAAACCTTTCTAAGAAAACCAGACGTAAATTTTCTTTTTAGTCATAGAAACCTTGTTAATTCTAAAAAATTGTTTTATTAAAAGGTTTTCAAAATTTATTTTATCTTTTAAAAGATTATTTGTTTAATACATTTTTTTTCTATTACCAATGTCTCAAAAGGAATATTTATCTCGCTTTCGTCACAAGTCATTTTTCTACCCTTTTTACCGTACAAAAAGAGTATTCTTTTTAACTTGTATGAAATTCATGGAATTACCCACCATCATTTATATGAAGATTCATTACACATTTAAATGTTTTTTAAATAATTTGTTTCTTCCAAAATTGATTTTCAAGAAATGACTTTTCAAAAGGGTTTTAAGCGCAAAAGGATATTTTTCTCAAGAATGTTTTTGATAGATCTTTTTATAATATTAACATTCATCAATGACAATAACTATTTATTATAATCAGATTAGTAAATTTTGTACTGATACGAAGTTTAAACAATCTTTGGATGGTTTATATTTAATTTGGACCATTATATTATTCACATTCAATTCCTTGATTCCTTTTTCTCTCCTTGATATATTAAATTTCTGATGTCCATTTGACATTGAATTTATACTAAATATCCCTATCATTTTTCATGGATGTGACTACTTCATGAATAGTACACCATTTTTTATATGGTGTTTAACTTGAAAATTATTATATTATTTGGGGATGTATTGATGAATACATATGTTTTATTAAATATAGATATTTGATAAGGAAAAGTTTCTATTCTATTTGAGTAATGATTTTTGGAAGGTAAAGCATGGGTTGAGTCCCAATTAAGGGAATCCAGATGAGTTGGGGACCAGTAAATGAAATCCCCTCGATGCATCAGTAATCTCATAGGACAATATTAGGCGGGACAAACCCTACTTGTTTGTAACCAATATGTTATAATATTTCTTGAGAAAGGTCTTGGGAATAGATATATGGTTTTCCAAACCAAATCGGTTCGTAGATAGTATGTTATAAACCATATTGTGAAATGTATTTATGGTAATGGATCCATGTACCTAGGAAACATGGTGCTTAATAATTAAATATTTCTATAATACAGATTCAATTATTATTTATCCACGAGATTTGGCATCTACATATCTATGAAGTATTTCATTTTTAGTTCATTGATTTAATGGAATTTATTTAACTTTACATTTTTTGTATCCTAATATAGATATTTTAATGTCATATGTTTTAATTTACCTTTATATAGAGTTTATTCACTTCTATTTCATCCTATTGATTATTTTTCATGTGTGTTCAGTTATTCACCTTTCCCTATTGATTTATTCACATTGATTCATTTTTTCTTCCACTATACTGTACCCTTATCATTTGGAACACCCTTATTATGTTTCCATTACACAAAAATAAAATAATTGTACTATGATAGATATAAATCTATTTACTAGATGGATTAAAGTTATTATATAAATTTTTTAGAAAAATTTATGTCGTAATTAGTCAATTAATTTGTAATACAATAATCATGTACATATTTTTGTAATGACACAATGTTTTATCAATGGAAATTAAAATATTATAATTATTTCATATGGTATAAACACATAAAAAACACAATACAATATTTATAAATTATTAATGAATGAAATATGAAGTATTTCATGACGTTAAAAAACCAATAATAATGATATAATAACATGACCTTTGGATTAGTAATATGACCCTTATGAATAGTAAACTGGACAATGAAATAGTAACTTCATCTATGAATGTATAAATAAAACTTAATCATATTATAAATGGAAATATGATATAATTATATCATTGTAAAAGTAAATAAATATTTTAAAAATTATTAAGTAATTGTGGGTATTTTTGTAAGTCATAAATATGAAATTAAAATTTTAGGATTAATTTAATATTTTAAAAGATAATTTATTTTCATAAAATGTATTTATAAATTAGGATTTTAATGTCTTATGATTAGAAGACAATTTTATGAGACCTTAGTTAATTTTTCAAAGTGCTAAAAAATCTATTATATTTTTTAAAAATTGTATTTTCCAAGATAATGATGATTTAAATTAAAATTAATAGTTCTCATATTTATAATTTTTTCGTATAAAATATAATTTATTTATAAATATGTCAGCATGAAATATTTTTTGGTTATTTTTTTGGGTTTTTTCTGAAATACTTGATTTTTTAGTGAATTGTAAAATATGATAATTTATGATAAATGCTAAATACATGAATTATGGAGTCATTGGTGATGGAGTTATGATTTAAGCCTATTATCTATAACTCCCATTATTAATTTAATATATTTAGTCACATGCATCAATGATATTTCTTATCTTGAGAAATATAATAAAATAATGATTAAAATATTCAAAAAACACCCTCCTTATCTACTATAAATATACCCCCACCACCACTTCTCCTTAAACCTATGAATACTTTAAACCTATACAGAATATTCTAAAAAACCCTCCCAATCCCCTTCACCACAACCATGGGATTTTGGCTTTAATAAAAGGCCCAAACCAATCCCTTAATTAGGTTCTCCAGTAGAAGGAATCAAGAGGTAAAACCCTCTTCCATTTTGATTCAATATCTTTTCAAGTTATATTCTTTTATTTTTATCTCATCACCTACCCTAATCCATATGGCATGAATAATACATTATATTAAATATACTATTATTTTCTTTTCTATAAGAAATAATTCTTCATCAAATCTTTCCTCTTCTCCTTTTTATTTTAAGAATGAAAATATCATTTGTGAGGTTCCCATTTACCACCTTCGTGGTTGACGTGCTTTCATATTACAATTCCAACAACAAGGAAGGTCAGGGAAATAGTTTTAGATTTGAAATAAATTATAATATATGTATTATATCTAATTTAATATTCTATAAACATTTTGGACACATTATATTAATTTATGTATTAAAATGAGTTTGGTGAGATCAAAATATGCTAAATTTATATTAATGATTTTCATTAATTATTTATCTAATGAATAATCCTATAGAATGGAAAAAATACAATTTTAATATTCTATATGTTAATTAATAACATATAATCTTAGTTATGGAAACTATAGTCATTCTACATGATTTTCGAGACACATATACGAGTAAATCAAACATGAAAAATGAATAAATAAACACTCCTAAATGATGAAATTGAATCTCTTAACCTTTAAAAAATCTAATAAATGAATGTAATAAAGTTAGAATAAAAAAATACATTTATAATTGTTTTTTTAAATATATATCAATGAATCTAATTTGATTATCCAGGACAATAAGATCAAGTGAAGAACACATTCAGACTTAAGGTAAGGGATTATACATGAACCTCCATTATTCCTTCGGGTTATTCATTCTCTATTTTAACCTAAATAAAATTATATTTTGTTTTTATTTTAATAATCTAAATTTTATTTATATTTTCAAAAATCATGTATCATGATCTATTCATCCTTTTTTTCTTGGATATTCTTGTTTTTGAAAGGTTCCCTACTCGATTATTTCTGATAAGCATGACCGATTTAATTGAAAATTCCTAAATTCCTACCAATTTTCAATTTTCATCCATAATATATTTTAAGACTCCATTTTTTTAAATCACTCATTTTCTCATGAAAAACTACCTAGGTTCAAATCTTGTTTTATACAAAAATATTTACTTTCCCATTTTAAGGAATTTGGAAGGTTTTCTTTAAATCATACTAAAAGGTTTCATTTATAATGTTTCTTAAACTATATTTTCACTTCATTTTGACATAACATATCATGATATATTCCTATATTAGATTACTAATTTCCATTTAGGACTAAATTCCATATTTTCATGTACACCACTATGTTATTCCTTTTTATATGTTTTTTACGTAATTATGATACTAATTTCATTACATTTTTAACCATTATGTTTATGTTTGATTACTTATTTATAATTATTTATTTGGAAAGAATATTCCTTCAAAAGTTATGATGGGTGTGCCCGGATATCACCCCAATACCATGGATAATGTTTAGTCTCATGAGACATTATGTGCAACGGTATCAGTGGTAGCCTTAACTCATTATCCTCTACGTGAAATGTGACTTGAATTGTGCTAAATTTATGTTTTATATTTCTACCACATACCAAGGAGTACATGATTATATGATACCATTTTAATATTCCTCATGTTTTATAATTTCTAATTCCTTTATATTTCATTATGTTATTCCTTATAACCCACGTGAAAAGATTTATTTTATTGTTTATTCAATTACTGAGATTTCAGATCATCCATTTATTCTTGTTATCCACAGGTTATTCTATGAAGTTGTAAAGTTCAATTACGGGGGACTCAATGAAATGTTTTATTTAGTCCCAAAATTTTATTAAGTATAGATTACGTGGGTTATTATGAAAATACACCTCTTTCTGGATACTATAAGTGGATGTGGTTCTTGAATAAATGTACCTTAGAGTGAAAAATCTGACAAGGTGTTCTGGGTGTGACTTTGGGTAACCTGTTACATGACAATGAGCGTTACTGCGCACATGGATTGACACTCCCAGATGATATGATTTGGTTAATTCATAATCTCATTAGAAATCATTATTAAGGGAAAAAAGTAAATTATTATCATAATATATGTTAGGAAACATATCATGGATAACCAAAATTGAAATCTACGGAATCAAATGTAATGATATACAATTCTATTAAGAGATTATCCTATTTGGTTGAATGTTTTTAGGTTTATTAGCTACGTATTGAGTCCCCCGTAATTGAACTTTATTTTTATTATTTAATGATAAGAAATATAATAACATGTGACAAAAATTAATATGATAGGAAATAGGATGATTTCCCATATTATTTTCCAAATATGATGGAAATGGGTTGTCAAAATCTTGATAGTACTTTCTCACCAAGATATAGTAATGAATAATAACATGAATAATGTGTAATTTCATCATTCTCCAAGGAAAGATAAAATTTCCATAAAATACTTTGTGTACCAAAGGCATCCCATATTTAGTTGATATTCCTATAATCTCCTTGTAGAACAATGTATTAACTCCATTGAGAAGATATTCTCGACCCTCTAGTGCTCATAATAAGAATAAGTTGTGTAGGGAGTTTATTATTTTGATGGGAAAACAGATCAGTGGTGGACACATATTAAGAAAATAAATTCCAAGGAGGAAATTTATTCCATGGAATGGGAATATTAAAATAAAATATTTTTCAATGGACTAAGCTAAGTGTTGTCGGAGGAAATCAATAACAACCTCCATGGAAACAAGGACTTATCCTCTTACTACTTCTAATGTGGATTTAGACAATGATGTGGTGACATGTATTCTTTTTATTAATTCAAGAATAGATAATTTTCTACCTAATTCTGGTTTTATGCAATCTTTCATATCCTTCAAGTTTAGTTGAACTATTAAAACGCCACCTCAAAATTTGTTGGATATGTTATATGTTGGAACAACTAATGGGGAAATTATTACATCCCAAGTACATAACTCCTCTACAGTTAGTGTTTAGGAACCGTACCTCCAAAAAAAACTTATTATACTTCCTTTTCTAGAGTTTGAAGATATTTTGGGCATGGGTTAGCTATATTTATATAAAGACTAAATCAATTGTGATGAAAGTGTGATCACTATTCAATCACGAAGTATCCTACAAATAATTACATGTTTAATGATGGATATGAATCTTCTTAAGAATCATTATATTAGGTATGGTTTTTACTACCTTATGTGAAATAATATCTTACTGAAATGACTATAAAAATTGAGATGATCATTCTCAAAGATATGAAAATCATGAGGGATTTAACAGATGTATTCTATGAAGAGTTATATGGTTTTCCACCAGAAAGAGAAGTTGAGATCTCAATTAATGTTATTCTTGGATCTCTACCTATATCAAATACACATATATAATGGACATCGTGGAGATAGAAGATCTTATGAAGTAGTTAATGGAGAATTTCTACAAGGGTTTTATATGATCGAGGGCTTCACTATGGGTTTCACAAGTCCTCTTCATCAAGAAGAAGGATGGATCAATGCGCCTCTGCATCGATTATCATGAGCTCAATCAAATTATGATAAAGAACAATTATCCCCTTCCATAGATTGATGAATTGATCAATTAACTATATGGGGATTTTTATTTCTCTAAGGTTGAACTTCAGTCGAGATATGACCAATTAATGGGGAGGAAGGATGTAATTCCCAACACTACCTTTCTAATGAGGTATGGACACTATGAGTTCATAGAAATTCCCTTTGGACACATTAATTCTCTAGAAATATTCATGGATTTAATTAATTGATTGTTTATAGATTACCTTGACAAATTTATAATTGTTTTTATCGATAACATTCTAACATAATCCAAGGTAAAGGAGGAACATGAGGAGTTTTTGAATACTGTGCCTATAAAATTTAAAAGGGATAAAATATATGAAATGTATAGAAAATGTGAGTTTTGGATGAAAGAAGTGTCATTATTGGGGCATGTTATCACCTGAAATGGAAGATTTGTGGACCCTTCCAAGATAATTGAAATCTAAGAGTGGCCTATACCAATATCTCTAATAGAGATCCATAGAATTCTTGGTATTTTTGGGTGTTATCAATGATTTGTGAAGAAATTACCCTGATTTTCCAAAAAAATAACTATGCTAATTGAAACTGTAGTGATGTTTTGTTGGACTCAATAATGTGAGGAAATTTTTAAGGGGCTTAAAACGAGGCTTATCACTGAACCGGAGCTGATACTCTTGAAAAGTGGAGAAGTCTTTTTGGTATATAAGGATTCCTCAAAGAAATTTGTAGATGTGTAATAAGGTAAAATGATAAAGTGATGGCCAACAACTGAAAGTGGTTTAAAATTATTGAGAAAAACTATCCAACACATGACCAAGAGTTAGCTTCATTGATCATTACATTAAAAACATAGTGACAATATCTATAAGGGGAGAAGTGTGAGATATATATTGTTCACATGAATCTCTAATATATATTCACATAGAAGTAGATTAATATACAGTAACAAATATTGTTAGAGCTCATCGAGGTTTTTGAATTCTCAATCCACTACCATCCAGGTAAGAAAAATAAGGTAGAAGATACTATAAGTAGGAAAGATTCTACATCTTTACCAATGACGAGAATTGAGAAGGATCCAATATTTTATGACTTACAAATGATAGACACGGGAATCATTAGGGGAAGAACATCATCCATCCTTTATCAAATGATTTCTAAGACATCCCTTATAGATAAAATAAAGGATGCTCAAATAAAGGATGTAGAAATTCTGAAAATGGTGGAAGTTATATGAAATGGGAAATCCTCAAATTTCAAGGACGGTGAGGATGGAGTCATAAGATTTGGGTTCGGAATATGTGTACCATCCAATACAGAGATAAAGAAAGATCTTATGAATGTTGCACATAGCTCAACCTTCTATATTCACCCAAAGAGCACAAAGATGTATCGAGATATCCAGATGAACATTTTGTGGGATAATATGAGAAAAGAGATTGTTTAATATACACAAAATTGTCGAGTATGTTAACAAGTGAAAGATGGAAGGAAACATCCTAAAAGGATTATGAAACCATTACCAATAGAATCATTGAAATGGGTGAATATTAGCATTTTCTTTCTCAATATACATCCAAATATATCTAGAGGAAATAATGATATATGGGTTATTGTGGATCATCTTACAAATACTTCTCACTTTATCATATTTTGAGAGGACTTATCACTGGATCCACTTGCATGGATATAAATCGAAGAATTGGTAAGGCTTGATGAAGTACCACTATCTATTGTATCTCAAAAATATATGATATTAACCTACATGTTCTAGAAAAGTCACCAACATGCTGTAAGCACTGTGTTGAAATTCAGTCAAATCAATCATCCTCAAACTGATGGCCAATCTGAGTGGACTATTCAGATACTAGAATACATGTTGAGGGAATGTTCTATGTACTTCAAAGGAGGATGGGACCAACATATTCCACCTGTCAAATTCTACTACCACAATAGTTTCCACTCAAGCATCAAAATGGCTCCATATGATGTCTTGTATGGGAGAAGGTGCATAACACCGACATGATGGGATAATGTCAGTGAACGTAAGATGCTATGAACTAAAATGGTCAAATAAATGGTGGAGAAGGTAAAATCAATTCAGTAGCTTATTGAGGAAGAACAATATCGACAAAATAAATGTGTATTTAATCATTAATAAGGCCTAGAGTCTAAGTTGGGAGACATGGTATTCCTCTGCATATCTCCATGGAAGGGGATCCTATGATTTTGAAAGAAATGGAACCTATGTTCCAAGAACATACACCCCATTGATATCCTTGATCTCATTGAAGCTATGGCCTATCGACTACCACTTTCACCAACCATGTCTCAACTATATGATATATTCCATGTATCCCCTTTAAGTAAGTACATAACAAATCATTCACATGTACTTACTTCAAAGGTGTTATATTTAGAGAATAAATTTTATTATGAGGATAATCTAGTAATGATCTTGGATCGTATAGATAAATCTATATGCAATAATAATAATCATCTGGTCAAAGGACTATAGTTGAATGATAAGCATGAAGAGTAAATATGGGAAATAGAGGAAGCGATAAAGGAAAAGTACCCACATATGTTCTCACTATAGCATGTAAAATTAAATTTAGAGGGAAAAGTTTCATATGGGTAGAATAATGTAATGACCCAAAGTTTTATAAATGGGATTTCCCTTCTTATAATTAGTATTGGTTGGAGTAGAACTCTCAATAGGGGGTCAATTGAGTTCCTATAAAAATTTCTATTAAAAAAATTATTTTAATATCTCCTAAATTAAGAGGAAAATAGGAATGTTAATCAATGTAGTAAATTTATAATAGTTTGAGTATTTATTAATTTCTCATAAGATTTATTATTTATCAGATATACAAATATGATATATTGATATAACCGTTGAAACTAATTTATAGAATCAAATTAGTTATAAAAACAATCCAAGAATAACTATCAAAGTGAAACATAGTTTTTTAAAATATGAGTAAAAATAGAGAAACACTCAATTGTATACATAGAAGATTAAAACAAGTGGTTCATTCTCAAGGTGATAACTAATATACTACACTTGGTGATCATCTTCCACCAAGACAAATATATATAAATATTTTATCCACACTTTGGATTGGGGTTTACCCAACAATACACAAGAATATCTAGGTCACATGAGCTCTACCACAATTAAACGTTAGAAATATAAGAGTGAGGTCACACAAGACCTCTTCCATAGTTATACATGGGTGAAACAGGGTGTAAAAAAATATTTTTGTGAGGATATCTTGTATCCTCTAATTCAGTGCAGGAGATAGTGTGTGTTTACTAGATAGAAATACGACCACTAAAAAGATTAATAATACAGTATAAAATAGAGAGGAATATAGTTCTAAGGGATTAAAAATCCAATGAGTGTTGTTTCTATGCAGCTTTGGACTTCTAGGATGTAGAAGATTTGATGTTCAGGTCCTTGTCTAAAAACAGTTTCATGAAGATTTGTGTTTGGATTTTCAGTTCAGTGAGTTGTTGTTATCCTCTTCTCGGTGTTGTTGCGGGAAAGATGATTGATTTTTTGATCCAAAACAATACAACTATCAGAAAATAAGAGTTCTTCATGTCCTCTTTTGTGTGTTCTTGCATGCATGTATGTTCACTCTAACGTCTCGTTATGTCTCTTGTTCCCTCTCAAGCACCACCTTGTTTATTTATATTTACTGCTTGTTTTATGGATAAAAAGGAACATGACCCATTCACATCATACCTCATGATATTAGGTTTTGTGTCTATAAAAGGTCATTAAGTATGTTAAGGTCATTAAATGACTCAGATATAATTATTAGAATCAACTTTTAAATTTAATTGAAAAGTTTATCAAACTTTTTATGTAAGGAACGGTGTCACAATTGTAGTGAGTTAGGAATAGTTCCATATTCACGATTAGAAAAAAGTGGTGACATGGGACTGTGTCCTATTATAGTGTCTTTATATGGTGTCACGACAATGGTATCCTATCCTTCATCAGTTATGGAATCAGTAGCATGGTCACAGTGTCTAGTCCTTTTGGAATTCTGAAACTTGTAGCATGGCCACAGTTTCCGGTCCTCTGCAAATTTAGAAATAGATAGCACTGTTACAGTGTTAGGGAAATGGTTTGACTGACTTTTCTGGTTTCAAGATGAAATGGTGAGACCATTTCAGCATAGAAATAGCATCTCATACTTAATCAAATATCTAAAATATATCTAAAGAGGAAATACACATTGAATAGATTAAGGTTAAACATAATCAAAATAAAACATAACAGAACAATAGTAATCATGATTTATAATATTAAAAATGATTTACATGATTTACATGATTTACATGATTAATGAGAATTAAATCAAGAGGATTCCAATAATCTACCCCTTTTTTATGACAAAAAATCATGGTATTTACAAGGAATTCATTTTATAAAGGACTAAATAGTGTCCTTATCATATCGAAGAAATTATGAGAGAGAAAGACAAAAACTAAATAAAATTGATGATAGTATTTGAGCATATATGTAAAAATTGTGTTTCTCCCTTTAGAAAAATTCAATCTCTTCTCCCCCTTTATGATTATCAAAAACAGAGTAAGAAAACAAACACTAAATGAAACCATCAAGTGAATAAGAGTTATCATAACACATTTCATTAAAAAAATGATAAAGTATAGTACAATCAAAAAATTAGAATACATCACTGCCCTATCAAAAAATTATCCTTATGTTCTCTTTAGATTTTGCATCCTTCCCAGTATCCTTGTTAGAGACAATAGAAGTAATAGCAAGAGGTTCATAAGTGGAGGTGGTAGATGAAGTAGTAATGGATGGTAATGGAACTCCTTCAATGATAGAAGGGGAAAGGGTTAGCTTGGTGGAATACTGAGGCAATGTTTTCTCAACAATAACAAGTCTGATCTGGCTCAGTGCCTAAGAAATAGACATTTTAGTAGGGGAAAATGAGGTGGAGGAAGAAGTATAGGTGGAATGAGGTAAACCAGTTATCAAAGAATCCACTACAAAACTCATGATGGCTGAGCTCTGAACATGCTAATAAGGCTTGTTCATAATGTTAAAATCTATGATTATTTCACCACCATTCTGTATGGACTTTTAAAATTCATCTTTATTTTCCATAAACTTATCAAAAGTAGGTGTGAAGTCATTTATCTTTTTTACTTGATTTTTGAAAACATGGGTTACAAGAGGTAACATTAAATTCCCCACAAGATACTAAAAATTAATGGTAAACTCTTGCTAACAATAGATCCTATTTATATAGTAGTCCATTTTCTTAGAGATTTCTTCTTGAGAATTAGTGGAAATTTTTGAGTGAACTCTAACCAAGTCTAGTACATGGTCACTATTCTTAATTATTGTAGAGAGAATATCTTGATCAATACCACTCAACACAAACTAGAGTTATTCTCTAAATTAAAATACGATCATTCCACTTTCCAAAGGAGGAGATGACTGAATAGAAGTAGATGGAGCAGAAACAACTAAAGTGAGAGGATTATGCTGTTTCAGAATAGTCAGTAAACCTCCTTTATACTCAGTGCGTAGATTATTGATTCCCATGAAAAACACATGCATCTCATTTTCTATTTTAGTGTTATTCTCAACAACCTTTTCATACATAGTAATCATGTTAGGATTAATCATTAATTCTACATTATTTGATATCTTATCAGCATCATCCTCACTCATATGATTAATAGGGGCTTGATCAACTTGCAAGTCTATCCTAATTTCCTTAACCATATATTTTAAAGATTTCACCTCATCACTCAAATATCTGCTTTCAAACCCGACTTCCTAAATCTCATGAAGCATCTTGTTTTGGATTGCCACATAATTTTCTCCAAAAGAAATGGAACATCCCATTCAATGATATTGGTTATAGGAGCATTTCGATACTTCATGAGCTTCTCAAAACTAGACAAAAAATTTTCTCCCAACTATTTTAAATCAAAATTATTTACATAAATAAGAGTTTCTTGAGTAGGTTTAGAAGTAGGAAATAAAACTAATTCTGGTTCCATAGTATATATTACTTAGAAAACACAACTACATAGAATGGATTCAGATAAAACACGGTTAAAATATCTAATCCATAAACATAGATTTCATGATACTGATCAATATAAAAATAACTAGGAAAATTATACTAGGTATACACATTAATTGATTTGATTGGATTTGGAACTTGAATTATTTCCAAGATGGGGTTTTTATCCACCTCAACTGAAAAATATCTTGAATAACTAAGAGACCAAATTTCTTAACAAGTTTCTAGACCCTTTACTCTATCTGATTCAACCACATCTCTAGATAATTCAAAAGCATTATTTATTATTTTATCAGTAGATAAAATCACTTATGATTCTACATTTACTTTTGTATGTTCCTCAGTAGAAACATTCTCTTCCATAGTATCATTTTCTTCATCAACATCATTAATCTTATCAACAACTTCACTTTATTTCCTAGAATATTCATCACCTTTAGAGAGAGGATATGTTTTAGAGGTAAGTCTTTGAAAAGTTTCTTATATTATCCCATAATTTCTTCACTTTCATGAGTATATTTTTATCCTCTAGTTCTATTAATATATATTACTTCATATAAGTATTATACAATATAATCCAATTCTAAACAAGGATTAGATACATCATTATGTCTAAAAGAATTATTAATAAGATTAAAATCCTCATAAAGTCTATCATTATCTTCAACCAGTGATATCTTCCATGGATTCAAATTGATCTACATTTGTCTGAATATATCCTTAGATATACAAAAATCATATTCTTCAACCACTTATTCATTCATAGCAATAACACATTTTTCTATTAGAATATTAGGGACAAACCTTGATAAAAATAAATAGGTTGGATTTGATGTTTTTTTAATAATATCACATATGTGAAGGATAATGCACTTACACAAATTAATCTTATGACCAGTCTTTTGAAGATGTATCAAAAACAATCTTGAAACATTATAGTGGAAAATTATTCTTTCTATGGACAGATTGGATGTTGAATAAGCATGAACGACAACCCAGTCTCTCCATTCAGTTAAGTAGTGATATGTCTTATTTTCTTTTTTATTTCCATTCAAACTACCCAGAGCCTCTTCTATGACAAAAAAAAATTGTTGGAGGAGGACCTCTTTGATAGTCCTCATAAATTCATTCATGTATTATTTTTAGGTAGGAAACTCACAACCTTTAAGAAAAGGTACTTCTCAGTCCATTCACCCAACTTCTAACCACCACATCATATTTAGTGTTGAAGGTGAACTGAACATACTGATAAAATTTGAAAACCCACAATGGATAGATATGACATTTTTCTATTGTAAACCACTATAACCATTGTTGTTCTTCCAGGTCTTTTAGAATAATCTACATACATGAAAAGAGACACATCACACATATTTTTTTCACTGGAATGAATATTCGATCCTCGGGACCTAGGTTTAGCGGTTTATCAGGCACGGTAATTGGAGCCTTTTTCTATTTAATTGAAGACTGATGCTTCCTATGAGATGATGAAGATGGGTGCTTCATCATGTCGATTCTACATGGGCTCAATAAATATGAGGATTTCAAGAGAAATAAGATTGGCTTCAGGAGTAGAGAGTACGAGTGAAGAGAAATTTGAAGTGATCATGTTTTATCATTTAGGGAGTTCAAATGTCACAAAAGACTAAAAAAATGTTTAAAAAATAAAATAATCAATAAAATGATATGGGAAAAATTATTGTAAAAATATAATTCCGAGTCATAATGGTGAGATGGGAAGAAGTATTCATAGTGTCAATGTAGAGACCCAAAGATTGACGTACATGGACATTCAATTACATTTGTAGAATACTTAATACATAACAAAAATAGACACCAAATGACCGTAATAGTTTAGTATCTTTGGAAACTTGTAATATAAACTTCTAATCATGGTGAAAGATCTTCAACATCTCCTATAACGATCTTCCCCCGTTTGTTTCCTTACATAAAACCTTTCTTTATTTCCTGGGGAAAACAAAACATAAAAAGGGTGAGCACAAATGCTCAGTAAGGGCAAACATAGAGAACATAAAACAATCCATAAACATTTGAAAGAAAAAACTTGAAAATGATATTTAAACATCAAAATCTTGAGCAAAGGAATAAATCGTGGAAGTAAGTAAGGAATATATCATAATGGAACATCAACCATGATAAAATATAATGGGAATAAAACATGTAATTGTGGTAACCATTCTGCACATGTTATGATTTCCATAGTATCCAAGGCATTGCTGCCAGGACCATCTTAGTGGACAAAGTCCCTTTCTGAATCGAGTTCACTCCTTGTTTCAGTCCTGTAACACTGAAACGGATTAACATACCATTCCAGGTATGTATATCTCATGAGATATAAATCTTTACCCAATGCATCAGAGGGAGATATATGTCCCACCCATCTCATAATGAAATCATTCTTACGTGTTCCATAACATAAACATTCATCATTCATCATTACCCAAAGAATAAAATGGGTGTCATAAACATCATCCCATAATAACATAATCCATATAAAAGAAATGGATATCATTTCATCATAAGAAAAGTGAAATAATCTAAATCACAGAGACATTATACTTGAAACATACACATATGAAATAATTCCATCTTATATGGAAAATGGTTTTGATAAAACACTTGAAATGAATTCTTGAGGAAAATATCCTTTCTTATTCAAAATGATTTTCTTTTCACAAAATGCCATGATATTTTAAAAGAAAAGTATTTTGATGAAAATATTCATGAAATATTTTAGAGTAAGATTCATGAAAGTAAGGCGTTATAAAACCGTAAAAATCCGTTCATTCCATACAAGTTAAAAAAAACATTCTTCTCGTACTTTTTCCAGAAAAGTCAAAAAGTACCTCGTAAAAGAAAGATTCCTTACATAAAATATAGTAAAAGTCAAAAATGGGTAAAAAGGAAATTAAACATACATGAAACCAGTTTTAGAAAATTGGGGCATGGATGATAAATATAACCTCAGTAAATACTTACATATAAGAAATCTCGGATAGAAAACAATTGAGATTGCAACATTATCCCTTACCTTATGTCCGATATGCTTTGTATGTATCCAAAACTCCTGTATAATGATTTAAATAATGTCATTGAATTATTAAAGAATCATATTAATTGTTATTATATCATATATGGTTCACTTAGGTTTTTATATTACATGTTCATTTGTCAATTCCATGTTAAAGTAGCGTTTTGGGTAAAATTGTTTCATTTATCGTACGTGTTTGGACTTGTTTTTGTTGATATTATTATTAGTTATATCATGATTTACTTAATTCCATAATGTATAACATGATTTATATATCATATATATTCAGTATATATATATAATAGATAGATAAATGAAATAAAACACACTGTTCATGGAGACGGTAGGCTGTACGTACACATGAACACTGTTTTCCTTTGTTTATTGACTTGAATGGAAGTAAGTAGATGACATATATATATAAATAAATAAATTAGCTTCATTATGTAATATATTTCATTATTATTCATTATATATACTTTATAATCATTCATGAATGGTTAACATGGAGAATGAATCTCATCACATCGTGGAGACGGTAGTCCGTACGTACGCACGAGCGATGATATCATTCCCATGATCGTGGAATTGTATTGAAGTGTATATATAATATTTCAGAATAAATATAAATTTAAAATAATCATATATAGATATTTATTTACACCATTATACCCATCCAATTAAGGTGGTGGTCGAAAACATTTTACACCACGACATGGAGACGGTATTCCGTACGTACGCACGCGCGGTGATTTCATTATCTGTAGGATGGATAGAAGGTGAAATAAGGTTTTTTCATATTTATAATAACATATCAGTATATAAATAATAATGATGTTATTAGTTTATAATGAGACAAATAAATAAGAAGAAGTAGAATAAGAAAGAAACTTGAGAGAATCGGAAGAAGAGATTACCTCTTCTTCGACACACCTCCTTTAAGCCTTCTCTTAAGGAAGTAGAGTTGGTCTTTTGAGAAGACCATAAGATCCATAATGTTTCTAGGAAAGTGGAGAAGAGTAATGGGCAATGTTTGGACAATATTAAAGGATCAAAAGGGTGTGAAGAGAAGTGGGAAGGGGTTCCCTTTTTATCAGGGACGAGAGGGGCACCTTTGGAAATATTAAAAATATTAATTTATAATAAATATAACCCCACTTAAAAACCTCCAAAAATGACTCATATTTGAATATTGGATGAGATAGGGTTTTAATCTCATCAACCAACAAAATTTAGACATGTATGAACTTTATTTTAAACATTATCAACTTGATTTATCCATATTTAATCTATTAAATTTTATTTGTGGTAATTAGATTCTAAATTTTAAATTGTTATAAATAATTACTTATGTGATGTGAATTATCCATAATTAGATAATTTATGACATTTTAGACTATATAAATTTCAATTTATAATTTTTAAATAATTTTGTGATTTTTAAACAATTTAATAATATGTTATTTTTATAAAATAACAATAGTGTCAATTTTCACACTATTCATTTATTTGAATTTAAATTAAATCCACACAAAGTATATATTGAAACTAAAATATTCAATAGGTTCCTAACATGTCATAGTACTCTATAAAATTAGTGGAGAAATTTAAATAGTTCATATATTATTTATTTTACTATTTGTAAAACCATTTATTTGATATTTCTCTTAATAAAATAATTACTACAAAATTTTTGTATAATTATTAAATATACTTATTTGTTGCATAAAAATTAAAAATAAAATATTAGTATGAATATAAATCTTATATATTTTATAATAATACATTTATTCGTATTTATCTTCTAAAAACCCAAATTTTAAAATGTTATATTGATTAAATTATGAAGGCGACAACTTTGACATCATATAAAATAAAATAATATAAGTGTCATAATCACTTTTATAAGACTCAAAAACGGTCGTATATTCGGTAATTGAATTATTATGGTGTATAAATACACTTCCAATAAGTTTTGGTCAGGTTTTTGAGCCCTTTAATATGTATTAATATTTCAATAAAACCAATATTATTGATTTTTTTACTAAATAAATAATTTCTGTATCATTAATGTATAAACTAATAAGGTAAATAAATAACTCTTAAAAATTACAAATAAATTACGTTGATAAAGAAACAAAAATTAGCTTCTAAATGAGTATTTATAACTGAATTCATATTCTATATAACTTGATATTAAAAATACTTTAATTATTAAAGTTTGAGTGAGACATATTTCAATTTCCTTTAAATAAAATAAACTAAAGGTCTTAATCACCTCTAAGTGGGTTCTAATGGATTCCATTTTGACCCAAATATGACTTTGGACGAAATATAATCATCCAATTGTATTAAGGAAAGTGTTAGGGTAATTTTATAATATTATATTTACCCTTAATTATTCGATTTACCTTTTACTATGGTAAATAAAATTTACCGTAGTTACTATTCATAATGCCCAAAAATAAAAATTAGTCTATTAATATAATTTAACCCAATGATTCTAAATATGAAATCCATTTTTTCAAATTCAATACACTGAAGTTTCAGAAATTAAATTAATATTAATCCTGTTGTTGAAAGAAAACAGGTTTTGTAATTTAAAACATTGCAAAAGATTGAAATGATTTTACCTAAGAATTCAATGTAAAATCAATGCTAATGACATAAATTATATTAAATGGTAAAAATATATTCTATTTATATTTTAAAACCATTCAATCTGATAATTTAACCATATAAATTATTGCGATGGAAAAAGTTGTTTTTAATTAAAATATAGCGTGTTTTTACTATTCATTAAAATATGAAAGTTATTAGAATAATATGAGAATTTTATCCAAAGTAAATTTTTATATAGTAATCACAAATAAGAATTTTATTTTGTCAAATTAAACTTATAAACATGTTAAAAACTCTATTTAATGTGGGTGCGCCATCAAAAGGCGGCAAAACTGCATTTGTTGAAAAATACTTATTTTACCCGAATAATTTATTTTGTTCACATAACATGTTTTAAAAAATGTGTAAGATGAATTATAATGTTATAAAATTAAAAATGTAGATAATAGTATTCATAACATCTAGCCATAATAATAATATAACAATATATCATTGTTTAGTGAAACCCGGTATTGCGTACCACACACGCTATCGAGGAAGGTCGCGATTATGTGTAATGCAAGCCAGGTCAGGGTTGCGTGTAGTGAAATCTCCCTTTCGTGTTTCATATAACATAATTCAAAACTTAT
The DNA here is from genome assembly GCA_963277665.1 of Viscum album. Lineage (NCBI taxonomy): Eukaryota > Viridiplantae > Streptophyta > Magnoliopsida > Santalales > Viscaceae > Viscum > Viscum album. Next base: position 1,716,409,667 of record OY728142.1, on the reverse strand, counting down.
TTCATTTATACATTAAACAAAATCTATACTTATTATTGCGTAGAATAATTTCTACAAAATGAACTTGAAATTTTGTGTAACACGATCCAAGAATAGTGTTGCGTATACTACAAGCTAATACAGTGTCACGTATAGCGCAAGATAATCTTGGTGTATAGTAAAGTAGAAGATATTAAAGAGATTAAAAAGAATATATCATATAAAATCTCGGGGTGTAACATTCTACCCCCCTGAAAATAAATTTCACCCCCAAAATTCGTCTGAGTTATAAATGGTTTACTACTCGAATGTTTTAATAGAAACCCACATCGTAAAAAGGAATAAAAAAACCTCATTTTAAAAAGTGAAGTATGAAACATATTTGTTACCCAAATTGACTCATCACTGGGTTTCCACATAGGAGAACATATGTGAAAATATAGATATGGAAGATAAATCTAACCATCAAGTTCTGATGAAGAGTGGTAGAGAACATTGCTTTGATAAAGCCAACAGTCACAAAGCCGTAAATTTGTGATGATCTAAGGTACCATCTGGTTCATCGGATATAAGGGCATTAGGAAAAAATTTTTTTTGTATTCAGGATCATTTCTCTAAAGTCGAATAATTGTTGAAAAAGAAATACTTACTTGGTTTTGGTACAATATCACCGTTGGTCGTTCCTTGGAAAATTTACACTTCATATCTTAAAGAATTGAAGTTGAATTTGTCATTCGTGAAGTGTTAGCAGATCATGTGATAGAATGATAGGTCATTCCATCTGTCTCAAACAAACGGTTAGAAAAAGTTCTCAAATATACATAAGTCCATCTATAGTGATATTAATCATATATGGACTTATACTTTATATATCATACTTTTTAATATAATAAAACTACTCTCTACTAACTAGGGACTTCCTGTAGGCCAGTGGTAGGCGATAGAGGCCTGTCGCATTTCGGTTTTGGGTTCTGATTCCCACAGCCTTGTCCGACCCGACAGGTTGTCTCTTGTCTTGCAGGTTATCACTTTTTCTAAAACTATATTATAATAACATTCCTGCAATAATATTGAAAAAAATTCCTAGCCTTAAACTATACTATCTGATGACTGAAATAACCCTTTCCAATCTTTAGACTTATCCAAAATACATCTGTCCAATCTCATAGTATACAGAAAATGATTACTGGAAAGGTCACATAACAAGAGCATGAATAACATCATTTTATCACACGATATATCCTGTTGGTCACATTCCAAACATGTGAATTCCTTAATCATGTGTTATATTTAAATATAAATTACCATAGAACCTTAGTGAAAACATGAATTCATTCAAAAGGTAACTCTTTCCACATACCAAAATCCCAAAATTTCTATATACTCAAACCATGATATAAATTTTTCCTTTAATCGGTCATGAGTTCATTACATTTTCTCTCTATCCCTTCATTATGCGCTTATCATCTGCTTTCCAAAAATATTTCAATCACTTTTCATGGTTACCGGTACCATATTCTTATAGAAAACCACAATGGACCAATACATAAATATTCCAATATTCCACGATACTATATACAACATTATTTTGGAATCCCATTACATAAAAACATAATCATTCCACCACATCGTTGTCATATTCAAAATCGCCAGTAGTGATTGCATGTGACTTCCCTTCATCCTTTGCCTTAAGTGGTTGGTCATGTCGATCATCACTAACCCTTGTATTAGATCATTTATTAGCATAATTCCCCATTTCCTTGCACTTGAAGCATTGAAGTGTTGGTGGAGAGTTCTCTATAGTCTTTTCTCTATTCACATCATTAGAAACCTTTTTCCCATTACTTGGACAATAAACTACTCGATGACCTTCTTTTCCACACTTAAAACATTTTATAGTACCTTTTAGGCAATCTCCACCATGCTTCTTTCCACACATTGAGCATAAAGAAACATTTATCTTCATTTCACCATTATTCTGAGATTTCTCCTTGAACTCCATTTTTTGTCTCTTGTCAAAACCATGAGATGGATATGTAACACCAATTTATAGTTCTACCTTGATCGCACAACACACAATTTCTTCATTGCTACTAAAATCTCTTATAGCTAATTCCCATCAAATACTTGGTTTTAATCCACTGAAGAATCGATCAACTTTACTTTCAATTTGGATAATAAATCCAGATGCATACCTTGAAATCCTTGTAAAATTCACCTCATATATATCAAAAGATTCATCATAATTTTTCTTAAGCTCAAGGAAATCCTTTTCCATCTTTGTTCGAAGAATACGAGGGAAGTACTTATTTAAAAATAAGTTCTATAACTCATCCCATTCCATGGATTCAATTTCATCTTGGGGCATTGTATTCTTAATTAGAGTCCACCACTGGTCTGCTCCACCTTCTAAATGGTAAACATCCAAAATGACTTTTTCATGCTATGAACAGCGAAGTATGGAAAATATCTTTTTAATGGTACTAATCTATTGTTCATCAATAATTGGATCAGAAGAGCCACTGAAAGAAGGTGGACGTTTCCTCATGAAGGACTCAGTAGAATATTGTTCTCTTCCTTGCACATTTGGAAGTCCAGAATGATTCATAGCTTGTGTGAGTATAACAATAAGATTTTGTACTCCATCTCCCATCACATTTGGTTTTTCATGAGGACAATCATTGCATTGTGCATTACATTGATCAACACGGTTCCTTCGGGTTCTATCCATCGTCTAAAACCCAAAAAGAATAGCGTGAGAGGAAAAAATCAAGCTAGGGAAAACAACATAATAAAGGGGGAGTACCTTCAATGTCTAATATCTTAGGTTTAATTCTATGATTGTTACATAAATTATAGGATTATAACCTATACTTATACTTATCCTTATGGACATCCCTAGACATACCTTAGAAATATCTTTAGGGATCTCACTAAAGTTTTCGCATCCTAGTTTCCAAAGGTGAAATAAACATTTCCTCTGATACCAACTGTAGAGACCCAAAGATTGACGACATGGACATTACATTACATTTGTGGAATACTTAATACATAACAAAAATAGACACCAAAGGACCGTTATAGTTTAGTATCTTTGGAAACTAGGAATATAAACTTATAATCATGTTGAAAGATCTTCAATATCTCCCATAACGATCTTCCACTTTTTGTTTCCTTACCTAAAACCTTTCTTTATTTCCTGGGGAAAATAAAACATAAAAAGGGTGGGCTCAAATGCTCAGTATGGGAAAAAATAGAGAACATAAAACAATCCATAAACATTTGAAAGAAAAAACTTGATCGTGAAATTTAAACATCAAAATCTTGAGCAAAGACATAAATCGTGGAAGTACGTAAGACATATATCATAATGGAACATCAACCATGATAAAATATAATGGGAATAAAACATGTAATTGTGGAAACCATTCATAACATGTTATGATTTTTATAGTAGACAAGGAATTGCTGCCAAGACCATCTTAATGGACAAATACCCTTTCTGAATCGAGTTCACTCCTCGTTTCAGTCCTGTAACACTGAACCAGATTAACTCACCGTTCCAGCCATGTCTATCTCATGAGATATAAATCTTTACCCAATGCATTGGAGGGAGATATGTGTCCCACCCATCTCATAATTATATCATTCTTACATGTGCCACAACATAAACATACATCATTCATCATAACCCAAAGAATAAAAGGGGTGTCATAAACATCATCCCATCATAACATAATCCATATAAATTAAATGGATATCATTTCATCATAAGAAAAGTGAAATCATGTAAATCATAGAAACATTATACTTGAAACATATGCATATGAAATAATTCCATCTTATATGGAAATTTGTTTTGATAAAACACATGAAATGAATTCTTGAGGAAAATATCCTTTCTTATTCAAAATCATTTTCTTTTCACAAAATTCCATGAAATTTTAAAAGAAAAGGATTCTTTTGAAAATAGTCCTGAAATATTATAGAGTAAGCTTCATGAAAATAAGGCATTATAAAACCGTAAAAATCCATTCATGCCATATAAGTTAAAAACCCTTCTTCTCGTACTTTTTCCGGAAAAGTCAAAAATTACCTCGTAAAAGAAAGATTCCTTACATACCATATAGTACAAGTCAAAAATGGGTAAAAAGGACTTTAATCATACATGAAACCATTTTTAGAAAATTGGGGCATGTATGATAAATATTACCCCGGTAAATACTTATGTATGAGCAATCTCAGATTGAAAACAATTGAGATTGCAACATTATCCCTTACCTTATGTCCGATATGCTTCGTATGTATCTGAACCTCCTGTATAATGATTTAAATAATTTCATTTACTTATTAAAGAATCATATTAATTGTTATTATATCATATATGGTTCACTTAGGTATGTATATTACATGTTCATTCGTCAATTCCATGTTAAAGTAGCGTTTTGGGTAAAATTGTTTGATTTATCGTACGTGTTTGGACTTGTTGTTCTTGATATTATTATTAATTATATCATGATTTACTTAATTCGAGAATTTAAAACATGATTTATATATCATATATATTCGATATATAGATATATATATAATAGATAGATAAATGAAATAAAACACACTGTTCATGGAGACGGTAGGCCGTACATACTCATGAACGCTGTTTTCCATTCTTTATTGAATTGAATGGAAGTAAGTAGATGAAATATATATATACATAAATAAAGTAGAATAACTATGTCATATATTTCATTATTATTCATTATATATACTTTATAATCATTCATGAATGGTTAACATGGAGAATGAATCTCATCGCATCGTGGAGACGGTAGTCCGTACGTACGCACGAGCGATGATATCATTCCCATGATCGTGGAATTGTATTGAAGTGTATATATAATATTTCAGAATAAATATCAATTTAAAATAATCATATATAGATATTTATTTACACCATTATACCCATCCAATTAAGGTGGTGGTCAAAAACATTTTACACCACGGCGTGGAGAGAACCAGAAGAAGAGATTACCTCTTCTTCGATGCACCTCCTTTAAGCCTTCTATTAAGGAAGTAGAGTCGGTCTTTTTAGAAGACAAGAACCTCCAGAATTTTTCTATGGAAGTGGAGAAGAGGAATGTGCAAGGGTTGGCCGAGCTTCAAGGATCAAAAGGGTGTGAAGAGAAGTGGGAAGGGGTTCCCTTTTTATAAGGGAGGAGAGGTCCACCTTTGGAAATCTTAAAAATATTATTTTATAATAAATCTATCCCCACATAAAAAACACCAAAAATGACTCATATTAGAATATTAGATGATATAGGGTTGTAATCTAATAATCGAAAAAAATTTAGACGTATAGGAATTTTTTTTAAACATTATCAACTTGATTTATCCTTATTTAATCTATTAAATATTATTTGTGGTAATAAGATTCTAAATTTTAAATTGTTATAATTAATTACTTATGTGCTGTGAATTATCCATAATTAGATAATTTATGAAATTTTAGACTATATAAATTTCAATTTATAATTTTTAAATATTTTTGTTATTTTTAAAAAATTTAATAATATGTTATTTTTATAAAATAACAATAGTGTCAATTTTGACACTATTCATTTATTTGAATTTAAATCAAATCCAAACAAATGATGTATTCTAACTAAAATATTTAATAGGTTCCTAACACTTCATAGTAATCTATAAAATTAGTGGAGTACATTAAATAGTTCATATAATATTTATTTTACTATTTGTAAAACCATTTATTTGATATTTCTCTTAATAAAATGATTATTACAACATTTTTGTATAATTATTAAATATACTTATTTGTGGCATAAAAATTAAAAATAAAATACTAGGATGAAGATAAATATTATATCTTTCATAATAATACATTTAGTCAGATTTATCTTCTAAAACACCCAAATTGTAAAATGTAATATTTTTTAAATTTTGAAGGTGACAACTTTGACATCATATAATACAAAATAATATAAGTGTCATAATCACTTTTACAAGACTCCAAACAGTCATATATTCGGTAAGTGAATTATTATGGTGTATATATACACTACCAATAAGTTTGTTTCAGGTTTGTGATCCCTTTAATATGTATTACTATTTCAATAAATACAATATTATTGATTTTTTAATAAATAAATAATTTCTGCATCATTAATGTATAAACTAATAAGGTAATTAAATAACTATTAAAAATTACAAATAAATTACCATGATAAAGAAAAACATTTTATCTTCCAAATGAGTATTTATAATCGATTTTATATTCTGTATAACCATATATTAAAAATACCTTAATTATTAATGTTTGAGTGAGACATATTTCACTTTCCTTTAAATAAAATAAACTAAAGGTCTTAATCACCTCCAAGAGGGTTTTAATGGGTTCTATTTCAACCCAAATATGTTTTATGATGAAATTTAATCATCCAATTATATTAATACAAGTGTTAGGGTAATTTTATAATATTATATTTACCCTTAATTACCCGATTTACCTTTTACCATGGTAAATAAAATTTACCGCAGTTACTATTCATAATGCCCAAAAATAAAAAGTAGTATATTAATATAATTTGGACCCACTGTTTGAAAATATAGAATACATTTTTCCAAATTCAATACACAGAAGTTGCAGAAATTAAATTAAAATTAATCTCATTGTCGAAAGAAAACATGTTTTTTGTTTAAAACATTGCAAAAGATTGAAATGATTTTACCTATGAATTCAATGTAAAATCAATGATAATGACATAAATTATATTAAATGGTAAAAATATATTCTATTTATACTTTAAAACCATTCAATATTATAATTTAACCATATAAATTATTATGATGAAAAAGTTGTTTTTAATTAAAATATAGCGTGTTTTTACTATTCATTAAAGTATGAATGTTATCAGAATAATATGAGAATATTATCCAAAGTAAATTTTTATATCTTAATCACAAAGAAGAATTTTATTTTTTCAAATTAAACTTATAAACATGTGAAAAACTAAATTTAATTTGGGTGCGCCATCAAAAGGTCGCAAAATTTCATTTTTTGAAAAATACTTATTTTACCCGAAATTATTTTTGTTCACATAACATGTTTTAGAAAATGTGTAAGATGAATAATAAGGTTATAAAATTTAAAATGTAGCTAATACTATTCATAACGGCTATTCCATAATAATATAATAACAATATTTCGTTGTTTAGTGAAACCCGATATTATGTACAACACATGCTATCGAGGAAGGTCGTGATTGCATGTAATGTAAGCCAGGTCAGGGTTGCGTATAGTGAAATCTCCCTTTGGTGTTTGATATAACATAATTCAAAGATTATTTCATTTATACATTAAACAAAATCTATACATAATGTTGCGTACAATAAATTCTACAAAACGAACTTGAAATTGTGTGTAACACGAGCCAACAATAGTGTTGCATATACTGCAAGCTAATATGATGTCGCGTATAGCGTAAGATAATCATGGTGTAGCGTACAGTAGAAGATATTAAATAGACTAAAAATAATATATCATATAAAATACCGGGGTGTTACAGTCAATATTGCTATGTGACTCTAAACGACGCGATTGTAACTATTGAAACATCAAACATGGTATAACAAGATGACAGATAGAAACTGATCGATAGTAACTATAAGACAATAAATATGAGATAGTAAGTATGAGGTAGTAACCGTGAGAAGTTGACTATGCGATGGTAACTTTTAATTAGTAACTATTAGACAGTAAACCGGTCACAGAAGGATGATCATTGCTAATTAATGTATAATGCAACTCATCCTTCCTTATTTTAAAGGATTAGGGAAAATTTCAGCAAGCTTATGTTCAGTTCCAATGAATTCTAATTTAATATCACAATTTTTATAACGATCTCTAAAAAAGTGATGTATTACATCAGTAGGTCTTGTTCTTGAATGAGAAACCTGATTCTTAAAGATGTTTACTGAACTTGTGTCATCACAATTTATAGGGACATGTCTAAATTGATATCCATAATCTTGTAAATTTTGTTTAGTCCATTAAATCATAGCACAAAAACTATTAAAAAATATTTATTCATCTTGGGTAGTAGTTAATGCAACTGAATTTTTCTTTTTACTACACCTTGATACCAGTGACTCTCCCAAAAAGTGACATGTTCTAGAGGTACATTTTCTATCCAACTTACAACCACAAAAATCAGTATTTGAATAACTAAATAGATCAAATGATTTTCCTCTAGGATATAATAGTCCTAATTTGGTAGTATGTTTGTGGTATTTAAATTTTTTTAACAGCAGGATGATATGAATCTTTATGATTTTCTTGAAAACTATCACACATACTCACACTAAACATAAGTTCAGGCATACTAGTAGTTAAGTTGAGTAAACATGTAATCATTCCACTTTAAGTGGTTTGATCAACATATTGACCATTCTAATCAAGATCCAAAATATAGGTGGTACTCATAGGAGTATCACTACTTTTAGTACTATCTAAACTAAAACATTTTATAAGATCATTAGTGTATTTAAAATGATTGAAAATAATACCTTCCTTTTTTTAAATGATTTGAAATCCAAGAAAGAATTTTAGTTCACCCATAAATGTTATTTTAAATTCCTTTTGTATAATTTTTAAAAAATCAACACATAATGAAAATTTTGAAGATCTAAAAATATTATCATCAACATAGATTTGAACAACTAAAATATCTTTTAGAAATTGTTTTTATAAATAGATTAGGATCATCTATACATGTTGTAAAGCCTTTATAAATAATAAAACTACTCAGTCTATCATTCCATGCACCTGAATAATGTTTTGAACCATATAAAGAGTTTATGAATTCAAAAACATGATTTGGAAAATGAGGGTTTATAAAACTATGGGGATGTTAGAAAACATCTGGAACTATATACCCGTTTTGCAATGCACTCTTCACATCCATTCGAAATATTTTGAAATTTACCTGTGCTGCATATGAAAGAATGTTTTTATTGGGTTCAAGTCTAGAAATCGGTGTATAGGTTTTCTCATAGTCAAATCCTTCTTATTGACTATAACTTTTTTTGCAACTAATATATCTTTTTTTCTTACAATATTACTATATTCATCTATATTACTCCAAAACAACCATTTAGTGTCTATAGTGAAGGTGTATTTGGGTATATCTATTAGTTTATAGACATTATTTCTTTAAAATTGATTTAATTCTTTTTGCATATCCATTACCCAAAATTCGTCATTGATATAATCATTGATGTTTTTAGGATCAAGATTTGACAAAAAGGAATAATGTTCAACCTAATTTATTAGAGAATCTCTAGTCTTAGTTCCTTTATCTAAGTCTCCAACTATAACATCTAAATGATGGTTTATAAGTGTTATAATTGAACTAGAAAAATAAGGGATATATATTTCAGGTTCCTCAAAAGGTTCAGGTTCATTGTGAGTATAATCTAGAGAATTTCCATAATTGGAAGATTTAACCTGATTCTTGATAGAAGGGTCAAATGATTTTGAATTTGTGTCCATATTTAATAATTCATCCACAAGATTTTCTAGAGAGATCTTAGGTTCATGTGGATCGATTTCATCAAATTTAACACGTTCCAATTATTCCACAAACATAGTTATTTTATTAAATACTCTATAGGATTTACTAGAGATTGAATAACCTAGGTAAATACCTTCATATTTTTTGGATGAAAATTTTCCAAGCTTTTTTTAGTATTGAGAAAATAAATATTGAAACAAAAAACATTGAAGTAATTAACTTTGTGGTTTCTATTATTTAACAACTCATATGGTGTTTTCTTAAGAAATGGATTGATTAGGTCTATATTAAAAATATTTCATGTTGTACTGACAACATCAACCAAAAATTAGATAGTTATGTCATATTAATTATGCATGGATATTTCTATTTATTGCAAGGTTATATTTATTATTTCTACAACACCATTTTGTCATAGTGTCCTAGGGTCTGAGAAGTTATGACTATAAAAATTTTGTGAGAAAACATATTAAAACTCATGGTTTTCAATCTCACAACCATGGTCACTTCCTAGTGTTTAAATTATAACTACGCTTAGGTTCACTACTGTTATATCATACTTGGTGAAATGATAATAAGATTAAATTTTGCGAGATAAGAAAAAGGTCCAAGTATATCTATAATATTCATCTACAAGAACATAGACACATTACTTCCCATTAAGGTTTGAAACTCTATATATCCAAAACAAGTCCATATGAACCAAATCAAGTGGATGAGTAGATGAAACTTCCTTTTTTTTTTGAAATAGATTTTTTGTTATTTACCCTTTGGGTAAGGATTATAGATTTTTTTATTTGGAAACTCATGTTTGGGAAGATCAGTGACCAAGCCTTTTATAGTAATACTTTTAAAGAATTATTCATTACAATTTCCTACTCATATATCCCAAATCAAAGAATCTTTGTCAAATAAACTCAAATAAGAATCATTTTGAGAAACTAAAGAAACTATGTTAACAACATAAAGATTTTCATTTATAAAATCAAAAAATACTAATTCATTTTTTGAATTAAAATAAATTAATGAATAATTTTAAAATATAATAATAAAACCATCATCACATAATTTTGATATACTAAGAATAATATATTTTAATCCATCAAAAAAAATTACTTTAGAAATTAAAAATGAGATATAGTTACTAATTGGGCCAAGGAATATTATTTTTCCTTTAGCATTGTCAGCAATAAAGAAATGTCCACCATAAACCCATATATTAGTCTTGAATCATGAGTAATATCCTATCATTTTTCTTTAACATCAAATGTCCAAGTACCATAGAATTCTAAATGAGCTCCTCAAACATTTTACCAATAAAATAATTAAGAAAGAGTTGAATTTGGTACCCTGATTCCTTTGGGTCTAGTAACATTAGTAATAAGTGATTTGGGAAGCCATAATTGCATCATGGGTTTCATATACATAGTTTTTAATGTATTGGATTTGTATTCATTTCTCAGTCGCAAAAAATTAGAAGTAGTGAATGGCTTCCCAATGCTATAACTAACAAAATTTTCAGTTTTGGGTATGAATACAGATTTTCCAGGTGTTGTTATAAAATGATTTTTAATTATGTTCTTATGTCCAAGTTGGTATCCTATAAATTTAGTTTACTTAATGGTTACTTTCTTACCAAGCATTTGGGTTAGAGTATTATTTCCATTGGTAAATTTTTCTAAGCCCTTTTTCAATTGCTCATTGGATAATTTATGTTCATTGTTCTGTTTAAGTAAATAAGCATCCTTTTCCTTTTTTATATTATGATCATATTTAATAGAAAAATTAAGACCATGCTATTTCATTAGAGATTAATATTTATCTTTTAAATCATTTAATGTATTTTCGAGAATTTAGTTGGATTCAAAAATTTCTTCACTAGTCACATTTTTCAGAATCACTTTCATCTCAAGATTAATAAAAAAAATTTATAGGAGGCTCAAGAGTTACCTCTAATGTGTTTGTCATGAAACACAAATTGGATTTTTCTACCTTTTCATCATGTGATGATTCTGAGTCACATGAGATGTCCTTGGAAGCACTCCAAGGTTCTTTAATTGTCTCTTGGTACATTTTATCATTGTCCTCATAGTACCTTTTATACTTTATATTGGGATAGCCAAACATTACATGCCCTTTTATCTTCAATTAAATGTAGGCTATTTCATTTGAGTTCTCAATCTTTTTCTAGTTCTTATTTCACTTTGTCTTATGATTTTAAATTTCTGTGTAGCTGGGATTATTGAAGAATTTATTTATTCTATAAAACTTCTTAAAACATATGGATAAATGAGCCATTTCCACACCACTATCTAATAGTAAATCACCTTTACATTTACTGTTAGAATGAGTCTGTATACTTTCATTTTCTTTATATTTGTAAGCTGTGTTTTTGAAATCCACTGTCTTTCTCTTTGTTTCATTATATTCCTCTTTGTTTTAATTGTACTCTTCCTCGCCCATGATGAATTTACATATCAGATCCTTGACTGGAAAATTACTAATGTCTCATGATTCTATTTTTTTATATTGAGGTTCCTCTCCCTATTTCATATAGACATCTGAGTTGCCACCTAATTTGTTCTTTGTCATCCACTAGCTTTCTAAGAGAGCTCGTTGTATTGAATATTTCATTAGACCCAAAATACATATTAGAAATGGGTTCATTAGGCTTCATATTAAATTTATCACACTTAATATTATAGGTATTAAGCCTCATTTTTTAACATTAGTAGTTCTTTCCTGTGAGAGAGCTAAGGTATCCAAAATTTCATATGAAAATTTACAAGAAGATATTCTATTTGGTTCATCATTGCTAAAACATAAAATGAGGCATTAATAGATTTATAATTATTATTGTAAGTATATTTTGTAGCAACAGTCCATGAAATCCTTGGAGTTTCTAGTATTCCATATTTATCTTATATTTCAACCACAATATCAAATCCCATACTTTCAATGTTCGTTTTCATTTTAATTTTCCACTGAGAATAATTTGTTTCATTTAAGTAGGGATGTATATTGGTAGTAGAAAAATCCTTTATTTTATCCATAACAAATAATGAAGGATATATTTTAAAGTTCTAGAAATTTTGAACTAACATAAATTTATATATATTTTAAAACACAGCTAGATCACAGTTGAAAGGATTTGAAAAATAATTCTGACCATTGAAAATAGAAGTTTAAAACAACCTCTAATATCAAATGTGGGTTATATTAAGATTCTAAAGAGGGATTGCATTGAGTTCTAATAAATATTTCTGTTAAAATATTTATTTGAACATCCCTCAATTTAAATACAAAATAGTTCATTTAATAAATGTTATAAATTTATAATAGTATCAATGTTCAACTAATTTCTTAGAAGAGTGATTATTTCATAGTGATAACAATATGAGATATTGATATAATATTTGGAATTAATTTACTGAATACAAGTAGTTAAAAATACCATCCAAGACCAACTATGTAAGAGAAACATAGTTTTATAAAGAATGAGTTAAAACAGAGAAATACTTGATTGAAAAAATTGCTGATTAAAATTATTTTTTCAGTATGAAGATGAGAACTAATCCACATAACTTAGTGGTCACCTATCACAAAGAGAAATATATAATAATCTTTTATACACACAAATGATTAGGTTTTAGACAATAGTACACAAGACTATCCAGGTTACATGACAAATTTGACATTTCTATGTAGAATAGATAACATCCATGTCACAAATTTCCTTTTCAACAGTTATACATGGGAGAAACAAGGTGTTAAAAGGTATCTTTGTGTAGAAATATTGTATCCTCCAGTACAGTATGGGGGACAATGTGTGTTTAGTAGACAGACACACAGACACACTACTCGAACGATTAATAAAAATGTTCACAATAGACTATAATATATTAAGAAGGAATTATAAATGATATGAGTGTCGTTTTATGAAACTTCATACTTCTAAGTTGTAGAATATTTGATTTTCATATCCTCTTCAGAATATAGAGTTTCATGGAGCTTTGTGTTTTAGTTTTCAGTTCAACGAGTTTCTCTTTATCACTTTTTTGTGTTGTCACTTCATGGATGCTTGATGATTTTTTCCACAAAAATATAGCTAGAACAAAATGTGAGTTCTTCTTCATTATTTTGTGTGTTCTTGAATGCTTGTATGTTCACTCTAATGTTTCTTTTTTTCTCTACTTCCCACTCATGCGCCTCCATGTAAATTTATCTTGGGTGCTTCTGTTATGGTCGCCAAGGAGCATGATCCATTCACCTTGTACCTCATACTATCATGTTTCATGACTAAAAAAGATCATTGAATATGTCAGTGTCATTAAATGAATCAATTATGATAGTCAGATCATCATTTAAATTTAATTGAAAAAGACTGAAAAATTGTTATGTAAGGAATGGTGTCATAGTTGTAGTGATTATGGAAGAGTGCCACAGTCACAATGAGTAAGAAGTGGTGACTTGGAACTATGTCTCATTATGGTATCTTGTTATGGTGTAATAGAAATGGTATATTATCCCTTTTCAATTCTAGAACTAGTACTACTGTCACAAGGTCTGGTCCTTTGTGAGTTCTGAAATCGGTAGCACGATCAGATTTTCTATTCCTTTGAGAATTTTGAAACCAGTAGCACAATTACTGTGTTATGGAAATGACATCACGAACTTCCCTGATTCCCTTATTAAACTGTGAGACCGTCTGGGCATAGAAATGATATCTCATACTTAATCAAATATTTGCAATATATCTGAATAGATAATACTTACAAAATGGATTATGGTTAAAAATAATCATAATAAAACACAATAAAAAATAATAAAACAATATTAATCAGGATTTATAAGATTTAAACATGATTTACATGACATACATGATTTTTGAGCATTAATACAAAACGTGTCCCACAATTATGTCATATGGTGTAATAAAATAATAGAACACAATAAAATATTTATAATTGATGAATGTATGAAATAAGAAGTATTTCAACAAGTTATGTAAGTTATAGCGATGAAATAGTAACATGACCATTGGAATAGTAATGTGACCTATATGAATAGTAAACTGGGCAATGTAATTGTATCCTCACCTTCGAAATTATAGTTAAAATTTAATCATATTATAAATGGTAATATGATATAATTATATCATATTATCAGAAAATAAATATTTTAAAAATTATTAATTAATTTGTGGTATTTTGGTAAGTGATAAATATTAAATTAAAATTTTATAATTTAATTAAAAAATTTCAAATAAAAATAATTTCCATAAAATGTATTCACAGATTATCATTTTCATGTATTACGATTATTATATAATTTTATGAGACAATAGTTAATTTTTTGAAGTGTTTTAAAATCAATTATAATTTTAAAATCTATATTTTCCATGAAAATGAGGATTTTAATTAAAATTTAAATTTCTCATATATAGAAAGTTATTTTTGAATTCTACACATAGAAAAATGGTTACGGTTAATTTTTAAGATTTTTCTGAAATACATGAATGTAATATGAATAGTCAAATATGATAATTTATGGTAAATATTAAATATAGGAATTTTGGAGTCATAGTTGATGTGGTGATGATGTAAAACCATTGTCTCCATATCACATGAAAATTTTACTCTATTTAGTCTCATGAATCAGCACTATTTCTTTTCTTGATAAAAATACTAAAATAATGATTAAAATATTCCACAAACACTCTCATCCTCCCCTATAAATACATCCCCTAACCAACTCTTAACCTCAAACATATCAAGCCTTTACCCCTGTCCAAATTATAATAAAATATACTTCCATGCCCCTTCCTTCTGACCAGGATCTTCTTGTCTTAATAAAATTCAAAAACCACTCCCTGATGGAGGTTCTCAAGAAGAAGGAATCAAGAGGCAAAACCCTCTTCTGTTTTCTTTTAATTTATTTTCATGTTATTATCTTTTATTTTTCTATTCTCATATACCCTATTTCATATGGAATGAAAAGTACATCATCATAAAAAAAATTAATTTATCATGTTTATGGATTAATTCTTCATTAATTCTCTTCCCTCTCCTTTTTATTTTAATAATGAAAATATTGTCTGTGAGGTGCTGATTTACCCCCTTTGAGTATAATGTGCTTCCATATTTCAACTACATATTCAAGGATGGTCTTGAAACCATTTTCATATTTGAACCATATTATAACATATTTATTATATCTTATGTAATATTCTATAATAATTTTGTACACATGATATTAATTTCTAAAACCAAATGAGTTTATTGTGATAAAAAAATATAAATTAATCTAACCGATTATCATTAATGATTTATAAAATGAATCATCCCCACTTAAAAAATTGTATTTTAATATTATTTAAGTTAATTAATAATATATAAGTTCATTTCTAGGAAACTATCCTCATTCTATATGATTTTACATACACATATACATGAAAATGGATCATGATAATAATGGAAATCAGTGATCCCAAATGATGAAATTAGAATCTCTTAACCCATGGAAAAATGCTAAAAATGAACTTAATAAAGTTATAAAAAAACATTTATATGTTGTTCTGAATATATTAATTAATGAATATAATTTTATTATCCAAGACATTAATGTCAATTTAATAACTCTTTCAGACTTAAGGTAAGGGATTCGACCTAAACCTCTATTATTATTTTTTCAGGTTATTATTTCTCTCTTTTTACCCAAATGAAATTAATTTTTCATTTTATGTAAATATTATAAATACTGTTTATATATTCCAAACTCGTGTATAAAGACAATTATATCCTTATTTCTGGGGATATACATGTCTTTGAATGGTTACCTACTTGATTCTTTATGATAAGAAGGCCCGATTTAAGGGAACTTCCAAAATTCTTACACATTCTCAAGTGTTCTCCTTAATATATTTTAAGCCATCATTATTTTTCATAAATAACTCATTTTATCATGAAAAAAATACCTTATCTCAATTTTGGTTTTATACAAACAATTTTTCCTTTCAATTTGAAACAATATTGAAGGTCTTCATTAAACCTTAATAAACTATTTTATTTCTAAAGTTTCATAAAAACTATTGTTACTTCAACTTGACATAACTTATCAATATATATAACTATATTAATTTATGTATCTTCATGTATGATTTATGTCCATACTCTCATGGAATCAACTATGGTATTCTCTTTTCATATGTCTTTTTACATAATTATGATACACAATTATTTCCATTGGTAACCCTTATGTTTGATTACTTATGTATGATTATTTTTGTAGAAAGAATTTTCCTAAAAATGATAATATTGGTGTGCCCATATAAATCTCAAATGAATTGGATAATGTTTCTCTTCATGAGACGTTACGAGAAATGGTCTTTGTCATAGCTCTGACTTGTGCTCCCCTATGTGCAATGATCATTGACTCATGCCCCTTTTTGTGCAACAAGCCTTTAGTTGTACAGAATTCATGTTTTATGTAGCTTCCAAATTATTGTGAATCTATGATTATATGATCCCATGTTATTATTACTTATGTTTAATCATGTTCCATGCCTTTCTATATCATTATGTTATTCCTTCTAACCCATGTGCTAAGCTTTATTTTAATATTCATTCCTTTGCTAAGATTTTATCTTCTCCCTTTATTCAAGTTATGCCAAGGATATCCTATGAAGATGTAAGGGATCCAAGGAAGTTAGGAGATCATAAAGGATGATAAATAAAGAATTTTTTTAATTAGTCCTGTGTCTTCTGTTTTAACCATTCCAATGCAATGGTAGTAGACATATGCTCTGGGATTTCTGGGGTTAGGTCTCTACAGTTAGTATTAAAGGGAGGTGTAGTGGCATCCTTGGGAACTAGATTTAGGAAATACTATATTACAGAACATTATAATAATTAATAATTTTAGCATAAGAATAAAATTACATCCTTTAATTTCTATAAGGTTGAGATTATGTGGGTCTTCCTAGCATTGCTTCCTGGTCTGGTTAAAATAAGTTGATGTGGTTCTGGCATGGATGTACCTAGTGGTAACAACTCTGATAAGGAACATTGGGTCTGACACGATGTGATCTAGGAAACGACAATAAGACTTACTAAACCTCAAGTTTGAGACTCCCTATGTAAATTCTTAGAATAATCTACATTTTATTTACAAAACATTATGATGTATTTTTACAATGAATAACATAGGTTAAACCCAAGTTGTTTTAGATTTAAGATAATGTGTCATGGTTTGGAAATAAAATAAATGATATTATGGATAAACTCTATACTGAGGAATGTACTATATGGTAATAAGTAGTGGAAGTATTTATGTATTAGGGTTCTATTGAAAACCATTGTTAAAGGGACATTTAGCGATTAACCTTATTTCAAGGATGTCCATCATATTAACTTTTGAAATTATATAAATTTGGTTTTCAAAAAAAATAATTCATATTCTGGGTGACAACCAATCAAATATGGAAAGGCCACAGGACATAAAATCATGAATGAAGTTTGATAATTGTTTCACACAAACAAATGGCTGACACAATATCATGTTTAATATGTCATTGTTTTTAGTTAAAAAAATTTATGAATAAATATAAATAAGGAAACATTATTGTATCTTCTATGGTTTCTTTATTAATGTATTAACTATATTTTTAAAAAAATAGTTAGATACAAATAGTTAGAGTTTTCAGTTTTTTATGGGCCCTACATTTCATTAAAATTGTAGTTTAGTTCATTTGGCATCAAAGTTAATTTTTGTATCTCCATTTCTTGAAGTATTGAATAAATTATAATTTGATCCAAGCACATATAAAATATTTAATTATTCATATTATATTAAAACATTTAATATAAGTAAATTTCTTTATAATTTCTATCCATAAAATAATTTATAAACATGAGTAATTTTTTTATAAAAAAATGTTATCTTAATACCTTTTTTTGAATCGATGGTCATCTAAATCATCGATGATTAATGGATTTAGATCCCTCAAATTATTATTAATCATTCATATTTTTTTATTGATGACCAAAATAAATCCCTATATATATTTTCACATTTCCCCTAAGAACATATATCTACTTTATAATAATGTTATCCTACTTGGAGACCTAGTCATATTTTAGTTGCTATGAAGTTTGTACCTCACATTCTCTCTTTTCTATAGGATTTCTTATGAACCATTCTCACAATGTGGGATTTAAAAAATAGGAAATATCAAACAATATATTTACAATTTGGATTTTAAATTATACACATTCAATTTATTTAAGGTTTGGAGAATGTAACGCCCTAAAAAACTAAGGTATGAATATTGTATTTGATAGTTATATGACACGAAGAACCAAGTGCGTAAGAGAATATAATATCCTGAGACTTTATAATTTATTTACTATTTTAATTAAATATAATATATTTTATAGATTTCAATTCATGGTATATTGAGTTAGCATACATCAAACAAAATAATGAGTTTCTTCACGGGCTTTCCTTACACGCATGAAAACATTTTACGGAACAACAATATATTATTAAAATATTATTATTTAACATTATAAGATATAACATAGCCATTAAATTATAATTTATGAATTTGAATAACTAAATTATGAAAATATGATATTTAAAAAAAAATAAAATGAATTCATTGGTTATAAATCAATTAGAAATGGATATAAGAACCAATTGAATATAATGGTAATATTTTTATAGAAAACAATATTCATGCTCACAATGGTTTTTTAACATAATAAAGTAAATTAATTAGTATTAGTGACTGAAATTATTATAATATTGTTATTATATATTCAATATATTTTTTATATTCATTTAATTGTCTCTTTTAACATAATATAATAACAAACCCAATTTTATGTCTAAATTACTTTATTTTTATTAAGTCATATTTACCACCTTTTAATAGAGAACCTATTTTAAAACCAATTTTTTTTAACTTTTATAGATTATATATGTCATAATAAAATTCATATTTAATATATAAATATAAAAACTATGTTCGGCCATCTTTTTGGTACATTACTGTGAAGTTTGACTTTAAATGAATAGTGAAAATACTAAATTTTAGTTCAAAAATTATTTTTCATAAAATTTATTTATAAGATTAAATAATATTTTAAATTTGTTTTAAAGGTTAAATATACCATATTTTTATCAATTAATCCTCATTATATCATGGGAATAAATTTCACTTTCAAATTGATAATAACAACATACAAAACTTTTGATGTTTTTACTTTTCAATCCTGCATTTTCATTCTGTTTTTGGGATTGAATTTAAATTAATTTCTGCCACTTATGTGACTGGAATTGGGAAAATTTAATTTCATATTTGGAATAATAATAATTTATAATTTATAATAACATAAAATTAGTTTTTGACCAAAAAAATAGTGAATGTAATTAAAATTAATTATAAAGATTAAGGTGAAATTATACTTAATATGAGAATAACCATTAATGTAATTAAAAAAATGCCCTAATAACTTGTCAAAAATGCATTGTATGGACATATATAGACCATATAATCCATTTTATGTAATTTTTATTATTATTTGATCCACCTTCAATGGAAAAAACATGGGTGGAATTCCGTTTTCCAAAATTTACAAGAGTGCCCCTCCTCCTCCACTATAAAAGGCCTCCAATCCTCCCACTTACTCACACCACTCAAGACACTTTATCTCAACCATTATGTACCCTAATAGATCCTAAAATCCCTACAATAAATCTTTAATCCTTCACTTGGGAAAAAATCCATCCGAGGAATCCGTTAGGTGTAAACTAAAAGGAGTTACCCGATTAAGAGGTAAAATCATTCTTTAAGATCATTAGTTTTATTTCATTTCTCCACACCTAAAAAATTTTTATTCCATTATTACATAAAAAAATATAATCAATAAACTATTATTATGGTATGATAATGTTTTGACCTACACTCACACCCACATCCATCTAATAGGAAATGAAGATACTGTTTATGTGAAAGGTGAACTACTGCCTCATGAATAGATGATTTTTATTCTTCCATTACCTCATATCATGGTGGAAATTGGGATGAAAAATATATTTATATATGATATATATGAAACATATTATGTATTCATTCTTCTTTAAATTTTTTATAACACATAACCTTATAATTTATGTTTTGTGTAAATATAATAACGTCGTTTGTGGAAGTGTGGACTATCATCTCCTAATAGCGATGTGATTCCTTCACATGATACATGAAATTTATACAATATGGTTTTATTTAATCATATGTGACATGAAAAATATATATCATATTCATGATATAATTAAATTATATATATATATATATGTATCATTTTCTTTATTACCCTTTCACACACAAAAAAGTGTTAATGTTTGTCATGGACATGTGGGCTACCGACTCATCAATACAATGTGATTCATTTTACATCATAGTAATTCTATATATAAGTATATGTTATTATATGACTTGGTAATTTTAATATAATTATCATTCTCGAAATATACAGTGTTACTTACATTCTTCCCAAAACAATCATTGAAAAAATGGGAATGTTACTCATGCGTACGTACGACCTACTATATCTATGATTGTAACGTCACTCCATTATTATAACTATATTTAAGGATCAGTTTTAAAAGTTTAGTTGATATATAAATATAATAATAATTTCATTATTTTTATTCAAAATATGTAAAATAATGACCCCTTTGACCATAGTTGACCTGCTGAAGTTGTTTTTTAACACATTAACTGAATTTGGTTAAAAAAACTAACGTATTCAAAATTATTTTAGTAGTTGTATAAGATATGGTAAAAAGTTAAATAAAAATTATTATAAAAATTAAAAAGTTTCTCAGGAAAGTAATTAACTAAAATATATTTATTATTCATGAATATAAAGACATAAGAGACAAATCATATGAAAGGAAATAAATTTTCATCCCACTTTTTAAATCCGCATGATAAATGTCATGATAAAACCATAATACTCTTTTGTGGTTTATCTAATTACTTTTTTGATATATTATATATTTTCTACTTTTATCTTAATTCTATTTAAATATTTAATTTAATGTTATTCCTCAATGAGGATTATGATTCAAATGGTTCAATGTGATATAGGAAAATTTGGAATGTTTATGGACTAGTTTCCTCAAGAGTAATATTATTTATCATTCAATGGTATTTCCATTAGAATAAATTATATGTTAATATTTCAATAAAAAATAATATTTCATTTTATAAACTTTTTAATGAACTCTTTTACGTATTAGTACCATTTACCTACAATTTTGTACTCAAAAATGTTTTGGATTTCTTTATACAAACCTGACTTCATTTATCTCATTATTCAGAGATCCTACTTTCTTCTAAAAACTATTTTTTAGAAAAATGTTTCCAAAAATGATTTTTTACATTTAAAATTTATTTATTGATTACATTTTAACTCATTTATTTTTGTTACAAGGTATTCAAAGTAATATTTTTTTTCTCTTTCCAAAATAGGAGTTTCTTAAACTTATTACCCTGAAAAATGAATGTTCTTTTTACCTCGTATGACCTCTATGGAATATTCAACCATTACTTCCTTGAATCTTCCATTTCATGATTAAAAGGATACATTTTAGTGAGAATGTTTTAAATATTTATTTGCAATGAAATGGTTTCTCAAATGGGTTTTTTTCTAACAAGTGGATATTTTCCTCAAGAATATTTTTAAAATTTACGTTTATAGTATTTCCATTTATCAATGAAAACAACCCTTTATTTTATTGCAATTGGGAAATGTTGTATTCATAAAATAATTAATATTCCTCGTGATGATTTATAATTTATTTGGCCAAGGATAGTATTCACATTGTCTTCCTTGATTCCTTTTAGTCCCCTTGGTATATTCAATTTTATCTGATCATTTTACATTGAATTTCCCCAAAATATCCAAATCATGTTTCTTAGATATGACTATTTCTTGAACTATATACCATTTTTCAAATGGTTTTTATTTCGAAATTTATTTAATTATTAGTTCAAATATTGATAGATCAATATCATTTATTCAATATAGATTTTTGATAAGGATTATTTTTATTCTATATGAGGAATGTTTTGGACATGTAAGAAACAAGTTGGGGAATATTTAATGTAAGATAAATGGGTTTTGGACCAATTAAGTAATTATACTCAATGCATCGGAAGTCACACAGGATGAAATTATGTTAGAAAAACCCTTCATTTTTATTACAAGTTTGTTATAAATTTTATTGTGAAATGTCTTGACAGTAGAGATAAGGTTGTCCAAAGAAAATAATTTTGTACCAAGTATTCTATAAAACATATTCTGAAAGGTATTGATGGTACTTGTTCCATATACCATAAAAACATGACATAAAATAATATATCTTTTTCCTCAATTAGATTCATTTATTATTTACCAATGAAATTTTCATCGAAATATCTTTGGATTCATTTTTTTAAGTTCATTAATTAAATAGAATGGGTTTTAGCTTCTTACATTTCCATATGTATTTTTATTTATCTATTTATTTGAATATAATGTCATATATTTTACCCTGACAAATAGTTTTTTCAATTCCTTTTAATTTGGTTGATTACAAGTAATGTGTGATCAAATATTTAATATTCCATGTTGATCAATTCCTATTGATTCTTTTTTTTCATCTGATATACATTACCCTTACTGATAATTTGAGCTCTCCTTTATTATGTTTACTTTCACTAGGAATACAAGAAGAATACTATAAAATTTATGTAGTTATAAAGTATATGGAATAAAGTTATCCTCAATGTTTTTAAAAGAAACATATGTTGTAATTAGGGTATTAATTTTTAATACAATACTCATGGATGTATCTGGTGTACCAATAATTCTAAACTCTATATCCTTTGGGATTTTTATCACTGTAATCATGAAAATTTAATGGGAGTAGACACTGGCTCCATGCATTCTAAGGTGTGGCCACTATAATAATTCTCACCATTTTTCTCAACTTAATATTACTCATAACTCACATGTATTATATTCTTTAGGGTTTGATTTGATTATCCCCTTAATAGGATTTATATATTTTCCCTTTCTTATGTTCACGGCCAATATATCCTCTGAAGTATTAGAATATTAATAGAATTTAATGGCATGTTGTGGATATTTTATGAAAATTATTTATATCCACGATTCAATTTAATATGTTATGCACAAAATGTTTCAAATATATTAGGTCAGTCAATCTTCTCAAATGGAATTATTATTTTATTTCTATAA
Source organism: Viscum album (assembly GCA_963277665.1). Classification (NCBI taxonomy): domain Eukaryota; kingdom Viridiplantae; phylum Streptophyta; class Magnoliopsida; order Santalales; family Viscaceae; genus Viscum; species Viscum album. The sequence goes on along the minus strand of OY728142.1, from coordinate 1,716,385,789 downwards.
TAATTCATAACAAAAAGCATAAAAAAGATAATGGTTGTAATAATAGGTATCATATTAATGTCTAGTTATTTTTACGGATTTGTATTAGAAAATGTTAGTTAAATCCATGGGTATTAGGCTTAACAATGGAAAACATAACATTATTTTGGTAAACTATAGGGTATGTTGTTTCTATATAACGAAATCCTTCTATGGATACTACAAGTGGATTAGGCCATGGAATAGTGTTACTTAAGGGTAATAACCCCATAATGGATGCGTTTGATATAAACTAAATCTCCACTAAGTGAGTGGAAAAGTGGCCTTTCTCACACATAGTTTGACATTATCTTGGGATATGGTTTGGTATATTCAAAATATCCATATGAATTATTATAAAGGTAATAATAATTCCAATATAATTTTATGTTTGGGAGTAGTCCATAGAAAACTTATATAGAAACATATAAATTCATAGGTTATATATTGCAAGGAATTTATGGTTTGTCCTTGAATTGTTTATAGTTTCCCTTTTACGTGTATAATGTTTTGAAAATAATCATCCATAAGTATATTTTAGTTAAATTAAATGATTATAACCAGAATCATGTAGTAAAAGGAATAATTTTTACCAATTTATGAACATCATATGTATTATGTGACTATAATTCTACTCATTCTTTCATGTCAGGATTGTTTAATAGAATTATTCACAAACCACATCAAAACATGAAAGTTAGGATATAGATAAAAATAAAAAATGGTCAAATTATTGAAAAATAACTATTTAAATCATACCATGTCTATATTAATGGTATTAATTTCCCAGAGAACCTTGGGATACATACTTTAGAGGAATTAGATACAATTGTGGGTAAGAATTTTCTTTCCATGTATAGGCCGACATAAATTTACAAGAGAAGGAAATTACCCACTGTATCATGAATCTCCATTGTATTCTATACAAGTGTATGGATAATTAATGATCTACCTTTGAGTCACCATATCAAGTATAAATATTATTATATTATGAGAATGTGTTCTTATGTCAATGGATTGGGACAATAGAAAATTCCATCCTTGATGACATGCCCATTGTAATAGAATATATTGAAATGTTTCTAGAATAATTTCATAGTATTCATCCTAACATCGATGTTTTAGTCTAAATTGAACTTGTAAAAAGATAATTTTCAATATCAATGTCTCAATAAAGAAAATCGAATATTGAAATTGAAGAGTTGTAGAAGAAACTAAAGAAGAACCTAGGTATTGGGTTTTTAAGTAGAAGTTCCTCCACATGGGGTGAACCTTCCCTCTTCATCAATATACGTGATAGGTTAATGTGAATTTACATTGTTTATCATGACCTCAACAATATCTTAATAATGATAAATTACACTCTTTTATGGATTTATGATTTTTTTCAATCAAATATGTGGAGTATAATACTTCTCTATGGTGAAAATCGATCAGGATATAATCATGTAAATGAGATTTAGAAGGATATCTCCAACAATGATTTTCACATAAGGAATGGACACTATGAGTTCATAGTGATACTGGTTAGACTTATTAATGATACATCCATCATCATGGAATTATTGATTATTATATTTAAATATTACCAGAAAAAATTTATGGGAGTATTTATAAATGATATTCTTATCAAATCTAAAATTAAAGAGGAACAAGAAGGAAATTTTAATTCTATATAGATGACCCATAAAATGGATAAGTTGTATAAAATTATATTAAATAATTATTTGAGGGAGTGTGTAACATTCTTATGGAATGTTTCACTAATAAGGTAAAATTTAAAAATCTATTGAAAACCAATACAATTGAATGATGGTCTATAATGATATATGTGATAGAGATTTGTAGTTTCCTTTAATTTTCTAGGTACTATCATAAATTTTTCAAAAATTAAAAAAAATTCCAAATTGAGTAACAAAGTTAATTTAGAAGGGAGTGACATTTTTCTATATAAATTAATGTGAAAATATATTTAAATGGTTATATCCGATCAAGGATTATTATTATTCAATTAATTATCATCCTATGAAGGAGAAAAAGTGGAAGATTCTATGTGTAGAAAGGATCCAACATCTCTATTCATGATGAGGATTAGAATGGTTCAAATATACATAAAAAAATTATGGAAAGAATAATAATAAAAGGGAAATAATTCTAATGTTCTCAAATAACTGATCATCCATACATTATTTAGAGGATAAATAAGGCTCATAATGTTGATGAGAGCTGTAAATAATGGTAGTGAATATCCAGGAGTTCAAATTTTCTAATGATGAAGTTATAATGTTTTTAACCCTGATATATGTCCCAAAAAAACCTGAGCTAAAGAGGGAACGTTTATATGATGTACATTACTCATCCTTCTCTATTTATCTAAAAACCACTAAGATGTATAAATATATAATGTAAAACATCTAGTGGGATAACATGAAGAAATAGATTGTAGAATCTGCATCTTGATATTTTGTATACCAACCTGAAATGGTTTTATGATAGAAGTATACAAGTATGATGCAACCATTTTATATACTAGTATGTAAATGAGAAAACATAACAATATATTTTTTCATAAGACTCCCAATGTCATCAAAAGGAAATAACACCACGTAGTTTGTAGTCAATCAATATACAAATTTAGAACATTTCATTTATATCAAGGGATATTTCTATACTGACCAACTTAGAATTATATACATAAGATAATTGGAAAGACTCTATATAGTCCACTGTTAATTATTTTTTATCAATATATAAGGTTTACCTAGAGGTTTTAGAAAATCCTTTAATATGAATTGAACATAGAATTCAGTTTCAGTTCTGATTATCACCCTCATATAGATAGTTATTATGATAGAAACATTAAAACTATATAGTGTATGGTGAGATCTTGTAGAATGTATTTTGAAGGATGTGGGGATTAACACCCTCCCCTAGTGGCATTATTATATGGAGAAGACTTCCATTATATTATTCAAACAACATATTTTGTGTCTTTTTATGGGAAGAGGTGTATAATTCTAACATGTGAGGATAAAGCGGGATTGAGGAAGCTAATGTGACCTGACCTTATCTATGAAATGATATAGAAGGTACAAACCATTCAACACCACTTTCATTCTACAAATAATATAGAGAAAATTTATAATGATAATAATATAGTATACCTGGAATTTGAGATTAGAGATATATTATTCTTTAATATATCATCATAGAATAATTTAATGAGGTTTGGAAGGAAGGGAAAGATTTGTCCAACATATTTTATCCCATTTGGGATCCTTGACAACATTATAGTTAAAGACGATTGACCAACACTCCAACCTAGCATATGCCAAGTACATGATGTGTTCCATATATCCATCTCATGAAATAAATACTTGGACTATCACATCTATTAAATCTTTTCGTATTAATTAGGGAGAAAAATATTTTATAAAAGGATAATTAGGTGAACATATTGAATAATAGATACAATTTTTTTCCGAACAAGATATCACACATGGTCAGTGTTTAATAGAAGAACCACATGTTTGCATATGGAACATGGGAAATGGAATTAATGATGAAATATTAGTACCCTCATCTAATTTAGTGTATGAAATGAAATTTTGACCATGAAATTTATAAAGGGGATAGAATATAAAAACCAAAAACAATATAAAAAAATTCCATTTTAAATGAATTAATGAGTCATTAAGTAATGTAGTTATAGAAAACACATGAACCACTTTGGTTTTTCTGGATCATTATAAAATAAAACCTTTCAGATTAAAAATACCATTAAAAGTAAAAAACATTTATAATCTATAATTTTTATATTGACCTCTATGATTATTATATATTAAGTGTCATGAAAGAGTCTAATTGAAAAAAATGGAAGATGAGATGGACTCAACCAAAATGATCATACCCTATGATGCCCATTTTTCAGAGATTTTGAGGGAGATAACATTACTATGATTTTCCCTTGAAAAAAATCATTCTCATATTCGATAACGGAAATTTAATATAAAAAAACATTCACGAGAGACCATCAATCTTATCGAGATCACAACATAAAACAAGTTCACCTAGGCATCTGAAGAAGAAACCACCATTACACACCTTACCTTTAGAGAGGAAGCTACTATAATAGGGGTTATGTATCTAAAACATAGTTATATGAATTTTTATAGTATATTATAATGAAATTGTGATAATATTTATCCAGTTTTTTATTAATTTATAAATGATTATATAAAGAGTTATGAAATTTTTATTTGGATGAGAATAAACTAAAATAATATTTTTTATAAGATATATTGTTTCAATTAAAAACCAATTTTCATAAACATTAGAATTTTTTAAATAAATTTATATTTTAAAAATTAAATTAATAAATAAAATTTATTTAAATATAAATGATAATTTAATAAAATACAATTAAATTTCGATATGTATCAAAAAGTTATTGGAGATGTAAGAACTACTATTTTGCAGTGATTACAGATGTTTATTTAAAACTGAAAATTATCATACATAGAAAATTAATCTCGAAAATAAATATTATATTTGATATTATTACATCAAAATAGGTTGATGGTGAATTTTTTATAATTTTCACACAAAGTCAAATTTTTAGAAAACAATTAAATTTAGTATACATATATGTTATCTATTATGATATCATAAAAGGTGACAAGTAATGTGATAAATAATTTAATGGGAATAAAATAATGACAATACATGTACCCTAAAAAATAGAGCATTTTTTTATTTATTTTATTCGTTTTACATACATTTTATGAATACACAGATACTATTATTACATTTTAAGGTTTTAAAATGGATTCCTTATCAACATGACTCACTTACCACCACAAATGGAATTATTTTAATATTATTTATTATTATAAATATTAAATATTGAATGGCAATCCACTTAGGCATAAAAAATGGTTAATAACCTTGGTACAGTTTGTGATTTTTAATATTAAATTATATGGAGTCCAAAACCTATGTTTAGAAATTAGTAAAGTAATCACATCACTTTTGATATAAATAACTACCAAAATTACTAGAACTCCAACTCATACTTATCAAAAACCCATTTAACATGAATTTACTCTCCATATCCCCCTCTAAATTCCTCCCATTGTGTTCCCAATGTCTTTAAAATATACTCACAAGCTTTTATAAATGCACTTTGAAGGTATGGGATCTCCCTCTTTCTCTTTTATTCCATATAAGCACTATATTTGTATTTTGACTCTATAATATCTACTGATTATGTTGTAAAGTATTTATAAATATACCTTACTTTTATTATTTATTTTCTAATAATGGGATATGATTTAAAACCTATTTTTATAACCATTAATTAGTCGATTACTAAGTCTATGTAGTGGATCCTCTTACCTTCCTTTTTTATTTAGGTACTTTATTTGGAATAAGTCTTTGGATTTCTAAATTTTCAAATTTTATTGTGTTTTTAAACATCCCATTAATATAATTATAATGTAAAAGTAATGATATAACACCTTTCACTACAATGAAAACCTTATATGAAACATTATGTACTCCTATTATGCTATGAATATTATCCCATGATTTTCCATGTAATGATTTTCTATTGTGAATACCCATACCCATTTCCACTCAATGGTTATCTCCTAGATTTATATATCCTTCATTTGTTCATAAAATCCATGCATATAACCCACAATCCTTAATTATGCGATTAACATTGATGAAATATAATCATATGTTGTATAATCTATGTGGCATAGAAATGTATGAACGAGATATGAATGTGATGGGTGGGATTGAAATCATATATCCCTTGAATGCATTGCGTATTATTTTAATCTCATGGGATTGAATTTATGGTTCACGTGAGGTTATCATATACCCACTATGTTATGATGTATTTGTGCTTATACTTGACTTATTCATATTGTGTAACATCCCAGGTAAATAAAGAATAAGACATATTCATATTTATTAACATTTTTTAATTAAATATTAATTTTTTTTGAAGGGGTTGCTATGTACGATAGCGTGCCCGATACGCAACAATGAGTTTCTTTGAAATCTTACGTTACACACTAATAATATAATTTCAAATGGTAGTTAACACGTAGCCGTTGTAATGGCAGGAATGAATAGAAATAACTAAAATACGAATATATATATTTGTTCATTTATCCAATAAAAGATAAAGGATTAAAATAAGAAAGGAATTCAATTTTATACATAAATACATTAATATTCACTAAAAGGTTCATTTATCACCTTTTGATGGAGAAACATCTTTAAATATAGTTTTGGTCACTCTTATACATTCTTTTAGACCAAATAAAATCCGTCTTAATAATTGGGACATCAAAATTTACTTTGTGTATGTTTTTGTTATTCTTCCGATAAAGTTCATTTTTTTATGAATAAGTGAAAAATGTTGTATTTTAATTCAAAAACTCTTTTAATATAATTTATTTATATGATTAGATTATCTTCTGAATTGGTTTTAAAGTGAAACTACAAAATATTTTTACCATTTGATTCAATGGTGGCCTTTGGAATTAATTTCACTTTGAAATTCGACATAAACAAATATCAATCTTTTGATATATATTGTTTGTTAAAAACACGCTATTTGTTTTGACAGCGGGAGTGAATTATTAAATTAATTAATTATACTTATATTATTTGAATTAGGTAATATAAACATCATTTTTGAATTTGGAATATCTAATATATCTTAGAGTGAATTTTTGGTAATTTTCTGAAAAACTCCAATTTTTGATGAATAGTGAAACCACTAAGTGGTAATCAAGCAAACTGATTTTTCAGTTAAATGAAATTTTACCACTAATGTGTATTGAATTTTGAAAATCCTACATACATGGTTGTAATTAGTATGTAAAATGTGGTTCAATGGGATGAAAATAACTTTTTGGTGAATAAGAACTTTTTTCATTAATTGCGATTAGAGATAATTAGTGTAATTTAAGGTAAAATTGATATTATAAAAATATGAAAACACCATGACACTTGTCCTAACGCTATTGGATGAGTCATGGCAGACCAATACAACCCATGGGTCGATTTAGGGGACCCTATGGAGCCACTTGGGTGAGATAACGACTTTAATGCCTTTTCTTTTAAATAAAGGTGAAAATGACACTAACATAAATTGTTTTACTAAAAAAAATTTTATAATGTGTTATACTAATCATATTTTTGTCTATAAATACTATTTGGAAAGATAAAAAGATTTCCTACATCAGGATATTTTTGTTATAATTTTTATACATTAAATAAATTAATTTAATTATGACATCATGATGATGCAACGATGACCTCATTAATGAACAGTTTAAATAAAATGAAACGATAATATAAAATATAATACCTACACTTGTCCAAAAACTATTGTATGGAAATATTTAGAATCCTTATCATATTATCTTAGAAATATATCAATGTTGGACCTTAGAAATTCGAAACACTTCTGAAAATAAAATAATAGTTTCCTGATTTCCAAAAGTGCCCCTCGTCTCCTCTTATAAAAGCCCCCCACCTCTACCTCATTTCACACACTCCTCAAGCCTTTGTCTCGGCCATCCCCTGGCCATTTACTCTCTCCACATCCCTCTCCTCATCCTAGAGGATTCCCTTTGTGCATAATCCTTTCAAAGGAAGCCTTTAGGCTCAAATCAAAAGGAGTTACACTTTTAAAGGTAATTCATTCTCTCATGTTCATTTGTTTTATTTTGCTTCTCCAACCCCCTAAACTCTTTTTATTTACTTCTTTTGTAACAACACCAGTATCTTAAATATACTAGGATGTTTTTATAAGATTTATTTGAGATACACTCTCACACAACTACATTAAATGGTTAAAGAACATACGGTTTCCATGGATGGCGAAATTCTACCTTCCGAAATGATGATTGTTCAATACTCATTTAACACCTTCAAAGGTGGCCATTATGATGTCACTATTTTTATATATGATATATAATATGTTTATTATCTCTTTAAGCTTATGTATTTTTCATTTATGGCATACCATTATTGTTTCCATTATGGGTAAACACGATATCTTCATTTTAGGAAGTGCGGACTACCGCCCCTGAAAGTGATTTGATTCGTTAATATCATATGTGGGACATGTAAAGGATAAAGTTAATGATATTATATTTGTTTTTATACTGGAATTATAATATACTCCTATATCATTATGATTCCATTCCAAAAAATACGAAATAGAAATGGATGTAGCGTTCATGCGTACGTACGGCTTACCGTCTCCATGAACGGTGCATTTCATTTATTACCTCTAAATGTGATGTAATATTATAAATACATGTATATGATGAATATATATGATATATATGTTATCCAAATCATTAATATCATTCTGGATATAATGAACCTTTGACCAAATTAACAACATGTAAGTGTAAGAAGTCTATTTTTGACTTAAGAACCAAATACCGACAAAATGAACATTATTAACTTAAATGATTACATGATGTTCATAACATGGTATAAAAGTAATAATGAACTTGAAAAAGGTTCTTAATCAAGTAGATATTAACTCAAGTTTATTATTCAGGAGATTAAAGAACGGTCTGGTCAAGTCGGATACGAGGTATGGGAATTCATCTCAATATCCTTTCATTGAGGCATATTTTGTTTTATACACAACCTTCTTTTATACGGTGTATAAACCCCTTTTACTTTTACGTTTATCCAAAAGGAATCTTTTTTATAAGAAGCGTTTTACTAAACAAAAAAGGGAATGTTTTTGTCGTACGTATGCGGCGACAACGACTTCTCCGCCGCCGTGACCGTTATTTGAGTTTCGGCTTCCTCTACAATCCATACCTTGTTTTTAAAAGAAAAATAAATACCATGTTTTACTTTTCTTTTATTTTGGTATTGAAAATGGTTTTCCTAATGTTTTTATATCAATGTGCTATATTGATTTCTTGTGATTGAAAGGTGGAAATGTAATGTTACCTTTATGCATGTTTTATGTGATATGATTATGTTGAGGTTCTTGGGCATTATTATGAAGACGGGTTGTTCCGTGATAAACGAAGGGCAGGTGAGCCTGATATAGCTCTCCAATGCATTGGGTAACACGAAGGAGTGAAACGTTAAGGTTTCTCTGAAGAGATTTTATGGAATATACTGTGATGGGTATTCCAAACGTAACCAAGAGGGTTACTCCCTACGTAAGAATGTTGTGAATGCCTCAAGTTACCTTTATGTCTTATGATTTCTATGATTTATTCATGATTTGATGAGGTATGTTAATGTGCTTATGTTTTATGGGTAAAGTATGATCTCATTCTTATGTATATATGTACCCATGTTTCCTTTCCATATTTTTATATCCCTTACTGAGCTTTTTATGCTCATCCCAAGGTTTTTTGAAATGATTTTCACAGGTCAAGGGAAAGGTACATGATATGATGATAGTGTCAAGGAAGTGTCAAGAAAGAATCCATGTTTTATTTTAAATATGTTTCCATTGAGGGGAAAGAAGAATACTATCTTTATGTAAACACTTTGTTTTTACGTGGAATGTAAGGCATGTTTTATGATCTGATTCTCTAAAACTCTAAACCTGAAAAGATCCTCAATGTGTAATCATGTAATAACTCAAGATTAAGTAAGGTTTAAGTCTGGGGCCTTATAGTTGGTATCAGAGGTCGGTTTAGATAACTTTAGGAGTTAGAATTCTATTAAATTATTAACCAAAAATATTTTTTTTGAAATGATATAACATTTGAAGAGTACCATGTTGCTTCATCTAAGACATGTTTGTTCAGAATGGTTTTTTGTAGAGGAAACAGGGAAGCAGTGCTAGGAAGGCATACAGAATGAAATAACCTTCCGAATCAGCATCCTGAGATGGTCGGAATTGGAACTGAACAGTTTGTTGCAGTAATGGCATAGTTGACTCAAGCGATAAATGGTTGTGGTATCCATGCACGAGATCAGCCAGATCAACCGCAGAGGAACATGTCAGTGGTGGAACATTTCATGAGGCAACACCCCCCATCATTCAGAGGATCATCTGACCCTGTGTTAGCTGAAGGGTGGATTAAAGCACTGGAGAAGATTTTCGATGTCATGGGGTGTTCAGACAATCAATAGGTTAGTCCTGCTATTTACCGTTTGAAGGGTGAGGCAGATCAGTAGTGGTCTTTGGCTAAAAATATTAGGGACACCGATGAGATTGATGCTCTCGACTGGGATTAATTCAAAGGTATGTTTCTTGAAAAGTATTTTCCTAAGGCTGTTCGACTTAGGATGGAGAAAAAATTCTCGGAATTGAGGCAAGAGGAAGACTCAGTGGCTACCTATGAAGAAAGGTTCACTCGATTGGCAAGGTATGCTCCAAATTTTATCTGAGACCTTGATAGTAAAATCAATCGTTTTTACTCAGGATTAAAGACAAAATATCGAAGGGCATTAGCTTCTCGTGAGTTTAAAAGTTATGAAAAGCTTGTTTGATGTGCTGAGAAGGTGGAAATAGAGTTTTCCGATGATCAAGTGTTCTATAACAACCAACAGAAGAAGAGACCGAGGTGGCAGGAGAAAGGTAATAATTCTTCAAAAAAGTCTGATGGTAAGAAAACTAAGTTTCCAGTTTGTGATAAATGTGGAAAAAGGCATGCTGGGGAATGTCTTATGAATTCTGGAAAGTGCTACCGATGTGGTAAGATGGGACATAAGGCTCGTGATTGCACTGAAAAGGTTCAAGGTGAAGGTAAGACCAAATTTTATTTATAGTTAGTGAAATGTTATAAGTGCAATGAGATGGGTCACTATGCAAACGAGTGCCCGACAAAGAGCTTGAGTGATGGGAAGCAGTTAGACTACAAGCAGAAAGGGGTGGTGAAATCCTTTGCAACTACTTCAGCAGATGTCGGGCCATCAAATGAAGTTGTATCGGGTACTTTGTTTGTTTTTTCAGATTATGCCAGTGTGTTGTTTGATTCGGGGGCTAAACATTCTTTCTTCTCTGAAACCTTTTCTAGTAAAATGGGAATACCATCTCAAGAAATGACTCCTGAACTTTTGGTAAAAACACCTGGGGGGAGTGTTGATGAAAAAAGAATTTATAAGAATCTTCCTATTCTTATCTGTGGAAAGAACCTACTTGAAAACCTTATTTTTTTTACCTCTAGTAGAGTTTGATGTTATCCTGGGTATGGATTGGCTCTCAATTTACCATGCTAAGATTGACTGTAGAGCTAAAGAAGTTTCTTTTCAGAAGGAAATTCAGTTTGTGTACAAGAATGAACCCTTACTGTTGATAAAATATCAAGAGGCCGAGAAACTTTTAAAATATGGAAATGAATGTTACCTTTCACACATTGTTGAAAACAAAGGAACTGTACAGATTAATGATGTGCCAGTGGTAAATGAGTATCCTGATGTTTTTCCTAATGAGTTTCATGGAATAATACCAGATCGGGAAGTTGAATTTACTATTGACTTAGTTCCTGATGCTAAGACAATTTCAAAACCCCCTTATCGAATGGATCAAATTGAACTTTTTGAGTTGATGGAGCAATTGCAAGATTTATTAGAGAAAGGTTTCATTCGACCTACCACATCACCATGGGGTTCTCTTGTCTTGTTTGTTAAAAGGAAAGATGGTTCAATGAGACATTGCATTGATTATAGAGCCTTGAATAATATCACTGTTAAGAACAAATATCCTTTTCCTCATATCGATGATTTATTTGATCAGCTCCAGGGAGATCAGTATTTTTCGAATATTGACTTAAGGTCGGGGTACCATCAGTTGAAAGTAAAAGAAGGAGACGTTCTGAAGACTGCTTTTCATACTAGATACGACCATTATGAATTTGTAGTTATTCCTTTTGGGCTAACCAATGCACCTGCTGTATTCATGGACTTAATGAATATAATTTTCCATGAATTCTTTGATAAGTTTGTGGTGGTTTTCATTGATGATATTTTGGTGTTTTCTAAAAGTAAAGAGGAGCATGAAAGTAATTTAAGGGTTGTTTTGCAATCCTTAAAAGAAAAGAAACTATATGGAAAATTCATCAAGTGTGAGTTTTGGTTGCAACAAATTTGTTTCCTTGGTCACATTGTTTCTAAAGATGGGATAACCGTTGATCCTGCAAAAACAAATGTTGTTAAAGAATGGCCAAGACCCACAAATGTAACCGAGATTCGTAGTTTTCTTGGTTTGGCAGGCTATTACCGATGGTTTGTTAGAAATTTTTCACGGTTATCTGGTCCAATGACTAAGCTAACTCAGAAGGGTGTTAAGTTTATCTGGAGAAAAGAATGTGATGATTGTTTTCAGTAACTGAAAAGAAGATTGGTGAATGCTTCAATTTTGTCACTACCTTCCAGAAAGGGTGAGTTTGTCATCTACAGCGATGCTTCATTGAAAGGACTTGGTTGCGTCCTAATGATCAAGTAATTGCTTATGCTTCATGACAATTGATAACACATGAGGTAAATTACCCAAAACATGATTTGGAATTAGCTGCTGTTATTTTTACTTTGAAAATTTGGAGGCATCATTTGTATGGAGTAAAGTGTGAAATATATACCGATTAAAAAAGTTTAAAGTATATATTCACTCAGAAAGAATTGAACATGAGACAAAGGAGATGGCTAGAATTAATCAAGGATTATGATTGTACGATTCATTACAATCCGGGAAAAGCAAATAAAGTGGCTGATGCTTTTAGTCGAAAAAGTAATGCTTCATTAGCAATGTTGCGTTTGGAACGTGATCCTTTGGTTAAGGATTTGATGAACATTGGCATATAAGTTGTTGGTGCAGGAAGTTATTCTGTTTTGTTTCAGGTATCAGTGAAATCTTCTCTATCAGACAGAATCAAGCAAGCACATAAGCAAGATAGCGAGTTGCAGAAAAAGGTAGAGCTGGTTCAGAAAGGTATGTTGCCTGAATTCAACATTGATAATGATTGTGTTTTGAGATTTGGGAAGAGATTGTGTGTACCTTGTGATTCACAGTTGAAGGAAGAGTTGTTATGTGAATCTCATAGTTCTCTATTTTCAGTTCATCCTGGCAGTACTAAAATGTACAGAGATCTTCAAGAGTATTACTGGTGGGATGGAATGAAAAGAGATATTGTTGATTTTACTGTGAAGTCTTTGACATGTCAACAGGTTAAAGCAGAGCGGAAGTTACCGAAAGGGATGCTTCAGCCTCTACCAGTGCCAGAGTGGAAATGGGAGAATATATCCATGGACTTTGTTGTGGGATTACCGAAGACATCTCAAGGTAATAATGCAATCTGGGTTATTGTTGATCGCTTGACTAAATCTGCTCATTTCCATGCTATACGAGATACTTTATCCCTAGATCAACTTTCCCATTTGTATCTTAAAGAGATAGTCAGGTTACATGGAGTTCCCCTCTCCATTGTATCTGATCGTGATACCAGGTTCACTTCTAACTTTTGGAAAGGCCTTCAGAAGTCGTTGGGTACTGAATTAAATTTTAGTACAGCTTTTCATCCTCAATCAGATGGGCAGTCAGAACGAACAATCCAGACATTGGAGGATATGCTACGTTCTTGCTCTATAGATTATCAGGGAAGTTGGGACCAACATCTTTCTTTGGTTGAATTTTCATATAATAACAGTTTTCATTCCAGTATACAGATGGCTCCATTTGAGGAATTATATGGAAAACGGTGTCGAACTCTAGCTTTTTGGGATGAATTAGGGGAAAGGAAGCTGATGGGACCAGAGTTGGTAGAAGAGATGGCAGAAAAAGTTCAGTTGATTGAGAGACACATGAGAACAGCTCAGAGCAGGCAGAAAAGTTTTGCGGACAACAGGAGGAAGGATCTCTCTTTTGAGGTAGGTGATCATGTTTTTCTCAAAGTTTCTCCATGGAAAAGTGTTACGCGATTTGGTAAGAAAGGAAAGCTAAGTCCAAGGTTCATTGGACCATATGAAATTCTGGAGAGAGTTGGATCAGTTGCATACCGAGTGGCTTTATCTCCAAGTTTATCTCAGGTACACAATGTTTTTCATGTTTCGATGTTGAGAAAGTATATGCCAGATCCATCTCATGTTTTGAGTCCAGAGGTAGTTCAGTTGGAGGAGAATCTATCTTACGAGGAAAAACCGGTCCAGATTCTTGACCACAGGGATCAGGTATTGCGGAATAAGGTGATTCATCAGGTAAAGGTTTTATGGAAAAACCATATGGTTGAAGAGGCAACATGGGAATCTGAAAATGCTATGAGAGATAAATTCCCCCACTTATTCAATATGTGAATAAAATTGTGAGGATGAAATTCCCAAAAGGGGGGAAGGATGTAACATCCCAGGTAAATAAATAATAAGACATATTCATATTTATTAATTTTTTTTAATTAAATATTAATTTTTTTTGAAGGGGTTGCTATGTACGATAGCGTGCCCGATACTCAACAATGAGTTTCTTTGAAATCTTACGTTACACGCTAATAATATAATTTCAAATGGTAGTTAACACGTAGCCGCTATACTGGCAGGAATGAATAGAAATAACTAAAATACGAATATATATATTTGTACATTTATCCAATAAAAGATAAAGGCTTAAAATAAGAAATTAATTCAATTTTATACATAAATACATTAATATTCACTAAAAGGTTCATTTATCACCTTTTGTGGAAAACCCTCTTTAAATATAGTTTTGGTCACTCTTATACATTATTTTGGACCAAATAAAATCCTTATTTATAATTGGGACATCAAAATTTACTTTGTGTATGTTTTTGTTATTCTTCCGATAAAGTTCATTTTTTTATGAATAAGTGAAAAATGTTGTATTTTAATTCAAAACCTCTTTTAATATAATTTATTTATTTGATTAGATTATCTTTTGAATTGGTTTTAAAGTGAAACCGTAAAATATTTTTACCATTTGATTCAATGGGGGACTTTGGAATTAATTTCACTTTGAAATTCGACATAAACAAATATGAATCTTTTGATATATATTGTTTCTTAAAAACACGCTATTTGTTTTGACAGCGGGAGTTAATTATTAAACTAATTAATTCTACTTATATTCTTTGAATTAGGTAATATAAACATCATTTTTGAATTCGTAATATCGAATATAGCTTAGAGTGAATTTTTGGTAATTTTCTGAAAAACTCCAATTTTTGATGAATAGTGAAACCACTAAGTGGTAATCAAGGAAACTGATTTTTCAGTTAAATGAAAGTTTACCACTAATGTGTATTAAATTTTAAAAATCCTACATACATGGTTGTCATTAGTATGTAAAATGTGGTTCAATGGGATGAAAATAATTTTTTTGATGAATAGTAACTTTTTTTCATTAATCGCGATTAGAGGTAATTAGTGTAATTTAAGGTAAAAATGATATTATAAAAATATGAAAACACCATGAAACTTGTCCTACCCATATTGGATGAGTCATGGCCGACCCAGAAAACCCATGGGTCGATTTAGGGGACCCTATGGAGCCACTTGGGTGAGATAATGACTTTAATGCCTTTTCTTTTAAATAAAGGTGAAAATGACACTAACATAAATTGTTTTACTAAAACAATCTTTAGAAGGGGTTATAATAATAATATTTTTGCCTATAAATACTCTTTGGAAAGATAAAAAGATTTCCAACATCAGGATATTTTTTTTATAATTCTTAGACATTAAATAAATTAATTTAATTATGACATCATGATGATGCAACGATGACCTCATTAATGAATAGTTTAAATAAAATGAAACGATAATATAACATCTAAGACCTACACTTGTCAAAAAACTATTGGATGGGAATATTTCGAAGACTTATCATCTTATCTTCGAAATATATCAATGTGGGACCTTATAAATTCGAAAAACTATTGAACATAAAATAATATATTCATGATTTCCAAAAGTGCCCCTCCTCTCCTCTTATAAAAGGCCCCCACCTCTACCTCATTTCACACACTTCTCAAGCCTTTGGCTCTGCCATCCCCTGCCCATTTAATCTCTCTAAAACTCTCTCCTCATCCTAGAGGATTCCCTTTTGGCAGAATCCTTTCAAACGAAGCCTTTAGGCTCAAATCAAAAGGAGTTACACTTTTAAAGGTAATTCATTCTCTCATGTTCATTTGTTTTATTTTGCTTCTCCAACCCCCTAAACTCTTTTTATTTACTTCTTTTGTAAGAACAACAGTATCTTCAATATACTAGGATGTTGTTATAATATTTATTCGAGCTACACTCTCACACAACTACATCAAATGGTTAAAGAACATACGATTTCCGTGGATGGCGAAATTCTGCCTCCCGAAACGATGATTGTTCAATACTCATTTAACACCTTAAAAGGTGGCCATTATGATGTCACTATTTTTATATATGATATATAATATTTTTATTATCTCCTTAATCTTCTGTATTTTTCATTTATGGCATACCATTATTGTTTCCATTATGGGTAAACACGATATCTTCATTTTAGGAAGTGCGGACTACCGCCCCCTGAAAGTGATTTGATTCGTTAATACCATGTGTGGGATGTTTAAAGGATAAAGTTAATGATATTATATATGTTATTATACTGGAAATATAATATACTCTTATATAATTATGATTCCATTCCAAAAAATACGAAATAGAAATGGAAGTAGCGTTCATGCGTACGTACGGCTTACCGTCTCCATGAACGGTGCATTTCATTTATTACCTCTAAATGTGATGTAATATTATAAATACATGTATATGATGAATATATATGATATATATGTTATCCAAATCATTAATATCATTCTGGATATAATGAACCTTTGAACAAATTAACAACATGTAAGTGTAAGAAGTATATTTTTGACTTAAGAACCAAATACCGACAAAATGTACATTATTAACTTAAATGATTACATGATGTTCATAACATGGTATAAAAGGAATAATGAACTTGAAAAAGGTTCTTAAGAAAGTAGATATTAACTCAAGTTTATTATTCGGGATATTAAAGAACGGTCGGGTCAAGTCGGATACGAGGTATGGGACTTCGTCTCAATCTCCTTTCATTGAGGCATATTTTGTTTTATACACAACCTTCTTTTATACAGTGTATAAACCCCTTTTACTTTTACATTTATCCAAAAGGAATCTTTTTTATACGAAGCGTTTTACTAAATGAAAAAAGGGAATGTTTTTGTCATACATATGCGGCGAAAACGACTTCTCCGCCGCCGTGACTGTTATTTGAGTTTCGACTTCCTCTACATGCCATACGTTGTTTTTAAAAGAAAAATAAATACCTTGTTTTACTTTTCTTTTATTTTGGTATTGAAAATGGTTTTTCTAATGTTTTTATATCAATGTGTTGTATTGATATCTTGTGATTGAAAGGTGGAAATGTTATGTTTCCTTTATGCATGTTTTATGTGATATGATTATGTTGAGGTTCTTGGGAATTATTATGAAGACGGGTGGTTCCATGATAAACTAAGGGTGGGTGAGCCCGATATAGCTCTCCAATGCATTGGGTAACGCGAAGGAGTGAAACGTTAAGGTTTCTCTGAAGATATTTTAGGGAATATACTGTGATGGGTATTCCAAACGTAACCAAGAGGGATACTCCCTACGTAAGAATGTTATGAATGCCTCAAGTTACCTTTATGTCTTATGATTTCTATGATTTATTCATGATTTGATGAGGTATGTTAAAGTGCTTATGTTTTATGGGTAAAGTATGATCTCATTTTTATGTATATATGTACCCATGTTTCCTTTCCATATTTTTATATCCCTTACTGAGCTTTTTATGCTCATCCCAAGTTTTTTTGAAATGTTTTTCACAGGTCAAGGGAAAGGTACATGATATGATGATAGTGTCAAGGAAGTGTCAAGAAAGAATCCATGTTTTATTTTAATTATGTTTCCATTGAGGGGAAAGAAGAATACTATCTTTATGTAACCACTTTGTTTTTACGTGGAATGTAATGCAAGTTTTATGATCTAATTCTCTAAAACTCTAAACCTGAAAAGATCCTCAATGTGTAATCTTGTAATAACTCAAGATTAAGTAAGGTTTAAGGCTGGGGCCTTATATATTGTGTCATGTATTATATTGTTTCAACATTCCTAAGATTCCTTTATGTTATCATCTTATATCACTCTCTATTTTTCATGTTTATAATTCTTACTATTTTATATCACCAAGATATTCCTTTTTATTAGCATGTATTATTTTCATCATGTGATGATTTGATTATTCACATTCTAGTATTTATATCTCACCACGTTCTCTGGGTCATCTCTAGATTATCTAGTGTAGAATTAGAATATAATTTAACATTTATATAATGTTATAAATATTTTAAATTAATTAATTATATCCCTCTTTTAAAATAATGTTCTATGTAAATAATATTCTAAAAGCACTTAGCCTCTTGTTCTTCATAGATTGTAAAATGTTTGTCTATAGGTAATAAATCATGAAATAAAGTGTATAAGATATCTGTGTTGTCATTATATATATGGGATAATAATGAAAATGGGAATGAGGTAATATGTTGTTTTTTAAATATGGTGTATAAAATATCCCAAAGACACTTGAAATATAATTATTTGGGTGTATCTAATGAAATTTATTTTAAAAATTATAAAATTATAAGTTTATTAGATTCATTTCATTATATTTGTTATGAAGGAATTTTCAACCCATTTATTTAGACTACAATGGAGAAGAAATAAGAAAACACATGAATTACTCAGCTTAAAATTTATAAATAATTAATTTAGGATACAAAATAAATTCTTTAATTTATTATTTATTAGTTCATTGATGTTATTTTATATGATTATTAATTTGGGAACACTCATCCCTAACATTCCTTTATATTAGAAAATGTCTCGGAATAATAAGAACTATGTAAACAACCAATGAGATAAAAAATTTAATGATTTATTGAATGTGAATCCTAATTTCATAGGAGTGGGATTCAAGATCATCATGGAGGTACTTTATTAAACAAAATATGTTAGGAATAACAACTCAGACCATGTGAAGTTTTATTTTCCTAATAGATATTAAGTTGTGGTCGAGTTGTTTGTGATACAAATACCAAATTCCTTTAGCTAATATTATGACCCCTAGTCGTGATGAAATGGATTAATTCAATTTATAATTTTTTTTATCTTTTAATAATGTGAGAGAGAGAATGATATATTATTTTTATATCATAATGATGGATAATCTGATCAAATGTGTGCATTTATCAAGAATAAAACTCCGACGTAATACATCGAACAGGTGGAATGAGAAGTGTTTAATAAAATATATTTCAATAAATATTTTTTGATCACTATGTATAAAAATAGAAATTTATTTTCATAGTATAAAGGAAAGAAAGGATAAATCAGTTAGGTCTTATAAGAAAAACATCACAAGTATTTCAATGTATGCCTCTGGATTTATCATTGACCCCAAAATAAAGGTTTACCATTTCTTTAGTCACATAAATATTTGTCGTTGGAAATATTTATTGGTTCAAGACCTTGATAGTAATGAAAAAAATATTTTTATGTTTCTTTAGTATTCACAATGAAATTTATGATTCCTAACGGTCTTCTGGGATTAGATACTAGAAGATATTAATAGGGTTTCACGTTATAGGTCCAACTTATAAACTTTGTTAAGAAAATAATATACAAGTGCTCATATGTCATAAGTGTGGGAATAATTATCTTGGAAACTATATTAAAGGAATTGGGGAATTCATCAAGTGTTAATAACATGTCTATCTAGATACTTAATGTTGAATGGGAATGAATAATCCAATAAATATGATATAATAAATAACAATTTTGATCAATTTTCAACCCATGGTTCAATATTTTAGTTAAAAAGATCATGGATAATTAAAAGTAAATTAAATACTCTAATGGAAATTGAGGTTTACTGAAGACAAAATCCTAAAAATAAAAGGGAAAAGGATGATCTTACACTATTACTTTAACTGAGGGGGATTATGAGAATGAATTCGTGATAGAGAAACATTTTATTTATTTAAATTTTTTGATTTTTTCATTATGGTTAAAAAAAGATTTTATAGAATTAAATTTCAGTTGAAATATTCCAAAACCACCTAAAGAAACATAGATTGATTTACTGTTAAAACACAAGGTGGTTCAATAATTGAATCAAAATAATATAATTCATCCCCAGTTAAAATTTAAGGAAATAAAATCCCAATGAACAATATTATAACCTCTTGGGTAGAAGAGGATTATCTTATTATCATAGAAAGTTTGACTTATATAGGGAAAATATTAATTATCATGATTAGAAAATAAGTTTCTATATTCCAAACCATCTTATGATCTTATACAACTGTAAGGATAATTATGAACCTTCCTTTTAAATTTATTTCATGAATATATATTAATTACTTGTAAAAATGTATATATATTTTAATTGATTAAGGAAAAGTAAAGTATTACCCCTTATGAAATTCTGATTGTGAAGGAACATACTAATTTATTCTATGACAGGTTCCCTTGTATGATCTAGAAGCACAATTATATTTACATATTTTACAAATAACATTGTTCATATCTTAGTGTATTTATTTAATATACCCATTCAACCAGAATAACTAAATAAGATACTATAAGGGAACAAGGATAATGGTTTTCCCTTGTGCTTTACCATGGAGTTACCCAATCATCTTTTTTCAAGAAATAGATAGTTGGATGTTTCTATACATTTATTATCACAATCTATAGAAGACCATGATAAATAGCTAGTTTTTTGTACCATTGATAACTACTTGTTAAATCCACAATAAGGGTCTTAGTACTTGTTTAAGGTGGACCTTGGTTCCGGATATCATCAAATGAAGGTTTAGAAGGAGTATATACCAAAGGATACATTTCATGGAAGTTATGAACACTAAGAGTTCATTGTGTTTCTTTTTATAGTCACTATTTATCCAAAAATTATTATATTATTGATGATTGGATTCTTTTAATAATTGATTGAATTTTTTTGGTGGTATTTATAGATGATATTCTAATATAATCTAAATCTATGGAATAAATTTTATATCTCAAGAGTATTGTTCTAAAGATACTATGAAAGGGGAATTTATATGAAAATTATATTAAAATTTGAATTCATGATTAATAAAGTCACATTATTTGGAAACGTTATCATAATAAGGGGATTTTTGAGGATCTTTTTATGAAAACAGTAATTGAGGAATTAAAAGGACCGATATTAGAAGTATATCATCATATTTTACAAGGATTATCTATGTAATTTTGATGGTTTCTAAGAAAATTATCATGATTTTCAATCCTACTTACCAAGGTAACATATGAGGCTACTTATATTTTCAAGATTGATGAATGTAATGATTTCTCCAAGGAAATGAATACGAGGTCAACCATTACACTCATAATCAAAACACCCTTATGTGGGGAATGATTTGTGATATACATTTCACATAGAAGAATTGATTGGGCTATTTACTCATGAAAATAGTAAATTTTTTGTCTATAAAATAACATAGTTAAACAAAAATAAAAAAAAAACAAATTAATGATCTAGTGTTGGATGACATAATCTTCCCTTTTCAGTTTAAGAGGAATAATATTTATAGATAGAAGTGTTACATATATACTGGTCATAAAAGTATAAAGTATTATTGTCATAGATGGGTCTCTATATACTCCAACAAATATTGTTTTATATAATGATGGAGCATGACTATTAAATCCATTACCAACCTATAATGTTAAATAAATTGATAGATTCTCTATGTATAAAATAGGATGAACTTTATTCATGAAATGAATTGAAAATTATCCAATATTAAATACATAAAAATTATGGAAATGGGAATCAAAAAGTGTAAAAAAGAAACCTATATTTATCATATAATTTTAAAAACATCCATCCTAATGTAGATTAAGGAATCTCCAAGTGAAGATCTTTAGGTACAAAAACGGGTCGATGGAATCGGTAGAATTCCATAGAGTTCAATATCAATAAAATTGATTTCTAAAATATGGGGCATTATTATATTAAAAATCATATTTAGATAAAAATAAAGAATCATTAAATGAATATTATAGGATAAAATCATCCATCCACTAAGGGATATTAAATATATATAAATATCTCCAAAGAGAGTATATTCTACAAAAATATGAAGAATGTTACAGAAAAATATACATCAAGGTTTTTAGATTGAAAAAAATGTTATTTGAAATGAAAAAATTCTAAGGTCATAATGCAACCATTACCTATACCAACATAGAATGGAGATAAAATCAATATATATCTTTCCACGGGTCTTCCGAAGAAATTCATAATAAATAATACAATATTCATTATAGTGGATCATTTTATAATGAATTATCACTTTATCTATATTTGGTAAGAATAATAGGTTTATCAACTCACCATGATATACATCAGGGAAGAGGTAATGTTTCATGACACAACACAATCAATTTTATTTGATCGGTATCTAAGGATCACATCAATGGTTTGTAGAAGTATTGAACTTGACATGGATAAATATTTAAATATTAATACAACATAACACCCCCATAATTATTGTAACAACCTGAAATTATGAAATAAGAACATTTTATTTTATAGCGTGTGGAAAATAAGCACCGAGATTAAACAACCCATTAAAAATATTTCTTTTAATTAAATATCTTTTATAGTTTCTAAACTAGTAATCCAATGTCTAAATTAATTGTGCTCTAGTATACTATTATAACCTAGCCATTAAATTGGAAGGTATGAGAATAGATCACTAAATTTTAAAAATTATATGGGTTGTACATGTAAAAAATTCATTCTTTTTATATTTATTATAAATAAAATTGGAATAATTTAAAAGATTATTTTTTAAAAAAACTCTATATTTTCTTAAAGCTGGTTTTGTCAACCTTTTAAAAAATAATTCAAAATAAATCTTTACCAATTTTAGAAAATATGATTTCTATATTTAATTTTTTTTAAATTACTATATAAAAAATTTCATTGGTTTAATTGTTTAACATTTTAAGAAGAAATTAATTTTTTTATGAATAGTGAAAACAATGATTTTTAATTAAAAATTACATTTTTGATCAAATTATTGATAAAGATTAATTATATTTTAAATTGGTTATAAAGTAAAATTAGTTAAATAATAAATCAATTAATAAAAACTATTTCATTGGAATCATCTTCGTATTGAATTATGATTAAAATACTTTATGAATTTTTGTACATTTTCGATTTGAAGACCAGCTTTCTCGTCGTGTCTGCAAGATTCATATTAAATTAATTGTTTAGTTTTTTTAATGGAATTTTGAAAAATGGATCAAAAAATTTGTAATAAACATATTATATATTATATGCTAAATTAAAATTAATTTTATGATAATGAATATTAATAACTGTATAAATTATTTATCGATGTTGAAGTAAAAATTGTTTGGCTTAGGAGTTTAATCAATAAGTTTTTGACTAAAATGGCCTAAAAACATGTATAAATTAATATTTATGGAAATATTTGGACATTATAATGTATAATTAATCTTGAATACCACATTTTGGACCTTTTTTATGTTAAAAATATGGGTACATGTTTTTCTTTTAAAAAATTACAAGTGTACCACTCGCCCCACATTTAAAAGGCCACCCAATCCCCCCTCTTATTCACGCATTAAAACCATTTTAATCCAATAACCACCTAAATAAATTACCAAAATACCTCAAATAATCCTAGAATCCTATTTTTGGTCCAAAATCATTTATATTATAATATTATCCATAATTTTAAATAGGTGGTCCAAGAATAGGTGAAATACCTTACTATGTACATTCCTCTCTTTTCTTGTTCTACATCCTTTAAATATTATTAAATTGTGAAAATATCATAAGTAAAATTTATAATATATAATGAGATTTTATTATGTAAATTATATTACCTATATACATATACTCTTTCCTAAAATGAGAAACAATGAAATCCTTCATGTGTACAACATACTACTACCTTGAAAAATGAAGGGACATGTTTTCCATAAAAAGCTAGCATGATTAAGTGTGATGATTTATATAAATATATATTTATTGGATATTTTTAACATAATTATAAATATGTATTCATTATATAAGACATAGTTTTTTACATTCCATTTTGTAGGGGTTATGATAACATCACTCGTGTGTATGACAGACTACCGCCTCACAAAGTGTTGTGATTAGGTTTTCCCTAAGGCTTTAAATGGAGGTTTACAAGGATAAATTTAATGAATATACATGATATAAATGAAATAATTTTCATTTTAATGACACATTTATCATTAAAAATAGATAATATACCATTTAATTTCATACCTTTTCACTCATTGAGAGATGATAACATCCTTTGTGTATGTGTGGACTACTCCTTAATGAAGAGATGTGACTCTCTTTTCATAAAAAAGCACAAGGATGATTTGTATAAAAATATATTTGAATAAAAATAGTTCATTTATTATATTATGAACATTTTTTAAAGAATAAATATTACTTACCACCTTTCCATAATAATTGTTTAAAAATTGAAATGTTACTCATGCATATGAATGACCTACCATCTCCATGATCATAAGTTACATAATTTCTCAAACCATCATTACTAATTAGTATTAAAAGTTATATTTTGGTATAAATATGATAATTATTTCATTATTATTATTTTGGATATGATGGGTCTATATCATATAATTATGAACCATATATTATATGAAAAAACAAGGTTGGGAATACATGGAAATTAACACAAAAAATAATGAAAATAATGAAATAATGAGAACAAAAATCTGATAAATATGTTATAGTAGAATAATATATGACATTATAAATATAAATATGATTATTTTATAAAATAATAACATTCTTCAAACCATTATACAAGAGGTTAAATCACGTTCAACCAAAAGGAAGTGTGAGGTATGTGACATCATCTCAATTTACCTTTATCGAGGCATGTTGTAATGTTATGAACATAATTTCTTTAAAATGGTGTATTAACATATCATTTAACAAGCCATATAATTATTCATTTATAATTCATGGTATATCATGTTTCAATTTTATGTATTTAATTAAAAAGGATTTTAATTAATTATTATGAATTGGTAATGAATTTCGTTACTCAATTTCCTTTCATTGGGTTATAATATTTCTTCATTATCAATGACATTCTAAGATTATATACACAATTTTTTTTAACTATAATATTTTCTATTTCCACTAGACTAATAAATATTTAAATCTTGCACACATAATTGATTCTTTTATTAATTCTCGCTTCAACGTTATAATCCCTGTAAATGTTTATTTTATAATCTCATTCTAATAAAGATTATTTATTATTGATTTTTAATGGAAAGAAATTATTTGATTATTTTCTAATAAAACAATTTCATTATCAAATATTCTATTTATTAATGATATCTTCATTTAATAGGAATATTTTTAAACTATTTGGTATATAAAATAATTGATAAAATGTTTTAAATAAAATTTACGTTCATTTTTCTCTTCAGTTGAAAATTCGTTTTCTTTCAAAACAGTGTTTTATAAAAATGTTTTCAAATAGGTTTTTAAACTTATATGAGAGATTTATTAAAGGAAATATTATCAATTTGACTTTTAAAAAATGTTTTTAATGGAATCATCATTTATTTTTCAAAACAAGGCTTATTTGTATTTTACCAAAAGTGAGAAAGGAGTCTTTGTTTTAACATACTTGATATGTACAAAAATTCATTTCATCATGACCAATCTCTTTTATAAAACGTACTTTATATGTTTTAAAGGTTATTTTCAAATAATTTTCTTTTATAAATGTTCTATGAACTAATTATTTTAAAATTATATGCAAAGTGACAATAATATATTCCTCAAGATTTCCTTTAAAATTAATATTATGGTATTTTTATTCACAAAAAACAAACACTTTATTTTACAGATACTCCAATGGGAAATATTTTATTCCATTTTTAATCCTTATAAGTATGGTTTCTGATCATTTTGACCAAGTCAAGTTTTGAAATTTGTTTTCCTGGTCATTTTTGTACTCATTAACATTCCCTTGAAATATTCACATTTCTATGATCACCAGAAATTAATGTTCACCTAAAAATCCAGATTATTTATCATAGTTATTCTTATTCATTAACCCATATATCATTTATAGATATGATTTTTTAATTCGAATGTAATTTTATTGAGTGAGTAAAAATTGATAATCCATAATTTTTATTAAATAAATATATTTAATCACAAGGAATATTGTTCATGAATTAAATAGATTATTTGGTATATAAAGAATGAATTGGAAATGCAGATATAAGTGGGGACAAATTATTTATACCCCATTCATCCATTAGTTGTCTCATGAAAAAAATTCTCTAGATAGTCTAAGTTAAATGGGTTTTTAGTGTATACCTTTCCATTATTTTTAAACATTCTTGAGGAAGGTCTTAACAGTAAAGGATTGCATGATGCCTAATATCACGGTGTCTAAAAATTGACAATTTACTTAATTGATAATTCAATTATTATTAACATTGATATTTTAATAATGATATTACATATTGATTCAACTTATTATTACTTTATTGATGAAATATTTTTTTTTAGTTATTCAACTTTTCATATTCATTATGCCTTTTCCAGTTATTTCATTCAAGATATTGATTAAATACAAAGTGTTTTTTTGTAAAGACCTAGATTTTTCCATGTATTATTTTTAATTATATGGAATTATTAAGAGTCTACAAAAATTGACGACATGTGATTCTAAGGCCGGTTTGCCCAAAATGAATTTCTAATCTTTTTTTAAGATATGTTTAGTAAATGTGCGTGGGGTGTTTTCTAACTTTTGAACTGGTGCTCGGATTAAAAATCGGAGAGAACCATGGAATTCGTAGCATCAGGATTCTTTAAAGAGAGTCTTCACTTCAACAACAGTATGTCGGGAGAAAATGAAACACCCTAATATTTTATAGTACTTTATTCTTCCAAAGTAATTCAATAACTTGCACTACACACAACACTGAGTTCAACCACACCACGACTTGCCAAACTAGCCGTTCAAATGTGTTTATGAATAGTATAATTGGAATTTTAGAACTTTATATAATTATTATTTTTTTAGATTCCATATTATCAGTTTATTGGACATAATTTAAGAACAAATTCATTTTTTTCAGATAAAAGAATTATATTTCAAAAAATGAAATTTTACCGCCTTTTAAAGGAGAACACTTTTTAAATCAAATATTTGATACTTTTATATATTCAATTTGACAAAATAAAATTCTTCTTTAGAATCGGTACCTAATAATTTAGTTTCAATATATTTTTGGTGTTTTTCTGATAACTTTCATAATTGGGTGAATAGTGAAAAATACAATATTTTAAATGAAAAAAACTTTTTTAATAAATATAATTTATAGTGTTGAATTTTAAATTTTAAATTTTTGGAATTATAATTAGATTAAATTTTTACCATTTAATCCATTGATGTACATTTTAAGTAATTTCACTTTGAAATTGGATATAAACAAGTGTTAATATTTTGATAGTTATTATTTCTTAAAAATACGCCTTTTGGTTTTGACAACAGGAATTAATTTTAAATTAATTAATGAAACTTGTATGTATTTAAATTTTAAAAATAAAATTCATTTTTTAATTCGGAATATTAAAATTAGCTTATGGTGATTTTTTGGTATTTTTATGAAAACATTAAATTTTTAATGAATAGTGAAAACACTGAGTTATTGTTTAAAACCGTCTTTTTATTTAAATAATTATTTATTATTTTTAAATTTATTTTATTTCAAAATAGATACATAATACCTAAATAATTTCAATGTAATTGATTAGATTCAGTTTATAATAATTTTTGATATATAAAAATTTTATCGAACTTTTTACCGTCTTTTACTCATCTCCAAGGAGCATTTACAAATTTGTATAAAACATAATTTTACCACTTCTATGAAGTTAATTTCAAAAATCCAAGAAACATAGTTGATATATGTTTTTAAAATTTCATTCAGTAAGTTGAAAATAATTTCTGGTAAATATTAACTTTTGACTTTTATTTACAGCGGTTAAAGGTAAATAGGGTAATTCAAGGTAAAAAGGAATATTATAATAATATAAAATTACCTTAATAATTGTCCTAAACTTATTGGATGAGTCATCACCGACCATGGGCATAATTGGGTCTATTTTGGGACCCCATGGATCCACTTATGAATGATTATGACACTTTATTTTAATTAACTTAAAGTAAGGGAAAAATGACAAAAACAAATATCTTTTCGTAAATAAAATTTTACATGAGGTTATATAAGTCATATTTTAGACTATAAATATTAATTGGAAATATAAAATGAATTCCTACATAACAATCTTTTATTTTATATTTTTTAGACATTAAATAATTTAATTTATTTATGACACAATGATGATGCAGTAATTACCTAATTAATGAAATATTAAAATATTTGATATTATTAATATCCAAATAATTGTAATTTGATACTTTTTATGAATTACACTAATTTTATAGGTTAATATGAAATTTTAGGGTTGGTTAGATGAATTTTTTTCAAAGTAATAATGTTTTTTATGAATTTAGAAAAAAACAAAATACCAAATAGTATCAAAATTGACATAAAAGTGTTTTCAAAACAAATATTATATTATTAATTGATATTATATTACTAAATATATATGGTTCACCAAAAATACTGATATAATTATAGGTTTATCATTAATTAACCACTTGGGGTTCACTTGGATGTATATAGTATGTTTATTAAACATAAAATATAAAAATACAAAGAGACATGGTAAATGTCAAACTATTTAACTAAGAGTTAAAAATAAAAGATAAGGTTAATATAGTGAACCAAACCTGTCTAAAACCTATTTCTTGAGTGGTGTTCAACGCATACCCACTTTTTATTTTTTAAAATTAATTTTGGAGCCATTACAAACCAGAACTGATTTGATTATAAAATAATATTTCTAGCTTTTCCTAAGGAGGACCTCACCCCTCTTATAAAAGGGAACTCCCCCTTCCCTCAAATTCAAACATTCAAAGCCTTTTGGATTGGTAGAACCCTACCCTAATACCCCTTAAACATTCCTATATTCATCTTAGAGTCCTTACTTCAGTAAAAAATCCAACCAAATGAGCCCTTTTGATCAAATTAAAAGGAAGAACCCAGAGAAGAGGTAAATATTTCCTCACCTCTTTCAAGTAACTTTCTTCTTCCAATTCCTCTTTCAATTATGTTTCCATTATAAAATAATAAATCATGTATCTTATATATAATGTGATGTTATTATAAATATGGTACAACTATATTAATTATTCTATCCATCCTTTGAATGACATGTCACCATACGTGCATACGTACGACGTACCGTCTCTACGTTGTGGTGTAATTGTTATTCAATACATTATTTTTTGGGATGGGTATAATAATGATGTGTAATTGATATAAATAATAAATATAACATGATAATTATTCTTTATATATGATATAACATCCAATTATATATTATTTTGATATCAAAATAATGATATTGTCTCACTTGCATACGTACGGATTACCGTCTCCATGAACGCGATGAGATTCATTCCCCATCGTATCAATTCAAGAATAATTTTCATTAGATGATTAAAAATAATTTTTAAGGACTTAATATCATTTTGAACATGAATAATATAAATCATATCCATAACAAACATTACTTACATAACAAACCATATAAATGAAAACAAATCAATTAACACCCGAAACGACGATAATACTAAGATATTATTAAAAAAGCAATGTTAAAATATCATATATGATATCATATTAATGTATATTATTCTTTTATAATTTAATAATAATTATTTAACCATTATAAATGAGGTTAACCTACCATCGACCAAGGAAAATTACAAGGTAAGCGTCCATTCTACAACCTCTTTATTATATGAGGTTGTATTTACTTAAATATCTACTGGGACCTCTTTATCATCCATATCAATGCTTCTTAAAAATGTATTTAAAAACATTATTACTAATTAATAGAGAATGGGATAAAGTAATTTATACACTTATTTTACCATATATGTTCTGAAATAAATATTTCCTTCATTTTCCAAACATGGTACTTTATGACCTTTTCGACAAAATTAAGGTAAGAAAGTTATTTTAAACTTATACAAAGGGTGGAGCTATTTTCTGCCATTATAACATTGTCGAAGCTTCCCTTATAATCTTATAATAATATTTTCAAAATAAATGTTTTCTTTATAATTATTTTACTCTTATATAATTTCAAAATAGAAATAGTTATTCCTCTAAAAAAGGGTTTGATTTCATCTATGTCAATATCCTTTGATAGATTTTATGTTTATTTGAAGTTGATTTTTTATGATACAAAACTTCCATATTGTATTGAAGGTTTTCAGATATTTTTGACTGTGGATGTGATATTTTTATACCATTCATGGTTTATGGTTAAAGTTTTGACATTTTGTACGCTATTTTTAATAATAATATTTATTGTATATTTCAACCTTTTCATATAAGGAATGTATTGGACTTAGTAAGTGACGGGTGGAGCACGCTATAGCTCCTCGATGCTTCGGCAGGTCTCATGAAACAACTAGACGTGGAATTGGCCAAGGCCTTTCCCAATTTGATATATGGTTTTTGCTGAGGACTTAATCATTTTTAGACGTCTTGGACGAGGCCTTTAAAAAATGTTTCAGAATGTACGACATTATACATTACCTTATTATGAAAATAATATTGATGGTTCATGTGGTCATTGGACTAGTAGAATACCCTTGATTATGTTTTATTATGGAATTATTTACTTATCTCATATTCCTACCATAAAAGTATTCATGTTTATTATTGGTAAAAGCAAGTGGTTTCAATTTTTCATCATACTTAATATTTATGTTATCTTCCGCTATATTGCTTACCCTTACTGAGAGTTTGAGCTCAACCCTTTCTTATGTTTCAGTTTCCCAGGATATGAAGAAGTTAGTTATGAGTGACTAGTAAGAATAATCTAGGAGGCTTGGAAATTTCTAATGGAATAAATTTATGTTGTATTTCTTTTCAAGTTGTAAAGTTGAACTTATGTATGAATCTTGTTTCCAATATTACTAAACTGGTCGGTCTTTTGAGAGATAATTTCCTTGTGATCATAATAATGTTATTTATTAATGCACTAACTCTGGGTAACTAGGGTCAGGGAGTTACAGTCGGTATCCGAGGAATTTTAGTAAAAACCTGGGAAACTAGATTTAGATAAAATCTGATTAATGCACAATACCCTAAGATAGACTTTGATGATTAGTATAGAATAACTTCCTAGAATTTTGGTAATGTAGAGATTTTGTGAGTTTTTTAAGTAGTACATCCCTGTCTGGATACGAGCAGGTAGTGGCGGCTCTGGCACAAATGTACTTAGGGATAAAAACCGAAAACACCACTTTGAATTAGACTCAAACGGGAACTGGTGCACACCAATGGGACTTGATACACTCTTGATTACAACACTCCCAAGGGATATTCTTTGGATAATTCTCATTTTCTTTACAAACCATTATGCAGGGTTTAGCAGTATATACATCCTCAAAGAAAACATTTTTTATGATTATGGATTATATCCCTAAACTGTTCAATTTATGTTAGGTATTTTACATGATTGGAATCATTCATTTCAATTCAGAAACTGACCTAGTTTATGCCATTTTATAGAAATGTCTCCCAGTAGAAGGAATGTGAACTCCCGCAATACGTATGATCGAAAGAGTAAGAAAGATAATATCTTTCACGGTATTAAGAAAGCATTTAGAAGGGAAATAGTTTCCATTTTATTCTCAACATATGAAGAAATAAAATCATGTGCTTATATGATAAGTAAATAATTCTCGGAGTCCTATGGCTTTGAATGGAAGTAAGTGAAGAAAAGGATGGAAGAATGAAATATAGATAAAGGGATGAGGGAAAAGAAGGATTTTCCCATATGTGGTAAATGTGGCAAGAATCACCTTGGTAAATTCTTGAAGGGAATGAGATTTTATTATAAGTGTGGAGAAAAAGGACACCAAGTATGTGATTGCAAGGGTAAGAAAAAAGTCTCAAATGTACAATGCTTCATCTACAAGGAGTTGGGACACTACGCGAATCAATTTCCCAATCATCAAATTATACCTTAAATGATGATATTGGATAATAATCAATTAATGATACTGCCTTATATGAAGAGGAATGACTAGTGTTTTTTTGTTGTAATTATAGAATTATTTCATTTTAGTGTTGTATAAATAATATACTAGTTATATGAATTGTGAAGATAAATAATTATTGTACTACAGTACTATTTTATTGAGGATTTGATATTATATGGTTCTAAGAATAGTGACTTAATAGTAAGACACACTTTTAGGAAAAATACATGGTTGAAGGAAATGTAATCCTTAATATGGTCCTGATAATGAGGTAGTGATTTTGGAATAAGAGACGGTTGGTTTGGATAAATTATATTGGATATTCTTGACATCTTTGGAACTGATTAATAGTTTTTTTATTTCATCATTGTTGGAATATTCAAAATTTTTGATATACGGAATATATACAGTATTATATAAAGGTTAAAGGAGCATGACTATAATCAATAAGGTTTTATGGTAATTTAGGGTTTTTCCATGTTTTAAAATAATACATGATGAAGGTGTTCACATGTTATTACATGACAAAAAGGATCGTCATTGTGTTTAACTTTCTTATAAATTTTGGAATGTGAGTTGGGATGGATGTATTTTAGATAAGTATAAAGGTTGGAATGAATTAAGTTTGAAATTGGATACTATTGTTAATGTTATTTTTAGATTTTTATAAAAATAACAACACACATACCATGTGACAACCTGTCGCGTCGGACAATGCTGTAGGAATAAAACCCAAAACCAAAGTGCGATAGGTATTTATCGCCTACAACTGGACTACATGAAGTCCCTATATTGTATAATGTAGTTTCTTTTTTAAAGGTCTTGATAGGTGAATTATATATTCATTTTTTTGGATCCCTATACAAATATGATAAATTTAATATTTTTTTAATGTTCTATTATCTTTTTTAGTGAAATATGAGTTTGTGGTAGAAATTAGTTAAAAGATGGACCTCTACTTGTCAAGTATATATTTTTTCCTTCTATAATTCTATGAAGAAATTAATTATTAAACTTTAGGTAGGGGATCTTAAAACTAAAAATGTGGTATCCTAATACCTTATGTTTTTTTGAACTGATGATATTTTAAATCATCATAGATTAATGGCTTTGAGGCCCTGAATTCTACAATTGTTTGTGACTGATGACCTCAATCACTCCCTATAATTATTTACGTTTTTCCTCCAATTTTGTGTCTCTAATTTCCATCAATCTTCTCTTAATCAAGATCATAATTTTGTGGTGACTTTTTTATTCCCCTTTTCCTCTTATTAAGAATTAATTTTATTAACACAATTTCTGATGTGGGTTTTCCCACAAAGGTATTTTCTATTTTCAACCATTTATTTTCGAAGAATAATTTCAAATTACAAGTATTAAATTTATTGAATTAGGGAAGAATGTAACACCCCAAGATTTCATAGTATGTTATTTCTTCAAGGCGGTGGCGTCCCATCATCGAGGCTCCGGGTTCGAGTCCTTGCAAAGGCAACTTGCACCATTTGCCAGCGATCCTCTCATCCTCTTGACCCCACAGGAATTGGCCCAAGCCCAAGTGTTGGCCACCTTAGGCCTATCTGGGGAGGTGTGGCGCATGGGTGGTGTAAGGATGCACCTATACACATGTTAACCATTAAACACTTTTTCCACATGAGCCTTAGCCCAGTTGGTAAGGACTCCGTAAGTGCATCAAAATGAACAGGGATAAAATCCAGGTGAAGGCAGAATTTCCAGTACTGTAGTAGTACTGTAGAAGGTACTATAGCGGTAACTGTGCAGTACTATAGCAGGTATTGTAGCAGGCACTATTTGGAACTCTAGCAGCCGGGAATATGCCCCTGTTTGGGCCTTCGAGCCACCGATTTGGTCCCTGAGTCCTGTAAGGCCTTCGGGCCACACAGGCCTTCAGGTCAGTAAGGCCTTTGGGCCACCTCAAGGCCTTAGGGCCACCTCAGTGTAGATGCAAACCAGAAAAACTACAAGGAACAAGCTCTACAAGGAGGATAAGCAAGGATATTTCACCATAGCAGAAGCTAAATTGATTGCAAGAATGAAAGGGTAAGGCACCTGCCATCGGGACAAGCCTATGCATGCATGAGAATTCCAATCCAAACAGCCATGCGAAGGTGGAGATCTGATTTCATGATGAAGATGCTGGGGAGGAGCAGTTTCAAGTAGTTAGTCTGGGTTGTATGTAATGTTTGAAGCTTACGGGCAATGAATTCCTCTAAGGCATACGGTTCATGTAATACTTATGCCTACAGGCCTTGTAAGGGTTCCACCTCACCCCTTGAAAGGTGGATTATCAAAATCAATAAAAAATGAAGGCCTTCGGGCCATTGGAGTGCACTACACGCAATACTGAGTTCAAGTGCACCATGACTTACCAAACTAGTCATTCAAAAGTGGTTATGAATAGTATTAACTGAATTTGGAACTTTATATAATCATTATAATTTTAGAATCCATATTATGAGTTTCTTGGACATAATGTAAGAACAAATACATTTTTTTCAGATAAAAGAAGTGTTTTTAAAAAAAATGCAATTGTACCGCCTTTTAATGGAAAACCCTTTTAAAATCAAATATTTGAAACATTTATATATTAAATTTGACAAAATAAAATTCTTTTGTAGAATCAGGACATAATAATTTAGTTTCAATAAATATTTGGTGTTTTTCTGACAACTTTTATATTTTGGTGAATATTGAAAATACTATATTTGAACTGAAAACTGCTTTTTTAATCAAAATAATTTATTTTGTTGAATTATAAATTTTAATGGTTTGGAAGTATAATTATATTATATTTTTAGCATTTAATCCAATGATGGTCATTCTATGTAATTTCACTTTGAAATTGGATATAAACAAGTGTCAAACTTATGATAGTTATTATTTCTTAAAAATACGTTTTTTGGTTATGACAATGGGAGTTAACAATAAATTAATTAATGAAACTTATATGTTTTTAAATTGGTAAAATATAATTCATTTTTTAATTCATTATATCTAAATTAGAATAGGGTGAATTGTTTTTACATTTATAAAAACATTCAATTTTTAATGAATTGTGAAAAACAAAGAGATATTGTTTAAAACCGAATTGTTATTTAAATAATTATTTATTTCATTTAAATTTATTTTAGGTCAAAATAGACAAAAAAATTACCTATATAAGTTCAATTTAATTCAATGGAGTCAGTTTATAATAATTTTAGATATATAAAAATTTCATCGAACTTTTTACCGTCTTTTACCCACCTCCTAGGAGCATTTTCAAATTCGCATAAATTTTTTTTTACCAAATATGTGAATTAAATTTAAAAAATCTGAGAGACATGGTTGATATTAGTAAGTAAAATTTGGTTCAATAAGATGAAAATAATTTTTGGTGAGTAGTAACTTTTGATTTTTATTTACCGCAGTTAAAGGTAAATAAGGCAAATCAAGGTAAAAAGAGTATTATAATAACACCAAATTACATTAACACTTGTCCTAACCTTATTGGATGAATCATGGATGACCATGAGCTTCCTTGAGACGATTTCGGGACCCCATGGAGCAGCTTATGAATGATTATGACACTTTATTTTAATTCACTTAAAGTAAAGGAAAAAATGACATAAACAAATATCTTTTAGTAAATCAATTATTACATGGGATTATATAGGCCATATTGTCAACTAAAAATATTAATTGGAAATAAAAAATTATTTTGTACATAATTGTATTTTTATTATATTTTTTAGACATTAAATAATTTAATTTATTTATGACACAATGATGATACAATAATTACCTAAGTAATGAAATATTAAATTATTTGATATTATAAATATCCAAATAAATGTAATTTGAGACTTTTTATGAATTAAAAAATTTTATAGGTTAATATGACATATTAGGGTTTGTTATATGAAATTTTTTAAAATTAATAATGATTTTAAGAATTTAGCAAAAACAAAATACCAAATAGTGTCAAATTGACAAAAATAGTTTTTAAAGAAAATTCTATTATTAATTGATATTCTATTCCAAAAGATATAAGGTTCAGAAAAAAGACTTATATAATGATAGGTATATCATTAATGAACCACTTGGGGTTATCTTGGAAGTTTATAGTATTTTTGACCATATAATATAAAAATACAAAGAGACGTAGTAAATGTCAAACTATTTAACTAAGAGTTAAATATAAAAGATAAGGTTAATATAGTGACCCAAACCTTTCTAAAACATATTGGTTGAGTGGTTTTTGACCCATCCAAAACATATACTTTAAAAAATTCATTTTGGGTCCATTAGAAACCCAAAATGATTTTATTATAAAATAATATTTCTAGATTTTCCTATGGATCCCCTCACCCCTCTTATAAAAGTTACTCGCCCTTCCATCAAATTCACACCTTCAAAGACTTTTGGATTGAAAAAAACCTTCTCAAATACCCTTTTAACTGTCATCCGTTAATCCTAGAGGCCTTCCTTTAGTCAGAAAGCCATCTCAAGGAGCCCTTTTGATCCAATCAAAAAGAAAGAACATGAAGAAGAGGTAAATATTTCATCACCTCTTTCAAGTTCCATTATTCTTCCACTTATTCTTTCTTTGTTGTTTCCATTATAAAATAATAACTCCAATATATTCTATATAGTGTGATGTTATTATATATATGGTACAACCATATTCACTATTCTATCCATCCTTTGGATGACATGCCACCATACATGCATACGTACGACTTACCGTCTCCATGTCGTGGTGTAATTGTTATTCAATACATTATTTTTTTGGATGGGTATAATAATGATGTGTAATTGATGTAAATAATAAATATAACACTATAATGATTCTATATATATGATATAACATCCAATTATATATTATTTTAATATGAAAAGTATGATATTGTCACTCGTGCGTATGTATGGATTACAATCTCAATGAACGTGATGAGATTCATTCCCCATCATATCCATTCAATACTAATTTTCATTAGATGATTAAAAATATTGTTTAAATACTTAATATCATTATTAATATGAATAATATAAATCCTATCCATAACAAACATTACTTACGTAACAAAGCATATAAAGGAAAACAAATCAGTTAACACACGAAATGGCGATAATACTAAGATATTATTAACAAAGCAATGTTAAAAGATCATATATGATATCATTTTAATGTATATGATTCTTGTATAATTTAATAATTTTTTTTCACCATTATACCGATGTTTAACCTACCCTTGACCAAGGAAAATTACAAGGTATGGGTTAATTCTATAATATCTTTATTATCCGAGGTTGTTTTTACATAAGTATCTACTAGGACCTCTTTATCATCCACATACACGCTTCTTAAAAATGTTTTTCAAAACATTTTTACTAATTACTAGACATTGTGTTAATGTAATTTATACCCTTATTTGACCTTATATGTTCTGAAAGGAATTTTTCCATCATTTTCCAAACAAGGTACTTTATGTCATTTTTGACAAAATTAGGGTAAGAATGTTTTTTTAACATATAGGCAGGTGTAGATATTTTCTGCCATTATAACATCGTCAAAGATTCCCTTACAAGATTATAAGATTATTTTCAGAATAAATTTTTTCTTTATAATTATGTGACTCTTAAATGATTTCAAAAGAGAAAGAGATATTTCTCTAAAAACGGTTTTGATTTCAACTATGTCAACATCCTTTGATGGATTTTATGTTTATTTGAAGTTGATTTATTATAATACAAAACTTCCATATTTTATTGAAGGTTTTGTGATATGTTTGTCTGTGAATGTGCTATTATTATACCATTCGTGGTTTATGGTTAAAGTATTGACATTTCATATACTAGTTTTAATACGAATGTTTATGTTATATTCCAACCTTTTCATATGGGAAATGTATTGGACTAGTATGTGATGGGTGTAGCCCACTATAGCTCCTCCATGCATCGGTAGGTCCCATGAGACAACTAGACATGGATTTTCCTGAGGCCATTCCCAATTTGATATATGGTTTTGGCCGAGGCCTTATTTTATTTTTAGACGTCTTGGCCATGACCTTACAAAATGTTTGAGAATGTACGGAAATATACATTCCCTCATTATGAAAATAATATTGGTGGTTCATGTAGTCATTAAACTAGTTGAACACCCATGATTATGTTTTATTATGCAATTATTTACTCATCTCATATTCTTGCCATAAAATTATTCATGTTTATTATTTGTAAAGGCATCCAGTTTCAATTATTCACCATGCTTAATATTTATGTTATCTTCCACTGTATTCCATATCCTTACTGAGTGTTTGAGATCACCCCTTTCTTATGTTTAATTTTCACAGGATATGAAGAATTTAGTTATGGGTGACTTGCAAGAATAATCTAGGAGGCTTGAACATTTCTAATGGAATGAATTCATGTTGAATTTATTTTCAAGTTGTAATGTTGAAGATATGTATGAATCTTTTTTCCAATAATACTATAATGATTGGTCTTTCAAGACAAGATTTCTTTGTGATCAATCCAAAGTTATGTAATAATGCACCTACTCTTGGTAACTACGGTCAGGGAATTACAAAAAAGAATAGATTTTGGACATTTAAAAGAATAATAAAATAAAAAAAAGTTACTTTATTTTTATTTTTTTTTCATTTCCTCCAACGGACGAGTAACAGTGGTGGGACCAACGACATGTCAATCCATTAATTAGATTGACTCCTCAATATTTGTAACTATACCATTGGAATTAGGAAGGTTCATTATTAAATGATCCTCCTTAATTTCCAATGGCCATACACACCACTTCCACATTATATTTATATGGATCTTGGGGAGGGGTATTGGAACAACTTCACTAAGCTACGAAGATCTAGAAAAGTACCACGATTCCAACCAATTGGTGAACGAAACCAGTTCTAGTGAATAGTGACGAGCACCACTGAATCATGAACCAACGAACACCGACCCTTCCCCAAACGTAGACGTTATCCAGCGATATTGAGGTTGGGATTTATCTTGTTTTAATTTCAAGATATTTTTGAATCATATTATTTCCTCATGTTATCAAGATAATGCAGTGGGTTCGGGAAAAATGAACAAAGCCCATACCCATCACTACTTTGTTGATCTATGCATTCTTCACGAATATTTTACTCGGGTTTGATGGAACCCAGAACAGAGGGTCAAGCAGTGAAGAGGGAATCTCAGGGAGGCCTTTGGTACCTATGGACAGGAAAACAGGCCACCAGAGCTCACCTGGTGACCCCCATAAGACCACTAGCGTGAAACCGACAGAGAAGCATCGACGACCTGCTCCAGCGGGTGGTGGCGACAGCTGCCAATGGCCGACCGCAGAAGAGATGGAGGCACACTGTCGCGTGCCGCCGGTGGAGAAGGTCGTGACCGTAGCCACGGATGAAAATAGTGGACGACAATAGGTGGCCATAGTCAAAGGTGTAGTGGTGCGCCGTCACGCACCACTAGAGAAGGCCGCAACTTGAAGCCATGGTTGAAGAGTGTGGACCCACCCATGCAGGTCCCGCAATGACCTATCAGCACCGTGTGGCACCACCGCTTTTATTTCGAATTACTGTACCATTCAGAAACCATGGGGAAAATGCCTCCCCCAATGATGTTTAGGGTGAAACCCATTTAGTAGGTCGTTCCCCTTCGTAGGTCGGGCCACGTGAGCCCAGCGGGTCGCACACTTCGTGGGCCGGGCCGCGCTCGCCCTGTGGGCCGTGTCCAATCACGGGTTGGGCCACGCAAGCCCAGCGGGCCACACCCCTCTACGGGCTGGGACATGCGAGGTAGTAGGTTGTGTCTGTATGTGGGCTTGGCCCTGCCATCCCAGTGGGTTGCGCCTCCCAGGTGGGCCATGTTGAGTCATACTGGACATGGACCCTTCCAGGCCCATTTTCACTAAAATAGCCATAAATTATGAACCGGGCATCCGTTTGAAAAATCATCTATTGTGCAGGGATACATGGAGAGAGATGGTACTTTTGGTATACTTACATGGGTTTTGGGGATGGTTTTTGTAGGGACGAGTTGGATCGAACCCAAATCCAACTAGGGTCTCGCTACTAAAACACTTATAAGTCATAGACCGGGAGTCCGATTGACGCGCTGTCTATCATGTTGGAACACTTACGACATGAAATCCCTTTGGGATACTTATTCATGGATCTTCATGGTGGATGAGGTATGACTATTTTCTTGAGGAGTGTATCCTCTAGGAATGAAGAGTGCTTAGTGATGGAATCTCATGGTTGGCTGTAACATGAAGAAATAATATTGTTCCTATGTGGGTCAGCACTTAGAGATCATATGTGGGTTTGTATCTATCGATCATGTGTGTGTCAGTGCCTATCCATCCTATGCGGGTTATCATCTATCGATCCTGGGTGGGTCAGCAGTAGAGCCTCTCAACAGAATAAGATGATCCAATGATACATCGAATCATCTGTACTTCTGTACATGAGTTATATACCTTGTGTGAGTTAGGTCTTTTCCTCTGTGTTATTTTTACCTTCGTGGTATTACCTTCTCGGTGTTACCTTTATGTTACTTTTACCATTGAGGTGTTGCCTTTGTGGTTTTACCTTCATGGTGTTACCTTTTTGGTTCTTTTACCTTTGTGGTGTTACCTTCGCGGTGTTACCTTTGTGGTATTCTTCCCTCATAGATCAATTGTGCTAAAAGTTTAATAGTTATAGCCTTATGTTTCCTCATGTATGAGATGCGTATATCTTGATAACATAGGTATATGTATGGTAATATACCTAATTAGAGTTGATGACTACATGGTGATTTGTGTTTGAGGTATTTCTTTGTGGATTTTCTATTTTGGAACTCTTGGAGACCTTCAAGGGTCTTGAGGTTCCTACTGAGTACTATTATACTCACCACTGCATGGGATATGCCCGCACCATGCTGTGTCTTGTGCAGATGATAGACAATGTTGATCAAGGATGAGGGATCTAGGATTGGACGGTGCTCTAAGGTAGACCTTTTGACGTGAAATACTGTAGTGACTACTGATCATTATCTGTACCTACCCTTCAGGTAGGATCCTCGGTGGATGATCCAAGAGCTATTCTCTTTTTTAATATATACTTGTACTTTTCAGTAGGGCTTGATTTCCATCCCATTTTCTTTCAATACAATTTTTACTACATTAGTTTACATCGTGGTTGATTCTTATTATGTTCTTAGGTTGTGTGTTTGTACAGGTTTAAAGGAAATGCCTACCCATTTTAGGTATACGCCTATTTGTTGCTAGTCACCAGCCCATAGCCTCAGAAGGTGGGTTTTGGGTAGTCATGGAATAAGCCTCGGGGGATGGGTCATGAAATTTTTAGTTATTTAAAATTCCATATTTATTATGACTTATTTAATCATGATAGTTAAATTATTTAAATGTCATGTCTATTATATTATTTAACGTTCCATGTAATTTATTCTAATTTATTCATGATCTCCTCCCCTATACTAAATAATAACTAATTATTTGTGCTCATCCTTATTTTTTTTCCTTTTCAATGAGTCCCAAAATTTTACTATTATTGATATAAAATGAAATTCTAGAGGTTATAATGTTATTTTCAAAAAAAATATGTTTTAATTTTTGTTATCAAATATAATACAAGAATCAAGTATGTATCTAGTTTACAAGGATTAAAAAAATATTTTTCATTTCTTGAAGTGATTCCTTATATCCTATTCCAATTTAATAAATAAGAAACCAGATCTATGTTATTAGGGTTGGGGTCTCTAAAATTGGTATTAGGGAATGCTTAGTAGAAACCATGGGAACTAAATTTATAAATACATAGAATATTTAACATAACTCTTCGATAAACATTGAGGATAATTATAAAAGGATAACTTAAATTATTGATATTGTAAATATTATATTTTTTTTCTATCAATAAATCCATTTATAGATACTATATGTCGATATTGTTTTGGTATAGTTATACCAAGTAGTAATTACTCTAAAAAGGGTACATTGGGATTGACCTGATATTTACATAGTGTATGACAATAGACCTTACAGTTGACTTGGTTTGACACTCTTGGGGAGATATTATTAGGATAATTCACATTTTCTATACATACTATTAAGATGGATTTGAATAGATGATGTTAATGAAGAACCTAGTTTAAACCTACGACTACTAATATTGAAAATAAAATTTAAACATACTATAAATGATGATATGGTTTTCCCAAAATGATCACTGTTACTCCCACTATGTTTTTTTGTTTTAGTCAATATATAAAACTTGATGGAATAATATTAATAATGAACAAGAATGAATATGTGGTGACCATGAAAAACCAAATGTTATGGTGATATGAGTAAAATATGTCTTTATTTTTCTCAATTAGTTACATTAAAATATTATAAATGATTTATATGTTAACCAAATCTTGGACTCTCCAATGAAGTGACAAATGGTTTTTTATAAGATCTCAAGTGGTGGAGACCATGGAGGAATGAATAAAAGATTTCCATCATTTGATAAATTTAGTAGGCAACACCCTGGAATGTGTCACAATTGAATGATAAGATGTGTTATTTGAGAAAATTAATCTCATAAATAAAGTAATTATTGAGGAAATTGAAGATTATGAAAAAAGGAATTAAATATCATTCAAGGGATCCATTTATAATTCATTTTATTAAATGTGGAGAACCGAGGAATTATCCGATTCAATTCCATAATTTAATGTTTAAACCCTAGAACAAGGAAGGACCTATGAGGAAATA
Organism: Viscum album; assembly: GCA_963277665.1. Lineage (NCBI taxonomy): Eukaryota > Viridiplantae > Streptophyta > Magnoliopsida > Santalales > Viscaceae > Viscum > Viscum album. The sequence continues at coordinate 1,716,342,646 of OY728142.1, read as the reverse complement.
AAATAAATAAAGTAGTTTTGTAATTGGATTCAATAATTAACATATTTAATTATTTTAACAAATTGTATTTTATTGATATGATTTTTGAAACATATATGGATTTTGTTATATTTTTAAATCATTTATTTATCAATTATCTTATTTGATATGTATAACATAAAGGGTTTATGAGTTTAATACTGATCGTATATTCCAAGTGTTAAATGCCCCTTTGGAAAATTTGTGTGGTAGGAATATATCGTGATTAAAGATATATTTGGAAGACATTTATGTGAATAAAAAGTATTTGTTTTGAGTATAATAATTTATTTAAGGACTAATGAAATTAAAGTTTATATTCAAATGATTATGTGTAATGATATCCCTTATGTTTTATCTTATCATTTCTGTTGTTGTAATTATCATACATCACAATTTTTGAATGTTACCTGAATTCTATTAATATTGTTTTAGAAAAAGGACTTATCATTGCATCCCTTAAAGGACGCCTAGATTGAGCCTATAACCAAAGTAAGTTAATGGTTCAATATGTACTACAATACTTTGTTATTTCTTGGTAAATACGTCATAATTTTCAGTCAAATAATTTGATGGATAAATATTAATGTTGAAGAAGTGGTGAAACAGTTGGGATTTATATATTAATGTATTATAATGGATAACTTGTGCTAACCATATTGGTTTTTGAAAATATTTAAGAGACATATGAAATTACTTTTCAAAATTTTATGGATATTATATTCTGTTAAAATTGAATTTTAGCACCTTCGGTATAAAAACCATTTTTTTAAATTCATTTATTGAAGTTACAAGGAATTATAAATTGATCAAATCCAACAAAAGAATGAAATTATGAAATATAAACATATCATATAATAATTATACTAATATTCTTATATAGTAAACAAATTTCTCAGCATTAGGAAAAGAATATTTAAATAAACATTTTATCCTTTTACCATCATATCTAATAAATCAAATGGTCTTTTAAATAATCATATATTTATGGTTTTTATTCCCTTAAATTTTCATTGATAATTTACTTTTATTTGATCAATGAACTCTATCACTCTTTATAATTATTTAATAATTTCATTAAAGTCTATATCATCCATTCCCACCAATGTTATCATAAATTAAATCTAAATTATGTGTCATTACATATGCATTTTGTGATTATGTTTCAATATTACTAATTGTATATTTTATTAACCTGTTTTACAATTTTGGTTTTTAAAAATGAATTTTCAAATATCAAACCATTGATTTCTGAGATCTTCTTTAAATTTCAATGATGCAATTTATTTAATGTTGGGAAATACAACACCCTAAAATTATAAAATAATAATATTTTATTTGATAAAATATCTATAAGAAACACCAATCTTATATAACCTATTATATATATTTATTTAAATTTAATCTCTTAGATATCTTACAAAACAGACAATCCTAATTCTAAATGAACCATAATATAATAAACCATTATAAAATAACTATTGAATTAGAGGGTATAAATAATAATATTTAAATTATTAAAAATATATGGTTGAAACGTGTAAAAACAAACTAATTGGAAATATATTAACTAAGAATAAAATAATAATCATTTGATATGAAAAAAATTAGGAATTGTATTTTTTCTAAAAGAGGGCTTAGTTTCCCTTCACACAGATAATTTAAAATTTATTTTTACCATTTTTAGAAAATTTATTTAAATAACCCATAATTTCTTAAATCATAATATTGTAATTATATAAGGTCGAATTTTTTGGTCATTATGAAAAGTGTCATTTTATATAAATAGTGAAAATTAATGAATTTTTATTGAAAAATGCCTTTCCTTCAAATTATTTAAGAAGTTAAATTAAATTTTAAATTATTTTTAATGTAAAACTAGTTATATTATATATATATATATATTAATACAATTTAGATCATTTGAAACATTTCCATATTGATTTTCTATCATTATATTTTGTAAACTTTTGAACATTTTCTCAATGAAAACCATATTTCTCATCACGTCTACAGGATTAATTGAAAATTTTTATTTTAAACCTTTTTTAATTTATTTTTGAAAAATGGATTCCTTATTTTGAATTAGAAAAATATGTATTATCTTATACATCCAACTTAATTTTTTACCATACTTTATCATAATGATAATAAAAATTACTTTGCGTGGTTATCGAAAAAATTGGATTATTGGGGGGTTTAAATAATACAAATAAAGGTTAAAATAACATAAAATTGTATAAAATTTATTTCATGGAATTTTTTAAAACATATAATGTATATGTCCTGATAAATAGATATTTTTTACACTTTGGCATGTGTAAATCGTCGGTACACCTTTTTCTATTAAAAATTATATGAGTGCCACTCACCTCAGATATAAAATGAAACCCCTTATCTTCTCATAATAACAAATTTAAAACATATTGGATCATACAATACATGAAAATTTAATTCCAAAAATCCATAAAATCATCCTAAAAGACATTTTTTATAGATCCATTTTAGAATACATTACATATAATCCTAAAGAGGTTGTCTGAGAATAGGTAAAATTCATAACTATGAACTTCTCTTTTATTTATTCTTCCACATCCTTAAAATCATATCCATTTATGATTATATAATAAAAATATATATCACATATAATTTTATTTTATTATTATAATTACATATAATATATCAATTTTATATTTCCTAAAATAAAAAATGGTAACATCTCTCGTGTGTATGGTGAACTACCGCATCACGAACCGATGTGACACGTTTTCCATAAACACATCTCATAATTGTGTATGATTTTGAATATAAATAATATATATGATATTAATAACATAAATAAAAATATGCATTAACTATATCTTTTGTACATTTTTTACTTTCCATGATACAGGTGATACGATAAAATTGCTCATGTGTACGGTGAACTACCACCTCGTGAAGCAATGTGATTCGTTTTTCACTTACACTTGACATGAATAGTAATAGGGATATATTTTATGAATATATATGATATAAATTAAATAATTATTACATTAATTACATATTTATCATTCATAAAATATAATATATCACTTTATTTCTTACCTCTTCCCCCACTGAATGTTGATAACATCATTCATGTACATGTGGACTACTACATTCATTAGGCGATGTGGCCCTCTTTTCATCACCACAACCTATGGATTATATATATAAGTATATTTAAAGAACTAATATGGTATTTTTGATATTAAATTAATTATATAAATTTAAAATATTACTTACCACATTTCCATAATGATCGTTGAAAAATGGAAAAGTTACACATGCGTACGTACGACCAATCATCTCCAAGATCATACCATACTTATTTTCTCAAAACCTTCATTAATATTTGGTATTAAAAGTATAATTGATGTAATTATATGATAATTATATTATTATTATTATTTATCTTGAGAATATTTATCAATATAATATACCCAATAATGAAAACATTCATGACAAAACACGAATGAGAAAACATGGAAATTAACACCCGAAATAATGAAAATAAAGAAATATTAATTGCGAAATAGTGATAAAGATGTTATAAAAAGATCATATATGATATGAAAAATACTAATACGGTTTTTTTTAAAGAATTAAATGGTTTAAACTACTAAAAAATAGGTTAATGAATATTCAAAGACAAGGAAGTGAGTGGTATGGGAAATTGTCTCAATTTCCCTTTATCGAGGCATATTGTAATACTATGCAACTACTATAATTTATATGGTCTATATAATACCCATTTTTTCAATATAATTATTAATTAAAATTTTATGATATATTTAGATTCAATATTAATTATTTTATACATGGGGATTTGACATAAATGGTTAAAAGTGGTAATGAATTTTGTAGGTGATTTTCCTTTAATTGGGTAAAATTACCTATTTATTATCCTAGAAATTATATGATTATATATTTAAATATTATTTATTATCTTATGTTTTATTTATAAAAATTATTTGGAATTATATTTAAATCACGTTATTATTTCATTGATGAATTCTCAATTCAATGTAATGCTATTTTTGAGTATTTATTTCACTATCACATTCTAATAGAGATTTTTTATTATTTAATTTCAATTGAAATAAATTATTTCATCATTGTAAAATAAAACACTTTTTTCATCTTATATACTTATTTATTACATTTTCAAGTTTAAGTGTCATTTTTCTACTCATTGGTTGTTAAAATATCTAGGAAAATATTTTAAGGAAAACCTGACATCATTTCTCTATTCAATCAGACATCCATTTTCTCCAAAAAAACATGTTTTCTAATAATGGTTTCAAAAAAATTCAAAATTTTATAAGTTATTTATTAAAATAAATATTACAAATTTTTACATTCAATTGTTTTTTTGAAATGAATCATCTTGTCATTTTCAGGACAAAATCTTTTTGTATTTTACTAAAAAGGGTATTTGAATCATTATTTTAATTTACTTATCATATAGAAAATTTTCCTCCGACATGACCTCTAAATTTTTGAAAAAGTCATTTATAAGTCTCAATGGATTCATGAATATGAATTGTTTTTCAAAATGTTTTGTGAACTATTAGTTTTAAAATATTCTTCGAATAAATAAAGATTATTTTCCTCAAGAATGTTTTTAAATATAATTTAATAGTATCCCAATTTCTGAATGATAATATACCTTAATTTTATATATAATCAACTAGGTATATGTTTTACTATGTTTACCACTATTCTAAATTTGGATGGAATATGATCATTTGGACCCAGAAAAAAGTTGACATTCACTTTCATGATTCATTTTTTTTTCATTAACTTTCCTATAAAAAATTCAATTTCATAGGATAATGGGACATTATGTTTACCCTAAATATGAACATTATTTATCGTAGAAATTATTATTTCTTAAATCGTATCTCATTGATATATTTTGTGTTTTAATTTGAATATTATTAGATTTAATGAGAAATATTTTTAATCTGTGTTTTTATTCAATAATTATATTTAATGGTAAGGTATATTTCTCATGAACTAAATTTCTTATTTGATATATGAAGAATTACTTTTACACGTACATATAGGTGTGGAATTTTAATAGATTTCTGCTAAATTAATTTGATGTCTCATGAGGTGAATCAGTTTTCCACCTATAGTAAAATGTGTTTCTGATGTATACCTACACAAGAGTTTTAAACTATCATAAGAAATGTCATAACGGTAGTCTTTTTCATGATTTCTTGGATCATGAATTCTTATAATTTAGAATTTTATACAAATAGATCATAGTTATTATTATCCATGGGATTTATGTAATTATATTATCTCTAGATGCATTTCATTCTTATTTTATTGATTAAATGGATTGTGTTTTTAGTTATTTACCATTATATATTTGTCATTTATTAGCCAATTATTATAATCATGTTATTGACTAAATTTAATCTATTCTCAATTAATTACCATTTCATACTGATTATAACTTCCATAATCATGATAGTAAAATTATTTAACTAGAATGTGGGTTTAGTTATTTAACATTACATGTCATTTAGTCTTATTGATTAATGATAACTTATACTTTACAGAACCCTTAACAAGAATTTGGGCTCACTATTATTTTATTTATGTTCCTAAGAATCATTGAAGTATATTTTTATTGATATGCAATGAAATTATCGAGGTCATAATGTTATTAGAAAAAAATTAGGTTGTCATTATTATTTTCAAATATAATTTAATTCTCTTGTTTTTATCTAGTTTACTAAGACTTCTACACAATTAATTATTTTAGGATGGTATTCCTACTATATTATGACTATATAAATAATAAGACCCCAGATCTGGGTTACTGGGGTTGGGTTTTCTTCAATTATGACCAATCTAAAAGTACTGTATAAAAATTTGAGGATATGCAGAGATATTTCCCTATGGGATTTAAAAGAATATAAGATGAATACATTCCTCTCGTGGTGTAATTGTACAAAAATAATTTCTAATTAGGCATCCAGATGGATTCATTGAATTTATTCTATAGGAATAAGTGTATTATGTCGACATGCTATTATAATGTTATTGAAATTATGCTATTCCGAGCTAAAATGGTCAAAGAAATTATATATAAGGTCAAATACATTCAATAAAACATTATTATATCCTCTAGTGAACAAAAGAGATACATTGATCATCATTAATGAGACATTTAAAATGATGTTAAAGATAAATTATTACTTTTTGTGTTTCTATGTAAAATATTACTGAGGTTTGGGAAGAATTAAATATTAAATCTCAAATACATTGGCCTCTTCAAGATCCTTGATTATATATGATCTTTTTTCTTCTCAAATTCTACTCCCACTAAAGCTATCTTTAATATAAAATTTGTATTAAATATCCTTAGAGATGATGTAATTAACCTATCATTAATATATACTATATTAAAAGGTTTTATAGTCACACCACAATATCCCTTATAAGGAGAATACAATGATGATCTTAGATCATAGAGACAAACTTCAATGAAATAAGACAATTAAAATTTCCAAAAGTACTATAAATATACCTTTACTATGAAAGAAAATGTGCGATCCCATGTAATAAATGAGATATAGGTACTATTATCCATTTTCATCATAGGTTTAGAAAATAAAATTTTGAGGATGAAATTTCTAAAGGAGTGAAGAATGCAATGACCTAGTCCTTTTTATATAAAATTGAATCCTTGTAATATATGTGGGTTATTTAAATATAATATGTAGTAAAAATAAGTCAGATGAACCCCAGAATTAAAGGAAAACTATTTTATTACACTTACCATGAACATTACACAAGAAGTATAAATATACACTATACAATTGAAAATAGTATATGAGACTATAAACACAAGTAAATAATAAATCAATAACATGATATTAAGTTATTTCATGGTCCCAAAAAATTATCTCAAACATGAATAACACATTTTTTTAATATAATAATAATTTAAAAAATGATGAATATAAAATATTTGGTGGAAATACTTTGAATAATGATTGATAAATAATGTTGAATTTCTAAGAGTTATAAAACTAATATAACTATTGGAAATAGTAAATAAACATTGAGAATACTAACCAACCATTTGAAATAGTTTTTGACCACTAGGATTGGTACAATGTAATATATATAATATCTAACCTGAAAAAAATAAGCAAATATAAACATATAAAATAATTTAATGAATAAAAAAATGAATAAATTTTGAAAATGTAGATGTAAAATTTTTTACTGAAGAATTTATTTAAGTATTTAGTAAGAACATTAATTTTTATGGAAAATTATATATATTTAAATTTAATAATATTGAAATTTATTTTTATAAAATGGATCTCATTTTTGTAATTAGTGGGTCAATATTATCTTATGGTATGTTTATAGTATTTTTCTCAAAAAGGTTATTTTTGCGTGAATAGTAAACATATTATTTTTATATATACCACATGTTTTATGATATGAGAATGGTGTAAAAATAACATAATAATTTATAAAAAAATTTAATGGCAAAAATATTTTTCTATGAATTAAATAATTAATTTAAAAATAATATATATAATTTCCAAACCTATAAAGGAATTTCCCAAGTTAAAGTTAACATATATTCTAATAAAAGAATAATTTTGATTCATTAATTTAAATAATAATTTTCAATGATAAAATTTGGTTTCTAAATTCATCAGATGTTAGTAGATAATGTATTATATAATAAATCACTATTATTAGTAAAAAATAATTATTATTCGTAGTCTTTAGATAAAATAATAAAATAGAAAATGTTTTATTTAAAAACATCTATCTCCACTACCTAAAATATACTTCCACATACACCAATTTTTATTCACTTAAAATCTATAAACCAAGAAACATATCTACTAAATTTAATCCCCAAACACCCCTTACCACTTTTCAAAGTTTAGGTCTACTCAGATTGACCATCCTTTGAAGTGTTAATGAATATTCCAAGGAGGTGTTTCAATAATGGTCAATTTTCTCACCAAATTTATTTAAAATTATTATTCACATCAAACAAATATTTAATCACTTAATAAAATCTAGAAATATGTTTATAATATTATAATTATATAATATTATATATAATTAATTATTCCTTGATTATTTATCTCCCCTTTATTCTAAAAATCTCCTCCCACTCCATGATGGGTTTATAACACTTAAGTGAGTGGTGATGTTTTTCATTAATGTATTAATATAATGTTTCATTTTTTTTTAAAAAATAAAAACATTAATAATAAAATTATTCCAATTTATATATTATTTAATTATAGAATAACATTTTTATTTTTAATATTAAATAAAAAACATCATTGTTAGGTCAACTGCTTCGAAAGAAGTTTTCCGAGAAACACTTTGTCATTAGAAGATTTTTCTAGAATCTACATAACTACTTATAATTTGTACTAATAGAATTAAATTATTCATTACCAATACTCATATTGAATATTTTCAACATGTATCAAAAATATTTAACAAATATCAACTCAATGATGAAATATTAGAAGTACAAGATGAACATGTCAAAAACCATTAAAAAATGGAATAAAAACTAATAACATAATAATATAAGTATATGAAAGAAAAACATCATTAAAAAAATCAATTCAATTATGTATCGTGTAATTAATTATTAAAATTTTCATACTCAATAATTTAGAGGGGGAATCTAAAGATCATTGGACTTAAAGTAAGGGTTTTATTCCATACCATTCTTTATGTTCATGTTTTATTCCCTTTATTTCATTTATCTCACTTATTATTTTTATATATTATATTTATATACACAACATTCATGATACTTACTACACTACTACCCTTATTGGGATGGTGTTGTATATTAGGAGATGACCCTCATATCCCTCCTCCAATAGGCCACATGTTAATGACTAGTACTAACGATATATGATGAATACAAAAGTGAGAAATTAAACTCATTATATAACTTTAATTAATAAGATATAAGAAAAAACATTAAATAAGAAATATGAATAAAAAATAATAAATACCAATTCCTGAATGTAATGTCATGCATAATAGAAAAAACAAAAAATATTACAAATGAAGCACCTAGGAAGCGACCACAGACTCCAATAGATCCTAAACAACATCTTCAAGCTTGTATCTACCAATCAAGTCCCTAAACAACTATCATAGACCAAAAAAGTATTAAATATTCTTAGGTTGATAATAATAGTACACTTAGTAGGATCCTCTATTGAACCTTTCATGAAAATGTGAATGGAGAATACTAAATCATAGTGAGTGTACAAATGAAACCAACTTACTTCATAAAAATGTAAAATTAAAATTCCATCCACAAAAGAATCCCTAAAAAGTAATGAATATAAATAATAATATGCATATAAATTAATATATGTAATAAAGGTACTATTTACCACTTTCTCACTAGTGTGTTTCTCCAACTCCCACCAATGTATCACATTATGTGCTCATTCCTTCCATAAGTCATCCTGGCCCAATACTAGGATACCATACCACAACCAAAACATAATCCCATTCTACATTCTATGAATTTCATTATTACCTCATCATCATTATACAATTTTAAATCAATTAAATGCCTTTAAGTCATAATATCCCATGGATCATGAATTCCACCTTAATTTATTGCCACCTTTGCAAGTACACCCTTAGGAAACTGTAACCACCATGACCAAATACAAGTATTCCCTACAACATTAAGTTGTTATAGACTTCAAATATGTATATTTATATTGAGAGTTTTCATAGCCTGTGTGATTCTATACCGTATACATTAAGTTATCACATCTTGTTAATTCTTACATGTGATACTATAACTGAATGGAAAACATGATAGAGTGATATGTTAGATATATCCTTCTTCACCAACCTATATGTTGTGGAAGACAGACCCCAAAACATTTAAGAGTTTGTTTCCCTTTCCAATATGGTTATACATCATATGTAATCTGATAATATAAGGATTTATTGTCCAAAAACAAATCAAGGAAATGTTCTTATCCTTAGACTCAAACTAAATATGCCATCCCATAATACCCCTAATAACCACAATTAATTCCTAGGACACTATATTTTAAACATCCAGAGAAGAATTAAATTCAGAATCATCAACAATTTCTATTTTATTATTTGTTAGTTATTATTTATTCTATTGTTAAACCCATTATAAATTTTTTTAATAAAATAAATTCATTAAAATAAAACAAGCTTTATAATTCAAATTTAAAATTTAATCATTTATATCTCATGCTATTAGGATAATTACTTTCCTCTATCAATGGTTCCATTTAATTTTACAACATAAACACTCATTCCATGAGTCCATTATTAATTTCAGTCACCATTCCATAATCCTTGATACTATAGGACTCATACAATGCTACCAAAAATAATGATAAACTTGTTCCACATGACCTAAAGTGAAATAAGAATGTTAAAAATCACAATAGAGAACCATCAAGAAATCCAACCATAATAAGAATATATCAAGATATTCCCAATGATAAATACTATCTCTAAACTCATCCTAACTGCCTTGGTTTCATCCCTAAAATCATTTCTTGCAGCCCATTCTATTCCACCATCATTAGTGTTTAGAAGATATTGAAATCATAGAAAATATAGGTATTCTTAACCAAATATAAAAATAATTCTAGACTCACAAAAAATCGAATCATTGATATAACATCCAAGATAATAAATACGTGGAAAAAATCATATCATTAGTGTAAAAATCTCTTCAGGAGACTAAGGACACTGAACCTAGGAATTCAAACTTTTTATTAATAGAAATGAGATCACTCAAACCTAATTAATTATCCTTATTAGAAAATGATTTCATTACCAACGTGAATTAATATATTAATTATATATGGATTCCATATATAATAAACCAATAATTCAGAAATATCTATATATTGAAGAAAATCATAAAAATACTTTCTGAATAACTTCTATATTTAATTATATTCTGGGATGAATGATTTACAATTAACTTGACTCGTTCATTTTTTAGTATTTATTATTTTCTTATATAATTTATGTCTTTTCAGCCACCATTAAAATAAAATAAAAATAATATAATATTCCAACCAATCTATAAAACATGTAGTCAATGTCAAAATAGAATAAATTACATGTGATCACAATATCTTAATTAGAATTCATTATCAATTCCTATTTTTATCTCCAATTAGGTTGATTCCACCCCTAACCTAAAAAATATTGAGAATGATAAATTTATACTTGTATATATAAGGGTAATTAATAAAACCCCTACATTGACTAGAACATAAAATTTCCATAAGAATGATATGTAAAACTTGGAGTAACCACCACTAACATCAATGGATAAAAGTTTGAACCAATCCGAAGCATCCACTATCAGGACATGCCCAATTATCAACCCTAAAATAGAGGAACCCCTCCACAAAAGCCTAAAAAAATAAAGATAACAATTAATATATATGGATGAGGAGAATATAAAGTACATTAATCCACAAGACATTGATACAATAATCCAAGGTTTTTTGGTTCTCAAGGGAACAAGTTAGATGGTGATGAGAGTGTTAGGGGTGAACTAGGTTATGAAGGAATAAAACAAAAAACAAAAAATTCCACTACCCCTATAGTTAGAGGAATCCAATGTAGCATCCACCATGGAGTAGTATAATGAAAAACTCTCATACTGGATCCACTTAAAGTGAAATATTATTTCCCAAGTGTTCAAAATGGTTTGAACCCCTAAATCTCACATGAATTTTAAATTTAATTTAAATCACTTGACCACCACCATAACTTTTACTGGGTCATGGTGAAAGGAGATTCAAACACCCATCATTCTTAAAAATCCCCCATCATGGAATAGGGGAAGAACCCTATCATTTTTGAATAGTCACAAAAATTACCAAAAAAATGGATGTCTAAAACTCTATATTTTTAGTTCTCCCTCAAGTAATCAGCCACACCTTAATCTCACACTGAAAAACACACAACACAAGGAGTTTCAAGGTTCATTTTTTTATATAGTAGAACCATAAAAAGTGTTATACCCATCATCATGGTAATTTTAGTTGTTCTCATTTTCGATAGGGAGAACCATCAAGGAACACACTAGAAGAACACCCTCTACAACAGATTGGGGACCTTCTTAGTTTCACATGGGGAAAACCATAGAAATGTTACATTGAAAATAGACAACCCAGCCATTTCAAACATTGTGGAATTCCAGGTTCTACAAAACAAACTACAAAATTCTCATGCATTAAAACTACTATCCCAAAATGGTCCAATCCATGAAAAAAAATTTAAAACACTATTTATTTATATCATCACACCCATTACTACAACTTGGTGGCCCTCACGATAGTTAAAAGACATCTATAGTCTCTAAACACCAATATAATCTCTACAAGCACCTCCAAGTCCAAGGAAAACATAAGGGGGTGGATCTTTAAAAAGTAGCACTTAATCAAGTGCCTTTAAAATAATTATTATCATTGAGAATTCAAAATCAAATTGAGAAGGAATGAAAGGGGAATAGAATAACCACTATAAAATATATCTTTCAAGGATCTTAGTAAAATGGGGCATAATACATTCAATATTATGAAAATAAATTTTTTAAATGAAACATCAATATCTATGTCATAAAATAAGAAAAGTTCAAAAAAATCTCAAAATTGATCAAACACCAAACAACATGGGATATTAAGATTGAATCTATGACTACCAGCATCAAGTGATATACTATAAGAAATTCTTCCATCACAGGATACAAACAAAAGGAATTTCACACCTGAGAAACATCATCTATCAATGATTATGGATATTCACAATTCATTCCCCATCAGTCAAATATTCTAACCACACAGGATACCCCAATTAATGAAAATGGATACATCATGAAAGTATTTAAAAAGATATGGAAGAATAAATACATATTGAATATGACTATTCCATAAGGGAAGTGATAAACGATGCACAATAGATACAATATAATTTATCACCTTCAAAGGTACAAGAAGTCGTAGAGAAAGCATACTAACATTAATAAACCTACAATAATCATGATGAGAATATACCTATTAGAAAACATGATCACCAAAACCAAACTCTAGAGGAATCCTCCAACGATCAGAATGATACTATTTATGATCCTACATTACCTTCATTTTCTTAGAAATATCCATTAATTTGTTATCATACACACCACAAATTATGGTCTAATAAAAGATGAATCTACAACCTTGTTACTATATAATGAAGATTATTAAGGTTTCCCATACAATTCTTCAAATATATCATTAAAAAAATTAGATTGATAATTATAATTGTAACAAATCACAACCAATGGTATATGTATCACCCGTGAACTAAAAAAATCTAGAAATCATGTTTGAAATATTCCTTCTAGTGTTTGGATATTTTAATTTATCTAATCAATTTTTTTGTAGATGAAAAAACATGAAAATGTATAACCAAGAGAAAAAATAAAAATGGAGACATCTAGACACACTATAGGTATAACAAGGATCAAAATTAAAGAATATTATTTTGGTGACCCCATGAATCCTCACCAACTCTTCCAGATACATCTATAAAAAAACCTATACTCATATTTACTCCATAATCATTGAGATGTTAGATGACTTCATTATGTAGTTTATGGTCACCCATATCACATCATATCCTCTATGGTAATGAAAAATCGTACAGAATAATTGAATAAAAATTTCCACCCACTTCAACTATGAAATATCACATAACTGATGTAACCCACATAAATAATTATTCTTATACTTCACTATCTTGAAATACAAGCATTGGGGGAAAATATCTATGACATATCACATCATTCCATGACACCAAAAGTGACCTCATAAGGAATGATACATCTCTATAACAACAAGATGAAATATCAATTGAGAACTATGGAACTCATAGAGAACTATGATTCACATCATTGATGGAAAAAATACCATCCCCAAACAAATTACACTATTTTAATCATCCAAAGGACACCCTTATTGTGTATCACCACTAATAAATCTGCCAAGATAAAATTATTCATTAGAATCCACTAGTGTGGAGTCTTATACATTTTATAGAAAATATGATTACACCATAATTTGATAAAGATATCCTTTATCCTCAACTTATGTCATTACCCGTCCCCTTGGGCCTGTTTCGTGACTACCCAAAGCCCGCCTCCCAAAGGCTAGGGGCTGGTGACTTGCACCAAAGGTGTTAACTAGAAAATGGGTGGAATTATCCTAGATACTTGTATGCACACACACACACCCAACCAAGTCCGAACACACAAAAGTTAAATAACATAACAATGAATAACATAGTACAAGTAGAGCAGAAAGAAAGTGATCCATAAAAAAACCCCAGAAAAATTACTAAAAACTATAATGTACAAAAAGTGCTCTGATGGCCATCCATAATGAACCCTGACTGATCGTGAGAGTAGGGAAGCTACTAGATTATGAAGTAGTATGTCTTGTCTGCCTCGTCCTACTAGGCCCCACCTGGTCCTAGGCCCCCAAGTCTACTATGGTAGTGTCCGTCCATCCCGTCTCCCTGGGCACCCCTATTGAAATGTCAAACGTCTACACCAGACAAAACACATGTGGGCAGAGCCTGTTCTAGGGTTCATAACACAGTACTCAGTAGGGATCCAAAAAAGAAATAACACAAAACAATTCCTCAAAGTAAAGAATGAAACACAAGACAACTCAAACGAGGTATATTCTAGGGAAGTAACAGAAGCATCATCTGTCACAATCATCTAATACCTCATTTACTAGATAAATCCTCCTCAATCGAGTACAGTGGGCCTCCCGGGTCACACAGATCCACTTCCCACCAACCTTGAACTACTAAGGTACCCCTCCCCATCGCGTACTGTGGGTCTATCAGGTTACATAGAGTCGATCCCCACGCTATCTTGTTGAGGTACCCATCAGGTCGAGTATCATGGGTCTTTCGGGTCACACAGAGATTCTAACCAATGTGGGCCTACCGGGTCACATATAGCTACTTCCCACTGGGCCATCGAGTCACACAGAGTTGGCAGTCAAAAGTCTTCAGGTCTTAGCTAGCCATAGGGTTCCATACGTAGCACATTTAGGAGAAATGGTCCCCAATCCATTCATCTCATCTTTATGTCCACAAAACTCACCATATAATGCTCCAAAAGATCTAGCTCGTCGAGAGGGTCCCAACACCACAAACGGATCGTCAATCAGACATACGGTTTGTATGATACAGGCATTTTAGTATACAACAGACTGGTTGTAATGTGGCCCAGTTCGACACAGCCAGACCGACCTGAACATCCTGGCCCAGGGGTTCAACATACCCCAGTTCATTATGATGGACATGACCAGACCTACTGTGGGTTATGGTAAGACTGGTCCTGCCTGCCATGTGGGCCAAGCCCAATAGTGCTCACTGGACCCAGCCCGATAGGCAAAGGGTCCAGCCCGCTGGGTCCCCCGGTGACCCGATCTAGTCCAGCATGACCTGAGGGGGTGCCAATCCGGCCCACTGGGCTTGGGTACAGCCCGCTGGGTAGAGTGACCAGCCTAGCCAACACTACAGCTCTGACCCACTAGGGGTTCGTGCATCATCTGATCCACAAGAGGCGGAACGGTGCTCCCCAATGGACGCGGCCGGGAGCCGTGTCCATGCCCTTCCATTGACATGTTGGTTTCTATGGGTTGCATCCCTTGCCACAATCAAGTGACCGCAGCCCACTACCCTCTGACATGGTTAATTGACAACGTCCGCCGTCTCCCACCGCTGAATCGGTTGGTGGCATCTCATACTACGCCGTGGCACGGCCTGGCTGTAGCCTTTCGTACATCGCATCATCATGGTGAACCATCACCCACCCACAGCCACCGCCATGGGAAACTACGGACAGTCCACGGTGCCACCGCCGGTGTAAGAGCACCAGCAGATTCTCCCGTGGACTTTTGGGTCCGTACCGAGGTTCCATTCTTCATGCCTCTTACACCTGTATTTTTTGGGGATCGTCCTTTCCACTATGACGATAAAAAAACTTCCTTGTCGTCAATTCAAAATATTGGTCACAAAGAACACACGACCACATGTTCTTGGTCCTTATTCGTGTCAGCCCAAGCTCTCTGTGTTAGAAATTTAAATAAAGGTGAGGCACATGGAGGTTTTCATTCAATCATTCATGCTAAGTATTAATCCTGAATAATCAACCAGAAGAAAAGTCACCCTCCCATTATAATGTATAATCTGTGGATTAACCTGTTCGTGGGTTAATCCATATTTTTCATTTAGAAATATACATGGAATAACACAAAAATAAAAACCCCTACCGCTTTGAGGTTCGTTGACCCTCATTCATCCTTGAGGGGTTAAGACCTCATCATCACTTTCCAGCTACGATATTCACAAGGCACTGAAGAAGAAGAAGTTATGTCGGCATTCTCCATTTTTCCCTAGGGTGGAAGTTTTTCAGAGTTTTGGAAGAAAATCCTCCAATTTCATTAATCCACATTTTCATGATGTGACTAATTTTAAATAGGAGCACGTAGCATCGTTTTCATAATTATACGACGTCGAGTCGTCACACTGTTTTATTTAAGATACAACATCTTTTTTTCACATAATTAAAATGTTATTATACTACGAGTTTAATGAGACCTTAATGAGCCTCATTGATATGCATCATCACCACCATGTCATTACCCTTTCGCTTCCCCACAACATCACAATCCACCACTATAAAGAGAGAATGAAAATAAAATAATTCATTTAAATTATTTTATTATTTTCTCAAAAAGTCTGAAAAATAAATTTTCTCTCAACACTTTCCTGCCAATGTTAATTCATTTCTAGGTGAATCCTGTCATTCTGAATTCAATGATTCCCTCACATGTTTGATCTGAGTGATAGTTCAATGGATAGAAATTCCCGCTTTCACATATAGTGAACGTACCTTAAAAAAGTTCAAAACTTATTAACAATCACCCTCGACCCATGCCGGTCAAGGTTAGGCTCCGCATAAGGGAAACATGCCCCGAAAAATCGAATTGTACCCTCAAATTTTCAATCTGAGTTACCTTTTATATGTCAAAGGATTTAACATTTAAATAATTGTTGGTTAGTTATTTTATTTACGGCCAAAACATAACTTTTATTGTTGGACCATGTCAGCCAAGGTTAGGGTCTTCATAAGAAAACCGTTCCCTTACGAGTTCAGAGGTGGTCTCATATTTTTAATCCAAGTCACCATTCATGAGTTATAAACATTTAAAAATTAAATAATTTTATTTAATAATTTTATTAACGGTTTTTCCATTTCGGGTTTTCTCATAGGAGGCATGCGCCGACTAAAATTAAGTCGTTTCTAGGATAAACCCACCATCTTGAAAGGAACGATTCTTTGAATTTTTGATCCTGTCACTTGTTTAAGAGTTATTCAACCTTTTCAAAAAAATTGCTTATGTGAACTATTTAAAGCTTGAAATTTTTTATCAAATCATTCTAGGAACATTGGGCCTTGAAATTACGTGCCGTAAAATTTTTTCTATCTCGAAAGAATTCCACATAATAAAAAATAATATGGAGATTTTGAGACATTATATTATCCCAAGATTTTGGATTTATAACTTTGAATGCCAAAACAACAACTAAAAAAATATGGGGGATACTAAGAACAAATCTGAGGCCCCCTCTCCCATGTGCTCTCTTGGAGATTCTCATGCTTCCATCGGACACGCACTGGAGGAATATACCTCCCATGTAGGACCTTCTCCAGTTAATCATCTATCTCCATAGGGAACTCCACAAATTTCACCCCTTCAATAATGTCCATCTCTCCCCAATCGATGATCTGCGATGTATCATACACATACCTCCTTGGCTGTGACAAATGGAAAACATCATGCACCCTGTGCATCTGTAGGTGAAGAGCTAGGTAGTGTGCCACCTCTCCTACTCTGTTAAGGATCTAAAAAGGTCTAATGAAGCTCATCTATATCTTTTCATCCTGAAAAAATCTCTACATTCCTCATCTGGGTGAGACTCAAAGGAACACATAATGTCCCTCCTTAAACTACAAGGGTCTCCTTTTTTTATCGGCATAAGAGTTCTTCATACTTTGTGTAGTCCTAATCCGCTCTTGGATGATCTGCACCTTCTCGATGGTAGCCCGAAATCACTTTGGACCCATGAGTGCTGAATCACCCAGGTCTATCCAGCATATGGGTGATTTTTGAGGCTACACGTACAAGTCCTCAAATGGTACCATTCCAATGGTGAAGTGATGGATATTATTGTATGAAAACTCCACCAGTGGCATTTGGTCCTCCCAATCATGACCAAAGTAAATGATGCAAGGAAAAAGCATGTCCTCTATGGTCTGTATGGTCCACTACATCTAACCATCTATGTGGGGATGAAAAACTATGATCAAGTGTAGCTGTATCCCGAATGGCTCTTGTAATCCCTTCCACAATAGGGATGTAAACAGAGCGTCGTGATCTGAGAGGATAGTTGAACGAACCTCATGAATCCACACTATCTCCTAGAAGTAGAGGCGTCACAATCCCTCTACCTTACCCTTCTCTTGGATGCGTAGGAAGTGAGACAACTTGGTGAGTCTGTCTACAATCACCCAAATAGAGTCATGAAATCTAAACATACATGGAAACCCCGTGACGATGACCATTGAGATACTGTCCCATTTCCACTCTAATACCTTGAGGGGCTGAGTCAGACCTACAAGAATCTAGTGCTCAGCCTTCACTCGCTGACAAGTGAGGCATCATGAAACGAACTCGACCACTACTTTCTTCATCCCTGGCCACCAGTACTGATGCTGGAGTTCCTTGTACATCTTTTCCAGTATAGGATATACCACCAGAGGGGAAGTATGGAACTCCATCAACACCTCCTCCCTCAATGCCACTAGAACTAAAGTGAACCCTCCAAAAATTATTATGTGCTCCCCACCATCAGAAAATCTTTCAGGAGCTTATCCTAAGGATATCCGAGCATGTTGGGCCTCACATTCAATGTCCTCCAGCTATGACCATGTGACTCATTGTATTAGTGGAGGAGTAAAAACCATAAACTGAAAGTAAATAGCTTCACCATCAACCATGAGGAATACCTACATTGCAGCTAACTACTTTGTCACCCCACTCAACAGTTGGAACCCGGTCCTCCTGATGATAACGTCTACCACCAAGTTCTTCCATACAAGGAGTATTGACTATCTCAAAGTCTTTGTCCCAGAGGAACTACGACCATTGTCATTGTCTCAACTACTGAAAAGCCTACGGGCACCTTCTATCTACACGAAAGGCTACCCCTTTAACTGATTGATGTGAACATCGACCCTTTGGTAGTGGGGTATTTTTTCTCTATGACCACATGGTTAAAGTGTAAATAATCAAAGCACAAACTCAAAATCCAATTTTCCATCTTGTAAAAAAATTATCGGGACTACCCATGGTGAAACGCTGGGCCATACAAACCCATTCTCATGTAAGTCCACTAGTTGTACCCTCAAGTTGCGAAGCTCTGCGGGATCTATTCGGTACGACAATGAGGATATCAGTGTCTTCACAGGGTACAAGCCGATGAGGAAGTATACCACTATATAAAGAGGTAGTCCTGGAACGTCGTTAGGAAAAAACATCTTCATCCTCGTCCACCATGACAGGAAAACATGGACTTCTCTCCTCTACAACACCGAGGGTGAGTCAATCCAACTGGTATGTGATATGATACACCCTCCTCCAAGAGAGTCCATCCTATGTTGCAAGTTTACCTTTTCTCCGGTGAAAGAAAATATGGTCCCATATGTACGTACAAACCGCCCCATATGCCTAAAATAATCGATATGAGAATCAATTATAGATAACCATTCCTTTCCCAGGATGACATCATATAGCATCAATGCTGCTAAATAGAGATCCTAGCTGAAGCTCTTGACTACTAGAGTAATATCAAACTACTAGAACCAGTGTATAATCATTGAATACCCTCCCGTAGGAGTCTCGAGCCATATGGATCGACCCAACAACTCTACCAGAATCTCTAAGCTCCGAATGAGATCTCTGGAAAGAAAAAAGTGACTAGAACCTATCTCTATAAGTACTAAGACTAGGGTGTATAAGACACATATCATACCTAGGATCATCTCTAGGGTGATGTGGTTGTAAGCCTCTACTGCCTAGTGCTGAGCTCGCCCATTTTTGCCTATCGCTTGGCCAGCTCCCCTACCACGTTCACCGCCCTGTAGAACTCCTCCCTCGAACCGCTGTCATTGTCTCACCAGCCCCTCAACCATATGCAGGTCATCTTTATTGTGGGTCGGTGAGTCACGTTCCATGTATCCCTTCTTTAAACCCGAAAAGAATATCCTACCCCCCTGCCTAACTCTCTCTGGACATGGATCCTCGCACTACTAAACCTAAGTCCTGGTGTCAACCTCTGAAAGACCTTCCCGCTTATGCCCTTGCATCTAATGTCTTCTACATACCGAAGAATCTTCCACTTGGGGTCTGCTGGTAGCTCTAATAGAAGATGCCTTATCTACCAAGAATCTCTCCATTAGAAGGGCTCGCTCTAGCACCCCGGCATGGGTAGGGATGGTGAGAGACACCACCAAATACCTGATCTCATGCATGAGTCCTTGCTCAATGGATCAAGCCCCAATGAAAGGGTCTTACACCATATCTATAGAATATCAGGAAAGCATTGTGATCCCTTCTGAGTACTTGGCCACCATCATATTGTCCTTTTATAGGTGAAGCAACTCCAGAATACGCACAGAGCGCAACATCGTGGGGATGTACTCCTCCCAGAAAAGACTCTCGATGTCAACCCATGTGAGGGTCACATCATTGGGAGTTTGGATAGTCAAGCTCCACCATCACCCTACCGATCCCTATAGAAGGATTTCATCCAAGATTCCCATCAGGTCAGGTGGCATCCTCACTATGTAGAAGACCCACATCAAACCCTTTATCCAGTCCTCATCAAGTTGAGGATCACTCTCTCCCCTGAACGTGGGAGGTCTGTTTTTCTAAAACACGTTTAGAGAACTGATCCAAAGAAAATCCTATTCCGTAACTGCCTGCAGTAGATTCTTTCCATTGGGTGGTGATAGCACTAGTGAACCACCGGGTGGGGCCATCTCAAGCACTGGCCCAAAAACAGATACCTTCTCACTTGGTGGGTTGTCATCACGACCACGTATCAGGATCCTGGGTGGTTGTTTACGTGGAGGCATCCTAAGATAAATCAAGATATACCATGGTTAGAACATTATAACTGGTGAGATGACTCTTATTCAAAATCACAAGTCATTTATGAAACTTGTTATTTCATGTATTGAGCCGAAAAACAGAATTCAAGGTCCTAGAGTATGGATATGTCGGCTGCTGCACCAACAGTGGACTCTCGGAATCTATAAGTTATACTCACAACATTTAACACTCTTTCTACAGAAAAAATATAGAATCTCATTCTCTGAGGGGGAACAAACCACCCTTTAATACCACTTTTTCATGACCCATCCCCTAGGGATTCTGATGTGGCTACCCCAAGCCCACCTCCCAAAGGCCATGGGCTGGCGACTAGCACTGAAGGTGTCAATCTTCTAGTGGGTGGCATTAGCCTAGATACCTATACAAACACAAATGACCAACCAAGTAACAACTCAAAAAAGGGAAACAACATACCACTAAATAAATAGTTAAAGTACAACTAAAAGAAAGTGTTCTAGAATAAAAATTCAAGAAAAAGTACTGAAAACTATAAAGTAAAAAAAAGTGATCATATGGATATCCATATTAAATCCCACCTGATCATGAGAGTAGGGAAGCTAATGGTAGATGAAGTAGTACCTCCAGTCCAACTAGTCCTACTGGGCCCTGCCTAGTCCAAGGCCACCAAGTCCACTGTCATAGAATATATCAGTCATGTCTCCCTTGGTACCACTTTCAAAACACCGGTCGTCTTCACCAGACATAACACGTGCTGGAAGAGATCGTGCAGGGGTGCGTAACATAGTACTAATCAGGGACACCAAAAATAAATAAATAACACACATAAATTCTTAAAATTAATGCACGAAACACATGAAATCTCACACTAGGTAAATTCTAGGGTAGTAACAGTAGCATCATCAATAACAATCATCTAGTACCTCGGCTACTTGAGAACACCTATCTATTGAGTATAATGGGTCTGTCGAGTCATACATAGTAGCTTCCCACTAACATTGAACTACTTAGGTACCCCTCCCCATATCGTGTCATGGGTATTCCGGGTCACACAGAGTCGCTCCCCACCATGGCCTACTGAGGTACTACACCTTCTGAGTATCACAGGTCTACTGGGTCACAGAGAGCCGATCCCCTCAATAGGAATTCTAGGTCACACAGATGCTCTTCCCAATGTTCCGTTGAGTCACACAGAGTTGGATGTCAACAATCTTTAGGTATCATCTAGCAGTATGTTTTTACATGTAGCGCACTTAAGATAACCAATCCTCAATCCATTATTGGTATCTTGACATCTACAAAAGTCATCCTAGAACATGCCAAAAGACCCGCCTCGTCAATAGAGTCTGAATGCCACAAACAACTCATCAACTGGACATACAATTTAAAATATATGAGTGTTTTAGTATCCAGGGGGCCGGTTGCCACTAGACCTGGTCCGAATCGGTTGAATCAACATGACCAACCTGACCTAGGGGGTTCCACATACCCTTGTTCATTCTGAAAGACCAGACCTGGCCCGGTATGGGTTGGGGTCGATCTGGTTCGGCTTGGCTAGTGGGATAGAACCAACAGGCCTCGCTGGACCTGACCTATTTTGGAAGTGGGTCCAGCTGGCCGGGTTTCCAGATGACTCAGTTTAGACCGTCCCGAATCGACTGGGTATGGGTCTGGCCCGCCAGCATGGTTCCGTCCTAGCCCGTTGTGCCGAAGATCCGACCCGCTGTGTGTTCATGTGCTGTTTGGTTAGCAAGAGGCAGACTAGTTCACCACATTGGACGTGGCCTGGAGTCGCATCCATGCCCCACCATCACCCCGGGTGTTGGATCCTCTACTGCGGTCAAGCGACCATGACCCATTTCCCTCCGATTCAGTTAAGCGATCGTGTCTGCCGACTCGGCCATTAGCTTCTCCTGCTGCACTACGACCCAGTCTGGCCGTGACCTTTCATCTGGTGCGCTGTAGTGACACACCTTCTTCCACCCATGGTTGACGCCATGGGGCACCACTGGAAGTCGCCGGTGCCACTGTCGGCACGCCATTGGATTCTTCTGTAGGCCACTGGGTCCACACCGGTGGTCCGTACTTCATGCCGCTTGAACCTACGTTTTCCGGGGATCACCCTCTCTACCGTGATGGTCTGAAAACTACATTATCCTTGATTTTAAAAAATTTTCCATGAGGAACACACGATTTGTGGTGCCCGAACCTCATTCGTGTTGGACTGGGCCCTCCTCGTTAGAAGTTTAAACAAGGGGGAGGCTCAGGGAGGTTTGCGTTCAATCATTCAAAGTATTGTTTAATCCTGAATAATCCCCTAAAAAGAAAAGTTTCCCTCCCTATATAAATCACAATCTGATGATTAACCTGTTTGTGGGTTAATCCACGATCGTCATTTAGAAATGAACTAAGAAGAATAATGAAATAAAAACCCCTACCTCATTGATATTCCTTGCCGCACATTTATCATCATGGGGTTAAGTCATCAGCGTCGCTTTCCGGCTCTGATATTCCTTAGGCATTGAAGAAGAATAATTTTTGTCAACGTTCTTCATTCATCATTGTGGAGGAAGTAAATCAGAGGTTTTCCAGAGAATCCTCAAATTTCATTAATCCACATTTTCTTGGTGCATCGAATTATAAATAAAAGCACATCACAACATTCCCAAAATGATGCGATGTCGCGTCATTACGCTATTTTATTTAAGAAACAACATTGATGTTTTGTGTAATTAATGCGTCGTTACACTGCAAGATTAGCATGCAATTAATGAGACTCATTGATGTGAATCGTCGCCTCCCTGTCGGTTCTCTATCGCTACCCCACAACGTCTCCGTCCTCCATACCAAAGAGAGATAAAAATAATAATTCCTTTAAATTATTTTATTGTTTTTCTCAAAAAGTCCTAAAAATAAATTTATTTCTCTGCCCCTGGTGGCCGAAGTTGAGTCATTTCTATTCGAATTTCAGTGTTCCAAATTCAACAATGACCTTAAATTTTTGATCTGATCGACAATTGAAAAGATTGAATACCCCGCTTTCACATTTACTAAACGTACCATAAAAAATTAAAAAATCAATAACTATCACCCTCGACCCACATCAGTGGAGGTTAGACTCTGTTTAATAGAAACACACCCCCTGAAATCCAATGGAACTCTCAGATTTTCAATCTGAGATACCTTTTATAATTTAAATGATTTATCATTAAAATAATTGTTACATAATTATTTTATTTATGGAAAAAACTAACTTCCATTGTTGTCCCACGTTGGCCAATGTTGGAGTCTGCCTAAGGAAAGCATACCCTCATGGGTTCAGCGGTGGTACATGATTTTTAATCTGATTCACCGTTCATTAGTAATAAGAATTTGAAATAGAAAATAATTTTATTTAATAATTGTATTTACTGTTATGCCATTTTTTGGTTTTCTCAGTAGAGGCATGAACTGACTAATCTTAAGTCGCACCTAGGGTTAACCAGCCATCCTGAATGCAACATTTCCCTTGAATTTATGATCTAGTAAACTATTTAAGAGTTATTCCACTTTTTAAGAAAACTAATCAAGCACACTATTTAAATCTTAACATTTTTCAACATACCATTTTGGGAATACAAGGCCTCGGAATTACGTGCCATCAAATTTTTTGGTCTTGAAATAATTTCATACAATAAAAAATATATACAGAAATTCTATGGCATTAAAAATTATCCAAAATAAATTTACATCATACAAGGCTCCAATATCACTCTGCAAACAAAACCAACACACAATTGGAATTGTTGTACGACTTCATGATTAAATAATTAGTTGCAATATTCCATCTTCCCAATGTATAAAAAATATCAAAGTCAACATTTTTTAAAAATTCCATACCCATTAACAAATTAAAATTCAAGTAATCATGGGTGAATAATTTTTTTAGGATTTTATAAATATTAAGAATAAAAAGTTCTCACAAATGAGGTATTGAAACCATTACATCAGAATGAACGAAGTCATATTAATGTATCAATATTGTTTGGTATATTTATGTTAATGAGGCCATAAATTCCAAGACCCATAAGAGATAACCACCCTCTACTACATTAGTACACTAACCAATACAAAACATGAAATATCATAATAAACCATTAATTTAATTCCATCATCAAGAAAATAATGAACAATTTCACTAAAAATCTTATCCTTCAAATGCTCAAAATCATCATGTAATTATTTAGTCTATAAAATTATTAATCATTTTTATATGATAATGTAAAAGGAGCCTCGATCTAGGAGAAGTAGATAATGAACATCATGTAATAAACAACATGATAAAGTTAAATAAAAAATTCAACAACATTATTGGGTCCCTCCAAAGAAACAACCACCTAAACCTGCAAAGGATTCATGACTACACAACATTATGACATGACATGTAGTAAGAAAAAAACTCATCATATAAGAACTCACACTTAGATAGTGTAAATACATTAACTACAGCAAAAGAGAGATTGTGGTTACTTTACTATATTAGCATAATATAAAAGATATAACATCCCAATAGACAAAATATTTTATTAGGATTGAAAATTAGATAAATACTAGAGTTTCATAATACATTTTAAAATTTAAAATACAACATAATATTTCTTTGATAATACCATAATACTCTATATCATATCCCTTCATATCAATCATATATCACTTCCTTGTATCCTAGAGAAAGAAAATATAGGATAGAGGTGATATAAGATTCTCATTAAGAGTATACAAACCATGAAAGCTAAATGATGAATAAATAATATGAAAATATAAATAAAAATGATAAAATCCCCTATAAATAATCTCATGAGACAAAAACATATCAATGAATATATAAATAACCCAACTAATAGCATGGAAAATAATAAGTGATTTCATAATGATATAGTGCATAATTTTTGACACCTTAAAATTAATTTTGAGGCCTTAGGCCATGACATCTCAAACATATAATCATGACCTCATCTCAATACATCATACATAATTGGATAAGGCCTCAACCAAATACCCAAGATAGTTATTTTCATCAGACCAACCAATTCATATATGGGAAATTGAATTATAAGAATAAAATATCTCATAATTAGTCAAATTAAATCATCACATGAAATGTGTAAAACATAAAAAAAACATAAAAATTTGTATTGAAGGATTGGTATATGAAAATTTAATACTTTACACAAAAAAATCTTAAAATATCCATAATAATATGAATAAAGGTATGAAAATAGTACATACCCCTTAAAAGTTTACTAAAATATCAATACATATAATGTGGATGGTTTCATTAGATTATATCCAAAAACATAATTTTCCAAAAGGATGTTGATATAGAAGAAAATATGTTTAAAATATTGATGGAAAATATCCTAAGGGAAATAACATTTTTTTGTATTAAAATATAAAATATTTCTCAATTATTAAGGAAAAAATTTCTATGAAAATAAACTTGAAAAATTGTAAAAAAAACATCAAATAGTTTATTATTTAAGATAGTTAAAAATTCCACATCTTTCATATAATTTAATGAATTTCCTTTAATATATTTTTAAAAAGATAAAAGAGTACATCGTTCAAAAAATTAAAGAATTTTTCATTTAAAACATTTTTTTAAAAGTGAAACATTGTTAAAAAATATCTCTGATAAATATTTGGATATAGTAATAACATTTTTTAAAACAATTTTTGAATACATGGTCATGGAAGAAAAATAAATTTCGACCGAAGAGAGATATTATGTTAGTTTTAATTTTACAAATGTTCTCAACAATTTCAAGTAAAAATTATTTTAAAATGGTATAATTTCTTTAAAATTTAATTAATAACCATAAGATTAAAAATTATATTTGGTTTCATATTTACGTGTCAAAAAATTCACTTAATAGAGAATTAATCATAAACAATTCTGAATTATGATGAGATTGTAAAGGAAACCCTTAACATGGGTTCAACCTCTTAAATTTGTGACCATGCCTCCGGTATAATAAATATGGATTTATTTTAAATATATTAAAAAAATTCATAGCATATATGATTTTATTATAATCATTTATCATAGTTTTATTATTAATTCTTTGACAAATTCATTATTTCGTGTATTAAGTTCTTGGATTTTTATATATGTTTTTTGTTTATTAGTTTCATTTTTTATATATTGATCATGATTAAGAAAGCTTAAATAATATTAATCATGATATAAATACAATATTATATATATATTTTATTCCATTAAAATTGATATAGAAAAATTAGTTACATCATTGATGGAGATGAAATGTCGTATGGACGAATGAATAATGTTTTCAATTTTTAATGGATAATGAAAAAGAAAAGTAAAAATTACTGACATATAAATAATACTTTTTATAATATATATATATATATATCATATATTGATTAATTCTATCTTTATTAACATCCATGTAAAGAATAAATGAAAAACAAATCACATCACTTCGTGGAGGTGGTCGTCCACATGTAGGGATGAACGACAATATCATTTTCCAATAGATTGAATGGAAAGAAGGTATATATGATACTTTAATTCAAAAATAATAATTAGTTCATGAATATATATATATATATATATATATATATATTATTTCCAAATTTATAATCATTCCTGTGAAATGGTGATAAAAAATGATTAGTACTGTTATATGGAGATGGTAAGCTATATGTATTCATGAGTGATATTTTCGCATTTCATAGGACGGAATAGAGAGTTAATATGGTTATATAATAATCATACTAAAATATTTTTATATTTATGATAATTAATATATTATCTTATGATGGTTAAAATACTTTCAATTGGATTAAATGAATAAATAAACTTAAAGGACTCGATGAAGCTGATTACCTCTTATTCTGTAGAACTCCTTTAGATGTCTTCTTATAGGACTTAAGAGTATGTATTTTTGAATGATGATAACCTTTATAATATATATTATCATGTTGATAAAATATTTTTTAGGGTATGTTCATTCCAAAAGCTTTAACATGTCGTGAAGGAGTGAAGGATATTGTGTCCTTCGCTAAGTGATGTAAAGAACACACTTGGAATTACAAAATATATTGACATATAATTAATTCATTATCAAGTAAAATGAATATAAATGGAAAAGTAATTAATCATATAGTATTATATGGTGAAGTAAATCAGCCAATAAATTTTATTGAGATTTTAGTGGTATTTTAAAACTTATCTTTTGGTTTATCCCATTAGTTAAATTATTTTAGAATTTACTATGCTAATGTCTTTTCAATCTTAAGAGGTTATAATTTTACTTATAATGTGATAATTGTATCATAAATGGACATGTTATTAAATTATCATCCATATAGTATCCACATTTTCCTATTTCAATATTTTTATGTAATTTAATAAAATATTATTATGATAAAATATAATTAATGTAAAATTTTAGACTATTCATTTAATTTTATTTAATGGACATAAATAAAAAGTTGTAATTAAAATACAATAATTAAAAAAGAAATAATATATTATATCAATGAAAAAAATATTTGTGACATAATAATTCTCTCAAATTATATCACTTTAAATAGTTTTAAATTCATTTATTTTATTTTTGATTAATTAAGTAAATATTGTTTCATTATTGTCTATGAATTTAAAGTAATTATTTATTACATAAAATATATAAATAAATTACCATCAAAAAATTAGTTTATTATGATTGAAATAACCAATTATAATCATTACCCACTTGTATTTAATCTCTATTTGAACACTTAATTGATATTTGAAACTAAGAGAGTGATATTTTGTTGCTTTCATTGATTTGAATATTATATTGTTTATTTTTATGGATATGCGTCCATTTAAAAAAATCCATTTAGAGAAAAATCTGATAATTTTAGAATTAAATTCATCCAATAAGAAATTGGATGAAGAATTATGGCCTCATCACTTAGTATTAACCTATAGTAATTGGATTTAACCTTTACTAAGGTGAAACATTTTACCATGGTTACTAATCATATTGGAAAAATATAAAATGAGGATATTAACCGAAATTTAACATCATGAATCCAAATATTAAATAAATTTATTTCAATAATAAAAAATATTAATTGGTAGAAATGTGTATTAATATAAGCATGGAAAACATGAAAAAAATTATATTCAGAAAAAATAATTTTATGTTTTTATACTAAATTAAATTAGGAAATTGGTTCTATTTAGATTAATGGAAATATTAATAATATAATAAATATAATTTTATTTAGAAATAATTTTACAAAAATGGACATTTTTATATTATAGAATCAAAAATATTTTTTTCAATAAAATTTGGAATTTTTCACCATTCGCTGGAAAATCAATCATTTAAAAAAAATACGAAAATTAAACCATAAGATAATTTTGATGTGTTTAATTAAAAATGGATATTATATTTTCCTAATATAATTTTTTTTGATGTTTTAGAAATTAACTATAATGTTTTTTCTCACAAAAGTAAAAAAATCATTTCTAAAGAAAACCTAATTGAAAGGAATAAAATAACTTTACTAAAAAGTGTGTACATATTTCCTAACAACTAATAAATTAATTTTTATTGAGTATGAAATTTATATAGATTTTAAAAATTGGTTAATACTATTCCTACATGTGAATTCAATAGTTATATTATAATGGTCATATTTTAATAACAATATTGTGTGGTTTGTTTATGTTTGGTGTTGTATGTCATGTTTACTATCAAGCCAAAATTTCACCTTTTGAAATAATAGTTTGTTACTATCTCCTACATTTTATATACTTCATCATCATAACTTTTATTTTTGATTGGTATAAAAGGTTTGGTATTAAAAAAATTCATTTATTAAAACCAGAATTGTAAAAAGGGTATGTAAAATTTCTTCCTTGAAAAGTGGGATATAGATATATGGAGGTGTTCTAAATAAACAAATTTCTATGATAATGATTAGTAGAAAAGTAGTTGGAAGTGAAAATATGGAAATGTAAGAACAAAATAATTTCCATATAGTGATGGAGTGTGATAGATTACCTTGATAACAAAAAATGAATGATCCTAAGAATGTTGATGACCAAAAAACCATAAATAGTTAAGGTGTGATAAATACCATCAATTCATAAGAACTGAATGTAATTGGACAATATTTTTGTTTCAAAATAATTACCCAATATTTTGGGAATTTCTTTACTATATTGATTATGAATATAACGAAATAGACATACCTGGTCATAATTATATCCTTTGGATATCCATCAATCAATTTGGAATTCATCTATTACTCTATGAAATAAATATTCAAGTTTAATTTCTCATTCCTGAAGCACTAAATATAACTATTAATGAGTCATAAGATCCATAAAATAATGAAAATTCATTTCTCATTTCTTTAATATTTTTATAAAACCAAACTCTTTATCACATATCATCAAATATTACATTAATCTCCAATACCATAAAAATAACACCCAGATTCTAACTTAATACATTCTTTAATTGGTTAATCTTAAGACCCTTCCATAGTATTTAAAAAAATTGAAAATCTACTTATTATTAATAAAAAATATATATCTTAATTTTAACATACATAATATGTAAATAACATGATCACATATTCTTCTGAAACATGGTAATTACCATTAATCCTCAAACGGAACTAATATGCTTCCAAAAATTTACATTCCCCATATTCATTGTATATAAAAAAATATTATCAAGTATATTTCATATATCATTTTTTTAAAACTTTATCAAATATTACTTTGACATCAAATCACTAACAATTTTAAAGTTCACTAATACTATCCTATTAACTTATTCAATGGAAATATTCACTTTTTCCTATATAAACATTAATAAATAAACATCTTCAATGTATTATTATTATCTTTAACTAATTCATATATTCTCAAAAAATGTCACAATGAAACTGAAGAACATTTATTCGTTATTAGTACCATTCATCCTATTCTGTCAAAACCTTAAATAAAAACTACTTCAGTTGAATCATTATATGTTTCATGATTCATATAAACAAAAATTCATTTAAAAAACAATTATAAAACATAATTATTGATTCCAAATAAAATATAACATTAATCATTTTACACTCTATGTAGTAATAGTACAAGAATGACCATGATACCTTAAATTATTCTATGGTATATTCACATGATTTTTGGGGAATTTTTTTTCACAGTACACCATCTCCTTATAGATGAAAAATAAAAAATTATAGGTTTCATTCTGACCCTTTCATTCACTTATTTGATAGGATTTATCTCCATAATTAAAGAAAACTGACACTCCTTCAACTAGTGATCATTTATTTCTATTCACAATTATCACAAATGGGAAAATACTTCTTTATATTCTCCACCAATTCCATTTTATCTTCCATCATCATCTTCTATTTCTATTTTCAGAGCCATATGACATAGAGATTTAATTATCAATCTTAAAACCACATGGTATTATAACCTCATATGATGATAATGTTTCAGATACTAGTTTTCATTAAGGATCGGATTTAACCCAAAAATTAAATAACTAATCTTCTTATTTGAATTACATACTTTGTCCAATGAATGCCTCTTTAACCAAGTAAAGTTATCTTCATGCATAGAAACATTTTCCTATTCTTTTTTAACTTTGACTAAATAATATTTTCTCCATATCCACTCAATTTTTATAAGTAAAATATTCTTTCCAAGATAATTTATTTAATATAATTTGATTCTACACTTGTTATTTCATTCTCTACCTTAGTTTTTTTGAATCAATGATCACAATTGATCGAATTCCCTTGATTTATGATAAAATACTATGGTAATCGTCTCCATTTTATTATGCACAAATATGTGAAATATCTTCTATAATGTACATGTTCATCATTTAATTATAATAGGCTTGTAGCCCCATTTAACGAATGTGGTTTTGACCCATGAAGTGGTCTAACATTATTATTCCACATATTGTATTATAAGGATACTCCATACAACCAATGTAATTTTTAATAACCAAAGTCATCTACCCCAATATGTTTTTATTTTGATCATCTCTAAATATAGCTCCACTCCACCTCTATTATATTTCATAGTAGGGAAATCCCGGAATATATGACTTGCATTTATATTATTTTTATTTCTCCCACTAGGAACTATTTCTAAATAATGGAATATACTAAATTAGATTATAACATTGTGAATCATAACGTAAAATTTCAAGAATAGTTAAACACTAAAAAATATTGTTAATTTATGTATAAATAATCAAATAATCCTATTTTCAACTTCATCCATTAGGCTATATGTCCACATCTATGTTTTACTAAATCATATTCCCAAGTTTTATATTAAATATTATCAGATAAAAACTGCAAAGACCATAAATCCAGTAACCCGAATCCCATAGTTATGATATTACATCGAGATAAGATATAGGTGATAACATCCCAAATGAATCAATAGTTTGGTTGTCTTGGAAAATTATATTCATAATTGGGTTTCAAAATATATTTAAACACTAAAAATAAAACATAATTGTTTTTTTAGAACAATCTATCCCCATATAGAATATCCAAGCCTATCAATCATAGAACAATTATTGGAATACTTGTGAAAGAAGATTTAAGAAATATGTGATATCATATTTTCAACAAGGTTATGAGTACACTTGAAGATAAATAAAGCATGAATAATATGGAACAAAAAAATGGTAATAAAATAATTCCATATAAATAATCATTAGTTAATAACTTATCCACAGATATATAAACTATTTGAATAATCACACAGAAATTAATTACTGATAACATATTGATGTAATGTATAATTATCGACATCAAAAACATACCCTCAAGGCCTCATGACATTACATCCCAAATAGATCATCAAGGCCTCATTTTGAGGTATCATATATAAATAGATAAATTATCATATATATAACCATGATATTTTATCTCAAGAGACCTATCGATGCCTCAAGGGGCTATGTAAATGTGGGAAAACCCATTAATAATATGTCTAATGCATTAATAATATGAAGGGTGTGAATATAAACCAACCTGTGTAATATGAAGAATGGTTTTAAAATATTACCTCCCCATTCAAATTATTAACAATCCATCATAAGAGATTTTGTGGATGTAATCATTATAATATATCTTTCATATAATATTCAAAAATATATATTGACATAGATGAAAATTATATTAATATATCAATGAAAAATTTCTTGAGAAAAATAAATATATTACATTGAAACCTAAAATATTTCACAAATTATTATGGAAAAAATATTCTATTCAAATATAATTGTAAACATGAAAAGTAAGCATCAATGTATCTAATAGTTTTTATGAATAGAAATTTTGTTCATGTTGTATAAGATAAAAAAGTTCCTTTCACCCTTTTTTAAAAAGGTAAAAAAGTACATCCTTAAGAAAATTAAATTAAAATTACATTTAAACCAATTTTTAAATTTTTTTAAAAAAATTCCATTCAATAAACAATTTTATAAAATTTAAAGCATTTTGGAATGTATTTTCAAAAAACATAGACAGATGAAAAATTATTTTCAATCGAAGAGAAAAATAAAGTCTGTTTTTATTTAAATAAATTTCTCTATAATTATAAGTAATAATTTGATGAAAATGGTACTATTAATTGAAAATTTCATAATTAACTATAGCATTTGAATATATATTGGGATTAATTTATATATATCAAAAAATTTCTCCAATTGTTACTTAAACATATAAAATCCTATATAATGATGAGATTGTGAAATAAACCATTCTCTCATGTTCAAACTCATTATTATGTGTCTAAAATTATTTTATAATAAATATATATTTGTTATAAACATATTATAAAATTATACAGTTCCTTATAAAATTTAACTATTATATTTTATCACCTTTAACTTTTATTTTTTCATTAAATTAACCATTTTAGTTCATAACTACTTCATTTTTCATGGATGCTTCAGTTTTTTAGTTTCAATCACTGTTACTTGATAGATGGTGTGTATGATTGGTAAATAATAATAAATATTTATATAATAATTATAATATCATATATATATCATATATAATCACGAATTATATTCTTATTACTCTTCTTCTAAATCATAATTTAAAACAGATCACATAGCTTCAAGGAGATAGTAGTCCACATGTTCTACGCATGATCAACGTTATTGTTTTCCAAAGGATTTGAATGTATGTGATTATATGGGAATTTTTAATTCCAAAATAATATTTATAAGATAAAAATCATATATTTTTAGTTTTTACATCTTTTTAAACATCCATGACAAATGGTGACTAAAAATGAATTACACCGCTATGTGGAGATGAAAAGTTGTACGTACGCACATGAAATGTTTTCACATTTTATATGATGGAATATAGATGGTATATGGTTAAAACATATTAATAATAATATAATAGTTTATTTATAATATTTTATATATAATATAATGGTGGTTATAACACTTTATAAGGAACTATATGAAAAAATAAACATGAAGGACATTGTAAAGATGATTACCTCTTCTTCAGTAAACTTCCTTCAATGCTATTCTTAAAGGACATAGAGTAGATATTTTGGAATGAGAATAACTTCTATAAATTGTATAATGATGTTTTAAAAATATTTATTTTGGGTATGGTAAAGATATATTTATTAAACCTATTTTAATAAGTGATGGGATGGGTGTCCTTTTATTAGGGAGGGAAAGGACAAACTTGATATTAATTTATTGATTAAAATATAATTAAGGTATTCTCAGACCAATTGTTTCCAAATGGATATGTATTATAAGATACAATATTAAATGATCTATATTTTATAAAAAATACATTTTTTACATGTTTAAGAGGTATTTTAATTATTATATTTTGGTTTAAGCCCTTACATTACATATTTTAACTTTAACTATGGTAAAGATGTTTTCACACTTATGTGGTTATAATATTAATTACCATGTAAAATTTGTAACATAGATAAAAAAATTTATGACATTTTAGAAGATATATTTTAAAAAATTTCATATTTCATGATATTTATTATTTTTAAATAATATAATAAAATTCAATTTTGAAAAAATATCATTTATTTCAATTTTGACACTATTAATTTAATTTGACATAAAGATAATAATGAAATGTTTGGAATTAGTGTATAATCCTTAATGAACTAATATTTCATATTAAAAAAAAAATTCTTGTAAAACTATAACTCACTCAAATTATATAACTTTTAATATTTTTATAATTATTTGTTTTATTTTTTATAAATTGAATAAATATTATTTCTGTGATTTGTAAGAAATTAAGTTAATTTTCAAATACCAAAAACTTATAAATAAATTAACATCATGAAAATAAGATTTTTATTTTAAAAAATTTTATTTATATTTATCACCACTTGTTTTTTCCTATATAAACACATAAGATATATTTAAAACTAAGCTAGTGACATTTTATAACTTTCATTGATTTAAATATTGTATTGTTCATTTTTAAGGAAACTTGTCTATTAAAAAATTTTAATTTGTGAAAATTGTGATAAGGGTATAATTAAATTAATATAATAACAAATAGGATAAAAATTATGGTCTTACCAGTATTTTTAAACCTAGATTTTCCCGATTTACCCTTTACCGTGGTGATAAATATTACCATAATTACTATTCGTATTGTCCAAAAATAAAAGGGTAATATTTACCAAATTTCAACCTCATGATTCCAAATATTTTATAAATTTATTAAAATTCAATTTCTATAACTTTAATAAATTAATTTTAAAATAAGCTTTCTAATTGCAACAAAAAATTGGTTATAAAAAAATCAATTTTTGTTTTCATACTAAATTATATCATTAAATTGATTCTAATGAACGTAATTGAATTATTAATAATATAAGATAACTAGTTTTATATTGAAATAATTTTAAAACAAAATTAATTTTTTTTAATGTTTGAAACAATAAATTAGTTTTCAATAAAAACTGGTATTGTCTCTATTCATTGGAAATTCAATGCTTTCATAAAAAAAATTCAACACTAAGCTAATTTTGATATGGTAATTTAAAAAATGATTCTATTTTTAAAAAATAATATTTAATGATGTTCTAGAAATTAATTATATTATTTTATCTCAATAAATAATAGAAATCATTTTTGAAAACAATGTATTTCGAAATCATAAAATACATTTTACTAAAAATTGAGTACTTATGTCCTACGAATTAATCAATGCATTCTTAATGACATGTTCCTTTATATATAATTGAAAATTTGTCAATACTATTCATATATTCCAATTAAACTTCTTTGTTATAATGGTCATATTTTTATAATAGTTTTTCATGGTTCGTTTAAGCTCGAGGATGCATTTCATGTACACTATCGAGGTTAATTATATTATTTTAAAACATCAGTGTGTTACAAAAATTAACCTAAATAGCTTATGATGGTGAAGAACTCAAAATATTAATTAGATATTACCTTTATACACTTTCATTTTATACAGATCATTTTTTCCTTGATAAACATCAATATGAATTGATCTGGAAACTTATAGAACATGGCATTCATCCATAACTGGAACATTGATAAGGAGTTCATAATAATGAAAAACATTACAACAAAATCATGATTCACAAAATTTCATTTGAATTTTGTCTTTAGGATATCATCATGAACCCAGATATGATGATATCTAGACTGAAAATCAATGTTTGAGAATAAGCTATATTCCCTAAGTTATCAAATATGTTGTCTATCAATAGGGGAGGATGGAAGTTCTTCACTCTCAACTAGTTTTACTGAAGGTAGTTGATAAAAAATTATAGAATACTATTTGAATTATTTATAAATTTAATTCGATCACCCCATTTCAACACATTTGGTTGAAGGAATCCTATCAATACAGGAGTGGTGTATAACAATAGCTTTATCCTAAATTCAACCTCATGATTAAGGGTGTGGGGCATCAAGCTCTTATAGAAATACATCTAGATACTCTTACAAAGCCCTAGTAAGAACCATCTACTGATCTTATATATAACCTAACATCATCTCAAACATCAAGGATGATAGGGAATCAACATTCCTATAACCTATCCAACAGTCTCTCCCACTAAAAACATAAAATACTATCCATGAGAATCATATAATATAACATGACTCCAAGATTAATTCATATAAGGATAAATAAAATACTTCCAATCCATGTTGATGATGACATCGTATGGATATATTCACAAAAATAGGAAAAAACCTCAAGTGTGATTCTACCCTAGAATCATTTCACAATGTCTAAACTTATAAAAAGGCTATATCAACCACAAAAATGTTTTCAATTACATGTTAACAAGAAGAATATCCACCTCCTATCCCAAATAATAGAATTTAGTGGATCAAATTTAGGATTGTGTATATACAAAATAAATAACATCATACACTCATGTAGAAAATTGAAAAAATATCACCTTGTATGATGCATGGCTCACATAGTTCCTACCGATGAGCTACTCTACAACCTTTCTGGACCTGATGAAGAACACATCCATGGTCATGCTCTTCTTAATATCCCTGATTATGGGTGGTATCATTAGGGTATCCAATACCCACCACATCACCACAATTCTGATCAACAATTAGAGCACCAAGTAGATACTAATGTATCGAAGGACACCACTACATTATTTGAGATTTAAGAGGGATTACCTCTCAATTAAAACTACCATAGAGGGTCTAAGACTAATTATTATTATGTTCATGGTCTCTACAATAAGATAAAACAATTAATTATTCACTAGAAGGGGTCAAAGGGCTACTAACCCCAATGGAATAAGATGAACAAGGTCATAACCAACTCACTACAATCTGAAAGTTCTTCATCATTCTAGGTAATTGAAATGTTATGGTCATAGATTTACATCCTGGAGTGTTTTAAGGAATCACCTCTGAATATGATCATACCCTATATATCACCCTCTTCAAAACCTCTTCCCTCTCCATCTCCTCAAGATATATTTGAAACCCGAATGGGGTGACATGACTCTTGATTTCTAGACGAAAATACTAATATAATTGTTTGACAATATAACATTTATTAGTAAGAACGTATGATGAATTATAAAATATGTTCTTATATAAGTTACTGAACCCCACCAGAATTTTCCTAGAAGAGAGTGAGAATCTCTTACCTACAAGTCACCTTTATGATCAAAGAAGGAAGGTTGACCTAAACAAAATCATGGATGTTATCCTTTAGAATACCTAGATCTTTTTAATCATTGAAGAATAAGAACCATGACTGTTAGGATTCCCTATGCAACATAATCATAAAAAATGAAACACATTTATTTTTCCATGAATGAATCAAACTAAATAATATATCCACCTCCTCTAAACAATCCATAGTATTCTGATTCAAAACAATGTCCCTATACTTCTAAGGAAACTATACCTAATACTATAAGAGTACCCAATATAATGTGTCATCATCATCGCCCTCAAATATATGATAATATAAAAGCATGTGTTAATAATCATAATTGGAACAAACCTAACAAGAAGGTCAACCTGAAGTAATTCCTATAAAAGAAAAAAATATTAGGGACACCTAAACCCAACAAATATAATAATTATAGTTATTTCATTAACATTATTTCAAATAAATAACCATTATCTACCTAATTAAAATACATGTATATAAAATCATGATGCATGATACTTTTCTAACTCTCTACCCTACAATAAAAATAAATATTCATAGCATGTTTAGTGAACATGAATTCCATTTTTCAGATAATTGGGAGCCTTAAATACATGTTCCCTAACTATTCTCCATTTTTTATAGCACACACTATGTATAGGTGATACGATTCACCTACTTACCCATGTATCCTCAGTAGTTCATATCTCTAAAGTCCATCCATCCTCCCATCCAACAACTCTAATACAACTATTTTGTGACCCCCTCAATAGTACCCTTATAGAGATGGAAATTATGTGAATGTGATGAACCTTGAAGACTTCCCCTAGTAGGCCATAGTTTGGTGACTAACACCATTATTATAGAATACATAAAAATGAATTAATTACAAACTATATATGAATTTATTGAATAGCTAACAAGATGAAACCTACCAATCAACACTATTCATAAAAAATGGATCAATCTAAATACCCATATTTAATTTTATAGATAATTGAAAAATAGAAAATATTCCAAAATAAACACATAGGAAGTGACCAAAAACTACAAACACTCTTAAATAAACACCATGTTCTATTATCACCAAACATTATCCCCGACTATCTCCTATAGACCTAAAAATGGATCTTATACATTGGGTTGTAATACATTCATACTCACTAGGATACTTCACAAAAACTCTTGTGAAAATTTGAAGGAAATATACTAAATACTAGTGAATAAAAAAAATGAAAACATAGCAATACAAAATAGGGTTAAATTATATTCCAAATATCATAGGGAACAATCACTAAGTATCCTTAAAATGAAGCATATCCCGGTAAAAAAAAATATAGAAGAATGTGTACCCATTAACCACTTCCCCACTGGTGTTCCACTATCAAACCCCAATGACACACTTTATGTGCTATTCCCTCCCATTATTTACCCCAAGACAAAACCCAGAAACCATAACATTACTAGAACATAATCTCAACCTACATATCATATACATCATCACAACCTTGTCATCATTATATCATATGTAAAAATGTTTAAGTACATAAGAAACTACAACCTATTTATCATGTAATATACCTCAAACTAAAACAACCCATTTAATTAGACCATTTTAAACCATATTCACCACAATGAAATAAAATTTTTTGATATAAAATAATGTGATTAAATCACACACATAAATTTGTAGTAGTATTGATATACATTACAAATTGTTAGATTCCATACCTTATACATTAATCCATCACATCCCACGTATATATAATAATACAAAAAAATCATGAGTTGGGGAGAGAGAAAAGTCATCCATACATTCCCTCAAAAACTAGATGTCAGGGATATGATGCACTAAAACACTATAGCAGAATATCATTATATAGACTCAACAACAGTTATCATCCCATAAGACAACCGATAGACATTGCTTAAATATAGGATACTATATCTAAAACATTATCATAAGAATAAAATTCAAAATACCTTTTATTTTACATTTACGAATTACTATTTCATATTTATTCATTTCATAACAAGTGAAAGATTCTAGTTTAGTCAAATGAATTCATTAATATCCAGCAATAATTATACATCACATTTCAAATTTATTGATTTATGTTGCATGCTCTAGGGATTATTTCATTCAACCATCCCATGATTCAATTAAATTTATCAATATGTACTCTCATACCATGATTAGATTATTAATTCCATACCATTCCATAATTATGAATACTATAGGACTCATTATAATCGACTACAAATAAATTTTCAATTGTTGTGTATAAATATACACTATAGGAAGTATTTTTGATATCACAATAGAAATCCATTTGAAATCCAATCCATAAAAAATAAAAAAAATAGCATACAATCAATGAGGAATCCTATTTATCAACCCATCCCAACCACCTTAGTGTCATCCCTAACAACAATCCACAAAACAAATTCCATCTTTCCTTCAATATCATACAACCACATATGTAATTCAAGAAAATATTTCCCATTCCCCACCAAATATACTAACCATTATAGACACGCAGAAAATACCATCAAATATTCTCTGTCATTGAATATACATAAATAGAAACATAATCATTCTCAATATGAAACACTCACTGGGAAATAAAGGACATAGAACCATGGCATTCCATTGTTTCACAAATAAGAATGTACATGTTCATTCCCAATCAAAAATCTTTATAAAATAATTATTTCATTATAATATTCATTTAACTAATTCATTTTTCATATGTTACATAAAAATGTAACCTAAAACTTGTAGATATTTAAATCCATAAGTAAACTATAAAATTTATTTCGAAGAACATAGATATATCATTCTATTCAAGGATGAAGAATAATCAATTTACATTCCTATTTAATTAATCAATATGACATCCCTGCATTATATTGTTCAGCATATTTAAATAATTTCAAACATGATAACAATGATAATGACCACAATATTAAGATACCATAGTATCTATAAAAGAAAAATGAAACATCAACATCACATAAATAACATGTGATTAAAATATATAGTTTCCAATTAATTCATGATTCTGGTTGTTATATATAATTTGGTTCATTCCACCATTTACAAAATAATTTGAAGCATTATTATTTCACACATGCATATAAAAGAAGAAGGAATGAATCTTGTACCTTGATTATGAGGTCTACATTATCTGAGTTTGAATGGACGAACAAGGATCTACCACTGTCAAACTCAAAATAAAACACTTTAGAATCAATCCAAGACATACACCATCAATGCATTATGTATTATCAAAACCAATATAGTAGAATATCTCCGTATTTGACCTATATTGAGAAAGATAGAAATGAATATATAGTCGAGAGGATATGAGAGAATACCTTAATCTATAAGGCTTTGATTTTATGATCCATGGTTTTTATTATCTCAAGGGTTATTATTGAAGGGGTGATAGGGATTGGGGTTAATTATAATTTAATGTAAGAGAATAAAAATTAAACCAAGGAATTATCAACCCCATATTTTCTGAGGTATCTCAACAAGCCTCCACTATGTCATAGTATTGTGAAAAATGCCCGGGGTGGATATAGTTAATGAGATATCATATTTATTTGGTGTTTAAAATTTTCTAATACCCTAAATCTCAAATATGTTTCAAATAACAAATTCTCCCTTTGACCACCAACAAGACTTACACTAAAGAATGATGCAAGGCCTTTTGGACACCAAATAATTCATCGTTACCTACACCTTGGAATAAGAGAAAACCCCTTACCATTTGGAACTTTCACATTGAATTCCATGGTATGTATGACCACTAAATCTTTGTTTCCCATTATACCTACACATTTGGTCATTCAATGACTTCACATGACATCATGAATAACAAAACACATTTAAAGATTCAACATTTTATAGAGGAGATCCTTGATAATCACCACTCTTAACAACACTATCATTTTTTCAGTGCTTTTTTCTAACAAGGAGCATGGATATGGAACCCATCAACACCATAACATACAATACAAAATAATTAAATTATCAATTTCCCATTGGGTAAAAAATTAAAGAAAATTTCCTTCCAAAATGGACATCAAATTAATTACACTCACTATATCATACCAAGAACAACACAACTAGATCAAAAAAAAACCCAAATGTAAAAACAACCATCTTAAAACGGTATGCACCATGACCAAGCCAGCAAAAGGCTCTTCATAACCACCACCATGAAAGCTGATATAGCGTGGTGACCCTAAGGATTACCATAACTCATCTCCACCCCCCTATAGCACCACCAGACACCCTCAAGGCTCCTCAAATCTCTATGTAAGCAAAAATAGAGTGATATATAAAAACCTTCACTTTACAACATTCAAGTTATTAATATTCTTTGTTGATGGGATATGTAATACATTATAGGATTCATCATTTTGTTTTTTTAAATTATCCATGTTATTTTATATAGGAATAAATTTAATTTTCATTATACCTGTCCTCGAATCCCCAATATATTTTATTTTAAATTTATCTATATCTCTATAATGTATTACACTTTACTCTATATTGATTCGAACACTAAATATAAAAAATAAAATGTTCTCTCGCATTTTAAGTACTAATGTGCTTCATTAATTTACATTTATTTATGAATCCATTATATTGTTGGGGTTAGTGCCCAAGAAACTAACATCATTATATATTATGATAAACCTATATTAATTTGATGAATATTAATAATCCCCTTATCACATAATGATTGTTCTTTTTCATGACATGGTATGCGATAATTTCTTAACAATATTTGTCAACTAAAAGGACATAGCGGATCTCGGCTATGATGTGAACCTGGAAGTTCCCTGACACTATTGTTGAATATCTGTTCTATGGCCGAATGATATCATTTTATGGGGCACAAATTATACAGGTTATCAGGGGTGGGGACTCAGGAATCTTGGAGGAACCTTATCATGGGGTGCGCTCCTGGTAATATCCAGTAGGATATTATGAGGACAAGACCTGCCACTATGAAATACACATTCATATGTGTTATTAGATTTTCATATATAAAGACACGTGTATTAGTCCATAGACTTTAATATTATTATTATTGTTGATTTTTACTAATTCACTTACTTATATTGATGAAAACTGTGATGACAGATGTTTTCAGCGATGTAGGATATATTGGGTGTGTTATGAGTAATACAATATTAATGAATAATGGAAGAAAGGATTTGTCACTTCTACAAATATAAATATATAGTAAAACTAAATCCATGGCCACGGTGTTCTCTAGGCATGTTCATTTTCGAGAAGTCCAATAATGAGAAATCGAGCACATGGATTGATGAAACTCGCATGCAAAATACATTATTAGAGATATCGGGACAAAGGTATTATATTACACTGTAAGCATACATATGAGGTGATATGTCATTGAGACATAAACTTCTTTCTCTTGGGTTCCTTAACTCATTTGTAGATAGTAATCTGTACATTAGTCAAGACTGCTAATTCTTATTAAAAATAGGCCTAGAGGGTCCAACACTAATTGTTTTCACTATCATAGTTTAATAATTTATTATTTTAAAGGTTGAATAAATATTATTCCAGGTTTTTGTTTAATAATTATTCAAATATTCATGATCATATATATTTCATTTCTAGTTATTTTAGAGAATAAATTTTTGAAAAAAATATTTATTTATCTTCATATAATGCAGTTATATTTATTTAATAAATAAATTGTCATTATTCAAGGTCTGGTAATATTGTAGAGGATTAGTGGACAATGTTATGGGTTTGGTGGGAAATAATATTAAATAGTTTTAGGTTAAATAATATTTAAATATAACGTGCATGTTAAGAACATG
The DNA here is from genome assembly GCA_963277665.1 of Viscum album. NCBI lineage: Eukaryota > Viridiplantae > Streptophyta > Magnoliopsida > Santalales > Viscaceae > Viscum > Viscum album. The sequence goes on along the minus strand of OY728142.1, from coordinate 1,716,298,136 downwards.
TACTAAAAATAATAGCATTGTTATTATTATATGACATCAGGTTTCTCATGAAAAAATATATTAAGTAACAACATTTTTTTAATGATTTATTAAAACCTGGTGAAATAAATTCTACATTATATTTTTATTCTAAAATTATCCAAGGGGTCATCCCACCAACTAATCAATGGTTGTGTCCACAATATCATTGGAGAAAAGATATCAAGACTAGAGAACTCTTCCCTCTCCAAGAACACTCCCAAGAAAGAGAGATATCATCCTACACAGGATCTAGGAAAACACTATGGAAGAAATTCTCATAGTGATCAAAGGTGTAAATCAAAAGAAAAAGGATCTTCTATACTATCATTCAAATAATCCTTCAGCAATGTTCAGAGATATGTGAAGTACGTGTGGATCAACACAAGATGAATCCAATCCTTGTATTCTACATCATAATGAGGTCACACCTTAGACACATGGTCGAACGTTCCCACAAAGAAAGAATCATCTTGGAGGCAATTCATTAATCAAAATAAATTAATTATAAACAAAATATTCTTCTCTAATCTTCTCAATTCCGTGTTCTCTCCTTCGTCTTTTCTCATTGATTTAATATTTTGGATACTAAAATTTATCATCGCACTGATTCGGGATTAATCATTAGTGATGGAAATTTGAAAAGTTAATGACTAGCCCATCCTGCACTTCCACTGAACCCAGAACCTACAAGCGGTATTAAAGTGGTCATATTTTTGTTTATAATTATTTAAATAATTCATGGATTATTTAGGCATTAATAATTTTGTTTGTCAATTCATGTTTAAACATTCGGGTTATATGATTTTCAAGACCTATTCATACTTTTTTTCCCTCGCAGATTTAACCAAATTTAATAGTTTTATGATTAAATTTAAATTGAGGATATCATTAGGGGGCGTGGATGATTCTATCCAAGTAAAACTAAAATAATCTCTGTTTAATTTGGATCACACACCATGTAGTTCTGTTTAGTGTATCAAGATTAATTTAGAAATTACTCATTTCACGTGCATTAACGACATGTGGTATAGTTAATTCATACATCACATGTTAATCAGGACAAACTAGTGCATGTTTAAGTCTAATTGTCCCTTAGGGCTGGGGTTTAGTTGTGTATCCCATACAATGCATTCCTGGGTTGTCACCATGGAACACGGAGCTGACACAGTGTGTGGTCCATGGGACATTCCGTGTACTCTGAAGATTTCTGATGTACACCTCACACACCGTTTCCCCAGGCATGTACAATATATAGATGTTTAGAATGTTACACATCATGAAGTTGGATCTACACACAATGTACTTATTCCAGATTACGCATATTAAAAAAATTATTATTATATTATGTATCCCTTGATACATGTACCTTCATGTGGGTGTAATATTGGGACACAACATGTGATAAGTGTTTGATATATATATATATAAATATATATATCTGTGTGTTTTTTTAATTGACCACTATGTAATTTGCAATGATCTAAAAATCATTTATGAGTTGTATTACAATTATAATTATGCACGCATGCTACATGTCACAATGAATAATGAGTATAAAATTATAATACATTCTAGGTAATTTTGGAGTGGTATTCACTAGTTTTCCTCCAAGGTTCACATTATGCACAACGTTATGGATGAGAATTTCAAGGAAATTCAGAAATTTATTATGATTAAAAGGATTTATTAATTAATGAAAATGATTGATAGATTTGAGAGTACATTATCTTAATAAGAACAATTAAAGAGTTGAATGAATGTTTTTTATTAGATATGTAATTCTTTATATGTATTTAGATGATCATTTTCTAGAACAGACCATTGTATGTGATTGGTTCTGTTTTAATTAATTTATTAAATTTAAAATTTGGTTTTTCATGCCTTTTACTCATTAATATATAGGACATGTGTGCCTATTGTTTCATTTTTTAAACCCTCTTTTACCTATCACCTTCAAGTGAGTTAAAAGCATATGTAATGGATGGAGCTCCCAATCTAGTGGAGGTGGTTCAATATAGGAGCCGAGGGGAAACCAATCCTAGGAATTACAAAGGTATATATGTGGAAAGCTGTAAACATGATCCTTAAATGGTTTGTGGTGTTTCTCTACTAGTTCATGGTTATTTTATCAACCACTACATGATCACATAATTAATGAACTAACAAGCATACAAGCTGGATCTAAAATAAAAATGGATTGTGGGTAAAAATTATCTATACATGGTTAGTCACTTAAGTATATCCCACTGAATATTAACAAAAATGTTGAAAAATAATAAGTGGAAATTTATGATTAAAGGATAAAATTACTCAATAAAATATTAAGTCAGTATAACCATCCATTACTTCAGTTAGAATCGAACCATAGTTTAATGTGCTTGACTAACCCTAGTCGTGGTGCTTTAAATTATTAGGGAATTATAATTTGAGGTTTTGGGTAGAAATAACATTGTTTACATCAAGATATGACTATCATAGCAGGACATGGTGCAACTAAGAGGTAATGGATGATGAAATTAAAAATTAAGGATTTTGGGATTGTGGGTTCACTCAATAGATCGGGATCTGTGATTTAATGGTGTTGAAATTTAGAATGCCTGCCTAAAATCATTCAATTTGCATGAAAAATCCTAGTTGGGGTAATGTGAAGGGACATATGGATCTTTTCCACTATAATGTCCAACAACAAGATATTCTAATGTCAATGGTGAAGGATATTGGGTTTTGACAAAATAGTGGCAGACTAAAAGATATTAATTTATTTATTTGTCTATATTTATAAAGATAATGAACCAAAACTCCGTTCATCCTAATTTTTGAAAGAACATAAAAAATAAATCAAACATATCATTATGATCCATAATCGAGAGAGAAAAAATTATCATTGAAACTAATTTCAAAGAGTGGTAAAGGCACCTTTTAGTTATCCTTCTCTATGATAGGAAACATTATGTGTTAGAAAAGCCTTTACCAATTGTGCCTAAAAATGTGGAAAGTGATGAGGATTTCTCTGTGTATGAGAAACATCTGAATAACACAACATATTTTCAATTCCTCTTGATATCATCTTTGTCCAATGAGCTCTTAATGCAACATGATGGAATGGATGCTTATATCATGATGTATCACCTTCAGAATCTCTATCAATTGATGGTGAGACATGAGAGGTATGAGATTTCCAATGCATTGTTCACTACTAGTCGTAGAGATTCTATATCAGTTCGACCACATGTAGTCAAGATTATTAAATACATTGAGAATATATACATATTAGGGATTAAATTACCATATGAGTTGCATATAGATCTCATAATATCATCACGTTCTAATACCTTCTCTAGTTTTATTGTGAATTAAAATATAAGAAATATTGAGAAGAGTTTATCAGATATTATTACTACGATTTTCCATGTGGATAAGGACATGGGGTGTGAAAACCCCACAGTCATTATGGTTAATAGAAAGATGAAGGTCAAGGAAAAGGGGCATAATATTTATAAACAATCTAAAGACCCCGAGCACTATCTAACCAAGAAAGATAAGATCCAAATGTAGGGGTAAGGAAATGGAGTAATTATGCTTTTCATGTTCTAAGTTAGGCCACTAGAATAGGAATTGCACCCAGAGGAAAGGGGAATCCAAAGGTGTGTTCGTTATCGAGTGAAATATTCCCATTACTACACTATGGGTATTGGATACATCTTTCGGGGCTCATATCTATATTCAAATATAAGAACCAAGTACAATTTGGAAAAGCGCAAGAAGTTACATTGAACTGCGAGCTTCCAATTTTGAGATGATATATGATCTTATCATTGGTGACTACCACCTCACATTGCTAACCAGAATGATTTAGGTTTTACATGGCTGTTATTATGTTACTAGTTTTACTGAGAGAATAATTTCTCTATTGAGTAAAGATACCGAAGGATTTATTTTAAGGATCAGATATAAATGTTGTTACTTTTATAAATAAAACATATGTTTTGGTATGGAAAATTTAAATAATGGTCTATATGTATTATATTATGAGAACCATGTGTTGGTATTTCATAAAGAACCAAGATCACATGACTCATACAACACCTAGTTATGGCATCACTACCATGGTCTTGTAAATGAGAAGCACCTGACAAAGCTCTATCAAGTTGGTTATTTAGACTCTTCTGATCTAAAACCACTTGATAGATGTCACACTTGTTTACAAGAGAAAATGGCCCAATGACAATTTGGTGGACAAGATGAAAGGGACACAGAGCTTCTAGGATTAGTACACACTAATGTGTGTGGACCATTTTTAGTAGAAGAGGTAGATGGATATTTCAACTTCATTAATTTTTCTGATCAATTGAGTATATATGGATATGTATACTTAATAAGGTATAAGTCTGAGTCCATTTAGAAATTCAAGGAGTTAATGAATGAAGTAGAGAATCATCTTGGAAAGAAGATATAAAATCTTTGATCAGATTGATATAGAGAATATCTTAAACAAGAGTTCATCGACCTTTTACGGGATTCTGGGATTCTATCTGAACTCACTCCACATTATACACCACAGTGGAATGGTGTTAGTGAAAGGAGGAACCATAACTTTTTGGAGATAGTAAGGTCGATGATGATTCATTTGGATATTCCATTATCCTTTTGGGGATACACATTGAAAATTGTGGCATGAACATGAATCCAAGTTCCAACTAAGGCCGAAAATGGGATTCCCTTAGAGATATGGAGTGGAAAGAAACCCAATTTATCGTAAACATGTCTATGGGGATGGGAGGTGTTTGTTAAGTCTTTATCAGAAAAAATACTATCAACCTGGGGCCTAAAGTGTATCTTTATAATGTATCCCAAAGAAACAAATGGATGCTACCTATACAACCTCTCAGATACGAAATTTGTTGTTTCCAGAATGGTTGTCTTTCTTGAGAGGGAGAAAACCCACAAAAAGGATAGTTGGTGAAATATTGACATTAATAAAGTTGTTTATCATAAAACACAATATTTTGTGTAGGAACAAGCTCCGTAAGTCCCCATGAAGGAGGTATTTCATGAAACACAAGTTCTGCATAGGAGTACAAGATAGGTAAGGGAACCAGATAGATAAAGATTCATTGTCACCGAGGATGGTGACTCATTATTATTGGAAAATGATGAACCTATCTCTTAAAAGGAAGCATTAGAGAGCTTAGAAGATATAGGATTACTAGAAGATATGAATTCATAGATGGATTCCGTGTATCAGAACCATATATGGGCATTGGTCGATGTGCGAGTTGATGTAAAGACTGTTGGGTGTAAATGGGTATTCGAGAAGAAACTGGACATAGATGGCCATGTTAGTAACTATAATGAAAGTATAGTGGATAAAGGTTTTAAACAACATCATGGAATTGACAATTATTAAACCTTTTTACCAGTTGAGATGTTCAAATCCATTAGAATCAAACATTCCATAAAAGCATTCCATGACTATGAGATTTGGAATATGGATGTCAAAACTTCATTCCTTAACGGGAAACTTTAGAAAGCTGTGTATATGACACAACTAGAAGGGTTTGTGACACTAGGTGATTCTAAAAGGGCATGCAATTTGAAGATATACTTTTATGGATTAAACCATGAATCCAGATCATGGAACATTCGATTCAATGAAGCCATAAGAGAGTTTGGTTTCATTAAGAATAAATGTGATCCATGTGTTTACAAGAACATTAATGGGAATGTGGTTTTATACTAGAAGTGTATGTTGATGATATATTCCTTATTAGAAACAATACACCTTTCTTCCAGTCTGTCAAGGACTGGTTGAACAAGCGCTTCACCATGAAGGACTTATGCATAGTAGCCTACTTTCTAGGGATCAATGTCATTTCTGATAGATCCAAGAGGCTATTTGGACTAACTCAAAGTAAATACATTGACCAGATACTAATGAGATGTAGTATTGAACAATCCAACAGTGGATTGGTTCCAGTTTCACCTGGTATACCACTTTCCAAGAAAATTTGTCTTTAAAAACAACATGAGAAAGATAAGATGATTACGATTTCATATGATTTAGAGATAGAATCTATCATTTATGCAATTTTATGTATGATAAATGGTTGTGTCTATACACTGATCATGGTTGTATGATATCAATCCGATCTTGGAGAATATCATTGGACTTCTATCAAGACTGTCCTTAAGTATCTGAGAAAAACTAAGGATATATTCCCTATGTTTGGAGGAGACTAAGAGCTTGTCATCAAATGGTATGATGATTATGGGTTTTAGATAGATCAGAATGATCTGAAGTCGCAATCAGGAAATGTTTTATATCTCACTAGAGGAGATGTGAGCTGGAAGAGTTCAAAGAAGCTAGTTTTCACTGATTCTAAAATCATGTGAATATATAGTGGCTTTTTATATAGCCAAGGAATCCCTATTGATTCGTAACATTGTCTAGGTGCTTCATGTAGTACCTAGTTATTTGGATCCCATTATATTGTATTGTTATAATACTACAGTAGTGGATCTTGTAATGAATCCAAGGTCACATCAACAAGAAAAGCACTCAGTCCGAAAGAAACACATCATGAGGTATTTCTATCAAATACTTGAAGTTACAGTTAGAACAGTGTCCATAGAAGATAATAGGTAGGTCCCCTTTACTGATGGTGTATCTTAGCATAAGTATGGATATAATGTGAGATCTAGAGAACTGAAGGTTTTTAGCAGCTGGCCGGAGTAAAAGTGTGAGTCTATTGGATTTGGTGACCTAGAAACCAACTTCTATGTACTTAATGATAAAACTGTCTTCATTGGAAGAATATTAATAAACTCCTTATCCCAATAGGGGTGGTGGATCATTAAACATTGAGGCACCTTATCATGGTGTGTGCCCTTGGTATTATCTAGGAGGATATTAAGAGAACAAGACCATCAAATTAGAAATCCACATTTATAAGTTTCAATGGATTTTCCTATCTGTGGACATGTGTATTGGTCCTTATTCAATAAGATTATTATTAATGGGTATTATGACTCACAAACATAGATGTATCGACAAAAACCGTGATTGTAGATGTTCACGACAATGTAGGATATGTTGGGTGCATCATGAGTAATATTACCTTAATTAATAATGTGAGAATGGATTTTTCACTTCTACAGAAGTAAATATCTCATTCCATTTGATGGGAATGATGTAGCCAAACTAAATCCAGTACCATGGTGTTCACTTCGGATGTTCAATTCCAGGATGTCAAATAATGATAAATTGATCACATGGGTTGATGGTGCTTGCATGCAACCCACATATTTGGAGATATTAGGACAAAGGAATTATATTACATGCTAAGCGTTCATATGAGGTTAATTGTCATTATGACATCAACTTATTTCTATTGGGTTCCTTGACCCATTTCTAAACATTAATATTGGATATTGGGAAAGCCTGCCTAATGCCAACGATAATGAGGCTTAGAGGGCCACACACTAGGTGTTGACAATATCTTAGTTAAATAATTTCTTATTTAACAAGTTGATTAAATATTATTATTGGTTGGGGTTTAATAATTATAAAAATATGATTTATCTCCTTTATTTTTTTGCTAGTTATTTGAGAAAATATATTATTGGTATAATATTTATTTATCAGTGCATAATGAATTTTTATTAATTTAATAAAAAAATTCATTATTCAATCCCTGGCCAATATTTAGAAGGATTGAAGGACTATGTTAATGGTCCAATGAGAAATAATATTAAATATTTTTTGGTTAAATAATAATTGAATATAATTTGAAACTTAATCCCATGTCATGTAAATAATAGAATTGCTATCATTATTTAACATGGGGTTTCCCATGGAATAATAAAATAATTAACAACACTTGTGATAAATATTTATTATTACCTGGTGAATTAAATTTACCAGTATGTTATTATTCTCTAATTGACCTAGTGGTATTCCCACCACTAAATAAATTGTTGTGTGAACAACATCCTTGGAAAAAAATCTATTTAGCTAAGAGAAGTCTTCCCCCACTAAGAACGCTGTCAAGAAGGAGAGAGATCCTCCTCCACCGGATGTATGAGAACACTTTAAAATCGATTCTCAAGGCCATCAAAGGTAGATATCGCAAGCAAAAATATCTTACACAATTGCACTAGAAGACACCTTCAGCGATGTTCGAAGATACATGGAGCACATGTGGATAATAGAAAGATGGATCTTATCCTTGGATTCTACATCGCTATGAAGCTGCACCTCAGACCCATGGTCAAACCCATCAATGATGAAAGATTCACCTTGGGGGAAATTATTTAATTTAATTAAATAAATTATAAAAAAAATACTTTGATCCTCTCTTCTCAGTTATGGGTTCTATATTTTTTCTTTTATCTTTAATTCAATTATCTGGAAACTATATTTTATCATTATAATCATCCTTGATTATTTATTATTCTTGGAAATTTGTAAAGTTAAAGAAATGCCCATCATGTTCTTCCACTATACCCAGAACCTACATATATTACCCATTTTCGTAATATGAATTTATTTTTGAATAATATATTATGATGATATTTGTTCTCTTAGTATTTTATTTTTATCAAATAAATTGGGTAACACCTCAAAAATTCTAAAATAATAGTATTTTATTTGATATTTTGTGAGAAACACAACACCAAGCGTGAAATGAATATAAACTAATGAGAATTTATGTTATATTTATTATTATAGTAAAATTAAATCTTTGATATAGCTTGCAATGCATGAAAAACAAATATAGCATGCATTTCACTGAAAAATGACATTGTTCGATGACCTTTGTTACATGCTAGACCACGTTTTATCGAACCATAATAAATTATTAAAAAATTATTATTTAATAAAATAAAATATAGAATATATTTCAATTTTTTGGAATATTATTTAATAACTTATAAAAATAAATAGTGTGATTAAATGTTTACCAATTAATTATAAAAGGATATTAATACCAATTGAATGTAAGAGAAACGTTTTTATAAAAAAAACTATTTATATAAACCCAAAGGAGTTTCATATTAATAAACTAAAAAAATTGATATTAGAGAATGATAATAAATATATATATATATATAATATTATTCAATTTGTATTTTTTATATTCTCCCAATTGGTTTCATATTTGTAATATAATAACAAATAAAATTTTATGCATAAAAATCCATATTTTTAGAGACAATTTTGCCACCTTTTAAAAGAATTCCTTTTTTAAAAATAATTTTTTAAAACTTCATTAATTTTAAATGAAAAAATGAACATAATTTGTGAAATAAAAAAGTCAAAATCAACTTAGGTCAAACTTTTGGTATTTTTCTGTGAGGATTCATTTTTTCTCAAAATGGTGAAAAACACTTAATTTTAATTGAGAACTAAATTTTGATAAAAAAAACATATAGTGCTAAAATATATTTTTAATTTTTTTAGTGGATTATTAGATCAATTTTAAATTTATTAATACAATTTGTTACATTTTAATCATTTTTATATTGAATATAGATACAAACACATGGTTTAATTTTAAACATTTTCACGTTAAAAACCCTCTTTCCTACCCTATTTGAGGAATTAATTTTAAATTAATTTCTACCACTTCTGTGATTGGAATATGGAAAAATGGATTCCATATTTATATTAATCATAAATTATAATGTTAATTTATTTCGAATCATTTTTTTACAGAAAATATTATTAATATAAATTAAAATTAATTACAGTGATTATGGTGAAAAAAAGTTTTCTTTGTTATGATCAAAGCCAAGATTCCATAAATCCTGACATCTATCCCAGTCAGAGACATGGAACGAAGGTCATTCCCGATCCCCATAATACAGAAACTAGTGTGGTATCTCAAAATAATCCAATAAGAACAATTTTTCCAAATGAAATCTAGAATAAAATAAACAAGTTGAACACGCCGAAGAACCAACAATAACTGAATCTCAATAAATATAAAAACTTATCCAAATATAGTAACTATTGAAACCAAAAAACTAAATAAATAACTAAATAATTAACATGCTGATTAGATCCTCATGTGGCCTCTTGGTCACCACCATCCATATTTCCAACCTATACCAAGAGGAACTGAACTAGAAACCAGCACCAGCAAACCATCTATGATCTACCACCACCGAATGGTATAATTAGGGTGTGAGATAACAGAAATCAGTAGGAAATAACCATAGAATCTATAAATTTGATTTCTTGATACATTTCTTAAACAGTAGTTTGAAAAAAAACATTATAAAAATAGGCTTTAATCATTTATAATAAAAAAAACCCAAATTCCACAAGTTTTTTTTAAATAAGGCCCACACCACATTCCTTTTCAAAAGTAATTCTAATTTTCACAACCCATTATAAATGAAATTTACATTTATAAATTCGTATTAAGAAATAAAATAGTACTAAGAAGAAATTGAAAGAAAGAGAATTCATTTGGGATAAACTATCAATAATAAAATCAAAATAATCTACAAAAAAGAATATATAGATAGTTATTAATGAGAATTTCATGAAAATACCTCGAGTGATCCCTAGAGGTACTCAGATCGGACTCACCTACCAATATATGGTGCAACTATATAGTTAATAACCAACCATCCACTATAAACTAGCCAATCCAGTGCCACATCCCACCATGCCCTATCTAGTAAAGGGGGTGCCAACCTGTATAATTTGGGTTGATAAGAAACCATAACAAGACCCTCAAAAATATTTCCAGGAATCCCATGATAATAATACACATTTCAAGGAGGGCCTCTCATTCATGAATCACCTTACCTTCCACCATCACACTTTCCCACCCCAAACACTAGAAACACCTATTTGATATAAATTCTCTGTGGAATAAACCATAAAGGTTCCAATCTCACAATAATCCATTCACAAGATCCCACCACGACTTCAAATCATTTCCATTAAAAACGATTTACCAAACCATATGAGAAGTTCCAAACACGCCTTTATGACAATGATTCACCAAAACATATCTCAAAAATTCCAAATAAGCCTTGATTTTAAGAACACATTTGAGGTCACATTTGAGGCCACTTGAATAACCAATACACCATTTAGAAATCAAGGAACCATTTTGGAGAAATCAATGGAAAGGGGAGAGGAAGCCTTTGGGAAACCATGTTTCATTGAGGAACTATGTTTTTCAGGGATTCAAATGGTCCTAATGAAACCATTAAGAAACAAAAAAATCCAACACATCATTTACACTATTACAACATAACCAATAAGTATTTAAGGACCACGATAACCATTCGAAACCAGTTTTACCCATATTTATTATACCACAAGGAGACATCCAACCACATATCATATTGAATTATTTATTTAAACTAAGATAAAAAAATACAGCCAATGCCGAATGACACCACAAGTGTTCAATTTAATTTTTAGATAACTAGAGGAATTTCATACGACACCTTGTTTTTATACTCACACACACACACACATATATATATATATATGTGTGTGTGTGTGTGTGATTTCTTAAGAAAACCCTTATAAAACCATTTCTAATCAACTTAAAACATTGAAAATACCATGAAATTTCATACTTACTTTTTACAAGAAAGATTATCACAGTTTCAAATCATTTAAAAAAATGAATGTGCCAAAATAAAATGAATGGAAACACATACCTAAATAATGTGAGAATGAAACCGATCTTTGAGAGAAGGATGATTCACGCTAGAAACACAATCCATACACCCTAACATCAATGAAACCAAATCATACCCCAACCCTATCCCTTAGGGTTCATCCAAGATGAAACCCAACCATGGAAGGACTAAGAAACCAAGTTTGAAAATAGAGAAGTGTGGGAAATTGAGAAAAAACTAAAGGAAGTTTACCTTAGAACATTCAAGGTGCTTAGAAATTGAAGGGAACCAAAGAAGGAGGAGATTAATGGACCCCCTAGTTCATGAAGGGTGAACAAGGGGGAAAATCCCGAGTTGGGGTTAAAAGATCGGAGGAGAAAACATAGAATTTCAAATTTTGGAGAATTGGGAAACTCACATGGTTTACCCAAATGGTTTGAAAAATGGTGTGCCAACAATGAACTCTCTATTAGAGAAGAGGGGAAAATATGCACGAGCTAGTCCCACGGTTCCTAAAACATGAACCAAACTTGCTAAATGCCTCTAACACATTCCGTAATCGAACGACATGATTTCCATGAATTTTCATTAACTGTCCACAGACTATGTGCCATTCCCCAGACCCTATACCTCATGTCGCACTATTACCATGGAAAAGATTCATGATCTATCTTAACCGCGCACTAACCGTTTTCCCTTTACTACCAAGAGGAAAACATCAAATTTTCAAAAATAACACAATAATTCAATCCAGGACTCATATTGATCCTCAACTAAAGGATAAAAAGCCAAGATAAGAATAAAATAAAAGGATTTCTATGGTCAGGGTTTGAAAATGCTCCCCACCAAAAAAACATTATAGCCCCAAAAATTCACCCAATAGAAAGATAAAAAAACTCGATCTAAAAATGAAAATAATGATAAAAAACTTGAAACCTTGGGGTTACCAATTTCACCTCAAGTCACACCTGACCATCAAATAGTAATCCATAACATGAGAAATAGGAGGATAAATTGAGAGGGTTTTCTCTACAATAATAACTTGACTAACGCTAACAACATTGAAAACCACAAAAACCCAACCTTGGGGTGACAATAAAAGAGAAAATAAACTTTTACACCTAGACCAGAAACATAAAACATAAACCAAACCCCCCACACAAGGGGAAAATCATGGAAGAAACCTGAACTGAACAATGAACCCAAGAACAAGATACAATAAATGATTTCCATTAGCATGAATATACCGAAACAAGAACAATAGAAAACTAAAATTGATTCATGAGAAGACCACCCATTTTATTATCCACATCTGAGGTGAAAAAATAGGAATACAAGAATATTGGACCACTGAGCTTCTTAATATAAGATCAGAATAAGATAGAAACTGCAACATTAAATTTAAACAATCTCCACCCCAACATTGGAGAAAAAAATTGTGACAAGGTTCCATGTTCCCTCAATGATATCCTAATTGTGAGTGAGCTTCACTCGGTGGCCCATGGATTTACCACTGATGACTGAAGCATCAACTACATCATAGTTAGGCACTAACATCATCCGATAGAGACCTCTTCTTTGGAAAATGATCCAACAAATCATCTCGATATGAACAAAAAGGATATAGCGATGTCACAACCTCATAGGATTGTGACAAGATGACTTTTCATGAACAAAATGGCCACACTGAAAGCATACGAGTGAGCGGTCTGAATAAAGAGTGGCCAAAACTAATGAATAAGACTCCTCAAAGATAGGTTCCTACGGAATGCACTGCTTACTATAAGGGTAACCTCAATGAAAAACATGTGGAACCAGATTGACAACTTGATCTCTAGAAACAAACATAGATAGGAACGCTTCATCCACTAACTTCTTGAAATGAATATCCTTGGAGGATAAAGCTCACTCCTTAATCTCTAGATGAAGGCCCATGATGAAAAGTGAAAACATAAACTAATCCTATGATTCTATCATCAATAAAAAGGAATCCAACTTCTTTAAGTGGACTATGTAGGCCTTCACTGTCCGCTAGCCTTTCTGAATACTCAAGATCCCTTCCACTTTATTCACCTTCAACTCCTTAGGTAAAAACCATCAGAAAAAATGCCTCAAAAACTTACCAAATCAGCCCAACATGCATCGATTATATATAAATAACATTTCACTAGTCCAAATATGGTCTCTCAAACAAACCCATAACATCACACACTCTAATAGCTTCATGATTTTTAAGATATTATAATGCTCACACAACATCCTCAAGAAATTCCACTTCCTTTAATGAACCTTGAATACCACGATAGAAAAAAAACACCAAATAACAATCATAATCTTGGAAAAGCACACTAGAAATTTTGGGTAACTTTATAGGAAACATATTATGAATGGAAAAATGAAAATTAAACCAAAAAAATTATCAAACATAAAATGTAAAAAAGAATATATTGATACAAAATAATAGTCCCACGTTCCAAAAACATTTAAGCACAACCAAAACCATATTTTCAGATATAACTATTTCATTTCAATATCAAAACTACTTCCCAGGCCACTTTTCATTTTCAAAAACAATTTTTCACATTAAAAACTATTTTTCCAAGTAAGAAATAATTTTTAAGACTATTCCACTTTCAAAATAAATGTGGAAAATCCATAGTTGAATCATTGATTTCAAATACTCACTCATGGCATCCAATGAACCATCACATATGTGTTCATTCCACTTATGCTTACCTCATCTATTCACACATGCCAAAATGAATCTTCCATTCACACCAACACATATGTGAATCTTCATAAGGAATAGAAGGGGTCAAACCAAACTTTTTACCACCAAACAAAAGCATTCATGAAATTTTCAATCTAAATCACATTCTTATTTAAGACCCATTTCATATTTATATCTCAAAAACACTTGAAAGGCAACATTTTAATTTCAAAAAACGTTTTTATTTTAAAATATTACTCACATCAACTGAGATAGAAATAAAAAATAACTCACAGTAAACAAAGAGAGTGTATAACTAGTGGATGTTCCTATCCTTGTGGCATGGTTAGTGGGACATTCCCCAAGTAAGAATTAACAATAAGGTGGAGGTTGAACTATTTAATCAGAATCTGTATGCATCATTAGTCCATTTGAGATCATGATATAACACCATCTTACCTCCATTATCATTCCTCAACCAAACATACCAAAAGCCAAAACAAATACCCAAAACCAGGACTACCATCTGCATGTAGAGGATTAGAACAAGAAACTATTCATGAAATCCTTCCCATAACTACCTCTTAAATTCCAACTATCCTAATATCTGTTATAAATGGGACCCCAAATAACATGGGCCTGCTCTGATACCATTTTTTCATAAATGATGGCGGGATACCATCCAAAAAAACATATGAATCGGTCTAAGACCTGGCAAGAATGGAGTTCATGGTCCCCAAAGGATGGATAATTTTTTTGGGAATCAAAATAATATGATTGGAACAATTTATCCCAAATAAAAACAGGGTAAAAAAACAAACCGAACACATATAAGAACTAATAATAACAGAATCCCAATAAATGTACAAAATGATCCAAACAAAGAAAAATAATTAAAACAATTGAATACAAATACTATAATAGGACCCCACTGACTATATTTCCATGTGACCTCTTGGTCAAAACCATCCACCAGACCAACCTTCTCTAGGATAGAATAATAAAGAAACCTACACCTACGAAACATTTTGGGTTTACTGACACTAAATGTTATAAGTACGGTGTGAGCTAAAACAGATTAGAAGAAAATAAATATAGAATCCATAAATTCACATTCCAGATATAGTCTATAAAAACTATTTTGAAAACACAATCTAAAAAAAATATTTTAATCATTTAATGAAAAAAGACCCAACTTTCACAAGATCCCTTTTTATAACAAGACACACAAACTTTGATTTCCTTTTCAAAAGAAGTTCCACTTTTCACAACCCTTTTTAAATCCAAATTCCTTTTAAAAATCTATAATAATTAATTAAATAGTTCTATGTATGATGTAATAGAAACAAAAGTGAATTTTTATAACAAGAAGGGCTAAAATCCGAAGAAGCATTAGAAAAATGGAATATATAGACACTGATTCATGGAATTTACTAAACATCCCTATGGAGTTCCCTAGATGTACTCAGATCAGACTAACCTACCAGTATATTGTGCCACTCCAAATTCAATATCCAACTAGAACTCTAATTAAGAGAATATAGTGGCATCTCCAACCATACCCTATCAAGATAAGGGGTTACCAACCCTTCTAATCAGGGTTGAAAAGAATCTGGCACTCGACCCTGTAATAGACACCTATGAATCCTGTGATAAAAATACACAACTAACAGAGGAGTACCTCACATGCATGACTCACCTTACCTAATTCCATCACACATTCCTATTACAAACACTAACATCTCCTATTAAAACGCCCTCTTTTGGGGAATACACCATAGATATGACCATATCACAACAATCCATTCACAAGTGCCTACTAGGCCTTCACATCATTTGAGTTCCGAAAATTTTTCCCAAACATTATAAAATAACAACTCTTCTTTCTTGTCACATCACATAAAAAACAACCTATCTATAACATTATAGAGTTCCATGAATTCCTTTAATATATCCAATAAAAATAAATTTGAAAACACATTTCTAGACTACAATGAAACTTGGAACAATATGAAAAGTTCCAAATTGGTATTTATACCAATAATTAACAAAAACATATATAAAAATTTCCAACGGTCCAATATTTAAGGAACACAGTTGAAGAAACATATAAGATCACTTGAAGCACCAAAGAACCATATATAAATCAAGGAACCATTTTGGAAAGACAAGGGTAGGTGGAGGGGAAGCCTTAAGAAACCCATGGTTCAAGGAAGAACTAATTTTATCAAGATTCCAAATGGACACCAAGAAAACATTAAGAAACCACACATTTCAAATACAATAGAACACAACATGTCACATAATTAATACATGACCAATAAGAATTAAATGACCAAGAGAACATTTCCCAAACATTTTTACCAAAAAACATTATGGAATGAAGAGGAAACTGGACCACAAATCATGTCCAATTAGTCATTTAATCCAAGATATCGTAATAAAACCAATGCAAAATAACACCAATAGTAATCTATTTAATTTTTTGAAAATAATATTAATTTAATCAAACATTTTGGGTTTATATATATAATATGGTTTAAGAAAAACCATTCAAAAACAATTTCACACCAACTTTCCACCAAGAAAATACCATAAAACATCATACTATCATATTATAAGTTATATTATCACAATTTTAATACATTAATGGAAATATAAAGAATAAAATAAATGATTTGGAAAAGAACTGGATGGAAACACCTACCAAAATGGTGTAAAAATGAAACTAAACATTAGTACAAGGAAGATCAAATTCTGAAACACAATACGCATACCCTAACCTCCATAAAATCGAATCATACATTGTTACATGACCTTAGGGTTCATCTAATATGAAACCTTGCCAAGGAAGGACCAGTAAACTAAGAGGTAAAATATGGAAGAGAGGGGAATCAAGCAAATACTAAAGGAATCATACCTTGGAACCTCTAAGGTGCTTCAAAAAATGGATTAGAAGGAGAGGAGGAGGAAATTGGAGGACCCCATGGTGGGAATAAGTCAAACAAGGGAGGAATGTCCTGAGTCGGGGTCAAATGATAAGAGGGGAAACCTTGGAATTTCAAAAAAAATTTATTTTGGGAAACATGCACGGTTTGACTATGTAGTTTAACTAGATGTGCACAAATAGTGCACCCTCTACAAGAGAAGAGGAGCACCCCGCATAGGCTATCTGCATGGTTCCCAAACCATGTTCCAATATTGATAAATAACACTACCACATTCTAAAATCAAACCATATACTTTCTACATGGATTCACTAACCTTGCATAGCCAGTGTGCCATTCTCCATACTCTAAACCTTAAGCCACATAGTTACATGTGAGAAGCTGCATGGTTTCCCTTAACCATGAGTTAACCATGTACCTAGAGATTCCAAGACCAAAAACATCCACTTTTCCCAAAAAAATCAAAAAATCAAGTAGGTATTCAACATGAACCTCAATGATATAGTCCAAATTCAAGTGAATAATAACATAAAAGGTTTTCTAAGGTAGGGGTGTGATAGACATAGTGGTTAAACTTTAATCAAAATGGGGATAATGACCTTAAAACTTATAAAAACATTGGATGAATATATTTATACCATATCCTCATTTTTATTTAATTTATATGATTATTGGAGGAATATTATATAATGGAGACATCCTGATAGTGTTTTTTTGTATTTACAAAGAATTCCACTCATCCTCAACTATAAAAGAGAACTCACCCCCACACTTATTCAAACCTCTCAAGCAATTGTTCTCAGAGAAATAGTAAAATAATAATGTCCCTACATCCATCCTCTCATTCTAGAAGCCTCAATTTTTTAAGAAACAAAACTGATGAAGTGTTTTCGTATGGATAAAAAGGTGTTACATGATGAATAAGTAACGTTCTATAAAGAGTGCTTCTGTTTTATTTCATTATCTACTCCTTTAATATTATTTTATATTGGTTATTAAATAACCTAAATATTTTCTATATATTGTTAATTTTTTTATTTTAAGATTGATAACTAAAAATTTACACACATCCATCAAATGGTATACACCATCATCATTCATGTGTATTGATAAATACCATCTCGCAAATAGATATCATTCATTCTCCCATTTAAACCATTCAAGGTCAGAAATAATGTTGAATTTATTATTTATATATGATATAAATGATACATATAAAGTATTTATGAATTTGGAATTATTATATAACACAAATAATTGGGATTTATATTTTTCTTAAAATGATAACATTGTTTGTGGATGTGTGGACTACTGCCTCCTCAAAGTGACACAATTCCTTCATTCTTTACATGGAATATATTAAGTATAGTATCAATCAAAATATTTGATTAATATGAAATTAAAATTATAATTTAATTATAATATAAATATATATCATTTAATTTTCAATATATTAATACAACAAGAAAAAGGAAACAACAATCATGCAAACGTACGGCGTACCACCTCCATGAATGGTGTATTTCATACCCTATCTCCAAAATTTATAGATTAATATAAATAAATATATATGTATATGTAATATTTAAATAATGTTTTAAATTAGGTATATGATAAAATCATACTCTATGTAATAAGAAAAAAAAAGGAAAAACATACTAAAAAACAAGGCAATTAACTCCTGAGACGATGAAAATAATGAATAATTATTAATGAACATGTTATAATATACTATAAATTGAATGTTTACTATATCATAAATAATAATATGGTTCTATTATAAGTTAATAAAATGATTAAAGTCAATATATAAGAAGTAAACGGGGTTCATCCTAAAGGGAGTGTAAGGTAATTTTATTTCTTGTCTCACTTTTGTTTCTGTGAGACATATGTCATATTCACCCCTTGTTTCTTTTGTGTGTAGTATATACATCACTATGACATGTTATATCATGAATTTAATTTGTTTTTTGGTATTAAAATTATCAATTTATTCTACTATTTCATTGATATCATGATTTAAAAGTTAGTCAAGTAGTAAGGGATTCTTGTTACACTTATACTTCTGTAATGCATATTAATTATAAATGGCTTGTTTAGTTTTTGTGGTTTATATAATACCCCTATTTTATTTCATATCATGAATAAATTTATATTAATGGAATTTAAATATTTATTTAATATTATTAATTTCATGGGGCTTATAATTCCAAAGTTACCATGCGGTAAGGGAATTCATCTCATTTTACATATCATTGACAATTATATGACAATGTCATAGAGCATGAAGCCATAACCAAAGGATTATAGGGGTTTAACTCAACCAATGACCTACACAATTCCCCTATTAATTAGTCATTGTATTTAGTTAAACAATATATTAAATAAATATGAATGATAAACAGGACATATTAGTTTTATGGGTTTTGGTTAATTTATTAACCATATTGGGTTTTAAAATTTGTTATATTAAAATAGAAAGACTTGTTTTATGGATTTTACAAGACATTAAAAGTAATTTTTAGTGCTTCAGGCATTAAAAGAAATTCAATCTTGGATTTTAATTTCATGGAGTTAATGGATAAAATTAAAAATTTATGAATGCACAACCAAATGATGAAATTATGCTTATGAAATAGAAACATTTCAAGTAATTATATTTTCTTATATTATTAGATAGTAATATAAATAGTAAAATTTCAAAAAAAGTATCTCAAATAAAAAAATCATGTTACATTCATATCCGATGAATCAAATGGTATTTTAGATCATTATAGATTTATGGTAATAAGGAACTCAAATTTTCCTTTTATCATTCACTTATTTTTTATTATTAACAACAACCACTCTATATAAATATTTATACTTTTCTTCTATGTTCATATCTTTATTGGCCTCTAATGTTTTCATACATTGAAACCTTGTAATATATTATTTTATATGATCGTTGTAACTACCATTATCTATTATTAATTGGATATTTTATTAAGTCATTTTTTATGTGGGTTTTTCAAAAAATTAATTTTCAAATATAAAACCATTTATTACCATTATCAAGTTTATATTGTGAGGATAGAATTTATTTAAGTTAGAGAGAATGTAATAACCTAAAAATTATAAAATAATGACATTATATTCGATAGTATTTTTGACACAGATCACCGTGAATATAAAGGAATATAACCTCTCAATAATTTATGATATTTTTACTATTTAAAAAAATTAAATCTATGATATAATATAAAATGAATGATATTATGAGTTATCTTGTGTTACATAGAAGAATGATATTTTTATAGCTCACATTATATGCAAGACTAAGATTTATCGAACAATAATATATTATTAAATTTTTATTATTTAATAGAATAAGATATAAACTATCTATTAAATTATTTTTTATGAATAAAAATAACTAAATTATAAAAATATATGGTATAATTGAATGGTTACCAATTAATTATAAATTAATATAAAACCAATTAAGTGTTAAGAAAAAGCATTCAGAAAAAAAATTATTTTAATACACCAAAAGAAGTTTTGGCCTGCTAAAATGAATTAATTTCGATTAGATAACGATATATATATTATATTTAATAAAATATTTTTTTACATTCATGAAATAGTATTTATAGGCATATGATGAGAAAAAAATCCATTTTATTCAAAAAATGCAATATTTTTCTAAAGGTAGTTTTTCACCATTTAATGGAACACTTATTTTAAAAGAAAATTTTGGGACTTTTATAAATTATAAATTGATAAATAAACTTAATTTTTTAAATTTAAGGGTCAAAATTATTTACAGTGAACTTTAGGTAATTTTATTGAATGATAAATTTTTGATGAATAGTGAAAATACTGAATTTTAATTGAGAAGTTAATTTTCTTCAAAATAATTTATTATGTCAAATTATTTTTTTCATTGTGTTGAATATATTTTTAGATAAATTTTACATATATTTGTACAATTTATCTCAATTTATTCATTTTTAAATTGAATTTATATATATTATCTTAGTGGGATTCTGAGAATCTTCACATAAAAACCCTCTATCCTATCCCATATGAAAGATTACTTATAAATTAATATTTTTCAATTTTTTGAAAGGAATTTTGAAAAAGGGATTTCATATTTAGAATAATAATAATTAATAGTTTTTTGGGTGTTAAATTTGTTTTTGATCAAAAATATTAGTGAAATCAATTCAAAATAATTACAAGGATTTAGCTGAAAATTAGTTTACTTTGTGCTTAAACATTAATCTTATGGAAAAAATGACCCATAAACTTGTAAAAAACCAATTTTATATACAAATTTAGACAATATGATATAATTTATGTAAGTGGATTTATTATCGGAGGCATGATATGTATGTGATTCCTTGTAGAAGTGTTTACCTTTTTGTATTTATAAGAATGTTACTCCTACTCCACTATAAAAGGGAACTCACCCCCATCACTTAAACACAAATATAAATCCTATTATATCAAAAAAAACCCTTAAAAAATAACTTCAAAATATATTTTCACTCATCCTATAATCCTCACTTCTTGAATAATTCAAACCATGTAAGTCTTTTGTTATAAACAAAAAGGAGTTACCCGACGAAGAGGTAATGTTCTTCAATGATGACTATTATTTATTTTTTTATATAATCGTTAAATTATTATTATATCATGATTATATATAAAACATAGTATATAAAATATACAGAAAATTTTAATGTTAATTTTCCTAATTAAAACTTCACACACTTCCATCAAATAATACACCATCATCATTCGTGCTTACGTCAGACTATAGCCTCGTGAAACAATATTGTCCATTCTTCAATTAAAACCATTCATGGATGAAAATAATGATGGTTTTATAGTTTATATATGATATAAATAGTATTATATTATTTTTATGTTTTTCAATTAATATATAACATATTACATTATGCTTTCAATTTTGTGAAAATACAAAACATTGTTTGTGGACGTCTGTACTACTGCCTCCTCAAAGCGATGTGATTCATTCACGCATTATGTGAAATATAATAAGGATGGTTTAAATAAAGATATGTCAATAATATAAAATTAAAATGATATTGTAATTTTAATATACATATATATGAATTATTTTTAATTCATTTAATGTGACAATAAAATGGAACTATTGTACTTGTGGAAGTACAGTCTACTGTCTCCATCGAACAGAGTATTTCATTTGCTTCCTAAAAAAATTAATGTTTAAATTAAATAAAAATAATTAATATATTTATATTGTAGTAAATTATGGTTTAAATTATGGTTTAAATTATGGAGAATATGAAATCATTATCTAATTAACTAAAAAAAACAAGTCAAAACATACTCGAAAAACAAGCCAATTAACACCCCAAATCGATGAAAATAATGAAAAATTATTAATGAACTAGTTATAATATGCTAGAAAAAGAAAGTATATGATATTATAAATAATAATAAATTTATTTTATAATTTTATAACATTTTAAAAACTTTTATACATCAATTTAATGTGATTTACACCAAAAGGTAGTGTAAGGTAATGTAATTTGAAATCTAACATTTAATTCTATGAGACTTATGTCCTATTAACTAATCATTGGTTTTTTATGGTGTATATACTGCTGTATGAAATTCAATATCATGAATTTTATTTATTTCATGATATTCAATATTTGAATTTATAATTTTAGTTCATAGATCTCATGATTAAAAAGTTACTCAATTATTAAGGTATTCTTGTCTCACTTTTACTTTGGGATACAAATTCCATAATAAAAACAGATTTCTTCTTTATGGTGTATATACTTCCCCCATTGTATTTTATATCAAGAATAAATTTATATTTACGGTATTTAAATTTAAATTTTATTTAATATCATTCATGGGCCTTATAATTAAAAAGTTACTAAGTGGTATATGATTTCGTATCGATTTAAATCCCATTGAGACTTATTTGGTATTACGCACCAATTAAAATTAAAATAGCACATATAATTCCCATTTTTCATTTAATATCATTATTCACTCATAATTCGTGGTATTTTATGTTTCACATTAAATTATCCCAACCAAATAGTTTTACTTGAAAATTTCAACTTGGTAAAAGTTATCTTTTCAAACTCATATTCTTTGGGATTGTTAACTTTCTCATAAAAAAATCATTTTATTATAATCATTTTTCATTGTAAATTACATTTCCATTAAATATAGAAATTATTGGTTTCTGTATATTACTATATCAAAAACCTTCTACAATTTTTTCAAATGGTTTTTCCTTGACACTTATTTTATCATATATAGAAATATTGATAAATCTGTATTTTTTACTCAATATTGATATTTTAAAGTCATATTATTCTTTAACTTAATCATTTACTCATTATACAGGGAATTAATTGGAATGGATGTGATGGATGTGACCCATAAATTATATATTCCCTTGATTTATCAGTAGGTTATCGTGAGAAAAATATTTTTTACAACTTAAATTAGTTTCCACTAATAATGTCAAACAATCATATGAAATGTCATGATATTGTAGGTTTCCATGTTCCTGAGAAACAATGACCAAAAATTAAGCATGAAATTCATTGAAATTTCAGATATTTTTATTATTTTTCATTATATTTTAATATAATAAAATTCTTGGCTGCATTTCATTCACAATTTATTGATTAAATTGAATGTGTGTCTAGTTATTTACCTTACTATATCGCTTATTCACTTCATACATAGTTATTGATTACATGGAGTGTATTCTCATTTATTTAACGTTCCATATTGATCATTATTATTGATTCGTTATTGCTTCCATTATAATTAATGCTTACTGATCATTGTATCTCACCCTTATTTTATTTCCATTCCCATAGAATCCATGAAGTTTTATATGACAGATGAGAAAGAATATGAAAGAGGGAATAAAGTAATTATCAAAAAAACATTAATTCATAATTTGTGTATTCAATTGTAATAAGAAACTATTACATGTATCATGTTTACCAAGTCTACTGTTATTTTAAGTTCTTTTGGGATGAGACAGTATTGTATCTATTCCAATTTAATGGTTGCATGTACCAACTATGGACACCTAAGGTTGGCATCGCTTCAATTTGGGTAATGACTTCATCACATGAAATAACATATTGGGTGCAAGGGAAGTTATCATAGAACAATATGTTATTATGTCTAAGGAACAAGTACTAATATATGATTATGACATGTGTTACATTTTTTCAGTTTCTCACACATTAATTGTTATATGTTATGATTATACCATTACTTTTGTGTAGTTTTTTTGATGAATTCTTGTGATTTATCCTTGTTCTATTTAAAATATTGATTACATATATCCATCATGTTTGATTTAGTTACCTATGTTTATTACAACCAATAAGTATCAATAAAACCAGAAATTAAGGAATAAAAAATTATGGGTTTTATTTCCCTACAAAAGAAAAGGGATAAGAGGATGGTCAGGACTTACTGTTCTCTTGAGCCACTAAGATACTCACAATCACGTAACCATTTCAAGGTCATGAGAAATCTCCACACCTGACTTATAACCCATGGGAAGTAAAAAGAAGTCTCCTTCGACAATCCTTCATACTCTAGTGAATTCCCAACAGGACAACTGAATGGGCACCCAATGATGAATAGTTTTTCATTGGAAAGTTGATGACAAACCACCCAAAATCCTTCAAAAATAAAGATGGAATTGAATTAAAAATAGGGACCCCCAGTGGTTTTAAAGATCATATACTTAACGATCATTGGAAAATATAAAATCCCTTGATGATATTCAAGACAACTCACAAGATCCCAAATCCATCATCTCATCAATTGAAGGAGATAAAGAAGAGGAGGTGATATGGATTCATTGTTAATGGGATATATGTGACGCCCACCCATAACGATCTGCGAGACAATGTGAGTCCTCGCAGACATGTCCACCTCACCAAGACAAAACCCCCTTATTTGTCAGCCTAGTTGCATAGAAGTCCTCATACATGTCCAACAAACCCCCTTATGCTCTAAGGATAGACATGTATACTCTCCCATGACATGATTGCATACTCCTCATATGTCCCATATTGGTCACATGAAGAATTATTCTAAAATTTAGTAAAAATCATAGATATTACACATAAAAACTTTCTAGACCTCCAAACCATTGTTTGATAAAATGGGGGAGATAAGGGGGAGGAGGCGAGAGGGGTTCACGGTCACCTAAAGACATGAAATTCAACCATAAAGACATTCAACACATCGTGAGTCCTTGACAAACTATATGGTGTGTCTGACGAAGTCGCTTTTGGTTGTTAGCCTCATTGTACGGGAGTCCTCATGAGTGTCCAGATGACTCCATAACATTCTAAGGCCAAACATATATATTTTCCCACAAAAGGATCACTAATCCACATGATAATCATGTTTTCCACGTGGTATATCCCCAAAAAATGGAAGAAAAACACTTGATAACACACATGAAATCTCCCATGAATCCAAAACTTTGTCACTTAAAACAATGGATATGACAATGGGGGAGGAGATAGGTGCTCATGGTTTCTAAAAAGTAAGAGATGCACCCACTTCACCTATGGTGCTATCCCGAGATACACCAAGACAAACCACCCACTCACGAGTGTTTTCCAAAAACACTCATATCTTGTGAGGACCCTTGGATGTTTTATCATTAAAACATAGAGGTCCTTTGACATGTATTCATGATAAAAAATCCTTAAATAATAATCAAATAATTTGCTAAATGATGTCTTGATAGAGATGACTTGTGATTGCTGAAAATTATGCGATGTCCCTGAAGAAGTTCAAAGAGGAGAATCGTGAAACCATGTGGCCCCATGCCCCTTGAATGACTTGAGCCTGGACTCATGACATATATGCTACACAAACTTGTATGTATCAAGGGTGGAGATGGCCATAAATTCCACACCCTAACATAAATAAGGGGTCAGATTTTAGATGACCAGACTTTGTAGGATTCGACTATCAACTTAAATGAACTTCTCATAGGGATCATGTGACCAACCAACTTTCTATCATGTAATATACATGAAGCCAGCTAGAGTAGTCATGTTCTAGGAATAAATCACTTCATGTGACCATTTATTGATCTTGTAAAGGGCGTGTGGTGGGTTATCTGAAAGATATCCCTTAATTCCATTGGATTATGTGATATTCAATATAACTAACACAGAACAAAACTGAGGAATTCACAATACAAGGGTTAGAACCTATTGAAAATGAGGAAGGACTAAGAGAAAGACATGCTCATTTCCCCCATGTGTTTTGTGTGTTCCATCTGAAAAAATGTGACTGCACCAAGAAATGTCACCCATATCTCGTAA
The DNA here is from genome assembly GCA_963277665.1 of Viscum album. Taxonomy (NCBI): domain Eukaryota; kingdom Viridiplantae; phylum Streptophyta; class Magnoliopsida; order Santalales; family Viscaceae; genus Viscum; species Viscum album. Next base: position 1,716,271,416 of record OY728142.1, on the reverse strand, counting down.
CACCCTCTATTCACGCAACATGGGACATGTAGAATACTCCAAACATACCAAGATGAGTCACATAGCACTCTCATAGACACCACTTTGATCATGTGTACCCCTAGGGTCCATCGCCCAAAACATGTCACATCCCTCAGACACATCTCTTGACTCATATAATGAGGCCCACTCATGTTATTTGAGTCTCAAAAACACACTTGCACTTGAAATCCAAGCCCCTAAAACATCATATTTTCATATCAACTAAGACTCGTGACACACTATAGACATGTCGACTAGGTCTCACGGTGTCTCCTAGAGGTTTCATCCATGATACAAAACACCCCTTGGGATATTTCAGACTAACTATCGTGACACCTTCCATATGTGTCAATTCAATTCATGCAGTGGCCCCCATGAGGTTTCTAAGTGGACCTATGATGCTTGTAGATAAGAAGTCTATATCACTAGGGTATCGCATGAGTGGACTATATGGTCTATCATAGGTGTGTAATCCCTAATAAATAAGTAAACCTCTCTGTTTATGGCACAAAAATAAATGAACCATGAGAACTATAATTCATTCCATAACCATGATACATAGGACGCCTTCTTAAGACCTCCAATCTATACTAAACAGCCCATGGACTATTCTAATAAATAGGTCCCATACCCAAACTCCAAGAGGCTGATCATCTCCTCCCCCTTATTTCTCACCCCAAGCATGGATCATGTAGGCATAAGGGGAAGCAAAAAACACCGCATTGGAATCATAAATATCCTTCATCCAGGGAAACCTCGGTTTTTAGGCCCAGAAAAAAGGGAAATATGGAGAATATACTTCCTTCCATACATAGGATACATATGATACCTATCTCCGAGAGTCTAGTTCGATATTGATCATTTAGGGTGATCCAAGTATCTAATTCTCTTACTTTAACAAATATTTTTTTTAATTTTTATCCCTTCTTTCATACACATATCATTGCTCATGTGAGCTTAGGGAGTTGCATTAATCATGTAATATACACTAAGAGTCTCTATAAAGACAAGAGAAACCCAAATAGATATATATGAAAGGAATGAACTATGAAAACTATTATTTTTTTTCAATATTCAGGATATGTAGGACATTTCTCTTGGAACTATGCATGAAGGTTTCCTTAAGAACCGATATAATTCCATCAATAAGACTTTAAACTACACAGATTAAACAAATTACATGGGTTTTGATTCCTGCAATAAGAAGGATACATAGGAAGCATCCTAATGTCTCAATAGCATCCTTGGAATATTACTCTCTACCTAATATGGGATCATTTTTGGAAGCACTTGGTTATATAGATTTAACATATAAGTAAAATCATCTTACCAGAGAGTGATGAATAACCTCAGATTCAAAAAGATGAATCAACTAATGAAATCCTAGTTAATTTCATATATGGAATAAATTAACCCATAGTCATTTGTTAGGGTAACCGGTGCCATATCGGGATTAGGAATAGATTCACGAGCATATCATAAATATATAAGAGAGCCCCAAAGTAGGGAAAAATTCCCCCAAAATGGTGTGACGAGCCTGAACTCCCATCATCTGAAAAATGTAAGTCCTGAAGAGATGATGGGCCTCGAAACCTAGATGACCACCGAGCTTTGGAAAGCAGGTTCGTTACCAGCTATGAATAAGGGAACAAATAGAAGTGTCATGGGAAGAAAAAAAAGGTAAGATCGGATGTGTATGATTGAGCGAGTCCATAAAATACCCTTTAATCAAACAATCAATGGAAATCTCATTCCATGTTCCCTATTCAATACCCAAAAAAAAGAAATGGTAAACTAGACATGAATCTATTTAATAACAAATGATTAGGTTTTAATTATTCGAGCGATGTTGCTTTCCCCTTATATGAAAATAGAACTGGTATGCTCATTTTCAACCTCTTGGGAAACTTTTTTTCAACAAATATATAAAAACAATTAGTAATACCAGCATAAACTGGGATTCTTGTAATTCTATCCTCATGCTTACAAGTCTATGTGAGAAGAATGGTAGAAAATGTAATACATGGAAATTTTGTTAAGCATGCATATCTGATTGGTCATTTTTAGGTCTACGATATATAACTGATCGGTTACCTTGTTCCTTGTTGTCTACTAGATTGTAGCATCCCAACTAGAGAAAATGTTTTCATATTCTAGTGATCATTGCAGTACCTCATCCATTTTTGCAAACCCCACATGTCACAACGAAATATTGCATGCTCGACGGCTTCAACAATCGGCAGTGAATATGATGATCCAATAGTACTACTGAAATGGTATGATCTTGACCATGGAACCTGCCTTTGAGATCATTCAAATATGGAAACTAGTGATCCTACAACAACCAGCAAAGATTATTGCCATGACAATGTCCCTCATCTCTAAGAACAACCACTTCTGGAGCATATACCATGTGTGTGATAACTACCACATTCCTTACCTAATTAATGTGGACCTAGAATCCCAATATGGCTCCATTCTAGTTCAGGCGATGCCGAGGAGGGCACCAGCTCACCACCATCATCAACATCATCCCATTAGTACCCTTTAATCACCTACTATATAACGACCCATAATTTACATACATTGTTAATACTTCAAAATTTAAGCATACTTATTACAACATATAACAAAACCACGAAAGGACCGTATAGGTGTAGTGTCTTAAGAAACTGGGAAACATAAACAACTAGTTCATAAAGCGTCTACACTATCTCCCATTTATTTCATCATATCTATAGTACCTTTTGGCATATCTTACTTAATAACCTTCTTCCTGACCTGGGGAAAGAAAACATACAAAAGGGTGAGCTCAAATGCTCAGTAAGGGTAAAAAAAAGAAATATCAATCACATCATATTCATAAGAACATAACTTTTGGAAATTTTAACCTGTAAAAGAGAGCATAATTTTATAACCTGGGATAAATCATAGTAGTGAAATGGAATCCCAATAATCATATCATAAAACATGAAACTTTGTGGCATACACACATAATCATAGAGAATCATTTCTTATTAGTCAAGACTCATTGCCAAGACTATCTTAGTGGACAAAGTCCATTTTTGAACCGAGTTCACTCCTCGTTTCAGTCCTGTTTCACTGAACCGGTATAACCTACCGTTCTAGCCATATCTATCTCATGAGATATAAAATCTTTACCCAATGCATTGGAGGGAGATATAGGTACCACCCATCTCATAATGATACCATTCTTATGTGTGCCACAAAATCATAAACCATACATCATAGCATAACCCATGTTATAAAAATGGGAATCTTAAATATCCTGACATCATAAAACAACTCATATAAGATAAAGGAATTAATAAAAACAATTTCATCACAACATAATCAAATCAATATAATAATAAGGATAGAAACATAACCCTTTATTATATTATATGGAAAATAATTTTGATAAAACACTTGAATTCCATTCTTGAGGAAAATATCCTTTCTGCTTCAAAAACACTTTTCCTTTATTAACATGTCGTACAATTATAAACTAAAAGAAGTTGATTGAAAATAAACTTGAAAACTTGTAAAGTAAGCTTCTTGGAAATAATGTTTTAAAAATCCATTCATGCCGTATAAGTTAAAAAAACATTCTTCGTACTTTTGTCGGAAAAGTCAAAAAGTACCTCATATGAAAAACGACAAAAGATTCCTTTCATATCCTTTACTAAAAACTCACCGAAGGATAAAATTGGATTTAAACAATTTTAGGTGGATGGAAATAATATTACATATTGAGGAAACATGTATGTGGATGATAAAATACACCCCAGTAAATGCCAAAGTATAAACAATCTCGGATAAAAATGAGATTGTGATATTTCCCTTACCTTAGGTCCGATTTTCCTCGTAAGTGTCCAAACCTCCTGTATAATGATTTAAATAATGTTATTGTCTTATTCCAGAATCATAATTATTGTTATGATATCATATATGGTCATATTCTTTGCTTCTTATTAGTAATATTTCATTACAACTTGTTATTCGGGTGTTTATTACTGTTTGTTCTTATGCGTGTTTTGTCGAATAAATTCTTATTCTTCTCTTTAGGTTATAGATAACTCATTTCCAGAATGTTATTAGTGTAATATATATCATATTCATTAATTCAATTCATTTTTATAATCATTATGCAATGAAGATCATGTAGAACGAGTCGCATCACATCGTGGAGACAGTATTCCGTACGTACGCACGAGCGATGATATCATTCCCATGATCATGGAATTGTATTGGAGTGTATGTATACTATTTCAGAATCAATATCACTTTTCAATAATTACATATAGTCATTATTTACACCATTATACCCATCCAAGTAAGGTGGTGGTGGAAAGTAGATTACACCACGACGTGGAGACGGAATTCCGTACGTACGCATGCGCGGTGATTTCTTTTTCCGTAGGATGGATAGATGGTGAAATAGGGTTGTTTCATACATATAATAACACATTATTATATGATTTATACTGATGTTATTACTTCATAATGAAACAACTAAAGAAGAATAAGTGAATGAAGAAATAAAGATGAAAGAATCGGTAACAGACATTACCTCTTCTTTGAAGTGCTTCTTTGAGACCTCCTTTTAAGGCACTAAAATAGGTCTTTGAAGAATACCAGAACCACTAGGATGTTTCTAGGGAAGTGGATAGGAGAACTTGGCAGGGGTTGGACGAGCATTAAGGCTCAAAGTGGTGTGAGGAAGAGGGGGAGGAGGTGCCCTTTTATAAGGGAGGAGAGGGGAACCTTTGGAATAACTAAAAATATTATTTCATTATAAAGTTAAATTCGGTTTTTAATAGCTCCAAATTGATATATTTCTAAGATAAGGTGAGTAGGGGTCTAAATCCTCTCATCCAATAGAATTTAGACAAGCTTAGATATCAATTTTAACCTTATCATTTAGATTTAACTTTAAGTTAGATAATTTAACTTTTACCGTGTCTTCTTGTTTTCTTACACTATAAGGTTAATAAACTTACTATAACAATCCAAACGAACCCCAAGTTGTATATTATTAATATATATAACCTCATATAAGTCATTGGGTCAATCCATATATTTTTAGTAATAAAAGAACAATTAATAATATAATATTTGTTTTAAAAACTATTTTATGTCAATTTTGACACTATTTAGTAATTGATTTTTGTGAAAATCATAACAGAATGATTTGTTCGAAAAAAGTTAATTAAATCAATAATAACATGTCATATTAACCTATAAAATTAGTGTAATTCATAAAAAGTCTCAAATTACATTTATTTGGGTATTTATATCATCAATTATGTCAATATTTCATTAATAAGATAATTACTTTATCAACATTGTGTCATAAATAAATTAAATTATTTAATGTCTAAAAATTAAAAATAAAATACCATTATGTAGGAAATATTTTTAGATTTCTAATGAATATTTATAGTCGAATTTATCTTATATATAACCTTATATTAAAAATTATTTACTTATTAAACTTTGATTTTAACTATTTTAACCCTTCTTTAAATAAATTAATAATAAATGTCCTAATCTAATCCAAGTGGGCCTAAATGGTCAGAGTTTATTTCTAAGTTTATTTTTGGTCGAATTACACTTATCCAATAGAATTAAGACATGTGTTAGGGTAATAATAATATCATTTTTACCCTTAATTACCCTATTAACTTTTAACCGTGGTTAATAAAAGTAAAAAGTTACTATTCACCAAAAATTATTTTCATCTCATTGAACCACATTTTACTTACTGACATCAACTGTATCTCTCAGAATTTTGAAATTCCACTCACAGAAGCGGTAAAATTAAGTTTTATGAAAAATTCAGTTTTTAACTACCACTTAGTGGTTTCACTATTCATCAAAAATTGAAAGTTTTCAGAAAAATACCGAAATTTCACCCTAGGATAATTTCGATATTCCGAATCCAAAAATGAAGTCCATTTTGAAAAATAAAATTTATAAAATTTCAAAATGTGGTTATTACTATTCGTAATATTTTAATATCATATCATTGTTTAGTGAAACTCAGTATTGTGTATGACGCAAACTGTCGAGGAAGGTCGCAGTTGCGTGTAAAGAAAGCCAAGCTAGTGTTGTGTGTAGTGAAAGATTCCTTTGATGATTTAGATAACATAAAAACAAAATATTTCACATAAAAGTCTCGGGTGTTACATTCTACCCCCCTTAAAATGAATTTTGCCCTCGAAATTCGTCACTTTGTAACAAACAGATGAGGATACCTCTCCCTCATTATATCCTCAAGCTCCCATATAGCTTCTTCTAATTGGTGGTTCCTCCATAAAACTTTCACCAATCGAGTGGTCTTGCTTTGTAGGACTTTTTCGCTATGATCCAGAATCTCTATCGGTTGTTCTTCATAAGAAAGATCTTGCTCCAGCGGTACAACTTTTGAGCTAAGTACATGTGAAGGATCAGGTATGTACTTTCTCGGGAGAGATACATGGAACACATCGTGAAATTGAGAGAGATTTGGTGGAAGCGCCAATCGGTAAGCTACCTTCCCAACATGATCCAGTATTTCGAAAGGACCAATATATCTAGGGCTCAACTTCCCCTTCTTTCCAAATCTCATGACTCTCTTCCAGGGAGATATTCGTAAGAACACTTTATCACCCACTTCAAACTCTAGGTCTTTTCTTCGGTTGTCGGCATAAATTTTCTGTCGACTCTGAGCTGCTCTTATGTGTTGTTGAATATATCTGGCCTTTTCTGCCATTTCATCAACGAGATCAGGTCCTAATAGCTTTCTTTCCCCAACTTCATCCCAGCAAGTTGGAGTCCTGCATTTCTTTCCATAGAGAGCTTAATAACGAGCCATATGAATACTTGAGTCAAAGATATTACTATAAGAAAATTCCACCAAAGGTAGGTGTTGATCCCAACCACCTTTGAAATCTATAGAGCAAGCTCTCAACATGTCTTCTAGAGTTTGAATTGTTCTCTCAGATTGACCATCTGTCTAAGGATGATAAGCAGTGCTGAAACTCTACTCTGTATTCAGAGTATGCTGAAGACTTCGCCAGAACTTCGAGGTAAATCTCGGATCCCGATCAGATATAATAGAAAGTGGTACTCCATTCAATCTTACCACTTCCTTTACATATATCCTGGCAAGCTGATCCAGAGAGAAATCCTCTCTAATAGCAATGAAGTGTGCAGACTTGGTAAGACGATCAACTATGACCCAGATAGCATTATTGCCTCTGGATGTTTTAGGAAGTCCTGTGACAATGTCCATAGTGATGTTTTCCCATTTCCATTCGGGTATGGGTAATGGTTGTAACACCCACTTATACTTCTGTCTCTCAACTTTAAATTGATGATAAACCAAGCATCGAGAGACATATTCAACAACATCTCTTTTCATGGCATCCCACCAGAAGTAGTCTTTCAGGTCCCTATACATCTTCGTGCTCCTAGGATGAATAGAGAATGAAGAACTATGAGCCTCACCCAGCAGCTCCTTCTTTAATTCTTGGATGGGAGGAACACAAACCCGGTTCCTAAACTTTATTATCCCATCACAATCGAGGTTGAATTCAAGAAAATTTCTCACCTTCTTTTGTAACTCGACATCTTATTTCTATGCCTTTTTAATCATCACATGTATAGATGGTTGAACATTCATTTGATAAAGATAAGATTTTTCCCCTTCCATTATAATTCCAAGATCTATCCTTTGTAAATACATAAATATTGGATCTTTTGTGATCCTCATCATGGATAAACTAGCACGGTCTTGTCGACTTAATGCATCTGCCACCTTGTTTTCTTTCCCAGGGCGGTAATGAATTGAGAAGTCGTAATCCTTAATCATCTCCAACCATCTTCTTTGGCACATATTCAGCTCCTTTTGTGTGAAAATATACTTTAAACTTTTATGATCAGTATAAATATCACACCTCTCACCATAAAGGTAATTCCTCCAAATCTTTAATGCAAATATTACAGCAGCTAACTCCAAATCATGAGTTGGGTAATTTTGCTCATGTATTTTCAACTGTCGTGAGGCATAAGCTATCACCATATCATTTTTCATAAGAACACACCCCAAACCCTTCTTGGATGCATCACTGTAGATCACAAACCTTTCTCCACAACAAGGCAGTGTGAGCACAGGTGCACTGGATAACCTTCTATTCAACTCCTTGAAATTCTCTTCACATTCTTCCGTCCAAACAAACTTAACTCCTTTCCGAGTCAACTTGGTGAGTGGATTAGATAATCATGAAAAATCTTCCACAAAACGTCGATAATATCCAGCCAAACCAAGAAAACTTCGGATCTCAGTTACAGTTGTTGGTCTCGACCATCTTTGGATAACCTCTGTTTTTGCTGGATCCACAAATATCCACTCTTTTGAGATTATGTGACCCAAAAATGAAAATTTTTGAAGACAAAATTCACACTTGGTAAATTTGGCATAAAGATTCTCCTTTCTCAGGGTCTTCAATATAATTCTCAAGTGATCTTCATGTTCTTCCTTGATCTTTGAATAGACAAGAATATCATCTATAAAGACTACCACAAACTGATCAAGATAGTCTCTAAAGACTCTATTCATTAGATCCATGAAGATAGAAGAGGCATTAGTAAGACCAAATGGCATCACTATAAATTCATAGTGTCCATACCTTGTACGAAAAGCCGTCTTTGGTATATCCTCCCTTTTGACCCTTAATTGATGATACCCTGAATGAAGATCAATCTTGGAAAAGTATTTAGGTCTGCTTAGTTGGTCAAATAGGTCATCAATGCGCGGGAGAGGATATTTGTTCTTGATAGTGATCTTTTTAAGTTCTCGATAATCAATGCAGAGTCTCATTGATCCATCATTCTTCTTAACAAACAGAACAGGTGCTTCCCAAGGTGACGCACTAGGGCGTATGAATCCCTTATCAATATTTTCTTGGAGTTTCTTCTTCAATTACTACAACTCAATTGGGGCCATTCTATAAGGTGTCTTTGAAATAGGCAAAGCACCCGGTACGAGTTCTATTGAAAACTCAACTTCACGATTTTGTGGAATACCCGGTAATTCCTCCGGAAAGACATCATCAAACTCCCATACAATGGGCATATTCTTAATCGTGAGTTTCTCACCAACCATTTGAGATAAATAACCTTCATTTAGTGGAATCAAGACCCATAAGGTAGAAGGAATTTCCACTGGAAGGTAATGTTCATCCTTGCATTGATAGACGATCATAGATTGATCTGGAATATGAAATGTGACTTCCCTTCTTTGGCAATTGATATGAGCTCCATATAAAGAAAGCCAATCCATGCCAATAATCACATCAAATTCCACTATAGTAAGGATCACAAGATTTACAGGAAGCACTTTCCCACAAACTTCGATCGGAGAAGAATTATAAACTTTTGATGCGACTGTTGTGCCATTATGTATTGTCACAGCTTACTCAACATCTAATTGTTGAGGTAATACGGTGATACCCTTATAAAATTATTCAGAAATAAAAGAGTGGGTGGATCCAGAATCAAATAAAACATTTTCTACTTTAGAGTGGATGGTAAGTGTACCTTTCACCACATCATTATCGTACTCCACATCGCTGATAGAAATTGCATGTGACTTTCCTTTGTCTTTAGCCTTAAGAGTTTTTTGACGTCGACCATCATCATCAACCCTTGGATTAGGGCATTTATTGGCATAATGTCCCATCTCCTTGCACTTGAAAAATTAAAGTGTAGTAGGTTCATTCTGTGTATCCCTTCCTTTATTTACATCATTATACATGTTATTCCCATCATCGCGGCATTCAAATGCCCGATGACCATCCTTTCCACATTTGAAACATTTACTTGTCCCTTTAAGACAACTCCCTCCATGTTTCTTTCCACACTATGAGCATAAGGGAAAGCTCATCTTCTTTTCAGTATGCTCTTTAGATTTTCCTTTGAATTCCATTTTACTCTTCTTATCAAACCCATATTACTGATGGGTTAATCCAATCTCCATCTCGACTTTGAGAGCACATCGAACAATTTCCTCGTAGCTATTGAAGTCCCTTATGGCTAAGGCCCTTCGAAGACTTGGTTTTAAGCCACTAAAGAATCGATCGATCATACTCTCAGGTTGGATAATAATACCAGAAGCGTAGCTTGCAAGTCTTGTAAAATTTGCTTCATAGGTACCAACAGATTCATCATCCTTTTGCTTCAGTTCAAGAAACTCTTTCTCCATCTTTGTTCGGAGAATACGTGGGTAGTACTTATTGAAAATAAGTTCTTGAACTCATCCCATTCCATGGACTCAATTTCATCCCTTTGCCTCGTATTCTTAATAAGATTCCACCATTGATCAGCATCACCTTCCAAACAATACACTGATAAGATGACTTTATCATGCACAGAACATTGAAGAACTAAAAATATCTTTTCAGTAGTACTAATCCATTGTTCATCAACTAATGGATCAGTAAACCCGCTGAATGAAGGTGGACGCTGTCTCATGAAGGACTCAACAGAATGTTGCTCCTTCCTTTGCTCGTTTGGAAGTCCTTCATGATTCATATCTTGAGAAAGTTGTGTGAGCATGGCTACAAGATTTTACATTCCTTCTCCCATAACGTTTGGTTGCTCCGGGGGACAATCATTTCATTTCCCGTCACATTCCACATTAACACGGTTCCTTCGGGTTCCAGCCATTGACTAAAACCAAGAAAAATAGTGTGAGAAACACTAATTATAATAGGAAAACCACATAATCAAGAATAAAATTTCAAACTTAAGGTCTTATCCTAGGTTATTAATGGACATTTTTAAAATACTAAGATTGTGTTCTATGCTTAGACCTATCCTTACGGTTCTTACTAAGGCTTTCACATCCTAGTTTCCAAAGGTTGACTATAACCTCCCTCTGATACCAACTATAACGACCCATACTTTACATAAATCGTTAATACTTAAAAATTGAAGCACACTTATTACAACATATAACAAAACCACGAAAGGACCGTATAGGTATAGTGTCTTTAGAAACTGGGAAACATAAACAACTGGTTCATAAAGCATCTACACTGTCTCCCATTTATTTCATCATATCTATAGTCCCTTTTGGAATATCTTACTTAATAACCTTCATCCTGACTTGGGGAAAGAAAACATACAAAAGGGTGAGCTCAAATGTTCAATAAGGGTAAACAAAAGAAATATCAATCACATCATATTCATAAGAACATAAATTTTGGAAATCTTAACCTGCAAAAGAGAGCATAATTTCAAAACATGGGATAAATCATAGTAGTGAAATGGAATCCCAATAATCATATCATAAAACATGAAACTTTGTGGAATACACACATAATCATAGAGAATCATTTCTTATTAGTCAAGACTCATTTCCAAGACTATCTTAGTGGACAAAGTCCATTTCTGAACTGAGCTCACTCCTCGTTTCAGTCCTGTTTCACTGAACCGGTATAACCTACCATTCCAGCCATGTCTATCTCATGAGATATAAAATCTTTACCCAATGAATTGGAGGTAGAGATAGGTCCCACCCATCTCATAATGATACCATTATTATGTGTGCCATAGAATCATAAACCATACATCATAGCATAACCCATGTAATAAAAATGGGAATCTTAAACATCGTGACATCATAAAACAACTCATATAAGATAAAGGAATTAATAAAAATAATTCCATCACAACATAATAAAATCAATGTAATAATAAGGATAGAAACAGAACCCTTTATTATCTTAGATGGAAAATAATTTTGATAAAACACATGAACTTTATTCTTGAGGAAAATATCCTTTCTGCTTCAAAAACACTTTTCCTTTCTTAACATGTCGTACAATTATAAACTAAAAGAAGTTAATTAAAAATAAACTTGAAAACATGTAAAGGAAGATTCTTGGAAATAATTTTTTAAAAATCCATTCATTCCATATAAGTTAAAAAAACATTCTTTGTACTTTTGTCGGAAAAGTCAAAAAGTACCTCGTACGAAAAGCTACAAAAGATTCCTTTCATATCCTTTACTAAAAACTCACCGAAGGGTAAAATTGGATTTAAAAAATTTTAGGTGGATGGAAATAATATTACATATTGAGGAAACATGGATGTGGATGATAAAATACACCCCAGTAAATATCAAAGTATAAACAATCTCGGATAAAAATGAGATTGTGATATTTTCCTTACCTTAGGTCTGATTTTCCTCGTAACTGTCCGAACCTCCTGTATAATGATTTAAATAATGTTATTGACTTATTCCAGAATCATAATTATTGTTATTATCTCATATATGGTCATATTCTTTGCTTCTTATCAGTAATATTTCATTACAACTTGTTATTCAGGTGTTTATTACTTTTTATTCTTATGCGTGTTTTGTCGAATAAATTCTTATTCTTCGCTTTTGGTTATAGATACCTCATTTCCAGAATGTTATTAGTGTAATATATATCATATTCATTCATTCAATTAATTTTTATAATCATTATGCAATGAAGATCATGTAGAACGAGTCGCATCACATCGTGGAGACGATATTCCGTACGTACGCACGAGCGATGATATCGTTCCCATGATCATGGAATTTTATTGGAGTGTATGTATACTATTTATGAATCGATATAACATTACGATAATTATATATAGTCATTATTTACACCATTATACCCATCCATGTAAGGTGGTGGTGGAATGTAGACTACACCACGGCGTGGAGACGGTATTCTGTACGTACGCACGCGCGATGATTTCTTTTTCCGTAGGATGGATAGATGGTGAAATAGGGTTGTTTCATACTTATAATAACATATCCGTATATGATTGATACTGATGTTATTACTTCATAATGAAACAACTAAAGAAGAAGAAGTGGAAGAAGAAATAAATATGAAAGAATCGGTAACGGACATTACCTCTTCTTTCAAGTGCTTCTTTGAGACCTCCTTTTAAGGCACTAAAATAGGTCTTTGAAGAAGAACAGAACCTCTAGGATGTTTCTAGAGAAGTTTAGAGGAGAAATTGGCAGGTTTTGTCTGATCTTGAAGGCTCAAACTGGTGTGAGGAAGAGGGGGAGGAGGTGCCCTTTTATAAAGGAGGAGAGGGGCACCATTGGAATAACTAAAAATATTATTTTATTATAAAGTTAAATTCGGTTTTTAATAGCTCCAAATTGAGATATTTAGAAGATAAGGTGGGTAGGGGTAGAAATCCTCTCATAAAATAAAATTTAGACAAGTTTAGCTATCAATTTTAACCTTATCATATAGATTTAACTTTAAGTTAGATAATTTAACTTTTACCGTGTCTTCTTGTTTTCTTACACTATAAGGTTAATAAACATACTATAACAATCCAAAAGAACCCCAAGATGTTTATTATTAATATATATAACCTTATCTAAGTCATTTTTCCGATCCTTAGATTTTTAGGAATAAAATAAAAATTAATAATATAATATTTGTTTTATAAACTATTTTATGTCAATTTTGACACTATTTAGTAATTGATTTTTGTGAAAATAATAAGAGAATTATTAGTTAAAAAAAGTTAATTACATCAATAATAGAATGTCATATTAACCTATAAAATTAGTTGAATTCATAAAAAGTCTCAAATTAAATTTATTTCGGTATTTATAACATCAATTATGTCAATATTTCATTAATAAGATAATTACATTATCATCATTGTGTCATAAATAAATTAAATTATTTAATGTATAAAAATTACAAATAAAATACCATTATGTAGGAAAGATATTTAGCTTTCTAATGAATATTTATAGTCGAATTTATCTTATACATAACCTTATATTAAAAATTATTTACTTATTAAACATTGATTTTAACTATTTTAACCCTTCTTTAAATAAATTAATAATAAATGTCCTAATCTAATCAAAGTGGGCCTAAATGGTCATATTTTATTCCTAAGTTTGTTTTTGGTCGAATTACACTTATATAATATAATTAGGACATGTGTTAGGGTAATAATAATATCATTTTTACCCTTAATTACCCTATAACTTTTAACCGTGGTAAATAAAAGTAAAAAGTTACAATTCACCAAAAATTATTTTCATCTCATTGAACCACATTTTACTTACTGACATCAACCGTGTCTCTCATATTTTTTAAATTACACTCAAAAAAGCGGTAAAATTAAGTTTTATGAAAAATTCAGTTTTTTAACTACCACTTAGTGGTTTCACTATTCATCAAAAATTGAAAGTTTTCAGAAAAATACCAAAATTTCACCCTAGGATAATTTAGATATTCCGAATCCAAAAATGAAGTCCATTTTGAAAAATAAAATTTATAAAATTTCAAAAAGTGGTTATTACTATTCATAATATTTTAATAGCATATCATTGTTTAGTGAAACTCGGTATTGCGTACGACGCAAGCTATCGAGGAAGGCCGCAGTTGCGTGTAAAGAAAGTCAAGATAGTGTTGTGTGTAGTGAAAGATTCCTTTGATGATTTATATAACATAAAAACAAAATATTTCACATATACTTTGGAATGAAGAAATATGAAGGCTCATATTTATGAAACATTAGAACAAGTATGCATGCATATTCCCACATCCATCATTGAGAGGGATCATATCCCCACTCCTACCGATGATGCATGCTAGAATACATTGGAAAGGAATAGAAAATAGGCTCATACACCTTCTCTATCATAAAAATATTATAAAAATGTCTCTCCAATAAGAAAAGGGGAGGCTCATACTCCTACCCCCATGCACGAATCCCATCCACATACTCAAATGTCACTTAGAGGATAGAGGTGGGTACATATCCCTACTTCAATTAAATATATCTATCAATAGATAATGAAGATAGAAAAAGTGTAGGTTAATATCCTCTAACTCACTTATCAAAATTGGCAATATATTTTATTAATAGTCGAAGATCTCTATAAGCGTATTCTGACACTGTTACAGATATGGGGACGTGAACCTACTTCTATCCCTACAGCAAGGAAAACTGAACACTTTGATCATAGAAATTAAGAGGTTATACTGGAAAAGTTGCACATTATTTCTCCTATCCGATAGGATTATTGACATATTTCTATGAAGGGAGAGGTATCAGACTGGGAATATACTATTATTTCTACAGGTCCAACAAGGTGAGAGCGAGACATGCCCAGAGACCGGCGCACATGCCTATTGAAAAATCCATGTGGTATACTCCAAAGGCCTAGGAGAGAGAATATATCCCCATTATAGCTGAGGCCAATCAACTGAGAGGGGAACAAGCCTTGGGAAATGCTCATATTCCTGTCATTAAATCATCCTAGGATACTCCAGTAGATCACATAAGAAAGGTGTTTATTTATACTTCTTTTGATAAAAGACTACACCATCATCGTTCCAAGGTAATACAGAATCTGGCCCATATCCATTTTCCCATTATGGCCATATCCATTTTCCCATTATGGCGGTCCATCGACATTTTCTGTTGGGGAATTATTATTCACATCACTCTC
This sequence comes from Viscum album, assembly GCA_963277665.1. NCBI lineage: Eukaryota > Viridiplantae > Streptophyta > Magnoliopsida > Santalales > Viscaceae > Viscum > Viscum album. The sequence continues at coordinate 1,716,255,863 of OY728142.1, read as the reverse complement.
AGACTCCAGCTCGAACCGGGGATCACTAGGTGAGAGTGGAACATACCTCGGGGTAGGCTCATACTCTTGCCAAGAATGAACTATAGAATATCCCAAAGGCTCAAGATTAGGATCATACTATCATCTTAACTGAGGCTCACCAAGTGAGAGTGGCACATGCATCAAGACATGATCATATACCTATCAATAATGAGATTTTTTATCAGCATACTCTAACTGATTCTCAGTAGTGGGCCCAAAATTCCCTAGCAGCTGACGGTTAAGTAAAATTTTTAGAATCCATTATACCATAGGATCATACCCCTACCCAATCATGAAAGATAGGTCATCATATTCCAAACATGACTCAGAACATGGTTGATATCGATAATCTTCACAATATAAAAGTCATTGAGGTTGTTCGAGACACATTATCCACTACACAAGGTTCCTTCATCTATTCTATTAATGTAGATGTATAAGGAATTTATTACAACAATAGTCCTTATAGTGGTAGAGTGGAGATGAATCATTGGGAATTGACTCCAGACATCCACCATGGTCAAACTCCCCATAGTGATATCTCCAAAGAGAAAGGAAATCTTCCCATTTTCCAGACACCTCCATATAAAGAGGTGAACTAAACCCAAACAACTTCATACTGAGTGGTTCTCATGACACCAGGGTCTATTTTATATGGTTCCCCATCAACTTCTAGCAGCACTCCATTCCCATCTACTGGAGACCAGCAGATCCATATTCTATGGTGTTACCAGATGGAGGTTTTTAGGCCTGATAAAGAATAGGCCTACATTTATATATGAAGAGAGTTAGTTGGAAAAATCCACCCAATCATGTTCTAGACCCTCACTACTGCCAGCTATGAGATCCCAGATGAGCTAGGAAAGGAGTGTAGTCCTTATCTACAACAGAATACACGTGATAATAATCGGTAACTAAAGTATCCATATCTACCTTATATAGGATACAAGTGTCACCTTTATAAAATTATGATACTTTGTTTCATTCTCAACCTCACTACTGTCTCAATTGGTTGGGATCCAAAACCAGAAAATAACAGCACAAATCTCTAACACTCTTTCCGTCATTGCATTGTGATGATTTAACAGTTTATCATCAAAGTTACGTCTTGAATACATGTTATAGGATAAGTAATGTATGGATAATTATACCTTTTTTCTCCCGTAGAACAACATATTCATTCAGGTATGGTGTCCTGCAATGTTATAGAATCTGGTAAAATCTGGGGACTAGGTAATTCTTAGGATAATTGGTCACTGCAATTGAATTCCCCTACTTCAACAGTTCCCATACAAAATGAATGGGTAGGGAGGATAGCCTACTGGATTCCAAAATGGCCCGATCAATACAAAAGGTTGACGTATTGAACATGATGATCAAAGTTGCGATCACCCTAACAACATACCTCAAGGAACGATCCTCTTCATGGTTATTCATCACACCGAACTCCCATGAAAACAAAACTACACCACATAATGGATACCACAATAGCAACTACATTAGTGGCCATCAAGTAGCAGACTAATCCCTTGATGCCAGAGAATATCTATTGTCACCTCCACTCATAGAGTTGTCAATTGCTGAAAGGATTCAAGCTATGCCTTCAGTAGCCGCAGGCGAACCCCAGCCCACTGGTCTTGGGGAATATATATCTCAACCACCATCTCCATAATTATTGTCCCCTTAAAGGACCCTAGTGATATCAATAGTGATTCTAGATCATCCCCATCCCACTAGGCTGGCGGCGTTTATACCTTCATGTCCATCTCTTGAATCATTTTGTCCCTGACTGGAGCACCTGGATCCACCACAAAAGAACCAATTAGTACCAATGGTGGACTTGAATGACCCCCACCACATTGGTATAGGACAATTTTCCTAATCATCAACACTATAGAGGGAATCAATATTCTCTAGGTTGGGAAGAAGAAATCAATGGTCGAATTCCTACTAGTTCCCCCCACTACAACACAATCATATATTGATTTGGTCTCACTTGAGAAGCGTGACAAGAAAATTTCTTATTGTAACCATTCATAAACCAATAGGAGAGGAATATATGATGAAAGAAGTTAGACATTTCCTGGTTCGCAAGCATAAATAGTCCAAAAAGGTCAATGGTCTATATAACGACGTTGATGGAGGTTTTGCAGAATTAGATTGTTTTGTGGTAAGAAATGGAATAACTACAATTTCAGGATAATCCTATGTAAACATCATCACTATCAACCTAGAAAATATAGATCATGAAATAGATGGAATGGGCCACAACACCAAACATTTACCCTTGGAGGATGGTGATTTGGATACTCCAAATGAGGTTGTACGCACATAGAATGAAATAAGACTCCCAGATTTGGAACCAACGAATATTAAGTTACCACCACTTTAGAGGAATATTGGTAAATATAAATGGATGTATGTGAACACATCCTAGTTGACATCCACTAAATAATAGTTGTCACAATATGAGAGTGAAATATGAGCTCTACGATAAATCAAGGAGTTGGTAATCTAGGGAAACATTCTCACCTGGTATCATCTTTAGCAAGAGGTGAAAATTCCCTTGTCTATGCACAATTATCCGGAGATAGAAGTATCATAATATCAAGTTGTCAATGGATATAAATAGCTAGTCTACATGAACAAGGAAGCTGAAAATGATCAGGAATTCCCTCTGTTGTGAAAAAATCCTCTCCATCTCCCGGGTAACCCTTTAGTAATGGTGAGAATCAATGATCAACGGGAGATGAATGTGGGACCACATCATCTTCCCCAATTGATCCCTGCAGACATGAGGAAACTCAGATAATTGTTTCCCCGGAGCTACTTACTTCCATTGAATTACTGATGACATGAATAGAATCCCTGAAAGGGTGACATGAACCCACACAACCTAAAAGGAATCCATATCCCGAAGGGATGGATGATGCTTCACATCCAACCAACATAAGAAATCCAATATCATATAACTTTTATAGATAAGTAAATCCTGAACATCATTTCAATCACTTTGTAGCTCTATGTGGGCTGATAATGTGAACCCGAGATCAAAAGGAGGAAAAAAAATAGAGGTGTTTCATACAGACACATACAGGTATAACCTTTTTCTGGTACACCAGTCTACTAGCATGATCTTTTGAAATATGGGAATACCTTCATCATCAGTTTCATTACAAGATCAATTGAAAAATATGAAATGCAATGATCGTCATCCTGGAAAACTTCATGCAGCGTGAGAATTAAAGGGTGTCCGATTTCATTGTAAGGTGGAAAGGTTTCATCATACCTCTCTCACAAGAGAATCTACTAGAACTCAATGTTGGAAATATTAGGGGTGAGGTTTAGACACCTCTAATCCCCATGAAATATCTAGGTGGGTTCCGAGAGTTCACCCAAATAGAGCAATGTCTTAAAGAGGCTATTCATTGAACCTGATCCAAGTCTCAAATCATGACCTCTACAAAGGGGGTAAATCCAGGTATATTAGAAGACATAGTTCTTAATCTAAAGCCTGTAGATGTTACCATTAAATAAACTAGCCAAGCTCCAAACTACCCAACTCTTCTTATCGACCGGCAAAAAGCACAAAATCTCCCTCGACCAGAGGAGTTGAGCAATCAGGGGTGACAACGATTTTACTAATGGATGAAAATATTATACAACTTTTGAATTGAACAAGTCCCTGATTATTTCTTAGAAGCCATGAATAATGTAATAATCATGCTTCCAAAACCCTGGAGGCCAGATGAAGTCAGCATCACTGACTTCCCCAATTACATTAATTTCCACAGAAGGCTATGTCATAATATCTGGAATGTTATGTCTTTTGAACCGAATGAAAAGGTGATAAAAATTAAATTTTTCTATTAACTGGGTAGGATGGTTTTAAAACTGAGTGTTAGATCTTTTTATTTCTGATAGTTGACACATGGATGTGTCTTTTAAATAAATTTTATTAAATTATTTATATTAAAATTAAAATGGAAATAAATTAAATGAAGGGTAAACTTTTTTCTTAGAACCATGAAATATTCTATGAAATATTTTCAGAGTCAAACCATGAGTAAATGTGGGGTTACGGGACCCGTAGTCTTTCGGTGTTGAATGAATGAAAATATTAAATTTATTTTATTTATACACATGTTTGTTTTCTTTCAAAAAAATTATATAACTCTCAAATGGTGCATCTTACAAGAAATCTCAGACCACTGTTAGGTCTGAAATGCCAGGTTTACCCAAGGAAGGGTTTAACTTTGATTCACATCAGATGTTTGACACCCTCGCACATGATAATTCCATAATTATTTTTAATTAATTAATTATTCAATTTTATACATAATAAATATTTATTTTCTCACAAACGGTGCATCAAATGAGATATCTTAGAGCATCGATACTTCTGGGATGTGGGATTTACCCTAGGCAGGGTATAACATCTACGAGCATCAGAAATTTTGTAAGATCACACCAGATGTTAATTTATTAGAGTTATAAATATTTTCTTGGAAATTAATAATAATAATTATTTTATTATTAATATTATTATTTGAATTAAATAAAACCAATAAAAATGCACTTCCACAATTAATAAATTGTGTCCCGGTGTAAATAATAACTGGTAAATGTAAAAAATTTAATATTATTAATTGTTCCAATTAAATACAAATGTGCAATCAATATTTATTTAATAATTATTATCCTTTTTTATTGTTTTTATTTTTTAAAATTATTAATTATTTCATTGAAGGGTTGTATTAAATAATAATAAATTTATTTATTTTTATTATTATTTTATTGAGATAAAAACATTAATATATATGTGTATGTTGTATATATATATATGGGATGATATATATATATATAGTATATATATATATATGGGGATGTATATATATTAATTTATAGATGTGTATATATATAAATACATAACAGAGGTATATATATGGGTGAATATTTTTTGTTGGGTAAGATAAAATATTATTAATTACCCACATAAATGCATGTAACGTTTTAACTTAAATCAAAGTGCAGACTGTTAGGTGTTTTGTCCAAATCTTTTAAGCAGCCTAGGGTGTGCTCCTGCGCACCCGGTTGCGGGTCCTAGATAGTAATTAAAATTAATTAAATGATTGATCATTCTTTATGAAAAATATTACGTCCCACCATAGCGCCACGTTCGGGTTAAAAATAATTAAAAATGATTAAAGGAAGTTAATGGAATTTAAAGAGGTATTAAAATAAATAATAAAATAGATACAATTAGAGATAAATTAAAAATAATTTAATTAAGTTAAACCAATTGTAATTATTTATTTCATTTCATCCACCATTTTGTTTTTATTGATTCATTTATTTAACTTCTTTTTATTTATCCTTTTTCTTTTTCTTTCCTTTCCTTTTTGTTTCATTCTTTTTTACTCTCCTCTCTTTCTCTCCTCCCTCTCATGTCGGGACTCCCCCTCTCCATAGGTGGCACACCACCATCTCCTCCTTTCAAAAGATCGTTACACCTCTATTTGTCATCTGTTTTCTTCACCGTTAGGTGCGCTGTGAGCCTCTCAGTATGGCTTACAGCACGAACCCAGAATTGTACGACCTCCTTCTCTATCCTTTGCGTAGTTTTTCACGGATGTATTTTACCATATTTTGAGGTTTTTCGAAAATCATATGTCTTATTACATTTTAGGTCAAATCAAAGCCTACCACAGATCATAGGATCATCTATGACCATAGGGTAGGGAATCTACTATCTTTCTCTCCATTTCACTGTGATTTATAAAAATTCACTTTTGTGTCATTAGTCAGTGCCTACCAGAATGGTGCAAATTCACCCAATTTATTTAATTTATTTGTTTCACCAAGTTATTACAACCCTTTGGATCATTAATTAGTTTGTTTAATTTTTTTCATAGTGGTTGGATACCCCTTTGTGTGTGCCAACGTGGTTGCTATAAATTCCGTTATCCTGAGTATTTAATTCCTTTAACTTCATGTGTTGCGCATCCTATTTTTGTTGTGTTTAATTTAAATATTTTTTTTATAATAATTATTAATCTTTAATTATTCGATCATTGATAGTTGTTTTTGATGAATTATTTATTTATATAAATGTGCATGCCTAGACATTTAATTTAATTAACTGCATGTGTTGCGCAACCTATTTTTGTTGTGTTGAAATTAAATAAATAACTTAGATTAATTATAAACCATAAATTGTTGGATTCTTGGTAGTTGGTTGTGCTGACTTATTTATTAATTTAAAAGTTCATTTATCATTTTATATTAATGTGGTATCTTGCCTTGTTAATATTTTTATACTGCAATATTTAGTTTGTACAATGTGATGCATAGGTGTATCTGTTTAGTTTTCAAGCTTAAATTTCATATGCTTATTATGTCATAATAAATTCAGGGTAGGGAAATAAGGTCGTTCTCGTATTAAGGGGCACGTTTACACCCTCTGATCCTGACAGTTACCACTATGCACTGGGGGCAGTGTCGTTAGCATTACCGGACCGAGACTTCCCCAGACTTTCTAATATATATGAGTGATAGTGGTTCCAAAAAAGCCCATAGAAGTGGATCTATTGGAAATGTGACTAATTCAACCTCATATGATACTCGACCCCTTTTTTGCGAGATCAAGATAAACCCAGGGTAAAGCACGCCTCGAGCGACAGTTGGTCTTTAGAAAGATTACCTTGGAAGGGATCAATGGTATTGGATAACTAAAAGATGTTCCATAGCAATACCTTCAGGTTGGGATCAGACTCCAACTCTCAACTTAAACCATAATTAAGATACACTGAAGGTTTATATTAATGTCACTATTAGTATCTTGATATTTGAGATAGTTTATAGTTTTTTGAAGAACACCTGGTTGACACATGACTTAGTCCCCAGGTTAAAGCACAAACATAGGAGTATGCCTATTCCTTGTTTTACCTTACTCTTCCAGGATTTATATATATTTTTATATGTGTATTCTTCTTATAGGTACTCCTTTAAGACTCCTGACTTAATCCAAATAAGGTTATTAGGGATGGGCGCCATTGGGAACACGAGACGAGTTATTTATTTCACTGCACATAATAAATTATCTGCAATTTTTATAAATGGGACACTGAGTTTTATTATTGCATGAAATGGAATGGTTTAGACACCGCAGGTGCCGACCTACTAAAATTTTACCTCACACTATGTTCGGGCATCGTTTACACCTGAGTAGATTATATATTGTAGGTATTTAAAAAGGGAAGCATGTTGTGTCCCAAGATTGATTGTTTCTTAATACTTTGGATAGAGGATGGGGGCATAGGACCGAGCCTTACTCGTGCTATAGTTCTCACACTTTGTGTTTTTTCATTTTAGTTGATATCATGCTTGAGTTTCTGTTTTTCTTGCTTTCACTTTAGATATACATCATGGAAAGACATTGTTTTTGAGCTTCCACAATTGATTATTATTCAGTTGGATTATCCATATTGCTTCTGTTACAGTTTATTCATTTATATTCTTCTGAAATTTATTATTAATTTTTGTTTTCTTATGAAATGTATTACTTATTACCTGTGAGGGAATATTCTCCCCCACAAACACATTAAAAAGGCCATCACTACTAGTCAGCAGCCTATGGAATTTGGGGAGATTCGCTTGAGGTCATATAACCCACCGGTTCGGCCACCATCTTAGTGGTGAGTCAGGTCGGGACATTACATAGTGGTTTTATAGGTGGTATTTTTCCTTTGTCTTACTGTTTTTTGTTGGCAGATCGGAGACTAGGAATATGTCAGCACTTGGTTAATAGCTGTGCCTAGGACTGATCACCCCATGTACGGGGAATGACCAAGTGCCCAGGATTGGGATTGATGTTCTTACTTTTCAATATTATAGTTGATACGATTTCATCTCGATTGATTGGTGTAATTTCCGCTTCTTATGAATTTATGGAATTTATGATATTTTACCCTTGGACTGTTTAGGTAATGATGAAGCATTTAATGCATCATAATAGGCACATTGGAATTCACATTTCATGCATAGTGACATGCCATGTAGTGGAATTTTAGGCTACCTGTTGATTCAAATTGTGTGCCTCGAATGTATGCCTTGCCTTGTAATTATTTAGCATGCCTTTTTAGATACTATGTTTCTATGATTTAATTAGAATGTTAGGTTGTTTCCATGATATCTGTTTATTACCATGTTTGCCTTGTATCTTACTTATGTTCCTACAATCCTGTCTTTGTGATTAAAACATTATGCTTATGTGATTACTACATGTCTCTCTCTAATGGCTTCTTGTAGTGACCTGCTAGCTTGTTGGTTATGTAATTTTTTTCATTGCTAAAACTTATTGGGTTCCTTTGAATGAGAGCCAAATTTCCAAAAACAATAAATTTTATAGGCACTTATTAAGTTGAAATCCACCATTATATCTAGGCTGATATGTGTTTGAGCATTTTTTAATAAATTGGTTAACTATCTATAGGCATAATTAGGCCCAATTAGGAAAGTTCGTGCATGTTCCTTAAGAGATAACCTAGTATGAGTGTTGTGACTCTTGATAATTAAACAATTTCCTTTGGGTAGCATTCTACGGAACCTAGGTCGTCTTAGTGGGACCATTGTACGTTGCCTTATCTACTTAAAAATAATTTATGTGATAGATTTCCAAATTAAGGATGAAAGGAAAATTAATGTATAATGTTTTAAAATGGAGTATTATAAAACATTCATGTTTTCCCTTGAGGCATTGTTTAAGATCATGTGCCTGGTGTTTTGTTTTGAAAAATGATACTTAATGTTTTGATTAATTCTTTTTATGATTAAGGAATAAATGCTATTAAATATAAAGGGCTTGTATGTGGAACCTGTAGCGATGTCCTCTGTTTAAGACCCTAGTATAATGATAGGATGAGTTTCTCCTTTATTTTCTTTGGAACAGAACATTTTGCATGATGTTGTATCTAGTTGGCCCCCCTTTCATAAAATGACACCCTTTTTCGGATGGGTGGTCATGTTTTCCTTGAGTTTTGTTTCATTCTTGAGCATCAGTAATGCTCATTTCCCTCAGGTAAAGAATGCCTTAAGAATGGTCAGTTGCTTCATAGGTCATTCGAATCTCTCTTATCCATAGTGATGGATGATTTGGTATGTTGTAAATATAGTTAAATGTCATATTGCTTCTATATCTCCATGGGGTAGTATGCGTTTATGCATATGGTTCCATCGAGTGCTTAACGTTGTGAAAAACTGGTTGAGTTCAGTGTAATCGTCAAGTCTTTCACTATTAAATATGTTTTGGGTCATCTCTTTAGTGTTGTAACTTCTGTGTTAAAGGAATCAAGTTCATCCCAATGCTCAGGATAACATTGAAATACTTAGGTGTTTTGACAGACTAGCCAGTTTTGTTGGGATTTCATGACAATTGTTTAATTTCTTTTCTTTTGGTAATCTCCAAACCCTCATAGTGTACTCTTCCATAAGTGATGGGAATGTGCCCTATATTTCCATCATCCTTGATGCACTAATAGAGCATCAATATTATTCCATGATAAATATTTAAATGTTTTTGGGCTTGTTTAGGGTGTTTTTATCAGTTTTCCACACTGATGCATCATTTTTAATGAGGCTTTGTTTAGTCTTGATTGTCCAGTGGATTTCTGTGTTTGAATTCCTGAAGAACTCTTGTACACTATCTGTTTCATCAAACATGACCGCCAAGACAATCCTGCTCTGGGCTCGGACAATATTCTGATATGGGCATCTTTCCCTTGTTCCAACGTCTCACTTGTAAACATAGTGTAAGGACTACCTTGCGTTAGTTTATTTCACTCTTGTTGTTCCAATCTGAGGTTACCCTAGACTTGTTGTCAGAATCGATGATGCCTAAATCAAGGAATGACACCAGAAGTCAGGTATGAACTTCAGTGGACGTGTTCGTGGTAAGTGTGAGATACCTTTGGAGTAGACATCACAATTTAGTCTATAAAACACCTTCCATCTAATCTGAGCATCTTCTTAAATGGTAGTTCGGAATGGCTTTACTAGTTCATTATTATGTTCAATAAAGCAGTCTGTGAAGGACCTTTTTCTATCACGTCTCCAAGTGAGATGAGTGTTGTTTTTATTGACAAGGGTGTTTCATAAAAAGATGGCTTGACTTGGGCGTTATGGGTGACGATGAATCGCCCGTTTTATCCGTTTTTGAAATAAAGCGAGAAGCGTCGATAGAATGATTTAGAGAGTTTCTTATAGTAAATTATGAAGATGGAAGGTATCACGACTAATAATTTTCATCTTTATAACTTTAAAACCTTAGGTGGGAAGAAACTTTGGCCAGAAGTTAATGAGATGACGACTTGGTCATGTCTCTAGCTGAACGTGTTTGGATAGGTACAGTCTCAGTGTTTCAGTTTGAAAATTAGCGTTGAATCAGACCTTAATATCTTAGGTTCCACTTGCCTAACTAATGTATCAATGTGTGTTGAGCATTTGGAGATACAACATGACCTTTTGTACGAGACTACAAAACCCTGTAGATCAGGTGAGGGTTACGTTGTTCCTGAAGGATTCCTGGGGACAAAAAGTTCTAAGGTGGGAAAATTGTAACGTTCTGTGGTTTGAACTGAATGAAAAGGAAAAGAAAATTAAATTTCTCCATTAACTGGGTTGGATAGTTTTAAAACTGAGCGTCTGGAATTTTTATTTCCTATAATTGACACCGCGATTTGTCTTTTAAATAAATTTTATTAAATTATTTTCATAAAAAATAAAATGAAAATAAATTAAAAGAAGGGTAAAAGTATTTCTTATAACCTTGAAATATTCTATGAAATATTTTCAGAGTCAAATGATGAGGCAACGTAGGGTTACGAGACCCGTAGACTCTCGGTTTTGATTAAATAAAAATATTAAATTTATTTTATTCACACGCCTTTTTGTTACTTTCAAAAAAATTGAAATAAATCTCAAACAGTGCATCATAAGAGAAATATGGGACTATCGTTAGGTCTGAAACGCCGAGTTTACCCTAGTTATGGTATAACCTTGATTTTCATTGGATGTTTGGAACCCTCACAAATGATAATACCATTTTATTTTTAATTAATTAACAATTCCATTTTTTACAAAATAAATATTTATTTTCTCACAAACGGTGCATTGAATGAGATATCTGAGACCACAGATAGTTCCGGGAGGTGGGTTTTACCCTAGGAAGGGTATAACATTTTCAAGAATTATACGTTTTGTTATAACGCACCTGAAGCTAATTTATTCGGGTTATAAATATTTTTTTAGCAATTTGGAATAATAATATTTTATTATTAATATTATTATTTGCATATAAGACAACCAATAAAAATTCACTTCCACAATTAATAAATCATATCGCAGTGTAAAAAATAATAGGTCAATGTAAAAAATGTAATATTATTAACTATTCAAATTAAATAAAAATGCGCAATCAATATTTATTTAATAATCATTATCCTTTTTTTATGGTTCTTATTTTTTTAAATTATTAATGATTTCATTGATGGGTTGTATTAAATATTAATAATTATAATAATTTTTATTATTATTAGATTGAGAAAAAACATTAATATATATGTGTATGATGTGTGTGTATATATATATGGGATTAAAAAATATATATTATATATATACATGTGTGGGTTTATATATATGAATATACAGATGTGTCTATATATACAAAGATATCATTTGTATATATATCGGTGAATATTTAATGTTGGGTTAGATAAAATATTATTAATTACCCACATAAATGCATGTAATGTTTCAACTTAAATCAAAGTGAGGACCGTTAACTATTTAGTCCTAATCTTTTAAGAAACCCAGGGCCCACGTTTGCGTACCCGGTTGCGGGTCCCAGATAGCTATTAAGATTAATTAAATGACTGCTCATGCTTTATGTAAAAAATATTATGTCGCACCATAGTGTCGCGCTCGAGTTAAAAATAATTAAAAAGGATTAATGGAAAATAATGCAATATAAATAGGGATAAAAATAAATAATAAAATATATACGGTTGGAGAGAAATTAAAAATAATTAAAATGAGGTAAACCCATTCTAATTATTTCTTTAATTTCCTCCACCATTTTATTTTTAATATTTTATTTATTTATCTCCTTTTTATTTTTAATTTTTCTTTTTCTTTCCTTTCATTTATCTTTATTTGTTTTTCCTATCCTCTCTTCGTCTCCTCCCTCTCACGTCGCACCTCCCCCTCTATATAGGTGGTGTGCAACCTTATCCCCCTTTTGGGAGATCGTCACACCTCTGTTCTTTGTCCATTTTCTTTCACCGTCAGGTGTGACTTGAGCCTCTAGGTAAGGCTTATCCCACACACCATGCATTGTACGACCACCTTCTTTATCCTTTGCGCAGTTCGTCGCGGAAGGACTTTATACTATTTTGGGGGTTTTTCTAAAATCATTCGTCTTCATCAGTTTTAGTTCAAATCAAAGTATAATGTGGATCATAGGATCATCTACGACCATAAGGTAGGGCGTCTACTCTCTTTCCCTCTATTTTGTTGCAATTTATAAAAACACATTGTCATGTCGTTAATCGGTGCCTACCAGCTTTGTGCAAATTCAGCCAAATTCTTTAATTTATTTTTTTCAACTAGATCTTGTAGCCCTTTTGATCATGAATTAATTTGTTTAATTTTTTGCAATGTGGTCGGACACCCCTATGGGTGTGCCTATTTGGTCAGTATAAATTCCATTAGCCCGGGTATTTAATCAATTTAACTGCATGTGTTGCACAACTTATTTTTGTTGTGATTAATTTAAATAATTATTTTAGAATAATTATGAACCTTGAATTTTGAGATCTTTGGTATTTTATTTGTGCTGAATAATTTATTTATTTAAATGTGGATTCTCAGACATTAAATTAAATTAATTTCACGTTTTGTGCATCTTATTTTTGTTGTGTTGAATTTAAATAAATAATTTAGATTAATTATGAACTGTGAAATATTGGATTCTTGGTAGTTGGTTGTGTTGAATTATTTTTTAATTTAAAAGTTCACTTACCTGCATATATTGATGCGGTATCTTTCTTTGTTAATAATTTTATGATACAATATTGAATTTGTACCATGTGATGCATGGGTGTATCTATTTAGTTTTCGTACTGCAATTTTATATGCTTATTATGTCATATCTGATGCTGTGAAAACTTTAATTAAATTTAGGGTAGGGAAAGAAGGTGAGTCCTATATTAAGGGCCATGTTAGAACCTCTATTCCTGACAGTTATCACTACGCACCGGGGGTGATGTCATTGGTTTTACCATACCAAGACTCTCCCAGGCATTCTAATACTTATGAGTGGAACCCGTTCCAAAAGGTCCCATCGAGATGGATCCATTAGAAATGTGGCTATGCTAGTCCTAGATGATACTCAAACTTTTTTTGTGAGATCACAACAAACTCATGGTAAATCGTTGCCTAGAGCGATACATAGTCTTTCGAAAGATTTCCTAGGATGGTCTTAGTGGTATTGGATAATTAATGGATGTTCTATAGCGATACCTTCGGGACGGGCTCAAAATCCAACTCTCAACATGACCCTTAATAATGATGCACTGAAGGTTTATATTAATGTTTCTGTTAGTCTCTTGAGAATTGAGAGATTTCCTGGTATATTGAAGCACACCTGGTTGACACATGACTTAGACTCCAAGTTAAAGCACATGCTTGGGGGTATGCCTCTTACTTGTTTTAACTTAATCTTACAAGATTTATATATATGCATATCTTTATTCTTCTTAAAGTTACTCCTTTCAGACTTCTAGCTTTTTCTGAAGAAGTTGATTAGGGATAGGTGCCATTGGAAACTCGGGCCAAGTTATTTATTTCATTGCACTTAATTAATTATCTGCAATTGTTATATAATGAAAAACTTCATTTTATTATTCAATGATATGGAATGGTTTATATACCATGGTTGCCATCCTACTGGGATTTTATCTCACACCCTGTTCGAGTGTCGTTGACAACTGAGTTGATTATATGTTGTAGGTATTGATAAAGGGAGGCATGCTTCTTCCAATGCATGATTGTTTCTTGCTTCTTAGGAAGGAGACTAGGGCTAGAGGACTGAGCCCTACTCATGATTCAGTTTTCACACTTTGTGTCTTTTCATTTCAGTTGATAGCATGCTTGAGTTTCTATTTTCCATGCTTTTAGTTTAGATAGACATCATGGCATGACATAATTTTGTGTTCTTCCGCACTTGATTATTATTCAGTTGTATTTTCCATATTTATTCCACTACAGTTTATTAGTTAATATGTTTTTTCTATTTATAATTAATTGTTTTTTGCTTCCATTGTTTGTTAACTATTAGCTAAAAGGGAATATCCCCCCCACAAACACGTTAAAATGGCCCTGGCTACTAGTCAGCAGCCTCTAGTATTTGGGGAGATGCATTTTAGGTCATGTAACCCACTATTCCGGGCACCATCTTAGAGGTGATTCTGGTCGGGATGTTACAATATCAACAATTTATTTATCATTTTGGATGTTCTTCAAATAATAGTTGACTCTAGATAGGTAACAAACTAAAATTATCTATAGTATGTGGCTCACATAACCTTAATCTGATCAGAAAAAGAGGATGGTTGGAAAAAACTTATGGACATGCGGCCACAAATGTATCACAACTGGATGACCCAAAATACAATTGATTGAGCTCATGGAACTCTAAAGGCCCAATTTTTCAAACTAATAATAGATCCACCACCCATGAAGGAGGAACTATATATACCTCCAAAAGGTGGGCAGATATTTTTCTCTGTAAACATCTGCATCATGGGAACTACCCGACCTAATGGAATCCTCATTGAACATAGAATCAAAAATTGGTTCTTTCATCACAATACACTTGAAATCCACCTTATCTGATGATTAGTATGCCCCTAAATAAGGTTATTCCACATATAACCAAAGAAAAAGATGTCATCTGTATCAAAGTTGAGGATATAGGGGACAAAACGTACATGGTCAGATTCAATATTCCAGTCATATCCCCATGGAGGACATATATACATCCCAGACACATGGGAAAGTTCTCCATTAGGTCTAAATGAGGAATAAAGGCTCCATATATCACTCTAGGAGTTCCTTAAAATTGATTGTATTGAATTGACTACTTTTTAGGTGTTAAGTCTGATCAACCCAAGCAACATGGAAGGCTCACACAACCTACACCAATTGTTGTGAACACTCCCTTATCCCTCATGCAAGTTCCAGGTCCAATTACCTCGGATTATCCACCCCTTGAACCTTATTCCCATTGGCATAACCATATCATGAATTATATACCACTAGCATAAAAATATGATGTTTCAAAACAACTAGCTTTAATCCCGTCGAATCTCTCAAAACTCGATGTGCTTCTTCTTTCAAAATAACTCAGGGATGAATTTTTTTGAAGCCCCTAAAATACAACATGAATTTGAGATAGAATTCGTAGTCATCGAGGTCTATCGAGTGGACACTATGTCCTATCATGTAACCATCTCAGTCATTGATCATGATTAGGAGGAGACCATCCAAGGGAACATCAGACCCTTCACATTTCCAGAACACACAATAATGTCAATGTCTAAAGGGTACGTATTGATAATGGATTTGGGATCAATATCATCCTAACCCAAACTCTCTGATGTTTTGGGTCTGGAGAAGGTGACATATCCCTTTAAAATTTTTACCATATAAAGGTATTATAAGGTTGAGAAAAGGCCCCTTGGGAAGATCAAGGTCGAGTCCCAATTTTGGAAACTCACATCTGATACCATGTTTATGGTTATATAGTAAGACACCACATAAAATGTCCTGATTGGAAGGCCTTAGCTCCATATCCACTTGGAAGTTCCATCTATATTCTATAAATTTATGAATTAACCAATCAATAGAAAGTTTTTCATACTACATGGCGATATCACACCATTTGAGACTTGTAGAGAGACATATGTTAAAGAATATTTCTATAAGATGGGATGTGTGAAAATAACAATGGATGAATATGTACATGTTGTATCTCCTAATGGATTAGGGATCACCCCTATGATTCCCTAGATCATTATCAACGGTGACTATGTTCTCTTAATAAAAATAGTATAAGTAGCAGGCCTAATCCTAGAGGCCGAAACATCTACTGTCCTAAGAAACAACTTGCTCCATCATTTCTCTTCTATTAATCAGATAGAAAAAGATGATAGTGTATATTCTAATATCCTACCTTACCCTCATACTAATAGAGAGGCCCCCTGATTGTAATCTTAACCTAAATATGTCTCCACAGACTCGTAAATGGAAATGTATGTGAATAATATCATGAACACCCCGCTAGCATTCGAGGAAGGCATATCTACCACCATAGATGAGATCATGATGAAAAATTTTGGAACATAGGAAGACCTATGGACTATAATGGAGAGTGACACCATTCCTCTTGAAGAGAAATAGTTTTACATTTCACTTATAAAGTATCACTGACATGTGTATGAATGAACTATATAGAAATTCCCAGACATGATCTAGATGTGGCTACACACCACCATTGACTCCCTAATGTGCATCAAGGCTTTAAGCTAGTGTCCAGGAGAATGTACCACTCTCATGCCACCAATATAGATGCAGAAGTTGAAAAAATGATCAAACACAACATTTTTTGAGAAGTGAAATATCATAGATGGATTTCTAACATCGTCCCTATCAAAAAGAATGGGAATATTAGGTTCCTCATTGACTTCAAAGACCTTAATCAGCATTGACCGAATAAAAAATTCCCAATACTGACCACAAAAATCTTGTTCAATGAAGCTTCTAGATTCTTATCCATTTCATTCTTGGATGGTTACTTAGGATATAAACAAATAAAAAATGGCCCTTAAGGATGAAGTATCCACCAACGTCAAGTGCATTATTGAATTTTCTTCAATCAGGTCAGCACATAGGAAGGGTTTATGAGTGTTTTGTCGACAACATGATTGTCAAATCTTGATAGAGATGTGATCACTTAATGGATTTTTGAGAAATCTTTGATAAGATGGAAATGCACAGTCGAAAGAGGAATCATCAAAAGTGTGATTTTGGGGTAACGTCAGGAAAGTTCCTTGTCTTTGTGGTATAAAACCATGATATCGAGGATGACCTAGATAATATTAGTGCTTTCCTAGATATGTCACCACCAGCAATCCAAAATAACTAAGGGGACTCCAAGGAAACGTCACATATATTTGAAGATTCATTTCCAACATGGATAGTGAAGCTCTCCCCTACATGAGGTTAATGAAGAAGGGGTTATCCTACAAATGAGACAATGAATGTAAAAATGACTTCAAAAGTGTCAACATGTAACTTCTACACTCACTAATTTTAATACCTCTGGTGGAAGGGAGGCCACTCATCATATGTGTGTCCAATAAGTAATACTCATTAGGAACAATCATAACATAGAATACTATTGTTAGAAATTATAATAGTCTCTACTACCTTAGTTGGACCATTCTAGGCACTGAGTCCATATATTATGATGTAAAAAAGAACATAATTTCACTCATATTTGTAGTAAAAAAGATAAGGCATTACTTGAAGAAACATTAGGGACAACTTGACTCTCACATTGACCCACTCAACTACATCCTTGGAATCTCCTTGCGGACTGAATTCTGGGCTTGATGTGCAGTCATTATTCTACAACATGAAATTCAGTTCGTATCTTAGATGTTAGTGTAAGGTAAAGCACTGAATATTTTCCTCATGGAATATCCAACACTATAAAATACACCGAAAGACACCGAGATCATAGATAAAGGAGTCGTTTTTCCCATAAGACTCCATAAACAAGGTAGAATCAATTTTATGGTGCCTCCCAAAGTCATGTTGGCTTAAGAATGGAAAAACCAAGGCTCAATCGGGTTGGTCTAGGGATTTGATTTTTCTAGAAAGATAGTGAAATTTTTTCCTAAAGTTTTTTAATATCCGAAGGCTGCAAAAAAAATGTGTCTGAATATCAATCCATCGTTGTTGTATTGGAACTATCCCTACAACTACACATAGCCAACCACAATATCAAAGGGGACTCAAAACTAGTGACTAAGAAGACCAATGGTTTATGTGCCATTAAGAAGGAAGAAATGGACCGTCTTACTGGTTATATTAGGGGATTTATGGAAGAATTCCTATTTGAGACCACACTACATTATGTTCCTTGATCACAAAATGTATGCGTCGATGCACTGGCTAACAGAGCCTTCATGCTTGCAGACCCTGGTCAAGAGGAAACAACCATCCATATCAGATATCAAATAATGGTTTTGTCGTCAATCCTATGAGATATGAAAGAGATAAATCTGGTTAACACAACCCTAGGGTGTGATAAACCAATGACAACCCCGATATGGATGAAGCCTGAGATTGGATATCGTTGAAATGAGACTCTCCTAATGGATCATGCCGGAATGGCACCGATTAGATGCTAGGAAAAAATATTCACCTGACAGGACGGTCTAACAGATCAAAAAGTGATCTAAAAATGAGGATTTGATGGAAGTCTTATTAGGTGTATAATAGATGGAGAAGATGCCTCCCTCACAGAATAATTCTATGCAGGATCTAGTGGCACTAATCAATCTAGAACCATGATCTCCCACCAAATCTGGAGGTTGGGATATTACTATAAAACCATGAAATAGAACTACATATAATTCTCCATGGAAGGTCATGTGTTCTAGATTCATGGAAAATTCATCCATATTCCCCCGAAATTGCTACTTACTGCTAAATATTTAGGTCAATTTTTTGTATGCGATGAGGTGATACCCTTCAAATATTTCGAGATGAAGAATATAATCAACTTCATGAAATCCCATATCATCACCAAGATTGGATTTCCTCACACATTATTGTTAGAAAATGACACCAACTTCTGTTCCATAGATATGATGAAGCTTTACCAGGAGTACAAAATTGAGTCTAATCACTCATCCCACTATCATGCAGTGACAAATGGATAGATAGAGGCCTTAAATAAAAATATTTCAAACATACTTGAAAATATGGTGAACAAGGATAAAAATTCTTGTGAGACAAACTCCTACATCATTTTGGGGCCTAACGTACCACCTGACGTACAACTACAAAAGGAACACCACACTCACTGGTGTACATGAGGACCAAGGCAGTTTTACCTATAGAGGTTCAGCTTCTGACACTATGAATAGAAATTTGAAGATATCCCTCAAATGATGAAAAATTTGAGAAATAGCTAGATGTGTAGGGAAAGTTAGTTGAGTAAAGGTTTCACACAATGCACAACTTTGAGGTCCACTAGCACAGGATAACAAGTTACTTCAATAAAAAGGTTTTCCACCATTCATTTCTCTAATGAAAACTTGTAATCGCCCTCAGAACCCCAAATATTCTTCGGAAGAAGCCACTAAAATTGGATCCCAAGTGAGAAGGACCTTAAGTCATACATTTGGTCTGTTAGAGTGAAACATATTCACTAGGAACCAGGGACGGGGAGTGTGTCACACCACCCACCAATGCAAGATTTTTTAGATAATACTTTTCATAGCTTCCATCAATTGGGCATCCACATTAGAGTAAGACTCATTATTCATCTTGACCACATGACATTAAATAATATGGAGTTTTTTATTACCACATGACGTTAAAATAAATGGGATCCGTCCTTACTACAAGACATTAAACATCCCAACCAATGTCCTTACCGAATGACATAAAATTTCTCAAATCCACAACACCCCTTCTCCTTCATGTTGGGTAATCCGCCATCCTTTTTACATGACATTAAACTACACAGAACCCTATGAAAAAAATATGGATTGATTTTCATTTTCAATTAACTATGTATGGATTCCTCGATCCTACATCTTGGTATAACCACTTCATCATATAAAATGCCCTTGTTCTATACCTATATTGTCTCTACACTATAGGTAAACCTATTGTGCTCCATTTTTCTCACACTGAGTGTAGATCATTGGAGCTTTGGAATTAGGTTAGGGACTTTCCCTCACAAAAAATTCATAGTGGTGAATAAAATATTGATTAAAATTATGAATGAAAGACAAAAAATGCATATCATGAGTCCTAGAAGCATGATGTTAAATTGAACAGTCGATGTCCTTATTGCGTGATGTTAAACATTAGGGTTCCCTATGATCTACGTGTGGTTTGATTCTCATCCACAGGAGATACAAAGTGACTCACATAATTCCACTCCAACTCCCAACCATGATGTTACAACATATTCACGTCAGTCCTCATTTGTGATTACCAAATGACATTAAACTATATATAATTCTAAGAAATACGTGTTGCAGGATTCCTACCCATACAGACTACATAGTGACATCTAGATCTCTAATATTATGCCTAGCTACAACTAAAAATAGAGATAATTCCCACCTATACGAATGGGCCATACCTACATAGAGTTTTTTATTTCTGAGAACTATGTTGGGATTGATTCTCATCCTCATGAGAAATGTAGTGATTCCCATAAATTTCATCTTCAAGCCTAGCCGTAGGTATAACCCTATTTTTCCATTTGGTTTGGGTTTTCATGGAAAGGTGTGTGGTGTGGATAATACCACATTTGTTGTTGTTCACATCGGGATTCTTCATGGAACCACACTAGGCATCCCCACATTAAGAACTCTATCTTACTGTCTAGTAGAGATGATCCTAAACTGTAAAAATATGTCCATGCAACTTGAAATTAAACTATACCACATCATCCTAGCAGCATGATAATAAAAAACATCATAACCTTCATCCTCACAATAAGACATTAAACTGCGCGACCATCCAAAAATATGTGTGGCTTGATTCTCATTTTCATGAGATGTGTAGTGATGCCCCAAGTTCTCATATTTGCGACCAGCCACAACATTACCACCTTTCACATCAGTTCCCTTATCCCTAAAACATAATGTGAAAATTATTAAAATTATGTCCTTACCTCATGATGTTAAACTGCATGGAAATATTCTTGGTCACATGAAATTAAATATGCACTGTAAAAATAAATACTACATGATGATAAACTGTGCAGACCATCTACCATCTTTTATTCTTTATCAAAGGACCACAAGGGACTTATTCTGGTCAACCAGAGTATAAGTTGATTCTTACATATTATAAAATCACCTCAATCCATGTACCACACTCCATGTATTATATGCCATAGATTCAATAAATCCTTGAATTTCCCTTGAGAAGGATAAAATTGATCTATTGGTTTCCCATGTTATTGATGAAAATGGGCTTTAGACCCACTAATTAGCAACATCTTGGTCCAATATAAAGGGACTCCTGATTCTTGTGAACCTAAAAACACCATGGAGAATCCCATCAACCCAATGTGTTTTAGGTTATCCCCAAAATGACTATCCTATATCATTTCTCATCATTTCAAGTACTCAAGATATGGTTTACAACATATCTGTACCCCACATGGAAAGATCTAGAATGATCTTGACTCTAGGTATCCTAATTAGTAACTTGTTTAACATCTCCCATATTAGCCACATGTGATTCATGACCTTAAATGACACACGCCTTGGTCAAATATGTATGACCTAAAACTCTATCCTATAATGGTCCAAATAGTAAGACCTTATATAACAAACCAATATATGCATAACTCGTCAGGCTAAAAATAGGTAAAGGGTGACATAAGAAAAATTCATGTCTCTGCCTACTAAATTCATCATTCTTAGTGTTTTGTAAAAACTCTTGTTGTAATCATAAGAGCCATAAATATCATAGGTTATATAACCCTATAAATATCCATTATATGGTCACTTGATCCATTGGTCGAAGAAAAAGTTTGGCAGTGTTTTTCAATCTCCTCGCAATGAGATTATATTCTCTAGGTTCTGACACAAATTTTAGGGTTCTCAATACCTCCTAGGATTTTACATCTTCCCGCAAAGAAAACTTCATGATTTAGGTTGTCTTGAATCACCATAACCTTTAATATCCCTTGTAAAGGATATCCGAATTCAAGGGTCCTTTTTTTACTTTGTATACATGCCAATGGATCTTGTATATTCTCCTCTAGACATCAACCCTACGTGTCACTCTGAAAAATAACATTCTGTTTATTCGGAGAACCAAAATCATCATGGAAGCACTAAACATCTAATAATTTCTATAAAACTCCTTGTATAACTAACACAAATAATTATCCAGACTCGAGAACTTCGTGTCATGACTTACCGTCCCCACACAATACAATCCATGCATATTCAATGTCCTCAACATTATGTCACTATGTTTTTCACCCTTTCTCAAGGTGGGTATACAAAACTTCATTCTCCAACATTTTGTGGCCTAAAACTCATGATTTGAAACCACAAGCCGTCGAGACCGAGCTTCATATTTAAGAGCTAAGTTTCTCTAGGGTTCTAGAAAATTTCTTGGATAGATATCTTTCTATACCCATCATTGTCATATAGATTTTTGAATCTTCAAAAGACATCCATAGTTGTTAGAAAAAAGTGGAGATCATATTTACTTGGCCTTGTTACCAATGATTAAGGGCCCTGGACTACCATCTAAATGAATATTCTCATTTCTAGAAATGATATTTGATCCATGTGATACTTTGAAACACCGGAACAAAACCTATGATTTCAAAATGTCATGGGACATACCCGGGATGTCTGGACCACCTCATTCTCATGGAATCAAACTTTTGGGTTATGATTTACATCATACCAACTATAACTATCTAGGTAGGATTGGTATCCCTAGTATTAAAATCAAACCCATATTACCTCCATAAATCATCCATACACCTTGTAAAGGATACCAAGCTTCAAGGAAACTTTTATTTACTATAAATACATGCCCATGGATCCTACACATGTGCCTATATAATTCAACTAATCATGTTAATCTCTCGAAGGGTATTCTGATCCTTGTGAGCCTCAACAATATTACAGTAGGATCCAACACCTCAGAGTGTTTTGGGTTATTACATGTATGAAATCATCATATCCCTTGACTGCACACATAGTCTAATCTAGAATACCATAAACTAATATAACAGATATTATGAGAAAAAAACATAAAATAAAGAAATAGATGGTCTAAGTTAAAATACCTACAACAAAATCAATATATGGTATGAGCTAAAAGACCTTAAACTAATTAAAAATAGGGTCTGAGATAAAAGACCATAAACTAAAGCAACAAATGGTCCATAATAAAATATCTTCAACTAAAGTTCTAGATGGCCCGAGCTAAAAGACCTTATACTTAAGCAATAGATTGTCCAAGGTAAACACCATAAAATAAATCAATAGATGGTCCGAGTTAAAAGAACATAAAATCATGTAAAATATGGTCTGATAAAAAAGACATTAATCTAAAGAAGTAAGTGCTATGAGCTAAAAGACCATAAACTAAAGAAATAGATGATCCAAGCTAAAATGAATTAAACAAATGAAATGGAGAGTCTAAGATAAAATTACCTAAACTAAATCAAATGAAAATTGTTGTGAGGCCCACTACATGGACCTGGCATTCTTGTGCTACTTTCCATAGATATAAAAACAACTCATTCTTCTGGACATATCTCATACCCACGTGATTCCTCTACAGAGTAGGCATCCAAGATCATGCAATGCAAAGTAAGGAGTGGGTATCAACGATAATCTCTTATACAACAGGTATAAAGAGATATAATATAGGGAAGGAAATTGGATTGTAATCTCAAAAAACTTATCCATTCATAGTATGAAAAAGTGGGAGGAATATCAAAATTTCAGAGTCTCTATCTAAAAAATTATAAAAATGGGGTGTAGTGAAAAAGTATGGTATGAAGAACAAAAAATTGAATCACAACAAAAGACAATCGGTATCACCAGCAAGATCGGTATGAGTATAGCGAGAGGCCACAATTGTGCATTGGAGTATCATCATTCTTGCTTCTTCCACCTCTACCTTGGGACAAAGAACATCTACCAATGTAGTGAACTATTCAACCCTCCTCGATACTATGTCTAATGTGGTCGATGATGTCGATAGTTTGGACTTTATATGAGAAATGAACTCTTCATACCTCCATTTATTCTGTATCCAAGAATCCAACAAGGTATTCTATTTAGACAACAACTGACAACCTTGCTCTAGAGCCTCCTTCATCTCCCTCATTCCATTGGAGAGGGAGAAATCTTTAATAAAATCATACAAACAACTTTATTATGTGGGAAAGTATCTTTGGGTCAAGATGATCCACCACATTATTTCATATAGAGAATGCTGATTGAAGCTGTCGGCCCCTAGATCATGAAATAACAAGCGAAGCTCATCCCCATTATGTAAGAATGTTTCTACAAGGGCTCTAGTAATAAACACATTTATACATTAATAAATATTCTTATGAGGTGACTGAACCTCAACAGCCAATGAAGTAGGTATGGAAAAAGGATCACTGACCAGTCACATCAACACTAAAATAGTTGAAGAATCCATAAACACCTTTCTCTCTGTGGGAGTATCATCCGTAGCCTGTTCAAGAGGACTCATCTTCTCAACATAATATAACATACCTTCTAGATAACCACCATTAGAGTGAGGTTTCTTCCTCGAAACCTCACCTATGTCCTTAATCAATTCCAACCGTGCCACATATATGGGAATTGGTGATGCAAGAGGTATGTCCACATGGTGACTTATCTGGCATAATACCGCATTGGGATAATCCATCAGCCAATCCTAGACATAATCCCAGGAGAATAATGAAGGAGAATCAATAAGAAGAAATATGATCCTAGAATGGGTATCTAAATGGTATTTTAGCTTCCAAAATTAGTGGATGATGCCAGGATGTTTATACCCCAGGTCTCTAGCCAACGGAATAAGGGAAACTCTATGAATGAAGACAAACTATTGGGAAATTTGATACGGTGTTTATGGATCATATATAATTAACTCTTCCCCCATAGATTTAAGGACCCTATCCCTAAGCGATATAATATAATATATTTTGTCTAGAGATCCATTGTCACCATAAAAAATGTGTCGTTAGGTGCACAAAAGTTTACAATTTAAAATATATCTTGGTGACATAGTGCACCTATTACCTCAGAAGGGGTTAGAGACATAGGTCCAACCATAGATATGATTATTAGTATATGATTCGATATGGGGTCTAGGATACAAGAGGCATTATAGTACTCGTAATAATGGAAATACACCCCTGTACAACCGAACATGAATTGGAGAGGACCACTGATCCTAAATGTAGTGTTTCCTTGTTGGATATGATGAAAAAAATGGTAGTGGAGTGCATGAACTGGTACCACCAGGTTAAGGCACTTCCCTCCTAAAAGATGTGATTCCATTATTGAAGTACTGACATGGATTCCATAGCATGTATCCCTAGCTGGGAAGAGCCACCCATTTAGGATTTTTCCAGAAAACTTAACTTCCTACGGTCTAAAGAAACCTTTGTGTTCCCTCGATTGCCCCATTATGTGTGATCCAAATCATCTAGAATGGCCCAATTTGAGGTAGCACTATCAGAAACGTATTTTTAAGTGGAATAAATGGGGATGAATAACATTTGGTTTAGCCCCACTGCCACACAAGAAAATATTGATTCAATCGGTGAATGAAATAAGAAAGTGCACTATCATATCTCTCCCCATATTCTTCTTCCAAATAACAAGAATATACTTCACTATAGTCGAATTATATAGAGTATTGTCCAAGACATCCATAGAAAAGAGGTATTCGTCACACATCTCTTCAAGAGGAAAGATACCACCTAGATAATGGATATCCCATACACTGATACACACCATTTTCTGAAGAAGATAGAACGTGTTGGTTCTAGGAAACCCATGGCTGATCATCACCCAGAGATGGTTGGGCTGTCAGAAATTTATAAATTGAAATATCCACATGGATTCATGAAGATGAAACCTATGTGGATCATGAAAAAACATTGAACTACTCCACCTCACCCATAATGGCCATGCCCATTCATCAGATAAGTTTCAACTGGGACGAAGATCCCATTTTTAGTACCATCCACCACCAGAGGTGTCTCGAGAAGAGGAAAATATGATTGAATAACTCTATGAAATTATTTTTTGTGAGACCTTATAACCATACAGACTCATGGGATAATGATACAATTGGTAGGAAAAATACAGATATTGGGTTGAAACGACATGACCATCCTCTTTAATTTTTCCCTAAATGTGGTTAGGATAGCTAGATACCAAGCAAGGTGGTAGGTTAAAATATGGGTGATTTATAACAACTCTATCCATAAATCTAAACTCATATAGTGGAAGTTGATCAGATACAGAATAATTATAAATCCAAGATGAAAGGATCCTCTGTATAACCTCATTATGAATAGACATGCAATAATGGAGATCCTCACTGTTATTCCTAGAGATCATGGCCCTTTGATCAGCCAGAGTTGAGGAACCTTGGTGAGAACTAGAAACCATGTGAAAAGATAAAATTGGAACATGTGACAAAAAGATAACATAAAATATGTTCAAGAATAAATACATAAAGGTCTTTAGGGTATCATGTGGATCATATGATTAATCAAAGGGTTCGTGGACCGCATCAAGGAGATTGTGAACTGCCTTACCTCGAGAGGAATAATGGGGTGAATAAACCCTATATGGCACCATGAGAATCACATGACACCTTGGAGACTCTTTATA
Source organism: Viscum album (assembly GCA_963277665.1). Classification (NCBI taxonomy): domain Eukaryota; kingdom Viridiplantae; phylum Streptophyta; class Magnoliopsida; order Santalales; family Viscaceae; genus Viscum; species Viscum album. Next base: position 1,716,229,053 of record OY728142.1, on the reverse strand, counting down.
AAATGACCTGAACATTTTCACACAATTAGAAAATTCTCAAATGATTGGATAATTGAATCTCATGAAAACACTTGAGGTGACCATGGCCTTCACTTCCAATGTCTGAGGGATTAATAGAAAATAGGTCCTGATTGAGCTGTTCAAGTTTCTGATCTAAAGAAATACATTAACAATAGCTTTCGAAGAATATACTCGGGGAATAGACCTGAAAATAGGGTCCACGATCAGAGTTCGTGGCACAGTCTTGAAAAGGGATTAGTAACTATAGAGATTTAGGGATGGAGGCGGTCGGTGGAATGAATTGTCCTCTGCTTCCTATATATAGGTAATTCTCAGAATTCCATAAATCATCCAGTAGACTAAATATCCCTAAAAGCACAGGTTCATGGCAATGTCAATGGTTATGGCGGGAATTATTTATTTCTCAAAACTGAGTGCCTTCCCCAATAGACACTAATACTGGGTGTCATTTGTTAATGCCCATTAAATAAGCATCAACAAAACTATAAAATAAAGAATACCAAATTATGGATATTATTTCCCTATAAAAGAATAAAATAATAGGAAAGGTGAATCTTTCATATCTCTTAGCCTCTACAAGATTTGTAATCGTGTGACCATTTTAATGTCACATGAAGGCTCCATGCATGGTGTATAACCCATGGGAAGTCCAACGATGTCCCCTATAGAAATCCATCCTACTCTTTTGAAGCCCCCCCCCTCCAACAACTGAATGTGCACCCCCAAGACAAATTGTTTTACATTGGAATGTTACTATCAAAGCAACCAAAATCCTTCCACAATATTGGCAGATGATATTACAAGAGAGATACCTTAAGTGGTTGAAAATATCAGGCTCCGAACCATCCTTGGGAAGCATAAAATACCTTGATTATATTAAATCCAACTAACAAGATCACCAAACCCTCATCACATAAAACATAGGATATAAAGAGGAGGATGTGATAGGGGTTCACAGTTGTTGAGGGACACGCGACACACACCCCAAGTGATCGGCGAGATGTCGTGAGTCCTTGGTGACATGTTCTACTTACCTAACACAAACCGTATAGTTTTTTAGCCTATATGTGCCAAAGTCCTTAGACATGCATAGAAAAACCCACGACGCTCTAAGGATATATGGATATTCATTCCCACAAGATGCTTGCACACTCCTCTTATGACCAATATTGGTCACACGAGGCATAATCTAAAAAAAGACTAAAAATCATAGATATTACTCATAAAAAACCGCATGAACTCTCAACCTTTGAAGGATAAAATGAGAGAGATAATGTGGATGGGGTGATAGGGGTTGACCATCACTGGAATAAATGTTGTGTTCCCTTGAAGACATGCGATGCACCATGAGTTCCTAATGACATATCCAACGTGTCTTGCGATGTCCCTTTGTCTTATTAGACTTTCCACACATGAGTCCTCAAGAGTGTCTATATGTCTCCAAGGAATTATATGGAAACAAATATATATTTTCCAAGAAATGATCATTTATACCCCCGAGACCCATGTTGTCCACAAGACGCATCACTGAAGAATAGAATAAATACACATGATAGCACACATTCAATCTAGAATGACTCCCAAACATTGTCACATAAAACAAAGAGGATGAAAGGGGAGGGGGAGAGGTACTCAATGACACTATGAGGCATGAAACACACCCAACACATCCATAGCAGTGTCCTGCAAGACCCTAAGACAATCATCCAAAGGTTTCATGAGTTTCTTCCAACATACACTCACATAAAGTGAGGACCCTTGGATGTGCCAGTGTGACAACATGCAGGTCCTTCGACACATCCTTGTGATCAAACAAGTCATCAATAATCATAAAATCATCCAATAAATGAAATATTTATGGAGGAGACTCTCATTCATCAAAAATCAGGCGACGCGCCCAAAGAAGTCCATGATAGAGACAGATGAATCTCTGTGGCACCTGGCCCCTTCACTGACTCCAGCATAGACTCACACCAGATACACTGCACAAACCTGAGTGTATCGTGGGTGAAGATGCTTATAAATTACCCACCCCAGTATGAAGAAAAAGACATGTTCATGATTCCTAGAGTTCATAGGATTCGACTCTCAACTTCTATGGACTTCTCGGAGTGATCACAAGAACATACAGCTTTCTTTCATGTAATATACCGGTGAGAATCCGGATTCGTCACGCACTAGTCATAAAGCACTTCTCCCGATCATTCATAGATCATACAAAGGGATTATGGTGGGTTATGCAAAGGATATCCTGCAAGACCATTTGATCATATGAAATTCAAGATAAGTGACATTGAACTAAACCATGGTATTCATAATACAAGGGAGATAACTAAGATTAATTTAAAAAAGATTAAGCGAAAGACATGCCCACTACCCCCATGTGTTTTGTGCGTGTCATACAAGATATGTGAAAAAACCAATAAACGTCACCCTGATCTTATGACATCCTCTTTTCATGCCACCAGGGACACACAGAATACTCCATACATTATAGGAAGAGTCAAATGACTCTATCATGGACAACACTTTGATAATGTGGACCCTTAGGTCCATTACCCAAGAATTGTGACTTCCCTCAGACACATCACCTGACTCATATAATGGTTCCCTCTCATGTTATCTGATTATATTTATAGAATTTGGACATGACAACCATGCCCCCCCACTACACCCTCTATTCATGTCAGATGAGACTCATGATAGCCTATAGACATGTCAGGAAGGTCTCATGGTGTCTCCTAGAGTTTTTAGCCAAGACACATGACACTGCTTGTGATATTCCACACTAGGTCTTGCGACACAATCCGCATGTGCCATGTTAATTCACATCGTGGCCCTCAGAAGGTGACAACCGGTTCCAGAGGCATCTTCCAAAAAAGAAGGCTAGATCACCAGGGCATCCCAGGACTGAACTATATTATATGTCCTCGGCGTGCAATCCCCGATCAATAGGGAAACCTCATTGTGTAAGCCCTAACATAAATGAAATATGAGAAAAATGATTTCTACTATAACCAATATACATTAGACCCCTTCATATGTCTATATCTCTATACCAAGCACCCAATTGACTATTATAATATACAAGTCCCTTACCCTTACTCGATGAGCCTAATAATCTGCTCCCACTTTTTTCTGACCCCAAGCATGGATCACAAAGGCTTAGGGGGATGAAATGAACACCTCACTAGAATAGTAAAATCTCCACCATCTAGGGTAGCCTCAGTGTGTAAGAACTAATATAAATGGAACTACTACGAATTTAATTCCTACCAAACTTATGAGACATTGGATACCAATCTTCATGGTTAGAGTTCCATTTTGACCATTTAGGGTGATCCTAGTATCTATGTCCCTTACTCAAAGAAATAACATTAGTTACTTACTCTCCCTTGTTTCTCACACAGAGCATTGAACACGTGAGCTTATGGTGTTGCGTTAATCAGGTCATTTGCACCATGTGTCTCTATAATGTCACGAGAAACCCCAATATATATGTCTTGAAGTATTGAATAATGGAAACCCCAATTTTTATAAATTCAGGATTTGTAGGACATCTTTGGGGACATGATCATGAAGGTGTCCTAGAGAACACATATAAGTCCTTCCACATGAATTTAAATAGCTTGGTTTAAATGAAGTACATGGGATTTGATTCCTATATTATACAAGAAACATACGAAACCTCATAACGGCTCAATCCAATCCTCAGAATATTAATCTCCACCTCATATAGGTTCATGTTCTGAATCACATGGTTATGTGGCATCAAAATTTAAGAAACAAATTATTACCAGATAGTGATACACATACTCGAATACATGAAGATGAATTCACTAATTAAATCTCATTTTTTCCATATGAGGAAGAATTTAACACATAATAACTTGTTAGAAAAAATGGTCCCATATTAATATTATGAAAAGATTAATGAGCATATATTAAATCTATAAGAGAGCCCTAGAGTAGGAAAAAATTCTACCCAAAATGGTTTGATGAGCCCGACCTCCCATTGTCTCTACCAATGTGAGTCCCCAAGAGTAATTGGACCTAGAAACCAAGATGAATAATTACCTTTGTAAAGAAGGCTTGTATGTACCTATGGATAAGGGAACCATTGACAGTTTCTAGGGAATATGAAACAAATGGAAGAGCCAATGCGCTTGATTGAGTGAGTCCATAAAATACCCCTCAATCAAACCATCAAGAGATATCCAATTCCATTTCCCCCATCATAAATCCCATGAAACAACTACATACTAGGATTTAAAACTCAAACCTTCTGTATGTATTTCATTATGTTATTCCATGCAATGATAAGAGAATGTTGATATATTTAGGTAAATAATAAATATTGATGTGGGATATTATATAGTTATTAAAAAAATTGTGTATATAATATCCCAAAGATACATGAACAATACATTACTAGGTGTATCTTATAAAATTTTGGATAAGAATGATGTAATATTATATTTATACCATTATGGTCATTATAGTATTTAATATAATGGATTCTCCCTTTTAATACTAAAAAAAGTATCCAGATGGAGAGAATGATCCAATCTAGACTTGGAGTAAAACATAACATCATCAAGGAAAATGATAATAAATTAATCATAATAAGGATGGAAGAACCTTTTATATACTCTAAATTTTTTTTAGTACACTCTTCATAATGTTTGACATAATAAGATACTCATATCGATTTTACCAACTCCTACAAGTAGAAACTAGAATCTCATAGGGCCTTACTCACAACTGGTGATATCCAAACCACATATTAATCTTATAGAAAAAACTAATCCACTAAAATGATTAAAATAGCCATCATTATGAGAAAGAGGATAGTAGTTATTTACAATCTCTATGTTTATCCATTGATTATATAAACAGAATCACAATAATTAGCCTATCTTGTTGGTAAAAATCATATCATGAACTCAATGGATCATGGTCATGTGAGTAAACACCTCTTCTATAAATCCAATATTTAGGACTCATACTCTTAAATATATATAGTAGAAAACCATTATAGTAGAATAGATATGAGGTTATTGTCATACATATGATCTTTCATAAACATGATCTCACACATAGGAAAAAAACTATATAAAAACTCTAGAATCACATCATAGGACTGATCAATAATCGATGGAAATATTTCTGAACATGCCTACTCTTATCTCAAAAAATTATTGCCAATATGGTTATGATCACTCGAAAATACTTATTTCTATGTACAAAATGTCCTACCAATAGATCCCACTTTCAAAAATAGTTATAATAGTGACTCTATGTATACAAGAAAGATAACATCATATGATTGATTTTATGTTAGATAGAAAAATATTTAAGAAATCCATCGAGATGATCAAATAGAAACTATGAATTTCTAACACATACAATTACCAATGAATATTATATCTTCTATACACTACAATATTTTATTTACTTCTCCAAATACCCTGTAATTACATCCATAAGGATGTAATGATAGATAAAACTTATACATATACTTTACAACAAGCCACAAATCACTGATATATTAACAAATATAATTGAAAGTGATGCAAAAATATCAAAAAGAATAAAATCTTTGGTCTATGAGAAAATAATAATAGATTGAAATTTCGTTGGATCCACACCCTACATGGAAAGAGTCAATTCTATATAATAAATGAGGTCATATCATAGGCCTTGAGCTACTATTTCCTCACACCCATAAGGGACATCACCCTACTATTACTATTTCCACTAACCATTGACACCTAAAGCACTACAATGAATAAAATAATTAAAGGATCAACAAAAAATACACTTGATACACCCCAAGAACTTATCATATCCCTTGGGTTTTACAATAATCATAAACACATGATAAATATGGTATAATGCCACCATGACTCATCAGGTTCCCTATATTACCATAAAAGAGTAACTCATTCGATTTTCTATAATAATGAGGCATAATATGTGATTTTTATCAACACTAACAACATTCAACTATACCTATCACTATTAATGGAAGAAAAAACCCCTTATCTTATGTACCCATCTTGTATGTTCAAAAGTGAGAATTCTCAAACCACAAATTCCTACTACTCATTGATCAACTTTGGGGCCTGATAAAAAAGGATTCTTCTAAGAATATTTATACTTACTCAAGTTTCTATCAGAAATTAGATCCTATTTTAGAATCCCTATGAAATATATCATTCTAAATATATTCAACTGGGGTAAAAATGCGTTGGTTTGGCCAATATCAATATTCATAACCCTAAAAATTTGATAACTAGAGAATATATGTGGAAATCATTATAGACCATCAAAGTGGTAGAAAAGTTCATCACCTATATTCCACCATATACTAGATGTATGAAATTTCTCTCTCTGGTAGCTATCATGATATTTGGGAAGAAATAATATGAAATATAAATAAAATTTCATATAGAAAAGCACCCTATGGTGGTCTCTCTATACAAGAATATCCCACGAATTCTTCATTAGTTCCTAAAGCATATCGATGCTATGATTCTACTGTCACTTTTTGGGTGGGTCAAGATAATAATTTTGGTTTATATAAACAATACTTATAATTTTTCAATATTTCCACCCTCACACAAAGAGTACAATTGTTGATTCAACAAAAATTATAGATCCCAATCCGACATGGCTGATTCCACTCCTATCACCCCATACCCCATTGACTACAAAACTAGAAGAATAATTTATTTCTGTTTCGGACTAATGAGAGTAATATGTGCATCATGGGGATCAAGCACCGCTTCTAGTGTGGCATAGACATCCCCACACTCTGGTTCCATGGTATTATAGTTTATGATTAGAAATAACATTCACACACTCCCCTAAAATAAACAATCACCCTTAGATATAAGGGATTCACAAATTAAATCTTGATTCTAGTCTAGCCACCCACAAACTTGTTAGGATAAATCATAAAATGGATTATATATCAATTATATAATAATGCAACTATTGATTGTAATTTTAACATCCTATGTTTTTATGAGTTATCTTTTTTGAGTAAATTAAAATTATTTGTGTGCTTGAATTGCAGACTACAACAAGTTAATAGTGTTTTATACAAAAAACCAATTTAATCTTTCACTAAGTGGAACAATAATTCAATATTATGGTACTTGAATAACTATGTTACGCTTGTCTTACACTCAATGCAATGTTCCGACGACATTGTGAATTACATGGATGATAGAGTTTTATTTAACTGAAACACATGATTACCATTATTAAAAATGTTATTATAGTTATAACCTATAACTTTTAATGGAATTTTTGAATAATATTAACTAAATAAGGAAAATATTTTTTAAAAATTTGTAAAAAATTATTTCTTGGGAAACAAATGAATTAGAAATGAGAGTAATAAGTATATGACAATAAATAAATTCCTTTTCGGAAAAACAAATTTCTATGCAGAGACACATTTAATTTCAATAAATTAAATAATCCACTTGTGATTAATTATTTTAATGGAATATATATATTATATTTTAAATAAATTTTTTAACATTCATCTTATCTTTTTTATAGAGATGAGTTAATTATAAATAAAATTTTATGAAAAACAAAGATGTATATTTCTAAATACCAGTTTTACCACTTTTTAATGTAACACATGTTTTAAAATTAAATTTTGATACTACTATAAATTAAAATTTCCAAAATAATATTTTTGATAGTTTAACCTCAATATAATTTTATGATTACTTTTTTGTATATTTCTACAAAGATTCATTTTTGGATGAATAGTTAAAAATACATAATTTTAATTTAAAACTTGTTTTTTGATTAATTTATTTATATAGATAAATTATATTTTAATTTGGTTTTAAATTATATTTAGGTAATATTTATACATATATATATTATACCAATTTACATCATTTTAATCAAATTTAAATTGATATTGGATATAAAAACATTTAAAACATTTGTACATTTTATCTCTAAAATGCCATTGTTTAGTTTCATCTATGAGAATAAATATTAAATTAATTTCTTCCACTTATGTGATTAGAATATAGAAAAAATGGATTCTATATTAGTAATAATATTAATTTATAATGTATAATATTTCAAAATTAAATTTTAACCAAAATGATTAGTGAAATTTGTTAAAATTAATCATGGTGATAAAGAGAAAAATGAGTTTACCAAAGGTCTAAACATTAAACATAAGAGAATAATGAAATAGAAAATTTTCAAAAACTAATTGGATAGCCGTATTTTTACCACAAAACATCATTTTTTAACTGTTTTCATTATTTAAGCCTTTTTTAGGTAAAAACGTTGGAACACCTACATTTATTTTCTAAAATTCTATGTGTGTCCTCTCCCCTACTTATAAATGGTCAACACATATTCACCTTTCTTCACACCTTCAAAAAAAATTAGTTTGTTAAATAAATACACATATCACTTACTACTTACCTCCATTAATTATAGAAGACTTATGTTTAACATTTATCCAACCAAGGAATTCCATTGGTTAAAACCAAAAATAGATACATAAAGAAGTGTTAACGTTCATCAAGAAATTCATTTATTTTATTTCTTCTTCAAACCTCTTCAATTTTTTTATATGATTATTATAAGATATATATATATATATATATACTTATATGTTTTTATGTTAAGGGTGGGAAATAAAACTTAAACACTTTAATTAAACGAGACACACAATCATCATTTGTGTGTATGTCGGACTACCACATCACGAACCGATGTCGTTCATTTCTCCATTACCCCCATTTAATGTTAAGAATAATGATGGATTTATTTTTTTTATATGCTATATATTATATTTATTAATTATTTATGATTTTTTAATTATTATATAACACAAACCATTATTCTTTCCATTTTTTGGAAATACGGTAGCTTTGTTTGTGCGTATGAAATACTACTACCTCACAAAGAGATATGATTAATTCAAAATTTGCATGAAAACAATTAAGGATGAGTTTAATAGAAATATGTGATATATATAATTATTATTATACTTTAATGAATATATATATATCATTTACTTCTATTTCATTAATTATGATTATAAATGGGAATCGACATTCATTACACAGGGCTTTCCCATCTCCGTGAACTGTGTATTTTATTTTGGATTTATTTATTTTATAGATTATTATAAATACTTATATAATTAATATATATGTTATTAATATCATGTATTACTTTCGATAAATTATTAAATAATTATAAATTTAATAAAAAAAATAACATATCATAACATATATGAAAAAAGAGATTATTACCCAAAATGATACTTTAATGTGGAATTGTTAATAAATGTGAAATATAAAGTAATAATAAATTCAATGTATTATATATATGATTTTTTTCATTTATATCACTATATATTTATTATTCATGATACTTTCGACAAGTATGATGATATTCAAGACTTACAGTAATGTGATTTCTTCTCTCTTTATTTTCTATGAGACTTATTCGATATTCCCCAATTCTTTTTCATGTGTGGGGTATATACTACCTTATCACAAGGTATATCATGAATTTAATTTATTTATTGTTATTAAAGTCATTAATTTATTTTATTATTTCATGGATCTCATCATTAAAAAGGTAATCATGTAGTTATAGACTTTTGTCTCACTTTTATACTTTTGTGAGACACAAGCTATACTCACCACCTCTTTCTTATATGCGGTTTACATATTTCACATGAATTTAATTTATGATTATTAATCATAAGTTTTTTATTTACAAATCCATTTTAGGATCTCTCATTCATTTGGTTGTAATCTCAATGTTATCAGTTTCATAAGAGAATTGTGTCTCAAAATTACATCTTTGAGGCACATTTTTTTTGTTACACACCTATATTATTTTATGAGGTGTATATACATCCCCTTTAAAATGTTATATCATTAATACAATTATTTTAATCATATTTTAGGATTCATATATCTATATTATTTCAAGGTTATTTTAATTCAATGTAACCAAAGTGGTAAGAGTTTATTGCTACAATCTCACTATTTATTGGGATTACTATGATTATGCTTCTATTGCTGAAATTTGGTGATACCTCCCTTAATAATTATCATGAATTTATTCTTATATGGATAATAATTATATCATCATGTAGTTTTATAGTTTTTCCACTATTTCTTAAATGATATAATTTAGAAAATTCTTTTAAGAAAATATGGATTTCTTTATATCTTTGGTTGAAAATCTTTTTTATTCAAAAAAAAATTGTTTTCTAAAAAAAATTTCAAAATAGTTTTTTAAATTTATTTTCAAGAACATTTTTAAGGAAAAATATTTTAAAATTGAATTATGTTTTAAAAATTGTTTACAAATGGTTAAAGAGAGGGAGAGTGTGTTTTAGTTTGAGTGGTTTGACAATTTCTTAATGACCCAAATTCACAATCCATGGGCTTCATTATATATTTATCAATGTCACACATTGAGAAATAAATGTTATACTATTGAAAAATTAATTTTTTCATAAAAATTTCATTATTCATAATATTTATATATTGAGATCATTCCTTTTTGATTTATTTTTTAATGTTTAAAGAATTATTTTAGAAGTTAAAAATTCTCAAATCTCCATAAAATGATGAAAAAACAAACAAGTTATCATGGAGTTTTTTATGGAGGATGATACATACATTATCAAATAATCAACGAAAATATCATGAATGCCTCAATTATGAGAGGAAATTCATGATTTCTTGGACTACCCCACCAACACTTTGATACGGTCTAAACCACTTTTTCATGGTACTTCCTTTACATCATATTTCAATCATTACTTTTCAAGGTCCATCATATAAAATATACTAAAAACTAATAAACACTAGATAAGGATCATTTGATACTATAAATTATGTATGAATATTATTTTATATGGAATTATTTCATAAATAATAGTCATGCATTGATGTTTTATGATTGATATTCTAGTAGAAGTAATGGAATTTCTATGAGAAAAATAGAAACAATTGATGGAGGAAATAATTATCTATTAAACAATAAAAAATGAACAAAAATAATAAATATATAATCATAAAAATTAATTTATATAAACTATTATTATATAATGTGATTATAAAAAAAATATAATATAATCATTTCTCAATAGAGGGATTGGTATGGGGGATTACTAGCCCTACATTTTTTAGAAATGGTGATGTGGGGAGTGTTTCCCCAAACCTCATTCTTATCAAAGCATATACTAAGGCCTTTCATCATTATGTCATTTGTGATGGTTTTGATACTCATGTTACCCCTAATAAACAATTAAATGATATAATCCTTATATCTCAACCTCAAAGTGTAATATACTTCAAAGGATGATGGCCTAATGTGAAAAACTTTGTTGGTGGTCAAAGATGACATCATTGTAATTCAATAGTAACTAGTCGACATTGATCCCAAAATAATATTGATCACTAAATATTTCAGTTTACTAGTTAACCTGAGCTATGCCACCTCATAAAACAACTTATGGGATGATCTATGACTATAATCTTACCCACCTTGGGTCTCATCCTAGATATTGTTTATATGATCCCCAGAAATATACACCCACAAAAATAGTTTACTGAAAAATAAATAAAAAATAAATAAAAATAAATAATAATTTAATTATTTAAAAATAGTAATATTTTAACCACAATATTTGGGTTTCTCTTAACAACAACATATCATATTTTTCAATCTATATCTATCAACCTATACACATAGAACGTTATAATAGAGGTACCACTCACAAACATCATATAATAATAATCTGAGTTATGTAGTAATATTATATAATGAAAAATAAATAAGAAAAAATAATTCACTTTCAACATACCAGTGACATATATAAAAATTATGGATCACTCCTCTATAATTTATATCCAGTGTGGAATAACTATTTTGACCTTCCGACGATATCCTCTCAAATGTTTTGTTTATCCCATAGGCACACAATCCCTCCCATTATTGTGAAGGGAAGTGGATTTGTCTAAAAGACACAAAAGGCTCATCGAAAATACTCATATAATCTCTCAATAAAATTATTTACTTAATATTGTGAAAAAATATTTGGGAAATTCCCAGCATGCATGACACCCCAATGAAGGGTCCAATAAAGTTCCAAATGAGATACTATAGGGCATGTATGTAATTTAAAAAATTATATTATAAATTAAATAGATTTTAATAGTAATAAGTCCTGATTTATTTATGTACTAGCTATAGAATAAACATGGGTTGACACATTAAAATAGGAACCTGATCAGATGGTAACCAATCAGCTACAAAATTATTCCTCAGTATCACTGATTCTCGGATAGTGTCTAGAATCAAAAAACCCTAAAAATATAATGTTAACGAAATGATTGTTACCATAATGAAATGATAATTTTAGGATATATAAATTTAATTTTCCTTCTACAATGATGATTAAAATCATGAGAAAGGATTCATTTGATAACAAGGTCTAAAATCATCTATCTGGAAGGGCCTTGACCACTGTAAAATGGTTCAACAATAGTATCCTCACCACATTTATCAGATGTTTGAACATGGTGGTCATCATAGGAAAAGAGATCACATGTCATACTACAAGTAAGATCCTCATATTCATTTACATAAATAAAAAAGAAAAAATATTAAAAATTAACTTTACCACTTAAAAAATCACAAAAATTTTAAAATGATTAATTGAAAAAAAATAATTAATGTACTTATCATTGTTTTATTTTTATATATGAAAATTAATTTTGTATCATCATATTTATTTTCGTCACTAGAATTGTCTTCAGAGATTTTTTAATTTTCAAAAAATTTATAATTTTTTATAATAAAAAATTAAAATAAGTTATTAAATTTACTAAATAATTAATTTTACAAAAAAAATATAATTATTGATTGTTTTAATAGTGTAACATATATAATTAATTATATAATTTTTATTAATATTTAAATGTTTTATATATTTTTATATAGTTTAATTTATTTTTAACTAAATTTAGTAATTAATATTTAATTAAACGGGATAATTAATTAATCAATTTTTATATTTATAAATTTTAATTAATTTTAATAATTACACACTAATTAATTGTATTAATTATAACATTTGTATATTTTTAATAGTTTTTTAAATTTTTAAGTAACTTTTATTAATATTATATTACATCAAAAAATTATGTAAATAATTTAATAATTATACATTATTTTTTAAATGTTCAATTATTCTATATTAATACATAATTATTGAAAATTATTTATTTTAAAAAGTAATTTTTTTACTAAATAAGAATTCAGATTATTTTAAGAAAATAATTTTATAAATTGATTATTTTTAATAAATTACTATTATTATATAATTATTTTAATTATTAAAAATGTGTAATGAATTTGAAAAATTTAATCAGTTAATTTTAATATTTAATTTCAACTATTCGTTACTTTTAATTGATTTTATTAATTAATTTTTCTAAATAATTGTTTTTTATTTTGGGTAAATAATTATAATAATGAAAATACATACATGTGTACATTATTTGTCATAAATATGTAATATTTTATTAAATAATTATTTAATTTTTATATTATTCAATAATTTTACTAAATAATACCTTATTAGTAATACTAATTAATTTTTACGATTTTTTTAAATAAATTAAAAATTATAATTGATTTTAATAATTAACAACTTAATCAATTTTAATAATTACTAATTACTATTATATATATATATAATACTAAATTAACTTTATTATATTTTATAAATTATAGTATATTATATGATTATTTAATTCTATAACATTATTTTGAAGAAAAACTAAAATCTATATGAATATAATGATTTAAAAAAAAATTCAAATCCAAAATAATAATAAAAATAATAATTTTAAAAAAATTAAAATAAATGAAGTTATACTAGAAAATGATTTTAACATTTTCTACACGATAACTATAATTTGGGGGTAATTAAATTCAAATATAGAAGAAAGGATGTTTGAAAGAAAGACTGAAAAATAAGTGGTGCATTCAGGGATTATATAATTTGATTATTTTCATGGAATAATTATGTTGAAAGTGAATTCATCACAATTAGTATTTGTTTAATTATTATATATATTTATCAAAATCCTTTTATAATATCAAATTATAATGGATTATTTGTTCATCACAACAAATTATCATTTTATTGGTTTTTTAAATTTCGTAATAGCACTAGTTATTTGTGATAGATATTAAAATTTCCATAGAATATATGATATTTGAAATTACTTTTCACAGATAATATTACATCACATATAATAATCACTTTTTAAATATAGTGAGAAAAATTCATTTTAAATGTAAATATATTTAAAATTTATTTTTTCTGATACATATAAAATCCATTGGAAAGAAATTATTTTCAATATTATATCTTTCCCGAATAAAAAATTCATTTCAATTACTTTAGAATGCCTTCTGGTGGTAATCCTTGCTAAAATATATTATGATAGATAGAAAATCAATCTTAATAACCCATTTAAATCCATAATTATTTACCATGGATTTGTAATCCATCACAAATAAAGGCCTCTAATGGGATTAATTGACAGGTTTCATATGATCATATAAAGATCATATGTGCTAGGAGATAACCCAAAACACATTACACCTACCTTCAAGAAATTAACTTATCAATGATACTATAAAATAGTGTACCTAGAATTAATGAATGGAAAATGTTTTGATCTTTATTTCATAGAGAGTGTCTGAGGAATATCATGAGGAGTAGTGAAAAAATAAGCCTACCACCAGGGAAGTACAACATCCAATAGATCCATGATTACTTCATGAGCATAACCTAGATATCGATGGGGTGCTAGTTTCTTCTTAGGTTAGATGAAATGTGCATCATAATAAGGGAGATTATTTAGAGGCTCATACACATTACACCACAAAGAAATGAATATCTTATCATTTTATAGAGCCAAATATCAATGATCCTCCTATACATAATTCATTGTATGCATTTTGTAATGTTGTGATATAATTCATTAAATGTTTTAATTGAATTTAATGAAAATGATTTAAATGCATCCTAATGGATTTTAATTGATGAATACACATTTCTAATGGTAAATGGATAATATATACATATACATATACATATATATATATATATATATATATATATATATATATCTCATCTATATATTATACTAATGCCTAACAAACATGAAAAATATGTTCATCAAATTCATTAATAAATATACGCTATATATAATATCAATGTTCACACACACACACACAAACAAATATATATATATAATGAATTATTTTCATGTGAAATGCATCTCATGGAGTTACATTTTAGTGAATATCCAAAAAACCCCCCACGTGCACTAATTTACTATAATGAAATTATGAAGAATTTAACAACTCTTTGTAAATGCATTGAAATTCTTTTTGATATGGTTTTTCTATAAAATATCTTTATTTTTGAAAAAAAATCCAAAACATTGTCCTTACTCACGGTCCTAAGAGTGTGTCCCGGTATGAAATAGTATCATTTAAAAAACTATGGAATCCCAATTTTATAAATCTAAAAATGAGTGGCCTCTAGAAAAGCATCATTGCTACTCAATCTAGTAAGGTGTATAGTGACATCTCCATAAAACATAATCATATCTGTATATGAACATGTCCACTAAAATATGTATCATATAAATCATGTGTATAGCAATATAATCTCTTTATCTAATACATAGAGTGAACAATATACATAAAACATGTCAATATATTATTGGACTCTCAACATTTATTGTCACTTTGAAATGACTGACCATGATAATGAATAAATCACATGTCATTCATTTATCGGATAATTACATCACTAGTCACTTATGCAAACATTTTAACAGATCATATACATCAAGACAGAGAATGTATGTGCATTTATTTTTTCTAATTAATTCAATGTATAGATGTCATTAACTTGTTATAAATGTTTAAAAATCCCATATTGGATGCAGTCCAGTTGACAACATGATAAGTAACATAACAAATCTCCTCCATATTAGCTAAGTAAACATGATTGCATGCATCATCAAGGTATCAAAGTATAAATGTTCTCTTGCTAGGTATCTCTCCAAACTCATGTAATATGTATTGATATTAATCAATAATCATTATTTATATCTATGACCGTATGATATTCACTACGATATAATTTTTCATATTAGTTTATGTAATTTCTGTCTACTTATTACCTGAAGAATCTATTCATCATATATCATATAAATATATTTGTAATGAATATAATAATACATTTAGGATAACATTCATATATCATCCAAACCCATTATGCTCTGTGATGATAATAAATTAGGGAAAACTAAATTTTTTTAAACTTTGATGCGATATTAATCATTCATACATTCATGTAAAGTAAATTGCAACTCACTTGAATGAATGATAAATAATCATTTCCCTTATTATAATTACCCAATATTTTTATAACCATTAAAACCTATCTCTTAATGGATTATACAGTATTATGATGTTTTTTATTCAGAAATTTTTCTTTAACATTACATCCATTTTTAATTCATATCACATCCTTGTGTGACCATATGATAAAATACCCCTACTGACCTCTTAGTGAGTGATTTTTACTAAGAAAACTAGTTTGAAAAATATTGAGACATAGGAATAATATTCCATAATATCAAATCATTGAACTTATATTCAAACTCTTTAAATTCATGACATCAAATCATATAATGTTAACTTATGCAATATATTTAGAACTATTTCTATGTACCTCATCATAATCCTTAAAACCCCTTCCAATAAACTTTTTATTGAAATCTTTTTATGAAATGTAACTATTTAAAAAATCACTTTACTAGAACTTCCAAAAATAATTTTAGGATAAATTGATATCCAGTTCAGTATGGTAACTAATGTTACTCCTTACATTTCTCTTCAACAACATTACCTATACTATTTTATGATACGAAGTGGTACACTTTGTTTATTTAATGGTACAATGTTTTATAGAATAGTGAATTTCACTTGTTATGGTAACCCAATGTAACTATGTAAATTTTTATTTACCATCACATATCCTAAATATATTAATGATATTGTGTGAATAATAAATATAACATTAGAATGGTAAAATACTTTAGTTAACAATGATATTCAATTTCTTATAGTAACTAAATGTAACTATTTACTTTTTCTTTACACCCATAAACCCTATCTATTAAGAATATTAAGTGACAATTATTTCAATTTAAATTTGGAATAATATATTGTTTATTATATATGTACCTATTTATGTCCAAACTAAATCTCAACAGCCTCTTAGAATTCATATTTTCATCCGAATAACTTTAAATGACTCAAGACATGCTACTTCGTGTTTTTGGAAATAACATTTACTTAAATTTATTTGGAATATTTTAAAAAATAAACTATTGTTACAATATCATATATGGTATTCTATGGGTTTGGATCCATTATTTTTTGTAAAATAATATTTTATTAAAATATCTCACCGATGGGGGGTAAGAACACATTCCCATAAATTTTAACAAATACATGGATAAACATTTTTTCATGGCTAAAACTCTTCTATTCATATCTTCTTATCAAGCTGCACAACTACCAAATATGGAATATTTAGTGCTAGATTTTATCTGCTCAAGAGAAAAGTAACAAATAAAGTCTATCTATATCATTGATAAAATTAGCTTATATAGGGTCCTTTTTTACTAGTGTAAAAAAAGTTTTGAAAATGACACCTTTATCATTGTTTTTAGTGCTGATTATGGTTTACCATTATCAGTGTTTTATAGCATCGATTAAGGAATCCTTTCTTAGTGATTTATTTCTAGCACTGATAATGGCTAACCATTTTCAGCACATTTTATTGCACTCATAAACGACCTGATTGTCGTGCGAGTCCCACATAAAAATAGTAGATGTTTGAACATTATGATATATATGGTTCTGCTACATCCGAACTTCGGAGGCCCGCTGTGGGAATGAGCTCCAACATACACTCCACACACACAAATGGGCCTTGGTCTCCTCTACGCTTCTCTTAGGCTTGTACACATACCAACCCACTTCCCCATACTTCCCACAGGCCTATATATGGCCCACCCTACACTCTCCATAGACAATAAATTAATTAAATAATTATTAATATTTTAAATATATATATATATATATATTATAAATATTAATAAACAGTATTCATTAAATAAATAAATATATATATATAAATAACACATTTTTAATTAAATTATTATTAATAAATTTAATATATAAACAAATTGTAATCATTTATAAATATTATATATTAAATATATATATATATATAATGAATAACTTGAAATAATTAAACAAATATAAATTAAAAATGAATAATTAAAAAAATATTATTAATTTTATTAATTAAATAATTATTAATAAAATTTAATAAATTTAATATATATTTAATAAAAGTTAATAAATAGTATATGTTTAATATAGACATATAAAATTAACCCTTTTGGCCTAAATAATTATAAATAAATTTAACATATATATTATAATTTTTTTAAAATATATTTACTAAACATAGACATATAAAATTAATGAATTGAAATAATTAAAAACATAATAAAAGTTAAAATGTATAAATTAGAAAAAATATTTCAAAAATTAATAATTAAATATTTATTAATAAAAATGAATAAATTTAATAAAAATATGTATACATTTCAATTTTGTTTAAATAATATATATAAAATTTAGAAGTATAAATTAAATAAATTGTACTAATTAAATAGAAAAATAAATATTGATAAATTGAAAAGTAATAAAAAACTTAATTGTGAAAAAATTATTAATAAAATTAAAAAAAATTAATATATAAAAATTTATTAAAAATTATAATAAATAATATATATTAAATATAAATATAGAAAATGAATAAAATATAGTAATTAAAAGCATATTAATGCCTTATTCATTATTTATGTTTTTCATACATAATTTTCCATTAATTTAGTTAATATTTTTAATATAGAAAAATATTCATCTAATTTTCTATATATGAAAAAGGTATATCCATAATTAAAGCTCATCACCTTTTATTAGAATTTAATAGAAAATGATAATAAAAGAATAAGTGGGGTCAAACAAAGTGATATGCCATCATCCATAAAACAAGTTTAAGAGTTATAAAAATAAAGTTCATTTTATAAAAATATTCCGAATCATCAGTAGTTTTTCACTCCAACTATAAGTGATTTTGATTAAGAGTCCTATTAATTGATTCCTTTAAAATTTCTTGTTTTTGAGTGGGCTTGACCTTTAAAGAAATGGAGGATGATATGGTAGAAACATTCCTTAACATAGTGGAATAATCCTACTTGGGAATTATTTTTGGAGGATTCATATTTTTTCCATTATTGCCGCTCATCATTAATCTTTCATTTTTTATAACATACTCAAATAAAACATCTCTACTAATTCATAAAGGATTAGTATTATACAATAAAATATTATGTTGCACATTAACTCTTACATCATCTGAAATATTACCCCATTTAACAATTCCTGAAGAACTATAATTTTTTCAGGCATCTTGAATAGATTTGGGAAATTATATATCCTCAGTCTCATTATTCATGATCTCACCCTACCTATCATGCTAAGGATTCATGGAAGCACAAAAATAAATATAAATAGGATGAGAATCATAAAAAAACCCTTCTCATGACCGCTTCTAGCCCCCACCTATATAGCCTCAACCAGGCGGAGCAATATAGCATAAGGAAAATCAACCTTTTTAGATGAAGGTTCATTTCGAGAGCCAGTGTGACCATTGGAAACCCCTAGGGGAAACAACCAAATATATAATAGTGAGACCAATAGGATCCAAATGTGACTCACGTTCAACATTTGAAAGAGAAGCAAAAAAATCATTGGATTTTCTATCCTCCTCATGATCCGCACGGGCATTTGATGGTCCAATATTATCACTAGCTGGAGACTACTCATTCAACATCAGCCCATTTCCCATAAAAATAGAAACAAGATCATTTAATTTCACAGAGGCCTACACACCAACCCCATTGTAAAAGGTCCTTCCAAGGACTTTTTATTCATTAAATTATGGAATTGAAGTCACATTTGGCATTCTGTGATAATGAGAAGTTGGGTGTCCCTTTAGGACACACCTCTCACAAGAGACCTTCCTCTATCCTAACTCCAGTGAGATACCAACAATAATACAAGAATTATAAAAAATGGTTTTCTTTAATATTCAACATTAGTTATGATATCATATTTCTGAGTAGATAAAGATAAATTATCAATAATGGTGGAGATCAGATCAACCGCCACTAACGACCATGAAAAAATGATCAAACCACAAAAACTCAGTTTCCATATCAATGGTGATGAGAGTTCCAATTATGGTGCCAATATCATTCAGAATCCTAAAATTATGAAAGACCCAATTGAGTTAAGGCAGATGAAACCATACCCGAGAGAAGGTGTTTCTTACCCATGAGACGTTGAAATCCAAATACCATTCATGTAGATGAAGTCATTCGTGTATTAGCAATAGAGAACCAGTGCTGCACACATGAAGTGTAGAGTCATCTTAATAGAAAAGATAATGCAAAAATGATTCTAAGGGAGACACACCCCTAGTCTATGAATCTCTACAAAAATGAAATTCCAATGACCAAAACATCAAAATTTCAAGCCTTCTCAGCTTTAGGTTAAACAATCTTCTCAATCCAAAAGTTTTTCACAATTCCAAGTCTCTCAAAAAACAATTTGGAATTCACATCAATGTGTGCTGCCGAGAAATTTCATTGGATACTTCCAGTGAAAGAGTCCTTGAATGATGCTAAAACCATCTACACACCATCACATTTCGAAACCAATGGCATACCTGAGCTTCCATTTTTAATCTTATAAAGAAGATATGGTCTTTATGTATTGTTCACCAACACAACACATATAGATCAATCCATGCAGCCCAATCCAGCCATCCATGCATCTACCCACTGATCGCCCAATCTAGTCGGCCTTACATCACCCTCTGATAAGTAGGAAGATCCAAAATAAGCACATCTCCCACTCGATTCACCACTACATCTTGATGATATTTGCCTTCCTCGATCTGCAATGCACCTTTCCTCCGAGCATCCAATCTAGTCGGCCTCACATCAATCGTCAAAGAACCATGTATATCCGAAATAATTTCATCACCCTCTCATGTAATTGACATTTAAATGAATATCTTTTGATTTTTAAATTTAACATATATCATACTAGGGTTACATTGATTTCAGACATACATATTTGTAATTAATGATTATTTATACACAACCCACACACACATAACATTTCTGTAATTAATTAATTTTTTAGAGTTATATTTATTTTAATAATATATTTTAAATATATTATGTTTTTAATCAGTAAATTTTATCATTTTTTATATTTTTATTCAATATATACTATGTATAAATTATTAATATTTGTTAGAATTTTCATTGTTATTAATTTTTATTTCAACAATAGATGCTACATGTTATATAATTTCATTAACTTCTAACACATAAATATTTACAAAGTTATTGAAATTCCAAGTATAATTAAAAAAACCTAATATTTATGTAATACATTAAAATTTTAATATTCATTTTATAATTTCATTTACTAACATAAAATATTTAATATATATTTCTTTTAAGTGGTAAATTTAACATATTTATTTTTTATATTAATATTGTTTTTATTATTCATTGAGTTTTAATAAATTTTTTATTTTTTTATTTTGAAATTTAATAAATCTGAATATTTATTTATAACTATTTACATACTAAATTTTAATTTTTTTCAATATGTATTTTTTTTATTTTAATATATATCAATATTTTCATAATAATTTATTTAATTAATAAACAAAATCCTTTTATTCAACATAATTAAAGTAGATTATTTTTTAATTATTAAATTTCACTAATTTTTTACATTCATGCAATGGAGATTAAATATTCCTTAATAATGTTCAAAATACATTTCTAAATAAATTTTTTATATAAATATATTTATTAATGTATATTTACTATTTTATAAAAATATATATTTCCAAATATAAATAAATAAAGATAATTTTAAAAAAAAGGTATTAATATGAGTACAAATAAATAATTTTATTTTTAAATAATTATAAAATTAGGATAAATATATTTAAATTATGGATAAATATACTATATTTATTAAATATATTTATAATTATATTAATATATATATATATATAATGATATAAATATATGTAATGATATTTATATATATATATATATATATATTGATATAAATATATTGAAAATAATAAATATATGATTAATATATTTAAATAATGAATATATTAAATATATTTATATTTAAAATTACTTATATTAATTAAACATATATATAATTATATAAAAATATTTATAGATATAAAATATTTATAAATATATTTACAAATATATTTATATATATACGTATATTTACTACATTTATAAAAATATATATTTATATTTATAGTGAAATAAATATAATTTTCAAACAAATATTTATATATTTTTAAATAAATATTGTTATTTTTAAATAATTATAAAATTATAATAAATATATTTAAATAATGAATATATTTAATATATTTATATTTAAATTTATATATATTTATTAAATATATGTATATAATTATCTATATATATATAATTATAGAAAAATTTGTATAATTATAAAAACGTAAAAAATATATTTAAATAATTTATATATGTAGAATATTTATATATAATTACTAATTATATATATATTTATATAAATATATATAATGATACAAAAATAATTATAAATATATTAATTTATAAATAAAAGTCTTCTATATTTATACAATTAAAAATTTATGATTGAAAATAAAAATATATTTATTTTTTAAATATTTATATATTTATAAATAGTTTATTATATTTTTAAATTGTTATAAAATTATAAAATTATATTTAAACAACTGATATATTTAATATATATATATTAATTTATTAAAAATATCTATATAATGATATAAATATATATAATGATATAAATATATTTATTATTATAATACTAAAATAAATATATATAAATAATAAATATTTCTACTATATTTATATTTTTATTTATATATAATTATTGAATATATATATAATTTTTTAAATACAAATATAATGATATAAATATATTTACAAATATATTTATTTTCTAATGTAAATTTACTATAATTACAAAATTATATATTTGTGATTATAAATAAATATATATACTTTTTTTCAAAAGTATTTAAATAAATATAAATAAATAATAATATTTTAGAATAATAATATTTTAAAATAATTATAAAAGTATAATAAATATATTTATATTCATATTTTATATATTTATTAAATATATCTTTAATTATATAAATATAGATAATGATATTAACATATTTATAATAATAAAAATAATATTTTTAAATATATTTAAAAATATAGTTATTTTTATTTATAATTATAAATCATTGTCATTATCAGCGCTAATGTTTTAGTGCGGACAATGATATCTTTTATGAACACTTATTTATCACAGATAAAGATGGAATTTATTAGTGATTATTTAATGCTGAAAAATACTAATCTTGATCAGACCTAATCATGTGACGTTAATGTGGTCTTTTATGAGGGCTTATTATTTTTGTGATGATAAATCCCCTCTTTATCAGTCCTTTTTTTAAATGCTTATAAAACCCTCTTAATCATTTAAACATAACCCCAACTTCACCGATTTTATCCCCACCATTCAAACTCTCGTGGAAGTCCATTACTACCATGTCTCCCCCTCATTCTTCTCTTAAATGAATCAAGCCTCAAATCTAGGTTAGGTTTTTTTCTTCTCCCCCTCTCTTGTTGCCTACTTGTTCGAGTTTAGTGGTGTGTGATATTGGAACATTACCTGGGCTAATTGGTCTCATGTTTCCATGTTTAAGATCACTATCAATGAACTCCCTACCATCATTCATCTTTATCTAGAGATTTCTTATTTGTGGGTCTCTATGTTCCTAAATTTACCCTAATATAGCTCGCATAGGTCCTGCCCGGTTCACTTGTTGTTTTTTGGTTTTTGTGATTCAATCCCACTCCATGACCATTGGTTTCCTCCTGGTCTTCGTGTCACCCCATCTTATGATATCTCTAGCACCACACCACATGTTTCTTATCCACTTCTCCACTACGTATGTAACACCCGATACTTTTATGAGAAATATTGTGTTTTTATGTTATATAAATCATCAAAGGAATCTTTCACTAAACAGAATACTACGTTGGCTCGCTTTACACACAATCGTGACCTTCCTCGATAGCTTGCATCGTATGCAATATCGAGTTTCACTAAACAACGATATGCTATTAAAATATTATTAAAACTAGCCGTTATGAATAGTAATTATAACGAACCATACTTTACATACATTTTTATTACATCAAAATTGAAACACACTTATTACAACATATAACAAAACCAAGAAAGGACCGCATAGGCATAGTGTCTTTAGAAACTGTGAAACATAAACAACTGGTTCATAAAGCGTCTACAATGTCTCCCATTTATTTCATCATATCTATAGTACCTTTTGGCATATCTTACATAATAACATTCTTCCTGACCTGGGGAAAGAAAACATACTAAAGGGTGAGCTCAAATGCTTAGTAAAGTTAAACAAAAGAAATATTAATCACATCATATTCATAAGTATATAACTTTTAGAAATCTTAACCTGCAAAAGAGATCATAATTTCATAACATGGGATAAATCATAGTAGTGAAATGTAATCCCAATAATCATAACATAAAACATGAAACTTTGTGCCATACACACATAATCATAGGGAATCATTTCTTATTAGTCAAGACTCATTTCCAAGACTAACTTAGTGGACAAAGTCCATTTTTGAACCGAGTTCACTCCCCGTTTCAGTCCTGTTTCCCTGAACCGGTTTAACCTGCCGTTCCAGCCATGTCTATCTCATGAGATATAAAATCTTTACCCAATGAATTGGAGGGAGATATAGGTCCCCCCCCATCTCATAATGATACCATTCTTATGTTTGCCACAAAATCATAAACCATACATCATAGCATAACCCATGTAATAAAAATGGGATACTTAAACATCATGAAATCATACAACAATTCATATAAGATAATGGAATTCATAAAAATAATTCCATCACAACATAATCAAATCAATGTAATAACAGGGATAGAAACATAACCCTTTATTATCTTAGACGGAAAATAATTTTGATAAAACACTTGAACTCCATTCTTGAGGAAAATATCCTTTCTACTTCAAAAAAATTTTCCTTTCTTAACATGTAATATAATTTTAAACTAAAATAAGTTGATTAAAAATAAACTTGAAAACTTGAAAAGGAAGCTTCTTGGAAATAATGTTTTAAAAATCCATTCATGCCGTATAAGTTAAAAAAACATTCTTCTCGTACTTTTGTCTGAAAAGTCAAAAAGTACCTCGTACGAAAAACGACAAAATATTCCTTTAATATCTTTTACTAAAAACTCACCGAAGGGTAAAATTGGATATAAACTATTGTAGAAGGATGTAAATATTACATATTGAGGAAACATGGATGTGGATGATAAAATACACCCCAATAAATTCCAAAGTATAAACAATCTCGGATAAAAATGAGATTGTGATATTTCCCTTACCTTAGGTCTGATTTGCTTGTAAGTGTCCGAACCTCCTGTATAATGATTTAAATAATGTCATTGACTTATTCCAGAATCATACTCATTGTTATTATATCATATATGGTTCACTTATGACTTTATATTACCCGTTATTTTGTAAATTCCATGTTAAAGAGCGTTTTGGGTAAAATTGTTTCATTTGTCGTCCTTGTTTTTACTTGTAATTATTCATATGATTACATAGATCATGATTACTTAATTCCAGAATATAAAACATGATTTATATATAATATATATTAAGAATATACATATATATAATAGATCAGTAAATGGAAAGAAATACACCGTTCATGGAGACGGTAGGCTGTACGTACGCATGAACGCTGTTTTCGTTTCCCTATTGAGTTGAATGGAATTAAGTAGATGACATACATATATATACACATAAATACAGTATCATTATTATGTCATATATTTCATGATTACTTATTATGTATACTTTATAATCATTCATGAATGGTTAACGTGGAGAATGAATCACATCGCGTCGTGGAGACGGTAGTCCGTACGTACGCACGACCGATGATATCGTTCTCATGATCGTGGAATTGTATTGGAGTGTATGTATACTATTTCAGAATCAATATCTCTTTACAATAATCATATACAGTTATTATTTACACCATTATACCCATGAACGTAAGGTGGTGGTGGAAAATGGATTACACCACGGCGTGGAGACGGTATTCCGTACGTACGCACACCCGGTGATTTCATTTTTCGTAGGATGGATAGATGGAGAAATAGGGTTGTTTCATACTTATAATAAAATATCATAATATGAGTGATACATATGTTATTACTTCATAATTAAACAACTAAAGAAGAATAAGTGGAAGAAGAAATAAAGATGAAAGAATCAGTAACGGACATTACCTCTTCTTTGAAGCGCTTCTTTGAGACCTCCTTTTAGGGCACTAAAATTGGTCTTTGAAGAAGAAAATGACCTATAGGATGTCTCTAGGGATGTGGAGAGAATAAATTTTCATGGTTTGGCCGAGCTTGAAGGCTCAAAGTGGTGTAAGGAAGAGGGGGAGGAGGTTCCCTTTTATAAGGGAGGAGAGGGGCTCCGTTGGAAAAACTAAAAATATTATTTTATTATAAAGCCAAATTCGGTTTTAAATATCTATATATTGATTTATTTCGAAGATAAGGTGGGGATGGGTCGAAATACTCTAATCCAATAGAATTTAGACAAGTTTAGGTTCCTATTTTAACCTTATCATTTAGATTTAACATTAAGTTAAATAATTTTACTTTTACTGTGTCTTCTTGTGTTCTTACACTATAAGGTTAATAAACTTACTATAACAAGACAAACGAACCCCAAGTTGTTTATTATTAATATATATAACCTTATCTAAGTCATTTGGCCGAACCCTATATTTTTAAGAATAAAATAACAATTAATAATATAATATTTGTTTTCAAAACTATTTTACGTCAACTTTGACACTATTTAGTAATTGATTTTTTTGAAAATCATAACAGAATTATTAGTTCGAAAAAAGTTAATTAAATTAATACTAACATGTCATATTACCCTATAAAAATAGCGTAATTCATAATAAGTCTCAAACTACATTTATTTGGGTATTTATAACATCAATTGTGTCAATATTTCATTAATAAGATAATTACTGCATCATCATTGTGTCATAAATAAATTAAATTATTTAATGTCTAAAAATTATAAATAAATTACCATTATGTTGGAAATATCTTTATCATTATAATTAATATATATAGTATAATTTATCTTATGTATATCCCCATATTAAAAATGATTTACTTATTAAACATTGATTTTAACTATTTTAACCCTTCATTAAATTAATTAATAATAAATGTCATAATCTAATCCAAGTGGGCCTAAATGGTCATATCTTATTCCTAAGGTTGTTTTTGGTCTAACTACACTTATCCAATAGAATTAGGAAATGTGTTAGGGTAATAATAATAACACTTTTACCCTTAATTACCCTATTTACTTTTAACCGTGGTAAAAAAAGTAAAAAGTTACTATTCACCAAAAATTATTTTCATCTCATTGAACCAAATTTTAGTCCATGATATTAATCGTGTCTCTCGGATTTTCGAAATTCTACTCACAGAAGTGGTAAAATTATGTTTTATGAAAAAATCAGTTTTTTTAATACCACTTAGTGGTTTCACTATTCATTAAAAATTGAGAGTTTTCAGAAAAATACCAAAATTTCACCCTAGGCTAATTTCGATATTCTGAATCCAAAAATGAAGTCCATTTTGAAAAATGAAATTTAAAAAATATCAAAATGTGGTTATTACTATTCATAACAGCTAGTTTTAATAATATTTTATTAGCATATCGTTGTTTACTGAAACTCGGTATTGTGTACAACACACGCTATCGAGGAAGGTAACGATTGCTGGTTCCTCCATAAAACATTAACCAATCGACTGGTCTTGTTTCGTAGGACTTTTTCACTACGATCCAGAATCTCTATCGGTTGTTCTTCATAAGAAAGATCTTGCTCCAACAGTATAACATCTGAGCTGAGTACATGTGAAGGATCAGGTATGTACTTTCTCAGGAGAGATACATGGAACACATCGTGAACTTGAGAGAGATTCGGTGGTAGCGCCAACCGGTAAGCTACCTTTCCAACACGATCCAGTATTTTGAAAGGATAGATATATCTAGGGATCAACTTCCCCTTCCTTCCAAATCTCATGACCCTCTTCCAAGGAGATATTCGTAAGAACACTTTATCACCCACTTCATACTCTAGGTCTTTTCATAGGTTGTCAGCATAACTTTTCTGCCGACTCTGAGCTGCTCTTATGTGTTGTTGAATAGATCGGACCTTTTATGTCATCTCATCAACAAGATCAGGTCCTGATAGCTTTCTTTCCCCAACATCATCACATCAAATAGAGTCCTGCATTTCTTTCCATAGAGAGCTTCATAAGGAGCCGTATGAATACTAGAGTGAAAGCTATTATTATAAGAAAATTCCACCAAAGGTAGGTGTTGATCCAAACCACCTTTGAAATCCATAGAGAAAGCTCTCAACATATCTTCTAGAGTTTGAATTGTTCTCTCAGACTGACCGTATTTCTGAGGATGATAAGCAGTGCTGAAACTCAACTCTGTATCCAGAGTATGCTGAAGACTTCTCCAGAACTTCGAGGTAAACCTCAGATCCCGATCAGATATAATAGAAAGTGGTACTCCATGAAATCTTACCACTTCCTTTACATATATCCTGGAAAGCTGATTAAGAGAGAAATCCTCTCTAATAACAATGAAGTGTGCAGACATTATAAGACGGTCAACTATGACCGAGATAATATTATTGCCTTTGGATATTTTAGGAAGTCCTGTGACAAAGTCATAGTGATGTTTTTGCATTTCCATTCGGGTATGGGTAATTGTTGTAACATCCCCTTAGACTTCTGTCTCTCAACTTTAACTTGCTGACAAACCAAGAATCGAGAGACATATTCAGCAACATCTCTTTTCATGCCATCCCACCAGAAGTACTCTTTCAGGTCCCTATACATCTTCGTGATTCTAGGATGAATAGAGAATGAAGAACTATGAGCCTCATCCAGCAACTACTTCTTTAATTCGGGGATGGGAGGAACACAAACCCGATTACTGAACATTATTATCCCATCACAATCAAGGTTGAATTCAGGAACATTTCTCAACTTCTTTTGTAACTCAACATCTTCTTTCTGTGCCTCTTTAATCTTCAGATGTATAGACGGTTGAACATTCATTTGAGAAAGATAAGATTTTTCCCTTTCCATTATAATTCCAAGATCCATCCTTTGTAAATCCATAAATATTTGATCTTTTGTGATCCTCGTCATGGATAAACTGGTATGGTCTTGTCAACATAATGCATCTTCCACCTTGTTTGCTTTCCCAGGGTGGTAATGGATTGAGCAGTCATAATCCTTAATCAGCTCCAACCATCTTCTTTGGCTCATATTCATCTCCTTTTATGTGAAAATATACATTAAACTTTTTTCATCAGTATAAATATCACACCTTTCACCATAAAGGTAATGCCTCCAAATCTTTAATGCAAAGATTACCGCAACTAACTCCAAATCATGAGTTGGGTAATTTTGCTCATGGATTTTCAACTGTCGTGAGGCATAAGCTATCACCATATCATTTTTCATAAGAACACGCCCCAATCCCTTCTTGGATGCATCACTGTAGATCACAAACCTTTCTCCACTACAGGGAAGTGTGAGCACAGGTGCACTGGATAACCTTCTTTTCAACTCCTTGATATCATCTTCACATTCTTCTGTCCAAACAAACTTAGCTCCTTTCTGAGTCAACTTGGTGAGTGGATTAGATAATCATGAAAAATCTTTCAAAAAACGTCGATAATATCCAGCCAAACCAAGAAAACTTTGGATCTCAGTTACTGTTGTTGGTCTCGACCATCTTTCGATAACCTCTGTTTTTAGTTGATCTATAGATATCCCCTCTTTTGAGATTATGTGACCCAAAAATGAAACTTTTTGAAACCAAAATTCACACATGGTAAATTTGGCATAAATCTTCTCCTTTCTCAGGGTCTTCAATATAATTCTCAAGTGATCTTCATGTTCTTCCTTACTCTTTGAATAGACAAGAATATCATCTATAAAGACTACCACAAACTAATCAAGATAGTCTCTAATGACTCTATTCATCAGATACATGAAGATATCAGGGGCATTAGTAAGACCAAATGGCATCACTATAAATTCATAGTGTCCATACATTGTACGGAAATCCGGCTTTGGTATATCCTCCCTTTTGACCCTTAATTGATGATACCCTGAATGGAGATCAATCTTGGAAAAGTATTGAGCTCCGCGTAGTTGGTCAAATAGGTCATCAATGCACGAGAGAGGATATTTGTTCTTGATAGTGATCTTGTTAAGTTCTCGGTAATCAATACAGAGTCTCATTGATTCTTCTTTCTTATTAACAAATAGAATAGGTTCTCCCCAAGGTGACGCACAAGGGAGTATGAACCCATTATCAAGATTCTCTTGGATTTACTTCTTCAATTCCTGCAACTCAATTGGGGCCATTCTATAAGGTGTCTTTGAAGTAGGTAAAGCACCTGGTACAAGTTCTATTGAAAAATCAACTTCACGATTTGGTGGAAGACCCAGCAATTTCTCCGGAAAGACATCATCAAACTCCCTTACAATGGGCATATTATTAATTATGAGTTTCTCACCAACCATTTGAGATAAATAACCCTTATTTAGTGGAATCAAGACCCATAATATGGAAGAAATTTCCACTGGAAGGTTATGTTCATCCTTGCATCGATAGACGATCATAGATTGATCTGGAATATGAAATGTGACTTCCCTTCTTTGTCAATTGATATGAGCTCCATATAATGAAAGCCAATCCATGCCAAGAATCACATCAAATTCCACTATAGGAAGGATCACAAGATTTGCAGGAAGCACTTTCCCACAAACTTCAATCGGGGAAGAATTATAAACTTTTGATGCGAGTATTGTGCCATTAGGTGTTGTCATAGCTAACTCAACATCTAATTTTTGAGGTAATACGGTGATACCCTTAGAAAAATCTTCAGAAATAAAAGAGTGGGTGGGTCCATAATCAAATAAAACATTTGCTACTTTAGAGTGGATGGTAAGTGTTCCTTTCACCACATCGTTATCGTACTCCACATTGCTGGTAAAATTGCATGTGACTTTCCTTTGTCTTTAGCCTTAAGTTTTTGTTGATGTCGATCATCATCAACAACCCTTGGATTAGGGCATTTATTAGCATAATTCCCCATCTCCTTGCACTTGAAACATTTAAGTGTAGTAGGTTCATTATGTGTGTCCCTTCCTTTGTTTGCATCATTAGACATCTTCTTCACATCATTGAGGCATTCGAATGCCCGATGACCTTCCTTTCCACATTTGAAACATTTACATGTCTCTTTAAGACAACTCCCTCCATGTTTCTTTCCACACTTTGAGCATAAGGGAAATATCATCTTCTTTTCAGTGTGCTCTTTAGATTTTCCATTGAATTCCATTTTACTCTTCTTATCAAACCCATATGAATGATGGGTTACTCTAATCTCCATCTCAACTTTGAGAGCACATCGAACGATTTCCTCGTAGCTATTGAACTCCCTTATGGATAAGGCCCTTCGAAGACTTGTTTTTAAGCCACTAAAGAATCGATCGATCTTACTCTCATGTTGGATAATAATACCAGAAGCGTACCTTGCAAGTCTTGTAAAATTTTCTTCATAGGTACCAACAGATTCATCATCCTTTTGCTTCAGTTCAAGAAACTCTTTCTCCATCTTTGTTCAGAGAATACAACGGAAGTACATATTGAAAAATTAGTTCTTGAACTCGTCCCATTCCATGGACTCAATTTCATCTCTTTGCCTCGTATTCTTGATAAGATTCCTCCAATGACCAGCATCACCTTCCAAACGATACACTGCTAATATGACTTTATCATGTTCAGAACATTGAAGAACTGAAAATATCTTTTTAGTAGTTCTAATCCATTGTTCACCAATTAATGGATCAGTAGACCTGCTGAATGAAGTTGGACGCTACTTCAAGAAGGATTCAACAGAATGTTGATCCTTCCTTTGCTCGTCTGGAAGTCTTGCATGATTCATAGCATGAGAAAGTTGTGTGAGCATGGATACAAGATTTTTCATTCCAGCTCCCATAACGTTTGGTTGCTCAGAGGGACAATCATTTCATTTCCCGTCACATTCCGCATTAACACGGTTCCTTCGTGTTCTAGCCATTGACTAAAACCAAGAAGAATAGTGTGAGAAACACTAATTATAATAGGAAAACCACATAATCAAGAATAAAATTTCACACTTAAGGTCTTATCCTAGATTATTCATGGACATTTCTAAAACTCTAAGATTGTGTTCTATGCTTAGACATATCCTTAGGGTTCTTACTAAGTCTTTCACATCCTAGTTTTCAAAGGTTGACTATACCTTTCCTCTGATACCAACTATAATGACCCATACTTTACATACATTGTTATTAATTCAAAATTGAAGCACACTTATTACAACATATTACAAAACCAGGAAAGGACCTTATAGGTATAATGTATTTAGGAACTGGACATAAACAACTGGTTCATAAAGCGTCTACACTATCTCCCATTTATTTCATCATATCTATAGTCCCTTTTTGCATATCTTACTTAATAACCTTCTTCCTGAACTGGGGAAAGAAAACATACAAAAGGGTGAGCTCAAATGCTCAGTAAGGGTAAACAAAATAAATATCAATCACATCATTTTCATAAGAACATAACTTTTAGAAATCTTAACCTGCAAAATAGATCATAATTTCATAACATGGGATAAATCATAGTAGTGAAATGTAATCCCAATAATCATAACATAAAACATGAAACTTTGTGGAATACACACATAATCATAGAGAATAATTTCTTATTAGTCAAGACTCATTTCCAAGACTATCTTAGTGGACATAGTCCATTTCTGAACAGAGTTCACTCCTCGTTTCAGTCCTGTTTCACTGAACCAGTTTAACCTGCCATTCCAGCCATGTCTATCTCATGAGTTATAAAATCATTAAACAATTCATTGGAGGGAGATATAGGTCCCACCCATATCATAATTATACCATTCTTATGTGTGCCACAAAATCATAAACCATATATCATAGCATAACCCATGTAATAAAAATGGGATTTTTAAACATCATGAAATCATAATACAATTCATATAAGATAATGTAATTCATAAAAATAATTCCATCACAACATAATCAAATCAATGAAATAATAGGGATAGAAACATAACCCTTTATTATCTTATATGGAAAATAATTTTGATAAAACAATTGAACTCCATTCTTGAGGAAAGTATCCTTTCTACTTCAAAACCTTTTTCCTTTCATAACATGTCATACAATTTTAAACTAAAAGAAGTTGATTAAAAATAAACTTGAAAAATTTTAAAGGAATATTCTTGTAAATAAGGTTTTAAAAATCCATTCATGCCGTATACGTTAAAAAACATTCTTCTCGTACTTTTGTCAGAAAAGTCAAAAAGTACCTCGTACGAAAAACGACAAAAGATTCCTTTAATATCTTTTACTAAAAACTCACTGAAGGGTAAAATTGGATATAAAATATTGTAGAAGGATGAAAATATTACATATTGAGAAACATGGATGTGGATGATAAAATGAACCCTAGTAAATTCCAAAGTAAAAACAATCTCGGATAAAAATGAGATTGTAATATTTCCCTTACCTTAGGTCCAATTTTCTTCGTAAGTGTCCGAACCTCCAGTATAATGATTTAAATAATGTCATTGACTTATTCCATAATAATACTCACTGTTATGATATCATATATGGTTCACTTATTACTTTATATTACCCGTTCTTTTGTAAATTCCATGTTAAAGAGCGTTTTGGGTAAAATTGTTTCATTTGTCTTCCGTGTTTTGACTTGTAATTATTCATATGATTACTTAGATCATGATTACTTAATTCCAGAATATAAAACATGATTTATATATAATATATATTCAGAATATACATATATATAATAGATCAGTAAATGGAAAGAAATACACCGTTCATGGAGACGGTAGGTCGTACGTACAAATGAACGCTATTTTTGTTTCCTTATTGAGTTGAATGGAATTAAGTAGATGACATACATATATATACACATAAATACAGTATCCTTATTATTTCATATATTTCATGATTACTTATTATATATACTTTATAATCATTCATGAATGGTTAACGTGGAGAATGAATCTCATCGCGTCATGGAGACAGTAGTCCGTACGTACGCACGAGCGATGATATCGTTCTCATGATCGTGGAATTGTATTGGAGTGTATGTATACTATTTCAGAATAAATATCAATTTAAAATAATAATATATAGTTATTATGTACACCATTATACCTATCCAAGTAAGGTGGTGGTGGAAAATAGATTACACCACAGCGTGGAGACGGTATTCCGTACATACGCACGCGCGGTGATTTTGTTTTCTGTAGGATGGATAGATGGATAAATAGGGTTGTTTAATACTTATAATAACATATCAGTATATTATTGATACTGATGTTATTACTTTATAATGAAACACTAAATAAGAAGAAGCGGAAGAAGAAATAAAGATGAAAGAATCAGTAACGGACATTACCTCTTCTTTGAAGCGCTTCTTTGAGACCTCCTTTTAGGGCACTAAAATTGGTTTTTAAAGAAGACCAGAACCTATAGGATGTCTCTAGGGAAGTGTAGAGAAGAAATTGGCAGGGGTTGGCCGAGATTGAAGGCTCAAAGTGGTGTAAGGAAGAGGGGGAGGAGGTGCCCTTTTATAAGGGAGGATAGGGGCTCCTTTGGAAAAACTAAAATTATTATTTTATTATAAAGCCAAATTCGGTTTTAAATAGCTCAAAATTGATTTATTTCGAAGCTAAAGTGGGGATGGGTCGAAATACTCTCATACAATAGAATTTATACAAGTTTAGGTTCCTATTTTAACCTTATCATTTAGATTTAACGTTAAGTTAAATAATTTTACTTTTACCGTGTCTTCTTGTGTTCTTACACTATAAGGTTAATAAACTTACTCTAACAAGCCAAACGAACCCCAAGTTGTTTATTATTAATATATATAACCTTATATAAGTAATTTGGCCGAACCATTGATTTTTCGGAATAAAATAACAATTAATAATATAATATTTGTTTCAAAAACTATTTTATTTCAATTTTGACACTATTTAGTAATTTATTTTTTTGAAAATAATAACAGAATGATTAGGTCTACAAAAGTTAATTAAATCAATGATAACATGTCATATTAAGTTATAAAATTAGTTGAATTCATAAAAAGTCTCAAATTACATTTATTTGGGTATTTATAACATCAATTATGTCAATATTTCATTAATAAGATAATTACTGCATCATCATTGTGTCATAAAAAAATTAAATTATTTAATGTATAAAAATTATAAATAAAATACTATTATATTGGAAATATTTTTATCATTCTAATGAATATTTATAGTCAAATTTATCTTATGTATAACCCCATATTAAAAATGATTTAATTATTAAACATTGATTTTAACTATTTTAACCCTTCTTTAAATAAATTAATAATAAATGTCCTAATCTAATCCAAGTGGGCCTAAATGGTCATATTTTATTTCTAAGGTTGTTTTTGGTCGAACGACACTTATCCAATGGAATTAAGACATGTGTTAGGGTAATAATAATAACACTTTTACCCTTAATTACCCTATTTACTTTTAACCGTGGTAAAAAAGTAAAAAATTACTATTCACCAAAAATTATTTTCATCTCATTGAACCACATTTTAGTCCTTGATATTAACCATGTATCTCGGATTTTCGAAATTCTAACCACAGAAGCGGTAAAATTACGTTTTATGAAAAATTCAATTTTTTAAACTACCACTTAGTGGTTTCACTATTCATTAAAAATTGAAAGTTTTCAGAAAAATACCAAAATTTTACCCTAGGCTAATTTCGATATTCCGAATCCAAAAATGAAGTCCATTTTGAAAAATAAAATTTACAAAATTTCAAAAAGTGGTTATTACTATTCATAACGGCTAGTTTTAATAATATTTTAATAACATATCGTTGTTTAGTGAAACTCGGTATTGCGTACGACGCAAGCTATCGAGGAAGGTCGCGGTTGCGTGTAGAGCAAGCCAATCTAGTGTTGTGTGTAGTGAAGGATTCCTTTGATGATTTAAAAACAAAATATTTGTCATAAAAGTTTCGGGTGTTACAGTAATACCCACTTTTTGAAATTTTGTAAATTTTATTTTTCAAAATAGACTTCATTTTTGGATTCGGAATATCGAAATTTTCCTAGGGTGAAATTTTGGTATTTTTCTAAAAACATTCAATTTTTGATGAATAGTGAAAACAGTAGGTTACTATTTTAAAACCAACTTTTTGTTTAAATAATTATTTATTTTATTTAAATTTATTTTAGGTAAAAATTGATACATAATACCTTTACATGTTCAAAGTAATTCATTGGAGTCATTTTATAATAATTTTAGAT
Source organism: Viscum album (assembly GCA_963277665.1). Taxonomy (NCBI): domain Eukaryota; kingdom Viridiplantae; phylum Streptophyta; class Magnoliopsida; order Santalales; family Viscaceae; genus Viscum; species Viscum album. The sequence continues at coordinate 1,716,191,994 of OY728142.1, read as the reverse complement.
ATATAAAAATTTTATTGAACTTATCACCGTCTTTTAACCACCTCCTAGGAGAATTTGAAAATTTACATAAAACTTAATTTTACCGCTTCTGTGAGTGGAATTTCAAAAATCCGAGAGACATGGTTAATATCAATGACTAAAATGTTGTTCAATGAGATGAAAATAATTTTTGGTGAATAGTAACTTTTTACTCATTTTTACCACAGTTAAAAGTAAATAAGGTAATTAAGGGTAAAAATGTTATTATTATTACCCTAACATATGTCTTAATTCTATTGGATAATATTAATTCAACCTAAAACAACCTTAGGAATAAAATATGACCATTTAGGCCCACTTGGATTAGATTAGGACATTTATGATTAATTTATTTAAAGAAGGGTTAAAATAGTTAAAATCAAATTTTAATAAATAAATAATTTTTAATATAGGTTTATACATAATATAAATTAGAATATAAATATTAATTAGAAATATTAAAAGATTTCCTACACAATGGTATTTTATTTTTAATTTTTAGACATTAAATAATTTAATTTATGTATGACACAATGATGATGCAGTAATTATCTTATTAATGAAATATTGACATAATTGATATAATAAATATCCAAATAAATGTAATTTGAGACTTTCTATGAATTAAAATAATTTTCTAGGTTAATATTACATATTAGTACTGATTTAATTAAATTTGTTCGAACTAATCTTTCTGTTATTATTTTCACTAAAATCAATCACCAAATAGTGTCAAAACTGACATAAAAAAGTTTTTAAAACAAATATTATATTATTAATTGTTATTTTATTCCTAAAAATCCAAGGTTCGGCCAAATGACTTAGATAAGGTTATATATATTAATAATAAACAACTTGGGGTTCTTTTGTCTTGTTATAGTATGTTTTTTGAGCTTATAGTGTAAGAAAACAAGAAGACACAGTAAAAGTTAAATTATCTAACTTAAAGTTAAATCTAAATGATAAGGATAAAATAGAAATCTAAACTTGTCTAAATTATATTGGATGAGAGGATATCGACCCATCCCCATCTTAGATTCTAAATAAATCAATTTGGAGATATTACAAACTGAATATGGCTTTATAATAAAATAATATTTTTAGTTTTTCCTAAGGTGCCCCTCTTCTCCCTTATAAAAGGGAACCTCCTTCCTCTCCTCCTCACACCACTTATAGCCTTAAAGATCAGACAAACCCTGCCAAATTTTCTTCTCCACTTCCCTAGAAACATCCTAGAGGTCTTGGTCTTCTTCAAAGAACAATTTTAGTGCCCTAAAAGGAGGTCTCAAAGAGGCGCTTCAAAGAAGAGGTAATGTTCGTTACCGATTCTTTCAACTTTATTTCTTCTTATTTAGTTGTTTCATTATGAATTAATAACATCAGTATCAATCATATACTTATATTTTATTATAAGTATGAAACAACCCTATTTCACTATCTATCCATCCTACGGAAAACGAAATCACCGCAGGTGCGTACGTACGGAATACCGTCTCCACGATGTGGTGTAATCTATTTTCCACCACCACCTTACTTGGATGAGTATAATGGTGTAAATAATAAATATATATGATTATTGTAAATTTATATTCATTCTGAAATAGTATACATACACTCCAATACAATTCCACGATCATGGTATCGATATCATCGCTCGTGCGTACGTATGGAATACCGTCTCCACGATATGATGTGACTCGTTCTACATGATCTTCATTGGATAATGATTATATAAATGAATTGAATGAATTGAATGAATTAATATGATATATATTACACTAATACCATTCTGGAAATGAGGTATCTATAACCTAAAAAGAAGAATAATAATTTATTCGACAAAACACGCATAAGAACAAAAAGTAATAAACACCCGAATAACAAGTAGTAATGAAATATTACTAATAAGAAGCTAAGAATATTACCATATATGATATCATAAAAATAAGTATGATTCTGGAATAAGTCAATAACATTATTTAAATCATTATACAGGAGGTTCAGACACTTACGAAGCAAATCGGACCTAAGGTAAGGGACAATCTCACAATCTCAATTTTTATCAGAGATTGTTTATGCTTCAGAATTTACTGGGGAATATTTATCATCCACATCCATGTTTCCTCAATATGTTATATTATTTATATCCTCCTTCAATTGTTTAAATCCAATTTTACACATCAGTGACTTTTTAGTAAAAGATATGAAAGTAATCTTTTGTCATTTTTCGTACGAGGTACTTTTTGACATTTCCGACAAAAGTACGAGAAGAATGTTTTTTTAACTCATAAGGCATGAATGAATTTTTTTAAAAATTATTTCCAAGAATCATCCTTTACAAGTTTTGAAGTTTATTTTTAATCAACTTCATTTAGTTTAAAATTTTATGACATGTTAAGAAAGGAAAAATGTTTTTGAAGTAGAAAGGATATTTTCCTCAAGAATGGAGTTCAAGTGTTTTATCAAAATTATTTTCCATCAAAGATAATATAGGGTTCTGTTTCTATCCCTATTATTACATTGATTTTATTATGTTGTGATGGAATTATTTTTATGAATTCCTTTATCTTATATGAATTGTTTTATGATGTCACGATGTTTAAGAATCCAATTTTTATTACATGGGTTATGCAATGATGTATTATTTTTTTTTGATTTTGTGGCACACATAAGAATGGTATCATTATGACATAGGTGGGACCTATATATCTGTTCAATTCATTGGGTAAAGATTTATATCTCATTAGATATACATGGCTGGAACGGCAGGTTAATCCGATTAAGTGAAACAGGCCTGAAACGAGGAGTGAACTCAGTTCAGAAATGGACTTTGTCCGCTAAGATAGTCTTTGAAATGAGTTTTGACTACTAAGAAATGATTCTCTATCATTATGTGTGTATGACACAAAGTTTCAAGTTTTAAGTTATGATTATTGGTATTACATTTCACTACTATGATTTATCCCATGTTATGAAATTATGATCTCTTTTGCAGGTTAAGATTTCCAAAATGTTATGTTTTGATGAATATGATGTGATTGATATTTCTTTTTTTTACCCTTACTAAGAATTTGAGCTCACCCTTTTGTATGTTTTCTTTCCCTAGGTCAGGAAGAAAGATATTAAGTAGGATATGACAAAAGGGACTCTAGATATGATGAAATAAATGGGAGACAATGTAGATGCTTTATGAACCAATTTTTTATATTTCCCAGTTTCTAAAGACACTATACCTATACGGTCCTTTCATGGTTTTGTTATATGTTGTAATAAGTGCACTTAAATTTTGAATTAATAACCATGTATGTAAAGTAAGGGTCATTATAGTTGGTATCAGAGGAAAGGTATAGTCAACCTTTGGAAACAAGGATGTGAAAGCCTTAGTAAGAACCCTAAGGATAAGTCTAAGCATAGAACACGATCTTAGTGTTTTAAAATGGCCATGAAAAACCTATGATAAGACCTTAAGTGTGAAAGTTTATTCTTGATTATGTGTTTTTCCTATTATAATTAGTGTTTCTCACACTATTCTTCTTGGTTTTAGTCAATGGATTGAACCCGAAGGAACCTTGTTAATGCGGAATGCAATGGGCAATGCAATGATTGTCCCCCTAAGAAACCAAACGTTATGGGAGATGGAATGAAAAATCTTGTATCCATGATCACACAACTTTCTCAAGCTATGAATCATGTAGGACTTCTAAACGAGCAAAGGAAGGGGAAACATTATGTTGAATCCTTCATGAGGCAGCATCCACCTTCATTCAGCGGGTGTACTGATCCATTAGTTGCTGAACAATGGATTAGTACTACTGAAAATTTATTTTCAGTTCTTCAATGTTCTGAACATGATAAAGTCATCTTAGCAGTGTATCATTTGGAAGGATATGCTGATCAATGGTGGAATCTTATCAAGAATATGAGGCAAATAGATGAAATTGGGTCCATGGAATGGGACGAGTTCAGAAACTTATTTTTTCATAAGTACTTCCCTCGTATTATTCGAACAAAGATGGGGAATTAGTTTCTTGAACTAAAGCAAAAGGACGATGAATATATTGGTACTTATGAAGAAAATTTTACAAGACTTGCAAGGTAAGCTTCTAGTATTATTATCCAACCTGAGAGTAAGATCGATCGATTCTTTAGTGGATTAAAACCATGTCTTCGAAAGGAGTTAGCCATAAGGGACTTCAATAGTTACGAGGAAATCGTTCGATGTGCTCTCAAGGTTGAGATGGATATTGGAGTAACCCATCAGTCATATGGGTTTGATAAGAAGAGGAAAATGGAATTCAAAGGAAAATATAAAGAGCACACTGAAAAGAATATGGGTTTTCCATTATGCTCAAAGTGTGGAAAGAAACATAGAGGGTGTTGTCTTAAAGGGACAAGTAAATGTTTCAAATGTGGAAAGGAAGGTCATTAGGCATTTGAATTCCGCAATGATGGGAAGAAGATGTCTAGTGATGTGAAAAAAGAAAAGGCTACACAGAGTGCAGCTCCTATACTTTAATGTTACAAGTGCAAGGAAATGGGGAATTATGCCAATAAATGCCCTAATCCAAGGGTTGTTGATGATTATCAATGTCAACAAACTCTTAAGGCTAAAGACAGAGGAATGTCACATGCAATTTTTATCAGCGATGTGGAGTACAATAACGAAGTTGTGAATGGTACACTTACCATCCACTCTAAAGTAGCAAATGTTTTATTTGATTCTGGATCCACCCACTCTTTTATTTCTAAATAATTTTCTAAGGGTATCACTGTATAACCTTAATAATTAGATGTTGAGTTAGATGTGACAACCCCTAATGGCACAACAGTCCCATCAAAAGCTTATAATTCTTCTACGATTGAAGTTTGTGGGAAAGTGCTTCCTGCAAATCTTGTGATCCTTCATATAGATGAATTTGATATGATTATTGGCATGGTTTTTCTTTCTCTATATGGAGCTCATATCAATTTCCAAATAAGGGAAGTCACATTTCTTATTCCAGATCAATCTATGATGATCTATCGATGCAAGGATGAACATAACCTTCCAGGGGAAATTTCTTCCATCTTATGTGTCTTGATTCCAATAAATGAGGGTTATTTATCTCAAATGGTTGGAGAGAAACTCAAGATTAAGAATATTCCCATTGTACGGGAGTTTGATGATGTATTTTTGGAGGAATTATCGGGTCTTCCACCAAATCGTGAAGTTGAGTTTTCAATAGAACTCATACCGGGTGCTTTACCTATTTCAAAAACACCTTATAGAATGGACCCAATTGAGTTGCAGGAATTGAAGAAGCAACTACAAGAGAATCTTGATAAGGGATTCATACTCCCTAGTGCGTCACCTTGGGGAGCACCTATTCTATTTTTTAAGAAGAAAGATGGATCAATGAGACTCTGCATTGATTATCGAGAACTTAACAAGATCACGATCAAGAAAAAATATCCTTTCCCACACATTGATGACTTATTTGACCAACTACGCGGAGCTCAATACTTTTCCCAGAATAATCATTGTTTAGGGTATCATCAATTAAGGGTCAAAAGGTAGGATATACCAAAGACGGCTTTCCGTACAAGTTATGGACGCTATGAATTTATAGTGATTCCATTTGGTCTTACTAATGCCCCTACTATCTTAATGGATCTGATGAATAGATTCTTTAGAGACTATCTTGATCAGTTTTTGGTAGTCTTTATAGACAATATTCTTTTCTATTCAAAGATAAAGGAAGAACATAAAGATAACTTGAGAATTATATTAAAGACCCTGAGAAAGGAGAAGCTTTATTCCAAATTTACCAAGTGTGAATTTTGGCTTCAAAAAGTTGCATTTTTGGGTCACATAATCTCAAAAGAGGGGATATTTGTGGATCCATAAAAAATAGAGGTTATCGAAAGATGGTCGAGACAAACAATAGTAACCGAGATCCGACGTTTTCTTGGTTTGGATGGTTATTATCGACATTTTGTGAAAGATTTTTCACGATTATCTAATCCACTCTCCAGGTTGACTCGAAAAGGAGTTAAGTTTTTATGGACGAAGGAATGTGAAGAGAATTTCAAGGAGTTGAAAAGAAGGTTATCCAGTGCACCTATGCTCACACTACCTTGTAGTGGAGAAATGTTTTTGATCTACAGTGATGCATCTAAGAAGGGGCTGGGGTGTGTTATTATGCAAAATGATATGGTGATAGCTTATGCCTCACGACAGTTGAAAATCCATGAGCAAAATTACCCAAATCATGATTTGGAGTTAGCTGCAGTAATCTTTGCATTAATGATTTGGAGGAATTATCTTTATGGAGAAAGGTGTGACATTTATACTGATCATAAATGTTTAAAGTATATTTTCACACAAAAGGAGCTGAATATGTGCCAATGAAGATGGTTGGACCTGATTAAGGATTACGACTGTTCAATTCATTACCACCCTGGGAAAGAAAACAAGGTGGAAGATGCATTAAGTCGACAAGACCATGCTAGCTTATCCATGATGAAGATCACAAAAGATCCAATATTTATGGATTTATAAAGGACGGATCTTGGAATTATAATGGAAGGGGAAAATCGTATCTTTATCAAATGAATGTTCAGCCATCTATACATGTGAAGATTAAAGAGTCACAGAAAGAAGATGTAGAGTTACAAAAGAAGGTGAGAAATGTTCCTGAATTCAACCTTGATTGTGATGGGATAATAAAGTTTAGGAATCAGGTTTGTGTTCCTCCCATCCCATAATTAAAGGAGTTGTTGGATGAGGCTCATAGTTCTTCATTCTCTATTCATCCTGGAAGCACTAAGATGTATAGGGACCTGAAAGAGCACTTCTAGTGGGATGGAATGAAAATAGATGTTGCTGAATATATCTCTCGATGCTTGGTTTTTCAGAAAGTTAAAGTTGAGAGACAGAAGTCTAAGGGGATGTTACAACCATTACCCATGCCCGAATGGAAATGGGAAAACATCACTATGTACTTTGTCACCAGAATTCCTAAAACATCCAAAGGCAATAATGCTATCTGGGTTATAGTTGATCGTCTTACAAAGTCTACACACTTCATTGCTATTAGAGACGATTTATCTTTGGACCAGCTTGCCAGGATATATATAAAGGAAGTGGTAAGATTGCATGGAGTACCACTTTCATTTATATCTGATTAGGATCTGAGATTTACCTCGATGTTCTGGAAAAGTCTTCAGCATAATCTGGATACAGAGTTGAGTTTCAGCACTGCTTATCATCCTCCGACAGACGGTCAGTCTGAGAGGACAATTCAAACTCATGAATATATGTTGAGAGCTTGATCTATGGATTTCAAAGGTGGTTGGGTTCAACACCTAACTTTTGTGGAATTTTCTTATAATAATAGCTTTCACTCCAGTATTCATATGGCTCTTTATGAAACTCTCTATGGAAAGAAATACATGACTCTAACTTGCTGGGATGAAGTTGGGGAAAGAAAGATATTAGGACCTGATCTTGTTGATGAGATGGCCAAAAAGGTCAGATATATTCAGTAACACATAAGAGCAGCTCAGAGTCGACAAAAAAGTTATGCCGACAACCGAAGAAAATACCTAGAGTTTGAAGTGGGTGATAAAGGGTTCTTACGAATATCTCCTTGGAAGAGAGTAATGTGATTTGGAAAGAAGGGAAAGCTAATCCCTAGATATATTGGTCCTTTCAAAATACTGTATCGTGTTGGGAAGGTATCTTACCGATTGGTGTTTCCACTGAATCTCTCCCAAGTTCACGATGTGTTCCATGAATCTCTCCTGAGAAAGTACAAACCTGATCCTTCACATGTACTCAGCTCAGAAGTTGTACCGCTGGAGCATGATCTTTCTTATGAAGAACAGCCGATATAGATTCTGGATCGTAGCGAAAAAGTCCTACGGAACAAGACCACTCACTTGGTGAAGGTTTTATGGAGGAACCACCAATTAGAAGAAGCTACATGGGAGCTTGAGGATATGATGAGGGGGAGGAATCCTCATCTGTTTGTTACAAAGTGACGAATTTCGAGGGCGAAATTCATTTTAAGGGGGGTAGAATGTAACACCAGAGACTTTTATGAGAAATATTTTTTTATGTTATATAAATAATCAATGGAATCTTTCACTACACACAACACTACCTTGGCTTGCTTTACACACAATCGCGACCTTCCTCGATAGCTTGCGTCATACGCAATATCAAGTTTCACTAAACAATGATATGCTATTAAAATATTATTAAAACTAGCCGTAATGAATTGTAATACCCAATTTTTTAATTTTTGTAAATTTTATTTTTCAAAATGGACTTCATTTTTGGATTCGGAAATATCGAAATTATCCTAGGGTGAAGTTTTGGTATTTTTCTAAAAACATTCAATTTTTGATGAATAGTGAAAACACTCGGTTACTATTTAAAAACCAACTTTTTATTTAAATAATTATATATTTTATTTAAATTTATTTTTGGTCAAAATTGATACATAATACCTTTATAAGTTCAAATTAATTCATTATATTAATTTTATAATAATTTTAGATATATAAAAATTTTATTGAACTTTTCACCGTCTTTTACCCACCTCTTCGGAGAATTTGCAAATTTACATAAAACTTAATTTTACCGCTTCTGTGAGTGGAATTTCGAAAATCCAAGAGACACGGTTAATATCAAGGACTAAAATGTGGTTCAATGAGATTAAATAATTTTTTGTGAATAGTAACTTTTTACTTTTCTTACCACTGTTAAAAGTAAATAGAGTAATTAAGAGTAAAAATGTTATTATTATTACCCTAACACATGTCCTAATTCTATTGGATAAGTGTAATTCGACCAAAAACAACCTTAGGAATAAAATATCACCATTTTGGCCCACTTGGATTAGATTAGGACATTTATTATTAATTTATTTAAAGAAGGGTTAAAATAGTTACAATGAAGGTTTAATAACTAAATCATTTTTAATATAGGGTTATACAAAAGATAAATTAGACTATAAATATAGATTAGAAAGATAATAATATTTCCTATATAATGGTATTTTATTTGTAATTTTTCGACAATAAATAATTTAATTTATGTATGACACATTGATGATGCAGTAATTATCTTATTATTGAAATATTGACATAATTGATGTAATAAATAACCAAATAAATGTAATTTGAGACATTTTATGAATTCCAATAATTTAAAAAGTTATCATTACATATTATTACTGATTTAATTAACTTTTTTCAAACTAATATTTCTGTTATGATTTTCACTAAAATCAATTACCAAATAGTGTAAAAATTGACGTAAAATAGTTTTTAAAACAAATATTATATTATAAATTTTTATTTTATTCCTAAAAATCTAATGTTTGGCCAAATGACTTAGATAAGGTTATATATATTGATAATAAACAACTTGGGGTTCGTCTGTCTTGTTATAGTAAGTTTATTATCCTTATAATTTAAGAAAACAAGAAGACACGGTAAAAGTTAAACTATCAAGCTTAAAGTTAAATCTAAATGATAAGGTTAAAATAGAAACCTAACCTTTTCTAAATTCTATTATATGAGATGATTTCGACCCATCCACATATTAGCTTCAAAATAAATCAATTTGGAGCTATTAAAAACCGAATACGACTTTATAAAAAAATAATATTTTTAGTTTTTTCTAAGGTGCCCCTCTCCTCCCTTATAAAAGGGCACCTCCTTCCTCTCCTCCTCACATGACATTGAGCCATCAATCTCGGAAAAACCCTGCCAAATTCTCTTCTCCACTTCCATAGAAACGTACTAGAGGTCCTGTTGTTCTTCAAAGGCCAATTTTAGTGCCCTAAAGGAGGTCTCAAAGAGGAGCTTCAAAGAAGAGGTAATGTCTGTTACCGATTATTTCAACTTTATTTCTTCTTCCACTTATTCTCATTTAGTTGTTTCATTATGAAGTAATAACATCAGTATCAATAATATACTTATATGTTATTATAATTATGAAACAACCCAATTTCACCATCTATCCATCCTACGGAAAACGAAATCACCGCGCGTGCGTATGTACGGAATACCGTCTCTATGCCGTGGTGTAATCAATTTTCCACCACCACCTTACTTGGATGAGAATAATGGTGTAAAGAATAACTATATATGATTATTTTAAAGTGATATTGATTCTGAAATATTATACATACACTCCAATAAAATTCCACGATCATGGGAACGATATCCTCACTCGTGCGTACGTACGGAATACGGTTTCCACGATGTGATGCGACTCGTTCTACATGATCTTCATTGCATAATGATTATATAAATGAATTGAATGAATGAATATGATATATATTACACTAATAACATTCTGTAAATGAGTTACCTATAACCTAAAAATAAGAATAATAATTTATTCGACAAAACACGCATAAGAACAAAAAGTAACAAACACCCGAATAACAAGTAGTAATGAAATATTACTAATATGAAGCTAAGAATATAACCATATATGATATAAAAAAAATAATTATCATTCTAGAATAAGTCAATAACATTATTTAAATCATTATACATGAGGTTCGGACACTTACTATGCAAATTGGACCTAAGGTAAGGGACATTCTCGCAATCTCAATTTTTATCCGAGATTTTTTATACTTCAGAATTTACTGGGGAATATTTATCATCCAAATCCATGTTTCCTAAATATGTAATATTATTTATATGCTACTAAAAATTTTTAAATCCAATTTTACTCTTCGGTGAGTTTTTAGTAAAAGATATGAAAGGAATCTTTTGTCGTTTTTTTGTACGAGGTACTTTTTGGCTTTTCCGACATAAGTACGAGAAGAATTTTTTTTAACTTATACGGCATGAATGGATTTTTAATACATTATTTCCAAGAAGCTTACTTTACAAGTTTTCAAGTTTATTTTTAATCAAATTATTTTAGTTTAAAAGTGTATGACATGTTAAGAAAGGAAAAATGTTTTTGAAGTAGAAATGATATTTTCCTCAAGAATGGAGTTCAAGTGTTTTATCAAAATTATTTTCCATCTAAGATATTATAGGGATTTTTTTTTCAATCAATATTATTACATTGATTTGATTATGTTTTGATGGAATTATTTTTATAAATTCCTTTTTCTTATATGATTTTTTTTATGATGTCACGATGTTTAAGAATCCCATTTTTATTACATGGGTTATGCAATGATGTATGATTTTTTATGATTTTGTGGAACACATATGAATGGTATAATTATGAGATTAATGTGAACTATATATCCCTCCAATGAATTGGGTAAAGATTTATATCTCATGAGATAGACATGGATGGAACAGTAGGTTAATCCAGTTTTTTGAAATAGGACTGAAACGAGGAGTGAACTCGGTTCAGAAATGGACATTTTCTGCTAAGATAGTCTTGGTAATGAGTCTTGACTACTAAGAAATGATTCTATATGATTGTGTGTGTATTCCACAAAGTTTCATGTTTTAAGTTATGATTATTGGGATTACATTTCACTACTATGATTTAACCCATGTTATGAAATTATGATCTCTTTTGCAGGTTAATATTTCGAAAATGTTATGGTCTTATGAATATGAAATGATGTGATTGATATTTATTTTTTTTACCCTTACTGAGCATTTGAGCTCACCCTTTTGTATGTTTTCTTTTCCTAGGTCAGGAAGAAGGTTATTAAGTAGGATATGCCAAAAGGGACTCTAGATATGATGAAATAAATGGGAGACAATGTAAATGCTTTATGTACCAGTTGTTTATGTTTCCCAGTTTCTAAACACACTATACCTATACGGTCCTTTCATGGTTTTGTTATTTGTTTAAATAAGTGTACTTCAATTTTTGAGTAATAACCATGTATTTAAAGTATGGTTCGTTATAACATAGGCTTGATATGGTAGAGTATGGAAACTGCCTCACATTGGAAGAGCATATCTCCTACGGATTTCTTATTATAGATATATTTTAATAAAAAATTCATATATTCTATCATAGACCACATTTCACTTATGATTTTATTATTATCTAGTAACACTCAAAGAATTAAATTTAACATTATATATTGAGATATTAAAATTTTATCTATTCTCCATGTATATTTTTTTCCATTATATATTATATATTGATTACATTCTTATAATTAAAAATAAAGTATTTTTTAATGTTGCAGATTTATATGATAATATTGTCTGACATTCAATATTATAAATGTTTATGTTATTTTAGAGAGTTATTAATAGGTTGATTCAGTTTATAATTTTAATGATGTACAAATCCTCTCTCAATTGTAATGTGAAATTGTAGATGGTAGTTTTAAAAAAATTGTTTTAGAGGTTTAAAATTTATTTTTTCATATATTGTTTTGAGATTTATTTCTAGGATGAAATTTTCATATATATATATATATATATATGTTAGTGTGTTTGTGTCTGTGAAATTAAACTTTTTTGGAAAAATTAAAAACTACATTAATTCAAGTATTTTCTACTTTAAAGGATAAAATCATGGATTACATTGAATTAATTTATTTTTAAAGAAGGGAGAATATAATGGTTAGAAATATTTTTGAGTTATATATTTATATATGAATTATTTATAGTTTTAAAACATATATAATATTTTTAAAAATTATTAATATCATGATTATTTTTAAACTGCTAAACATTATTATAACTTTTCAATAGAAAGATAAGAGATAATGAAGATGAAATAATATTGTTTCTATTGTTAATTATTGATGAAAATATAAATTAAATTTTTAAACATTCAATTATAATACATTCATATTCTCTTAAAGAAGAATCATAATCTAAAAATTATGGATTCAACTACGTGTTGTCAACTATATTAAATTTTTTACATATTTTTTATTTCAATTTTAAGTGATCAGTTTCAGTTAAAAGTGTAAGAGATAATGTTTCAGTGACATTTACTTAGCTATTATTCCTTAAGAAATTTATCAAAAGGACATGTAAATTATTTATAATGGAGATAATTTCAAAATTTCCTGGAACCTTGTTCATAGATTCAGCTTCTTACACTCACTTCCATGGTCATATGGAAAATCATCTAAATAAATATCATCAAGAATACATTAGGTGTTTAGGAAGTTTACTAGGGGATATTATTTATAGAAATAAACCACTATAAAAACATATTTTTTATAATATTTATTTATATTTTATTTTTTTTATAATCCAAAAAAAAGATAACAGATGAAGCTAAACTGACATGATGAAGGGTGTTCTTATTTTTAAAAACATTTTAAATCACTCAATTCACACCCCACTTGATACTTTTTTGAAGATAGTGTTGGGGAGAATTGTAGTATTCAAATAGTAAAGAATCATAGTGATAGGAGATAATAAAGAGGATTTATAATTAGAAGAATATTAGGATGATATATAGAGGGAAAAAATATCAGGATTTTAGTCCTTTTTTGGTGAAGACTCACTTTTAAAGTAAAGATTAATATCTATATCATTTTTTATGATGGGGAAAATTTCATTATAAATGAAAGAATTTATTTTAGAATAATTATTGGACAATCACTACTTGTTTTTAATATATATATTTATTTTAGTGGACTATGTGAACACATATTTTATATAATCATTCTAAGGATATAACTACCCATTTTGAATAGTGAGACTTTTCAAAATACACTATAAGTTAAAATTAATTTTTTTGATATTTGAAGAAACATTTGTAAGAAGGAATTCTCTAGAAGAAATGATAGTTAATGAAAGAATATATTATTATTTAATCCATTAATTAAATAGAAAATATTTTAAGGGTTACATAGTAATCTACTAATCAATTATCCTTTAAATAAGATAAAGATTCCATGATAGACAAATTTCTTAGTTATATTTAAATGAAAATAGATATTGTTTAACACTATCTCCACTAATTAGTGATTATTTTTTCAATAAATTAAAATATATTGAAAATGTTTTTAGTAAACCATTTTAAAAAAAAAATTATAAAACCATGTTAGAAAAATAGATCAATTTTATTTGAATTACCGTATTAAAAATTTTTGTATGTAAGATATTTTATTTGTATAATTTATTTAGAAAAAATATATATGAAACTATTATTGGAATAATACTAAATGATCTTGGAAAAAAATATGGCATGAAGGCTCAGATAGAAATAATTGAAATGTGGTTAAGGGAACAGTTAGAATCTATGATGGGTAAAGGGAAAAAATTTATTCATCCAACAACTTACACACTACCATGACAAGAAACATTTCAATATCTCGTTTTCCTTAATGGTGTATAAGTTCAAGTTGGATAATAATCAAGTATCAAGAATTTCATGTCAACGACTAATTGGAAGTTACAAGGATTAAAATAACATGACTATCATGTTTTGATGTAAGAATTGAGGCTTATCACATTACATTACATTCATCCTAAATATGTATGATTTACATTAACAAGAATCTACTCTTATTCAATACCACAGACTTCAAATTTATACATCTAATGACTTATAAAATTATGAATGAGGAGGTTGCAATCATATTATGTGAATTAATGATTTTATTCCCACTATAATTCTTTGATATAATGGTCCACTGTATGGTTTACTTGTTTAGAGAGGTTCAACTATGTGGGCATGTCAATTATAGATGGATTTACCAAATTTAATAATATAAAAAATATTGAAAGATTCTTTGAAGAATCGATGTCATCCAGAAGGTTTTATTATTGATCAATATATTGTTAAAGAATATATTTAATTATATACTTATTACCCGTCATATTTTTATAGCATCAGTCTCCTAAATTCTCATCATAGAGAATGACTTATGGGTGAAGGGATTTTGAGAAGATATGTTGATACCATTACTAACATAGACAAGGATCAAGAACATCATTAAATATTACATAATAGTAAAGATATTAATCCATACGTTAAATCCCACAAATCAATTCTTGATATTTAAATACCTCAAGTGCCAAAGGATAGAAATAAAAAAAATATAGTTATTAGTTTATAATATATTTCAATGATCATATTTAAAAGGAGTTATCAAATATTCAGAATTCAATTGCCCAATGACTACAATGGATAGACAAGGGACAAAATGAAAATATTATATATTACACTGGTTTTGTAATCAATGATTATAAATTCTATATAAAAGAACATGATTAATTTTGTACGATATAGAACAATAGAGTTATTCCTAATTCAAAAGTGTCATAAATAAATCGTTACAAGTATTGAAATTTAATTTATGAAAATATGTGTTATTTATTTATTATTAAAAAGATATATGAGTTGGATTATAAAACATATCATATTCTTATTATCTATTACAAATGTGTAGACAATAGATATGCAATGAAGATTTATGAAACATGCTTCGTGATGCTGAATTTCAACGTAGAAGGTAAAAAATATGAGGCATTCATTATGGAATCATAAGTAGTGCATGTTTTTTATATCTTAGATATATCATAGAAGAGTTTTCCAATTGTCTTACTCGAAACTAAAACAACTATAGGGTAGGATAAACATTTAATTAACTATGACCATGTTATTAGGAGATAATAATTAATTTATAGAGATTCAAATATAGAAAATGTATTTTATGTTAGAGGGGACCACAACATGGGGATTTGGATTGTCAACAGTGGATCCAAATCACTTCATCCGTTTTTTAAAATAGTGGTTAATGATAATTTTAAAGTATTTTATAAACGACTATATTTTTTTATAATATTATGTGTTATCCACTGTATTTACATAATATAAATTAAATGATTAACAACTCATGAAAAAAATTGAATTCTACACAAAATGATGTTACTAACAATGGGGAAGCACAAGTATTTGATAGTAGAAGTGTATAATTATTAGGGAAAATTGTGATGTAAAATAAAAAATGGACGAAGCATCATAGTGTTGACTAGAATTATCAAAGAAATAAGTATGGTCATGAAATTTGAGTATGGATGGAATCAATGCATCCAACTTGTGGACCCCAAAACATCAATGTTTATTAGTTATGTTTGGGGTTATAATGAGGATGAATGTTATTATTGATTTAGATTTATAGTTACATGTAAATACTAAAACAAAGAAACCCTTTTGGGAATGATATTAACATAATGTTAAGATACACTATCTCTATTTTATAGAATAATTATATAATTTAATTTTTTTTATTTACTTTTCATTATTCCTTGAAGAGATCATTTATTTTAGACTATCTATGTAAGAAATATGTATTAATGGCAGCTCAAAAATTCCATATAATCTTACAGACTCTTTTACAATGTTTCATCTTAGAGATGCTGAGGAGAAAGTAAATCTCCACCCAAAAGTTACTTATGAACAAATTATATGTAAAAAACATGGAATGTTTCATCAGTTGGTGTGATGAGAAATCTGTTAATGTGAATTTCAATCAATAATATGTTACTTGGAATTATATATTTTATCCAATTTGATTCAAAATTATTAATTTATGAATTAACTAAGTGTTGAGGAAAATAAACTTTGTGCATCAAAACCAATGTACCCCAATCATAAATAAAGGATGTGGTACACATCACTATATAAAAAACTGAATTTTTTTTAAATCAATAATATAATTTTTATATTATATGAAACAACATATGTTCCATTTATTATATTTATCTTCATGAATCAAAATTGAATGCCACTACCACCTCATTTTATGTGCTATAGAAGGAGGCCCATACAAAGGAGGGAATAATGTGAATTAAAACATAGAATTTGTATGAGAATCATGTTTAAGTATGAAATCATATTATTTTGTTATTATTTATAACAATATTAAATTAATATATATTTTTATTTATGTTTATATGTTTCTTTATGATTTAGACCTAATAATCAGTTGCGACTATACAAGAAGAAAAACTACTTTCAAAAGATTTGAAGCATCCAAAAAATATTGTTGCACCACAGGTGTAGGTTTTGGATCATATCCTAGCAAAAATATTGAGAAGAAAAAACAACAAGAAGATACAAATTAGATGATGAAAGGATTCTAGGAACACATATATTCTTTTTAAGATATTATTGTTCGATCTGGTTTGGTAGACCAATATATGTTAAATTGTCAAAGAGAGATGGTAGTGGAATAATGGTCAACCCATGATTGATAAACTAATCCATATAGCTTTGAGGTTAGTAAATCCAGTCAACCACATAACATACACTTGGAAATCAATGTTTTCATAACAAATTAACATAAATGATTCTATAAAAACATCCAATAAATTAATAACAGTAATATTTTATTGGGTAATATTGAATGTCACTTTTATATATCTATACACACACAATGCCTTGTTATGATAGGTATACTTTATAATATCCCAGAAGATATGATACATAATGAATAACTCCCAAAATATAACATGAGAGTGGTGATTGAGGTTTCCTAAGAGTCAAGTGCTAAGTTTCTTATTCCACTATATGATCTGGATATTTCAATGGTCAATGATGATATTAGAACTTTTGCAGCATGACCGTATAATATTATAAAGATAATTAGGTATGTAATTGATGAATTTTTTCAAATGAAAATCCAATAACAGTTAATGAAAAATGTTCTAAAGTGAGTTATGGTATTGGAGACATATAAAATGATGGGTAAAATTAATATCGAATCAATATAGTCTAGTGAATTGACTAATAAAAAAAGACCATCTAGGTGTACCTTATCAAAACCTATTACACAATAACATATTTTGTCAATAAAACTTCATGTATCCACCACATTAAAAAATGGAAACATGTCCTAAATTCCATATAAATAAGAAATATTTTCAAATTTTGATTATAAATATGTTTGGTCTCTATATTAGAAATGATATTATCATGTTGGAATAGTTTATAAATATATATTGGATATATTTTTATAAGTTTTATTCATGTTTTATTTGATAATGCACTCGGTTATAGTTTCATGTCACATGAATTAGTATAGTTGGAATAAAATGAAGTACTAATGAAAAGTCTCAAAATAGGCCTCACACACCATGTATAACATACATGGTGTATAGTCCTCATTCACTTCATGTCTGCAAATCCACTGACCAGCTTCTGAAGAATTTACATGAACTGAATATCATATAAAAGTTTTACATATGTTACACATTATGAGAATTAAAAAATCACAATCCCACTTCATGTACATCACATACATGGAATGCAGAGTTTACATGGCGTGTGATGTTCTAATAACCCATCTAGAAAATGATTTATCCCAAATATCTTTTAAGATTCAATATTTTTGGAGGATATTACGGATCTTAAGTACAATAAATGTAATCCATACATGTTTTGTAAAATTCATGACTGGAGGAAACCTAAAGAAATACATGATGTGAATTATTTACACATCATGTATCTTATGACCAATTTTTATTTTTCCAACACTCTAAGGAACAAAGAGTTCAAAACCATATGTTTTCTCTCATTTTCCACCTTTTATTCATTTGATTCTTATCCTGTAAAAAAGATTTAATTAATTCATATAATTTTTTTAGAAAATATGTTTTAGATGTTAACCTATCTATTTTTTTATAGATGGTTGAGGCGCAAAGACCACTATTATTAAATAAGAAATAAAGTCATACAAAAATTAAAGATAGAGGAGCAAACACAACACTTCAGGTCCATAAAAATGATATCAGGATACTCTTGAGCGAGGGATCATACTGTGATGAGATATCTGAGCACCCCCAGCACATGGATGTCTCCACCACCCCTAGCTTTTCCTGCATCCAGGGACCTCCACCATCATCCGAGATCTCATAGGTTACATCAATGTTTGTACAATTAACTCCATCCTGATTTTCATTATTTTCCCTTCTTCATCAATACTGGTAGATTCAAGCAATTCAAACAAATTATAATTACTCACATTTTTTATAAATTTCAAAATTTGAGATTGAGGGGTGCCACAACATGGTGGAGGATGGGATAATCTATCTACTTTTCATTTGTTATTCCCTATAATCTGGGAGAGTCCACATGCAATTCAGGAGAGGTGGATTGGATAGTTTCCTTCAAGGGACTTGTCTTCTCATGCTGCCGAGTTGGAGAGGGTTTATGGAAGAATCTATGTGTGTTCATAGCATCTTGTGTATTAGTCTCCTTAAAAAAGGAATAGGCTGGAATAGAAATGACTGTATCCCAATAGTCCTTAGCATGTAACAATGATGTATTTCTATAACTAAACATAGTTGGAAGACCATGAAATAAACTAGATTTAACATGGGCTCTAGGATTACCATCTAGAGGAGAGACCTCCACATTAGTATCTTTGAGAGTTGTAGAAACAGAGGCGTTTATATCCGCTGTAAACAGAACACAATCTCTGGCATTTGAGGCTGAGGGTTATACCTATTTATTTTCCTTTTCCGTTGTATAGTTATAAACATTGGTCACCTCGTTCCCATCTTTATATTTCCTTGAGATAGAGAGATCAATATTTTCCTTGCCTCTTCTGATTTTGGCATTGACCAAAATCAATCCTTGCTTTAGGCTAGAGTCTACATCTTCTTGATCAGTAGTTTCCAGAGCATCAAGGCTATCAAATGATTCAATACCATCATCATAATTAAGATACCTAGTCAATATATCTTTGAATGAGGCTCCATTAATATTAGCAATAATAGAAAAATTATTTACAGATAGATGAGTATAATTACTAAGATCTTCCCATGATAAGAGAAATCTCTTATTTATTTTTCATACGAAGTGTTCTCGATAGGATCTTCAGAACATACCTTTTTGGAAATAGGTTCTTCATTAAGAGACCTTTGATATTTTTCAGTAGATTCAACATTCTTTCTATCATACTCCTTTAGAAGGTCAGGACTAATTACATCAGCTTTATTATTCTACTAAGTGCTTCATGTTATACCATGTTTAGGTGGCTTCCTACAGGCCTGTAGGTCATGCCCTTTTAGTTGGCAGTTGTCACAAATAATATTTCTTCTATAGAAGGACTCTTCATGCCCAATAACTTGACATGAAACACAAAAAAGAGAAGTATTTTCATATTCAATTAGAAGAAAAATATTATCTTGTTGAGTACATAGAATCACCTTGTCTACTAAATTATTTCTAAAGTCAAAATCTACTATAACCCGAGGAAAGTGACCGTAACATACTGATTCTGTAACATGATCCATTCTAATAGGAATCCCAATAGCAGATGAAATATCAAACAAAATCTCATCATTCCATAGAACCCAGTTGAGACCATGTATTTTTATCCATAATTGTGCACAGTTATCCTTAAAATCAAGAAAATTGAAGTTCAATTTCCATTCTTGAAGTCTAAGTGTACCTGGCCTTAGGTTGATGGAACTGATACACTAAGCAATCCCTTTGAGCTCCACCAAAGGAAGCAGTATATGAAAAAGTCATCAACTGATGGACACACATTCGAATTTGTTAAATCCCCAAATACCAACTAACCGAGAGATAAGAGCAGATGTTCTCCAAGGATTTATACCTTTTATTATGGAGATGAGAGGGATAAATGAATGCTTTCACAGATCAATCCTAGATGTTATTACATCCTCAGAGGCTGATACGTGGGAGTTTGACCCTTTCTGAATTATTCGATGGGGCGTGGGATTTGCAGGAGGAATAAAAGATACCCAAGAGAAACTATTGAAGGGGGATAGATTATTCAGAGCTTCATGGTCCTTCTTCCTCTAATATGGAGCCAAACTAATCCATTTTGCGAGTCGAATTGCATCAAACGAGTGAATATTGAAACCACGCGGGTGAATTAGTGCAGACAAAACTACAGGGTGCGGAAATGGAAGTTTCCTCTCTTTCTCTTCCATCTCCCAGATGATAACCATTATATATTTGTTCTTCATATATTGAGATTCCTCCTTTTTTTTAAGATCATTTTCAATACCATTCTCCCTTCTTCATCAATGAATTTCACTCTATCACAGTTTCTTTTTTCGGCGTACGTTTTTAACTAGATTTACATTCAGTTTTAATTATATATCATGATTCTTTCTTATTCAAAATTTTGGATTTCCAATTTATGAATCGTTTAAAGACTATTCTTATCATTATTTGTATTATGCTTCTTTTGATCAATACTGTTATATGTAGATAATTTTATTAGGGTTAGGGGTCAATAGATGGGGTGTTTTTAAGGCAAGTGAATCTATAGATTGGGACTTAGTAACCGTATAACTAGTAACTAGGTTAAAATTAATTGATAATGACATTCTCTTGCACATACTTTACTATGAGAGGTTCCCTTAAATGAAGCTGACATAATTAGATTTCAGCATGTTATAACCCTTAGGCCACGATTCTTTCTTTATAGAAGCTAAGAGTGTTACATAGAGGTTTTTTTCTATACCTAGAACAAAGGATTGTTTTATCATTATTAGATCTAGTTATTTTGACCAAAACCAATTGGCGACTCTTATACTACTGAACAACATAAGTCATATGACTATTCCAGGATAGATTTTGGATTATATTCTATAAAGAGACCAAAATTTGACTATGATACCTTCTTAGTTATCTAAATAAAATCGAAACAACCTTGTTTTATAAAAACAAAATATGGATGAGTGAACCAAAGGACTCCTTTCAATGTATTTTGTTCAAACTCTTTCATTCATACTAGTGATCCTTGTGGATTTAACCCCACACTATTTCTATAATTTTTTCATGTAGTTATTGTAGTTTGGGACGGAATTTATAATATAATCAATGCAAGAATATATTCAATGAAACATGCTTGCACCATAAATTATGGAACCATTGTTGGGGACCAATATTTCACAAGCACATTATTTCTTCAAATCAAACCTGATATTACCCCACCCTTCCCCTTTCTTTAATTTCCAATACATTTTTCTTTTTACCCTTTTCTCTTTTAGGTGCACCTAGATCCTATCACTATTTTTTCTCATATAGTGCATGCATAAAGGGAATATCAATTGTGCAACGATCCTTGATGATCAAGAACTACTTCCATTTAATCCCAAGAATGATCAACCTTTATCTATATTACACAACATTTCAATGGTTTATGACATCAATCAAGCACATCAAAACCAGTAAAATATGCAATATATGAAACAAACCAATATTTGAAAGAAACCCTGTTATATCCACACACCATAATGGACAATAAATTTCCATCCCTAAGTGGTTCTTCACCCATAATTATATGTCGTCCCATTTAGGTTAACACTTTTGAGATAAAACTTGGTCTAATTCACCTAATCCATATCATGGGTAAATTTAGTGGGATTCATTGTAAAGACCCTCCAAAACATATTTACATATTTTTAGAGGTTTAAGATAACTTTTGAAACTAGTTTGTCTCATTAAACACAATTAGACTCTGTGTCTTCCCATTCTTAATGCATGATAGAGCCATGGATTGGCTCAAAATCCATGATCTTGAGTCAATTATGACTTGGGATGATCTACAAAAAAAGTTAATTGAAAATTATTTTCGTCTAATTTGGACTTGGAAAGTCCAAAATGATATTCAAAACATTTCTTAAATTTATAGAAAATCATCATGGGAGAAATGAGATAGATTTTGGAAGATATCAATGAAGTGAAAACATCAGAGACTTGATATGTTGTGTCATCATGATATTTTAAATAGGGTAATTCGTCCTTATACAAGAACAATAGTGGACACCAATGATGATCGGCGACTCAGGATTAATGTATCCAAAGTTTGTTGAGCTAATATTGATGATAATTCCCACAATGAAAACCTATAAAAAAGAAATAGAGGAATTACATAGTGCTGGATCCACCATATCGAGGAGAGTACCAAACTCACAGACCAAATGGAGGATCTTACAAAAAAACTGGAGTCTTTTTAGTTATCAATTTCACCTTCACCCTTTCTTGCTTTTGTGATGGAGATATAACATGATGAGATGTGTGGAGACCCACACCCATACCAAGATAGCAGGGTAGGCATAGAAGAAACCCATTTAAATAATTTTAATTCAATTGAATAATCCCCTATAATATAAAATGCACAACTATCAGAAAAGACTAGATCAACTGATGCAACAACAAAATCAATGTTATTTCTATTGAATTAGTGGAATGGTTTCACTATGTAATCCAAGACCACATAGTTACCCACCAAAAGTTCCATCTCCCCTACCATAACAACAATTCCAACAAACCTTTCCTATACCTTAGTAGTTTTCAGAAGATCCTCATCAATAATTTAAAAAATATTTATTAATACCACCAATACAATTCCAAAAACTCCAATACAATCTTGAAAACCTACTCACTTCCTTCATTTAGAGAGAATACCAATGAATTAATATCCAAGAATATGAAATTCCAAACTACAAGTATTACCTCTATAACCTGGAGCATCAAATGGGGAAAAAATCAAAGACATTATCTTATTGATTACTGAGTAATTTTCCAGATAATACAAAATCTCTTCTAAGGGAAGAGTCTATTGAAATAGTTTTTAAGATTGGATAGATGATGGAAATATAATATCTATTTTTATGATAGAAAAATTAGTTTAATAATTATGATAAATCTATTTAAGGGAAAGATTTAAAAGTGGAACCAACAAATAAATCTTCAAAATAACATCATAAAAATGAATAAGCTTATGTAGGACCACCAACACAGAATCCACATCACCCGTTTCTATAATAAATATAACAATATATGAAATAGGGGGAATATAAACAATTCGTTAAAATGTTTAAACAATTTGACATAAAGATTCCATTTTTAGAGGAAATTATTCAAATACATCCATATAGAAGATTGATAGAGAAATTAGTAGACATGTAACTAAATCAATAACGCTTAATAGTTGTCCTATGGATGATAACTAAAAAATTGTGTGGCACAATAAGTTTCCAAATTCCTTGCACCATAGAGGTATTCAATTTTTGGGATAACAATATGTGATCTAAACTAAACTATAAATCTCATTCCTTGGAGTGTCTTCAAGAATCTAGGGGTTGGAGAAATAAATCATAATGGTATTGAAATCAAACTTGTGGACTGATTTGTAAATAATCCCCATTGATTTCTTAATAATTCCTTAGTAAAAGATAGAAAAAATTAATTTTCACTATATATTTTCTCATCATGGACATCCTAGAAGATATACATATTCCACTTATTTTGGGAAGAAGATTTAGATCCACTGGGGAGGTGTTGATTTATGTTATTCAAGAATAGATAACATTCAGAGTTAGTCAAGAAAATGTTGTTTTGGAATTAGACTAGGCTTCTAATAAAAGCGACGAGGCTTTGAATTTTTGAGACATATTTTTTACTAATAAGAAATACGGTCTTATGACCTGTATAGATGGAAATAGTGAACCAACTCCATTTAAAATGAGGTTTAGTACTCACAAGAATAAGAATTATTCTTTACCTCTCATGAGGAAGGTCATCCAACCATTAAACCCCTCAGTTTTCGAAAATCATTCTACAAATTGTTCCGCATAATAGTTGAATTATTCTAAAAAAATGTATACCTATAGTCATTAAATAATGTGATGACTGGGAGTCAACCCAGGTTACGTTAGAATTTTATAGAAATTTAATAAAATTTGATTTGGTTTTGGATATTCTTTAAATCGTTAATTAAATTACATTTTTATTTTTTAAAATCATTCTGTAAATAATAATAAAAAAAATAAATACATTTCATGTAATATAAATTCATGATGTGAATGTGATGGGTGCCAAAAATTAAAATCATGAGAATTACATGTTTTATATGTAATAAACGATGTGAAATATTTATGAATCTTAAAAAAACCATGAAACTAGGGTGCACGTTCTAATAGAAAAACACCCTTCACCCTATATATCCTGCATGAACCCCCATAACTCCAAACCACAGACTCCTGTCCTCTTTCAACCACCAAACCACCTTCTTCCACCATCTCATTCACTTCCTTCTCATCCCCCCTCATGATATACATCTTAATTGACTCAATTTACATAATAGAATAAACTAAATGCTTGCACGAGGTGATGATCCTACACCACCCAAGCTCTAGGATGTTGCACCACCTCTACCACCCCATGATCTGACTCCCTCACAAAGTGTTTCCACTTTATCCACACCATCATCTTCTACATATTCCCAGACTGATTCTGTATCATCCTAGGGTGCTTCCCTCTGCCGAAACCTACATACATTAATTTATTTTTCTAACCCACAACTGTATATTCAGTTGGTACATCTCTAGACCAAGACAATGAGGTTTCATAAGACCTTGAACTTGGACATGATCATGATAATTCTCATGTATGAGGAAGTCCTATAACAGATAGACCAGATAAACCTCTCTACTATCACCCAAATACACATGGAGATGTTCTTTTATATCATCATCATGTCCATGGACACCTTGAAGACTAATGTGTCCCATTTCAACTTTGTAATGGGTATAATACCTTGGGAGATGACCCTAAAAAATCAGTTCTAGAATTATAAACTACACCAAGGAATTTTTCACCTCCCTAGCCTAAAATACCATGATTATTTACCCTTACTAGGTGAATGTGGAAGGTTATTTTCCATTCTACCATGATCCTTAGATCTTCCATGAACCTCAAATAGTGAAGGGAACCCATCTATAGGGTGGAAACTTGTGAATACTGAAACAGACTCTTTCATTTTCCCAGCTTGCTAGAGGGGATACTCATGCGAGCATCATCCATATTGAGGTAGTCATCCTCATATCATACATGGGTGGTGCTACCATCATCATGGTCAGGTATTTGATATGCTACTATTATACCAATGTATAGAGGTCCAGAGGTACTATCATGGTGGATCTTTCCTTAATCGTCTTCCCTTTCACATCAGTGTCTTCGATGCTGACCAACTACTTTACTGTATTTGGAAGATGGAGTATATTAACCGCCTCATACTCCTCAATATGGGTCTCTTAATGAAGGTCATTGGGATATACCAATGAAAAATATAGTACATGGATGATCCTACACTAACCCATGCTACCACTCCGGACCATATTTCCCCAACTAATCCATCAACCCAAGATACCACTACAAAACCAGATTACACCTATACTCTAGCTATTCCAAACATTTCCACATTTCATTCCCCACTTTGACCACAAAATCCTCAGAGTTAACTTATACACTTTCCACCCCAATTTTTTCTGACCTATGGCATTCTATCTAGTTTCTTCTAGAGAACCAGCACCAAAACATTTTCGACCTATTCATTCCCTTCATCACACCATCTTATTTCACCACCCTACCTGAGAAAAAATATCTAAATCCAACATCAGGAATTCCTCTTGTGACCCCACTTATTCATCCATCACTTCCCCACCACCCACCCAGGCCAACCTTCCCTCAGAGCTTATAGACACTCCTTACCAGTAGTAGAATCGAACTGAGTAGTCTTGAAAAGGTAAGGTCCCCAAACTTCAATATTGTTTATAGGCACCAATGATAAATACAGCTTCAATACACGTGGCCTCAGTATGGGTTGGAACCACCACTCCTCCATCCTTGATCGAGCTAGCTTACTACACCACGAAACTGTCCTCATTAGTCGATCCTCTATCCCCTACTCCCATAGATGACATTAATACAGAGGGAAACTATAGACACCTAATGTTAGGGAGATAATGTTTGATACAAATCTCAAAAACATATATTTTAATATTTAGTTATGTACCGGTACCCTCCCCTTTTTATACATTATTTGGTGTCCATTTTTTTACTACTTGTATTCCATTTTCTCAATTATATAACTAATAATATAGATGGATGGGATACAATTTATAACTTTACTACTGGATATATTAATTTCACTTCTTTGATGTATTAATTTTTCATATCTATCAATTCTTCCTCCTCTATGGTTATTGATGTGCCTATCCCACCAAAACATACCCTCATATACCAGAGGTCTCAACATTTGGCTAATTTCTAGGGCCATATTAAGGATCCATCAGACTTTTATGAAGTTAGATTTTACTGAATGATCCATTTTTCGATCCTTATAGAAGATGACCACAGTGTTAGTGGTTTATGTCTGAAAATACATATTTCTATTTCTTTTATTTATTTTAAGTTCATAGTATCACTATTTTTTCATTTTATATAATTTTTATTATTATTGAATCTCAAACATCACTGTACTCTTCTAAAATGTATTTATTTGAGCAGATGTGTCCTTACAATCAACTATTTTTACCATCCAATTTTCATATTCCTTCTTGTATTAACCCAATGGACAAATGTTTTATCTATTTAGGTGTTTTGTTTCTACCAATTATTTCAATTATCCCAAATTCAATTCACCATCAAAATTTTTTCCCCTTTCTTGAAATTAATTACAGGGAGATATTGATTCCCTAAAATCAATTTCAAATTTCCATTTCATTTTTCACTATGATTTTATTGATATCCATCCTTAGATGAGTTCTAGAATTGTATGGAAACTATAACATTTTAAATTAGGGGGAGTCCTTCTTGATTCATTTTATTGATTCACATAGATTGTTGAATAATTCAACATATCTTGATGATACTTTTTATTAGAAACATTATTTAAACATAAAATATCATTAAAACCATTTAAATAGAAAAAAATTAAGGTTTGATATTGTTAAAATCCATTTATACTCATGTTTATAATTTTAGCATGATTGATGAGTTGACTAATTTAATTCTAATTATTGAATCTTACAATTTCATTTGAAGGACTCATTACTAGATGCTATGTCTTTATTGAATGCTTTCTATTTTATACTCACATTCCCAAGAGGATTCTAGACCCATTATTTCATGTTCTTTTCTAAGAATATTTCTTGAGGGACACTTGGGGCATATAAAACTATCATAACATGCATTTAGATATTATTGATTCTGGTATAAATGATTTTTTTATAATTGTTTGTAAATTTACTTTTATGAAACTTTTTCTCGAGACCCACCTATATGTGATTATTTCCTTAATAAATTGTATCCACAAATAAACTTGTCAGGATAGAGCTCTTTCAAGTTGATTATCCCTCCATACAGTACTCTTGGTATGATGCCTGATTATCCGTTGAGCATGTGTAGAGTAATTTTCAACACTGATAGACACAAGAAGTCAACATTGAGGAGACATATGGTGAAACATTTCCTGATTGATATGATGTTACCCATGATTACTTTTATGATTTTCTACCCTTAACATATTCCTTAAAAAAATAAAAAAAAGTGAAAATGTTATTCGGTTGGGTATTTGGAAGGTCAAACAGTATCATTACCTGATCATTGAATCATATTATGGATCATTTATGGTTAGGGAATTGATGTATGACATAAACCATACATGATTTTCAAAAAATAAATAAAATGAAAAATAAATATACAAGTGTAAATTCTCAATATATAATTGATTTAATCTTGGAACCACTTGAGCTGTATAGCACATACACACTTTTCCCTAGAGGAGTTACCTAATTGCACCATTTATGATTTTCATGCATTATACTTTTGAGATTACCTTCATTTTGTGATTTATTTTTTATCTTCTACACACCTTCCATCAGCCTTAGAGACATTTAAACACTATTTTTTAATCCCCCATGATTTATTTTGTATTTCTTTAATATGAAGTGGAGATGTAAGAACCAACGAATTCTTACAGTTATGAACTTGTATTCAGAGTATTATCATAACACTAGTTACATTTGAACTTGAGTGATGATATAAATTTAATTGTGAGGTAAATTTCAAAATGATTATAGTATTTTAAGAACAACTATTAAATTCTAATTAATGGAATAAATAATATGGATAAGGATCTAAAATATGTGGCATTCATGTTTTTATCTATAATATTTCCTATAGAGTACATAATTTTTTAGATTACAATTAGTTTTATTTTCCATGTTGCAATCCATGTTTCTTGTTTTAAAAAAAGTTTCTATTCTAATCCATATTGAGATATGTTTTTCTTTATGATATTTTTATCATGTGTGGGGGATTTGTCAAGTTGAATTTATAAATATATATCGATTCATTTTATTAAGGATTATTAACGATTTATTCAATAATGCAATGGATTATTTTCAAGAATTTTGAATTTTTACTCAATGTAATAAAATATAATTATTTTTTCATTTATATGATTTAGACACCATTTATAACAGACATGATATGTATTACTCATTAATATAATTCCTAAAAATCCATAAACCAACCTGTGAAGACTTTACATGACATGTATATGATACACGATGTGTATATACATTAAATGTCATGAAAATTTCAAAATCAAAATCCCAATGAATATGAATCACATATACAATGTGAATTTTTTTTCAAAAGGTAATAATTTAGATGAACCCATAGAGTCAATGATTTATCCAAATGATCCATGAAGATTTAATATTTTTTGAGGTGCATTTGGATTTAGAGTATATGAGGTGTAAACCTTACAAATATTATAAATATCATGAAAGAAAACCAATTAAATCAAATAAAGGATGTGAGTTATTCACATGTTATGTATCTTTAAGAATATTTATATTCTTTTAGTAGCACAACTCAAAAATAGATCAAAACAAGATGCAATCTATTTTTTTTATTTTTCCATTTGAATTTGTTTCTCATACGCAGTCATTTTTAATTCATTCCTTTATAATTTTTATCAGATCCTTTTGACTTATTTCCCATTCTACATTCTTCATTTATCCATTGAAATTATTCATTCATTTTGACACTTGTTTTCAATATCATTCCCCATTCATCACCTATGTCTTCCATTACTTTTGAATTTCATCTATCAGAGTTAGTGTTTTATTGGATTAACATTGTTTTTAAATGTTTACCTTGAATCTTAATTCTTTTAAATTTTGGATTTCTCATTTTAAAATACATTCAAGATTAATCATACCATGTTTCATATTCTATTTATTTTTATCAATAACATCAAACACAATTAATCTTGTTAGGGTTAGGGGTTGAGATTAGGGGAGTTTTTAAGCCTAATATATAAGTATATAAAACCTTGGTAACCATATAACATGTAATTATGTTAATATTAATTTTTTGTCACATAATTTTACACAATCTTGAACATGGGAGCTGAAATTGAATTAACTTAACCTAATTTGACATGAAAAATATATGACTATTTTCCTGTGACACATTGTACAAAGAAGATAAGCATAATGCATCTAGGTTGTTTGATACAACTAGTCAAAGGGATAGTTTCATCATATATTGATCCAAGTGGTTTGAAAAAAACCAATTGGTGCCATTTCATTGCTTCACAGCCTAAGTTTCATGGCTATTCCAACCTAGATTTAGGATTATCCACTTACAAGAGGCCTAAAATTGATGTCTATTATGGCATCCCTAACTCGGATTCCAAATAATATTTTCCCCAAGCCAAGTGGGTCACATGGTATCAAGTGCATCTACATAAATGAAAGACATGGACGACTAGAATAGAGAGCCTAGGGTGTGTCCACGGGGTGACTATGACCTCATTACCAGAGTATAGTACAAAAGATAATTATAAAAATAGATAAATAGAGAAAGAAAAATCAGTAAATATAAGTTAAAATGGAAGTAGAAAAGAATAACAATAATTGAAATAACTGTAATATCATTCAACAAATGATGATGATATGTCATGTATCTAATAAGTTGAAAATCATGGATACAAAGCATAAATCATACATGAATATTCCAATGTAGAAAATGAAAATATATAAACTATCCCAAGTATCATGAACCTCAGTCCGACAATCTGCTACTAGTTCCATCGTAGCACAACATGAAATCAATTTTATAAAGCATTATGCTTCCCTTTATCAACACATTCATACAATCCATCTTCCTCATGTACCAAATGACACCTAGAGAGGGTGTGAGATAAATTTTAGTGGTCCACAACGAACGGTGTCAATAAAATATGACCCGTGAAATGGAAAATTAATAGTGTGAAAGCATTCATATATTATGTAATGTAGTATAATGTAACTAAATACCCAAGTACCTAATTTATCCCTTAACTAGTTTCTGAAAATCTAACCAGTTCATTATTTGATTTTTAATAGTTTATAAATAATTAAATGCGAGAAATAGTGAGGGCTCCAAGATGTAAATATGTTTCCTGTAATGACCTGTAATAGTGAAGTTCCAAGGTAATAACCAAGAAAACAAAGACCATAAGGGTCACTAACATAGTAATGACTACAACCTCGATAAGGGTAATATTGTAATCCAAGAAGCATAGTCCAAGGAATTCAACAATAATATTCCTACTGAGTCCATGAAGTTCATCCAAGGTGAAATGGGGCTATGAAATGACTGGGCCTAGTGGGATTTAACCATGGAACCTACATTTCAGTTTTAGATCCAAGGAGTGTATCAATGGAACCCTATAGTACTAGTTGATGGATCATAAAGTGTCATATCAGGAATCCAATGTTAGAATAGTATTGGGTTCTTAGTGAGTCTTAACCTAAGTGAGCTGTATCCTTGAATTTAAAATGTGACCTCAAGTGCTTAAGGAATTACCTTAGGAATCTAAGGTGAGATTGAGTTATAGAATTCTTATTTTTGACAATTAATTCATATATAATTAATAATGTTCAATACATTACCATTTATTAGAGTTTTAGGTCTAATTGATCATGCAACCATTTAATCAAGCCATAATTAATCAATAAGTCTATTTGGTTCAAGCATTTCCTTTAATTAGTTTGACAAGGAAAAGTAGCATGAAACTGTTCATTTAATCTATTTAAGTAATTTTCATAAAGAATGTTTCACTCTTCATCCTTCCATTTACATGTTAAGGGGTGCTATGGACATGCAACTTATTATTCAATCACATTTTAAAAGTTTAGTTCATAAACATTGTATACTTTCCATTTTCCATTTCACAATTATTTATCAAATTGATGCACTTGCCTTAAGCGGGTCAAGTGGTGAGAAGACATTGTAATTTTCAATATGAAATTCACTATTTATATCAATATATTAATATAGATAAACATTCTCTAAGAAAGGACAATCCAAGGAACACCTGAATAGTATCTTAAACGTGTCAAAACACTAATATGAAAATTAAAAAAAAATACTACATGGGATGGATGGAATTTTTGGAGTAACCACTGACAACTAATCACATATTTTAAAAGATAATAACCATGCTATTCTAATTATTATAAGAATGGAATATAAAATCAATAGACAACACCTGATGAAATCAGCGAGCCCATACAAAATTTCCGAAAACAAAGAACAAGAGGGATGAGTTATAGACCACCCACCTTAAGATTTTATGAATATAAAATTCTTGTATTATCATCTAATTCATCATTGATTGGTGTATATCGAAGAAAAAGTTAAATGTGATAACACCCAATAACTCAGTTGAGAGCAAGGAAGATGAAGAACAACTAAAAAGGACTCAAGTACTTACCGTTTCACATTCAACATTATGAATGAAATCTCTAATGGATAACAAATGAAAGAGATATCTTGATCTCTTGGATAGTCATTAAAAAGATCCAAAATTGGAGAAATAAAGGATAATCCCACTAGAAAACTGATTCGGGTAGACGAAGGGGCTCAATTAGATGATTAAGGGTAAAAATTTAAAATTACAATAAATTTAGCTTGTGCATTGTTTGTCCTCACTTTTTTCCAAACCACGTACAAACAATGCATGGGTACCTGGAGAAAGGGGTATACCTCATGGTTACAGAAACTGTGCAGCAACAGGGTGGTAAGGCTCTATCTAAAAAAGCATGACACCTACACGGTTTAGACTTACCATGTGTCCCCCACATGCAGTTTATTCTATCCATGTGAAATGACCATTTTTTCAAAAAAAATTAGGTTTCGGGCCCCAAACGGCCACCAAAAACCCCTGATACATTTTTTAACTCATTAGGCCTCAATATTAGATCCACAATAAATAATTTGAATAAAATTTAAAGGATCCATACCTGCATAAAAAACTAGGTTCTTATAGTCTTTCCCCCTTAAAGGAACTCATCCCTGAGTTCACCATCCAAGGGTGGTAAAACATTGTCAGAGAACAAATCTAGACACTAGGCATATATTTCAATCTATCGATCCCAAGTTACATCCTACACGTGACTATGTTGACAGAACACCCGTACTAGGGTGACAGACTGGCCTCAGAGAGCCATTGTACATAGGTCAATGATGCATACTAGACACTACTCAAAGGTTGAATCGACATTTAACTCAACTTCTTTAAGATCAGATGTTTGAGACGGATCAAGAGATATTTGTGAAGCTGTGAAACTTGAAATATGTCGCGCATGGAATGGCACCTCTGAGGTAGTACAACCAATTGGATACTAACCATAATCTCTCTAGAATCTCAAACGAACCTATGTAATGAGAAAACTTCTTCCCTTACATCTGTAACCATCTATTTCATATCCTGGGTGATACTCGAAGAAAAGCATGATTCCTGACATCATAC
The DNA here is from genome assembly GCA_963277665.1 of Viscum album. Lineage (NCBI taxonomy): Eukaryota > Viridiplantae > Streptophyta > Magnoliopsida > Santalales > Viscaceae > Viscum > Viscum album. The sequence continues at coordinate 1,716,158,416 of OY728142.1, read as the reverse complement.
TATAGATTTCCTCAAAGAAATATAACATATGATTTCTATATATACTGATTTATAGTCATACTCTTCATTATGAGATGAAATTGCTATGAAGTCTCCAATACTAGATGAGGACCTAGTAGGGATTCCTCAATTTCTCATATCTAGCACAGGGGTGAATGACACGATGGACCATATACGACCTCGAAAGGTGAAATATAAATTTTCAATTTAAATCAATTATTATTGGAAAAATATACGATAGGGATATTATTATCCCAATAACTATCAAAATCATGACCCATTATTAGAGAAATCCCTCGAGAACCTATATTTTCCATTCTGACATTCCATTGGTTTGAGGGTGAAAGGTTGTGCCTAGAAGAACATGTGTACCCATAGCTCTCTACAACCCCTCCCCGAACAATGATGTAAAATGTGAATACATATCTAAAATGATAGTATTATGGACCCCATGAAGTTAAATGATCTAACAAACATATTGTATATCCATCTCATTAACTAATAAAGTCTCTTGATTAGGAATTAAGTTGGATGATTTCATTAGTCGGTCAATAACTACCCATATTGTGTCCCTACACCTTGGAAACTTAGGTAAGGAAAATAAAAAATCCATATAAATGTCTTCACATTTTAATTTTGGGACTAGAAGTGGATGTAATAAGATAATTGGTTGCTGGTGACCTTCCTTCACCTACTGATAGGTGGAACACCTAGTGATAAAGCCTAGTGTATATGGTTTCATCCCAAGACACCAATAATTGCATCACATATCTCAATACATTTAGAAAATATGATGATGAACAAACCACTGAGAAGCCTGGGACTCTTTCATAAACTCCTCTCTCATATGTGTAGGAACCCAAACATGCCCCATCAATATTCAAGATGTCATCTCTCTTAAAAGAACAATATAGAGGCATGTTATTTCCTCATATACTATCATGGAGAACCAAGCCCTCAAGATCTGAAAATTGACCATATTTTACCTTACTAATGAGGGAAGAGGTAAATTTCAAGGATGAGAGGTAATAATACTTGTGATCATCATGAAACTCCAAATTCATCTCAATAAAAAGGTCCATTAATTTTTATTTATCACTAGTTTTCCATAAGGTCTGTGCTTGAATTTTCTCACTCAGCACATCAACAACTATATTTCACTCACAAGACATATAGAAATGGCAATAATTGAATGAAACTAGATATTCAACCCATATACGCTATCTAAGGTTTGATTCATGCTGAAAAATGATATACTTGAGGCTCCTGTGTGTTTTCTACACCAAAAATTAGTCACCTAAAAGATAGTGTCTCCAGCTATAAAAGGAATGGAAAACCGCTTCTAGTTCAAGGTCATGCATTGTCTAATTTATCAAATGATAACTCAACAATCAAGATCTATATGCATCTAATCTATCCTATTTAATTATTAATTCTCTTAATCCCATTACTGATGAATCATAGAAGACAATATAACCTCTTCTTGCATTGGTAGAGTCAAAATTTGTGTCGAGATAAGCCTCTGTTTCATCTCTTGAATGGATTTATTTCCTGATTCTAACCAAAGGATCATAACACCCTTTTCTTTAAGGATAATAAATGGGGAATCAAGGAAGTAAAATTCATGTTTTAAATGACTCCAATATCCATATATCCCTAAGAAACTCTTTAAATCAAACACGTTCTCTTTTACTACTATGAAACTACATCACTAACCTTATCAGGCTCTATAGATACTCCATATTTTGATAGGATATTACCCATTATGTGAATTTTTTTATCAAGAACTGTAACTTATAAATCATATCATAAAATTGATGCTCTATCAATGTAATAATAATGAACTCAATGTGTTTAGCATGGTTTCTAGAGTCTGAAAATCCATAAACATGTCATCCCAAAATACCACGAAATAAGAATCTAGATAGGGATGGAAAACCCTATTTATTAGAGCTATGAAAACTATAGATATATTTGTAATACCAAACAACATAACATAGCTATCATAAAGACCATACCCTCTTTTTATGGCTCTATGAGGTATGTCTGATGGCCTCACTCACACTTGGTGATATAACGACTTTAGGTTAATCTAAGAGAAGACCATATTTCCATGGAGCTAGTCGAAGAAATAATCTATTCAATTCAATGTATACAATATCTTTATTATAATAAGGTTTAAACTTCTATAATATTTTCATATACATAAGGTTCCATACACCCTCTTGGTGAAAATCATGGGTGAACCCCAAGAGGATGTACTGGGCCGAATAAAACTATTGTCCTCTAGATCCCTTAAATCCCGCTTGAGCTCCTAGATTTGAGTACATTAAATCCAGAATTGTGTATGTGGAAATATTGACCCTCCACTATATATGAATTTCTAGATGGTCATATATAGATAGGGTAGACTTCATCCAAGACATATTAGCCTAGAGACCTCAATTATATGAGATGGTGGGGGGATGTGACAACTAGAATTCTCGAGTCAGATCAACTATCATGGGTACAACTCGGGGAGCACCATGCATTGATTGAATCAAATGTATAAAACCATTACATGCATGGGAACCAGTTCTTGAGTTAGGTACAATAGACGATACCTCAAGTGGCACTCATTGTGGTAAGAATGGTGGATCAGGGCCCACCACATCTAGAGTATGGTCACCACTACCCTCCTAGCGTATTATACGAGGATCTCGTGGCGGCATTGGTCTACAAATTCCAAGACCATTCCTAAAAATAATCATAAAGAAGAGAGATAACATGACATATATAAGCTAAATAAGGAAAGGATAACCACCCAAGGTATACTACCCCAACTCCACACTTATATGGCTAGATACTAGAGAGCAATCAAGTATTAGTTTTATTTAATTTTAAATTTAATTACATGGATCAATCATTTACATTTTAGAAACATGAAATAGAGGAATAAGGACATGAAACCATTTCACTTTTATATTTGGATCTTCTTAGAACCTGTTTCAAATTTCCTTTCAAATGGACTATCATTTAATGTTAATCAGGGCCTTTACACCTTAAAAATGGAAACAAAACCCATCTGAATTTCTAATTAAAGGCATTATTTGGTAAATTACTCATTCTATACAATAAGGGCCTATATCACCTCTTGAATTGAAATTGGAAACCAATCAATCATATCCCATAGTGGCACTATAAATATACAAACAAGGTAAGGCTCACTAATCATCTATATGAATAATAAAAAACGAAATAAAGTTAAAATAACCTCTATAGAATTGAAATATTCCTGGAATATTAATTCTTTGTTCTATATGATTCATGTAACAATGAACCATTCCCTCACCACTTCAGGACAATGATAAAATAAATTCTCAACCAATTAATGATCAAAAACACCACAAATCATGTGTTTCACCCAATAGTGAAAGAATTACAACTGTCATTGGAAAAAACAGAACAAAAGTTATATTTTGGGTAACTTGAAATTTACCACAAAATGAGGATTGTGACTCTAAAGAACAACTTATAGACAAATCCCATGGGTTTTTGATCTCATGAATATTGACTCCATATAGTAAAGAAAGACGAAAGAAATTTATGATACCATTTTTTTATTTCCTAAATACAGATTCAACTTAATAGGTCCCTGGAGCCCAGTAAGTCATATGGACTCAAGTGCATCTACCTGAATGCCAAAGGCCCCTAACTAGCAGTGAGGGCCTAGGGTGTGTCTGTCGGGAGAATATCCCCTCATTATGAGAGTGTATCATAGTGTATAATTATAAATAGAGGTAAATAGATTAGTAAATATAAGTTAACAGGAGGAACATTGGAAATATACAAGGATAATAATAACTGAAATAACATGATTAACATACAATAACTGGTGATGATATCTCATGTATCTAGTAAGTTGGAAGACATGCACACAAATTATTATTTATACTTGAAAACCCAAATGTAGAAAAAGAAAATACATAAACTATCACATGAATCTCGAGCCATAACTCAATCATTTGATACCATCTATATACTATCACAGAAACCAATCATGTTTTTGAAGAATTAATATTCCCTTTATCAACACCTGCATACATGTAATATTCCCTAGGTACCAAATGTTTCTTTGAGAGGGTGTGAGATAAATCTTAGTGGGCCACCACCAATGGTGTCTATAACATTTGGCCCATGTAATGGAAATGTAACAGTGTATAAGAATGCATATATAATGTAAAGAAGTACAATATAACTGGATACCTGATTACCTTCTTCATCCCTCAGTTGGTATATAAATATGTCAACATTTAATTATTTTATTATTAGTAGTTTATAAATGAGTCACATTTTAGAAATTGTGAACGTTCAAATATAATACTTGGAAACCAATAAAGATATTTAATAGTGATGTTACAAGGTAATAACCAAGTCAAGATAGACCTTAGAGGTCCCCAACTCAGTAATGACTTTATCCTAGTTATCAGAAAAATGGTGCTTAGTAATGACTTTAGTGTCATTGTTTCCTCTGGAAATGGGGATGACCTCATTGATTTAAGGTTAAAACATTCCAAGCGGTTTCTATCAGGTTTTTTCATAGAACCGGAAACATCCAATGATTCTATATCCATTTGGACCTACTTTCCAAAGGTAGGTGCTCATTAGTTATGAACTGATGAGGCTTAAGAATGTACATTGGTCGAGAAGATGGGAGGTTGGACTCATCAAACCTTTTTAGGGGAATTATTGTCTACTCTGGAACTCTCTTTATAGATTTATGTTATGTTCGTGAATCGTTATTACATTACCAAGTATGAAAATGAGCTTTCCTTTAGATCTGACAATCTATGATTAATATGTATGAGCTTTAGAGAATCTTTTATATGTATTCGAGGTTCTTCATCGATAGAGAATCATCTGTATTTGTTAGATATTATTATTCAATGGTATCCTCCAACACATTATATAGAAATCTATTGTTCATTATGATAACCATACTATTTTTAATGCCACTAAATGGGGCACTTGAAGTTTATTTTCATTCAGAAGGACATAAATTATTTCAGAGTTGGTATTGTACCCATAGATGGGCTACCTACGTATCCTTTGTTTTGGAAAAGGAATCAGATCCCACATAGTTAGAATAAGGGAGTATGATGTTTATGCATGATTGATGGATCAAAGAAAGATGTCATAATTACTTTTACACTCTAAGCTCACGTGTTTCATGCTCAGTGTGACAAACAAGAGGTATTGGTAAAACCAGACAATTCATGCAATGAAAAATGAAATTATAAGAAATGATGTGGGGATTATGTATGGATGATTTCCCAAATAGATGAAGATTAGGATTTACTTTATGGAGGTAACTCGGGAACAAGTTCTATAAAAGTATATGTGATTTATAGAGATTTGGATACTTAACTTAGGACTTAATCTTAAGAAGGATGCCTAAATTAGAGAGGACATGTGATTGGGTTTTAATCCTGAGAAGAAATACCAAATAAAAAGTAAATTAAGAATGGTTAAGAAAAATTTTTATTGGGACTTACTCCTAAGTAAGAGGACCAGGTTAAGGGAATTACGACTGGGGCATACTCCTGAAAAGGAATCTCGGGTTAAGGGAATTTGGATTGTGGGAACGTGGGGATTACTCCTAAGGTGGATGCCAAAATTAAGAGAATTATGATTGGGGATTACTCCTGAGGAGGATACCAATGTTAAAGGCATTATGGCTGGGGATTACTCCTGAGGAAGATGCCAAAACATTAAGGGAACTTGATGACTGGGGCTTACTCCTGAAAAGGAGGCCCAGGTTAGGGGACTTAGGGCTTACTCCTAAAGAGTATGCCCATTGAATATGGTACTTTGGGGATTACTCTTGAAAAGGAGGCTCATATTTAGAGAACTTGGACTGGGGCTTACTCCTAAAATGGAGGCCCATGTTAAAGATCCTCTAATCTTAATGGATGAGGTTTAATGAATTAAATCTCCAACCTTAGTGACATAAAGATATGTAAATCACTAATTTTTTAGAGATTTTCCACAGAATTCCTTTCAGATAAGGAATCCAATCAAGAAACCATGCCATGAAAGGATTTGAAGAGGGTTCTGAAGGCTTAATCGTGAAGAGGAGAGGTGGATTTGAATAAGAGAGGCGAATAGGAAAGAGGGGCACTCGAAAATAGAAAGGCACGCAAGTCCTACATAGGCGCGTACATTTTAGTCGCGCAAGTATACTTGTGCGACACATGGGTACTTGCGTGACGGTCAACCCTTAGGGTAATACTTCGGTGTGACCTGGCTCAAGCCCTTAATACTATACCTAAAGGTTTCCAAAATAGTGGTGCGAATGTTTGGTTGAAGGGACAAGGCGGCGCGCAAGTGTGGCCATTTCCCTTAAGGGATGGCCACTTAGGCGCGCAAGTGTTAATGAGTTTCAACACTTAGGCCTTGTTTTCCCTATTTAGATCTTCCAATCTAGGCAAGAAATTACACTAAAAGTGACTGGAAGTCTTCAAGCAGAGGCTAGGGCAACTAGATCTTAAATTTGACTTTTGGAATTTTTCTATTTTGAAATGGGGGCCCACCAGGGGTATTTATATGTCGGGGAGGACCTTGGGTGAAAAATTAAAGAGGGCGTGCAAGTCACCTGTGCGACCACTATGCGGCGCGCAAGTATACTTGCACGACCGTGATAAAACTTGCACGACCTAGGTGGGAAGAAATCCTTCTTCATGACTTTGTCGATTTTTGATGTTTCTACAAAGGATGAATCACTTTGGACTATGGTATTTCCCTTTTTTAGTCGTTAGAATTTGTGATGGAAAGGAGCATTAACAAAAGTCCCCCCTTAGAGTTGGATCCGAAAGAAATGATAATGTGAATCTGAGGTAAAGAAGAAAGCCATGGAACATGTGGTGCACAAGTTTTGAGCGTGCAAATGACGGCTCGCAAGGGTGAGCCGCACAAGATTTTGCACGCTAGGGTTGAGCGCATTGGATTTAGGAGCGCAGGGTTGAGGCCAGGCCTATATATATATGGACATTCTTGCGCAAAGCACCCGGATTTCAAACTTTTGAGCTCTCACCACGCAATTTGCCTTCGCCACGCAAGTTACTCTATTTTCCACTAGTTCCTTTTTTGTTGCGCTGCTGTAGAGGTATTTGGACTTGCACGGTGATACTTGCGCACCAAAACTTGTGCGAAACACTTATACTTTCCCGCCAACTTTGGGACTTGCGTGCCATAATTCCTTAGGCATTGTTTCACTTTTCTTCACAAATTTTATGAAAAATCAACTTACTTAACAGTTAATTATTCAACCATTGTGTAGATAAAATGGCTCCCATGAGAATCGGAACGACTGATGAACTGGATAGCAAGTGAATTGATGATATGATGAGCATTATTGGCCATGATTATTATACTGTCTGTGACAGCACTCTTCCAGAGTTGGCCAAGTACTTGAAAAAGTATCATCTTGACTTCTCGTAGAGTATTTATCTACCTTTGTATGGCAATGGTCATCTTCGAGAAGTCACTATTCCAGAGGCAAAGAACAATCTCCCAAATTATTAGTTTCAGAATTACACCAATTTTTATTCAGCAAATATCTCAAATGGAGGAGCATTTATAAATACTAGAACAATGGATAAGGCATATATAATGCATCATAGTCCTTGTGCCCCATATCTGAAACCTCACAAGCCTGAGCTGCAACCACATTTTTATCCCTCAATTTTCCAATACTCTCAGATGGATCAATCCAAAGGCTGGAAGAAGAGTTGGTACTTTTGTCCTGGAGGAGGTGTGAAACCAACTTGGATATGGGCATATTGGTTGCAAAAACCAAATGGAGAGTTTGTCGAGGATTTCAAAGGAGCTGAAATATATGAAGTTGTCTGGCCTGACCCTATATATGTTTACAGGAATGATGTCTTTGTGTTGGATACACTCATCCATTGGAGCCCAGAAACCAATTCTTTCCATCTAAATCATGGAAAAGTAGGCATTAGTCTGTGGGATGTTCACAAGATCTTGGTGGCTCCAATTCTAGGCGACATGTATGATGAATTCATACCCCCCAAGGCAACTTGGAATGATTCAGAGAAAACCTCGTCTTTGGCTTGGGAATTATTGAAAATCATTCACAAGATCAAGAGTTCAAAGACCTCCTTAACTCATTCTAGAAAGAATATTCATCCAGAAGAGTGGATGAATATGTTTCTTAACTAGAAGCAGGAGAAGGAGCCGAAGGAGAAGGGATCGAAGGGGAGGGGGCCCAAGGAGAAGGGTTCCATCTGTAGTCGTCCTACCACCTGCCCCTAAACAGAGAAGAGAGGTTCTCCTGGAACATTTTGGCCGACTCTAGAAGAAGGAGAATTTGAGAAGTGGGGATACGAAGTGAATCATAGAATCCCAAAGAAGACTCAACTGGCGGGCTTTTTAGCCTTGTGGCTCAATGTTTATCTTTTCCAATCAGGGACTCGAAAGGAGGCGTCAGGCTAGGGACCTTCGTTATTGCAGCCAAGGTGGCTAAGGGGAAAATGTTTGGGTTGGATACCCCCATTTTAGAAAAGATTCACAAGATCTTACTCTATATCTTCATGGGTATGTCTCCATTGATAATAGTGGGACTATTCCATGTTTTGTGGGGATGGATCGCCACTCACTTCAGGACGTATAATGTACAAAACGGAGTATAGGTTCCTGGAGGTTCTTTAAGGCCATCAGTGCAGGCATTATTTGGAATTTCTCCACTAGCTCTTAATTCCTATGACATGAAGGTGAGGCTGAGCATGTATAAATAATTCAATTTCTTTCCTTATGGAAATCCGCCAACCGGGCACTTTGTTGATGATGGAACAAACAGTATGGAATTGAGGGCATACATGTTAGCCTGTAGAGATGTTGTTCTGGTCACCAGGATTGAAAAAGATATTATATGTGAGGCCTATGATTCATACCGATTTTCACACCAATTCACGTGTTAGAAGTAGACTGTTGTATCTCCCCCAGTGCATGTCGGGTCAGAGAAACATCTGATGGTTTCTCGAAAACTATGGTTGCCGACATCTAGGGAGAAGACCGGGGCAGTGTTTGATCTACTAGTTAATAAAGCGGTGAGTAATTTGACTACATGGTATGCCGAAAACTGGATAGCATCATACCCTGGAGGGGTGTTGAATCACCCGATTTATCAGGTGGGGAAAAGGAAAAGAACCGTAGAGAAAAAAACCTTCATTTTGAAGGTGATTCTTCTACACCACCTGGAGCTGATTCTCCAGGTTCTTCACCTTGCGCTCACTTGTTGGATTCCCATGATGGGGATGATGAGGAAAAACATGTGGTAAAGCGACCTCACACCAGATATAATCCCCATGTCAGAATCAAGAGACCAACTCCATCGATTACTAGTAAGTTACATTATTCGGGCAATTTAATCACCATTACTTTATAGAGAAACACGTCCTATTCCATTATCCTTTATTTGTAGCTGTAGGAGTTTGTAAGAAGTAGAAGTCCAAGATTGTAGGACCTTCCTCACTGCCTTCTGGTACACATACTGAATATCTATGACCCGAGGCTGTCCAGACATGGTAGAGTTTATACTGCGGTGCTGAAACTGCCTGGATGGATTTGTGCGAGGGGATACACCTCCCTAGAATAGGGAGACTTCTGGCTTCTACAGATATCCGTTACAAGGATAACCCCGATGAAGTGCGGGCTTACATTAGAGAGCTGTAAAGGCTCATATATTCCACTGATGATTCCATTCCTATCACCAAGCGGGTGATGTAAATGAACGATTGTGGTGCCACTGAGGGGACTGGTGGTTCCAGAGAGGAGGAGTGGCACTATTACGTGGCTTCTAAAGATGTAATTCTCTTTCCTTATTTTCGTTGTAACTTTATTCCAGTTAAATCTTTGTTACTCAAGGAAATTATTCTCTTCATCCTGCAGCTTGCAAAGAAAAGAACTGATGAGGTTCCTTCACCACAATATTTCCCGGGTGGTACTGCCCTTGGGGCTAATGAATATCCTCATGAGTCGGACGAGATATCTCCAGGCCAGAAAGCCATTGATGAGGAATTATATAGGGCTTTACATTTTCCAACTCTTGTACCTGTACATGATTATACCCTCACTCCAAAAAATCCGAAGAAGCAAAAGCATCGAAGGAGGAAGTCCAGAGCTAAACACTTCATCAGTAGTGGTAAGTCCTTCAGATAATCATGAGTCTTATCCATGAAAAGTGTAGTCATACTTTTAGTGATTTTAGGGGCTTATTCAATTTCCCCTTTGGGGGAGAGGACTGACCTTCCTCTAAGAACAATAGAGGGTGCTGGTGAACATTCACAAGTTCATGCTGACTTGGCTGCTCCAGGAGAAGAGCCAACATCTGTTCCCAGTATTTCTCCTGCTGCTGTTCCAAGGAGAGAAGAGCCTGCTTCTAGTAAATTAACAATGCTTCATAAAATGTTGAATGAAACATCAAATAACTTCCATTCTGTGATACTTTAGTTTCAACACCTGAAATAGAACTCTTGGCATCCATTACAACTAATGACACTATTATATCTGAAGAAGCTATCCAGGGTTAGAGGCCATAGAATGAAGGTTTCCAAGAAGACATATTTAATGCTCCCACCGATGATATTAACCAGGATTCTGAGATTACATTGGATGAAATGATGGAACTTGGCACATATTTTGAAGATTTTTTAGATCATGTTAAATTACAATGTAATTTAGATGATTATTGACGTGATTGTTATCCTTCGTCCTATTAAAAATAACTTATTAGTACATCTCTGATCATGATCGGTTTAAATGTGCAGTTTTATCTGAGCAAGCTACTGAAATGCCAATGCCTGAAGGGGGTACAAAAAACCCTATTATTGTAGATACATTAGCTCAAGTGGAGCTTAACCTGGTAGATCTTCCCGAAACTCGTCTTGAAAATCCTTTTGAAGCTAGGAAATATGGGGAGGATCCTTCTAATGTTACCGATCTACCGTTGGGTAAGAGATAACCATTTTTGCGACTATATTTAATTTACAAGACAACCAATCAACTTTTGTTATCCTTTGAAACTAACCAAAGATTTCAATTGATTATGTAGCGCCATCAATTTCAGTGGCTAGATCTAGAGGTGAAGCCTCAGCTTCTGCCCCAACGGGAATAGAAAGTGAAGCGACATGGGTCAGAGGTGAAGGAGCAGAATAGGGCACTTCTCTATGTGCATTAATCCCGGATTATATCCCCCCCTGTGACAGTGATACCGAATCAGACCTGGAGATACAAAAGGAGATCCAATTTTCACAATGCAAGGCATGGGAAAACATATGGAAAATCATATCTGAAGTGCCTTTAGAAGAGCTGTCATCGATGATTCCCTGACTTTCATCCCTGTTTGTCAGGTTGGGACTTGGCGGTTTTGGATATCAGAAGATCCATGCCATAGTGAAACAAGTCATATTAAGAAGGGGGAAGGAGTAGAAGTACCATCAAGATTTGACCAGAGTAAGGCTATCAGCCAATATCAACGAATTTGAGGTTGTGGTATCCCAAGATGAGGTTGATCATGATGCTAAGTTGAAGGAGCTGAAGCATGAGATCAAGGAGAAAGTTGTCGAGCAGATGCACCTTCAGGAATAGTTAGATACTGTTTCTGGGGAACTTGACCCACTTAATAATTCATTGGAAGGAGCTAAAACTAATGGTATGAAAGCCATCGATGATGCCATGAAATCCCTCCATCAAGCTAAAAAGAGTGATGTTGGTCAAGTGCATGAGCTTCAAGTGGCTGCTGATGAAGCTCGGGATGCTGTAAATCAAATTACAATTTATGATGACAGCCTCTTGTAATTCTTGGAAAATATAAGAGACTACAGTATTTGGATGTCCTTATAACTTGTGTGCATCAAATGAAAACACATTCATCTTCAATCATTGGTGCATGCCTTCTTTTTCTACCTGCTTTACATTTTTTATCTAAGACAATGTTCCAAGTAAGAATAACTTTATTTTTAATAGGATTATTATAAATTATAATACAAACATTGAATCTTTAAATTCCTCAATACTACCTAAATCATACGAAATATTTGTTTAGTGATCCGAGACTTGACTTTTGTTCAGAGTCCCCTTGTCTTTTTTTGGGAAGTTTAAATTCATGTACGTCGGACATAAAAAGGCTAATGTTTAAGGTCGCAATATCTTTGACTAAATGGATTAACATTGAATCAATTCCTTGATAATTTATCTGAATGCATATTACCACACTCAAGTATGAGGGAAAATATGTAAACAATGACTTATGAGATATTGAATCCGAGGGATGACATGATAAAGGGCTAAAAGGCATTAGAAGAAGTAGTTCCCAAGAATGAAGTTACCATTATTTAACAAAACCGTTAGAGGGTTGAATTATGCAGGGCCACCTAAGGGCATTGGCTGCATAGTCAAATAATATCATCTTTTGGCTGACAAGTCTTTTATGTAGACTGTTTATGCAAGGCCTCCTAAGAGCATGTGCTGCATAGTCAGGAAAAAGAACTCTCAGAAATTTACTTTTCTACTGCTAAAAAGCCAATGGAAGTTTATGGAGATTCAAATTTTCCAAAGCATAGAGTTTGATGTATATAGAGAGGTACTTGAATATGGAGAAGATATTTCCAAACAAGATCGTCTAAGAACTGGATGAATGTCACTCCTACGAAGGTCTAACCAAAATTTAGGGAAGGGAAATATTAACCATAGAATTGAGTACTTTCAAATCATCAAAAAGAACATGGGATAAATATGTTAAGGATGGATATTTTCTGTGGATCCTTACATATTTCCGATAAGACCAATAAGGAAAAAAGAGGTTTCCTTCATAAGAATGAAGTTACCATTATTTAACAAACACATTAGGGGGTTGAATTATGCATGGCCACCTTAGGGCATTGGATTCATAGTCAAATAATAGTATCGTTTGGCTGACAAGTCTGTTATGTAGACTGTTTATGCAAGGCCGCCTAAGGGCACGTACTGCATAGTTAGGAAAAAGAACTCTCGGAAATTGGACATTTTGTGATTACAATTCAAGATAAGGATTATGGAGATCTGGATGTATTTAAGGTTAAGAGTATGAAACAAGAAAATGGGTATTGTTAAATGCATTGAAGAGATACATAGATCAATGCTAACCATAATCATATTGTTGCTGGGTCCTGAATTGAAATGTTGGACTTTACTACGTATCCCATAAGGATGGGAATCAAGCGATACGTAGTTCTTGAAATACAGTTTAACGTCATGAGGGACGAAAGTGAAATCTTAGTTCAGGGTCATAGAGCTCGCACCATAATAATGAATAGACAGTGTGTGTTTTCACTGGGATTTTTCAGCCAGGGTACTGAAAGTGGAGTTTTGGGTTAGGCCAAAAGGCTTGGGGGTAGATTCGAGGGATGCTCGAACGTTCCTACGTATCCCACAAGGATGGGAATCAAGCCCATGTAGTTCTAGAAATACCCTATGTACAGATTCGGTTCGTACAAATGAAGGGTGAAAGGGTACTTTAGTGAAATGATGGTTTGACCCATGATAAAAGGTTCAGGCATTGTCATGTATGCACGTAGCCTTTGGAATATAATATGATTGGAGATCAAAGTTAATAATGATTTCCTCTCAGGTGAAGGTATTAAAGAATGTTGTAGTTTATTTTTATATAGGACAAAAGTGTTGTATTGTTTAACATCATATAGCAAGGACAAAGGTGAACCAATGTAAACAAATATTGGTTCCAAGGGTGGCTTCATGAATCAACATCGTATGAGACGAAGGTGAACCGATGTGAAGATATTGGTTTTGGGATTAAACCTTTGGCAGGTTGCCTATGTACCCATCCTAGAAGGCAAGGATCAATTTCAACGTTGTTCAATTGAAGAATTAATTGGTGATCAAGTTGTTTTTTGAGAACAAGGACCTAAAAAATGGTGTTGGGACTTACACATGGTTAGTGGCCCAGAGAGGGTGTTATGGTTGATGTTTACTCTAAGATCATGTGATTCATACTTGATGTGAGAAACAAGAGTTATCAACAACCCTAACGATGCACAATTTAATGTCATGTAGGACATTTGAAGGGACTATGCAGTTTAATGTCTTACAGTGAGGACTATTGGTACTACACAGTTTAATGTCATATAGCAGAGACAAAATACATTTTAACGTCATGAAGGACTTACTAAGAGACTTTGTACAATTTTATTTCAATGTAGGATGAATGAGCAGTAGAGTTTAATGTCATGTAGGACAAATATAGGGACACAGTTTAACGTCATGTTGGAAAATAAGGGTGTTGTACCGTTTAGCGTCCTCTAGCTAAGACGATGGAGACAATACATTTTAACATCATGTTGGACGTAAGGGGGACTGTGCAGTTTTAATTTCATGCAGTAAGGACAAAAGAGGACACAATTTAACGTCATGTTGGACGTATTAGGGATTTTTTCAGAGTTTAAAGTCATGTTGGATGATGGTGCGAACAGTTTAAGGTCATATGCATGGATCAGAAATGGTGTTGTTTAAATGTCATGCTGGACAAGAGAAATGTAAATAGTCTTAGGTCATATGCATGGAATGTGGCTACACAGTTTAGCATCATGTATCTAGGAAAAAACAGTTTAATGTCATGTTGGACGTAGATGCATTTGTGTTACACAAAACAATTCTTCAGAAATCTGGCATTGGTTGGAGTAGTGATGAGTTCTCTATCTATTGAGATTAAATAATAAGCTCCATTGGAGTAGACCTTATGTATTGAATAAGGTCCTTCCCATTTTGGTTCCATCTTTGGAGGTTTCTTTCTTGGTATCATTGGAGTCCTGAGAACCAATACCAATTATCTTTGAATGAATGATCGAAGACGAACTTTTTTATTGAACAATCGTGCTATTTGATTCTGATAGACTTCCATGTGGTGCAGGGTGCACAATCTTTTCTCATTTAATCATTCCAATTCATCCAATCGCTTTTCATATTGTTCATCTATAGATGACTGATCACAAATGGCTACCCTGATCGAGGGTAGTTTAAATTCAATGGGAAGGACTTCTTTCATTCCATATACCAATGAATATGGAGTTGACTACGTGGCAATGTGGGTGGTGGTTCAATAAGCCCATAAAGCATGAAAGTGTTTATCAGGCCATGATATCTTATCTTTATCCACCATCTTTTGTAGTATATTTGAATGAGTCTTGTTGAAAGATTCTATCTTGCCATTGGCCGCTACATGATACCAAGATGAATGATTGGATTTGTTTTTCTATTCTTGATACAACTTCCTCAACTCGGATGAACAAAAGTCGGCGCCATTGTCCATCAATATGGTATGAGGGACACCAAATCTGGTAATTATTTTAGATTTGATGAAGCCAAAAATGCATTTAGAACTGACTTCTTTTAGAGGTATTACCTCTTCCCATTTGGAAAAGAAGTAAGTAGTAGTAAGAATAGACTTAAACTGCATGGATGTAGCTGAAGGATAAGGTCCCACCACATCCATTCCCCATGTGGAAAATGGCCACGAGTATTTAGATGTATGAAGCAACTCTGGAGGTTGATGAATGAAGTTGTCACATACTTGGAAGGAATGACACTTCTTTGTGAAATCAACACAATATTGTATCTTTGAAGGCCAAAAGTATCCAAGCCTTCGAATTTGATCAGAAAGTCTATGTCCAGACTGATGGGCACCATAGACTCCTGCATGAACTTCTTTCATGACAGCTATTGTCTTTTCACCATCAATGCATCTGAAGAGAACTCCATCAAAAAATCTTTTGTAGATAATTTTCTCTAGGTGAGCAGGGCTGTCATAATGAGTAAAATTGACCACATATCTCCGGACTTGTTCTTTCCCGGCTCTATCTGGTGGAAGTGTTCCATTTTGAAGATATTCCCTGATAGGTGTCATCCATCCTGTAGTATGACCATATGGATCAGGAATGGGACTAATTTCATTGATTTCCACATTTATTATTTGAACATAAGGTGAAATTGTATGACGGTGGGAAACACTGATGCTTGTCTCATCCTGATTTGGATCTGCCATAGCTGTGGCTATATTCGCCAGTGAATCATCTTGGGCATTTGGTGATCTCGAGACATAAGAAAATGTCGGTTCCGAAGGAAATTCTTCCATTAACTCTCTAACATAATCATACAAAGGGATTAGTTTTTCTTTTCTGATTGCATAATCCCCATTGACTTGTTTGATTACCAGGTCTGAATCACCATTCACCTTTAAGTGATTCACTTGTGCTTGAAGCGCCAACTCCAATCCTGTGATAAGAGCTTGGTATTCTACTTTAGTATTGGTACCACCTCCCAATAATGAGATGGAATAAGGTAGAACTGCCTTTTCTAGGGTAATAAGTACCATTGCTAACCCATCTTTGTTGAATTTAGGATCCTCCATTTTCTTCCTTGTTGGACTTCTGGAAGCACCATCAAAGTACCTTTCCAATTTTTGAAGACTATCTTGAATAGAAAAGACATCCTCATTAGGAAGTTCAATATCTAAAGAAGTATATTCTACTGAAGGATGTTCAACAAGGAAATCAGGCAGATCTTGGCCCTTTATTGCTTTTTGAGACACATACTGAATATCAAATTGCTACAAAATAACTACCCACCTTTCCGGACGTCCTATAAGCATTGGACGACTAAGGATGAATTTGAGAGGGTTATTTCGAGATACCAATTGGACCTCGTGATGTTGCAGGTAGTGTCTCAACTTTTGAACTGAAAATATTAATGCTAGTAAGCACTTCTCAATATTTAAATATCAGGTTTCTTCTTCAACCATAGTCCGACTGAGAGAGTAGAGGTTGTTTTCATTCCCAACAGCATTATTATGAGAAATAAAGGCGCCCAATGATCGCTCTAAATCTATCACATGGAGGATAAGTGGTCTTCCTTCAACAAGTGGAATTAATACCGGTGGACTCAAGAGATATTTCTTGAGAATATCAAATGCTTCTTGAAATTCTTCAGTCCACTGGTATTTGACTTCCTTCTTCATCAATTTGGTGAATGGTAAACTTTTGCCTGCCAATTTGGTGCTGAAAAGACGAATATAGTATAATTGTCTTTGAAGTCCATTCAATTCATTCAAATTCCGAGGAGGTGACATTCCAAGGATTGGATTTTTCTTATCAGGATCGACTTCTATACCACGATGGTGTACAAAAAAGCCGAGAAATTTTCCTGAGGTTACCCCAAAAGCACATTTTAAGGGGTTCATCTTAAAATTATGTTGTTGAAGTTTGTGGAACATGACTTACAAATCAGCTAAGTGATTAGAATGTTTCCCAGATTTAACCACCAAATAATCCACATAACATTCAAAAAACTTCCCTAAAAAGTGTTTGAAGATACGATGCATGGCACACTGATATGTTGCGCCTGCATTCTTGAACACAAAGGGAATTACCCAATAGAAAAACACACCCTGAGGGGATCTGAGGGCTGTAGATTCCACATCTTTTGGAGCCATTCAGATTTAATTATATCCTGAATATATATCCATGAAATAAAGTGCTTTATATCCAAATGTTGCATAAATTAAGAGTTCTGTAATCTGAACTGGAAAATCAACCTTAGGACAATGCAGATTAAGATCTCTGAAATCAATGCAAACTCTAATTTGTATGTTCTTATTTTTCACAGGGAAAATATTATCCAACCACTTGGCATATTGAACTTTTATGAAGAAGTTAGCTTTGATAAGTTTATCCACATCATCTTCAATTTTGGAATCCTAGGTTGGGTGTGTTCTTCTTGCGGCTTTCTTAAATCCTCGATGTTCTTATGGAAAACCCAAATGATGACCAGAAACATCATGATCAATCCCTGACATCTCTGTATAGTTTCAAGAAAATATATACCTATTTTTCTTTAAAAATGAAATATATATCTCTTGCTCTTCAAGAGTCGTGGCCGTTCTAATTAATGTGGGGCGTGGATCTTCTTTTGTACCCAGATTTATTTCTCTGAGTTCATCCATGGTGGTAGAGATACCCTCTTCAAATGATGGAGGACAATCTCTGAGATCTCCCTCTTCTTCTTCAACATGTGTAATTTATTCTGTTTCTACTTGCATAGTAGATGATGAAGTAGAATTTTCATGATTAGAAGAGATGTTAAAATTTGAACATCTTGAAGAAGAAGCTTCCATTTCCGACCCGATTGATGATGAAGGGTCTTCCTTGGGTAAAAAGAGGAGATGATGGATTGAGAATCGGCATCATCATTCACCTCTGACATTGATATAACTTCTTCTGTCCTGGTTGGCGAAGTATAGACACACTGGATTTTAGCAGATAAAATGAATACATCCCCATTTGAGCATTCGTCATTACTTGGTGAATCACCAATTTCTCCCATGCTGTCTGGCTTAATTACCGTTATTGAAATTTTGGAGGTTTCCATAAGAGTATTTTGATTTGGGTCTATCCTATCAATTTGACTGATAGGAAACACATAATCTGTACTCACATGTGTAAATGGATTTACTGGAATCTATTCCAAACCAAATGGAGGATTAACCTTGGTAAACTCCCTTGCTCTGGATTTCTCTTTACCATTCATGTGATAGAATTCCGCCACAGTGTATTGATATTCACATGTTTTGAATGGGGATTTATCACCATACAATGTCCCAATCTGACCATCAAAACAATATTCGATACATTGATGGTATGATGAAGGGATAACCGCATGTTGATGTAGCCACGGTCTTCAAATCCAGATGTTGAAGGCTGAGTCATGATCAACAATCATGAAATATGAATTGGATACAAGACCTCCAAACTGGGTTCTGAGTTTAATCTCTCCCAGTGGTTCTTGTTATTTTTTATCATATCTTTGTAACATCAAATTAGAAGGAGATAAATCGGATTATGTGAGGCCCAATCGATGAAGAGTACAAATGGGGATGATGTTGACTTCTGAACCATTATCAATGAATGATCTTTGGACATCTACACCATTGACCTTTCAAGATAAGTATAAAGGTGTAATATGTCCATGCACGACTCCATCTTCATCTTCATCCATGAAAGATATCACTACATGGAATTCTGCAGGATTATTCTCTACATGGTAGACTTCAGCTGCAGCAATTTCAGTTTCAAATTCCTGAGGACTTGACAAAACCTTGATGAGTGCCTCCTGAAGATCCTTTGATAAATTTAAGGCATCCAAAATTGATAATTTGTCCAGTACATGGGCTAAGTGTTTCAATACAACATACTTTTGATACAAAGGTCTACGTTTTTCAACAGGAACATGTGGTTTCATAGGTACCATAAAAGTTGATGCTTTGTAAGTAGATGCATCTTGTATTGAGGTAGGAGTTGAAAATACTCTAGGCTTTGGAAAATTAGACTAACTAGGTCTGTTTACTTACTGAGAGGAAGAAGGTGGAATCTCTAACTGATCTTCCAGAATAACTGTTCCAGGACTGATTCTGCTATTGGTGGAAGAATTTTCTTGTTCTTTTTGAGCCTGTTGAAGGGCTCTACCATGAGTATCTGCTGCATACACAGTTCTAGAAGGGGTAAAATTGGAATTGTGGGGCGGTGCCCGTGGCTTCGAAGTAGATGACATAAAATCTGCCAGATTCAAAGACAATTTGGGCTTTGACACAATATCATCTTCTTCTTATTGCTCTTCTTTCTTTGAATTATACCATTTCATTGAGGATTTTCCATCTAAGGAAGAGGGTTTTGCAATGGCATTCATGGAAGAAGACACAATTAATTTCTTCAATTGCATTCGCCAAACGTCCTAAGTTTGATTGATCATTTTTCTGACCATCCAATCATCATTTATTTTCACATTTTTGATCTTAACTTCTTTCCATTTGCCTTCCACCTCTAGATTTGTAGCAGTAACACATGCTACCTCAGTTGAAGAACCTTTCAGTTTGACTTATCCTGAGTCCACCATTTCTTGCAGGAGGTGTTTGAAGACAAAACACTTATGAATGGGATTCCCCAACATCTTATTAATTGGGAAATAGTTGGGATGGTCTTCATCTCCCTCTATGTTTGTCCTCTTGGGCCTTGTAAATTGAACCAAATTAATTTCTAGAGTTGAAATGACATAACCAGGAACTTGCTCATTTCCGAAAGAGTAAAATTTACTCTTCAAATCCTCAAATTGTTTCCATCTTTTATCTCTTTGATCTTTTTGATGAAATGACCGCTGTTGTTGATGCTCAAGAGGTGGAGCCCTTCGGGAAGATGAAGGTTTTGAGGTGAAAGCAGGTACATGTGCTTGTTTAAGTGTAATTGTAGAAGTCTCTACATTACCCATTCTCCTTCCTAGAGCTGATGGCATTACACGACTTTTATCCTTAGTCTTCATAAGAGAATCTTCAATCTGTTGAGCGATCAAAGTAAGGTCTCGAAACCCTACTATGTATTTCACAAGGATAAACGGTGTACACAACTCATCATGAAAATTTTCCACATAGATTGGCAACAATTCCTCTTAAGGTAGTGCTAATCTTAGGGAATATGTTAATCCATTCCAGCGAGCAATGAAATCTAAAACCCTTTCATTCCCCCTTTTCTTACAGTTTGTAAGATCAAAAACTGTTGTCTTTTGAAACGTTGATGTGAATTGAAGAAGGAATCATTGAAGGAGATCCCCCCATCTGGAAATTGACCGGGATTGCAAGCTTGTGTACCAGACAAAAGCAGGACCTTGTAATGATCATACAAAACACCTGAGTTTAACTTCTTCCTGTTGCTGAGGGGTTCCCATCATAGGATCAAAATAAGAAACAAAATGAGTTAAGTGTTGCTCTGGGTCTCCCGAACCATTAAATATTGTGAATGTGGTAATTTCACAATTTGATGGGGGAGGAATTGCATCAGGCCATTCAGGGTAAGCTCTCTTTTCTAGTTGAATTTGAGCTCGTTTTACCTCCAAAGCATCCAACCGAGCTGTTAATGATTCAATAGCAGTCATTAACTTTTGAGAAACCTTCGGTTGAGCTGGGACCTAAGAAGGTGCAATAACTAGAGCTTGGACAGATGTGGTGGCTTGTACTTCAACTGATGATAACACCACTGGTTGTTGTTGCACCTGACCCATAGGATTAGACCTATGAGTGTGTACTGATAAAGGAGGAAATTATTGATCCATCTCATTAGCCACAACAAATTCCCTTGGCTGACTTACTCCAGCACGCTTAATAGGAAATCTACCTTGAAGTAGTTATGCGTTCAACCACCTCAATTCCTTAATTCCTTCCTCCTATAGTGCAAATCATTGCTCTAGTGAGAGTGATTGGACTTCTCCCGAGGAAGGGTATGTAACCTGATTCATTCCTTTCCCATTATTGGACACCTTTTATAGAGGGGGAAGTGAGTTACTTGAAGGATTACCTAGATTCTGGGTAATCCTTTGATTTCGTGTATGTACACCTTCTACATTTGTGTCTGTGCGTACTACTTCTTGAGCATGAACCTCTTCATCTGATCCCTCAGAGTGAGCCTCATGTTTTATAGGATCAGTAACAATGGAATTGATGACATTAATTTATGCATAACACATTGCATCCTTTATATCATCATTTCTACGATATTGTCTTCTTCAATGTCTTTGATGAGACATCGTCTTTTGTTGATTCGATCCCTTAGGAACTTCTTGATGAACCGTTATTTGGATGTAATCTCTTGATAACTCAGCTTTTCGTTCCTCTTTTGGCTTCTTCCCTAATCACAAGAAGACTGGCTTTATCTGAGGAAGAGATTAAGTATTTGAAAAAGTCCCCAGTCCTGTGGACTGGGGATGTTCCTACTGTTTCTTCTCAACTCCTCGAATCCTATTTTTTGATTATGAGGGTAGGTTTAAATGAGTCCCCACTCTGTCAAGATGGGGTGTCTCTTGAGTTGCTACATCTGAGACTTTCTTTAAAGCTCTCTTGATCATGCGAACTTTAGTTCGGAAATTGGCTGGATGCATCAACCTACATCCACTCTTATCACTCGGTTCAAAATACCGTTGGATGATTTCTGACACTTATGTCACTTGATGATGTGCACGCTCCAAACGAGAAGCCTGTTCAATATTCTATTTTTCTTGATGCATGATTAATTCAACAACTTATTCTCTATATGCTTGGTTTTGAGAGGAACTAGTTGAGGCACGTTCTTGAGCAAGCCTTTGATTACAAACAAAGCCAATTGGTTGTGGCCGTCCATGGGAAATAACATTTCATGAGACCATTTTCGGCGGGCTTTGCTGACTAAAGAGTACAGTGAAATGTAGTGCTCCATGAAGACTCCATCCCCTGAAATTGATACTAGATGGGGCATTGGAAATTAATTGGCGCAATCTTCTTATTGCGCCAAGGCATGAACGCTGAAGGGCTCTCTACTGCTTTTCAGCCTTCGAATATCGAGAAACTAAGAGAGATCCCAAATCAATTTGGCATTGTAACCCTTATATTATCTTGACATGATCTTCATATTCATCATAACATAATATTTTTGTTTTTCAAATGAGAAAGATTTTTCCATATGTTGAGATGAATATCATGAATTCCATCTTCCATCAACATCTCCGGAATGTCATAATGAGAATCAGCCAGAGGCCAAAATATGACTGGCTCTTCACCTTTCGACAGTTGTTTTCTCATATTTAGCACTTCCTCTTTATAATTTGATGAATATTCTTCTACCTGATTAGACCAGAGCTAGTTCTTCCTTGTTTCTTCATCATATTCAACAAGATCGGTAGATAATTCACTAATCCAGCTGGAAGATGAATGACTTAGTGGTGGTTCAGAGAATGACCTACACCCCGGGATATATTCTAATTGAGAAATTATTTAACCTACTAGTGGTAAAGCATCATACATGACTGGCTTCACATTTTCAAGTGCCTCAAAATAAGAGGGCTTTCTCGTCACTACATTTTCCACTGGATCATTTTCAAGGCAATGTGAATCACTACTACGGAGAGGAATTTCATAGCTAAATTCATCATCATGGGGATGACCACCATGGTGGGTTACAACAAATGATGAAACATTTTGCTCGTTGGTCTTCTGGCCACATAGAGGGTTCCTGTGTCTCTCACTTGAAGATGAAAATTTCAGATCGATCGAATTTTTATGAAGCTATATTTCATGAGGAAGTGTCTGATGAATACCTTCAGAATTGATGTTCCCACTATTAGGAAATGAGGGAGTATAATCTTGAATTCCAAGAGATAATTGTCATAGGGCTTCATGAAATCCAACATCAAGAAAGGCCTTGTTACAGAATGGCCCTTGATTTCTTAACTGTGCTAGGTGGGTCTTTTTCTTAGATTCATTTTTACTCACCTTAGGAACCACTTATTGATGAAAGAGGTCATTATGGGCAGGTGTATGTTCATGCTCATGAGAAATGATCATGTTAGGCTGATTATCTCCACTCAAATCATTTGTATATGCCTGACTTGGTTATCCGTATGATATGCGGGAGTATGCCCACAACCCTCTTGGACTGGAATAGAGGTGTGTGTATGCTCTGGTGTGAACTGTTGATGTGTCACTCCACTGGTAAGAATAGATTTGCATTTTTTTTCCGGTGATGCGGCTAAAGCTGTTATAATATCCTGACAGGCATCCAGAATATGAGAAGGTATTTGCTTCTACTATTTCACCATTGACAGAATATGCTTGGTGACTTCAGCTACCGGAACGGGAATATAAATCCATTCTATGCATGAAGTAGATGTCTTTTCCTGCTCATGTCCTCCTTTTCCTGTCAGTGAATTCTGACAGTACTCATTTGTGGGGGTAGAGATTTGAGTCTGCCTCTTATTTGTCATTGGGGATTTTCCATTGAAATCTCCAGGTACTACCAAATGAGACTGTTGGTAGGCTTGATCAATACTAGTAGGTTTATGTGTCTTCTGATTGCACTCCGCTGAACGTGGTTTATGAGCTTCCTTCAATACTGACAGATGAGGCTGCTGGAAGGATTGATGAGTGTAAGTAGGTGTATGTGCATGTTTACCAGTTGTCAATACATTGGGTTGGCATGCCTCATCGTATGTCGTAAGACGAGCCTATTGACTAGCTAATGATTTATAAACAGGTGTATTTTCCTGTCTATATTACTCCACCAGAATTGCCTAGAGGGATTAGCATACTACTGCCAAACAAGTCTGCTGGATAGCGGAATTAAAACGGATGGGTGTGTGTGCCCGATCGTTGCTTGCCACCAAGTTAGGTTAGTGTACTTTTCTGAAGATGGCAGAGATAAGGACCTGCTCACTGTTGACAGTATTTCCCCTCTGGTGGTTCATCTTTCCTACTCGGGTTCGAGGAACCTAAGCCGAATGCCTAGAGATGATAGCCTCATCATGTTGAGGACGCAATGCCGCACGAGTCTGACGACGATTATTGATGGGAGCCCTCGGGAAGGACTCATTTCTCATTGAATTAAGGCCCTGAGGGACCTTCTCATTCACCTCCCCAGAATATGGGAGGGACTTGTGATTGTGTTATGGGTATAACGACCAGAAACCGTTGTAAATGGTGGTTGGAACCACCTATTTCTTGATCGCTGGTCATTGCTGTCCAGACGAACAGGGTGAATTATTGAATTGGAGGGCTTGACGAGCGGACTCCAGAGCCAGAACAGTACCGTTTTGAGGATATTCCTTAACCAGAGCATTTGATACCCAGCGTTGAAGACACTGAGTAGGTGATTTCATCCTCAGAGTGGACGAAGATCCAGAAGGAGTAACAAGAGAGGAATTCACAGCAGAGTTATTCATAGGTGTGAACATAATAGAAGCCATTTCTATAACGCAAGAAGATCTTGGAAAAGAGTGCATGTTTAACATAACAGACGTAATCAAGATAAGTTCGGCCACTACATCTTTTGGATGAGAACATATGTTATTGATTGTTTTGTTTACCCTATCATTGAGTTTAAATAGGGGCCTAACAAATAAGTAAAACATAATTTTAACTTGGTTAAGGATTCACATCGGGTTCCCCATTTTTTATTTCCTCTAGAAATGGGGATGACCTCATAGATTTAAGGTTCAGACATTCCATGTAGTGTCTAACAGGTTTGTTCGTAGAACCAGAAACATCCAATGATTCCATATGCATTTTAACCTAATTTCCAAAGGTAGGTGCTCATTAGTTATGAACTGATGAGGCTTAAGATTTTGTATTGGTTGAGAGGATGGGAGGTCGGACTCATCAAACATTTTTTAGGGGAATTATTGTCTACTCTGGGACTCTATTTTTAGATTTAACTTATGTTTGTGAATCCTTATTACATTACCAAGTATGAAAATGAGATTTCCTTTAGATCTGACAATCAATGATTAGTATATATATGAGATTTATAGAATCTTTTATATGTATTCTAGGTTCTTAATCGATAGAGAATCATCTATATTTGTTAGAGATTCTTATTCAACGGTATCCTTCAAAACATTGTATAGAAATATCTTATTCATTATGATAACCATACTGGTTTTAAATCCACTCAGTGGGGAACTTGAAGTTTATTTTAATTCATAAGGACATATATTATTTAAGAGTTGGGATCATTCCCTCATGTGGACTACCTACGTATCCTTTGTTTTGGAAAAGGAATCAGAACCCACTTAGTTCGAATAAGGGAGTATGATGTTTATGCATGATTGATGGCTCAAAGAAAGATTTCGTAATTACTTTTACACTCTAAGTTCACGTGATTCATGCTTAGTGTGAGAAATAAGAGGTATTGGTAAAACCAGACAATTTGTTCCATGGAAAATGCAATTATAATAAATGATGTAGGGATTATGTATGTACGACTTCCCCAGATTGATGTCGATTAGGATTTACTTTAGGGAAGAAACCCAGGGACAATGTCCATAAAAGTATATGTGATTTATGGATATTTGGATACTTATATTAGGACTTAATCATGAGAAGGATGCCAAAATTAGAGAGGACTTATGATTGGGTTTTACTCCTGAGAAGAAAGCCCAAATAAAAAGTAAATTAAGAATGGTTAAGAGAAATTATGACTGGGACATACTCCTAAGGAAGCGTCCTAGGTTAAGGGAATTACGACTCGGTCTTACTCCTGAAAAGGAAACCCAGGTTAAGGGAATTCGGATTTTGGGAACTTGGGGCTTACTCCTAAGGAGGATGCCCAAATTAAGAGAATTATGATTGGGGCTTACTATAGAGGAGGATACCAATGTTAAAGGAAGTATGGCCGGGGCTTACTCCTGAGGAGGATGCCAAAAAAATTAAGGTAACATGAAGGCTAGGGCTTACTCCTGAAAAGGAGGCCCAGGTTAGGGGACTTGGGGATTACTCCTAAGGAGGATGCCCGTTGAATAGTGTATTTTTCAGATTACTCTTGAAAAGGAGGCCCATATTTGGAGAACATGGACTGGGGCTTACTCCTAAAAAGGAGGCCTAAGTTAAGGATCCTCTCATCTTAATAGATGAGGTTGAATGAATGAAATCTCTAACCTTAGTGACATAAAGATATGTAAATCACTAAGTTTTGAGAGATGTTCCATAGAATTCCTTTCAGATATGGAATCCAATCAAGAAATCATGCCATGAATGGCTTTGAAGAGGGTTCTGAAAGCTTAATCTTGAGGAGGAGCGGTGGATTTGAATAAGAGAGGTGAATAGGTAGGAGGGGAACCCAAAAAGAGAAAGGTGTGCAAGTCCTGCGTAGGCACACAAGTTTTGGTCATGCAAGTATACTTGCGCGACACATGGGTACTTGTGCGACGGTCAACCCTTAGGGTAATACTTGGGCGAGACTTGGCTCAAGCCCTTAGTACTATCCCTAAAGGCATCCAATGTAGTGGCGCGGATGTTTTTTTGAAGGGATAAGGCAGCACACAAGTGTGGCCATTTCCCATAACGGCTGGCCACATAGGCGCGCGGGTTTTGATGGTTTTCAACACTTAGGCCTTGTTTTCCATGTTTAGATCTTCCATTCTAGGAAATAAATTACCTTATAAGTGACCGGAAGACTTCAAGCAGAGACTAGGGCGACCAGAGCTTAAATATAACTTTTGAAATTTTTCTGTTTTGAAATTGGGGGCCCACCAGGGGTATTTATAGGCCAGGGAAGACCTTGGGTGAAAAATAAAAGATGGCACGCAAGTCACCTGCGTGACCACTATGCGGCACACATGTATACTTTCGTGACCATGATAAAACTTGCACGACCCATGTGGGAAGAAATCCTTCTTCATGCCTTTATCGATTTTTGATGTTTCTTCAAAGGAAGAATCACTTTGGACTAAGGTATTTCCGTTTTTTAGTCATTAGACTTTGTGATGGAAAGGAGCTTCAACAGTGATACATTTTATCCAATGTTAAATATGGAATTTATTCTAGGTGGGTCTCGACATAAGCTAGCCGTATCTTGGAATTAGAAATGGGGTCCTCGAGTGCACAAGGGATTTCCTTAGGAATCCAAGGCGATCATGAGTAAGACCAGAAATATTTTTGATAATGAAGTATTATTAAATTCATAAGGTTCAATCCATTACCTTTCATTAGTGTGACAAGGTGAACTGAGCATGAAACCATTTAATCAGGTTAATATTAATCTATAAGTCTATTTGGTTCAAGCTTTGCCTTTCATTAGTGTGACAAGTCCAAGTAGCATGAAACCATTCATTTAATCCATTTATGGAATTTTAATAAATCAAGGTTCACTCTGGTACCTTTCATTAACATGGAAGCGAGTTCTTCGAACATGAAACCTATTATTCATTTACATTTAAAAACTCCACGTCATATACTTGGTATGCCTGGAAATTTACAATTAATATTTAATTATCAAAATGAAGAACATACCTTAAGTGGGTAAAGTGGAGGCATTACATGGTACATTACAATATAAAATTATAAATTTAAATAAACAAATTAATTTAAAAAATCATACCCTCCAAATGTTCAAGCCAAGACACACTCGAACGAAAACTCAAATGGTCCAAAACAGTAAAATGATAATTATTGAAAAAAATAATATGTGGGATGGATGATGTTGTGGTGGGAAACACTAAAAAATAATCAAATATTTTGAAGTAGCATAACCATGTATCTCAAATGATTATATTAATGAAATATCAATTCAATAACCAGAACTCAATGAAATAGGTGGTCCCCACATGAAATTTCTAAAATCAATTAAATTCAGGGATGCTTTATAGACCACCCACCTTACGATTCCATGAATCTACTCATAATGTATTGGCCTATAATTTGTCTTGGAATTGAGTAGATTTCAGAAAAAGGAAAAATTCTCACACCTCGATAACTATGAAAAGAAAAGAGATACGAAGAAGAACTAAAAAGGACCCGAGTAATGAACATTACACATCCAATGTGAAGAACAGAAGCTTGAACGAATATTGAATGAAGGATATCTCTTGATACCTTTGTTAGGACATCATAATTATCCAAAATTATTGAAATGAAGGTTAATATCATTAGAAATAGGATTAGGGAAGATGGAGGGGATTAAT
Organism: Viscum album; assembly: GCA_963277665.1. NCBI lineage: Eukaryota > Viridiplantae > Streptophyta > Magnoliopsida > Santalales > Viscaceae > Viscum > Viscum album. Next base: position 1,716,129,844 of record OY728142.1, on the reverse strand, counting down.
TAGATCATTAAGTGTAAAAATGTAAAATTACCCAAAATGTAGCTTGTGCATGGTTTGTCTATGCGGTTTTTGACAAACCATGCACAACCTATGCACAGGTAACTAGAGAAGAGGGAATATCACACAGTTGGGTCATAGGGTTAGGGAAACCATGTGACCACAGTGTGGTAAGGCTCTATCCAAAAAATCATACCACTCACACAGTTCTCACTAACCATATGTCCTCCCTGCATGGTTTACTCTAACCATTCCACCAGACCATTTTTTTTCTAAAAGATGGGTTTCGGGCCTTGAACGAGCCCCAAACACCCAAGAGAAAATTTTTGAGCACATTAGGCATCAATAAAATGTCCATAATAAATAATTAGGCCAAAATTAAAGGATATATACCTGAGTGAAAAAATGGGTTCTTACATCACTTAGTTTATAGTAATTTGAATTAAAACCAAAGTACCTTGTTTTAGAAAAACTAAATCTCAAATGGTGATTGTGAGGAATCATTTAAAAGAGTTTTCTTGAATGGTTGGTTTCTTACCAGTGATCCCAAATGGTTCGACCCAACAATGCCACATTACTATACCCTTGTAGTGAGGGTAGTTTGGGAATATAAATTTTTAATCCGATCAATGCCTTCATGTATTAAACGGCGTGTGTGGGAAAATCACAGTCAAATGAACTCCATCCAAGAATATGTAATTTTAAAAGTTAATTAAAATTTTATTAAAAATATTTATCAAACATATTTGTATCACAATTTTCTATGTACTACCTATATTTCTAGAAATCTATTTATTTAAAATAATAAACTACATGATAACAGAGTTTTTGTGGCTTTTTTTCTTGGTAGATATGAAAATGATTATTAAATTTTTTTTGATTTAAAAATATACAGTGGGTTTTAGTGGCAATTTTAAAAACCACAGCTTATTTTTTTAGAATAAATTTGATTTTTTTAAAAAAAATTTAAAAAACATTCAAATATTTTGAGTTGCGGTTTTTTCCAAACCACCACCCAATTGAAGAAAAAAAATAATTTATTTATTAAATAATTATTATTTTTATATTTACTATATATAATCAAATATATTTTATTATTAACAAATTTAATAAATTATAATGTGTTAATTAATAAATATTTATAATTATCACTTGAAAATTACATGATAATTGAAACAAATCTTCAAAAACCTAAAAACCATATTTTGAAATCAAACGACCATTCCTTCTAATCTAGGAGTGAATTTCAGCTCCACAAATAGTCAAATAAAAGCTTATAAAATGAGCGATAACATAGTGATATATAAATAATGCAATAATAAAAGGGAAAATATATTCTAATTCAAAAAAAGGTCGAAAGTCAAACTCAAACTTCAAACGACCATAAGTTTTAATCTGTGTGTCTGTTTGGATTGTACCACATAAGAAATCGAAGCTTGCAATGTTCAATACATCGTTAAGGTCTACTACCATCTCCTTGATCATTTTTTCTTTTTTATATCTCTAAAAACGCCCAAAATCCCACTGAAAAGTGGTTTTAATTCTCGATTAATATTTCATAAAATTCAAACTATTATAACATTCACTCTAGAAGTATGTTCGACCTATACCACATACCACATCAAATCTTGTTTCATAATATTTGATTTGACTGGTTGTGGCGCTGAAAAAGGAGTCCTGAATCAAATTTTATGGCCATTTCAATGTTTTTTGGGTTTTTAGAGGTACTTGATGATTTATGATTTATTTATTTATTTATTTATTTGCTATTAATTTATTCAATATTAATTAATTTATTATTTAATTATTAATTAAATTATACATTAGTTTTTTATTAATTTATTTGTCCATTTATTTATTTAATATTAAATATTTAATAATTAATTAATTAATTATTATTTAGTTATTACGTACACATGAATTACTAATTTTTTTAAATTAATTTATTAATTAATAATTATTTATTTATTCTTAGTTTATTATTCATTCAATTATTTCTTTATTATTTATCATTTATTTTGTAAATATTTATTAAATATTTAATAATTATTTCTTAATTAGATTTTAATTATTTATTAATTATTAAATATTGAATTTTTAAAATTAAATATTAATTTTTATGTTTTAATTAATAATTAATAATTATTACTTATCAATTATAACTATTAGTTATTATTAATTACAAATATCAAATTATTTATTATTTATTAGTTATTATTTATTTATTATTTATTATTTGTTATTTATTAATTATTAATTTATTTTTAATTAATTAAATATTTATATATTTTTGTTTATTATCAATTTATTTATTTATTATTAATTTAATTAATATTCAATATTTATTAATTATGAATTAATTATTTATGAATAACTTATGAGTAATTTATTAATTATTTATATCTTTTTAAATGTGAAAAATCAATTCTTAATTCTTAATTCTCAATTCTTAAGGATCAATTATAATTTATTAGTTATTAATAACTAATAATTAACAATTAATAATTAATAGTTAATAATTAATAATTAATAATTAATTATTTATTTATTTATTCCTTCATGTATTAACATATTTATTTATTTATTATTTCTTCCATTATGTATCATTAATTAATTATTATTTATTTATTCATTTATGACAAACGATTTAGTGATTGTTTTCTTAAACTATCGTTGAATGATTTATCGGTGGTTTAAACTGTTCCTAAATGAAGAAAACCTCTTCTAATTGTAAATTTTGGCATATTGAAAAGTATATTTTTTTATAGATGACTGGGAAGTGTATATGGTGTTAGAATGTTTACCGACATCAAATTTAGTTGATAACATACTTTTTTATGACATAGTATTGTATATAACCTTAGAAATATATTTGTGTTGTGAGGAATTAATATCATAATGATTTTATTTTATTTTTGATCTATTTCTCAAAGATAAGTATAATAGAGGAAATCCATTTATTTATTAATAAAAGGATAAAAAAATGGTTTCATAAAGTAAACAAGAATCATGAAGAGGTGAATTCTTAAAACTTATTTATTTAATTTTATCACTATGTTTTTAACTTTATATTTTTAATTCTCTTATAATTTTTCTCAGATACTTATTTTGTTAAATTTATATAATGTTTCATAACACAGAACACATGCTCAAAACAAAGAAAATGAACTCGGATTGTTTCCAAACAATAAAAAAAGAATCCTTGATTCATTTATCATTTGTAATAATTAAATTCTTGGAAATATGAAAATTGATGTGGTTAGTATGATCTGAAGTACATTTTTTAAATATAAAAGTCTTATTTTAGTTTAAAATGTGCATCATAGAAACAAAAATGTGAAAATTATCTTGGATTTTCTTAAAAGAGTAGGATAATAACCCATAATTAATTTTTAACATTTATGAATTTACCACACATTAATTTGACTCCCAATGTGTTTGGTTTGACTCAATATATATATTTTCAATACAAAATGTTAATTTTATTTCCAAAGAAACATCAAATATTCAAAACCAATCAACTGAGATCAGATTGTTTTCAAACGTTAAGACACCAATCGATAATTAATTATTATTGTGTAGGAATTTATTGAAAATCAATATGATATATGATGTGTTTGATATGACCTGATGTGCATTTTTTCAATAAAATGGTACCATTATAGTTTAAAAGTCATGTAAAATAGTCAAAACCTATAATACAAGATCATGTTTTTTTAAAAGGCAGTAAAATGATCTATAATTAATTTTTCATGTGTAAAAATTCACCACACCTCAATCTAAAATATGATGTTTTCAATATGACATGAAGTGCATGTATTCAATTCAACAGTTCCATTTTATCGGAAAAAAATATTAAATATCCAAAACCGAGAAAATGAGTTATGATTTCATACACAAATTAATAACATCCTTCATAAGTCATTTTTCACATGTAGGAATAGACCACTCATCAATATTAGACCTGAAGTGTTCTATATATACTGAAGTGATTTTATTAATAGAAGGTTCCATTTTAGTTTAAAACACCGAGAAAATAACCAAAACTGCTAAAATGTACACTTACTATTCCCTAAGAGTAGGAAAATGGTCAATAATATATTTATAATATTTAGGAATTGACCACACAAAAATCTAACACACAATGTGGTCGATATGAGCCGTATTGTGTGTTCTCAATGCAAAAGTTCCATTTTAGGTAAAACCACACATCAAATATCCAAATCTAGGGAAACAAGAACAAATTGTTTTCAAAGTTTTGGAAAATTATCCATAATTTTTTTTCATGATTAGGAATTGAACACATGGAAATTAGATACATGATGTGGTCATTATGACTTGAAGTGTGTGTTTTCTTTATAAAAGTGTTATTTTATTTTAAAATGCACATCACATTGTCCAATTGTTAAAATGAACTCTGATTATTTTTAAAATTTAGGTAGATGATCCATAATATATTTAAGACATATAATAATCAACCACATTTAGATCTGACACATGATGTGTTCGGTATTACTGAAGGTGTGTGCTTGAAATATAAAAGTTCCATTTTATTTTAAAATGCATATCTCATAGCCAAAACCATGAAAACAGTCTCATATTGTTTTCAAATTTTAGTAAAATTATCCATAATATATTTATGACAAGAATCAATAACACTATGTGGTTGGTATGACTGTAGGTATGAGTTTTCAATATATTAGTTTTATTTTAATTTTAAAGGCACATCACATAGAAAAAAATGAGAAGAAAAAATTGTTTAAAAAAAAGAGGAAAATGATTCATAATATATTTATAATAAGTAGGAATGGACCACATGTCAATCCAACCCATTAAGTGGTCAGTATAAATCAATGTGTGTGTTTTAAATTTAAGTGTAACTATAATTTAATGTGTGTCTCATATAGAAATCCTGAGAAAAAGAGCTCATACAGTCTATAGAACTTAGGAAAATAATACATAATTCATTTGTGACATGTAGGAATTGACCACACATAAATCTGAAAGATGATGTGGTTAGTATGACTCGAATTGTGTGTTTTCAAAATAAGTGTCATTTTAGTTTAAAACAAAATTCCAATAGCCAAAACTGAGTAAACTAGATTAAATTGTATTCCAAATTTAGAAAAATGATCCATAATTGTCACGACTCGTTCCCCGGGGCCCATGTAAATACCCAAAAATTTCAAGGAAATTTTTTTTATAAATACATTTGAATTTTATGAGTCGGCAGTTTCTGACGACATCGGATTTTGAGGCCCGGTGTGCCCATAATCAATTTATGAAGTTTTGTTCAGGTACGTTCAATAAACGTATGTGCGAGTTTTTCTATCTTTTGAACTAGTGGTCGGAATTGAAATCTGAGGGCACTGATGAACTCGCAGCACCGGTATTCGCTTAAGGGGACCTTTACATCAGTTGGGTTTTCTCTGGAGGAGAAGTTAATTTTTGGGGATTTATATTAAATTAAATTAAATTGTTCTACACAATTTTATTTTTTGGTGGTGGTAATTTCCTACAAGGGGAAGTTAGAGGTGGGTCCCACACCCACATAACCTTCCATTAGAGAATAATGTGTAGTGGGGCCCACACGAGCCCCTAACCCTTCAAATTCCCTTAAACTCTTCATTAACACCCCCTTATTTAATTTGACAATACCTATCATTTATTATGGTGGAGCCTCTCCACCTCCTACCCATTGAATGTGCCAACCTATCTAATTAATATCTTCATTAATTAATTTTCACCTCTTTTGAATCAATTTGAATTGCCTGGCAATTCTATTAAAATTGGGGAGCCTTAATATAATATAGGCTTGACAAATATTTGGTGGTGGAGCCTTTGGGGATTTGGAGGAGAGAATCATCCCTCACCAATGAAGAACACGAGGAACGATATCCTCTCGATGACCGAGGCAAGAATGTGAGGAAACACTTGCAAGGAACGTTATCTTTCTTCTTATACATCTGCGAAAAGGGAGGAGATGCCGTCCACCAGGAAACATCGATTACGATTTCTCCTTGGACAAACCCCGACGTCAATGAATCGACGTCAACTTCGGATCCTCTTTCCACAACATGAACAAGCGAGAATCAGAATCAAGGTAGGGGTTTGATATAATTTTAAGTGAATGAAATTATATTCTGTCCTTGTTGAATGCTTGTATTGCCTTCAGCCAATTGATATTGCCTAACGTGGAGGGCGCGGGCCGAACGAATATGACCTGACGACCCTCCGATGGTTCTTGAAAATTTTGGAAGCGGTGAACAGAGGTGGCGGCGGCCGCGCATCGGCCCCGTGGAGGAAACCGCGGCCCGCATCCCTAGGCCGCTCGACAGAAGAACCGAACCGGCCGGCAGTAGCCGGTTGGGCTGGAGAACTGCGATGCCTCTAAGGCGCCGTGCTATGGTGAACCACGGCCCGCGCACCGCAGGCCACCTCAGCGGCGCACCGACCAGACGCCTGCCAGCCAGGTTGATGGAGGTCGCGACACCCGCAGGTGCAGCGCGGGGAACCACGGCCCGCCCGTGCGGGCCTTCACACCAGGAAGACCGGTCAGCTTTAGCGGCCTGACAGGAGGGGCAGTGCCCCTCGGCGCCGCCGGTTCGGGAAATCGGGGGGGGGGGGGGGGGGGTGCCCCCACACCGGCTCGGCCAGCAGGCCGAGCCACGGCGAGCCGTTGGCCGGACCGCATTGCACGGGCTGCTTGCCACCGAGCTGGGCCGTACCCCGCTGGGCCAGGCCGCGCCCCAACGGGCCGGGCCGAACCCCCAGCCGGGTCGGACCCGCCGAACCAGGTCGGGTCGACCTGCCAGCCCACTAGGATTGACGGGCCGAGCCTGTTTCACTTAAGCTTTAACAACATTAAGACCATGTGTCTGATCGGTGCGCCATCTATGGCACTGGGGCCCTCATGACGAAGCGGTCCTTTTGTAGTAATCTAACTACGTTTTGGATTAATTTGGAATTACACTCATTCCAAACCTAGAAATTTCCTAATGTTGTCCAAAACTCACTTAGATTATCTCAAAAGGAACGATTTGTCGTGAGGGTCCTAGTGTCGCAGACAGCGAGTCGACCGGACACAAGACCTTATTGTTATTCACGTTTATGTCAAACGGGCCCAGCTCGTCAAGTCCAATGGGCTGGCGGGTCAGCCCGACCTGGTTCATCCTGTCTGACCCGGCTGGGGGGTCGGCCTGGTCCGGTGGGGTGCGGCCCGGCCCCGGGGGGCACGGCCCGTCCCGGTGGCAAGAGGCCCAACCTAGCGGCAGGCGGCCTGGCCCGTGGATGGCCACGGCTCGGCCAGCTGGCCGAGCCTATTCTGGGGACCCCCCCTGATTTCTCAAACTGGCGGCACTGCCCTTCCTGTCCGTCTGGACAAAGACGGCCGGTCTTCCTGGGGCGAGCGGCCCGCACGAGCGGGCTGCGGTTCTCCTGCTCAGCATCTGCGTGTGTCGTGGCCTCCTTCAACCCGGAAGACAGGCAGCCGACCGGTTCACTGCTGAAGCCGCCCACGGTGCACGTGCCTCAGTTCTTTGCAGCACGGTGCCTTAGAGGCATCGTGGTTTTCCTACCTAGTCGGCTTTGGCCGGCCGGTTCAATTCATCTGTCGAGCGGCCCGCGGATGCGGGCCGCCGTTTCCTCAATGGGGCCGCCACCTCTGTTCACCGCCGCCTCCGGTCGCCACCGCCTCCCGTTGCCGCCACCAAAATATTCAAGAACCATCGAGGGGTCGTAGGGCAGTGTTCGTTCGGCCCATGCCCCTAGCGTTAGGTGATATCAATTGGTTGAAGAGAACACAAGAATTCACAAATGACGGAATATATTTTCATTCACTTAAAATTATATCAAACCCCTACCTTGATTCAAATGCTCACTTGTTCATGTTGCGGAATGTGGATCTGAAGTCGACGTCGATTCGTTGACATCGGGGTGCGTCCAAGGAGGAAGCATAGTCGATGTTTCCTCACGAACGGTGTCTCCTCCTTTGACGCAGATGAAGAAGAAGAAATATGTCATTCCTTGCGAGCGTAGTCTCATGTTCTTGCCTCGGTTGTTGAGAGGATATCATTCCCCATGTTCTTCATTGGTGAGGGATGAATCACTCCTCCAAATCTCCTATGCCTCCACCACCAAATATTTTCCATGACAATATAATAATAAGGCTCCCAAATATTTATATAATTTCCATGAAATTAAAATTGATTCAAAAGAGGTTCCAATTAATTAATGAAGATATTAATTAGATAGGTTGGTAGATTCAATGGGTGGGAGGTGGAGAGGCTCCACCATAATAAATGAGAGGTGTTGTCAAATTAAATAAAGGGGTGTTAATGGGGAGTTTAAAGGAAATTGAAGGGTTAGGGGATTGTGTGGGACCCACCACACATTATTCTCTCATGGAAGGTTATCTGGGTGTGGACCCACCTCTAACTTCCCCTTGTTGGAAATAACCACAACCAAACAATAAAATTGTGTACAATAATTTTATTTAATTTAATATAAATCCCCAAAAATTAACATCTCCTCCCTAGAGAACGCAATTGCATTAAAGGTTCCATTAAGAAAATAACGGTGCTATGAGTTCATCGGTGCCCTCATATTTTAATTCTGAGCACCGGTTCAAAAGATAGAAAAACCCTCACGTATATTTACTTAACGTACTCGAAAAATACTTCAGAAATTGATTCTGGGCACACCGGGCCTCAGAATCAGGTGTCGTCAGAAACCACAGACTCATAAAATACCAAAGTATTTAAGAAAAATTTTCCTTGATATTTTAGAGTCTTTACATTACCACCAACTCATGGATATACGTCCCCATAAATCTACAACACACACTAGTGAAACAAATGAGGGTACTGAGCATGCATCTGAGTGGGTCCGACTGAGTAGCTGGTATATTATCCTACATGGGTCCGACAACATAGATGTTCTAGTATCCTACGTGGGTCCGAAAGCATAGTTGGTCTAGTATCCTATGTGGTCCCGACAAATTAGATGAATCAGTGACTACATATGATCATCTCTATCGCTATACGAAAGATGTACACCTTTGTGAGCTGAGTCTTGACTTTCAAAACCGGGATCCTGGAATGGAAAAGACAATAACTCTCAGACCGGGCGTCTGATTGGTGTGACGTCTGTCGCGTTGGGTTTATTTTGACTATATGAAACTTCGGGATACATCAACTCCAAACATCGCGATAGTTTATGTACCAAACCATTGGTAGGAAGAGCATACCTTCTTAGAATCGATATTGTTGTGTGTGGGAACCCTAGAGCTGGTTGTGACTGCGATGACTACCATACTGGAATCCTCCGTGGGTTTGACGATGATGAAAATTGTACTGGAATCCTCCGTGGGTTCGACAGCGATGACTATTGTACTTGTATCCTAAGTGGATCTAAAAGTTTGACTTCTGTACTTGTATCCTCAGTGGGTCCAACTGAGTAGCTGGTCTAGTATCCTACGTGGGTCCGACATCATAGCCGGTCTGGTATCCTATGTGGGTCTGATAGCTTAGATGAATCAGTGACTACATCTGATAATCTCTATCGCTATACGAAAGATGTATACCTATGTGAGATGAGTCTTGACTTTCAATCATTATCATCGATGTGATTGACTTACTATCTAGTGTGGACTGGGTTGTGATTGGGCTTGAGAGTTGGAGCCGAACTGTGATTGATAACTTAGGTATATGTATGGAAATATACATAAGTAGAGTTGTTTGATACTTCGTGATCATGTATTTCTTTTGTGGTTTATCTTTGGTGGATTCTGGGAGACCTTAGAGGGTCTCGGGGTCCTTACTGAGTATCGTATAGTCACCCCTCCACGGGCTATGCCCGCACTACATTTTGTTGGATGCAGATGATGGAAAACACTGATCGAGTTAGGGACTTATGGAGCTGGACGGTACCCGGAGGTGGACCACATGGAGAGGCGTACACGAAGCAGACGGACGAACCCGAGGTGCTGAGGAGACCATATGTACCCACCCTTTAGGTGGGATTCCCGGAGGAAGATATTGTAGATGCTATTTTACTTTAATGTTGTTGTGTTAGCTTTTCAGTTGTACTGTACTTACTGTTGGGATGGTATTTCCAGCCCCTTTCCTTTCAGCACTAACTTATGTATTCAGTTTTACTTAGTTCTAACTTCAGCTACATACTCTGTTGTGTTTGTTTACTTTTATAAAGGCAATGCCTTCCCAATTTAGGTATTTACGCCTTTGGTGCTAGTCGCCAGCCCCTGGCCTATAGAAGGCCGCCTTGGGGAGTCATGGCACGAGCCCTGAGGACGGGTCAAGATTTCCCGTATTGTGACTACCACAAACCCACCTTCCATAGGCCCGGGGCCGACAACTAGCACCAAAGGTGTAATTCCCTAAAACTAGGAAGGCATTTCCATTATGAAATGTAAACACACACAACCAGAGTAAAAGTGGAAGGAAACACTAAGTAAAGCTGTATAACAAGTGTGTTGAATGTTCAAAAGGGGCCAGAATTACAAGCCAACCAAAAGGTTCAGATACAACTGAAAGAAAGTACAACTGAAAAAGACAATCTACTAAAAGGAGAAAGCAGATCTTATATAGTCCTCTGGGTTCCTACCTGAAGGGTAGATACAGATTTCTTCCTCAGCACTCCACGTCTGTCGGTCTGCTCTGTGTGCCGTCATGCCGAGTGGCCCACCTCAGGGTACCATTTAGTCCTGGCACTCTCGGCCTCCGTCAGCACTGTCCGTCATCTGTATCTAACACAACGAGGTGTGGGCATAGACTGTGCAGGTGTGAGTATAAGGATACTCAGTAGGGACCTCGAGACACTCAAAGTCTCATAAAATCCAACAAGGATAATCCACAAAGTATGAAATCAACAGATAACCATTACTTAGGTGTATGACCACACAAATACCTAATTTATCAAGGTACTCCTCTCAATCTTTGGGGAAAATACAATGGTCATTGACTCAGCTCAAACTAGGATTTTTATTATTGAAACCACGACTACTGTAGAACTCACCCTCTATCGAGTACAGTGGCCTTGTCGTGACTCCGAGGTGCTACTCACTAACCTTATACTGCTGAGGTACACCTCCTGTCGTGTACCGCGAGTCCGCTGCCAAACCGGGTGCTCCTCTACTGTGGGTCTACCGCCAAACTGGGAACTCCCCCTAATAGCCCTCAAAGGTACTCCTCCTATCGAGTATTGTGGTTCTGCTTCCAAACCAAGTGCTCCGTCTACCATGGGTCTACCTCCGAACCTGGTGCTCCATCCACTGGGCTAGTCGAATCACTTCGAGCCGAATTGGTCAATCATTTGTCAGGTCTACAGCTACTTGGTCTCTGCACTCTTCCTTCTCGTCTTCGGGAGGATCCACTCCACGAGCTACTGATCAAGTCAACAGTTTTAACTGGAACCTCTTAGTATTAATTACACAAAAAGGTCAGGAAAGAAAACATCACAAGGACAAGTGTCTTTTATTACTGCAACTCAAAGTACAAAGAAAGAATGATACCACAAAAAATGACATCAACGAAGCTAGAAGCGTCATGAACAAAGGCCTCTATACCTAGAACTAGTCCCCCTTATGTCTACCTACTTCCAGAGCTCCATGGTTGTATGCTTCAGATACCTGAAGTTGTGCTCTCCCTATTCCACCCATTCCTTGTGGTCTGGTTGGACCTCCTGGGGGTGGTGGTGGAAACACCTCGAAGCATCGTCCACCACGAGCTGCACAGCCAGCTCCCCTTCCATGTCCGCCTTCGCCCTATGGACCGTCTCGATCGAACCTCTTCCTCTGCCTGGGAGGTCCTTAATCTATCTATTGATCATCTATATGGTGGATCGGACAGTCACGTTCCATGTGACCAAGCCCTAAGCAGGAGTAACACTATCCGCTCATGGTATTCCTGGCTCTGTCTCCACTCTGGGTGCCCTACACAACCAATCCTGAGTCGTGCAGTCGATCACCAGTAGGTTTGGTCCTCATGGACCTCTGCGTCACCTTTCTACTTCCAGCTCTAGAAGACTCTGTTGCATGTCGGCTAGTGGTGGGTCTCTCTTCTGGAGACTGCTCAGCAAGGAAACTCTTCACAAGGAGGGCTCGCTCCAACACCCCCGTCTGTGTCGGGATGTTGTGGGAGACAGCTGAAGCTCTAATCTCTCTCCTGAGTCACTGATCGAAGTTCCAGGACCTAAAAAATGGGTCACGTACCATATTAGTGGAGTAGTGCGAGAGGTTGGTGAACCTCGCTGATTACTACGCCGCCATCAGGCTACCCTATTGTAGATGCAGTAGCTCCTGTATACGCACCGCTCGAATGGTGGGTGGTAAAAAATCCACCCAGAATAGACTATCAAAGTCTACCCATAGAAGGGACACATCATCATGCATCTGGAGCATCAGGCTCCACCATCTGCCTATTGTTTCCTGAAGGAGGATGGCACCAAGGACCACCATGAAGTAGGTTAGTGTCCCTACCAGTTTGAAGACTCTCACCAAAACCTCCATATAATCCTCACCAACCTGCGGGTCCGTCTCTCCCCTGAACCTGGGTGTCCTCTGGCGCTGGAACTCGTGCAGCGTGCTCAAGCAGCGTGCACTCTCTGCTGCTAGGGCTGGTGGAATCGGTGGCCCAACGGAAAGTAGTACCGCTGGTGACTCCGTTGGTGCCTCAACTGGAAGCGGGCCCTGTATTGAGGCCTCGTCGCTCGACGGGCTGTCAGTACGTACAACTCTCAGTGCTCTAGCTTGTCGTCTGCAGGGAGGCATTCTGAAAGAAACAGATGTGACATAATCAAAATACTATACCTGGTGAGCTGACTAGGTTTGAGATGACTTAAAGAAAACTTTTGAAAACACACACACAATCAGTGTTTTTGTGCACTGAGTTGGAAATCAGATGTCAAGGTCCTGGTGTATGGATACGTCGGCCACCCGCACCAACACTAGAATCCCTGAACTAAAAACCACACTTAGTACCCTTAACACTATTGCTTCCTAGAAAAGACATATCAGAGTCCTATGTTCTGCGGTAGAACCGACTGCTCTGATACCAATTTGTCACGAGATATCCCTCTAGGCCCTATCATGACTACACCATGCCCGCCTTCCATAGGACAAGGGCTGACGACTAGCAACAAAGGCGTAATTCCCTAGAACTAGGAAGGCATTTTCTTTATGAAACGTAAACACACACAACCAGAGTACAAGAGAAATCAAGCCATAAATAAAGATGTATAACAAGTGTGCTAAAAGTACAAAAGGGGATGGAAATACAAGCCAACAAAAATGTATAGCTACAACTGAATGAAAATACAACTAAAAAGGACAAACTATTGAAAGGAGAAATCAGATCCTGGATCATCATACAGGTTCCTACCTGAAGGGTAGGTAAAAATGTCATCCTCAGCACTCTGCGTCTATCGGTCTTCTCCATGTGCCGTCATCCTGAGTGGTCCACCTCCGGTTACTATCCAGTCCTGGTGCACTCGGCCTCCGTCTGCACTGTCCGTCATCTGCATCCAACAGAATGAGGTGTGGGCATAGCCCGTGCAGGGGTGAGTATAATGATACTCAGTAGGGACCCCGAGACAATCAAGGTCTCACAAAATACAACAAGTATAAACCACAAAGTATGAAATCAACGGATAACCATTACATAGGTATATGCCCAAACATATACCTAAGTTATCAAGTAACCCTTCTCAATCATGAGGAAAAAACAAAGGTCATTGACTAAGCTCAAACCAGGATTTTTATTATCGAAAGCACAACTGTTGGAGAACTCATCCTCTTTCAAGTACAGTGGCCCTGTCGCGACTCTGAGGCGCTACTCACAAACCACAGACTACTGAGGTACTCCTCTTGTCGAGCACCGCAGGTCTGCTGCCAAACTGGGCGCTCCTCCACTGTGGGTCTGCTGCAAAACCGTGTGCTCCCCCTAATAGACGTCATATGTACTCCTCTTGTCGAGTACCGCAGGTCTGCTGCAAAAACTAGGTGCTCCGTCCATCATGGGTCTGCCGCCAAACCGGGCGCTCCGTCCACTACGCTAGTCGAATCACTCTGAGTTGAATCGGTCAAGCAGTCTTCAGGTCTACCACTACTAGGTCGCCGCACTCTGCCTGCTCGTCTCCAAGGGGATCCAATCCATGAGCTACTGTTCGATACTCTAAGTGTCACGAAATCGTAGGTGGATGTATCTCAAAAGACCGCCACGTCAAAGGGGTATCAACGCAATAGACGAAGCGTCAATCGGACACCCGGTTTGTGAGTTATTAACATTTTAGTCCTGAGGCCCGGTTGGATTCGTGTACGAACCAAACTGACCGTGACTCAACTATACCAGAACTCTAGTGGGGTATACTCAAATGGACGACTATGCTCAAAGAGTCCGACACCGCTGATGGTTCTTCAAACAGACGTCCGGTGCCTAAGATATGGCCCAAGAAAGAAAAGGGTCAGTAATGGGCCCGGGTCCGGTCTGACTCGGTCGGACCGACTTGGACCAACCCAAACTGGGCCGACCTAGTCTGGGTCGACTCGGTCAAACTCACTGGGTCTGACCTGACCCATTTGGTGGGTCATCCCGCTTTGTTTTGACCCTGTCCGCTGGGCCCGACCCAGCGGACCACGAGGGCGGTTCGTCCTGATTGTTGCCATGTATGCGGCTCGGTAACTTGGCCCAGGAGACTGGGCCGGTTCGGCCAGCAACACCGTAAGGGTGACACAGGTCGTCTGATTAAGAAAGTAGCTGGAGGCCAGCGGGCATGCCACGAGGGGCGTGAGCAGGTCGCCTGGTCACCTACAGGCCACAGGTGCACCGGGAAGGGAACCGGTGCACCAGGCATAGCGCGCGGGTGCCGAGAAGGGTGCTGGGATGCCGGGCAGGGGGACGGGGCACCAACCAATCAATGATAGGGGTTCCAGGAAGAGGCGCGGGGAACCGGGCAGCGTCGCGGGGTGCCAGAAAGCAGTGAGGGGCACCGGGAACGGCGTGGTGCGCCGGGCAACGACACGGGGGCACCGGGCAGCGGCCCTGGGTAGCGGCGTGGGGCGCCTAGCAGTGGTGCAGGCAGGGGCGCGTGACGTTGGGAGCATGAAGGCAAGGGCAAGGGGCGCCTGGAGCGCACAGGAAGGGGCGCGGGGCGCCGGGCAGGGCACTGGCAGAGCCCGAGGCGCCGGGTAGCACTCAAGGGGGCGCCAGGCAGCGCGCAAGGGCCCCCGGTAGTGGCGCGGGGCGCGGTGGCACGTGGGCTGGTGAGGAGCGCGATAGTGCACGGGGGTTACGGGGAGTGCGGCCTTCGTTCGTCGTCTTCGTCGTTGTCACCTCAATGTCATGCCGTCGTAGAATCATCACTAAAAGAACAACGAAGGGGTCGGGCCATGTAGGTTTGGCCTGCACCCTACATGTTTAGAGTGGTAGCATTCGGTTCACATGAACGAATCTCAATAATTAAAATACATCACATTGTATCAATCATCATTTGATGTTGAGAAGAAGAAAAGAGAAGTAACATCATGAAACAACCCCTACCTCGTTCGGCGTTCGTAGGTGAAGTCGAGGGGAAAAGGCGGGTGTCGATTCGTCGTCCGCCACATTCTCCACGTCCTCTCAACTTAAGCATGTGTGCCAGAAAGCATCCAGGGTAGAAGAACGAGGAAGAAGCATCGAAGATTTATTCACGTTATTCGTTGGGATGAAGAAGCATTCTTCGTTTGAGAGATATTTCTCCAAGCTCTTTCAAGCTCCACCAAGAAGAAAGTGCCAACCAAAAATAAAATAATAGACTAACAATTATTTTAATGGATTGACGTGCATTCAAAAGAATTTGAATTAAAAGAATTAATTCACAAAAGTAATGGTGGGGAGTTGGAAAAATAAAAGGAGGGAGACAAAGTGAGTAGGCTCTCTACATAATTGGGAGTTCGATGGGGTTGAAGGGGGTTAGAGAATTTAAGGAGCTCGGGTGGGCCCCACCTAAAAAAATTACTCCCAAGGAAGGTTATGTGTGGGTTGGACCCACCACCATAACCTCTCATGGGAGGTTATGGTGTGGTGGCCCCCACCTCCAACCTCCCATTGGAGATTTCAATCACCTCAAATAAAAATAAGCCACAAACTTATTTTTATTTATCTTTATTAAAGAACCCCAAAAACTATCTTCCACTCTCGATAAAATGAAACTATGGTGAAGGTATCACTATGTAATCACCGATGATGTGAGTTCAACGGTGCCGTCAGATTTCAATTTCGAGCATCAGTTCAAAAGTTATGAAATCTCAAATGTACGTTTACTGAACATAACTGAAAAAAAGTTCGGAAAATTATTATTCGTCACCCTCGACTCGCGATGGTCTAGGTTAGGCTCTGCCTAGGTGAAACACTCCCCAAAAACCCAACAGTACACTTGTATTTGTAATCTGACTCACCGTTTAGAAGTTATGAATTTTATAATAAAATAATTTTCACTTAATTATTTTATTTACGGCCAAAAACAATCTTTTTCTGGTGGCCCATGAAATCCAAATTTAGTATCTGATTAAATAAAGTATACCCTCACATGTTTTTCGGTGATCTCGGATTTTTAATCCAAGTTACCATTTTTGATTTATAATCATTTGAAAAATAAAATAATTTATTTAATTATTTTATTTACAGTTATGCCATTTTTGGGATTTCTCACAGGAGGCTCGCACCGACTAAACATAAGTCACACCTAGGGTAAACCCTCCATCCTGAGTGCAACAGTGCCCTTAGATTTTTAATCTGAGTAACCGTTCAATAGTTATTCCAATTTTTCTAGAAAATAGCTAATGCGCGCTAATTTAAGCTTAAAAAAATTCGACAGATCATTCCGTGCACTTCGGGCCTCGGAATCAAGTGCTGTCATAAACTGTGAACTCATAAAATTCCAAATAATTTTATAAAAAAAATTCTTGAAATTTATGCATCTTTACAATAATTCATTTGTGTCATTTTTGAAATAATCGAATGTTAGTACAACACATGATGTAGTTCCTATAAATTGAATTGTGTGTTTATAATATATATATTTTTTGAAATGTGGATCATATAGTCAAGAATATCCAAAGATTTCATATTGTTTTCAAACATTAGGAAAATGATCCATAATATATATATGACATATAAGAATCAACCACAAGTCAATTCGACACACGATTAACATATAATATCATTAATATATACAATAACCGTCAATATAATTTATCATATGGGAATTAAAAAACATAAATTATTTTTATTAATATTAACATTAGTTTTATTGAAGGGAAAAATGTGTATATAGAGGTTGATCAATAAAATGTGTATGCTAGTTTTTATTATATATATGGGTTGTAATTTTTAGGCCAATTGTAAATATAAAATTAATATAAATATTATGTATGTACATTTTGAATTGAAATGATAGTGAAATGTGTGGTTTGTATTCCAATATGATTTACTATATATTTCATTTTCTTTTAATGTATTATGATTGGGTTTGATTTTATAAAGCATTTGTATGTATACTGTTGGAATATAGCCATGTAGTAAAAAAATGTTCTTTACCTATGCTAGTATAAGTATTGAAAAGGTGTCACTTTATTAGCACATCATCTAGTGCTGATTAAGGGACTCTTTATCAGCATTTCATCTTTTGCTGATAAATGGTACATTTATAATCACATAATCTAGTGCTAATAAAGGATCCACTTACCAGATCTTCCAAAAATCAGAGATAAAGGCTGAGGGGTTTTAATATTACCAAGATTCATAGTTATTTTATGTGTTAAAAATACGATTTTTAGACTATTAAAATCATGTTTTGTAGTAGTTCATGTTAATGAAATTTATGAATCATAAACAATGTGTATATAATTAAAAATCACAATCTTGTTCAGAACAACTATTTCTAATTGAAAATATACAGTAATTATATATTATAATTTAGATGAAGGTAGAAATAATTTAATAGGATTCATCCAAGTTTAACATAAATATTTACATTTAAATTTCCAATGTTTTAAAGTATATCATGTTACTTGAATGGATTATTTTAGATCATTCCATCTATTGAATGATTTTAAAGTCCTGCATATTTAAAACACTGAAAAATTATACATTTGTTATCATATAACCTTCAAAATTGAGGTATTAAATTATATAACAATTATACAAAACATGTACATTCCAGGGGGGTTCTCAAACCTATTTGATGAATTATATATAATCCCATCACATGGAATAATTATTCCCTGATAATATAGTATTTTTTCAAATAACATTAACTATATTCTTAAAGAAAAATTATTTAAATTCTCAACATTATCTATTCCAATATTAATAATTTACCTTCTTATACTATGTGAAAAATACTAGAATTTATACAAGTTTTCCCCAAATTAATTATTCCGAACACTTTGACAATATCATTTATGACTTTTTTGAATTCATCTATGTTACTATAACATTAAAAAAATGATAATAGAGTGTATTCTTTAACCAGGACATGACTAACATGAATTATTGAGTATCTAAATAAAGATTCAATAATATTGAATATCATTGACAAACTCATCTATATAGAGTATATGTGATTATAATTCCTTAGATCAATTATAATTTAGTTCCATTGACACCTTAAATGAATCATTCCATGCTTCTATAACCATCATGATTTTATTGTGGAATAAATTTAACACTCAGTCACTCTAGAAGGAACATTTCTAACACAATGATTTTTCCACTTCGTTAAGATCCTTTTTTAGTCTGCCATTCAATAGAGTTACTTAATTTCTTATTCACATTTTGAGGGTAAATTTAAATGTTTAATTTCTTGATGATGATCCAATGATCTACCAAATAAATGATTATTATATAAATATGATATTTAATATATATTTATTAGGTCCTTTTAATGAAAGTGTTCCCACAAAAACTGATAACCCCATATAACATAGATATTTAGTGATATAAGATACATATTTCCTTAATAAATTAGTCCTCTACATCAATCCTGTCATCATTTCACTATTTATATATGTAATCATCCCTATCACAGTATTTTTTACTCTTGGATAGTTGAGAGGATAACTCTTTATCAAAATCCACATTCCTCCTATACCCTTCCCAATGGTTTCCCAATATTTTGAAACACAAAATAAACACCATGAAGAGACTATGAAATGATAATAAATGGAAATCCTTATAGAAAATAACCTACAATAGGATGATCTAATGTTATCTATGACTTTATTGCCTCACATAAAATAATTCCATTTTACCATAATATGGTAGAACATATCTGGTTGAATGATCATGGTCTTAACAAGATCCATTTTTGAAGGAATTCCATACTTATTATTTGATGGGTTTTCAATTTAATGTCTCACTAAATTACGATAAATAATATTAATATTAAATTCATAATTACATAATATTACGTATTCATTATCTTCTCCTATTTTTCTTCCTTCTGTGTATGCATTCATCAAATGATTTAGTTTTTCAATACCTATTCCAACCAACAAATTAATGTGTTCACGCCCTATTAATGTGTATCTATTTACATAACCCTTGAATTTGTGTTACTCACCCAAAAATAATAGTGATGTACCGTCAACGATTTTTGAATTATTTATACAAATATTGTACATGAAGGCACTGTATAATTGAATATAGTTGTATGGAATTGGTAAATACAGAATGAGTAATCTTAGAAAAATTGATAGGAAACCTAATTCACTTTATATGATTAGGAATGCCTCTAAGAATGTTGGTGTTCTGAACTAATGTCCCTCTACCCTAGGGGACGTTACTCAAGATAAAATTAAATCCATGAAAAATCCAACTCCTAATTTTCACGCCCATTAGCCAATAATAATTTTCATCATCATAACTAAAATTAAAAAATGTGGTTAAGGTAGAATGAATATAAATTTTATGATATCATATCAAGCATGATATGAAATACTCTATCCTGGAAGAATATTTTTATATAAATGGGCATACAAAATTTTCATATTTCAAAAAAATAATTCTGGAAAATTAATATCACATAAATTTTAAAAATAAATATAAATTTTATATATTTTCCAAAACATGACAGATTTTTGAACTATTCATGAAGAAATAGTAAATTTAATCATTTTATTATTTTGATGGAATATTTTTTTTCAAAATGATTACATAATACTTTTTATTAAATGAAATTATATGAAATTTCAAAAATTATTAATCGTTTATAATTTAATAATACCAAATAAATAATTTATATAATTCTAATATCATATATTTTTTTATTTATAAACACATTAAATACCACCTCTTATGATTACTAAATAAATCATATATTTCAATATCATAAGACATAGAATTAAAATTTTCAAAAGTAAAATTTCAAATAGAAACCAATAATAATATAGAAGAAGTTTCATAGACATTTAATTAATTAATTATAAAATATATATATATAATTAATTAATTAATTAATTGTAAATTAAAATATTACAAAATATATTTTGTTATGATTTATAATCATTTTATATCTTTAAAAACATAAAATTATTATTTTTTAAAATATATTTCTACTTACCTTTACACATAATCTTTATTTCTCGAAAGGGTGTCATCCCAATTATCATTATAATGACACTGCGTGTAAGGGTAACATATGTTTTCTATATCCTATGTAATGGTGATATAACAGCTACTTATACACATCTCATTTTGAAAATATATGTTTAAAGTATTATCTAGTTTACGATTACACATATCCCTCATATCAAGGTATTACCTAAATTAAAGTAATTTGTGTTGGGGTGCTCGAAACATTTATATGATGCATAAAGGTAATCATCACTGACTTTTACACAGTAAATCTAATACATTAATATGTAAATTTAAAGTTCCAATGATCCTTATGTAAACCCTTTGTGTAAGTGTACCACCTTCACACAATATTCCTTCATAATGTTAAATCATATTTACCCATATACATCTCACATAATGGTATGTAGTGATCCTCCAATTTTATGAAAATGTTGTTTTTCATTTTCCATTGAAAACTATTAAAAAAAATATTAATTGATGAAGAACCAATGTATAGATCCATTGAGGGAGTTCATATGACTATCTAATGATATTATCTATTAGAAGAAAACCCAAAACACAATATATCTATCTTTAAGAAATTACCAAATAAATAATACCATAAAATATAGTAACTAGAATTTATAGAAAACAACAGTTTTAATATTCATTCCATAGAGAGTGTTTTTGGAAGATACATATGAAAAATGAACAAATTGACCTCTCCTCGAATAGCGTACGCTTTCTAATAAATCCACAAATTCTTTGAGGGGACACCAAAATAGTTAAAGGGGTGAAAGCACCTTCTCGGGTGAGGGCAACAGTGTTCGAAAAAAGGGAGATTTGAAAAAGGTTCATACACATCATATCACCAATAAGAGAGGATCTCATCCTCTTATATAGTTGATACCTCAGAATCCTCCAATTACGAGCAAATCATATAAATTTTTACTATTGGGATATAATTCATTAGAAAATTTCAATGAATTTTAATCGAATCATATAGTAAATTAATAATAGTTTTTATCTTAGGAATAAACTATAATGGAGACTGTTGAATAATATATATAAATCATATATTTATATTTATTATACCCATCCATCATTTTCATTAAAAGTATGTATAATAAATTAATTATTAAATGTACCATATATAATAGCATATCTCATAAATAAATAAATATATAAATATATATATATATATCATGAATCGTATGCATGTGTTTGTTCATATCAAGAATGTACATTTTAGTTCACATGAAAAATTAATTATGATCGATAACCATCGTTCAAAAATAATTCATTATTATACCATGGTTCCATGTCATTGTATATATAATTAAGGTTTCTTGAAATTATTTCTATATTTTTAGTTATAAGCTAATCATATATAACCCTACTTAATATGCAAAGTTTTATTTAGGCCCATATTCACCAAACAAGACATAATGTGCATCAATTCAGACTTATCTTTAATAGTTTCAATGATAAGATGTAAGTAAAACTAGGATTTTTTTAATGTACATTATGATTTTAAAATTATAATTTTATTACTTTATTGGTATAATTTTTATGTAATCATATTCATGTGAGGACCATAAGTCGATATTCATGAACCTCACCCTAACCGTGGATCTGGATAATTGTTCTCTTACTGATTCTTTGACTATACATATCCATAGTATGGATTATCATGTTTTTATAACTATAGTGAATGAGGGGATGAGTGGTCTAGCAGGATCTGGTGAAAATAGTTTTCGGTGATGCTGAACTTCATAGTTTTGAGGGTATGGAATAATGCTATTTCTATGGATGATAATGTTTAATGGAAGGGAATTCATACTGTGTCATGTTTCATGTGTTGTGAGGAACCTGGTTAGGAAATAGTGTGCCATCTTTTGTTCAAAGGGGAATATGACTTTAGAATTTGGGATTACACTAGTCAATGCATGGGATTATCATTAGGCGACGACTCATTGATGGATTTTATAGAGACATGGATTCATGGGGTAGATCAAAATGTAAAGGCAAACAGAATGTGTGGAATGGTTTTTAATTTTGTATGTTGGGTTTTATTGGAATATAGTAATATAGTGCGAGTAGGTTCATGATGATAATTCCACTATATATTGGTTCGGGTAAGAATGATTGTATTTGAATTGGTCTCTTTTTTACCCATTGGAATGTGTTCTATGTTTCTCAAAGAGCTTCTTCCATGTCCTGCAATCACTGATGTGCCATTTTAATCTGGATCACTTCGGCGTTGGGTTCATTGGGTATCTCTATCAAGTGGAGTCAAAAAACATTGATGGCACCTATTCTATGGGGGTAATGCAAGGAGGGGTGGGTTAGGGATGGAATGGTCTCACTGATATTTAGTTTCAATGATTTTTATGGGCTAATTAATTCCATAGTAGAGGAGGATTAGGCATTGGGATGTGGTCTCTCCCTGTTCAACTAGTACAAAATTTTTATTTTCATAGTGGAGTCTGTTTCTAAGAAGTTGGTTGATATGATCTAAGAAAACAAGAAGTACATTGGACATGATTTATTTTATCAGGAAATGTATATTGTTCAAAGAATAGGGAACTAAAGTAAAGAATATATAGAGGGAAATGAATTTCACTACAAACTCACTGGAAAAAATGTGTATGGCTAGTAATAAATCATTATGTATGACTGCATTGGATCCCTATTATATTATTGTAACCCATTTTTCAAGGGTGATGCACTTGGTTTTCATCTTTTTAGACCTCCTAGAGGAACTTCTTTACTATTCTCTACTTTTTTTGAATAAAAATAGACAATTTAAACATTATTAAAATCATATCCACCAAATTTGTCCTATAAGATTGAAAATTGTGGTTAAATGTTTCCACATAAACTTTCATGATTTTTAGTGGAACTGAACAAATAGGGTCACAACAATTTCAGATACATTCAACGTATTCCCACTGTATCCTAACAAACATCATAATTATATAATATTAAGATCCTGAATAGGTAGATGGTATATTCAAGAAATTAGTATGCATGCTATATAATGCATTGGGAAATATTTATTGAGTACAATATATCACAACAATCTTGTATTTATATGATCATGGTAATTTTGAATATTATAAAAAACATCACTTTATTATGTATTGCACACATCACATGAGAAGCTTTCATCCCATGACAATTTTATAATATTTTGTAAAAAATTTGTAACACCCCAAGATTTCATAGTGTGTTATTTCTTCAAAATAATTCAATAACTTGCACTACACGCAACACCGAGTTCAAGCGCACCATGACTTACCAAACAAGACGTTCAAAAAAGGTTATGAATAGTATTAACTAAATTTTAAACTTTATATAATCCTTATAATTTTAGAATCCATATTATGAGTTTCTTAGACATAATGTAAGAACAAATTCATCTTCAGTATTGTAGTTTTACCAAATTTTAATAGTGAACCCTTTTTAAATAAAATATTTTAAACTTTTTGACTAAATGGTGACATAAAAAAATTTAAAATAAAACATCCCAAGCTTCCACGGTACCCTTTCCTTTGAATAAAACAGTAGTGTGTGTTGTACGCAACTTCGAGTTTTAACACACACCACAACCGATCAAACTAGCCGTTATGAATAGTAATACTTAATTTTTTGAAATTATATATATTTTATATTTCAAAATGGACTTCATTTTTGGATTCGGAATATCAAATTTAGCCTAAGGTGAAATTTTGGTACTTTTCGGATAACTTTCATATTTTGATGAATAGTAAAAATTACTAAATTTTAATTAAAAACAACTTTTTTAATCAAAATAATTAATAGTGATAAATTATGAATTTGAGTGGTTTTAAAGTATATTTAGAATATTTTTTTACCATTTAATATAATTTTGGTCATTGGACATAATTTTACAATTAAACCGAACATAAACAAGTGTCAATCTTTTGATAGTTATTATCTCTTAAAAACACGCTTTTTGTTTTGACAGCGGGAATTAATTTCAAATTAATTTCTGCCACTTCTGTGTTTTGAATTTAGAAAAATGGATTCCATATTTGGAATCAGGATGTTCAAATTGTGTAAATAGGTAACTTTTATTTTTAGACATTTTGAATAATTACTGCGGTAAATATTTTATTTACCATGGTTAAGGGTAAATCCGGTAAATAAGGGTTAAAAATAATATTATAATAATACTAAATTACCCTAAAACGTGTCTTAACCCTATTGGTTGATACATGGTAGACCATGGGCATCTTTGGGTCAATTTTGGGACCCCATTGATCCACTTGTAAGTGATAATGACACTTTATTTTAATTAAGTTAAAATGAATACAAAAATGGCATAAGCTTACATCTTTTAAAAGAACAATTTTTACATAGGGTTATACATGTTGGATTTTCGATTATAAATATTCATTAGAAATCTAAAAAGATTTCCTACATAATGATATTTTATTTATAATTTTTAGACATCAAATAATTTAAATTATTAATGACACAATAATGATGCAATGTTTACCTCATTAATAAATCATTTAAATAAATAAGATTATAATGATTACAATATTATCTAAAACCTGTCCAATTCTTATTGGTTGATGTTATTTAGAATATGAGTCATCGTATCTTCGACCTAAATGATTTTTGGACCATTATAAACCGAATATAATTATATTATAAAGTAATACTTTCACTCTTTCCTAAAGAGCCCCTCCTCTCCCTTATAAAAGGAGACCACTTCTACTCATTCCTCACACCTCTCAAGCCACTTGGCTCGTCCAAACTCTGACCAACTAAGCTCCCCACATCCCTCTCCTCCTCCTTGAAGCTTCCCCTTAGGCATAAAGCATTTCAAGAAGTCCTTTGGTTCCAACCAAAGTGAGTTACCTAAATTAAAGGTAACATTTTCTCTTAAATTATTTTCAATTATTTTGCTTCTCCAACCCCCAAACTCTTTTTATTTCCTTTCTTTTGTAACAACACCAGTATCCACAATATACTAGGATGTTGTTATAAGAAGGATTCAAACTACACATTCACACAACTCCATCTAATGGATGATGAACATAATGTTTCTGTGGATGGAAAACTAACGCCTCACGAAATGATGATTGTTCAAATACATCTTACCGCCTCTCATGGTGGACATTAGGATGGAACTGTAATTAAATATGATATTAATGATATATATTTTATATATAAGCTTCTGTAATTCCATTTTATTTCATACAATTATTCGTTTCATGTTGTATATACATACGATAATTTCATTTGAGGAAGTGCGGACTACCGCCCCCTTAAAATGATATGACTCGTTCATACCACACATGGAACGTATAAAGGATGGTGTTAATGAACTTAAGTAACATATATAGAATATTATATTTTACTGGAATAGTAATATACCTATGTATCATTTGGATTCGATTCTTTTAAAATAAAAATTAAATGGAAGTAGCATTCGTGCGTACGTACGGATTACCGTCTCCACAAACGCGATGTGATTCATTCTCCATCGTATCCATTCAAGTATAATTATAATTTGATGATTTAAAAATGATGTTTAAGGACTTGATACCATTCTGGATATGAATAATATACATCCCATTAATAACGAATATGGCTCACATAACAAAGAATATAAAGTAAAATGAACCCGTTAACACCTGAAATGACGATAATTCTAAGATATTATTAACAAATCAATGTTAAAAGATCATATATGATATCATATTAAAGTAACTGATTCTTGTATTATTCAATAACAATTATTTCACCATTATACAGGAGGTAAACCTACCATCGACCAAGGAAAAAGTACAAAGGGATTCTCTTATCTCACTTTCAATTCCGTGAGATTTCCATTGTTCGCTACTAAATTATTGAAAGTGGTGTATTGTGTACTCCCATTTGATATATATTATCATGATTCACTTTATATTCATGTTATTCTGTAAATCATTTGGTGGTTATTAACTTTTGGCCATGCGACTCAGTTGATTAACGTGGTAAGGGGTTTCTTGTCTCACTTTTAATTCCGTGAGAATTCCATTGATCACCACTTAATTATTGCATGTGGTGTATGTGTACTACCCATGATTGTATTCATTGTGTAATATAATTTATTTTATGGGTATTTACATCATCATGGTATGATCTTTCTTTCATGGGTGTTTGTTTCTTAAGTTACCTAATCAATAAGGGAATTTGAGATTTCAATTTCCACTCATTTGGCTTTACGCATATTTCATTGATTATATTACCCCAAGATTATGTGTGGAATCACTATTCATTTGATTATGTCATAATTTCCACTCCCCTTCCTGTGGATATAAGTTTGATACACATAATCACTCCATTGATAATTCTCAATTCATTTATATGAATTTGATAAGAGTAATTTTAACTCATTCTCCATTTGTTGAGTTAAACATCCAATTCGTTGGTATTGTTTTTACAAGAATATGTGTGAATATCCTTTGATTGATTTACATTGAATATCCAATCATATTTAGTGTATTTATATTTGTCACACATAATTATGTCGTTGATTTATCCTTAACCTAAGGATACAACCTTTATGAGAGATTTCATCTCAATTTACATTCCATTGAGACTTCTTTGATGATATACACCGAATCACTTTTATGTGGTGTACATAATGTACTTTGACATAGTATATCATGAATTCCTTTATTATCATGATATTAAAATGTTTTGATTACCTCAATTATTTGTATTCAAGTGTCTCTCTTTTGGTTAGAAACTCTAACCAAAATACCATTTTAAAATGTTTTAAAGACTTATTCATCTAAATCTTTCTCATTAATGTCCATGTTTTAAAAATGGTTTTAAGGATTTATTTATATGGACATTAATGTTTAGAAATTAAAAATCCTTTTAAAAGGTTTCAAAGTGGTATGGGACACTTTGATTCAAAAATCTATTTTTAAATGGCTTCTTGACAAATAGTGTGACTTTTAAATGTTTTCAAGAAAAGGGGGATATTTCTCTCAAATAGTTTTGATGATTATTTTCATCTATGTCAACATCCTTCATTATTCATGATTGAGGTTAATGTGATACAATACAATCTTCCATATTGTATCAAATGAGTTATATTTGACTGTGGATGTTTTATTTTTATACCATTCATGGTTTGTGGTTAGAGTATTGACATTTTGTATGCTAGTTTTAATACGAATGTTTATTTTATGCTTAAACCTATTCATATGAGGAATGCATTGGACTTAATAAGTGACGGGTGGAGCCCGCTATAGCTCCTCGATGCATCGGTAGGTCTCATGAGACAAACTAGTGTCTTGGCACTAGGCCTTGGCAAAATCTTATTTGTAGTCTTGGCACGAGGCCTTGGCTATGTGGTTATGATAGTCTGGCATTATGTATTCCATCATTATGAAAGTGGTTATTGATATTGCATGTGATCATTCGACTAGTAGAATATCCATGTGAGTAAGTAAATGGCATTATTTCATTTTATTTATGCCATACCATGTTGAAAGTTCAAGTTTCAAAGGCTTTTGTTTTAGTTATAAATTGCCTTCAGTGTTTATGATTATTTATGAAAGCTTCTGCTATAATGTTATCCTTACTGAGCATCCGAGCTCACCCCTTTCAATGTTTTAATTTTTTTTCCCCAGGATTATGAAGAAGTAATTTATGAATGACCTGCAGGGATAGTATGAGGGGATATGAAGACAAAATGTTTTTTTTATGATGTAATGTAAAAATTTATGGATGTATCTAGTTATTCCAAGGCTACTAAACTAATCGGACTTTCGAGACTTGATCTCTCTCATGATCATGACAATGTTATGTAATAATGCACCGACTCTGGGTAACTAGGGTCGGGGCATTACAGTTGGTATCAGAGGAAGTTTAGTACAAACCTTGGTAGCTAGATTTAGATAAACTCTGATTAGAGCACGTAGACCTAAGATGAACTTTGAGGATTATTATAAAAGAACTTCCTAGAATTTTGGTATTGTAGAGATTTTGTGAGTTTTCCGAGCAATACATCCCTGTCTGGATACGAGCAGGTAGAGGCGGCTCTGGCACAGATGTACCTAGGGGTAAAACCCGAAAACACCGCTTTGAGCTAGACTCGAACGGGAACTGGTGCACGACAACGGGCCTTGCTGCACTCTTGGTTACGACACTCCCGGGGGATATGCTTAGGATAATTTACATTTTCTTTACAAACCGATTTAAGTAAAATATACATAAGATGAGAGTAAATGACCTTGGTTAATCCTAATATGTCTCAAATTGAGAATATGGTGACATTTTAATCTCTAAATGATTTTACGACTACTATTACTCACACAATGCTTTCTGGTTTTAGTCAATGGCTGGATTCCAAGGAAGTCATAGTGACTTTGAGAATGATGTACAAGGTGGGAACGGTGGTGTAAATGAGCAAAAAAATGGAATGTTGATAGGCGTAAAAGATATCGTCTTTATGCCAAATCAGTTTTCCAAAAATATGATCAACAACATATATATTAACCAACTCCCAGACTCAACAAGGGAGAGAAAGGTGATAAATGATAAGATCTCCAGCAATGGAGACCATGGAGAAAAGAAACCTCAATTTTCATCATGCAGGAATTGTGGAAAGAGACACCCAGGAAAGTGTCTCAATGGGACAACGAAATGTTTTACGTGCGGGAAGGAAGGACATAAAGTGAAGAATTGCCGAAGAAAAATGAATAGTACTATGGAAGAAGATAAAAATGGTCCCAAGAGTCCATTTACAGTCATTTGCCGTAAATGTAGGGGACCTGGCCATTACCCGAGTGAATGTCCTATTTTATAGGATATTTTCTTGCTCAAAGAAGAAGCTATGCGGAAATAAATGGTTGGAGAAAAATTTAAAAAGTATTAGCACTCCTTGTTGATGGGTTTACTTTGGAATAATTTTCTCTTGTATTTGTAACCCCTCAGTTTGCCATGTGAGAATGATATTTGAGGAATAATTGTCTCTTCTCTTGTGGATATAGGTATAAATAACCATTTAGTTTTATATGATCATTGGGATTTGAGAAAATGATAAGTTATTATAATTTGGGATGAAAATGTAAAGTATGATATAACATTTGTGGTTAAATTATGTTATTTTGAAAAATTTATCTCATTTTGGTAATATTATAGAATATAGTTTTTGAAAAAGGACAACACGTAGACCGTGTGACAACCCGTCGCGTCGGACAAAGCTGTGGGAATCGAACCCACAACCAAAGTGCGATTGGGATTTATCGCCTACCACTGGACTACGTGAAGTCCCTGGTTAGTATGACTATTTTTTTGTTAAATGATTTTATTGATCAATAATAAGATGATTTGGGTTCTTATGTCTTATCAAATGAATACCCTTGGTATAGGAAAATGATTTGGTGATTAAGTGATAAATGTTATTTTGGAAGATGTTCGTTTTGTTAGGAACACTATATGCCCAAGGAAAATAGAATACAATGAGGTTTCATTTGTAGAGTAATGGTGGATTTTTATCTACATTTTTATTGTTGATTTATAGTGATTTGGGTTATTTATGGAAATGATTAACCTATAACAGAGAATATGTGATGATGTTAATTACTTTTAAGTATGTGACTTTAAGAGTATTTGATGTCATTTGGAGATACAATGTAACATGGGAGACTACATAATAAAATTCTTCTATGTTTTGGGATTCAATATTAGTTTGGATTATTATAAAGGATTTTAAGGACAATTGGTTATTGAATGGTATCTATTTAACTTTGGGGTATTGTTGGTTTAATTTTAGAAATTAAGATTAGTGCATATTTATCTCAATGAATATCCTTTTGGGGGATCATTAGATCATTCACTAACCATTTTGGTTTTGATTAATCTTCAAAGACAATGTAAATATATGGTTTATCCTGCATGGAGCATGTGATTCTATAGAAGTTTATTCTAGCTCTTCCAGTGTGACCAAGTCTTCTTGAATACTCATCGTTTAAAAAAATTGAGTTAGTGGTGGAAATTTATTAAAGAATGAAAATCTACTTAAAATTTAAGTATATCTCATAATGTTATTAGTCAATATCATAAATTAATTCCTCTTCCTTATGTAATTTAACTTTAAAAAAAAATGTTATCCTAGATGGTACCTTAAATCATCACTAATTTATGGCTTTGGGATTGTTGGCATTTTCATAGCCATGTTCTCTACCACTCTCCATCAGATAATTGATGGTTAGATTTCTCCTCCATATCCATATTTTCCTACATGGAACCCTAGTATGTGTTATTTTCGGTAATCTTCATACTTTCCACTCTTTATTTTCAATAGAGGCCTCATTAATTCATTTTTCGATGTGGGATTTCAACTAAGATATTTTGAAATGTCAAAAATGTGTGATCCCAATACCCTATATTTTGTTGAACCGATGGTACTTCAAATCATCATAGATTGATGAGTTTAAGGACCTCAATTTTATACTTGTTTGTGATTGATGACCTCAACCACTACCTATAAATATTTACGTTTTTCCTCCAATTATATGTCTCTAATTGCCACCAATGTTCTCCTAATCGAGATCATAATTTGGTGGTGACCCTTTCATTTCTCTTTTCCTCATATTAAGACTAAATTTTAGTAAACCAATTTCCGATGTGGGTTTTCCCACAAATATATTTTCTATTTTCAACCTTTTATTTTCGAAGAACAATTTCAAATTGCGAGGACGCAATTTATTGAAGGAGGGGAGAATGTAACACCCCAAGATTTCATAGTGTGTTATTTCTTCAAAATAATTCAATAACTTGCACTACACGCAACACCGAGTTCAAGCGCACCATGACTTACCAAACAAGCCGTTCAAAAAAGGTTATGAATAGTATTAACTAAATTTTAAACTTTATATAATCCTTATAATTTTAGAATCCATATTATGAGTTTCTTAGACATAATGTAAGAACAAATTCATCTTCAGTATTGTAGTTTTACCAACTTTTAATAGTGAACCATTTTTAAATAAAATATTTTAAACTTTTTGACTAAATGGGGACATCAAAAAATTTAAAATAAAACATCCCAAGCTTCCACGGTACGCTTTCCTTTGAATAAAACAGTAGCGTGTGTTGTACGCAACTTCGAGTTTTAACACACACCACAACCGATCAAACTAGCCGTTATGAATAGTAATACTTAATTTTTTGAAATTATATATATTTTATATTTCAAAATGGACTTCATTTTTGGATTCGGAATATCAAATTTAGCCTAAGGTGAAATTTTGGTACTTTTCGGATAACTTTCATATTTTGATGAATAGTAAAAATTACTAAATTTTAATTAAAAACAACTTTTTTAATCAAAATAATTAATAGTGATAAATTATGAATTTGAGTGGTTTTAAAGTATATTTAGAATATATTTTTACCATTTAATATAATTTTGGTCATTGGACATAATTTTACAATTAAACCGAACATAAACAAGTGTCAATCTTTTGATAGTTATTATCTCTTAAAAACACGCTTTTTGTTTTGACAGCGGGAATTAATTTTAAATTAATTTCTGCCACTTCTGTGTTTTGAATTTAGAAAAATGGATTCCATATTTGGAATCAGGATGTTCAAATTGTGTAAATAGGTAACTTTTATTTTTAGACATTTTGAATAATTACTGTGGTAAATATTTTATTTACCATGGTTAAGGGTAAATCCGGTAAATAAGGGTTAAAAAATAATATTATAATAATACTAAATTACCCTAAAACGTGTCTTAACCCTATTGGTTGATACATGGTCGACCATGGTCATCTTCGGGTCAATTTTGGGACCCCATTGATCCACTTGTAAGTGATAATGACACTTTATTTTAATTAAGTTAAAATGAATACAAAAATGGCATAAGCTTACATCTTTTAAAGGAACAATTTTTACATAAGGTTATACATGTTTGATTTTCGATTATAAATATTCATTAGAAAGATAAAAATATTTCCTACATAATGATATTTTATTTATAATTTTTAGATATCAAATAATTTAAATTATTAAAGACACAATAATGATGCAATGTTTACCTCATTAATAAATCATTTAAATAAATAAGATTATAATGATTAAAATATTATCTAAAACCTGTCCAATTCTTATTGGTTGATGTTATTTAGAATATGAGTCATCTTATCTTCGACCTCAATGATTTTTGGACCATTATAAACCGAATATAATTATATTATAAAGTAATACTTTCACTCTTTCCTAAAGAGCCCATCCTATCCCTTATAAAAGGAGACCACTTCTACTCATTCCTCACACCTCTCAACCCACTTGGCTCGTCCAAACTCTGCCCAACTAAGCTCCCCACATCCCTCTCCTCCTCCTTGAAGCTTCCCCTTAGGCAGAAAGAATTTCAAGAAGACCTTTGGTTCCAACCAAAGTGAGTTACCTAAATTAAAGGTAACATTTTCTCTTAAATTATTTTCAATTATTTTGCTTCTCCAACCCCCAAAATCTTTTTATTTCCTTTCTTTTGTAACAACACCAGTATCCACAATATACTAGGATGTTCTTATAAGAATGATTAAAACTAAACATTCACACAACTCCATCTAATGGATGATGAACATAATGTTTCTGTGGATGGCAAACTAACGCCTCACGAAACGATGATTGCTCAAATACATCTTACCGCCTCTCATGGTGGCCATTAGGATGGCACTGTAATTAAATATGATATTAATGATATATATTTTATATATAAGCTTCTGTAATTCCATTTTATTTCATACAATTATTCGTTTCATGTTGTATATTCATACGATAATTTCATTTGAGGAAGTACGGACTACCGCCCCCTTAAAATGATATGACTCGTTCATACCACACATGGAACGTATAAAGGATGGTGTTAATGAACTTAAGTAACATATATAGAATATTATATTTTACTGGAATAGTAATATACCTATGTATCATTTGGATTCGATTCTTTTAAAATAAAAATTAAATGGAAGTAGCATTCGTGCGTACGTAAGGACTACCGTCTCCACGAACGCGATGTGATTCATTCTCCATCGTATCCATTCAAGTATAATTATAATTTGATTATTTAAAAATGATGTTTAAGGACTTGATACCATTATGGATATGAATAATATACATCCCATTAATAACGAATATGGCTCACATAAAAAAGAATATAAAGTAAAATGAACCCGTTAACACCTGAAATGACGATAATTCTAAGATATTATTAACAAATCAATGTTAAAAGATCATATATGATATCATATTAAAGTAACTGATTCTTGTATTATTAAATAACAATTATTTCACCATTATACAGGAGGTAAACCTACCATCGACCACGGAAAAAGTACAAAGTAAGGGATTCTCTTATCTCACTTTCAATTCCGTGAGATTTCCATTGTTCGCTACTAAATTATTGAAAGTGGGGTATTGTGTACTCCCATTTGATATATATTATCATGATTCACTTTATATTCATGTTATTCTGTAAATCATTTGGTGGTTATTAACTTTTGGCCATGTGACTCAGTTGATTAACGTGGAAAGGGGTTTCTTGTCTCACTTTTAATTCCGTGAGAATTCCATTGATCACCACTTAATTATTGCATGTGGTGTATGTGTACTACCCATGATTGTATTCATTGTGTAATATACTTTATTTTATGGGTATTTACATCATCATGGTATGATCTTTCTTTCATGGGTGTTTGTTTCTTAAGTTACCTAATCAATAAGGGAATTTGAGATTTCAATTTCCACTCATTTGGCTTTACGCATATTTCATTGATTATATTACCCCAAGATTATGTGTGGAATCACTATTCATTTGATTATGTCATAATTTCCACTCCCCTTCCTGTGGATATAATTTTGATACACATAATCACTCCATTGATAATTCTCAATTCATTGATATGAATTTGATAAGAGTAATTTTAACTCATTCTCCATTTGTTGAGTTAAACATCCAATTCGTTGGTATTGTTTTTACAAGAATATGTGTGAATATCCTTTGATTGATTTACACTGAATATCCAATCATATTTAGTGTATTTATATTTTTCACACATAATTATGTCGTTGATTTATCCTTAACCTAAGGATACAACCTTTATGAGAGATTTCATCTCAATTTACATTCCATTGAGACTTCTTTGATGATATACACCGAATCACTTTTATGTGGTGTATATAATGTACTTTGACATAGTATATCATGAATTCCTTTATTCTCATGATATTACAATGTTTTGATTACCTCAATTATTTGTATTCAAGTGTCTCTCTTTTGGTTAGAAACTCTAACCAAAATACCATTTTAAAATGTTTTAAAGACTTATTCATCTAAATCTTTCTCATTAATGTCCATGTTTTAAAAATGGTTTTAAGGATTTATTTATATGGACATTAAATTTTAGAAATTAAAAATCCTTTTAAAAGGTTTCAAAGTGGTATGGGACACTTTGATTCAAAAATCTATTTTTAAATGGCTTCTTGACAAATAGTGTGACTTTTAAATGTTTTCAAGAAAAGGGGGATATTTCTCTCAAATAGTTTTGATGATTATTTTCATCTATGTCAACATCCTTCATTATTCATGATTGAGGTTAATGTGATACAATACAATCTTCCATATTGTATCAAATGAGTTATATTTGACTGTGGATGTTTTATTTTTATACCATTCATGGTTTGTGGTTAAAGTATTGACATTTCGTATGCTAGTTTTAATACGAATGTTTATTTTATGCTTAAACCTATTCATATGAGGAATGCATTGGACTTAATAAGTGACGGGTGGATCCCGCTATAGCTCCTCGATGCATCGGTAGGTCTCATGAGACAAACTAGTGTCTTGGCACAAGGCCTTGGCAAAATCTTATTTGTAGTCTTGGCACGAGGCCTTGGCTATGTGGTTATGATAGTCTGGCATTATGCATTCCATCATTATGAAAATGGTTATTGATATTGCATGTGATCATTCGACTAGTAGAATATCCATGTGAGTAAGTAAATGGCATTATTTCATTTTATTTATGCCATACCATGTTGAAAGTTCAATTTTCAAAGGCTTTTGTTTTAGTTATAAATTGCCTTAAGTGTTTATGATTATTTATGAAAGCTTCTGCTATAATGTTATCCTTACTGAGCATCCGAGCTCACCCCTTTCAATGTTTTAATTTTTTTTTCCCCGGGATTATGAAGAAGTAATTTATGAATGACCTGCAGGGATAGTATGAGGGGATATGAAGACAAAATGTTTTTTTTATGATGTAATGTAAAAATTTATGGATGTATCTAGTTATTCCAAGGCTACTAAACTAATCGGTCTTTCGAGACTTGATCTCTCTCATGATCATGACAATGTTATGTAATAATGCCCCGACTCTGGGTAACTAGGGTCGGGGCATTACAAAATTTAATTTCATATTTGTAATTAACATAAATTTTACTCTATTTGGATCATATTATTACATTCTCTAATCATCACGATGATTGAATTTTAGTTTATAAGGTGCTTCAAAAAGATGTTGTGGAACATAGACAATTTTTCCTATCCTTATATGATAGTGAGTAAGGTAAAAGGATAGAGACTTTTGTTGATCCATATAATCATGTAGCTCCCCCACTAAGTAGGATACACCACCACCACCACCACTGGTAGTACCACCAATGTGATACTGACATTGTAGACATGTTCCATTATGATCAATGATTAAGAAAATATTAGATATATCATAAACATCTCATAAACAACCAACCATGAATATACTTTTACAATACATGGTTCCTCTTAACATTATTGTAGCTTAGGACGAGTGATTCATTCATATTTATACTTATTTTATGTATATAAATTAGTATAATCAAAATAAATATATAATTAGGATAATAAAAACGAAGGGATTATTATTTTAATATGTAAATGATTATATTAATTCAAATAAGATAATATATGGATTTTAAGGATTAATTATTATTCTATTATTAAATGAAAGTGTCAGTATCATTTAAATTATGTTTTTATTGAAATTAATTATTATTATTACATGGAGGATGGATCACGTGTGATTAAATTACACATTTCAAAGCTTTTTGGGTTTAACACCCTTTTAGAATGCTCTAAATATGACTAAATTTTTCATGAGTCTCCCTCAAGGCTATACATAATATTAATTTATCATAAAAATCTAGTATATTAGATTTATAAAATCCAATAAATATTTATATCCAAATAAATCATTCCCTCAGAACTTTTTGGGAGTACAACGGTTGTTGAGAACCTCAATTTAGATTAAACCTCTGAATCATAACATCTATGATAGATTAGATCTATAATTTAAATGGTTTCATCAGATTAATATGATTATGTTTGGTATTAAATTATGAAATAAACATTATGTGTAAGAAAAATATAAATTTATGCAGGCCATATATGAGTAACCTAGAAGGAAATAGATTCTTTATTGTAATAAATAAATATAATAATATTAATCCTCTATCATAACATCAAGTAAAATTTCACTCATTCAAAACTTTAAAAAACACCATTTTCGATCTCACCAATCTTTTCGTGACATCCTTCATGTAATAAATTAGAAGAAAAATATTCTTATTCAACTAGATCAATAAATTCTCTAGGTAGGAAGAGTCATCACTATTGATATGTGTAATAATCCCCCATTTCAGTAAAGACATGTGGAGACCATATAATATATGAATAATCCGCAATGATTTCTATTAACTACTCACTAATTTTATAAATATAAAAAATGTACCCTCATGTCAGGGTTCCCACCATTGTGATTTAGTTATGATAACCATTTTTCAATATTGGGAATTTATTTTTAATATAGTATCCTTATTTACCCTTATTTTAAAATTTCCAATCGTGTATCTTCAAAACTCTATAGTGGTAGAATGTTAATTCATAGAGTTGAATTTTGAGGGAGTAAAAGGTTTTTGTGGGTTTTTATATTAGTTCTTATTAGTAATTACACTTATCCATGATGGGTAGTGTGGGATTATGTATAATGTTGGTATTTATCATGCTATTACAAAACAATGTTGGTCAATTAATTCTACTATAAAACACATTTTCCATCCATTAATTTATCTCAACACTCATTTAATGGAGTTGGTTGGGTTATGAGATGAAAGGATTTACATTACATCCAGTTTTAGGGTGGGTTCAGATTCTCAATTGTGGTGTGTTCACAATATTTAGTATTAGAGGAGTTGTGGATTTTTTGGATTTAAGGGTTATTTGTATTGGCCCGGAACTCTCCCGCCCATTAATTTGTCAAAAAGAAGGTCAAGAAGTGTTTTGGAGGGTAAAATGGACATTTCCCACTTTCCAGAATTTTGAAACTACACGCCGTGTAGTTTGAGTACACGCCGTGTACCCCCTTTCCAGGTATAACCCATGTTGGAGCCGCATCCTTTCCATGTGAAATAAATGGGTGCACGCCGTGTGACCAGTTCTACATGCCGTGTAGTCCTTCCCTGCGTACGCGTTAACAGTCAACGGCCGTGTACCGTGTTGGAGCCGTGTCCTTTCCGTGTGCAATAAATGAGTACACGCCGTGTGTCTAAACTACACGCCATGTAGTCCTTCCCCGAGTATGCGTTACCAGTCAACGACCATGTACCGTGTTGGAGCAGTGTCCTTGACATGTCCAGTAAATGAGTACACGCCGTGTGTCTAAACTACACGCCGTGTAGTCCCTCCCCGCGTATGTGTTACCCTCAAACCATGTGTTGACTAGTCAACGGCCGCGGAGCCATGTTGGAAGCCACGTGGAGACCATGTGAAATACCCGAGTACACATCGTGTACTATAAAGTACATGTCGTCTACTTTTCCTTTTCTCGCCTATAAAAGGGGGGTCCCCCTCCTTTCAACTCACCCCTCTCCTCCCCTCTCCTTTGAGCAGAGCTCTCTCAAGAGACTCGAAGGCTCTTCCTTCCATAACTTCTTCTTCTGAGATCCGATTTACGATCCGTCAGTGTCTATGGGATCGTAACGATGAGGAGGAACTTCTGAGCTTAGATCCATTGTCTTTACTTCGGCCTTTTCTTTCTGACATCCACCCGAGGAGGTTTTTCCGGGACCCGACAGAAGTGACGGACGCCGACAGACGTCTTCTAAGGTTGATCTGGGGGAGTGTTACGATCAGGAACCTGTTGAGGTAGGTATCTTACCTTCGTATCTCTAATTTGTGAATCATGCAGGGTGGGTGTTCTATTGTTTACGTGAAACACTTTTGAACCGGTTTAAAAAAGATAATAACTGGCTTATATAACAGGGATGGGAAGTTGTGATTTCTGTAACTTTATATCCTGTGATATTATACTGTGAATTGAATGAGATTCTACCTACTGAAAATCACGGTCGTTGGGGGCCTTTTCTTACACAATTAAATGTTTCTCTCTCCTTCTGGATTTTTTTATGGGTGGAAACCTTGTGGAATGTGGAAATTGGTTAATCACGTAAAGTTGGCTGTTTAAAATATGGAACCCATGTGTGATCACCCCGGTTAAAAAAAATGGAATAATGAACATGTGGGTGTTGTCTTGGTTACGTGTCATGTGACAGAGGTGTTTTTGTGGGTTGTTGTGGATCGGGTGAGAAGCGGGGCTAAGGTTGACTTGGTTGTGGGTTGGTGTGAATGTTGTGTTGGTAACAGGCAGCATGGCTATAATAAATGGTATTAAAGGGATAATGATGTACGATGTGGTTGTGGTTATGGTGGTTGGCAGTGGGGCCGTAGAGATGGGTTTATTTTTGAATGAATAGTGGGTTGGGAATAATAAATTAAAGTGTAAGAGTTAATAAATGATGGGGCGTGGAAATGGAACGCGTTTAATAATAAATGGGGATGGATGGTTAATAAGAAGGACTCGGTTGTGTTGCTTGTGTTTTCCTAACTTGATTTGTGGATGGAAAGGATATGTTTTACGAACTATCGATGTGGTTTGTTGTGGATAGTTTCCAAGTAGTTAAGGAAATAAATATAATAATTCTACTGAAATGTGAAAACCTAAATGGGGTTGGGGTTGTTTGTTGTATGCATACTTCGTGGTAGCAGTGCCGAGGCACGTGATCAGTTTCTATGTTTAGAAGCCATAGTATGGGCTGTGTGTTTTGTATACATATATATATCGGTATCTTTTGTGATTTATCACACCCCACCCATGTTGAGCACTTAGTGCCGGACACTCCCATTTCATGGGAGAGGGTGTTTTTACCTTAGTTACTAGCTCCTTCCTGCTCCTTCCCCCCTAGGCTGTGATGGATTGAGGCGACCTTACACCTATGACTCTTCGGGTAGGTTTTGATTGAGGTGGTTTTATCCCAAGACTCTTCGGGCAGGTTCTACTATTTCCCAAGAATCTTCGGGATGAGGCCCAGGTGTGTGTGGGCGGGATACGTGGTTGTGAGGCCTAGGTGTGTGCGGGCGGGGAGAGTGTGGCAGCGTCAGGACGTTTGTCGTTAGGAAGAGAAGACAACTAAAGGGAAATGGTGCGGGGTACCCAAATACTCTTGTTCTTATACTACTACTACCTGTTGTGATTGTGTTTTGGTGAGTGTGGCTGGTGAGGTTGGGTGGATAGAATTCCTTGCTAGGTTTCTTCTGTTGTTCTCACGGGACATTAGGATGTATCCCCACTTGTGCACGAGAGATTTAGGTTTCCCTACTGAGTATACTTATATTCTCACCCTACGTTTACTTTCAGGTTTCCAGGAGGACTATCAGGGCCGTGTGGGACCCTACTAGTCGGACAGTTGGAGTTGTTGCTGTTGCTGTACCTTTGTTTTCTTTTGGTATGGTACTTTTAGATTTCTTGTACTTGTACCTTTTTATAAAATTATTTAAACATGCATGTGGGATTGGTTTGGGTTTATTTCTATACACTTTCTCTTTCCCTTTTTGGTGGTTGACTTGTCCTATTTCCCGATATTTAAAAATAAAAAGGGTAATGCCTCCCATATTTGTGAAAAACGCATACCCTTGGTGTTAGTCGCCACCTCGGGGCCTACCAGAGGTGGGAATCAGGGGTCATTATCTCCCTTTCGCCATTGCCATCTCAGGAGGGGCATCTTTGGTGGGAGGGGGTCATGATAGAATGATATCAGAGCTGATGGTTGAGAGATAGGATGGAGTCTAGAGCTAGCCATAGTGAGGATTGCATGGGATGGTAGGGTGAAAATGTTAGTCACTCTTGGTGCGTGACATAGTCCAGGGAAGACCGGCTAGGACACAGGATTCTAGGCCCCCCGTGATCCGATACAAGGACTCTGAGCCTACCAAATGACCAAGTGAGACTACATTGATTGCATGGTAGAGACCATAGGGAAGGTACATGCATCATCATGATTGTGTTTTACTTTATTTGGGCGTTCTGGGAAAAAATTTAAATAAAATGATTAAATAAAACCTTGAGTTTTCCTTACTTCTTGGTCATAGGAGATCTTTGTTTACCGTACAACTATGGCACCTGGACTTCTTCCCCAGGTGGCTCAGACGGCTGAGGCCCAGCAGATTCAGGCGGCCGATCAATTGAGGATTGACCGAGAGGAGGAAGATAGCCAGTGGCAGAAGACTCTCCGTTCTTTCCAGTGGCAGACCCTCAAGAAGTACGAGGGTAGTACATCGGATACGGAGACGTAGGTGTGGCTTGAGGAGCTAGGGATCACTTTTACCTTGATCCATGCTCTGAGGGAGTACTGGGTTCCCCTAGCAGGAAGTCAGCTGAGAGGTGCGGCGCGACAGTGGTGGGTTTTCTACCTCAGAGAGAGGATATATGAAGAGGTTCCATGGGATGACTTTGAGAAGGAATTCCAATAGGAATTCCTTTCTTCCATGATGAAGGAGGAGAAGAGGCATGAGTTACTCTCCCTTCAGCAGGGGAGTATGTCAGTATGAGATCTGGGGATGAATTTCAATGATCTCATGCGCTTTTCTCCAGATCTCTTTCCGGATGAGGAGTCTCAGGCGAGATGTTTGGAGGAGGCGCTTCGTCCTTCGCTCCAGTATGCTGTCAACCCCTTCACCCTTCAGACGTACTTGGCGGTGAAGAAGAAGGCAGAGGTTGTAGAGAAGATGCACTCGCTGGAAGGTGCACCCCGTGAGGGGAACCAGCCAGGCTCATCGAAGGGGAAAACAGTCAGTAGCAGGTCTCCTGTGACGGGGCCGTGCATGTTCAGGCCAGTGGGGAGTGGGCCCCAACAGTTCCAGTTCGGATCTTCGGGTCCTCGTCCCTTTTTCACGAGCCCAGGACCGATTTGTTTTTCTTGTGGAGGTTTCGGGCACGTTCAGAGTCGGTGCCCGACCCGAGCACAGTACGGTGGAGGTGGGCGGCTTCAGCGCCCACCTCAGCAGTAACAGTTTCCGGCGAGGCCCTTCCAGCAGCAGCATGACCATGCTCTTTTGAGGGCAGACTTTGCGAGAGGGAGCTGACCTCAGGGTGCTCCTCAGGGACCTCGACCAGGTCATGGTTGGGGAGGTGGGCGACATCAGAGAGGCAGAGGAGCTGGGCATGGACAGTTGCACACAACAGAGTTGGCAGCTCCAGCCAGACCATAGGTGGTACGAGGTAAGATTTGTTTGTTCAGCACTCTTGTTTCTGCTTTGTTCGATTCAGCAGCTTCACACTCCTTTGTTTCACCTAGTCTATCCCATGCTTTGGGACTGGACATAGAGAGACTTTCCATACCACTGGTACTGAGTACACCAGATGGGGTCCATACCAGCGTATCTTGTGTTTGTCGGGGATGTGGGATGACGTTGGGACCACATCGATCTAGTGGGGACCTTCTTCTGTTATAGATTCATCCATACGATGTCATCCAAGGCATCGACTGGTTGTTTTCTATTAGTGTCATTATCGACTTCTTCCAGAGAAGAGTCGTGTTCTCCGACGTGGATGGGCGGCGCGTAGCTTTTGTTGGTGAGAGGAGCTATCAGGCGGGAAGCCAGCTTGTGGAGCCTCTCCTTTCCTTGTTGGATGGGTTATCAGTGGTTCCAACTAATACAGATATGATGGATGTCCCAGAGGTTGTTGAAGAATTCCTCGATGTTTTTCCTGAGGAGTTTGTGACTCTACGCCCCCGACGTGACGTTGACTTCGGGATAGACTTAAAGCCTGGTGCCCGTCCAATTTCGATGGCCCCTTATTGGATGACACCTTCAGAGTTGCGGGAGTTGCGGATTCAGATTGACGATCTGATGGAGAAGAGTTTTGTTCGACCCAGCGTGTCACCATGGGGTGCTCTAGTTTTGTTCGTGAAGAATGCAGATGGTGGTCTCAGGCTATGCATAGACTACCGAAGGTTGAACCAGGTAACGGTCAAGAACCGCTACCCACTTCCAAGGATAGATGATCTCTTCAACCAACTGAGGGGAGCAGGATGGTTTTCCAAGATTGATCTGCGATTGGGGTATCATCAGTTGAGGGTAAAGGACATTGACATCTCGAATACGGCTTTCAGGTGCATGTATGGCCACTTCGAGTTTGTAGTGATGCCGTTTGGAGTTACGAATGCACCAGTTGTGTTCATGGGACTTATGAACTTTGTCTTCCGAGAGATTCTGGACCGGTTCGTCGTTGTGTTTATCGATGACATACTGTTCTACTCAAGATCAGAGGAGGAGCACATTGAGCATATCAAGGCTGTCTTGGGAGTCCTTCGACATCACCAGCTTTACCGGAAGTTTTCGAAGTGTAATTTCTTGACACAATAAGTACACTTCCTTGGGCACGTGGTGTCTCAGCATGGAGTGTCAATGGATCCATCGAAGGTGGAGGCAGTTGTTTATTGGGCATCACCAAAGAGCGTGGCAGAAGTTTCTAGTTTCATAGGGTTAGCAGGTTACTATCAGAGGTTCATTTCGGACTTCTCTCGAGTTGCTGCTCCACTAAAAGCTTTGGCGTGGAAGAACCATGTCTTCCTATGGAGCGAGCAGTTCCAGAAATCTTTTGAATACCTGAAGGAGAAGTTGGTCAGTGCTCCCATACTCAGGTTTCCAGAGGAACGGTTGTTGTATGAAGTGTTTTGTGATTCTTCTAGCCTTGTTCTGTGGTGCATGCTGATGCAGAAGAAGGGAGTGATCTATTATGGGTCTAGGCAGTTGCGCCCTCACGAGCGTAACTATGCCACCCACGACCTGGAGCTTGTAACAGTAGTGTTCGCACTGAAGATGTGGCATCATTACCTCTTTTGGGAGCGCTTTGTGGTCTTCTCAGATCACAACAGCCTGCATTATATCTTCTCCCAGCGTGACCTGAACATACGGCAGTGGAGATGGGTCGAGTTTCTCCAAGACTATGACTTTGAGATCTCTTACACCGAAGTTAAGGGAAACCCTATGGCTGATGCCCTGAGTAGGAAGTCGCATCAAGAAGTGGTTCTGGAATCTGCTGATGCTTGAAAAGCGATGGGAGAATTGGTTGCCTTGCACTTGGATGAAAGAGAAGAAGGTGTTAGAGGCTGTTTGTTTCAGATGATGGTGCAGTCCTCCATGTTGCAGTAGGTGGAAGAGTCTTAGTGGGGGGACTCTGAGGCGTAAGTGATGCGGGATCGTATCGATCAGGGGAACACTCCAGAGGATGGTCAGAGGACAGCCGATATCAGATTCTTTTCCATGGAAGGTTGTTTGTTCTGGAGGAAATGCATGAGGGAGTTCTCCGTGAGTTCCATAGCTCAGCCTTAGCGGTACATCCATGAGTTTCGAAAATGTACCGAGGCCTGAGGGAAAAGTTTTGGTGGCCCAGGGTGAAACGGGTAGTGGCGGGGTTTGTGGCAAGATGCCTAGTGTGTCGGTAAGTGAAGGCTAAACACCATGTTCCTGGTGGTTTGTTGCATCCTTTATATGTCCCCGA
Organism: Viscum album; assembly: GCA_963277665.1. Taxonomy (NCBI): domain Eukaryota; kingdom Viridiplantae; phylum Streptophyta; class Magnoliopsida; order Santalales; family Viscaceae; genus Viscum; species Viscum album. The sequence continues at coordinate 1,716,085,308 of OY728142.1, read as the reverse complement.
GTGGAAGTGGGATGACATCTCGATGGACTTCGTCACATGACTACCCAGAGCTCAAGGAGGTTACGACGCTATCTGGGTGGTGGTGGATTGTCTGACGAAATCAGCTCACTTCTTAGCAATCAAGGAATCGGGCCCGGTGAGTACCTTAGCATAGAGGTACGTAGACGAGGTGGTGCATTTGCATGGGGTCCCGAAGACTATAGTCTCAGATTGGGATACTTGGTTTACCTCACGAGTATGGAGTGGGTTAAAACATGCTTTTGGAACCCAGCTATGCCTTAGCACTGCCTTCCACCCCCAGACTGATGGGAAGACAGAGCGGACTATCCAGACGTTTGAGGACATTCTGCAAGCATGTGTTCTGGATTTTGGAGGATCATGGGTACGACACTTTCCTTTTGTAGAGTTTTCCTATAACAACAGCTTCCAATCTACTATTGGCATGGCACCGTTTGAGGATTTGAATGGAAGGCCAGGTCGTTCACCCATTTGCTGGGCATAGGTTGGTGAGACATGTGCTCTTGGGCTAGAGGTCGTGCAATGCACCATAGAGAAAGTCCAGCATGTATGTGAGAGGATGAATACGGCGCAAGACCGAAAGAAGTCTTATGCTGATCGTCAGAGGAGGCCCTTGGAGTTTGAGGTGGGGGATCATGTGTTCTTGAAGGTTTCCCCTCGACGGGGGCATCAGAGGATTGGGAAGGGGAGAAAGCTCTCACCTAGGTTCATCAGACCTTTTGAGGGGCTGAGGAGAATCAACGAGGTGGCATATCAGCTGGCCCTGCCACCTCAGTAGGAGAAGGTTCATGACGTCTTCAACGTCTCCCAGCTTCGTCGGTACTTACACGAAAAATCCCACGTTATCGACTGGGGAGAGCTAGATATGGGGGACGAAGAGACCTTCGAGGAATGACTAGTCATAATCAAATATCGTAAAGAGAAGGTTCTTTGTGGACGAACCATTCCCTTGGTTCGTGTGTTTTGGAGGCATGGCGGCCTCGAGGAGAGCACCTGGGAGAGGGAGACCTAGATGCACGCTCAGTACCCGAAGTTGTTTTGACTTGTGTTTTTCCCTTGTTCTTTTGATCTTGTGTTGATGTTGTACTCTGTACCCTTGTTATATGGAATGCTTGTCTTGTTAGTTGTGAGACCTTTTGTTTCCTTATTCCCTGGTAACGTGTAACATGTTCGGATGTGTGGGAAAGGGGAAAACCTGACCCTTAATCGAGACGCATTAATGCGGATGTGATTGAACCCGTGTGGGCGAGTCAGTGCCTCCTAAAGGAGATAATATCTCGACATAGGAGAAGGAATTTCCCAAAACCACGTGTTCGGGTAGTGTGTTGGTTGTGTGGTGTTGGGGGTAGTTCGAGTTGAAAAATCCTAATGTATGAAAGCGGGAAGACCCAATTCTTAATCAAGATGCATTAATGAGGATGCGATTAATCCAGTGCAGGCGAGTCAGTGCTGCCTAAAGCGGATAATATCTCGACATAGGAGAAATAATTCCTAACACATATGATTAGGGTTGTTGGTTTTGTTCTTGTTATAACGAGAAACCTAAGAGGTATCTTGTTGGGTTCCTCTGGGTTGGTTTTTTTTTGAATTCTCGGGGATGAGAATGTTTTAAGAGGTATTTGATGTAATGGCTCGGACCTCTCCGGCCCATTCCTTTGTCAAAAAGAAGGTCAAGAAGTGTTCTGGTGGGTAAAATGGACTTTTCCCACACTTTCCATAATTTTGAAACTACACGCCGTGTAGTTTGAGTACACGCAGTGTACCCCCTTTCAGGGTATACCCCGTGTTGGAGCCGCATCCTTGCTGTGTGAAATAAATGGGTGCACGCCGTGTGACCAGTTCTAAACGCCGTGTAGTCCTTCCCCACATACGCGTTACCAGTCAATGGTCATGTACCATGTTGGAGCCGTGTCCTTACCATGTGCAATAAATGAGTACACGCCGTGTGTCTAAACTACACGCCGTGTAGTCCCTCCCCGCGTATGTGTTACCCTCAAACCGTTTGTTGACCAGTCAATGGCCGCAGATCCATGTTGGAATCCACATGGATACCGTGTGAAATAACCGAGTACACACTGTGTACCATAAAGTGCACACCGTTTACTTTTCCTTTTCTCACCTATAAAAGGATGGGTCCCCCTCTCCTTTCAACTCACCCCTCTCCTCCCCTCTCCTCTGAGCAGAGCTCTCTCAAGAGACTCAAAGGCTCTTCCTTCCATAACTTCTTCGTCCGATCCCCGATTTACAATCCATCAACGGCTACGGGATCGTAACGACGAGGCGGAACTTCCGACCTTGGATCTGTTGTCTTTCCTTCAGCCTTTTCTTTCCAACTTCCACCCGAGGTGGTTTTGCCGGGACCCGACAGAAGTGACGGACACCGACGGACGTCTTCTAAGGTTGATCCGGGGGAGCGTTGCCATCAGGAACCTATTGAGGTAGGGATCTTACCGTCGTCTCTATAATTTGTGCATCATGCGGGGTGGGTGTTCTATTGTTTACGAGAAACACTTTGGAACCGATTTAAAAAAGATAATTACTGGCTTATATAATGAGGATGGGAAGTTTTGATTGCTGTAACTTTATATCCTGTGATATTATGCTATGAATTGAATGAGCTTCTACCTACTGAAAATCACGGTCGTTGGGGGCCTTTTCTTACGAAATTAAATGTTTCCCTCTCCTTCTGGATTTTTTTATGGGTGGAAACATCGTGGAATGTGGAAATTGGTTAATCACTTAATGTTGCCTATTTAAAATCTAGAACCCTTGTGTGATCACCCCGGTTAAACAAAATGGAATAATGAACATGTGGGTGTGGGCTTGGTTACGTGGCATGTGATGGGGGTGTTTTTGTTGATCGGGTGAGCAGTGGGGCTGCGGATGACTTGGTTGTGGGTTGGTGTGAATGTTGTGTTGGTAACGGGCAGCGAGGCTGCAATAAATTGTATTATAGGGATAATGATGTACGGTGTGGTTGTGGTTATGGTGGTTGGCAGCGGGGCCATAGGGATGGGTTTGTTTCTGAATGAATAGTGGGTTGTGAATAATAAATTAAAGTGGAAGAGTTAATAAATGGTGTGGCATGGAAATGGAATGGGTTTAATAATCAATGGGGTTGGATGGTTAATAAGAAGGACTTGGTTGTGTTTCTTGTGTTTTCCTAACTTGATTTGTGGATGGAAGGGATATGTTTTACGAACGATCGATGTGGTTAGTTGTGGATAGTTTCCCAGTAGTGAAGGAACTAAATATACTAATTTTCTTGAAATGTGAAAACCTAAATTGGGTTGGGGTTGTTTGTTGTATGCATACTTCGTGGTAGCAGTGCCGAGGCATGTTCTCAATTTCTCTGTTTTGAAGCCATAGGTTGGGCTGTGTGTTTTGTATACATATATATATATCTTCATCTTTTGTGTTTTATCGCACCCCACCCATGTTGATCACTTAGTGCCGAACACTCCCATTTCATGGGAGAGGGTGTTTTTCCCTTAGTTACTAGCTCCTTCCTTCTCCTTCTCCCCTAGGCTCTGATGGATTGAGGTGACCTTACACCTAAGACTCTTTGGGTAGGTTTCGATCGGGGTGGTTTTAGCCCAAGACTTTTAGGGAAGGTTCTAATATTTTCCAATAATTTTAGGGATGAGGCCCAGGTGTGTGCGGGCGGGATACGTGGTTCTGAGGCCCAGTTGTGTGCGGGTGGGATACGTGGTTGTGAGGCCCTAGTGTCTGCGGGAGGGATACGTGGTTGTGAAGTCCAGGTGTGTGCGGGCGGGGAGAGTGTGGCAGTGTCAGGACATTCGTCGTTAGGAAGAGCAGCTAACTAAAGGGAAATGGTGCGGGGTACCCAAATACTCTTGTTCTTATACTACAACTACCTGTTGTGATTGTGTTTTGGTGAGTGTGGCTGGTGAGGTTGGGTGGATAGAATTCCTTGCTAGGTTTCTTCTGTTGTTCTCAAGGGACATTAGGATGTCTCCCCACTTGTGCACGAGAGATTTAGGTTTCCCTACTGAGTATACTTTTATGCTCACCCTACGTTTACTTTCAGGTTTCCAGGAGGACTACCAGGGTCGTGCGACACCCTACTAGTTGGACAGTTGGAGTTTTTGCTGTTGTTGTACCTTTTTTTTCTTTTGGTATGGTACTTTGAGCATTCTTGTACTTTTACCTTGTTATAAAATTGTTTAAACATGCATGTGGGATTGGTTTGGGTTTATTTATATACACTTGCTCTTTCCCTTTTTGGTGGTTGACTTGTCCTATTTCCCTATCTTTAAAAATAAAAAGGGTAATACCTCCCATATTTGTGAAAAACTCATACCCTTGGTGCTAGTCGCCACCCTAGGGCCTACTAGAGGCGGGACTCGGGGGTCATTATCTCCCTTTCGCCATTGCCAGCTCAAGAGGGGCATCTTTGGTGGGAGGGGGTCGTGAAATTATTGAATACTATCATGTAAGAAAAATAATGATAATGTCAGGTGTCTATTTAATGATATTGACATGGTTAATGAAATAAATTTAAACTATAATTGGAAATAATGAGTAGATTCCATTAACATCTCTTAAGTTTCAATTACTTTCAACATAAAATTTTATAACATTAATCATTTAATTATATTCTCATTCAACACAAACCCCAACTCATTTACCCATTTCATTTAAAAACTAATGAAAATGTTTAGATAATAATAGCGAGTATTCAAAATGTATGAAAACTTTGGGATATAGTTAATATTTTGAGTAGGGTGAATCAGTGTTAGGGTATCATAAATCAATTTTATCGTTATATCCTACATTTTATCTATTAAATATTAGGATAATGGATATATTATTCTCTAACATTTGATTTATTCAGTGACACATCAAAACAAGGAGAAAATCACATTATAATGTTCACCTTTAAAAATGAAATGACAATACTTTGTGTGAAAAGGAAAAACAAGATCAAACAACCCACTAGAATATAAAAAGTGAGTTAAAATGATTTGGGTGTATCTCTAAATCATGTTTCACATCTCTTGATAATCCCTAATGTATCATGAAATTTATTATATCCTCCCCATTACAATGATATAAAACCGGGTAAAAATTTTCTTCTAGAATTTTAGACAACAATTATGTTAATGAGGCATTACATATTATTAATATTCTTCTTTTCTTAAATTAATTAGAAAAATAAAGTAACACTTATTTTTTTTATTGAAATTTCACAAGGGCATTTTACCTCTTCAATTTCCATGCACAACACCTGCACTGGTTACAACACTATCTTCTTCCATTGAGATAGGTTTTAGTAGTGACTTATTCCTCCACTTTAAATATCTTCTTCTTCTTTTTACTATTTTTATTATTTTATTCCTCTATTTGAATACAATTTCACTCTTTTTTTCCTTCATCTCATATAAAAATGAAACACTATTATTATTCTTATATGAACTATTTTTTAAAATATTTATAATCTACTAATATCATTCGTTTTCCAATTATTTATTTAGTGAAATAAAAATTACACTACTTATCTTCCCCATTATTGTATTCAACTCCTCAGTAAGTTTATATTTGTATATTCCTATTTTTTTTCTTTCAATGTCATATTATTATCAGTATGTGGGGAAGTTTATTTCCCTAGTTTTCATTGATATCGATGGATTTTCGGTTTTATGTAGTATTCATTCTCTCACATACAAGATATAAGTTTTTTTATTTCTAAAAAAGAATTTTCTTATTGCCCCTTTATATAAACTACAAGATATATATATACATATATATAATTCTCCCATCATTTTTGGGTTTTATAATATATGTCATTGGAACTCATAGATTCATCGAGTTTTAATTCATGGATAATCTAGTTTAATTTTTTTGGAAGTCACTGATTTTATTATTTCAAAATTTCCCTTTCCTAAAATGTATGTACTCAATTTTTTTTTTTAAATTCATGAAATTTTATTCTTATTGTATTTTAATACACTTCTAACATTTTAGTCCATTTCTTACATAAATATTATTCAACTTCTATATTTTTCTATGATCAGAATTTACAAAATCCAAAATTTTAAATTTAAATTTTGGAATAGAATCATTATATTTATTTGTTTATTATGGTAGTTTCATTCTGAAAAAATACACAATGTTTTTGAAATGTATATTTTATTAGGGATGGCTATACCTTATTGTAATATACCCTAAAAAATCATTTTCTCAACAAAAATATTAAACCTCATGATAATTACCGAAATTCATCATATTAACTCTTTAGAAAGAATTTACCATAATATTTTCTCACTTCATGGATTTTTATTAAAGTTTCACACCTTACAAACATAAAAACAATGACCTTACTAACCCAAATATTCTTAAACAATAACTTATAATATTTAATTCTCATTATTTTTATTCCATTGATATATCGACCTTATTTTAGTAGTATTATAGTTCTCATATCTTCTGTTCTATTCAACTAATTGTCTTTTGGTGCTATTTGAGATGAATTCATGGATATGCATGGGGTCATAATCAAGGAAATGCAGGGATAGTTCCTCCTACTCCCACTTTAGCATGGCCAAGAACTCTGAGGCCACTACCATGGCACTCTATTTTTATTGTTATGTGTTCTTATTAGGAATTCTTGTGGCCTCATCTCCAAATTCATGTATTAAATAATTTCCTCCCATGTGAGTATTCATAACATATCTATTATTTCTATTCTTGAAAATTAAAGGAATTATTTTTTTGAAAACTATTTTAATAAGAACAAGTGTTTTTTATACCATTAAATTCAAAAATTACTCTTTTTGTATAATATTAATGAAATTTATATGTAATATATTCAATATAGTGTTTAACACTCATTCTATCAAATTTATAGACATCATAAATCCAATTTATGTTTTAAAATTATACATTTAAAAAAAATGATTTCTAGATTTTTTAATATGTACTTATTCATAAAATAATTTTTGAAAATTTTATATTTTATATATGACAAAATAAAATAATTTTTTGAAATCTTAATGTAAAAATAAATTATGGTGATTTTTTGGCATTTCTCTAAGATGTTTCTTTTTTGACGAATAGTGAAAAAATATAGAATTTTAATTGTATACTAACATTTTAATTAATAACATTATAATGTTAAATTTAATTTTCAATTTTTAAAGTTTATTTAGTTAAATTATATTTACATTAATCAAATTTTTAAGAATTTCAACCTTTTTATATAAAATTTAGATATAAAAATTAGTAAACTTTTGAACATTTTCACTTTAAAAACCTACATTCTCATCACGTCTACAAGATTTATACTAAATTAAATATTGAAACCTATATGGTTTGAATTTTGAAAAATGGATTCCATATATATAATCATAATAATTTATAATGTCTACTAGTTTCTAATTAATTTTTTACAAATGATATTGATAAAAATAATGAAAATTAATTACAATGATTATGGTAAAAATTAGTTTATTAGTGGTTAAACATTAAACATAAGGTATAAAATGGAATATACACTTCTAAAAAACGACTTAGATCAATAAATATAGTCATTATACTTTCTATTGACATGTTTTCTGAATTATTGGAGACATATTTTAGTAAAAACATTGGTTCAATTAACATTCATTTGAAAATACTAAGTGTGTCCTTTCCCACAATTATAAAACCCCACCACCAATACTCTTATATAAAAATATTTAAAACCAGCTGTCTCTAACAATACCAAATTAAGTTATTTATCCACCTCCTTCATCACATATTTGAAGCCTTAATTTGGTCGTAATTCCAACTATGTAATGTATCTTGTGAAAACCAAAAGGAGTTACCAGATGAACAGGTAATATTCATCAACATGAACTTTTTATTTTATGTCTTCATCCACCCAATTAATTTATTATTATACCATGATTATATAATAAAATAATTATCGAAAATATATTTATATTTATAGGTTATTATTATTACCTACACACACACACACTTCAATCAAATGGCTAAGTGAAGAGTTATTCACTAATCTGTTACACGGATGGTAATAAGGGTTACTATATTTAATATATACGGTAGAAATGAAATAATTAGGATATTAATTACATAATTATATTTTTTGAAATACAATATTCCATTTTTTTCTTACCATTTACACACTAAAATGTGATTCCATTCAAAGAAGTGTGGACTACCGCCTTCTCAAAGCGATCTAATTCTTCTTTTTTCATTACAGAATCACAATAGTTTCATATATAAGTACATAAAATTAAGCAATATGGTATTTATTATATCATTTTAATTACTTTAATGTAAATCTTTCTTAAATTATTTCTATAATTATCAATGAAAAACTACAATCATTAATCATTCCCACATATGACCCACCACCTTCAAGATCGTAACAATTTTTTATTTTTATGATCTACATTACGTAATTGGTTATTAAATTATGAATTCAGTATAAATATGAAAATTATTTGATGAATTTTATTCTATATATGTTCAAATAGTTACCCCTTTGACTATCATCAATCTACCAATGTCCTTTTGGACATATAAGCTGAATATGGTCAAAACAATTGATATAAACTAAATTGATTAATTACTTTTATATAACATGATAATAAGGTAAATAAAAGTCCTAATAATGTTGAAAATGGTTATGAATAATGTAAATTACTAACATAATTTGTTTATTCATGATAATAAATAACCGTCATGATGAATCGAACTCGAGGTAAGGGGTTTTCTCATATCACTTTTATTTCTTTGAGATACATGCCATATTCACCACTTAATTTGGTGTGTGGTAAATTTACATCCCATTAATATATTTTAAGATTTTTATAACTAAATTTATGGGGATTTAAATATCCATTTGATTTTATATCTTTTATGAGGATTATTATTACAATGTTTCCAATGTGGTAAGGGATTTTTGTCACAATTTTCGTTATTTGAGACGTTTTCTATGTTATACACCTATCTTCATATATGTGATCACTACGGGAAAAAGGGGTTTTTGCGATGGGTTATTTGCGACGGGGGTATTTTCCCGTCGCAAATAACCACTTATTTGCGACGGGGAAATCTCACCCGTCGCAAAAGGCTTGGCGCGCAAAGCGCGCCAAACCGCGGGAAAGTCATTTGCGACGGGTGGTTACCACCCGTCGCAAATAACCGGCGGCGGTAAAAACTATTTGCGACGGGGTATATTCCCGTCGCAAATACCCGACGGCGGTAAAAACTATTTGCGACGGTAATATACCCCCCGTCGCAAATAGTATGTCGGCAGGTTAATATTTGCGACGGGACCCGTCGCAAATAACTATTTAACCGTTGACCGTGATAAATGCGGGCTCAAGTATTTGCGACGGGTATCCCGTCGCAAATACTCCCGTCGCAACTAATCTAACCTATAAATACCGCCACCCGTTTTTTTCCATGCATTCTCAACTTCTCTCAAAACTCTATTTTTAGAGTTCACAATTTTTTAAGTTTAATTTTTATTTCCAGATTTGATATTGATGTCTTCAACAATTATCGGAGATCAACCTCAGATCAATTTTAAAGGTATTTATTTTCTTTTTAATTTAATATTTAATTTAAATTTTTTATTATTTTTATTTATTTTTAATTAGTTGTAATTTAATTGTGTTTATATTTTTTTGTTATTTAATAAATTTAAATTATTAGTATTAATTGTTCATAGTTAATGGTAATTAGTAGTAATTAATAATAATTAGAAATAATTAATAATAAATAGGAATAAACATCCCCCATGCGCGCATTAACCTTTACAACTAAGCCATTTCATTTTTTTATACATTTAATGATCTATCTATATACATATAGTTATATTTATTCGTATATTAATATATATTTATACTAATATAAATATATTTGGTTATATAAATATATATATATATTTATTCGTATATTAATATATATTTATTCTATATATATATATATATGTAGTTATAAGTTTTTATTCGTATATTTATTTGTATATTAATTAATATATATTTATAAGCTTAGTTTTAAATAAATTTATAAAATATGGGTTTTTATATATATGTATAAATAAATAAATAAATAAATAAATAAATACATATATACAATAGATACACACACACACACACATATATATATATATATGTATAGTTATGAATGAATATATAGGAATGAGGGGGTGAAAATCCACCGAGAATGTTAAAACAGCTATAACTTCTAATCCGTAAGTCCGTTACAACTCCACAACCAGTCAAATCGAAGAACATGAAACGATCTTCTATATGATATGCGGTACAGGCCAAACGGACATCCGGATCGGATGTTATAGCCATTTGAATGTTTAAATGACCATAACATCTAATACAGAAGTCTGTTTCAGCTCCACAATCAGTCAAATCAAAGAACATGAAATGATCTTCGATATGATATATGGTAGAGGTTTATCGAACATCGGGAGCAGAAGTTATAGCTGTTTAAACGGTGAAAAATCGGGGTACCCCGACTAAAAACTCAGTTTTAGAGGCCTTATGGGCCTTTTTTGTCCTTGAAACAACCTTGTACGGGTTCCACCCGTCCAAAGCGCTGTAGAGCTCGTCGCAGGCTTCGATTTGATATGCTGTGGAGCTCAAACGGAGTCCCGGATCAAATGTTATGGCCGTTTGAAGTTTGGGTTTCATTTTTAACTTATTTTCCATCTTTCATTAATTTTTTTATTTTTTTTATATTCAAAGAGTTATTAAATGACTATTAACTAATAAAAATTACATAATTACAAATTAAAAATATTTTTTAATTTATTTTATATGCCTCTTTTACTGAACATCTTATACATTCATATTTGATTTTCATTCTTCCTTTCTAAAACATATTTAAAAAATAAATATTATATTTATATCAATATAAATAGGTTTATTGATTTATATAATAATAAATAAATTTTTAAATTTTTTTTAAATTTTTTTATTATTATTTACGACGGGCCCGTCGCAAATACCCGCTTCGAAGCAACCCTTTGCGACGGGATAATGACCCGTCGCAAAAGATTTTTTTTAAAAAATCAGAATCCTATTTGCGACGGGTCAATTTCCCGTCGCAAATACGTGTTTTTGCGACGGGCCCGTCGCAAAAAAAATTAGTTGCGACGGCGTTTTCTGCAACGGGTGATTTGCGACGGGTCCCCGTCGCAAAAGGCTATTTGCGACGGGATCCCGTCGCAAATGACCCGTCGCAAATATCTATATTTTCCGTAGTGGATGTATATACAACCATTTTGACATATTATATCATTATTATAATTGTTTTAATGGAATTATATGTTTCCTTTAATGTTTTTATTTCATAGGGATTACGATTCAATGATACTAATGTGGAAATACTTTCACTGTACAATCTTTTCATTTACAAGGATTGTTTATGAATAAGTATCCATTGTTGAAATTTTAAGATGTACCTAAAAACAATTATTGTGGATTTTATTGTTCTATATTTTAGTAATTATAATACATGTTATACCTTTATTTCCCACCCATTATGTACTCAATATTTCAAAATAATGACTTTATAAAAAATCAATTTTTTTGATCAAAAACTATTTTTCTTGAAAAACATGACATCTAAAAATGTTTTGAATGCTTTTTTTTTGAGTGTATTTAAAATAATCCTTGATATGTTCCTTAATAAATATTTAAAATAATTATCAAAACCTTCTCTATAAAAATTTCATGGTTATTTTAAAATAATATTATTTTCAATATATTGTATGTCTTAAAAAGTGATTTTCAAAATGAAAATTGTATTTCCCGAAAAAAAATTAATGATATTTTAATATTATTTACATTAATAAATTATAAATAATTATTATTGTTGATTATTATACAAAAGGAATAATTTGTAATTATTCCATTCCCATTCAATGTCTGTATGTAATAATATGGTTTCAATGAGTTTGTTTTGAAACCCATTTCTTTTTTATAGGATAACCATGTTTAATAGATATTTTTAAGGAACCCATTTCTTTCCACATTCTTAAAATGTTTTAAATATATTTTAACAAAAAAAATTTTCTTACACTGGTTAATCATGTTTAAAAGATATTGTTATTTACCACATCTCATTTTCTTGGGTTAACTATGTTTCAATGAATTTTTTATGGAACCTATTTCAGTTCAATGTGTTATTCATGCTCTTATTTTAATAACATTCATTTAAACAAGTTATTATAAAACTAATTCTATATGTGCTTTATCCAATATTTAGTTATTGGGAATATAAAGGATGAGTTCCCATATATAGTGTCATGTGTGCTCAATACAGCTTATATTATGGGTGTGGCTAGATAAAACTCAAATATATTGGATAATGATTATGTTAATTAGATAATTATATTGGAAGTCGACCAAATTGTTTTTCCTATTTTATGGGCCATGTAATGGTTAAATGAGATGATGTTCTAAGATACCAATATGTTTTGTCTATGCTTTCTATTGGTATATGAAGTTGCATTTGATTAAGATTGATATCTAATGGCCCAAGTGTTTTGATTCTAATGAAATTTTCCTTTATGAATGACTTATTAAAAAATTTCATGTTTAATGAAGAAGATATTGAGGGGTATGAATATTAATATTTTATAGACATTCACATAAATTACATAATTATAACCCTATTCAATTCATATTCTCTTTGATGAGACTCAATTTATAATTCTTATGTTTACACTTACTGAGCATTCTAGATCACCCCCTATTATGTTTCCTTTTTTACTATGGTTATAAAGAAATCGGTTGAACTAATTATGTGTATAAGTGATTTTGTAATAATGATTATGATGCCTTAATTTGAAAAAGAAAAGTAGGGTTAAGTGGGATTAAAAATATTTCAATGTCATGTGAATTATTTTTTAATAGTTTATTCCTATTTCTATAAAACTATAAAACATGAAGGTCCTCTAGGATATAGGTGATCAAAATCGTTCTTTTGATGTTCTATGGGAAAAAATGAGTCACCCATATCACCATCCATGCATGAAATATAATGTTTATTATTTCATCCCTAGTTCTAGGAGTGTGGGTTTTGTTTTTTTTAGTTGGTCTCAATGTAAATGTTTAGTTAAAATTGGATATTATGGTGTTTTCATGTAAGGTTATATTAAGAGTTATTTATAACATCATTTTTCTATTAGGATTTACATGTCTTGGACACACCATTCAAGGGTATTAAGTAGTAAAAAATTTAATATTTTTAAGGACATTTTTAGGTGTGTTTTATTGGGTTGAGGTATTTGTTACACCTTGGATCCACATGATATGTTATTTAGGGAGTAATTAGATTTCATATCTAAAGAAAAAAGGGAGAACCTGGATATTGGGTGAAAAGCCATCGCATCCAGAAAGGTAGTAGGGAGTAAACGCGTGCTCTAAGGGTGATAATGTTTTTATACATACCACATTCCAACATGATTTCCTGGGTAGTATGACATTTTTATATTTAAATATTATGTTTATTTCAGGAACGTATGGTATTTTATTTATGAAATAATTTTTTATTTATCAAGAAATTATATATGATAAAATCCTTCTAATATTTATGTTTCCAAATTATTTGGGAAATTTTTGAAGAATTTTATGGATTGTTATTTAGGAAATGGTTTTGGTTGAATTTTGTGATTTATATTGGAATATTAATGTATCATATTAAGTATTAATCATTTTTTGAATTATCTTACCATGTGCTAAATTTTTTTAGTAAATGTATAATGACAGGTAGAATAGAGTGAATATACCTTCTATTGTTATCTGTTCTTAAAAAATTAATTTTAGTGCATCATTAGTTAATAATTAATCTCTAGTACTCTTCATTTAGAGAAAAAATGGGATTTTGGTTTAAATAGAAAAATGGATGAAACTATAATCAACATGTACATATATTTCCATATTATCCTAGTTTAGATGGTAAGACAATTCCTCACTCAAGTAAAGATCTTTTGAAAATGTTTTATCCTACTATATTCAATTCTAATGAACTGATTGTTTTTTAAATCATTAGAGATTTATGGTTTTTTCATTACCATTTAATTGATTATTCACTTGTTTTTTTATCAATTAAATCAATCAAAAAATATAATTATTAACATTTTCCTCCATTATCTCCTAGATTATCCATTTTTGAAACATAGTTATGTGTTATTCCATATGACATTTTTATGTTCTTTTGCCTCTTATTGATAAGATGTTTTATTTACCATTTTTATGATTTGGGATTACAAAATATGAATTTTCCAATATATATCCTTTGATTACTGGGATAATGTTCAACTTGCAATGATTCAATTTACTAAAGGTGGGGGGTGAATATACCACCATAATATTTTAACGAAATAAAATTATATACGTTATCATAAGGGGAACAAAAAAATAATTTTATCTTAAGACACATGCAACATTGAAATTCTTCAATATGTTTTGATACATGTAACCCTAATATTTTTATGATTGATAGCATATTCAAAATGTAATAAAAAAATAAATTAACTATTACATATAGTACCATTATAAACTAGCCATAGGAATAGAGTTTCTGAAAAAGATTAACTAAATAAACAAATTAGGGATTAAATGTATATATTATGAATTCATTAGTGTCTAATTAATAGGAAAAAAATAAAAAACTTTTGAAAATAAAAAAAATCTTTTTCTAAAAAACTAATTTAATGTGCACAACTGTGTTTTATAAAAATAATTTAAAAAAATAACCATAATTGGATTATATTAATGATATTTATATATAGTATATCCAATTTAGTCATTAAAATTCTACCAGTTTGTTTTTAGACACGATATATCCAATTTTTTTGATAAAACTATTTATTTATTCAGAAAATTAGTTTTTTCAACTTTTTATGGAAAAAAATATTTTAAAACTAGTGTTTTTAAAATTTTATATTTTTTATCTAAAATAATGAAATTAAATTTTTAAATGAAATTTCAGAATTATCATTTGGTGAATTTTTTTTATTTTTGTAAAATGTTTCATATTTTTCTAAACCACTGTTTTTACAATGATTTGGTTTCGTCTTTTTTGGGGTTGCTTGGGGTGATCAAAATTATGGAAAATTATGGGATAATGCATGGTTGGCGCACAGTTTTCCTAAAGTGTGCGCCCTTTCTGAGAAAACCCTGAATAACCAAGTAGTTATATTTTGCATGGTTATAATGTGGTTATTGAAGCTATGTTCCCTCTTGAGATAAAACGTTCATCCCATTTATAACATGAGCACAACAAGAACACACTTTTTCTACATCATGAACCCTTTCCCAGGAAACCGTGTGAATAAGATTTTGTGTGATTCTATTATTTTATAAAATTTCCCGATCCCCCTATTAATCCCCGAATGGATCATTATGTCCTATGATCCGTTTCTACCATTATAGGATCTCCAAATAATGAATTTCATCCCTGAGAACCCCTCCTAGAAGTGATCTAAAAATTCTGAAACACCATATGATATTCTATCTGTTAGTTTCCTCATCCCAGTCCCTTTCTCCTGCAATCTCTCCTCTTATCTCTAGGGGTACGTTGAATCATGAATTTTTTATGGATATAATAGCCAATTTGTTGGATCAAAACCATGGTTTGATTCACAGTCCTTCATTATAATCATTCAATGTGTTATTTGTCTATGTATTACATTGTGATCTTAGATTCATTGATCAAGAGGTAGGTTTTTCTGTTATGAAGCCAAAATTTTATTAATATTAAATTTATTTGTTTAATAATAATTTTTTGACTTATATTTCATTTTTTATTTTATATATATATATATAAATTAGATGTTTTTGGAAAAACACAATTCCATTGAATTTGTGTGTGTGGGGGGGGGGGGTGGTTGGCATGAAATTGGAAAAACCCCAATTTCATTGATGTTTGTTGTGTTTAGGGAAGTTTTTGGAAATTTAAATTGTTTAATTTGAATTTGGATTTGATGGAAATTTTTTAATTAAATTTTGTAATTTAAAAGTGGAAACATTATTTGATGGATATTTTTGAAAAACCCTCATTCCATTGAATTGGTAGTTTGTGTTGAAATTGATGGAATGGATTGAAAATTTTATAATTAAATTTAATTATGTAATTGTAATGTGAATTGAATGGTGAATTGGTTTCAAATCCCTATTTTGGAAAATGGATTAAAATGGTTTTGATAGATACCATGGGGTTTTATCTTGGTGAAAAGGTTTGTTTTATATTAAAAACACAATATGGGTTTTAAAAAGAAAATTTGAAAATTTGAAATAGGGAATGTGATTTAATTTTATTTCAATATGTCTTAAAATAAATTTCCCATTATTGATTTTTTTATTTTTGAACATGTAAGACATAAGTATTTAGTGAGTTATTTGGATGACACTTAATCATGTAATACGTTCTAAAACATCAAATTATTACATCACATCCCTTAGAAGATGGTTATGAGTCCTCTTTGGCCTTATTTCAAAGGGAGGTATGTAAATAGTTTTCATTCCATAGTGTCAACTCCCTATAGCCTAGAAATATCTTACCTTATTAGGCATATGACCATGTTTCTCTCTTGTTGTATTTGAAATGAATATTTCCCACTATTCTAAACTAATTGACATGCATTCCCATTTATATTAACTATTTTATAAAAATGTTTTAACATAATCTATAAGTGAAATGTACCATTGGTATAAAGAACCATTTTGTTTAAAGGTAATTCCATCGTTTAAATTTTATTTCCATCATTTGGAATTTGAATCATGAATTGCTAATGTATTTCCATCCTCTGAAATATAAAGTATGATTTGTTTAAATAAAATTTTGAAATACCAACCCTATTTATTTTAAAATTGAAAATAGTTTCATAGTTAATTTTTTATTGGATTATTCTTATGGAATAATTGGGAGAAATATTAATGGTCTTTATCTCACACCATACATGTTCCTTTAGGTTTTTTAGATTACCTCCTTCCAGTATCGATCAGGGGAAAATGACCATGTGGATGTGGTTCAAGCTGTTGATCTATGGACATTGTGAGTTGCATCTAATTTGGGACTTGGTTATTTTTTATTATTATTTGATACATGGTTGTAGTAATTAGGGTTGTTGTACCAATTTTACTTATGGTTCAATAATCCTAGTGGAGTATCATTATTATGCATACTGATTTTTAAATCCTTCTTCAACTTTATTTCAAGGAAATTCATTCCCACATTCATAGTGAATGATTCCAGAAGCTATTCAATGTCATTTGGGGTTCAGGAACATCCTTCAGGATATGTCAGGGATGACATAGTTATTAGGTTACCTGGGTACCCTTGATGGTTCATGACAAAGTGGTATTAGAGGTTTAGGTTTAACTTGATTCCAAAATTCAAAGTGATTTTTTTGGTTCTTAGGTGGTAGACATGATTTAATTCCTAGACAGATCTCACCAAAATAAACCTTAAGCATCTAGTATTGGTTAGGGAAATACTTCTTTTGGATTAGTTATATTATTTTAACTGATTTTGATTTTGGTTATATTGAAATCCAAATATTATTGTTCTTTCAGTTGGGATTTATATCATTTTTTCACTATTTGACTGTAACATGATTCCTTCCTTGTTTTCTTTAGATGTTGTGTTGCATCATTAGTCATGGAACAAATATAAATCAGATCCATGAGGACACTGCTTCTGATAATAAAAAAGAAAATCCTATTGTAGATCTGAATCTTGTATAGGTGATTGTGCGCACTATCCATGATCTGAGACATGCACCACCTCCATTTCACATACAGTAAACAACTCTAGAACCTCATAGGGATGTTCCCGAGATTTTATTTCTAAAGATTTCATTTTCCAGAATCCAAAACCATTAAAAGGATCAAATGATCCTCAATAGGCTGAGGAATGCTTGAATAGAATGGAGTTCTTGTTTGGTTTCTTGGATAGAGTCGATGAAATCAAGGTAAAGTGTTCCACCTTCATGTTGGAAGGGATGAACAACAGATAGTGGGGCATGATGGTGATGTCGAAGAAACATGAGGTTTTAGAGTGGAAAGAATTCAAGGTTATTTTAACCTACCAATTCTATCAAGATTAAATGCTACTGGCCAAGTCCATTGAGTTTTTAGAACAGGAGAAGGATGACTTGACTATGACCGAGTATGCAAACAATTTTTTGGGAGATTTGTTTTCACACCTGAGACAATGTCGAATGAGAAGACGAAGGCTTTAATGATGGATTTGTAACTGTTTAGGATACTCGTCCTCATTTTTTGTTGCTGAAGAAAGTTTCTCATGCTAATGTTATTTTTAGAGCACTAATCGTTGAATTGGACCGGGTTGGAAAGTCAAGGTTTTTAGGAGTTTCTTTCTCTCCCATCATGAGCTTGAGTTCCTTCATGGGAAAAGAGAATTGTGATGATTTTCCCTATAATTCTGGATTGCAGGGTCATTCTAGACATCTTGTAGTACTATAATAGGTCCTTTTTATGCCAATGTGTCAAGTCATGACATTAAATGATGGTTTTCACTAAGGCACCCAAGAATTTTTGTCCATTTTGATGCATGAGTCATTTTCAATGATTCTACCATGTATACTCTTCTCCACATAGTGAAAATGATAATCAACTCCACCTAAAATTAGGTGTATACTAGATTCTTCACATATTAAATGGTTATATCCACATAAATCCAAAAAAATCTATTTCACATAGTGGGAGAGTCTCTATAGGAAGTGGATATGGGTCCAGAAACCGTCAGAGGTACCATTACTACATCTTTGTCATTAGTGAAAACCCTATTTGATACTAGTGCATCTCATTTGTTTATTTTAACATGTATTATTAATCTTATAAATATTCATGTGAATATTTTATAATATGTTATGTATATTACTACACCCCTTGGTATGAACAGAGATAAGGGTCTTCGTAGTACAAATTCTATCTTCTCTCTATCAGATGTCGAGCTTGTTTGGATTTTTTTGTGTTCTCAACAAGAAACAGATTGAAGTCATATTTGAGATGGATTAGCTCATTACACATAGGTCATGAATTTATAGTTTTCTTTGATGGGAATCCTTTACAACACCAAATTGTGTAACTCTTGTATTTAAAGGAAAATGAGACCCAAGTTCGAGTATGGATCAACCTTCTAATCTAATGTTGGTGAAATTAATATCTATGTTTTCCTTTGATCAAGAGTTGGAATATTTTTTTAGTGGAATCCATCTTTTTTTCATTCAGTTTCCTAACAGTTTTTCTTCTAAATTATCTGGTTTTCTTCCAGTAAGGGAGGTTGAGTTCTCTATTGACATAGTTCATGGTCCTCAACCTGGTTCTATTCCCTCTTCCCGTACAGAACTAGTTGAACTATAAAGTTTAATTCCCTAGTGGTTGATCTGTATTACAAAGGATTTATATGCTCGATTGTGTAAACATGGATGGTACTAAATATATTTGATAAGATAACTGATGGTTAACTTTTTCTATGTGTTTATTATCGAAAGATCAATCAAGTAGTAGTAAATAACTAGTATATTTTTCCATAGATTGATTATATATATAATCAGTTGAAATGGAAAAATGGTTCTCGAAGAATAATCTTCTCTATAGTTACCATCAATTGAGGATAAAATATTCTGACTTTTAAAAGTCATCCTTTTAATATAGCTAAAACCATTATGAGTACCTCGTAATTCCCTTTGATTTAACCAATTATCCTATAGTTTTTATGTTGTTAATAAACTAGATATTGATTGTGTATCTAGACTCTTTTGTGGTGGTGTTTATGGATGAATTCCTTATTTAATATAGGTTTGAGGAGGATCATGTGCATAATCTGAGAAAAATTTGGAGTGTGATGAGAAATCATTGACTTTATGCCAATATTTGAAAATTCTACTTCTTGAATTGGGATGTAAAATTATTTGGACATGTGGTGTCAGAAAATGTCATTTAATTTTACTATGGAAAGATAGAAGTTGTTATGATAAGGGAACAACCATGTAATTATTCCGATATTAATATTTTCATGGGTCTAACTAGTTATTATCACCAATTTTTTAAGGACATCTCAAAGTTGGGATCTATGATGACTGCCCTAATTCACAAGGGAGTAATGATTTATTGGAATGATAAATATCATAGTTCTTTTTTTGAGTTGAAAATTATTTTGACTAATAAATTAATGTTGACTGTTCTAGGGGTCGGGTGGTGCTATGTGGGATTCTGTGTTATAGTGGGTTAAAATTTGGGCTCTGTTCTCAAGTATGGTGATCAGGTTGTTACTTATGGGTCTCATCTACTTAGGCCACACGAGAAGATTTATTCGACCAAAGAACATAATGATGTAGCTATGATACACATTATTACGAATTGGAATCATCACCTTTAAAAAGAAAGGTTTACCTCCTCTTATGACCTCAAAATCACATGTTATATATTCTCTTAAAAATTTTAAAATTTCCACCATAGTCATTGCATGTAATATCTATAGTCTTTCGATTTCGACATCCCTTATGCCCTAGGGAAAGGGAATGTCATTACAGATTCACTGAGCATGTAACTTCCAACATAGGAAGTGAAATAATCATCAAAAGTTTGGACAATTATGGATCACATTGCATAGTTTCATATATAAGTAAAGGGATTAGGGGTTGAGTTTTTCTTTTCTAGTTTTTAATTAAAATAATCTATTCACGAATTGATACTTCAAGAAAAAATGCTCGATGACGAGTTTTGTATCATTAGAGAATCTAATTATTTAAGGGAGATAGTTGCAAAGTGGTTGTACTCCATATAGAGAATTTTATTCTTGTAGAATTTTTCTAGGTGCTGTCAGCAGCAAGGAAAGATGAATTTGGCGATTTCCATAGTTCATAATGGGATATTCCCCAATGAACAACAATTATGTTCTTTGATATGCTAAGACACTTTTGGTGTCTCGGTATGAGATCATACATTTATGATTTTTTCTATCATTTTTATACTTGCTAATAGGGGAAGAAATAGCACTAGAAACATTTAGGTTTGCTTCATCCACTTCCATTCCCCACATAAATGTGGGGTTATATCTCAATGTACTTGGATGATGGGTTTCCGCATACTAAGAGAAAGAAGAAATTGATATAGGTTGTGATTGATTTTCTAACTAAATCGGATCATTTTATACCCATTTATGATATAAAAAATATTAAGGAATTGAAAAATCTCTATGTGGAATTGATTTTTCTGTTTCACATATTCCCGTCTTCTATAATCCTGGACAGGTATGCTTGGTAAACTAATCAGTTTGGGAGAGGCCTTCTAGGGGCACTAGTATCTCATGTCATTTTGAGTACGACATACCATCTTTAATCAAAATGGATCCTTTTGATGCCTTGTATATATGGCCATGTAAATATCTGATATATTGGTTAGAGATTGGATAATGTGCCTTGGTTGGACAAATATTTGTCAAACATATGACAGAAAATATCCAGTTGATTATTTAATGAATGTTGAAGATAGAGAGATGATATAATTTTTATGCTAATCGTCATTGTAAACCTTTGTAATTCTTAGCTGGTGACACGATGTTTTTGAAATTTTCACCAAAGTTTGGTAATTGATAACTTGGGAAGAAAGGGAAGTTTGTCCTTGTTTTTGGGACCTTTTTAGGTTGTTGAGTAGGTGGGGTAATTTTCTAACCCTTTTTCACTTCATCTGTAGCTGATGTGGATATATAATATGTTCCATGTATCTCATCTATGAAAGTATTTCTCCAATATATCTCTTGATTTGAGATGGCATGATCTTGAAGTTGAAACTAATTTATCTGACACTGAATGACCACTCATCGTTGTTGATTCTGAAGAAAATATATTTTTTGGGAGTTTGATACCTTTGGATTATGATATATAGTAGCATGGTTCTAATTATCAAGATACATGGGAGTGTGATGCACATATGAGAGAGTGGTGGCCTCATTTTTTGACATTGAAAATTCTTCATATGATTTATGGGGACATGAAGTTTTCATGTTAGCTAGTTTTTAACATCCTATTACTATTTTTCATGTATTCATAAACCCATATTTTATCCACGATTGGGTTGGGATTTGTTTGGGGTTACTTCGGTTGAAATTTTGAAAAATTTAAAAAATTATGGGCCTGTGAACAGTTGGTGCATGATTTTTACAATCCATGGGCCCTTTTAGAAAAAACCTTACAACCCAAGGCAGTGGGATTTTACAGTGTAGGTGCATGGTGAGTCAATTTGTATGATATCTCTAGAGAAACCATTTCATCCATTTATGACAGGTGCACATTTAGTGCATGATTTGTCTAAGTTGTGCGCTTTTTCGTAGGAAACTATGCAGATGAGATTTTAAGTGATCTGAATTTTTATTATAATTTACCAAACCCCTATATTAGGATTCCAACAGACAAATATGACCTAATATCAGTTTCTCCCATCCATGGGGCTCCCTAGAAAGATTTTTGGCCCCTCATATCATTCTCAGTGGTGATATAAATCTTGAGGAACTCCCTAAGATCTTCTCAGGGTTAGTTTTCTCATCCTGATATAATTATCCCACAATCTATATTCCTCTATACAGGGTTCCATGTATCCCTATAATTATTTGGATTTAATAACCATTAATTTGGATTTAATCCTTGTTTTGACTCATAGATATTAATTTTCATCATTCTACATTGAATTTTTTAGGGTATGACTTTGGGATTTAAGATCTGTTGATCTCGAGGTAGGTGGATTTTTTATGATACAAAAATCTTACTAACCCTAAATCAATTTATTTTATTTTCAATTATCTATATTAAATCTTATATATTTAATTTGATTAAATTTGATTTAATTGGTTTGTTGGAAATAACAAATTCTATTGAATTGAGGGTATACAAAATGGTTTGTTGTCATGAAATTAGAAAACCCACAATTCCATTGAATTATGATATGTTCATAACAGTTCACTAGAATTTAAATTGATTATTTAAATTACATTTGGTATGGAAATTTTTTCATTTAAATTGATGAATTTAATTATGTTAAATGAATTTGATGGAAAATTGTGAAAACACTATTTACCTTGAATTGAATGTTTGTGGGGAAATTGATGTAGTTTATTGAAAATATAACATTGTAATTTAATTATGAAATTGGTTTTTTGAATTTAATGGTGAATTAATTTAAAATAACTATTTTTTAAAATGGATTAAAATGGATTTGAAGAAACCTTTTCCTTTTATATTGGTGGAAATTCTTTTTTTATTAAAAACCCCTTATAGTTTTTAGAGGTAAAATTTGCATATTTGAAATGGGAAATGGTAATTAATTGTATTTTAAGAAGTCTTAAAATAAATTTCCTATATTTTTTTAATTAGTTCACATGAAATCCTTATATAGTTAGTGAGACATTTAAATGAAACTTTAGGATTTACATTTTTCTAAAACATCATATCAGGGCATCACACCCCTTTGGTGATGGTGTTGAGTCGTCTTGAGCCATAGATCAATGGAAAATTTGTACATATTTTCTATTTCACTATATCAGCTCCCAATAGCCAAAAATTATCATTTTTTATTAGCGATATGCCCATATTTTTCACATTTTTTATTTCTAATAAATATATGCCATTACTGTAAACTATTTTACATGACTTCAGATTTATATAAAATGTTTTATATTTTTTTTTATTTAATCGATTTTTGAAAGTTACCATTACTGTAAATAACCCCTTTATTTAAAGGTAATTAAATTTTTTTTAAATGTATTTCCATCATTTGAATTGTGTATCATGAACTATTAAAGTGTTTATATCATTTAAAATGTAAAGTATAATTTTCTTAAAAATTATTTTGAAATGAAAAACCTATATATTTGAAAATTGATAGATATTTTATGGTTAATTTGATATTGGAATCTTATTATAGAATCTTTGGGTGAAATCATACTGATATTTGGCTCACACCCTACATTTTTCCTTCAGCTTTTTAGATAACCTCCTTCCAGAATCGATCAAGGGAAAAGGATCACTTAGAGACGGTTCTAACTATTGATCAATGGACTTGGTGAGTTGGGTATGAGTTGGGACATGGGTAGTTTTTTTATTTTTCAAAACATGGTTGACATAATTTGGGTTGTTATACTAGTCTGAAATCTGGTACATTACTCTTAGTGGTGTTTCTTTTGTATGCCTAATGATTTTAAAATCTTTGTTCCACATTAATTGTTGAAAATTCGTTCCAAAAATTTTACTTATGATGTGTGGTGCTAGTCATCTACCCATGTGGATATGAAATTTACTTTAGGTCAAATAAAAATTTTTCCAAACCAAATAATGAATTAAATTACAATTAAATAAAACAATTAAGGTAAAAAATAGGTTTCTAAATTATTAAACATTATCTTAAAGAGACAAGAGAACTAGAAAATTTTTAAACACCCATTGGATGAACATATTCTGGCCTTATACCATCTATTATCATGTTTTTTCTTTATTTATCATTTGGGTTGGTAGAAACATAGGATGAAAAAAATTATTTTGAAAAATACCTAGTATGTCATTTCCCCCACCTATAGTGGGCCACCAGCTCATCATCTATTCACAAATTCAATACAAATTGGTTTGGACAATACCCATTTAAAGAACTTCTCAAATTTAGTAATATATTTTTTCAAACATTATTTTTGGTATAAATCCAAACATAGAAGGCCATTGGTGCAATCCAAAAGGAGTTACCTGAAGAACTGGTAATGTTCATAGACATGCCATTTTATTTTATTTCATTATCCAACCCCTTAAATTATTATTCTACCATGATTATATATTAATTGTGGTTTCTTTAATATAATCATTTGATTTTATGAAAATGTTTTGACCTTTAAACACATAAAAATCCATCAAATGTGTTATGAAATCATCATTTCTGTGTGTGGTGATATATCGCCTCCTGAAAGAATGTCATTTGTTTTTTAGTTACCACCTCTAAGGGTAGGAAATAATGATTGAAAAAAATATTTATATAATAAATTTATGATATTTAAAACATAATTATTATTAATAAGTATTTATATTATATAAAAACATTTTACATTTCATACCATAGTGTATACAATAACGTCGCTCGTGCATATGGCAGACTACCACCTCAGCAAGCGGTGAGATGTTTTTCTCACTAACGAGTTACATGGAAGGTAATAAGGGTAAGTATAATGAATATATAACATATAAATAAAATTATTATGATATTCACGAAATAAATATATATTTTTTAAATATAATATACTATTTTCTTCTTAGTATTTCACACACTGAAAAAGAGTTTACATCATTCGCAGACGCCTATACTACAACCTCCTTAAAGAGATGTAATTATTATTATTTCATCACCACATCACAATAATGATATTTATAGATATATAATATTAAATAATATGGTATTTATGATATAATTACCATTCATGATAAATAAATGATACATACCTTCTTTCCATAATGATTATTTGAAAAAATTGAAAATTATTCATGCATTTGTATAACCTACCGTCTACATGTTCCAACCATTTGTTCAGTTTTCATAACCATATTTCCCGATTGATATTAAATTTATAATTTATGTATAAATATGATAATTATTTAATCATTATTATTCAAATCATATTTAAATAATGTCTCCATTTATCGTAGTTAACCTACAAATATCATTTTAGACACATAAGCAATATATTGTCAAAACATTCGGCATAAACCTAATTGATAAAATAAATGAGTATATAATTTTAATAAGGAAAATAAAGTTAATAATAAAATATACTGTTTTTTTTAAATGAAGTAAATAATTAAAATAAGTTTTTTAATCAGGATGAAAAATAACATTCCTGATGAGTCAAACTCAAGGTAAGTGTTTTCCTTGTCACACTTTTATTTATATGAGATACATGCCATATTCCCCACTTATTTTTTTATGGTGTATATAATTCCCATTAATGAATTTTATTATTCTAATAAATAAATTTATGTGTATTTACATATCCATTTTATGATATCTTTTTCATGGTGTTTATGGTTTCAATGTTTCCAAAGTGGTAGGGATTTATGTCACAGTTTTTATTCTTTAAGACATTTTTATGTTATAAAACTATATTATTTTTTGATATTCAAAGAGTATCATTTTTTAGTTTTTATTATAGTAACTTCCATATATCAAATATATTTTATTTTTCATCCTAGGTTATTCATTCATGGGTCTTATGATATAATTTTACCAAAGGTTTAAGATTTTCATGTTACAATCTCATTGTTTGTCAGGATTGTTTATGATAATGTATCAAATGTTTACATATTATGATATAACTATAAATAATTATCATTATTTTTATTATAATATATTTATTTAATAATAAAACATTTTTTCCTTCATTTTACCCTCTTTAAATACTGTACAGGTCAATAGAATATTTTTATAAAAAATCAACTTTTCGATCGAAAAATATTTTTCTGCTGAAAATGTTATTAAAAATGATTTAAATAGTGTTTATCAATGACAAAAATATATTCTCCTTGTGAAATTTTTTATATGATTTTAAATGAATCCTTTATTATATTTCACGGTTATATTAAACTAAATAAATTTTAAAAATGATTAATGTTTTTGAAAGTGATTTGCAAAAGGAAAATGGTATTTTCCTCAAAATATTTTAATGACCTTTTAATAGTATTTACATTCATAAACATAAAATATATATTGTTATTAATTATATTCCAATGGTAATATTTCATAATGATATAATCCTAAATATTTCTCTAGATATATTAATTCAGTTTCAGTGTGATTTTTATGTAACCTAATTTTTTCCATGGGATAACCATGTTTCAAAGAGATTATTATACAACATGTTTGTTTCTATGAGTTATACTTGTTTAAAAGATATTTTTCTAAAATTGGTTTCTTTTATATGGGTTATTAATGTTTCAAAGTTATTTTTTGAAAACCATTTCTTTTCTCTGGGTTTAAATCGTTCAATGAGAGAATTGTGGATGTAGTTTATTTTACTTTATATAATCACTTTAAAAAGAGAAAGAGGCTTATTTTAATGAGTTATCATCACCCACATCTATATGATTTATCAATTATTTTGTTCAGGAGAATTATAAATAATGGGTTCGCCAGATAAGTCCTTTCAAGAATGATATATCTTATATGATGGGTGCACAAAGATAGTGGTATAATACATTGTGTAAGGATTATGTTCTCTGATTATTTATATTGGATGTTAACCGAATGTTTATTCAGATTATAAGGGTACCGTATAGGTTTTTTTAGATGATGTTACAAGTTACCAATATGTTTTATTTAGAATTTATATGGGTTTTTTATTTTTCATTTGATGAACATTAATATCTCATAGCACATGACTATTTATTCTTTTTTCATTTTCTTATATTAATTTCTTATTCCATGATTTCATGTTTAATGATCTAGGTATTGATGGGTATGAATATTCTTATGTTACACTCATGCACATTGATTTTTTCATTATACCATAATGCACTTCATATGCTCGTTGATAAAATTTAATTGAAAATGATTATTTTATCTATATAGAGTATTTGAGATAACCCCACTTATGTTTCATTTTCCCCTGGTTATAAATAAAGAGGTTGAAAGAATTATCTCTAAATGGGATTTCATATGTATAATGATATCTTAATGTGAAAAAATTGGGATTTAGTGGGATCAATTCTCATTTAAATCCATGTTAATTTTTTAATGTAGTAGGTTTTTATAATCCTATAAAAATATATACTAAAAAGGCCATCTATGAAATAATTGAGTGAATTTTTCCTTTTAATGCTGTGAGGTTTGGATTTTAAATAATTGATCACACATATATTTATAAAATTTAAAAGTATAAAGTTTATGATTTCAGCACTGAATAGAGGAGTATGGTTTCTAGGAGATTATAAAGAATACATTATATGATTATTGAATATACTATTATAAGAACATATCTTTGAAAAAAAACCAAGCACAAAAATAAATTGTATCCCCGTAAAAATAATTTCATCACTTCTAATCATTTTGTCATTACTGCATTCAATTTATCCCAAATTTTTATCTTACACACAATATTAAATCATTCCCATTACTTCCCATACTTTTCATCGATAAAACATTTAATTTTTATTTTCACTATTTTATACTTTTAATTTATTCAATTACCACTATCTCACTTTCAATCATCATCACACACATTTCTATTATAATTTTGCGTTACCATACTTTTTCAGAATCCAATTTCCACTTCAGACATTTGAATGTATTTTATACTGAATCATGTGGTACTTCATGGTAAAATGTTACAATTTAATGTCCGTATATTCAAACTATGAATTTTAAAGCACATTGATTGCATATAATAGTGAAACAAGCATACTAAAACTAAAAGTTCAAACCATATTTTAATGTTATTGAAATAAAATATTATAGTTTTCCTGAAAATTCTTTTTGTACATAAATTAGTTGCAAAAAATTTCATAGAACCACTAAAAAAATGATAAAGGACAAAAAATATAATATAAAGGGGTTAGATATGAAATTCTAGATAGCCAAAACTACAATCATGTTGGATGATTAATAATTCTAAAATGTAACCACTTTAACACCCCTTAATTTTTAAAACCAATATTTATGGATCTGTCCAACAAAAATTTTCTATTTAAGTGTTTTATATAATATGATTTCCTTGAAAAAAGAATCATTTATATATGAATTTATAGAATAAGATTAAAAATGGTTAAAAATTTAAACAATAAGAGAAAAGAAGAAACAATTATAAACATACTTTTTTTATTATTATGTATAGTTATTACCCATTGAACTAATGGAATTTTATATAATTTTTTATATATATAGTATTTTTATATATATAGTATTTTTTCTTTTATATTATAACTAATATATAGTATTATCTGTCCATTTTAGTTTTATATAATGTGAATGATTTTTGTTTCATAAAAATTATTTTTGATTTGAATTCCATATTATTTCATTACTATCATGAAATGGTATATATAATTATTTTTAGAGAATAAATTGATATTGAATGTATGAAACTAATCAAATTTTAAGCGCTTTTCAAAACACGTTGGAGGGTTTTGTATATTTCTAGTTAAACAATTATTTAGATAGATTTATTATACACTGTCTATGTTATAATTTTTTTTTGTAGTGAATGGTTATGTATCAAATAAGTAAGATACTATATAACTGAATATAGTTTTCAAAAAATTACTTTTATTGGAATCATAATGAGGAGATTATGAAATATAATAATATTCATGATCTAAATGAGAGGGCTAGAGTTTAGAATTTATTAGATGCACGATTTCTATTGATTCATCATCTGGAGAATTAAAGGATTCCAATCAATGAAGATATTGATACAAGTACATAAGATTAATGTAATGATAACGATAATGTTGGAAGGGTGAAAGAATTGAATGATTCTTCCATAGATCTGATATATCTGTAATGTGATAAAATGAAAAGGTAATAATTTTTAATATGATTGTTTAATGGGAAAACCATGTATGAGATTTCTAACAGTAACATCAATTATATTATTAAAACATTGAAGTAATTAATTCTAAATGTTGAATAGAATCCATTGAACAATTATATGTGATGGAATTTATTTGAATGACACAGAGTTTTGAAATTGATAATTCATGATGGCCTGATATATTTTCAATTATTCTAGGAGGATAACCATGATTGAAATTATTTTATAAATCATGGAACATCTTGATTGAATCTAAATAATGATGGAACAATGTCTTGTGTTCTGAATAATGCATTTGGCCACTTTGTATTGACTACTAAACTCCAAAATTATTTCATTAAGAATGAAATATCAATAAATATGAGATGAAATGATATCAAGAGAAAGAAAAATAATTATATGATTATCCATACCACTAATGGATTAGCAAGGAGGAAACTTGACGATTGATATCATAATTTTCTAGCTGATGTGTGTAATGTGAGGTTAGAAATTTCATGTCTGGTTTTAATAAATATTTTTAGATTCTTACTTCACACAACACATGGCCAGTTTTCATATTTATTTATAACCCTCTTCCATGGGTGTGTATGTAAAAATATTTTATATTATTTTGTTTGAAAATCTCAAGACCTGCTGATCATGGTAATGATATAAATGTATACAAGAAAACATTAATAAAATAGTTTAAGTGTCTTTTTATTGTTGGTGGGGGAACATAAACTTCTTGTTCAAAAGACATATTTCAAATGAACGTTTTTCTAATATGGATAATAAATTATTTTCATGATTTTTTGATGATTTCTAGATAGATAAGAAGGTAAACATTCCTATCCTATTTTTACAAATAATAAATGATATAAAAGACTTAAATATCACCACAAATTCTATTTTATTGTACATTAATGATTTTGTACAATGAATCATCCATATAAGAAAAATTTTCAATGTGTTTTAAATAAAATAGGGAACAAATATCCACTAGAGTGTATATCTACAATTAATTTTCATAATGAATCTCAAGTTTTTTATTTTTTTTATTTGGAAAAAATTATATGAAATAAAAAATTTGGAATAATATTTCCACTATATCTAATTACAATTAGAGGAATAATGTTATCTTATTTGGGTTTACATATTGGTCAACTAATGTTTAATGTAATTATTTAAATGTAATGAATATTGAAAACAATATATGTGAATTTTTTTATTAAAATCATCAAAATTTCATGGGAAATATAAATAATGATTTACAATCTCAGTGAGACTTGATGGAGTGGGGTATTAAACCAGAATTTCAAATTCGGTATAATAGTGAAAAAAATAATAGTTTCCATGAGGTTCATTTGTGATGGAACCTGTAGAAATGTTTTTTCATTATGTACTATAGAATATCAAGGATCCTAATAGATATTTCACAAAAATATAAAAACTGTTCAATAGAAGATATTTAAAGCTAAAATCACCGATGATTCATGATTATCACATCCATGTTCATGAGTTGATTCTAATTATAATCTATCATATACGTTTTAATAATTTAGGCGAGGATGTTATTTGATTGTGAAATTTTTATAACGATACTTGTGATAGAAATATTTTCAAGTATTTCAAATTGAAAATTAATGAAGAGGCACTATTAAACTTTTATGAGTTAGAGAAAATTTTCATCTGTTATTCTACACATGCATACTATGTCTAACAGCCCACCATCAAACTAAAATTATTCTTGGAGGACATATTTCTCTTAATAGGATATATCAAATAGAAAAAATATACACACATTGATGTATTAAGTATATAATATTAATCATCTTAAATGTTCAATTGTGAAAGGTTATGTTTCTCTAGAAAGTATGAAATTTTGTTTAATGTATTTGTTTGATGTGGTCATGAGATGTAATTATCCTATAATAAATGAATATGATCAGTATGATCAAATTGAATCCAATTTCTTTAACACTTCCAAAAAAATGGAAAATTACTATAACTTATACATTAACTATATTAAGCCATGCAGAGTGGGATATGGAACATTTCATAGTTTTGTTTAACTATGACTTGTTTGATGACTATATTAAGTAAGTAAATTAAACACATATATTTTATCTCATCGCATATAATTGTATAATTTTTTTTATTTATTTATATCATTTTTTGGAGGGAACATAAAAAAGTGAAAATTGAAATCATTATTCTTTATCATTGAGAAGGGAAGAGGATTGAAATTGAAAAGTGTTTTCTATTTGGTCGAAATCAATTGTAAAGGTATTAAAACAATAATATGAAAAACCAATATTCATTTATATTGTAGTTATTGAGTTTACTTGTCTACTCTATCATTATGGAAACATGATCTTTGAATTTTTCCCAATTTTATGATTTTGAAATGTAGATCAATCGTGATCAATGGGTAACAATTTATTATCATCTAATAGGAAATAAACATGAGAACACAACAAGGTGGTTTAATGTTAACTACCTCAAAAAATATTAATGATATTTCATTATATAATATAACTCTATTTAAAAATGTATCTTATTATTTTATTTTTATGAGAATTATAATATTTCATTATTAATCATAAGGTTGAGTCGCTATAATTAAATTTAAGTGGTGGGATTCAATGATGTAGAATAAAATATTTATTTATAACTATGGATCTGAAAAAATTTACATGATTTTGATTATGGATAATGATGAGACAAATTTATTACATTTAAATAAAAATAATTTTTTATTTTAATGATCATCAAAGACTTGATTTTTCTTTCATTATTGACATAATTTATAAGAATATTTTTGATGATGGTGGGGATGAAATTGACTCCTTCACAACCCCCATTAGGATCTATAATTTTATGACATAAGAAAAATCTAATAGTTCCATTGTTAGAGTTCATTGTGAAACTGGTGTTTTGTTTAGTAATATATATAATCATCCATTTGGGTTATCAATTATTTTGGTTTAGATCACATTGGGATGGTTGAGTGGGTACTATTCAAATTACTTTATAGTTGATTATAAAAATATTGTACCCTACTTTACCGTCATGTGAATTTTAAAAATAAATTGGTTCCATTTTTCATTTAGTTTAATTTTATAATATTGAATTGTATTGTATTAGAAAAGAAATGAAAAAATCTAAGTAAAAAATAGACGAATTTAACTAAAACATAGAAAAATAATTAAAATGAAAATCTGATCCAAAGAAATAAATGACCTAACTCTAATGTTCCCAACTGACCAACCCTAAAATATGAGCCAAATAAATAAACCCCAAAAATCAACAAATGACATAATCAATTGAAAAATGAACAAAATGACAAAAAACAGAATAAGATCAAATAGAAAATAGAATAAGAAAACTAAATCATACCCATGATAAAAATTCTAATTATAATGTGTTTATTATTATTTTACATATGTTTTATGATTTGATATTCTTGGCACTAAATTTAATATGATTATACTATTTGACTATGTATATTTTAATTGTATTTATAGTTTTTATTTCTTAGTTGTTTTACATAACATATTCTTTATTGTTTAGGGTTACACATTTTTTGTGAATTTATAATTAAAATCATATTTGATTTCAAAGGAAAGAAATGAAAAAAATAGAGGTACTACTGGAAGATGATTTCTTATAATAATTCCATTTTGATATGGAAGGGTTTTCCTCCTCCACTGCATATTTTGAGTATTCTATTTCACACACACACACACACACACACATATATATATAAAATATAATGTACATTCATTAATATTATTTCTAAATTTTAATTAGGAACCACTACCCATGACACAATTATTCTCCAACCAACCTAGTGGCAGTGGTGCTCAACCATATGCTGCAAGGGGGTAGTACTATAGCTACTCACTATACTCATCATACCTGATCACACCATGTCTCTTCATCAGATACACAATGTAGAACATTTTATTAACCCATGGTGTCAATATAAGAACCTTGGTTATTTGAAACATATAAACTGTCACCACCATTTACATATGATCTTTCTCGTATTTATTTTCCCGATTTAATGATATCTCATATCCCCATACATATTAAACATTTACATAGATGTATATCCCACCTTATTTTTATTCTACTTTTTTCTCTCTATAATATTACATTGATACTTTCTTACTTTTACAATGTCACATTCCAGGCCTTAGAAGAAGACATTGGACCCCAATGCCATTGTAAAGATTGATGATCCTTCAGATCCTAGGGATCCTGTAATACACAATAATCATCCACGAGTAGGTATATGTATATAATCATAGTTAATATTTTGAACATAAATTTTTCACTATAAATATTATTGATATAATATTCATCCTTTTTAGACATCATGGATAGATCTTAGACAATTCAATTGGGGATACATGCATAGTGAAGTATAGAACTTCCACAAATAGATGATGGTTTACTCTAATGAGGATAATCAAATGATTGGTAAAATAAGGTGAGAATGAAATATTTTTTTTGGATATTCCTTCCAAATCTCAAAAATCATTCTTGTCAACCCACTCTCTTGGAGACAACATCGAAATGAATTGAAGGAAAATTATTGTGTGAAAATATGGGTAAGAAAATTCTTTATATTTTATGTTATATTATAATTTTATTTATGTGAATTAAAATAATGATAATATATTCATTATACTTATTCTAATGGTGAAGTTATGAGGACAGCATGACCCATGGATTTAGGTGAGGTATGGAGATAATATAAAAATGATATATACAATGGTTTCATTTATATATATGTGATTGA
Source organism: Viscum album (assembly GCA_963277665.1). Taxonomy (NCBI): domain Eukaryota; kingdom Viridiplantae; phylum Streptophyta; class Magnoliopsida; order Santalales; family Viscaceae; genus Viscum; species Viscum album. The sequence continues at coordinate 1,716,050,915 of OY728142.1, read as the reverse complement.
TTTATAGGTCATACTAATCATGAACAAGTGTATAACAACACATTATCAATAAATTATTTCTCATTGGAATAATAATGAGTTTTGTGTATTAATCACAATTGAGTTTTTTTAATGAATGATGTGATGATTTACATAAATATTGTATTATATATTATTGAAAACTATTTTAGGAAACTCCACAATGGAATAAAAAACAATAATATTTTGAATTACATTCAATATTTGAGGTGGATTATGAATCCAGAACCTGAAAGGAAGTATTGGTTTTTCTTTAATGCTTGTATTTAATTAGCTAAAACTATGAAAATATGTATTTATTATCAAATTTTAGTTCAGTGCATTTTAAACCCTCTAATCAACATGTTATGCTTTTAGTCCGATTCACTTTTATTTAGTAAATTTTATAAAATTTTCAACAGATCAAGAAACAGATTAGTCCAACTTATGTAGCTCATGATATCTCTAAATAATATATGAAAAAATAATAAAGAGAAATAATATTGGATATAAAACTTTTAAAATTAAGGATTTATAGGTTAGATACATCAAGTCAAATGATGGGATCTCAGTGGTATGGGATTTATATATATTAAGGTACGATTGAATTCTATTTTTATCAATTAATGATTCAAAATCCAATGGTTCATTCTAATTTTTTACCCAAAAAAGTTACATTATAATATCCGCAAAATAGAATATTGGAATGTGTTACATGTATGTATAAAAATCGTTGTTTGGGATATTTACCAATTCTAGTAGTTCTATTCCAAAAGTAAAATTAATTTAAAAGTGTTTCAATTTAGTATGAAACAAAATTCTCTATACTTCTCTAAATTTTAGGTTCAAATAAACCCATATATCTTCTGTCCATTTTATCATTATTTATGGGATATTATAAAATTTATGAAATCTACTAAGAACTAATTAAATATTTATTATTTAGTAATATATTATTTAACATATTTGGATCTAGTAAATTCTTATTTACCTAAAATTTAGGTAATCATGGAACTCCTCATGCTATTTTTCATTATCCTTTAATATATTTAAATTCAGATTTTAGAAAATACACTTCTTCATTATCTCCAATAATGATTAGTTTTATCAAAATTTCATCTCTATTATTATTAATAACATCCCACTCATGTTTTTTGGAATCTACACTTTGAATAAAGTAATCACTTGTAGTTTCAGCCTCATGATGATTCGTAGTAATAGTATCATAAAAAATGTTAGCAATATATTTAAGAATTTTTTTTATTTCCTCTAAAAGTAATTATTTTATCATATTTTGTTCTATCATCAAATTGTAATTTCATTTCATTTTTATCCTTCAGAAATTCAAATATTTTTTATCAAAAACATCATCATTAGCTACTTGTGTTCAATAGATTTCAATTGTAATGGATTCATTACTAACCCTTTTATTCATCATAATATCAAACATTTCACTAAAATAATTTTTGTCATCAACAGCATGAATATTTCATCATCTTTAATGATAGAATAAAACTCAGTGTTAGACATTACACCATTTCTATTTTCTATAACAATTACTTAATCCAATTTTATATCTCTTTTATTTTTATTATATTATTAAAATTATTCTATAACATTACCAATTTTCTACCACTAATAAGAGGAAATTCAAGAAATATTTTTTATATATTGTTTGAAATTTCTTATAGTGTCATTAGGAACCCCCAATTATTATAAGAATTCCCCTATTCATCTTAAAAAACTTATGACATATTAAATGTTTCCCTCATTGTGTACACATTTACTTGAGAACACCTCTGGAAATATTATTTGTATTTTTAGAATTATTATAATCCTATTTATTTTAATGATTCTTAAAAAGTTAAAAAATGTTAAATTCCACCAAAGTATAGAGAAGTTCAATTTTGTTCTACCAATGATAATGGGATGCATATTATTTACCATGTATATAATCAAATAAATAGGATTATCATTGACCAAAATGTACATTAAATTCATATCTTAAAATATGAACTTCTTAAACTCACTAAACTTTCGAGAAAATTTATTTAGTGAAAAAATTCACATAACCTTTTGTTGTAGAATAAAATAAACCCAAAAAATATATTCTTTAATAATAGTTACAAATATGAAAAATGTTATATCATGATATTTTATTTCATCATCATCTACTATATTTTAATTAAAAGATATTGCTTTAGGGGGAATAAAGATTGATAACACTCATTACAATTTTTGAAAGCTAAAATGACTTCTCAATTTCATTTAATTCAAATAAATCCTCTAAAAAATTACAATAAAATTTAATATTAATATAAGTTTAATCAAGTTCCTTTTATATAACTTTTTATCCTTATCAACATAAAAATTATATATATAAAATTTTATAATTTTCATTAAAAACATTAGGTTTTATCATCCTATAAAAATATATTTCCTTACCCAATAATCTCATAATAACAAAATCACATAGAATCCAAAATATTTTTCTACAACAACTATATCCTATTCAATAATATTCCAAAACCACATGATCAAATGACTATAACTATAAATATAATCATGTATATGAGGTATGGAAATATATGGAGAGTAATTAATTATCTATATCCATAATATAATGAATATTGAGTTTTTACAAGGTTCCAAAACCCATAATTATATATCTATTAGGTTAGTCAAATTAGTTGGTTTCATGTATTAATAATGAATCCTATAATGATATATAATTTCAAAAAAATAAAATCCAATGTTCTACATCATAATATTGAGACTTATATTACAATATCATTGTATAATTTATCATTGAAACACAACTACCATTTACACAATTATTTTCCCTGTATAATTTAACTCAAAAATCACACTACATAACGTTTTCAATTCTCTAAAAAATTACTCCCACTTAATTTTAACTAAATTTACCAAATACATTAGCCACTATATTAATTAATTGCTATTAGAGCTACATTTATTTATTTAGTTTGTCAACATAATTACATGAAATAACACATATTCTTTTCATTGTTCATTAATTACATATGGAAGTAAATCTATGGAAAATAACTAAAAAACCCCAAAAAGAATTTGGATTTCATAAATATTCATTAAGGTAGAGTTAAAACCCAGGAAAAAAGATATTATAAACATCATAATTATATGGTGATAAATAAACCAATGATGTGGTGCCTTAAACCAAGCGTTGTCTAGGTATATTCATGGAAAATCATAAAAAAAAATTATTCAAAATATCCATCCCTTAGTATTTTTCAAATTATATATTTATTTTGAATCATTTTCATAAAAAACATAACATGGATAAATTAACTAATTTCTTAGTTTTCTCTAATTTCATTTAAATTATCCTTTGAAACAAAAATAACTTACACTCAACCATATCAATTTTATATCCCTGAAAATAAAACATATAATGGCTATTTAAATGTGTAGAAAGTAAATCTAGAAATATTGAACTTCAAACCATAGCATGAACAAAGTACCTTTTAAATAAAAAAATCATAAACACCCAAACTAAGACATAGTTTCACATTTCATGTAATATATTGACAACAAAAATATTTATATTACTACGATGACTTCACAACTCATTAGAAACCAAAATCCATGGAGAAGAAAAGAATCCATGATGTATTAAAGACATAAAATGAAGAAATTACTATCATAACCTCAATTTCCACATCAATATAGACTTACTATTACTCAACAACTTAGATATGTTAAGTTTACTTAACGAGACACAATAGCTTTTCATTTAATATAATTTTAAAACCATATAAATTCAGGGTCAAAATTCACTTCCACCTTCAGAAAAATCATCTAAAAACTATATAATAAAAATATTATCATCATGTTATAGTTATTCTAAACCCCCAAAGAATTTATAAAAAATATAATACCACATTTTTATACATATTGAGAAAACGGAATCCCATATGTATATTAACCATCCTCTTCACCTTCTGATTCACAATGTATTATAAAATCTTCTTGAATTTCATTGTTAATAAATATATCTACCATGTCATCAAATCCATCACATAAACTCTTTAATACAACATTATCCCCCTTGGATTCTTTAATCATAATACTATAAATAACATGACCCATTTTTACACTAGTTTATTAAATGCAATGTATGGATTTTTTGTGAATTACACTCCATCATTCATAGTAAATAAAATAAAATTTTCCTATTTTCCATATATTTCATTTAATTATATTTCCATTTAACATAGAATTTATTAAGGGTATAAATTGTTATCTTTAATCACCCTTTATTATATTTTTATTGATTATAGTTTCTCACATATAGATATAATAAAAAAAATTTATATGAAATTTATTTCAATTGGGTTGGGTTATTAATTATCTATAAAATATTGGTTGTAATGACAAAATTGTGATAAAAAATGTTGTATTAATGAATAAATGTTTTCTTTATTTAGTGTCATTATAGAGGGATGAAATTAATATTAATGGACATGTTACTCGATGAGAATTATTTTTTTCGTGCTGAAATAAGAATGATGGTAGATCAATAAATAGGAAAAATCAATTTTAGATTTCAAGATTTACATTTATGATTTTAAATTTTAATTTATATTTTGTAACTCAATAGTTTATTAACATTTTAATCAGTGTTTTTAGGAGGCCCTTGATTAATAGGAATCTTACAAAATTGGACTAAATTATAATTTAAACATGGTTTAAGGAGATGAGTACCATGAGAGAGTATAATGTCGACTAGGGAAGATTATAGTGCCCACTAGATATTGGCCCATATCAAGTGCCTTTTTTGGTAGAACTGAGTTAGAAATAGATATTATAGAAGTACTGCAAGCTTTTATATAGGAAAAAGAAGAAAAAATGGAAATGTAAGAGTGTGAATAAAGTCAAAAGGCCAACGAACAATTATTGAATGGAATTTATATATTCGTTTATTCTAATAGACACTGCCACTATTTTTATACATGTATTTAAAAGTTGAGTTCATTATGTGATTTAATGGGTGATTTCTATAATGGTTCTAGTTCTGTATGGGATAATGAATTTTCTAGATATGGATATTGTGATGATGGGAATTATGGTGAGGATAATGGTGATGATGATGATGATGGTAGTGATGATGATGGTTATGATGATACTGATGAGGATGATGTTGGTGATGATATTGATCCCTTACATTTTATTGATATTTTTTTAAATATTATGTTTTATGAATAGATGTGAATAAATATATTTGATGTTTTAAATATATTTTATCACTTGTTCTATGAATTAATTAGATTCTTGAGTTTTTTATATTGGATAGAAGTGGTTTAGGTTCAGGTGTTTTGGTGTTTGTAGGTGAAGATAGTTTTGTGTTTTTAGATTGTGAGACAAGGTGGGGGTCTAATGGATACCATAGTATGTTAATCGTATATCAATGGTTTCATTAAAATATTGGAATAGTGTAGTGTAATAGAAGTCTATACCAATAGTTTACAAAACCATTGGTATAGTGTACAACTAGGTGTCCTATACAAACATTTTATAGAAAAATATTAGTATAGTTTAATAACGTTCTATATATACCCAAATATTTTTAGAACTATTGGTATTTTTGATAACAATGGTACTTTAACCTATAAATAAAGTTTAGAACCATTGGTATAACTCATTTTTCCAAAAAACAATATAGGCCTTATCCATTTTATCTTTCATTAGAACTTCTGTTTTGTTGTTCATGTCTACATTCATTGATAATGGTTACATTATCCATTGAATGTTATAAACTATATAAATATATTATATTATATATATATATATATTTCCATATAAGGAAACAATAGGAAGATGGATTTCATTATTCATGGAGTCAATAGGATGTACATACACATGAATTTCATTCTCACTTTTTGATGGATTGATCAAAAGAATAATAAATAGTAAATAACCATTAAAGTATCATTGTTATATCATATATGTATTATATATTCATTAAATATATTTTTACTACCTTCCATTTAATGAATAAATGAAAAAACCCACATCACTTCATTGAGGTTTTAGTCCTTATGTATACACAAGTGACATCATTCCTTTCCAAATGAATGGAATGTTAAAAATGTAGATTTAATATTACATTTATTGAAGTGTAATTATTTCATAAATAACAAATATATGAATTGAACCCAAAAATCTCTTATATATGGTTAAGGGAAATGAATTATATCGCTCGGTGTAAGTGCTAGTCCACACATATGCTTGAGAGATACTAACAATTTCTATTTGAAGGAAACGAAAGTGAATAATTGTTGTTACATAATCCTAAGAACATTTTTATATATTTTTTGAAAAATAATTTTCTATTTTATTATTAAGAACATATATTTAGAAAATTTATAATATGAAATGAATTGAAAGTGGTCAGTTAAGAGTTATAACTCTTCGTTGAGAATCCACTTTGGGATTTCCCCTTAAGCCTTGAAAGGATGGTATTTTGGGAAGAAAAAATTCTACAAGATGTGATTATGGAATCTATTAAGATATTATTTATAGTATTGTATGATCTATAAGGCTTAAAATTTTTGAGGAAGAGAAGAGAATAAGTTCCCTTTTATAAGATAGGGGAGGGGAATTCCTGTAATTTCTTAAATTATTAAATTAATATAAATTAATTTTCATTGATAAATGGGTAAAAGTTCAATTAATTAAAATATTACCACATTATGGGTATAAGAAGTATTATACAATAAAATTTGTACTGTTTATGTGATTTTCCACCCTTATCTCTTTATTTTAACCCATCGTTAAACCTTCTTGCAATTACTACGATACTGGTACTTTTCCCTTTATGGGTCAAGAGTGATAACAGAAAAGGAAAAATGACCCACAAATGGAAAATATATGATTAACCATGTTCCATTAATTTGGATGAAGATAGTAATTTTTATGTTTAAATCATATAAAAAATTATTGTTTATTATGAAATAGCATTAATTTCATTTATGGAATTACATTAAATATTATAATACAATTTGAGTCTGGATCCTTAAAAATGGTTAAAAAATATTACTAATTATACTAAATGGAATATATGGCCATAATATAATCATAAAATAAAAAAATTATTGGTTTAGATATCTTTTTAATCCTTAGAATTTGGTTTAATCTTTTGGTTAACTCGTTTTAGCTTTTATCATCATAATGAATTTTTCCATATTAATGGATCATATATTTATTTATAAATTGGAAATTTAATCATCAATTGTAAATTAATGATTCTTTATAAATATTTAACTTCAATTTATATATTTTAATATTTTTAATATTTTAAACTAATTTAATAATATATATTAAACATAAAAAACTATTAATTTCAATTTATGAACTATTCAAATAATTTTACAATAAAACTACTTGAAAGAAACAGAGTTAAAATAATTCACATTAAAAATTATATAATATAATATATATATCTTATAAATTCATGGGACACATTAACTCAACAAAAAAATATCACATTTAATGTTTTTAATATCATTTAATATTTTTTACTAATTCGACAAGGGCTCTATCAGTGTTGTGTAGGAATGTGAAGTAATTATTTAATGAATAAAAATTAAAAATGAATTACCATGATAAAAAAATTATCCTTAAAATAAAAATTAATGACAATACATATGTTACTTTTTTTAATAAAAAATATTATACATATTTAAACTAAGAGATTCATTTTTTTGAAATTATATTTACAAAAAATTATATCAATGTTTTAATCATAGAAAAGTTAAAGTAATTTTCTCTATTTAAAAATTTTGGAGGATTATGGATGAAATAGACTCATAAATTGTATTATAAAAATGTTTTTTGGTTGTTTTTGTGAAATAAATCATGGTTTTTACATAGTTTTAACAATTCTACCCTTCCTATGGTGAAAAATATCTACTACTATTTCTATTTATAATGAAATAAATCAATGTGAAATACCTACCAATTGTGACCTCATAATTAAAAATATGAAATATGTTTTTGAAGATTATTTTCTAATAATTCATAGAAGTTAATTTTAACATATATGCATTAAACATAAGGAAATATAGTATTTATGAAATTGTATTTTTAAGCATAAAAAGTAACTTATATCAAAATGAAGAACATTTCTAATTTAAAATGGAATAAATTAGTTAATTGAAAACCAAATTGATCATATTTAACAATAATAAAAAATTAATAAAATAGTTCTACATTTAAATAACTTTATTTATTGAATGTATATAAAAAATAGGTATTTTTTCTATTCATTAAAGAATCCATCATTTTAGAAAAATCAAAAAATTTAACAATAGGTTAATTTTTATATGATAATTTCAAAAATCATTTTAAATTTATAATTTGTTTCGAAAAATATAAAATATTATTTATAATTTCCATACACATAATGCAATAAATGTAATTTTTGAATAAATTTCCTTTTTGTAGCATAACATTAATTCAATAAAAAAAATTGATTTCTAATTTAATATGAATAATCCATCTCATTTTTATGGATTTATATCATTACACTTATATTTCATAATACACTTTCTCATATTCATACCCACATATTCAACTACTAGGTGAAAACTATCTTATTAAATAATAATATTTATATAATAAATTTTATTTTACTAAAAGAGAAATATTTTATTTTAAGTAAACCATCAAACATAGTATTAATTTTTTTTTGGTTTTACATTCTACCCCTATTAAATAAATTTCGTCCTACATTTTTTATATCATTCATCAATTTTTTAATTGTTGAAAATGCCTTTATTTAAAAACGCATTGTAATGAAGGAGGATAAAACTTATTTTAAAAAGAGTAATTGGGAAGGATAATGGTTACCTAAAATAATCACATAATCGATTTCCCATATAAGGAAAAAATTTAGGGGAAGTTAAAATATTAAAATATAATAGAAACTACCATTTATGGAATAACAGAGAGCGAAAAAGAACAGGGGGTTTGAGAAAGTTAATTATTAAAAAAATTAAATAGGGATAGGTGAAAGGACCATCAATTCATTAGAAATAAAGGTGAATTATTTCTTTATTTCAATATCATTTCATAATTTTGAGTGATTAATTGCCAATTCGTATAGGGAAAATAACAAAATTTTCATACTTGTTTATTTCAATTTCATATGAACAATTTCATCCATTGGATGCGCTTAGATGAATTTAAATGTACTCTAACAATATAATAGATTGATTTTATAGATGACAATTTCATGTTAAAGAACCAAAATTCACATTTAATAAATATTAAGAACTATAAAATTATAAAAATTCATTATTTTATTAATAAAAAATAATCCAAAGCTAAATAGTTAGAACAACTTATCCAATATGGATTCATAAAGCACATCAATTTATAAAACCTCAACAATAACTCCCAATGATAAACTAAAACAATTACCTAAATATTTAACGTTAATAATACCCCAAAATATTTTTTAACAAATTTAAATTCCAAACATCTGAAAGATTTTATTAAATTTTTGAACAATCAAATTTAACATTCATCCCTAGACAATATAAATTAGCTCAAAAACGTACACACAAAATGCATAAATACCCGATAATATATTCTATTAATATTTTATAATCCTTTAACAATGTAATATGAATCACCATAAAACCTCAATGAAATAGAAATTTATTCCAAAAATAAAATCGATAATTGTACTTTAAATCAGGAAATTATTTAAAGAATTTATTTAATAAATCCTAAAATGAAAAAAATATTCACCAAGTATTTCCTAATCAACTTTTTCACCAAATCATTAAATAACTTTGTAGTTAACAATGATATCTCATTTACTCCATCAATTTCAATGATATATTTATTATTAACTCGACATTATTCTCATGTTATGTGTTATATTTCCCTTAATAATTTGTTCTTTAAAAGTATCACCTTACCACAAATTCACTTTTTTTAGACAACGGTACCATTCAAAATATAATTTCATGTCCTCAAAGAAATACTATCGTAGGTAAATGATTCGATGATTCATGATTCTTATAACCAGATAATCATTTATGTAACACTACTATAACATAATTACTTAATTAAAATACATAATCATTTAAACTATTATACATCGTAATTAAAAAATTCACTAGGATTCATCGTCTTATTCTTTAATACCTCCTTCATTTCTTATGTCATTTTTATTCTCTTTACAACCAATAGATAAACATTAAATATATATCCTTTTTGATACTAATCATTATATTTCCCTTTAGGACAACTATTTGAGTAGTTACCATACATGCAATATTGTAGACATTTTACCATAGAGAACATGTTAGGGAAACCATTATTCTTTTCCATTTTGTTTACTGATTGTTTTTTATTATTTCCTTAAAAATTAGTTTCTTTGTGTCCTTATTTTCCACACCCATAAAATATTATTGTTTCTCTGAGACATTACATTTAGTTAATATTCCATAATTCTAAGCATATAGAATGATGATTATTCATTCCTCTTTTTCCTTTATAAGAAATCTTTTTTTATTAGGTGTTTCAAGAATCTCACCAATGTTGAGATTGTTAATAATATAATAAGATAGTTGAATAGGAATAATCATAAGGTTTCACCTTCCTTCTCCTATTTCAATTACATTCTTAAGAGTAAAATTATAACATTTTACATTAGAATCATTTTTGACATAATACCTATAGGATCATTCCATTTATTAAAACCAAAAATCATAGTGTGGTCTATAAAAAAAAGAGTGTGATATCTTATAGAAACATTAATAGAATTTCTAAATCATGAAATATTATTCTCGATCAATATCACACTACGTTTAACTATGTTTATTCATAGTTATCATCTATGAATATTATTTACAATGGTTTTGGAATAAAATGCAAGTTAACCAAAGAATATCGCCAATGTGTGTCAAACTAATTTCAGATTAAGGGAACACTCACTATTCACCATAATTATAGTCAAGATATATTCTCACTTTTTGTGATTTTTATCCCTAGAAGCATTTATTACAAAATCATGTCTACATATAGTATCTAGATTGGGAGTTGTTTCTAGGAAAACTACATAATGTATACCTTACAAAAACATTAGAATTTTATTATATAACAAGACATATCCTCAAATTCATTCATAGTGTTATGTTACCCAATTTGTGATTTCATAAATCTAATTCCCATGGTCTTCAATAAAATTTTTCTGATTCCAACTGTATAAATTCTAAATCATGTAACCCAAATCCTATATCTACATTATTATATTGGAATAAGATATAAGTTATCACCACACCCATGATCGATCCGTTTAGTATTCTTTAAGAACTATATAGATATATGATTTAATTTTTTATATTTGAAATTAAAAATAACTCATTGTGATAGAAATTAATTTTCTACTTAATGTCATCTAGTAAATCATTTTTCAAATCCTATAAAAATGGAAACAAATAAATGGTTAACATATATTCTTAGTAGGGGTTATGTATAGAAGATTTTTCCATGAATAAATAAGGCCTAACCAACACTAAAGAGTGTATTATTAAAATAAATTCTATTCAATGGACACTTGAGTTCAATGTATATCCATAGATAATATCAATATATAAAACACATGGATAAAGAAAAATTAATTCTTAATAAATGAGAGGAATAATTCAATATATTCATGATCTACTCCTCTCAACCTTGATATCATGAATCTTATAGTAATGAACTCTCAACCAACACATCATTCATAAAAAATGGGTAAGTGTAAACCAAATACCAATCTAATATAGAATGATATCAGTTTTGTCTCATGAGATCTATAGATTCATCAATGGGATATCTATTAATGGTAAAAACCCATTACTTTCATATCCTATTCAATCCATGTATTTTTAATGATCGGTATAACTCATTTTAAAAATGATGTATCAGTCATTAATTATCCATAATAAATTAGGAATGTGGAACATCAATAAATCATTATCATAAACCAATTATAGAATTAATGTTGATGGTGACATTTGATTATATCCCTAGTAATATCAATGGGTGTTTTCATAGTCTATATTGCCTCAAAATGATCAGTGGTAATTTTTATAAAGAAAATACCCTTTTCGATCTGAATCCACTTATTAAAATATAAAAAAAATCAATAATATTGAAGAAAATATTTTCTTTGAAAATAAATTTGGTATCATTAAAATGACGATTCAAATCAATGGGTAGTTATTATGGTAAAAAACTTTAGTCAACTCGTATAGGATAAAACAATGATTACTTTTAAATTTTCAAAAAAAATTAAAGATTTCCTATTTTATAAAATTATTAGAATATTAAATTTAAATTGAATAGTAAAAATGAAATCATGTTTAAATATTAATTTAAAAATTCATAGAGAAATATTAAAAACATTCATGGAAACATTTATAGAAAACATTGACATAGAAGAAAATTATTATCGACTAAAGAGGAAAAAATTCATTTAAAAAAAATAATGTTGATCATTTTAACTACCCAAAATAAGAGAATTTTTATATTAAATGAAAATTACATTAAAAACATGCAGAAAAAATGTGAAAGGTTTTTATCATATAAGTTTCAAATAGTTTTCCTCAATGTAAATTAATATTATAAATGAAATCCATTACATCAAGTTAAACTTATCTCATATGTTCTTTAAACAGCCCGCAAAATTAATTTTGATTTATTATAATTCCCAAATATATTAATTTATATAATAATAATTTCATATATTGTCCACTTATAACATTTAAATACTTGATTATTAATAATTCATTATTAAAATATTAATTTGTTAGTGTTAGGAATTTATTTTTTCAAGAGTAATTCGGTTCGGTTGTACTGGTCCATTTAAATTGATCAATGCTATATCATCCCTAGAATGGTAATAATGATATAAATAGCTTATATATTAATTATTTAAATGTTTTGATTCATCCATATAATGTATTGATATAATAATGGATGGAAATATTAATATAGATGATATTCCCTATAAGCGCATGAATATTTTTTTACATATTATAGGATGGAATGAATGAAAGGAAAATAATAAATCACCATTATAGAAAAAATATTATAACATATATATCATACATATTCATTAAATAAATTCGTACTATCATCCATTAAAATTTTAAATGAAAAATTATTCGCATCGCTTTGTGGTGGTGGTAGTCAAAAAAAACACACGAGTGAAATTATCATATTCTCACAGATGGAAAGATAATAATGAAGGTTAGATATTATAATTATAGAATAATATATATTTCAAAAATACCATATATATAAATTATATATATCCTATTTACCATCCATGACATATGGTGATGGAAAAATAGTTGTATCGTTACATGGAGGTGGTAGTCCACACGTACGCACACGTGATACATTCACAACCCATTTGATAGAAAATATGGCGTATAATGGTTTTTTCATAATCATAAAAAAATTAAATTGTATTCATGGAGGTTTTTTATTTCATTATAATTAATAACATAGTTTCATAGGAGGTATAAAAAGAACAAAATTGAATGTACTTAGTTAATAATTGTACCTATTCATTGGGAAACAACATTTAGGATTCAAATTATGTATTAATAGGATGTTTTTTCAATAATAAAAAAGATAAAGGACATGACGAAGAAATAAAGTAAGGTATTTTGGTAGGTAATGGATCTTCTAAATGGGTAAAAATGTGGGAGGAAGAGGGTATACAATATCCTATTTTATATGAGAGGGGAGAAACATTATTTTAATTTTCTGAAGATTTTTTTATAAATTACATTCAATAAAAATATATCCATAATGATATAATTCTATGATAAGATAGAGATGATTATAAATACTCACATATAATAAAACTTGGACAAGTTTAGTTGATGTATTTATCCTTATATCTTTATTTTAACCCCATACCATCCCTTTTGAAAAGTACTAATATATCAATGTTCTTTACTATTGTGGGTTAATAATGTTGTCATAAAAAATTACCCATAAATGAAAAATTGATGATATTTTCACACATCACATTCAATTTTCCAAATATAGGATATTTATTATTTCTAAATCACTTAATAAAAAAATTTATAAAATACCTTCAACAACATTTTTGGAAATACAAGATATATTATAATATAATATATGTATTACTCCTTTCAAATGTCTCCAAAATTACATGGATTCAGAGATAAGTATGATGTGGTCTTAATATAATTTGAAATTTTTTTATAGTTTTATATATAATTTTAAACCTTATCATTTGGATTAAAATATTGGTTAATGAATTTTATCCTTAACTATGGCAATGAATTTTTCAATATGAACAGATTATAATTTTACTTGTACGTAGAAAATTATCTCATAAATGGAACAAGGATGAAATCTTAGACAATTAATCAACCTAATTTTCCGATTTAATTTTTTATATGACTTTTAAATATTTTAATAAAATATATTTCACATAAAATATTATTTATTTCATTTTGACTACAACAAATTTGGATTTTAACATCACTAGTACAGGCCCTCTATTAGTACTTATAAAGTGGCGATTACTAGTGTGAGGTTAAAATACCACTTTTATCAGTAATAGAAATAGAATTGTGATGTGGATCATTATAAGTTATTTTTTAGCACTGATAAAGGCACTTTTTATAAACACGTTTATTTAGTGCTCATAAAGTCCCCCTTTATCAGTTATTTTTTATCACAGATAAATTATAAATTTATTAGTTCTAGAAAAGTACTGATAATGGAATATTTTATTATCCCTTTGGGTAGTGATGATAAACGGTGCGATTCTCATCATTTTTATAACACTGATTAATATAGAAAAAAATTCATTTATTAGAGTATTATACCCTCTTTCATAGTGCTCCACTGATTTCTCACACCTACCCCTTACTCAGTGCTTATGACCTCCCTTCGTAAGCGCTACACTGCTACTCAACACCCTCATGGGTGCCGGGATTTCGTCCCACAAACTCCATGTGAAAATACAAACTATTTAATCTTGCCCTACATTTCTTTGTTGTGTGTTATGATATAATTTCAAAATATATATATATATATATATATATATACCAACATATATATTTATTATTTATATATATAGTTTCATATATTTATAAAATATATGTTTGTTTGTGTGTGCATGCATGTAAGATATACTTACTTATAAATAAATTCAATAAAATTTAATATATAATAATATTCATTTACATATATTAAATATAAATATATATCTTTTTATCAATACAGACACAAATATAAACTATATATATATATAGATATGTATAAATATAATCTTATAGTTTTATTGTAAATTTATTAATATACTATATTTAATGATAATGATATATTTATATAAAAATACATTTTATATACAATTTATACACAAAAATTTGACACACACACACACACATGTACACACATATTTTAAAAAATTTAACATTTTTATTTATCACATATAAAAAAAATATTTACATATTTATGTATTTATTTACATATATTGTAATATACATATAAATATATGTATTTTTTCATTGACACTCACACATTTATATATAATCATATTTACTTGCATAGGTATATATAAAAATATTAATGCTTTTCTATAGTTAAATAAAAAAATAAATATTTATTTTAAATGAAATAAATAATATATATTTGTTTTCTTATGGTTTATATATTTAACAATAATTTTTTATGTAAATATGTATTTATAAATTTAATTTTATTAAAGTAAATGTAGTAAAAAATATATATATTCATTTATAAAAAACTACACTATTAAAAATGTTAAAATTTAAATAACTATAATATGAATATGATTGTAACCCAGAGAATAAATTTAGTCTCCATATAGGAAAGATAATAATTCCCCCAAAAACTAGGCTAAAATTTCATCAAATGTTAAAAAATGGGATACACTAACTAAAAATATAGTTTTTGAGGCCTTATGGGCCTTTTTTCCCTTGATGTACATGATTGGGGTTCCCTAGGGTCAAAAGGCAAAAATTTGTTCAAGAGATTCAATTTGATATTTGGTATACCTCAAATAGGCACCCAAATTAAAATTTATTTCTGTTTGACTTTTGAGTAACATTTTCAACTTATTTTTGATCATTATTTGATTTTTTTAATTTTTTTAGTCTTTATAGTTTTATTAAATGACTATTAACCAAATAATAATTAGAAAATTATTATTTAATATGTTTGTATGTCTTTTATAAGCCAATTTTCCTAAATATCTTATACATTTAGTGGAAATTCAAATTTAACCATAACTAAATCATATTTAATACAATATATTATACTCATATCAATATTTAGGTTTATCAATATTAATATTATATTTTTATAAAATATAATTTTTTTAATGATATATAGCCTTTCTGAGTTCTAGTAAAATCACCACTAATAATGGCCCACCCATTATCAGTAATTTTATAGTAGTTCTAATAAAGGCCCACTTTATAAATGATTTTTTACTAGCACTAATAAATGGGGGACTTTATTAGAGTTTTTTTTAATAGTGTTGGTAAAGGGCCCCCTTTATCAGTGCCTTTTTAGTAGTGCTAATAATGGGCCCCCATTATCGGAGCTTTTTTAGCGCTGATAAAGACCAACGTTTACTAGCACCTTCTTTAGTGCTTATAAAGGTCCTTTTATCAATGATTTTTCTAGCACAGATTAAGGGTTCCTTTTTCGTCACTTATATATAGTGCTAATAGATCCAAACCCTATAAAGAGAGTATTTTATTGTATCATTTGTAATCCTTTCAGAGAATTCATTATTAAAAACAACATAAAAATAGTGCAATTAGAATCTAATAATTTCAAACATCTCTAATATGTTATATATAAGTTCAATTTTTCTTTTTAAAATGGTAAATAAACCAAAAAATTACTTATATAGTTTTTAAAATTAGTTACGTTATTTATTAACCTATTGAATTTGTGTTGTTTTCGCATTGCGTAATCATTTGTTGCTATTAATTCATCACTAAAAATTAAATATAAATTAACTTGATAAATAAATAAATTATATTTTATGAAATATTTATAACTGAGAATAATTAATTTTTATTCATATCAAATAATATTATATATATTAAAATTGATAGAGTGACATTTTTTAAACATTATATTAACATTTAATTATATATATTTTTTAATCAAATTGAATTAGCATTAAATTTGTAACATCCCATACACGAATACCACTCAATAGTGCCGCAAGTCTGATTAGTTACATGGCGTTGAATGCATCTCCCCAAATACCAGAGGATGCTGAAAAGCTTTGGGGGCCTATGTGAGTCAGTGGGGAGACTATACCCACCTTACTAGAGTATAACATTGGAAGTGAAACATACATTAAATTGTAGAAGTGAAAGAAATAGAAGTCAACTGGAAGTAAGGTATGATAATAATACATATCAATAACTATGAGAATCTCACATAAAATATGATGCAGATGATATAAGTATCCAGAAAGAAACCAAAACATTTCATAGGAATTCAATACAACACAAATTTCCAAAAAATTACAAAATATAAAAAAGGACTCCTAGTATCATCACAAAGATCATCTTGGTCATATGATCTCCTCCTCCAAGGCCACAATATACAACCTATACTATGAAACTTTCCACTATCATCACTTCTAACCATATAATATATTTGGGTCCCTGAGGAGTCCCAAACTGGGTGTGAGATAAACATCCTATTAGGAAATCACCTAAATCTACATAGTTCTAAAAACAGTTCCACAAGTTCTAGTAAGTGTAAACATGCTGTAATGTAATGTGTATTCTAATGGAATAAGTCTACTTAAAAGTAATACTTAATATCCCTCAAGGCTACCTGTAAAAGAGTCATCTTTTTAACATGGCATCTACATTAATGTAAACAAGTCACATGACTACACTATACACCCATCAATACCTAACAAACCACAGCCACACCGTATAATGAAGTAACAAAATCCTATGTCCCTACCATAGATTGAAAATTATAATCCCATGACCATGCCATATATTGAAAAATTGAATGACATGGCCACACTGTATAGTGAAATGTAGACCCCAATGGCCAGATCCTTGGTGTTGTGTAAAAGGGAATCCATGTAATAATCTAGACCACAACGGGATGGATCCACGAAGGTCATCTAAGGCATTGAAATCAAGTACCCCTGGCATCCCAGTGGAAACTTGGCCTAGGAACATGTTGGGGTATTTGGAGCCTAGAGAAGGCATGTCCTACGTGAGCCCATGTAAGCCAGATCCAGGGGTAGCAAGGCACAAGGCATCCCATATAATCAAGACCCAAGGGATAGAGTCAACCCAAGGCATCCATTACCACATTCCAGACCCATGGAGTGTAGCCCATGTAATCTATCAAACCATTGAATCATGAATTAAATATTAAAAATTCTATTTCATGTGAGTATAACTATTCACCTCAACAATCATAATACATGAGTATAGACACTCATTTAATACATTAATCATTTAATATGAATGTGGTCCTACCCTCCCATATAATTCATTTAACATGACATTGATCATTTATATAGGCATACCCACCAATATCAACCCACATTAACATTAACAACTGATCAAAAAATAATCACATCATAGAATGATAAAACTAATCAAGGAGTCATCAAATCTCTTAAAAATTTATTCACAACTATAAAAGAACTAATTATAACTACTAGAATTTAGTGCTACAGCTACGGAGCTATACCCACGGACAATAGGAAACGTGGCTATATCCTATTTACAGCCACACCAATTTCACTGTCCATGGAAATTAACCCACCCCCACTCCCCAATTTAATGTAACCCTCTTTCACCCCTCCTCCTAATTCCCCTCCTCCTTGCGACTCTTCTCCCCGACATTCCGTAATCCTCCCCCTCCGACGGGCCACCCAACCTCCCCACGATCGTCCACCTCTGGCACAACCACTCAACTTCCCCACCGTCGCTGCTCCGATGCGGACTCCCCACCTCCTCTAACGACGTGCCTCCGATGTGGCCACCCCACTTCACCGTGATTCTCTTTATCGGATGCTTCCCAAAAACGGCTTCGACACTGCCCTGACCAGCTCAGACACGACCACTCCACCTCTCGGGATCCTCCTTCCATGCGGCCACCCCGAATTCTTCTCCTCCGACGCAGCGACCCCACCTTCCTGATTTATCAGTTGAACCAAGTCCTACCTTGGTATCCTCCTCCTGTGATTTATCATTGACCCCACTCATGGGGACCCTAGATAAATCCACCCTTCTTCAATTTCTCATGCGAAATCCCTGCCAACTACACTCCTTTCCCCACCAGGTATTTTCTGATTATCTGCTCCAACATGGTATTTAGGTCTCATGTTTTCCCTTCTCTAGATCGGTGCTTCAATTTATTCTAATCTTGGGTTTCATGGAACTAAAATCCAAGATAAATGGTCATCTTTTTAATTAGGCATGTGATCTTAGTTCAGTTGTGACGTGACTTCCAGACCTGTGAGATGGGTTGCAACTGGGTGGTACAGGAGCGTACACCTATTGACATTGAGATAAGTTGAGTAAGCATAAACAATTCATGCATGGAAGTTGTGTATTTTTTTAATCAGTGTTAGATGACAGAGGGTAGAGGATCGTTGGAAATTTTTTGAGATTCTCATAGGTGAGGTATCCCGTAGCTTCAAATGACATGGAGGAACTGCCCTATGAAAAAGGGCTATTTGGAAATATATTGGGTATGGTTAGACCAGATCTTGGTTAAGGAAAAGTTTTTCCTAGGGTGATTTGATAATGGCTTGGGATAAGTGGTATATATATTTATATTTGGATCATCTAGGTGTTTCTTATGGAGCAATTTTAATTAAATCCATGTGGTGGTGAGTGTACCAATAGATGGTGTGGTAGGTGATAATATTTTTTTCTATAAAACTCATCACATGCCAAGAATGGAATTATCATGCACTGAGAATGGGTATTGAGTACGTTTTTGGTTATCTCTTAGGAATGCATGGGTTTTTTGATGAATCCAGTCATCATGTTTGGGGATAGATATGACATGGGTTGTGGTGCTTGGATTTTGATCAAGTGATGTTGTGAAAAGGGTTATCCTATAGTGGAGAGAGTGACATCAGTAATGGGAAATATAAAACCATGAGGGTAGAGTCCTAGTTTTGGGAGACCAATAGGTAGGTATTTCAAATGGAAATTAGGTTCCAATGACCCAATGAGTACATAAATTGAGTTGGTTTTTCTTGGAGATTAGATTCTGAACATGGGCATTTGGGTTGAGTGGAAATAGTAAATATCCAAGGTTTAAATATAATTGAAAATAAATTGGTTCTTATGGAAATCATTACATGGGACTGATCGACTAATTACCCAAATGAGGGAATCACACTAGTTTTCAGAAATTGGGTTGTTTTGATGATCCAAATGTGTTAAATCATGGTAATGTCAAAGCTGGTGATAGGGCCTGATGGTAGTATAGTTGGTGGAGGCTCAGACCTAAGAATTTCACCATCTTTCAAGAGTTTAATTCATTGGTCTATAATGATGAACATGATGTGCCTCTTGATGTAGGGGTATTAGGAATTCAATTTTCTGAAAATGTGGTGACGTTTGGAGTCTATGCATCATCATCTGGATGAGGATAGCTTGTGATGAACCAATATGATTTGGTTATGAAATGTCAGTGCTTTAAATAGAGTACAATGATAGGTTTATATGGTTGAAAATTAAACCGTAGATTCACACCATGATTTTGAATGAATATCTTAGTGCCAAGTTAAAATAATGGAATTGAATTCACTTATTATTTAGTTAAGAAGTATCTAGAGAAGTATGATAATGCTCATCAAGATAAAGTAATATAGACACCCTAATAGAATGGGGTGGTTGAGAGGTAAAGTAGAACCGTCAATAATATAACACAAACTATGGTGATCTCTAGTGGTATTACAAGGTATAAAAAAAATTCTTTTCTGAACTAACATATAAAAGGAAACCATCATTGAAGTATTTATGAGTCTTTGGTAGTATGTTCTATATTCGTAACATGGAAGGGAATCAAGAAAAGTATAGAAATAACACGATGAAGTTATATTTCATATCTATTCCTTAAGAAGCAAGGGTATTAGGGTTTTTAATAAGATTATCATTAAAATTTTGGAAATAAAATACGTAATAATGGATAGGAAAGAAAAAGGAATCTATGGCTGGAGCATTTAAGATAATGTAGAGAAAAGTGATTCTTTACAAGAGCCTAGAGAGTCACTTAGGGGTAGGGAGGACTCCATAATAGAATTATTTGATGAATATGAAAAAGAAAAAGTCATAAAAATTCCAATTACACCTAAAATATTTAATAGAACTAAACATATTGATGGAGATAACAATTTGGGAGACAAATATGTTGTAGTATAAACTAGGAGTATGTATAGAATTAAAAGAAATGCCCTCTTATATTTATTTGAGTAAAAAATATTGGATTAAGCATCCAATGATTAAAATTGGATTAAATATATGAATGATTAGTTAAATTAGATAGAAAATAATGACACATAAAAATTTGTTCCACAAACAATAGATGAAAATATCAAATTCACGAAACACGTATTCATAAATATTAATAATGAAAATAGTGAAGTTATAAAATTCATAGTCAAAATTTTTTGAAAGGGGTATTCATTAATTTGTAGGGTGGTTATAGATAAAATATTATCACCAATTGATTGTATTGAGGTTATCAAATTGTTTCTTACGATAGTTATATAGATGATATCAAGGTATATCTAATGTATATAATAAAAAGTATTCTTTTCTAATTGGAGTTTTTTAAGGATGTTTAAATTGGTGAACTGTGTGGATTTCAAATAAATAATGATGATAATAAATTTTGAATTTTTGAGAATGATTTTTGTGGCTTAAAACAAGTACACGTAGCTTGGAACTCAAGGTTTGAAAATGTTAAATTTTCTTGAGGTATATGACAGTAGTTGACTATAATCTCTATATTAATAAGAATGTTTTAAGGGAAAAAGGCCACTTTATTTAAATAATAAAGAAATAGAAGAAATTTCATAGGAAATACAAGAACACAACACTTAAAAAGACATCAACCCATTTTAGAAAGGGTATTCATACTACAAAAAAGGAAGTCTTCCACCCATGCTGCTGGAGTGATGACCTCTCCTCCCAGTCCTGGCTTGTATCCATGGACCTTCACCATCAGTATCATCATGGTGCTCCACAACAACATCAGTCTTTATGGTTTAATCTTTATTAGATATGTCACTTTTATTCCCATCATCATCACTGCTAAGTGAGTAATGGATTTCAAAAGTGTTATGAGTACCAACATTTCTGTTTGTTCGGGTCCTCGATGCTTGAGGCAGGGCACTGCTTGTAAGAGAGGTAGAAACCTTTGATCTCTAAAGTTCAACATTCTTCATAAGTGTATGTGCATATCTTAATGGAGGAGGCATTGTAGTTAACTTCTTCACATTGTGTGTTTGTCCAATTGGATTGAAAACACCCAAAATAGAGATGGGTCTGGAAGGGAACCCTTTTTAGAGCAGAATTTTCCTCCTCTTGAGCAGGAGTTAACTCTTTAATCATATCAAAATCAGGCTGGATTCTCAGCCTCAAATTCATTCCACTATGAGATGGATGACTTTGGGTGGGAATCACCCCTTCCAATGTGCTGGGTGTCTTAAAATTCTCAACTAACTTCTTATCGATGGGAAACATAGATGTCACACAAGTTGGTTGAATATCCATTCCATGAACTCCTATGGAAGTTCTAGCAAGAGTACTATTAGGGTGAGCGTTGGGCACCCGTTTGGGTCCAAATTCAGCAGTAGAGTGATTAACTTCACTTCCCACCATAGGATGGTTAATTCTCAAACTTGAAACATGCAGATTTATAGGAACATGCAACGTCCCATCAGTTCTAGGAAATTTTTTAACTCCACTTCCCACTGTAGGAGCAGGTTTCTAGAGACAATATTTTTTTGAAGTTGCACCTTGTGTTTGCTGTAAGTCCACTAAAGGGCTAGCAACATCATCCTTTTTCATATATTCCTTGGAATTGGCAGGGTAGGGGACCTTTGAATTTCCATTGTCAATTGTCACTACCCTGGATTCCTTGTTTGTGTTTTTATTCTTAACCTTACTTGAGGTCGCTGTCTCTAACATGTGCTTCACTTTTCTGAATTTTGAATAAAAAGTATTTTTCTCATGCTTAATTCTTTCATCAGCCTCAGTTTTTCTTGAATCTCTATCTCTATTTGACTGTCCACATATTCTATCTCATTTTATCTAAGTTCATGTCTTTAATCAGCACATCTTTGAAAGACAGGCCCACTTTAGGTGAGTCACTTTCTTCTACTAAATCAGACCAATTGACACTAGGTCTATCAATCAACTGAAAAGAAGGAGGCTCTGTATCTTTTAGTATGACATAGGTGGAGTCCAACTTTGGGATTTTACTATGATACTTGATCAGATGTTCAATCTGAGACATTGTCTGAACATTTTCAGAGATTAGGAGTCTGTTGGGAGAGCTGTGAGAAATATCATTTACAGCTTATTCCAAAGATTGGACATCAGTCCCTTGGGGAAATTTATTACATTATGTTCTTCTTCAATGAGCCTCATCATGCCCCTTCAACATGCATCTAGTACAAAAAATATTGGAATGACAGTTGGACCTTGAGTGTCCAATCATACAGCAGAATTCACAATACAAAGGAAACTTTTCATACACAATATGAAGATTAATTTCATCCTGTGGTGTGGAAAGAACTACATTATCAACCATGGTAGAACTTAAATCTACCTTAACTAAAATTCTGGAAAAATTTCCATAGCTAACATTTTCAGTAGCCAAATCCATCCGGATTGAAATGCCTATCGCAGAGGCGATGTCACAAAGAATTTAAAAATGCCACAAAACCCAATTTAAACCATAAATCTCTATCCAATCCTGGGAAAAAGTGTCTTCAAAATCATAGAGACTAAAATTTAGCTTCCATTTATGGATCCTAAGGGT
This sequence comes from Viscum album, assembly GCA_963277665.1. Taxonomy (NCBI): domain Eukaryota; kingdom Viridiplantae; phylum Streptophyta; class Magnoliopsida; order Santalales; family Viscaceae; genus Viscum; species Viscum album. The sequence goes on along the minus strand of OY728142.1, from coordinate 1,716,026,786 downwards.
TCCGGGCTTCAAATTTATGGAACCAAAGCTCCATGATTTACCCTTCCATTCAGAAGAGGGAAACAACAAGTGATAAAACCCCTCTTCCTAATGAAATGCATTTGATGTCATGAAATCCCAAAATAGTAGCAAGATGAGAAACTAAATCAAAAATTTTCTAAGGTTGTGTACCTTTAGATAAAGAGATCCTGGAACTAAAGGAGTTCTTACAGAGATCTAAGCATCCCGAAACTATATTAATAGGAATTGTAATAGCCAAATGATGGCGTAGGTTTATACAATTTAAGCTATCTAATTTTTTTTTGTTAGATGAGTTGATAGGGCGGTGAACTTCATATTCATTAGGTGTTTCTCATTTTTAGGAAGTCCAATAGACAATTCATTGCCTATGAGTTCAATAAAATAAGTGTGGGGGAGTGACCGAATTAAAAATTTCATAAATTTTTATATGTAATTAATTGTTTTATTCCCTTAAATTCCATTAAAATCCTTGGCATTGCTATATTATCACATTTTGTTTTATTTTATATGAGTAAAATAAATCTGGATTGATTTGTTGATTTTAGTGATAACCTTTTTATGTTTTCATTAATTAAATGTGTTTTCATTAATTAAATGTATTCTCATTTATTTGTGTTCTGTTTATGAGGATTCGTATGCTCCTGACATTGATTTAGGTGCATATGCCAATGCAGAGGTTGATGATGACGGTGGTCTGAGAGGAGGAGATAATGATGTTGGTGTTTCTAAAAGAGATGATGAGGGTCGTGATGGTTTTGATGATACTGATATTGAACTATATTTTAGATGTAAATTTTATTCTTGGTTTATACATTTAATTATACCATATAATGATGTTAGTGTTTGGTAGATGTTGTGGAGTATACTGTTTTAGGGTGAGATGGGTGTGAAGATGATGTACAGGGGGTGTAGGGGTAGGGGCGTAGGGGAAGAGGGGATGCGCAGGCAGGGGGCGTGGGGTGTTCCGGGGGAAGGGGGTGTGCTGGTGGAAGGGGGTTGTGCTCGGGGCAGGGGTGGGGGTGCAGGGGGTGGGGGTGTGGGTGTGGGTGTGTAGGGGGTAGTATAACGACCCATACTATACATACATTGTTAATACTTCAAAATTAAAGCATACTTATTACAACATATAACAAAACCACGAAAGGACCATATAGGTATAGTGTCTTTAGAAACTGGGAAACATAAACAACTGGTTCATAAAGCATCTACACTGTCGCCCATTTATTTCATCATATCTATAATCCCTTTTGGCATATCTTACTTAATAACCTTCTTCATGACTTGGGGAAAGAAAACATACAAAAGTGTGAGCTCAAATGCTCAGTAAGGGTAAACAAAAGAAATATCAATCACATCATATTCATAAGAACATAACTTCTGGAAATCATAACCTGCAAAAGAGAGCATAATTTCATAACATGGGATAAATCATAGTAGTGAAATGGAATCCCAATAATCATAACATAAAACATGAAACTTTGTGGCATACACACATAATCATAGAGAATCATTTCTTATTAGTCAAGACTCATTGCCAAGACTATCTTAGTGGACAAAGTCCATTTCTGAACCAAGTTCACTCCTCGTTTCAGTCTTGTTTCACTGAACCAGTATAACCTACCGTTCCAGCCATGTCTATCTCATGAGATATAAAATCTTTACCCAATGCATTTGAGGGATATATGGGTCCCACCCATCTCATAATGATACCATTCTTATGTGTGCACCAAAATCATATATCATAAATCATTGCATAACCCATGTAATAAAAATGGGATTCTTAAACAACATGACATAATAAAACAATTTATATAAGATAATGGAATTCATAAAAATAGTTCCATCACAACAAAATCAAATCAATGTAATAATAGGGATAGAAAAAGAACCCTATATTATCTTAGATGGAAAATAGTTTTGATAAAACACTTGAACTCCATTCTTGAGGAAAATATCCTTTCTACTTTAAAAAATTTTTCCTTTATAAACATGTCATACAATTTTAAACTAAAAGAAGTTGATTAAAAATAAACTTGAAAACATGTAAAGTAAGCTTCTTGGAAATAATTTTTTAAAAATCAATTCATGCCGTATAAGTTAAAAAAACATTCTTCTCGTACTTTTGGTGGAAAAGACCAAAAGTACCTCGTACGAAAAACGACAAAAGATTCCTTTCATATTTTTTACTATAAACTCACCAAATGGAAAAAATGGATTTAAAAAATTGTTGGTGGATGGAAATAATATTACATATTGAGGAAACATGGATGTGGATGATGAAATACACCCCAGTAAATACCAAAGTATAAATAATCTCAGATAAAAATGAGATTGTGATATTTCCCTTACCTTAGGTCCGATTTGCTTCGTAAGTGTCCGAACCTACTGTATAATGATTTAAATAATATTATTGAATTTTTCGAGAATCATAATTATTGTTATGATATCATATATGGTTATATTATTAGCTTCTTATTTGTAATATTTTATTACTACTTGTTATTCGGGTGTTTATTACTTTTTGTTCTTATGCGTGTTTTGTCGAATAAATTCTTATTCTTCTCTTTAGGTTATAGATACCTCATTTCCAGAATGGTATTAGTGTAATATATATCATATTAATTCATTAAATTCATTTATATAATCATTATGAAATGAAGATCATGTAGAACTAGTCGCATCACATCGTGGAGATGATATTCCGTACGTACACACGAGTGATGATATCGTTACTATGATCACATAATTGTATTAGAGTGTATGTATACTATTTCAGAATCAATATCGCATTATAATAGTCATGTATAGTAATTATTTACACCATTATACCCATCCAAGTAAGGTGGTGGTGGAAAATAGATTACACCACGGCATGGAGACGGTATTCCGTACGTACGCACGCGCGTTGATATCTTTTTTCGTAGGATGGATAGATGGTGAAATAGGGTTGTTTAATACTTATAATAACATATCATTATGTGAGTGATACTGATGTTATTACTTCATATTGAAACAACTAAATAAGAAGAATTGGAATAAGAAATAACGATGAAAGAATCGGTAACGGACATTACCTCTTCTTTGAAGTGCTTCTTTGAGAGCTCATTTTAGGGCACTAAAATAGGTTTTTTAAGAAGACCAGAACCTCTAGGATGTTTGTAGGGAAGTGTAGAGGATAAATTGTCATGTTTTGGCCGATCTTGAAGGCTCAAAGTGGAGTGAGGAAGAGGGGGAGGAGGTGCCCTTTTATAAGGGAGGAGAGGGGCACCTTTGGAATACCCAAAAATATTATTTTATTATAAAGTCAAATTCGGTATTTAATTGCTCAAGATTGATATATTTAGAAGATATGTTGGGTAGGGGTAGAAATCCTCTCATCCAATATAATTTATACATGTTTAGGTATCAATTTTAACCTTATCATTTAGATTTAACTTTAAGTTAGATAATTTAACTTTTACCGTGTCTTCTTGTTTTCTTACAGTATAAGGTTAATAAACTTACCATATCAAGCCAAACGAAGCTAAAGTTGTTTATTATTAATATATATAACCGTATCTAAGTAATTCTTCCGAACCTTAGATTTTTAGGAATAAAATAACAATTAGTAATATAATATTTGTTTTAAAAACTATTTTATGTCAATTTTGACAGTATTTAGTAATTTATTTTTGTGAAAATCATAACAGAATGATTAGTTCAAAACAAGTTACTTAAATCAATACTAACATGTCATATTAACCTATAAAATTAGTGTAATTCATAAAAAGTCTCAAATTACATTTATTTGGGTATTTATAACATCAATTATGTCAATATTTCATTAATATGATAATTACTACATCATCATTGTATCATAAATAAATTATATTATTTAATGTCTAAAAATTTCAAATAAAATACTATTATGTAGGAAATCTTTTTATCTTTCTAATTAATATTTATAGTCGAATTTATCTTAAGTATAACCCAATATTAAAAATGACTTACTTATTAAACTTTGATTTTAACTATTTTAACCCTTCTTTAAATAAATTAATAATAAATGTCCAAATCTAATCCAGGTGGGCCTAAATGGTCATATTTTATTCCTAAGGTTGTTTTTGGTCGAATTAAACTTGTCCAATAGAATTAGTACATGTGTTAGGGTAATAATAATATCATATTTACCCTTAATTACCCTATTTACTTTTAACCGTGGTAAAAAAAAGTAAGAAGTTACTATTCACCAAAAAATTATGACATTTTACTTACTGACATCAACCGTGTCTCTCCGATTTTCTAAATTCCACTCACAGAAGCAGTAAAATTATGTTTTATGAAAGATTCAGTTTTTTTTAACTACCACTTAGTGGTTTCACTATTCATCAAAAATTGAAAGTTTTCAGAAAAATACCAAAATTTCACCCAAGGCTAATTTCGATATTCCAAATCCAAAAATGAAGTCCATTTTGAAAAATAAAATTTATAAAATTTCAAAAAGTGGTTATTACTATTCATAACGACTAGTTTTAATAATATTTTAATAGTATATCATTGTTTAGTGAAACTCGGTATTGCGTACGACGCAAGCTATCGAGGAAGGCCACGGTTGTGTGTAAAGCAAGCCAAGCCAGTGTTAGTGAAATATTCCTTTGATGATTTATTTAACATAAAAACAATATATTTCACATAAAAGTCTCGGGTGTTACATTCTACCCCCTTAAAACGAATTTCTCCCTCGAAATTCATCACTTTGTAACAAACTGATGAGGATACCTCTCCCTCATCATATCCTCAAGATCCCATGTAGCTTATTCTAGTTGGTGGTTCCTCCATAAAACATTCACCAATCGAGTGGTCTTGCTTCGTAGGACTTTTTCGCTATGATCCAGAATCTCTATCGGCTGTTCTTCATAAGAAAGATCTTGCTCCAGCGGTACAACTTCTAAGATAAGTACTTGTGAAGGATCAGGTATGTACTTTCTCAGGAGAGATACATGGAACACATCGTGAACTTGAGAGAGATTCGGTGGAAGCGCCAATCGGTAAGCTACCTTCCCAACACGATCCAGTATTTCAAAAGGACAGATATATCTAGGGCTCAACTTCCCCTTCTTTCCAAATATCATGACTCTCTTCCAGGGAGATATTCGTAAGAACACTTTATCACCCACTTCAAACTCTAGGTCTTTTCTTCGGTTGTCGGTATAACTTTTCTGTCGACTCTGAGCTGCTCTTATGTGTTGTTGAATAGATCTGACCTTTTCTGCCATTTCATTAACGAGATCAGGTCCTAATAGCTTTCTTTCCCCAACTTCATCCCAGCAAGTTGGAGTCCTGCATTTCTTTCTATAGAGAGATTCATAAGGAGCCATCTGAATACTGGAGTGAAAGCTATTATTATAAGAAAATTCCACCAAAGGTAGGTTTTGATCCCAACCACCTTTGAAATCCATAGAGAAAGCTCTCAACATATCTTATAGGGTTTGAATTTTTCTCTCAGACTGACCGTCTGTCTGAGGATGATAAGTAGTGCTAAAACTCAACTCTGTATCTAGAGTATGCTGAAGACTTCGCAAGAACTTCAATGTAAATCTGTGATCCCGATCAGATATAATATAAAGTGGTACTCCATGGAATCTTACCACTTCCTTTACATATATCTTGGAAAGCTGATCCAGAGAGAAAACCTCTCTAATAGCAATGAAGTGTGTAGTCTTGGTAAGACGATCAACTATGACCCAGATAGCATTATTGCCTTTGGATGTTTTAGGAAGTCCAGTGACAAAGTCCATAGTGATGTTTTCCCATTTCCATTCGGGTATGGGTAATGGTTGTAACATCCCCTTAGACTTCTGTCTCTCAGCTTTAACATGCTGACAAATCAAGCATCGAGAGACAGATTCAGCAACATCACTTTTCATGTCATCCCACCAAAAGTACTCTTTCAGGTCCCTATACATCTTCGCGCTTCCATGATGAATAGAGAATGAAGAACTATGAGCCTCATCCAGCAGCTCCTTCTTTAATTCCGGGATGGGAGGAACACAAACCCGATTCCTAAACATTATTATCCCATGACAATCAAGGTTGAATTGAGGAACATTTCACACCTTATTTTGTAACTCGACATCTTCTTTCTGTGCCTCTTTAATCATCACATGTATAGATGGTTGAACATTCATTTGAGAAAGATATGATTTTTCCCCTTCCATTATAATTCCAGGATCCATCCTTTGTAAATCCGTAAATATTGGATCTTTTTTGATCCTCATCATGGATAAATTGGCATGGTCTTGTCGACTTAATGCATCTGCCCCCTTGTTTGCTTTCCCAGGGTGGTAATGGATTGAGCAGTCATAATCCTTAATCAGCTCCAACCATCTTCTTTGACGCATATTCAGCTCCTTTTGTGTGAAAATATACTTTAAACTTTTACGATCAGTATAAATGTCACACCATTCTCCATAAATATAATGCCTCCAAATCTTTAATGCAAAGATTACCGCAGCTAACTCCAAATCATGTGTTGGGTAATTTTTCTCATTGATTTTCAACTGTCGTGAGGCATAAGCTATCACCATATCATTTTGCACAAGAACACACCCCAATCCCTTCTTGGATGCATCACTATAGATCACAAACCTTTCTCTACTGCATGGAAGTGTGAGCACAGGTGCACTGGATAACCTTCTTTTCAACTCCTTGAAATTCTCTTCACATTCTTCCGTCCAAACAAACTTGACTCCTTTTCGAGTCAACTTGGTGAGTGGATTAGATAATCATGAAAAATCTTTCACAAAACGTCGATAATATCCAGACAAACCAAGAAAACTTCGGATCTCAGTTACTGTTGTTGGTCTCGACCATCTTTCGATAACCTCTGTTTTTGCTGGATCCACAGATATCCCCTCTTTTGAGATTATGTGACCCAAAAATGAATCTTTTTGAAGCCAAAATTCACACTTGTTAAATTTGGCATAAAGCTTCTCCTTTCTCAGGGTCTTGAATATAATTCTCAAGTGATCTTCATGTTCTTCCTTTCTCTTTGAATAGACAAGAATATCGTCTATAAAGACTACCACAAATTGATCAAGATAGTCTCTAAAGACTCTATTCATTAGATCCATGAAGATAGCATGGGCATTAGTAAGACCAAATTGAATCACTATAAATTCATAGTGTCCGTACCTTGTACGGAAAGCCGTCTTTGGTATATCCTCCCTTTTGACCATTAATTGATGATACCCTGAACGAAGATCAATTTGGAAAAGTATTGAGCTCCGCGTAGTTGGTCAAATAAGTCATCAATGCGTGGGAGAGGATATTTGTTCTTGATAGTGATCTTGTTAAGTTCTCGATAATCAATGCAAAGTATCATTGATCCATCTTTCTTCTTAACGAAAAGAATAGGTGCTCCCCAAGGTGACACACTAGGGTGTATGAACCCCTTATCCAGATTCTATTGGATTTGCTTCTTCAATTCCTATAACTCAATTGGGGCCATTCTATACGGTGTCTTTGAAATAGGCAAAGCACCCGGTACGAGTTCTATTGAAAACTCAACTTTACGATTTGGTGGAAGACCTAGTAATTCCTCTGGAATGACATCATAAAACTCTTCTACAATGGGAAAATTCTTAATCATGAGTTTCTCACCAACCATTTGAGATAAATAACCTTCATTTAGTGGAATCAAGACCCATAAGGTAGAAGAAATTTCCACTGGAAGGTTATGTTCATCCTTGCATTGATAGACGATCGTAGATTGATCTGGAATATGAAATGTGACTTCCCTTATTTGGAAATTGATATGAGATCCATATAAAGAAAGCCAATCCATGCCAAGAATCACATCAAATTCTACTATAGTAAGTATCAAAAGATTTTCAGGAAGCACATTCCCACATACTTCGATCGGAGAAGAATTATAAACTTTTGATGCGACTGTTGTTCCATTAGGTGTTGTCACAGCTAACTCAACATCTAATTGTTGAGGTAATACGGTGATACCATTAGAAAATTCTTCTTAAATAAAAGAGTGGGTGGATCCAGAATCAAATAAAACATTTGCTACTTTATAGTGGATGGTGAGTGTACCTTTCACCGCATCATTATCGTACTCCACATCGCTGATAGAAATTGCATGTGACATTCCTTTGTCTTTAGACTTAAGAGTTTGTTGACGTCGACCATTATCATCAACCCTTGGATTAGGGAATTTATTGGCATAGTGTCCCATCTCCTTACACTTGAAACATTGATGTATAGTAGGTTCATTTTGTGTATCCCTTCCTTTGTTTGCATCATTAGAAATCTTCTTCCCATCATCGCGGCATTCAAATGCCCGATGACCTTCCTTTCCACATTTGAAACATTTACTTGTCCCTTTAAGACAACTCCCTCCATGTTTCTTTCCACACTTTGAGCATAAGGGAATGTTCATCTTATTTTCAGTGTTCTCTTTAGATTTTCCTTTGAATTCCATTTTCCTCTTCTTATCAAACCTATATGACTGATGGGTTACTCCAATCTGCATCTCGACATTGAGAGCACATCGAATGATTTCCTCGTAGCTACTGAAGTCCCTTATGGCTAACTCCCTTCGAAGACTTGGTTTTAGTCCACTAAAGAATCGATCGATCTTACTCTCAGGTTGGATAATAATACCAGAAGCGTACCTTTCAAGTCTTGTAAAATTTGCTTAATAGGTACAAACAGATTCATCATCCTTTTGATTCAGTTCAAGAAACTCTTTCTCCATCTTTGTTCAGATAAATCGAGGGAAGTACTTATTGAAAAATAAGTTCTTGAACTCATCCCATTCCATGGACTTAATTTCATCCCTTTGCCTCGTATTCTTAATAAGATTCCACCATTGATCAGCATCACCTTCCAAACGATACACTGCTCAGATGACTTTATCATTCTCAAAACATTGATGAACTGAAAATATATTTTTAGTAGTACTAATCCGTTGTTCAGAAACTAATGGATCAGTAGACCCGCTAAATGAAGGTGGACGCTATCTCATGAAGGATTCAACAGAATTTTGCTCCTTCCTTTGCTCGTTTGGAAGTCCTGCATGATTCATAGCTTGAGAAAGTTGTGTGAGAATGGATAAAAGATTTTTCATTCCAGCTCCCATAACGTTTGGTTGCCCAGGGGGACAATCATTGCATTGCCCGTCGCATTCCGCATTAACACGGTTCCTTCGGGTTCCATCCATTGACTAAAACCAATAAGAATAGTGTGAGAAACAATAATTATAATAGGAAAACCACATAATCAAGAATAAAATTTCACACTTAAGGCCTTATACTAGGTTATTCATGGCCATTTCTAAAACACTAAGATTGTGTTCTATGCATAGAATTATCCTTTGGGTTCTTACTAAGGCTTTCACATCCTAGTTTCAAAAGGTTGACTATACCTTTCCTCTGATACCAACTATAACGACCCATACTTTACATACATTGTTAATACTTCAAAATTGAAGCATACTTATTACAACATATAACAAAACCACGAAAGGACCGTATAGGTATAATGTCTTTAGAAACTGGGAAACATAAACAACTGGTTCATAAATCGTCTACACTGTCTCCCATTTATTTCATCATATCTATAGTCCCTTTTGGCATATCTTACTTAATAACCTTTTTCATGACCTGGGGAAAGAAAACATACAAAAGGATGAGCTCAAATTCTCAGTAAGGGTAAACAAAATAAATATCAATCACATCATATTCAAAAGAACATAACTTTTGGAAATCTTAACCTGCAAAAGAGAGCATAATTTCATAACATGGGATAAATCATAGTAGTGAAATGGAATCCCAATAATCTAACACAAAACATGAAACTTTGTGGCATACACACATAATCATAGAGAATCATTTCTTATTAGTCAAGACTCATTGCCAAGACTATCTTAGTGGACAAAGTCCATTTCTGAACCGAGTTCACTCCTCGTTTCAGTCCTGTTTCACTGAACCGGTATCACCTACTGTTCTAGTCATGTCTATATCATGAGATATAAAATCTTTACCCAATGAATTGGAGGGAGATATAGGTCCCACCCATCTCATAATGCTACCATTCTTATGTGTTCCACAAAATCATAAATCATACATCATTTCATAACCCATGTAATAAAAATGGGATTCGTAAACAACATGACATCATAAATAAATTCATATAAGATAAAGGAAATCATAAAAATAATTCCATCACAACATTATCAAATCAATGTAATAATTGGGATAGAAACAGAACCCTATATTATCTTAGATGGAAAATAATTTTGATAAAACACTTGAACTCCATTCTTGAGGAAAATATCCATTCTACTTAAATTTTTTTTCCTTTCTTAACATGTCATACAATTTTTAACTAAAAGAAGTTGATAAAAAATAAACATGAAAACTTGTAATGGAAGATTATTGGAAATAATGTTTTAAAAATCCATTCATTTCGTATGAGATAAAAAAACATTCTTCTCGTACTTTTGTCGGAAAAGTCAAAATGTACCTCGTATGAAAAACGACAAAAGAAACCTTTCATATCTTTTACTATAAACTCACCAAAGGGTAAAAATGTATTTAAACATTTGTAGGTGGATGGAAATAATATTACATATTGAGGAAACATGGATTTGGATGATAAAATACACCCCAGTAAATTCCAAAGTATAAACAATCTCAGATAAAAATGAGATTGTGATATTTCCCTTACATTAGGTATGATTTGCTTCGTAAGTGTCCGAACCTCCTGTATAATGATTTAAATAATGTTATTGAATTATTACAGAATCATACTTATTGTTATGATATCATATATGGTTATATTCTTAGCTTCTTATTAGTAATATTTCATTACTACTTGTTATTCGGGTGTTTATTACTTTTTGTTCTTATGTGTCTTTTGTGGAATAAATTCTTATTCTTCTCTTTAGGTTATAGATACCTCATTTAAAGAATGGTATTAGTGTAATATATATCATATTCATTCATTCAATTCATTTATATAATAATTATGAAATGAAGATCATGTAGAACGAGTCACATCATGTAGTGGAGACGGTATTCAGTACGTACGCCCGAGTGATGATATCGTTCCTATGATCGTGGAATTGTATTGGAGTGTATGTATACTATTTCAGAATCAATATCACTTTATAATAGTAATATATATTCATTATTTACACCATTATACCCATCCAAGTAAGGTGGTGGTGGAAAATAGATTACATCACGGCGTGGAAACGGTATTCCGTACGTACGCACGCGCGACGATTTCTTTTTCCATAGGATGGATTGATGGTGAAATAGGGTTGTTTCATACTTATAATAACATATCAGTATGTGAGTGATACTTATGTTATTACTTCATAATGAAACAACTAAATAAGAATAAGTGGAAGAAGAAATAAAGATGAAAGAATCGGTAACAGACATTACCTCTTCTTTGAAGTGCTTCTTTGAGACCTCCTTTTAGGGCACTAAAATAGTTCTTTGAAGAAGACCAGAACCTCAAGGATATTTCTAGGGAAGTGAAGAGGAGAAATTTTCATGGTTTGGCCGAGGATGAAGGCTCAAAGTGGTGTGAGTAAGAGGGGGAAGAGGTGCCCTTTTATAAGGGAGGAGAGGGGCACCTTTGGAATAACTAAAAATATTATTTTATTATAATGTAAAATTTGGTTATTAATAGCTCAAAATTGATATATTTTGAAGATAAAGTGGTTAGGGGTAGAAATCCTCTCATCCAATAGAATTTAGACAAGTTTAGGTATCAATTTTAACCTTATCATTTAGATTTAACTTTAAGTTAGATAATTTAACTTTTACCGTGTCTTCTTGTTTTCTTACACTATAAGGTTAACAAACTTACCATATCAAGACAAAAGAACCCCAAGTTGATTATTATTAATATATATAACCTTATCTAAGTAATTCGTCTGAACCTTATATTTTTATGAATAAAATAACAATTAGTATTATAATATTTGTTTTAAAAACTATTTTATGTCTATTTTGACACTATTTAGTAATTGATTTTTGTGAAAATTGTAACAGAATGATTAGTTCTAACCAAGTTACTTAAATCAATACTAACATGTCATATTAACCTATAAAATTATTTTAATTCATAAAAAGTCTCAAATTAAATTTATTTGGGTATTTATAACATCAATTTTGTCAATATTTCATTAATAAGATAATTACTGCATCATCATTGTGTCATTAATAAATTAAATTATTTAATGTCTAAAAATTACAAATAAAATACCATTAGGTAGGAAACATTTTTATATTTCTAATGAATATTTATAGATGAATTTATCTTATGTATAACCCCATATTAAAAATTATTTACTTATTAAACTTTGATTTCAACTATTTTAACCCTTCTTTAAAGAAATTAATGATAAATGTCCTAATCTAATCCAAGTGGGCCTAAATGGTCATATTTTATTCCTAAGGTTGTTTTTGGTTGAATTACACTTGTCCAATAGAATTAGTACATTTTTAGGGTAATAATAATATCATTTTTACCCTTAATTACCCTATTTACTTTTAACCGTGGTAAAAAAAAGTAAAAAGTTTGTATTGACCAAAAAAAAAATTCATCTCATTGAACCACATTTTACTTACTCACATCAACTTTTTCTCTCGGATTTTCGAAATTTCACTCATAGAAGCGGTAAAATTAAGTTTTATGAAAAATTCAGTTTTTTTAACTCCCACCTAGTGGTTTCACTATTCATCAAAAATTGAATGTTTTCAGAAAAATACAAAAATTTTACCCTAGGCTAATTTCGATATTCTAAATCCAAAAACGAAGTCCATTTTGAAAAATAAAATTTATAATATTTCAAAAAGTGGTTATTACTATTCATAACGGCTAGTTTTAATAATATTTTAATAGCATATCATTGTTTAGGGAAACTCGGTATTGCGTACGATGCAAGCTATCGAGGAAGGCTGCGGTTGCGTGTAAAGAAAGCCAAGCTAGTGTTAGTGAAAGATTAATTTTATGATTTATATAACATAAAAACAAAATATTTCAAATAAAATTCTCGGGTGTTACAGGTAGGGGGTTGGGGAGGGGTGTGTGCAGGGGGTAGGGGGAGGGGGGGGGGGCAGGGGGAGGGCAGGGGGCTGTGTGGGGGTGTACTGGGGGCAGGGGGAAGGGTAGAGGGGGGATACACTAATCCAACATTATCTTTAAGATTTTGAGATTTGGGGTTTAACCTCTAGCCTTATTGATTTTTAGATTCTATTATTTATATTCTAGGATTTTATGTTTTAGAATATATGGTTTCGAGTTTAGGGTTTTATGTTTTAGAATTTTAGGGTTTGGGGTTTTAAGATTTATGGTTTTAGGGTTTATATTAATTTTGAATCCATGAAATTAATTTCCATTAAAATAGGTTGAGCTCACTTGCATCTTATGAAATAGGTGCATGAGTTACATTAAATGACCAAACAACCTTTTTCTTTATCAAGACCAACTACCTTTTTAAAATGTTTTGGTTATTTTGTTTTATTTTCCATCTTATTTTTTTATATACCAAGATTATTTTTTAAACCTCACTTATTTTCCATTTTTTTCTACATTTCCATGCCACACCTCTTTCCCTTCCATTGAAAGCACTTCCAATGTTCTGAATGAGGCATTAGTTTTGATATCTTAATATCTAATGTTTTGAAAACCTTTACAGCATGCCTTTCGGTATTTTACTGATCGAACACCTAGATCAATTCTTGACCCTCAGGAAACCTCATTTGTTTGGAACTTCAAGTACGCAGGTACATCTCAAAATGGTTTCAAATGCTCTCATTTAAACATGCAGCTTGACTCATCACCCCCCCCCACATTTTTCTTCTTTTTTTACATTATTCAAAGTAGATTATGAATTTGGAAGGATTCAAGCAATTGATTTTTTGCAACATCTCTGGATAGGCCCAATCTCAAATGCATCAATTGACATTGTCCGGGAAAACCGATGTATTGAGGTGCATCCATTGGGTGTTAAGAAGGTAATTCGAGTTAATCAAACATTTTATTTAGTTGTTTAATGGTTTATTTTAACTTCCTACATTGGTGAGCTTCCACATAAAATATTAAGTTTTCACTTAATGTGAGACTCAATCTCTCTCCCAACGTACATCAAGTTAAACCTATAAATGTTTTATTTAATTATGATAAATTGAAATAAAAAACACTATTGTTTTTCATGACTAAATGGGCCTTAGCATTTAACTTTGCAATATACATTGTTTCTTCTTTTGAATGTATGTTAAGTAGGGTGCAACAATTGATCACATATTGGGAGAAATAGTTCACAACAACTCGATGAACTCATTGATTGACTACGTCTTGTGCATTGGACGTTTCCTTGAGAAGGTATAACTTTCTCTTTATCATAGCTATAATTAGTTATGAACCTGCAAAAAAAGTCAGTTATAATTAGTTATGGCAGTGATTATGGACGTATGGGGCTATGTGTGCCCATGTATATATATATAAATGCATACACTGGTGAGTGGAGATAGGTATATGCATATAAGCATAAGTGCAAGGATCCCCTTGCACATGCTCATGGCCATGCGGGCGTGTGCATAGGGGCTAGGTGTCCTTGCATGTGTGTGAAGGTGCGTATACCCAGTGAGGGAGGAAAAACTTTTAGTTAGAAATCTCCAAGAGCCAAAGTGGACGGTTTGGTTCCAGCCTGAGGTAGGATCCCTCTTCAAGACTCTTTAATTCAAGAATGCTTTAAATTGAATTTAACTTCTTTATTTATTTTACTTAATTATATTGAATTTCATATCTTCAATAACTGTTATTTAATATAATTGATTCATTTGATAAATAAAGTCATGTTTTTATAAATAAAGTCTTGTTTTTATAATAATGCAATGCCATGATTTTATAATAAAACCCCTCCAATGTAGGTGTGATGTCTTCTTAACCAAAGAGAAGTGATAGTTATTTTTATCATGTTTAGATTTGGTTTGAGCCTTTCATATGCCTCTTTTTAGTGTTTGTTTAGTGGCTAGTTAGTTTTTGTTTTCATTGAATAATATAAATTGGCCTATCATACTCGTTTAACCCAAATGACATTACCCAAGTAGGCATGTGCCTTGACCATGACACTTTCCTTTTCACGCTTTGAATATTATAAATAAAATTTCCATGTTTATGCAAAGTGAATAAATTTGTAAATGGTTTGTTTAGGGTGTATGATTCTTTTCTGTCATTTTGTTTCCCTTTATAATTCGCGTCATTGTGTCGCTCGCTACAAACTTCTCTTGTGATCCCTTGTTATATCATTTTAAATAGTTGATCTGTTCTATCATCTGCTGGTTGGGTGATAGTCATAATGTTGCCCTACCTCCTCCTGCTCCCTTCGCTCCTGGTTGGAAGATGCTACCCCGCGGAAGTTGCTGGACAAGGCCAACACGCTGCGCTCAAACCGCGGTCGTGCAGCGGTCATGCGATGATCACACTACGGTCACACCGCGGTCACTCCGTAGTCACGCCGTGGTCATACCGTAGTCATGTCATGGTCATGCCGCAGTCACGCCATTGTAATGCCATGATTTGACCCTGCTCCAGGATGACCACCCGCGGCAGTTCGCAGGGATAGTATTTCATGAGTTTTGTGATCAATGTTGAGACTGACTAATCCCAATTTCTGCCAGAGGGGAAACTGCCGGAATGTTTCCCCAACTCCTCCTGCTCCCTTCGCTCCTAGCCGGAAGATGCTGCCCCAAATATGTCGTTGAACCGGGCCAACACGCCACGGTCACGCCGTGGTCACGCCGCGTTCATGCCGCGGTGATGCCGTGATTTGGCCCCACTCTAGGATAATACCCCGTCACAGTTTGCAGTGATAGTATTCCATGAGTTTTCTGATCAATGTTGAGAATGACTAATCACAATTTTTATCAGTGGGGTGACTACTGGAATGTTGCCCCGCCTACTCCTGCTCCCTATGCTCCTGGCCGGAAGATGCTTCCCCGTGAATGTCACCGAACCGGGCCAAAACACTGCGGTCACCACACGGTCACGCCGCGGTCACACCGCGGTCATGCCGCGGTAATGCCTTTATTTGGCCATGCTCCAGGAGGACACCCCATGGTGGTTCGCAGTGATAGTATTCCATGAGTCTTGTGATCAATGTTGAGACTAACTAATCACAATTTCTGTCGGCGGGGTGATGGCCGGAATGTTTCCCCGCCTCCTCTTGCTCCCTTTGCTCCTGGCCAGAAGATGCTGCCCCACGGATGTCGCTGGACTGGGCCAACACGTCGCGGTCACGTCGCGGTCACGCCGTGGTAATGCCATGATTTGGTCATGCTCCAGCCACATCCATCTCACACAAGCCCCCTTCCACCGTCATTTCAGCCCGCTTGCACCAACATTCCAGCCTGCAACATCCCACCCTAGCTCCTTCGAATCAGCCCACATCATCCCCCTAGCACCTGCAACTAGCCCCCTTCCACTAGCATTCTAGCCCTCTTCCACCTACATTCGGTCTTGCACCTGCACCCATCAGCCTACAATCCATCCCGCACCACGCAACACACCAGCCACCACCCCCATCCTCCTGCAAAACACTCATTCCAGCCCTCTACCACTTGCAAAACAGCCCCAACCACCAGTTCCGGCCCTCATCAACTCCCGACCTCCTACATCCCACCCTGATCCAGTTGGAACATGTTACTTTGAGATACAACCATAACACCAAGGTCATTGTACTCATTCTTGGTAGTATAAACATCCTTTAAATATCTTACTAGACCATTCAAATCCTTAATCTCTTTTAAATTAACTTCAGAAACAACTTTTTTAATAAGAGGGAATGATTGATGATTCCTAATCAACTTTGTTTGGGAAGTTGTTAACCCAACCAACATGTCAAAATCAACCAGGGGGATACTGTCCAGGGGGTGATGTCTTGGTGGGGTGGTACAAGGGGTTTCAAGGAGGGAGGGGGTGTCCAGTAGGAGTGGTGAAAGGATTGTCTGGCAGGGGGGGCTGCTGGCCGGGTGGGGTTGTCCTGGGGGGACTGTCTAGGTGGGTTTCCAAGAGAGAGGGGGGGGGGGGGGGGTGGGGTCTTTCCAGGCGGTGTTGGGGGGGGGGGGGGCTTCTATCCGGGTGGGGTTGTCTATGGGGGTTGTCCAGGAGGGGGGGGGGGTCTATCCATGGGGGGTCCAGTGGGGGCTGTTGTCCGGGGGGTGCAGTCTGGGTGGGGTTGTCCAGGAGGGAGGGGGCGTGGTCCAGGAGGGGGGGGTCTATCCAGGGGGTCCAAAAAGGGATATAAGACACCTATTATATAGTCATTAAAAGAAATCTGATGGATTCCTACATTGGTGGGACTAGGAACATGTTCTTGATTACTGGATGTTGTTAAAAGTTTCTGAGTACCTTTTAGATTTTTGGATGGAATATGGGATATCTCTGAGGTGATTAAGGGAAAATCTTATGAACAATAGTTGGAGTGGGAATATGATATTGGTCCTGGTTTACCTTTGTAATGCACCTCTCGAATTCTTCAATATGAATATACACCTGTCTTGAGGTAATTTTCAAGTTGGGTTGATGAACCCCAGTTGAAATGGGGATATGATCTTGGTTCAGTGCCTCATTCTTTACTAGAATGTGTTTATAATCCTCATGGGTGGGAACAAGAATATGAGCTTACTCCATAGTATCCACCATGTCATGTTGGAGAAGATGATATGCTGCTCTAGTAGTGAGAACATTATATTATTCTTGTCCCTTTAAAATCGCCTGAATATGCCGAAAAAGACCCTCTATGGCTACTAGAATATACTCGAACATCAGAATTGAATGAGCAATAATAACGACCAATAGATTTTTTGCCACAATAATATATTGGAAGACATATTCTATTGAAGCATGGAAATATTCCGATTGTATCCCTCAATTTTTTACTAGGATATGCTAATGGTATTCTTGTGAAGTGGTGGGGATATGTGAATAATTCATGTTTTCTTCTGGAATATATTGATCAACATGAAATATGAGCTCATTCCCTATGATCGAAAACTCTATATTCCTAGAAAGATTTCCAAAGGGCCCTAATTTCAGAGTTTATGGTGACAACCTATAGTGAGACACCCTCAATAGTGGACTGTGGGGTAGTAATTGCATTCCACTGTTGGCAGTGGTGGTTGATATAAGACCTCTTAGGCTACTCCTGAATTGTGGTGGAGTCATAGTAGACATAATGGTTTTCCTTCCTAAGATAAGTAAGGTTCTAATTTTAATTAAATAGGTATAGGCTTTAAAAGTGGTTGGTAGTGGCCACATGCATTTCTAGCTTCCACATAGCTTATTAAAAGTGTGATGAGTTGGTATGTTTCAACACATAGAGACCCTTATGTATAGCCTCCAAGGTTGTGATGCTTTCATACCATTGATTTTTCCTTACCATTGTATTTTCCACCAGGTATAAGAGATGCTATGTAGATGACATCATCATTCTATTCACAGAGATAGTTTCTCTCGTGGTTGCTGTAGTGTCAAAATGGTTTCCTGGTTATGATTTAATTACCTTGGAATTTAAGGGGTCTTGTGAGAAGTGTGTTTTTTCACAATTAAAATAAAAAACAAGGCCACCAATCAATTTAATATCACAAGTAAAAAATATACGTCACCAGTTAAACAAGACTATATCAGTTGTTTTTTCTTGTTAGAGAAAGATTCAAGTTGGGCTCAACATTTTGGTTTCATCCAAGGTTGAGGTGACCTGAAAGTTGGGTTTTCACTCCAATCACTGATGGCACCAAACATGTTCATAAGAGGTATTCACACAAATTAGAGGTAAGATCCCTAATATCTTATCTTTTTTCCAACTCCATTATTCACTAATTTGCAACATTATGAAATTGAGATCATATATGCAGATTGAATATCTAATGTTGTAGAAGATTCATTAATCTATAATTCACAATGAGATATTACTTGATAGGAATGATATAAATTGAAGATGTGTTGGATAATGCATTAAAATAGGAAAGACCATGATATAGCTTAAGTCATTGACTGGGATAGAATGTTTCATGGAATAGAGAAGGTTACTATGCCATGGCGTTATGTGAATAATATTATTACATAATATGAAAACATTCTAGTTTCTTCAATATTTCACTCAAATTGATTTCATTCTTTATAATTCATCATGTGGTGATGGATTTGAGCTTCTAGAACACCTTCAACAATTTTACATAAATGAAACAATAAATTAGTATCTTAACTGAGTATTTCAATGTTTTGAAATGCTTGGAACATTTGTGAAATATAATATTCAATAATGGAAAAATAGTTTGAGTCATGGAGGGAAAATATAATCTAGTTGGAACTCATACATTTTTTGGGTTTTGTTTCATCAAAATTATATAAAAAACACCACAAAACATGCACCATTATTAGTGTATTCTATTATCATTATTCTTATAACTTAATGTTGTTGAAGACCATGAATATGAAATGGATCATTCTTGAGTGTCAGGGGATTCCCTCAGTCAGTGAATTCTTGTAGAGGATGGAGTATGTTATCTACTTCTCTATGACATTTTTCAAGGACATTAAGTGATACTCAAATAATATCAGATAAATAAAGTAATTTATGTTTTTTTATTAGTTATTTTTTAATTTATTAAAATTGTAAATAGGTTATAGAATTAAATTTTTCTAGGAGTTCTTCTATTTTTTAGTGTGTAAGAAAGACCTTTGAATCCCCTTAGTTTTATTATAGTAGATCTATCAATGTTTTTTCTTATATTTGAGTAAACAAGAAGTGTTTTATAAATTATTTTCTTAGGTGTCATGATATATCTCAAATGAAAAAAATCATATCTTCATGTTAGTGATAGACCGCAATATAGGATAAAAGGTCAACCAACATTTTCCCTTGAAATATCGATGAAAATCATATAGTCTATGAATAATGGTCATTTCAAGCATCAACAAAAAAACTCAAAATACATAGCATCATTGGATGATACACTAAATAATGTTTAGTAATTGATCATAAGATATTGACCCTCAAAATGTTGGAAGACCATGACATAGACAGTGTTTCCATGAGGTTATAGAACTTTTAGATATTATCATAAAAGAGCTTTTCCAAGAAAATTAACTTAGAAAAATTGAAATTAAAAATGGGTTATAGGATCCATATATGACATGAATCATTTTTAAAGAATGTATAAACATGGTTATTTCTTTGAAACCATCCTACATACCCATTAGTTTTAAATATTCATGAAAACAAAAGCATATTTCAGTATTCTACATCATAGTTTGACACTTGAGCATGCAGTGGTAGGTCCATAGAAGCTTCCTACACCTGTTAAAGCATGACATACATTTTACATTTTCAAACCCATGTTTTTATGCTCTTTACAATGGTGGGTGCATAACCTAATAATTCTTTTGTTGAGGATGAGATTGAATGAGAGATAAGGCATGCTTACAAGTTAATGAGGATGAAATGTTTCTATTCACAAGCATAAGAATGTGGATTTTCATACATGAGTGTAGATTATTAGATTCTTTCAGCCACCTATGTCCAATATATAATTAGTCATTAAATCTGACATTATCGTTTATCTCCTTATAGGGTGATTCTTCTAATGAATGATCTCAAACAACTTACTCAGAAACTATATCAATGTCATCATTGTACCTAATGGTATGTAGTAAATTATTCCATCATTCTTTTCATTTTATGTACACTGAATTATTTATTCAAATTACAAAATTGTAAATTTGCTTTTCAAAATCTTCTCTTAATGAAAAATTTAATTTTATCTTATGAAATTTAATTTCTTCATGCATCCAAATCTAACATATAATTCTTTATACATTGAACATCAACTATTCTCTATACTTTCATGAAATTTATATGATTATTAGCTGCTTTATTGTATTTATTACTCAGCTCGATTGTATTCTGATCACATGATCATCAGTAGCTACATTTATTTTGGTGCTCCAGCTCTTGTGTATGTAGATTCATATCACATTCTTTCAACTTTTCTACTACTTGGTATGTTATAATTGAATCATCTGATCATAGGGTGTCTAATTTGCGTACAGTTTTATTGGACCATCCGGTGACCCACCTTTGCATATTGTATTCTCACAGCATATATTCATTCCTCTGATCATAGTGAACTCCCTCTGATGATCAATCCGATATTCTCACTCTACACATTCATTTCATTGCACGACCCCTCCATTTGGTTGTTTTACATTAGAATTATGAAACTATGTCTGGTTATCTTGAACCATTTCATCCATGATTATAACCTTCTGATAGTTATTGCATGTTGAAGTATTTCTAGATCGCCTCTATCCAAGAAATGGAGTCTTGGTTTATCCAAGCATCTCAGTCAGTTTATTTATGTCTGAACATCTTACTACAATGGATTCTTGCTTTATCCGAGCATCTCAGTTTAGTCCTAGTGTGAGAAACCTTCTCCATGTTATGTATGATTATTATCTGGATCTGAAAATTTTCACAATTATTTTTATTATAACAATGGGCTATGTTGTTATCCTTTACCCAAGGGTAGGTATTATCCTAAACTTTTCTTCCAATATGTTACACAAGTGGATATGTTATCTTTGGAAAATACTCTTCTAACTTTAGGTATGAATGGTGATGTTGTTTATAATGGAACCACTAATCTTCATGGATTATCTATAAACTTCCTTATAGATGGAACTTTGACTACCTCTTATACTTATACCAGAATCACATAAAAGATAGCATGTTCTCTACTTCTGTTAAACTATATTTTTGGAGCCCTCAAACTTCCTTGAACATTGAAATCTAGAACTTTTACATATTGGTGCATGAAATTGGTCTAGATATAAACTTTAAATCACATGAATCTGGTGACCTTAATCAACTACCTTAAAACTATATGTTCCAGTATTTTCAAAACCATGACCAAACTGAAATGTCATTAAAATATTACCCTTCTATATTCTTACTAGATAACTCCTCTACATACTAGGGAAATATGCAATTTACATAATATAACTTAATTACTAAATGTAAAATCAATAAAAAGAGTATAACCATCTAGAATGTTAGCAGGAAACTAAAAAAGAAAAACTACTTACTATAATGACTAAAACAACTGTTTCTACTTGGGTTTTTTTATTTCTTCAAGGTTATGGTGGGACATGAAAATCATATATATGGAGGGATTTATGTTTTTTATTTCAACATTGTAAGCAAATAGCCCTGTAAATTATCCATTTACAGTTCATTCATATTTTTATTTTCATTTATTGACTCCACTTTTTTCTTTTCTTAATCTGTTATGTTAGAAGGTTCATGTTCAATTTAATATTATTTTATAGTGATTTGTTTCACATACAGGGATCTGTCATACAACCCAATGATGGCGAACTTACCTCACAGTTTCGGGTCGCTTTCAAGACTTGGTACACTATAAGCAACTGAGACTTTAGTTAAGATAATTATCATTTTTTAATGTATTTATGGCTTTATTCAGGCATTTACAGATCAATCAATTCACTGGTCTAATTGATTCCCTTGCTAGCATTACCCTTGATTATTTTTAATTTGATGGTATGTTTAATCAACACTTACTTGAATTGACATATTTCTAGTTTACATCGATATTTTTCTAGGTAATTGATAAGATTTCACTACTTTAGTTTGTATGAATTTTGAGCATCCTTAGTGCAAAGTCTTTAATCTTTTCTTGCTTTTACTGATGCTATCAGGAATGTTTCAAACAACCAATTTATTGGAGCTTATTTGTGTATCGTTGGTACATTGTTAGCACTTGGTGGACCACCCTTATTATCTATATATATATTGTTATTATTTTATTTATTTTACTTTATATTCACTAACCCAACATATTATGGGATAAATTAAAGTAATTATTTTTAGTGAAAAACATAATTTTATGCTCATTGCCCACAAATGTATACAGATTGTTATTATTTTATTTATTTTTCAGGTCTTGTGTTTTTTTTTATTTTCAAGAGAATGATTTTTTTCTACTTTTTTATTTAAATGTTTGCATTTTTTCAATTTTTCTGGTTGCAGGTTTATAGGTTTCATGGTTTGACGGCTTGTAAGCTAGTAGGTTTGGATGTTATACGTTGATAGTTTGTGCATTACACATTTACATGTTACTAATTTTCTGGTTTTTTGGTTGTTAGGTTCGTGGGTTTTAGTTGCTAGGTTTACAAGATGAAGGTATTCTTGTTTGTAAGGTATGCATGATGGAGATTCAAAGGTTTCCATGTTTATAGATTTCAATGTTTTTAGGTTATAAGATTACATGTTTACAGATCGTTTTACATATTGGTTTATAGGTATAAAAATTGTTTTACTAGTTTATAGGTTTACAGATTGTTTTACAGGTTTAATTATTTTCGATGTTTTTAGTTTTTTGGGTTTTAGTTGATAGGTTTGGATTGTTTTACAGGTTTACATATTGTTTTACTGGTTTTAAGTTTACAGGTTAAAAGATTACATGTTTTCCATGAAGGTATTATTGTTTTTAGGATGAAGGTATTATTGTTTTTCAATGTTTTTCATGTTTTACAGATTGTTTTATAGGTATTATTGTTTTTATGGTATGCATGATTGTTTTATAGGTTTTCATGTTTATAGTTTGTTTCTAGGTTATAAGGTTACATGTTTGTGGGTTTGACAGATTGTTTTCAAAGTTTTCAAAAGCTTCCATGTTTTTTAAGGTATGAATGATTGGTTTACATATTGCTTTATTAATTTTAGGTTATATGTTCTATTTAAATGTTTCTTCGGGTTAGTGGTTTTCAAATTGAATGTTGTGGGAGGTGTGCAGGAGTAGGGGGTGGGGGTGCTGGTGTAGGGTGGGGAGGGGGGGGGGAGGTGGGGAGGGGGAGGGGGTGTGTGTAGTGAGGAAGGGTTAGAGGGGGTGGGGTATAAGGTGCAGGGGGTGGGGCAGGTAAGGTGCAGGGGGTGGGGGTGGGGTATAAGGTGCTGGGGGTGGGGTAGGGAAGGTGTGTAGGAGCAGTGGGTGGGGGTGCTAGTGCAGGGTGGGTGAGGGCTGTCTAGGAGGAGGGGGGAGGTGGGTGGGGTGTAAGGTGCAGGGGGTGGGGTAGGGGAGGTGTGCAGGAGTAGGGGGTGGTTGTGTTGGTGCAGGGTGGGGGAGCTATGGGTGGGGGGGAGGGGGGGAGTTGTTAGTGTCCTCCCAACAGCTAGCATGGTGAACTGTGCTGGTCTTTTTTTATGCAGTGGAAAGGCCTATAGCCACAATTTTTAACCGTCACTAAACCCCAATAGATATGGTTTGAACCGTGTCTATAAACCAATAGGCATGGTTTAAAACCTTGTCTATAGAGATTTATCCACGGTTCATTGAACCGTGGCCTTTATTGGCATGGCTATATAGCTATAGAAACAGTTTGAGCCATGGATTTAGGGATACAGCCATGGTGCGAACCGTGGCTATATGGATATATCCATTGTTTCAAACTGTGGCTATAGGCTCTGACCTATAGCCACGCCAATACCAGCCACAGTTCATGAAACCATGGCTATAACCTATAGCCACGGTTTAGAACTATGGCTATAGCCAAAATTTCTAGTAGTGGGGCGTCCACTAACTTGGAGAGAACAAGAACACACAACATAGGTGGTTTAAATTGAAATAAAAATGTTAAAACCATAAGGATCACCCCTCACATGAATTATTGAAAAGCACCAGAAAATCTGAAGGAATGTATAGACCACCTTCCTCACCTAGGTAGTAGAAAGGTCATCCAATATCTTATCCTGATTTATCTTAATTTTGGAGAGATCTAAATAACAGAAAAAAATGTGATAGTGGGTAATATGATCTTAAAATTAAATAGTGTAATAGATTTCCATAAAATATAAATTGATAGAAATTAATGTAGGCCATATCAATGTAGATCCAATGAGAGAATCAGTTATAAAAATGGTGGCTAGATGATTAATTTGGCTAAAATCCTACGTCAAGAACCCATGGGAAGTCCATCCGAGGAGGGGATATGCATAGAAGAATACAACCAAAATTATTATATAAAAGAAAAATACTTTTTACATAAACATAAAAAAGCATAAATAGAAGAGTTACATGGTTTACCCACACGGTTTCCAAAACCAAGCAGAAATTGTACTTACCTCACTATCTAGAAGGGGTAATTCTCATGTTTACCCCCCATGGTTTGACTAACCATGCAGAAACTGTGAAAAAATGTTATTCTAAATGTCCAGCACCTTTTTAGAAATATTTCATGGATGTGAGGCCACTACCACATGGTATCCATAACTATGAGAACCCTATTATCCCCTCCTGCATGGTTATCTTTTCCATGAACAGGTCATTCAAAAACCTTGTGCTATGCCATATTCATCCCAAAACATGGTTTTGAGATCCTCAAAAGACCTAGAAACCTCCAGAAACCCATGATCAAGTTAATACATCACATAAGTCCATAACAAGGAATTTAAATGAAAAGGAAAAGGATTATTACCTTGTATGAAAACCTGGGTCCTTAAAATATTACCCCTTATAACATTTCATCGCTGAATTGTTCTATGAGGGGTGGTCAATATTCGTTTGAGAAAAACTCTGGCCACTGAGCCCGTATATCGGCCTCCCTCTCCCAAGTCATGACATGTAAATGGCCATGTTGCCATAGTACCCATACTAGAGGAACTAACTGACCTCAAAGAACATCCGTGCTCATATCCAGGATACGAATCTGATGCACCTCAAAGGGCGCATAGTCATGAAGCCCAACCTCCTAAGGCTGAAAAATGTGAGATGATTCTGAGTGATGGATGCAAAACTGAGATACATGGAAGACATCGTTAATATATTGATACCTCTGAGGTAACTACAACTGAAAAGAAACTAACCTAACACTATATAATCTTGAATAGACTGACATATCACGGTGAAAGAATACCCTGTCTCTTGATCAACCTGTGTCCCATCCTCAGTGAAACAACCAAGAAAAATCATTACTGACCACAAACTCTAGGGGATGTTTGCAGTTATTGGTATGTGATTTCTGACGATATTGGGTTGTAGACAACCACTTCTGTATCTACTGGACTTACTCATGCGTATCCTACATGAGAGGTGGTTCCAATAAGGCAACCCCTCCTTCCTCTAACTAGCACATGGAAGAATGACATGACCAACCATATTAGTCCTCAAAAGGATCCATCTGTATCATTTCATGATATGTATTTTTATAGGATAACTCAAACAAGGGAATATTCCTCTCCCATGTGCCCCCAAAATCAAATACGTATGCTCTCATCATGTCTTTTAGAACATGTATCATATTCTTTACTTGGCTATTAATATGATGGTGGTATGATGTGCTCAGGATAAATTGTGTACCCAATTCCCTTTAAAAACACTACATGAAATGAGACATAAAGCAGGCATCCCTATGTGAAATGATAGTGCATGGGGCCCCATGTAGTCGTTCCACCTCTCAGATATAAAACCTTCCAATCTCATCAAGACTGAAGTTGTCCTTGATCAAAAAAATTAGTGAAATTTGTCAGCCTATCAACAAAAACCCAGAAAACATCATTACCTCAAGATGACCTCGTCAAACCAGTCATGAAATCCACTACAACATCATCCCATTTCCACTCTGGGATATGTAACTACTATAAAGGACCATCCGACTGATGATATTTTCCCTTCACTTGATGGCAAGTGGAAAAATGCATAACAAAAACAACTACTTCTCTCTTTATACCTGGCCAACCTCTTGCATGGTTATCCCAAGAAGCCTCATGGTACGGGCACCCTCCCCCAAGCCATCTCCACAAGACTTCACCAACAAGAATCTTCTTGAAACCCAAACCACTGGAACTAAAAATAGTTCCCAAACTGCAACAATAAAAACATACAATTCTACTTACAGCCAAGGGTGTAAGTAGGGTGTGAGCCAATGCCAAGTATGATACCACCAATAAGAGATTCCATGCGAAAAACATTCAAAGATGAAAAGCATCCAAGTTTTCAAAATCATGTAATTTCTAGTTACAATTTCTAAAAGATGCAACATAAAAAAATCAGTTTTCAAGTGGGATAATTTAAAGATTCAACAATTTTTAAATAATTTCCAATGTTACTGAATTTTTCAGAAAAATATACCATATCCTGATGGTAAGAATAAAGTATCTAATGAGAACAAGAAATATAAAATAACCCCTAGGCAGTAACTCGTTGTGGTTGCTAGGTACCTCGTATCTCGATGAGAGACACCATATTAAATATTTGTTCTCATGCACAAGCCATTAGTGGGGAACATAACCATAACCTTCTGGTCCCAAATAATCATTATCATAGTTTAGTTAGAGTTGTAAGAGTCAATCATGCAAAGTGAAACTGAGGACAAACTCCATGGAATCACTAGCATAATAGTACACGTCCACCCACCTGGATACCTGAGTTTTCCCTTTGTGCGCAAACAAGTTAAACAAGTCAAGAAATATAATTTGAATATGAAAATATAATTTCCTCATAAAAAATCTACCAAACATCCCACATGTGTACCACACAAGTGAAGAAAGTCCACTTTTCATTCAAATTGATTTGAAATCCGACTCACACCAAAATAACCCACAGCACTTTTCACATTTCTTTAACACTTCCACAAATCCATTAAATAAATTTATAAAACCATTATAATATATTAAATCTCAAATAATAGCCCACTCACATGTTATATAATACCTTTTTTCATAACCAAAATCCATTTTTCACATCACACTCACACAAAACATCCCACATCACATTCATATCTCTTACACAGTTTAGTAAATCCTTAAAACATTTTTGTAAAACATTTCCAAGATGTAACACATCACAAAACAACCCATATCATATTTAAAATTTACCATTTCATAGTATACACACTAAAAAATATTTTTTCAATGTGGTTTCACCACTTATATAAATCATTTAATCATTCAAATCTTTCATAAAACAATTCCAAAGAGTATACCCATTCTTTGCTCATAAAACCCATTTCAAAACCATATTTCATGGACAAAACCACACCAAAACACTACCAAAGTAGAATTGAAATCCTTAGAGACATTTTTAAAACTTTTTTCAAGTGTTATAAAATATCCTTGGATAATACCACAAAAGATACAAATGAAAACACCCATTTTCATAAAACGCTCTCATGAAGTATAAAAAAGTTTTACATAACAAACCAATTCAGAAAAACCCCTTCCAAGGACCAAAGGACACTAAGGAATTAACAAAACAGAATTCGCAGACCCTTTTAACAACTAATAAATCAATTTTATATTTTATAAAACTACCAAAAAAGGTACCACATGTTTTATATTCAAAAATATTACAACATCAAAAAATGCAATTGTGAAGCTAAATGCTTAACCAAATACATGATAAATTGTTTTATCACCACACACACCATATGGGGAACATTAAAAACATGTAAAACTAGAAAAATAAATCATAAAAGAATGGTGAACCATGGATTCACCTACCAAAATTGTTGAATCCCTCAAAACATGGGTCAGAACATCAACCACACCACTACTTCACCACAAGGAAGATAAATCCAACCCTAGACCACAATATTTGACCAAAAAGATACCATATCAAACCCTAGTTTTGAACCCTAAATTCTAGATATTTTACAACATAAGGAAAGTGGGAGGAAACCCTAAGGGAAAAGGAAGAAACCAAGAAGGAATCACTTAACTTGAAAAATATTGATGAAATCACCCTAAATACACTAGTATCTAAATTTTGAAACCACAAACTATTCATGGGTGATTCGAAAAAGGTTGAAGAGATCATTTAAGAAATGGAATGGGGGAAAAAGTGAGAAATGAAGGAGTCATGAAATAATCAATTTACCTCTTCAAATATAGGATATTTAAGAAAATTGAAAGTCATTTTATCCTAATTTGCGATGAAACTGAGTTCTAAAGAGGGTGAGGAGAGATTAGGGGAGCTCCTTGGTTCTCTGGGCTTAGGGGATAGTTGGAATTTCCGAATAAACTTAAATATTGAAGGATATATTAAAGAATTTAAAAATATTTTTAATGTCAGAAATGGGCATTCTGGCAGGCCCATTCCCTTAAATAAAACCCATATCCACCATGATTATGGATTTCTAAACAGACTGAATTAATTTTGTGGAGTTACTAGGTCAGGGGATGAGAAGTAAGAATTGGAATGGATGAAAAATGTGGAAACATAAAAGTGTTATAAAGGAGTAAAAATTTATTTTTAAATATGGAATTGGGCTCACGGTTTGGTCCAATTCATGAAACTCACCAATTCCTCCATAAAAGGTTGAGATAACCCCAAAACAAAGCATGAATGGAAATTAAATGAAATTTACATTTAAAATAAGTCATGTATGTGACAATTCATCATCCTAACTTTTCCCAGTATGGAAGAAGTAACAAATAAAGATGATTGAAAAGTCTATCACTGTCTGTAGTCAACCTCCAGATGCATCTCAGAGTAGTATTACATATGCTTTCATTCACCACTGGCTTGCTGCACTACCTTTATCTGAGTCCTCCTACTCAGTGCATCAGCCACAACATTTCCATTACTAGGCATGCATCCAAGCTCGAAATTAAAGGACTGCAGGAACTCTTTACACCTTCACTACCTCAGGTAAAAATAATACTAAATAAAGATATAATTGAGGCTTTTATTTACTGTGTAATTTACAAAATTCTCTCCAAAAAAATAATTCCTCCAAGAGTGCAATTAGTGAACAACTAGAGCTAGATCAAGATCATGCATATGGAAAATCCTCTCGTGATGCCATGACTGTCGAGTATTGTAAACCCCGAATCAATCTCCCAACATCTACACTACCCCTATAACAATACCTGATGTATCATAGTACAACATGTAACTCATTCCATCATTTGGTAGTATCATGACTAGTGCAGATGTCATCCATTCATTCAGCTCTAGAATGGTTGTCTCGCAAGACTCCGACGACATGAACTTCATGATTATTTTAATCAATCATGTCAATGGTGTTGCTATGCCTTATACATCCTATATAAAACATCTATTATAACCAACTATATCCAAGAAACTATGTATGTAAAATATATTCTTGTAATGTTCCCAGAAAAATATTGATGTCACCTTCTCTAGGCCCATGAACACTCCTATCTCGAAGATGATTTGACCAATGAAGTGAATCTAATCCATTAAAAAGTGGTACATTGTGAGATTAGAATATAAATAATTCTATCTATGTGTATTCAAAACAATCTGAGGATGGTTGGAATGGTTGTGTCTATTTTGAGAATACGGTAGGATATCATACATGAAAACTGCCACAAAATAATCTAAGGATGGAACACTCAGTTCATCATTGTAACACCCCAAGATTTTATGAAAAATATTATTTTTAATTTCATTAATGTCTTTTGTTGTAAGATACAACAAAAGGAGCTTTCACCACACGTATCCTTGACTTGCCTTGCATTACAATCAATCACGACCTTCCTCGACAGCATGTGTAGTACGCAATACCGAGTTTCACTAAACAACGATATGCTATTAAAATATTATTAAAACTAGCCGTTAGGAATAGTAATAACCACATTTTGAAATTTTGTAAATTTTATTTTTCCAAATTCAAATCATTTTTGGATTAGGAATATCGAAATTAGATTAGGGTGAAATTTTGGTACTTTTTGGATAACTTTCATTTTCAGATGAATAGTGAAAATTACAAAATTTTAATTAAAAACAACCTTTTTAATCGAAATAATTAATAGTGATAAATTATTAATTTTATTGGTTTTATAGTATATTTAGAATATATGTTTAAAATTTAATACAATGTTTGTCATTGGATGTGATTTCACTTTTAAACCAAACATAAACAAGTGTCAATCTTTTGATAGTTATTATCTCTTAAGAACACACTATTTGTTTTGACGACAGGAATTAATTTTTAAATTAATTAATGAAACTGATATGTTTTGAATTTGGTAAAATAGACATAATTTTTGAGTTTATAATATCAAATATATCTTAGGCCTAATTTTTTGTATTTTTCGGGAAACTTTCATTTTTTGATAAATAGTGAAACCACTAGGTGGTAGTTAAAAAATTGAATTTTTCAGAAAACTTGATTTTACCGCTTCTGTGTGTGGAATTTCAAAAATCCGAGAGAAATGGTTAAAATCAATGAGTAAAATGTGGTTCAATGAGATGAAAATAATTTTTGTTGAATAGTAACTTTTTACTTTTATTTACCACTGTTAAAAGTAAATAGGATAATTAAGGGTACAAATGATATTATTATTACCCAAAAACATGTCCTAATTCTATTTTACAAGTTTAATTCGACCAAAAACAACCTTAGGAATAAAATAGGACCATTTAGGCTCAGTTGGATTTGATTAGGACATTTATTATTAATTTATTTAAAGAAGGGTTAAAATAGTTAAAATCAATGTTTAATAAGTAGATAATTTTTAATATAGGGTTATACATAAGATAAATTCGACTATAAATATTAATTAGAAATATAACAATATTTCCTACATAATGGTATTTTTTTTAATTTTTAGACATTAAATAATTTAATTTATTTATGACACAACGATGATGCAGTAATTATCTTGTTAATAAAATATTGACATAATTGATGTTATAAATACCCAAATAAATGTAATTTGAAACTTTTTATAAATTACACTAATTTACTAGGTTAATATGACATGTTATTATTGATTTAAGTAACTTTTTTCGAACTAATCATTCTGTTATGAGTTTCACAAAAATCAATTACTAAATAGTGTCAAAATTGACATAAAATAGTTTTTAAAACAAATATTATATTATTAATTTTTATTTTATTCCTAAAAATCTAAGGTTCATAAAAATGACATATATAAAGTTATATATATTAATAATAAATAACTTGGGGTTCGTTTGACATGTTATAGTAAGTTTATTAACCTTATAGTGTAATAACACAAAAAGACACGGTAAAAGTAAAATTATCTAACTTAAAGTTAAAACTAAATGATAAGGATAAAATAGTAAACTAAACTTGTCCAAATTCTATTGGATGAGAGGATTTAAACCCATCCCCACCTTAGCTTCAATATAAATCAATTTGGAGCAATTTAAAACCGAATATGGCTTTATAATAAAATAATATTTTTTGTTTTTCCGAAGGTGCCCCTCTCCTCCCTTATAAAAGGGAACCTCCTACCTCTCTTCCTCACACAACTTTGAGCCTTCAAGCTCGGCCAAACCCTACCAAATTATCTTCTCCACTTCATGAGGAACATCCTAGATGTCCTGGTCTTCTTCAAAGAACAATTTTAGTACCCTAAGAGAAGGTCTCAAATAGGCGCTTCAAAGAAGAGGTAATGTCTGTTACCGATTCTTTCAACTTTATTTATTCTTCCACTTCTTCTTTTCTTAGTTGTTTCATTATGAGGTAATAAAATCAGTATCACTCATATACGGATATCTTATTATAAGTATGAAACAACCATATGTCACCATCTATCCATCCTACGGAAAACGAAATCACCGCGCGTGCGTACGTACAGAATACCGTCTCCACGCCGTGGTGTAATCTAATTTCAACCACCATCTTACATGGATGGGTATAATGGTGAAATTAATGAATATATATGATTATTTTAAATTAATATTGATTCTTTAATATTATACATACACTTTAATACAATTCCACGATCATGGGAATGATATCATCGCTCGTGCGTACGTACGGAATACCGTCTCCACGATTCGATGAGATTCACTCTCCATGATAACCAATCAAGAATGATTATAAAGTATATATAATAAGTAATCATGAAATATATGAAATAAGAATTCTACTAGATCTATGTATATATATATTTATGTCATCTTCTTAATTCTATTTAATTCAATAAGAAAATGAAAATAGCGTTCATGCGTACGTACGGCCTACCGTCTCCATGAACGATGTATTTCTTTCAATTTATCAATCCATTATATATATATTCTGAATATATATTATATATAAATCATGTTTTACATTCTGGATGTAAGTAATCATGATCTAAGTAATCATATGAATAATTAAAGTTAAAACACTAACGACAAATGAAACGATTTTACCCAAAACGCTAATTTAAAATTAATTTACAAAAGAACGGGTAATATAAAGTCATAAGTGAACCATATATGATATAATAACAATGAATATGAATTTGTAATAAGTCAATGACATTATTTAAATCATTATACAGGATGTTTGGATACATACGAAGCATATCAGACCTAAAGTAAGGGATAATTTTGCAAATATCATTTTTATCCGAGATTTCTTATTCGTAAGTATTTACTGGGGTTATTGGTATCATCCATGTCCATGTCTTATAAAAGTGTATTCATGAATGTTTAAAGTACTTTTTACCCATTTTGACTTTTACCCCTTGGTATGGAAGGAATCTTCTTTTATTTACCCCACAAGGTTCTTTTTTACTTTTCCGAAAAAAGTACGAGAAGAATGTTTTTTTAACTTATACGGCACGAACAGATTTCTACGGTTTTATAAAGCCATATTTTCATGAAGCTTACTCAAAAATATTTCATGACTATTTTCAACAAAATACTTTTCTTTCAAAAATTCATGACATTTTGTGAAAAGAAAATTATTTTAAAGAAGAAAGGTTATTTTCCTCAAGAATTCATTTCAAGTGTTTTATTAAAACCATTTTCCATCTAAAATGACATTATTTCATATGTGTATGTTTCCAGTATCATGTCTCTATGATTTACATGGTTTCACTTTTCTTATTATGAAATTATATCCATTTCTTTTATATGGATTATGTGATGATGGGATGATGTTTATGAAACCCATTTTATTTTTTGGGTTATTATAAATTATGTATGTTTATTTTGTGGCACATGTAAGAATGATTTCATTATGAGATGGGTGGGACCTATATCTCCCTCCAATGCATTGGGTAAATATTTTATATCTCATGAGATAGACATGGCTGGAATGATATGTTAATCCGGTTCAGTGTTACAGGACTGAAAAGAGGAGTGAACTCGATTCAGAATGGGACTTTTTCCACTAAGATGGTCTTGGAAGAAATGCTTTGGCTACTATGGAAATCATTACATGCGCTTAATGGATGCCACAATTAAATATTTTATCCCCATGCTATTTTGTCATGGTTTATGTTCCATTATGATCTATGCCGTATGTACTTCCATGTTTTATGTCGTTGCTCAAGATTTTGATTTTAAACACTATGTTCTTGTTTTTAAGTTCTAATGTATATGGTATGTTTTATTTTATCCATGTTTACCATTACTATGAATTTTAGCTCACCCTTTTTATGTTTTATTTTCCGCTAGGATCAAAATAAAGGTTTTAGGTAAGGAAACAAAAAGTGGAAGATCTTTATGAGAGATGTTGAAGATCTTTCAGCATGACTAGAAGATTACGTTCCAAGTTTCCAAAGACACTAAACTATTACGGTCCTTGTGTGTCTGTTTTTGTTATGTATTAAGTATCCCGCAAAAGTAATGTAATGTCCATGTACGTCAGGCTTCGGGTCTCTACATTTGGTATCAGAGGTGGTACCCAGCCTTAAGTGTGGTGCACTGCCTGGGTTGAGATGTAGGGCCCACAACGAGGGCGTTGTGCTCTAAAGGGGGCGGGGTGATTGTGACATCCCCAAATGATAAAGGGTTAAATGACTAAATGATATGACTCATGTCAACAAGGTGCACCTTCCTTTTCGGGAGTCTACTTAATTAGAACTCCACAGTTAAGTGTGCTTGGCCTGGATTAGTGATCAAGATGGGTGACCCTCTGGGAAGTTTCCCATGAATGTAACACCCTGAGATTTTATGAAAAATATTCTTTTTAATTTCATTAATGTCTTGTGTTGTACGCTACACCAAAAGGAGCTTGCACAACACGCATACTTGACTTTCCTTGCATTACACGCAATCGCGACCTTCCTCGATAGCGTGTCTAGTATGCAATATTGAGTTTCACTAAACAACGATATGCTATTAAAATATTATTAAAACTTGTCGTTATGAATAGTTATAACCACTTTTTGAAATTTTTTAAAATTTTATTTTTCAAAATGGACATCATTTTTGGATTTGGAATATCAAAATTAGATTATGGTGAAATTTTAGTACTTTTCAGATAAATGTCATTTTTTGATGAATAGTGAAAATTACTAAATTTTAATTAAAAACAACCTTTTTAATCAAAATAATTAATAGTGATAAATTATTAATTTGACGGGTTTTAATGTATATTTAGAATATATTTTTACAATTTAATACAATGTTGGTCATTGGATGTAATTTCACATTTAAACCAGACATAAACAAGTGTCAATCTTTTGATAGTTATTATCTCTTAAGAACACGCTATTTGTTTTGACGACGAGAATTAATTTTTAAATTAATTAATGAAACTAATATGTTTTGAATTTGGTAAAATAGACATCATTTTTGAGTTCATAATATCAAATATAGATTAGGCCTAATTTTTGATATTTTTTTGGAAACTTTCATTTTTTGATAAATAGTGAAACCACTAAGTGGTAGTTAAAAAATTGAATTTTTCATAAAACATAATTTTACCGCTTCTGTGAGTGGAATTTCGAAAATCCGAGAGACACGGTTAAAATCAAGGAGTAAAATGTGGTTCAATGAGATGAAAATAATTTTTGGTGAATAGTAACTTTTTTTTATTTACCACTGTTAAAAGTAAATAGGACAATTAAGGGTAAAAATGATATTATTATTACCCTAACACATGTCCTAATTCTATTGGATAAGTGTAATTCGACCAAAAATAACCTTAGGAATAAAATATGACCATTTGGGCCCACATAGATTAGATTAACACATTTATTATTAATTTATTTAAAGAAGGGTTAAAATAGTTAAAATCAAGGTTTAATAAGTTGATAATTTTTAATATAGGGTTATACATAAGATAAATTCGACTATAAATATTCATTAGAAATATAAAATTATTTCCTAAATAATGGTATTTTGTTTTTATTTTTTATAAATTAAATAATTTAATTTATTTATGACACAACAATGATACAGTAATTATCTTATTAATGAAATATTGACATAATTGATGTTATAAATACCCAAATAAATGTTATTTTAAGACTTTTTATGAATTAAACTAATTTTATTGGTTAATATGACATGTTAGTATTGATTTAAGTAACTTTATTTGAACTTATCATTCTGTTATGATTTTCACAAAAATCAATTACTAAATAGTGTCAAAATTGACATAAAATAGTTTTTAAAACAAATATTATATTATTAATTGTTATTTTATTCCTAAAAATATAAATTTCGTCCAAATGACTTAGATACGGTTATATATATTAATAATAAACAACTTGGGGTTCTATTGGCTTGTTATAGTAAGTTTATTAACCTTATAGTGTAAGAACACAAAAAGACACGGTAAAAGTAAAATTATCTAACTTAATGTGAAATATAACTGGTAATGTTAAAATAGGAACCTAAACTTGTCTAAATTATATTTGATGAGAGGATTTCGACCCATCCACAACTTATCTTCGAAATAAATCAATTTGGATCTATTTAAAACCGAATTTTGCTTTTATAATAAAATACTTTTTTTAGTTTTTCCAAAGGTGCCCCTCTCCTCCCTAATAAAAGGCCACCTCCTCCCTCTCTTCCTCACACCAATTTGAGCCTTCAAGCTCGTCCAACCCCTGCCAAATTCTCTTCTCCCCATCCCTAGCAACATCCTAGAGGTCCTGGGCTTCTTCAAAGACCAATTTTAGTGCCCTAAGTGGAGGACTCAAAGAGGCGTTTCAAAGAAGAGGTAATGTCCGTTACCGATTCTTTCAACATTATTTCTTTTCCACTTCTTCTTCTTAGGTTGTTTCATTATGAATTAATAACATCAGTATCACCCGTATAATTATATGTTATTATATGTATGAAACAACCCTATTTCACCATCTATCCATCCTACGGAAAATAAAATCACCACGCGTGCGTACGTACGGAATACGGTCTCCACGCCGTGGTGTAATCTATTTTCCATCACCACCGTACTTGGATGGGTATAATGGTTAAAATAAATAAATATATATGATTATTGTAAAGTGATATTGATTCTGAAATAGTATACATACACTCTAATACAATTCCACGATCTTGGGAATGATATTATCGGTCGTGCGTACGTACGGACTACCGTCTCCACGACGCGATGAGATTTACTCTCCATGTAAACCATTCATGAATAATTATAAAGTATATATAATGAATAATAATGAAATATATGACATAATAATTATACTGGATTTATGTATATATATATATATATGTATGTTATTTACTTAATTCCATTCAATTCAAAAGGGAAACGAAAACAACGTTCAAGTGTATGTACGGCCTACTGTCTCCATGAAGGGTGTATTTCATTCCTTTTATCCATATATAATATATATGTATATGATGAATATATATTATATATAAATCGTGTTTTACATTCTGGAATTATGTAAATCAGGATATAAGTAATAATATCAAGAACGACAAGTCGAAACACATACGATAAATAAAATGATTTTACCCAAAACGCTGCTTTAACATGGAATTTACAAAAGAACTGGTAATATAAAGTCATAAGTGAAACATATATGATATCATAACAATGAATATGATTCTGTAATAAGTCAATGACATTATTTAAATCATTATACTGGAGGTTCGGATATGTACGAAGCATATCAGACCTAAGGTAAGGGATAATTTTGCAAATCTCATTTTTATCCGAGATTGCTTATTCGTAAGTATTTACTGGGGTTGTTTATATCATCCATGTCCATGTTTTATAAAAGTGTTTTAATGTATGTTTAAAGTCCTTAAAAAACATTTTTGACTTTTACTACATGGTATGTAAGGAATCTTTTTTTGCCATACGAGGTACTTTTTGACTATTCCAAAAAAAGTACGCGGAGAATGTTATTTTTAACTTATACGGCGTGAACGGATTTTTACGGTTTTATAACGCCTTATTTTCATGAAGCTTAATCTACAATATTTTATTAATATTTTTAACAAAATAATTTTATTTTAAAATATAATGGCATTTTGTAAAAAGAAAGTTATTTTGAAGAAGAAAGGATATTTTCTCAAGAATTCATTTCAAATGTTTTATCAAAACCATTTTCCATCTAAGATGACATTATTTCATATGTGTATGTTTCAAGTTTAATGTCTATATGATTTACATGGTTTCACTTTTGTTATTATGAATGGTTATCCATTTCTTTTATATGGATTATGTGATGATGGGATGATGTTTATTAAACCCATTTTATTTATTGGGTTATTATGAATGATGTATGTTTATTTTATGGCTCAAGTAATAATGATTTAATTATGATATGGGTAGGACCTATATCTCCCTAAAATGCATTGGGTAATGATTTTATATCTCAGGAGATAGACATGGCTGGAACGGTATGTTAATCCGGTTTAGCGTTACAGGACTAAAACGAGGAGTGAACTCGATTCAGAATGGGACTTTGTCCACTAAGATATGTGGAAACCCAGTGATTAGTTTATTTGATTAACCATTACGTTTCATACTTTAATTTTTAAATATTGGTTTTGGTATTCCTTTTTATGATGTGGGTTTTTGTTAATGACAATTTCGAGTAGTAAACCATTTATAACCCCGAAGAATTTCGAGGGAGAAATTCATTTTAAGGGGGGTAGAATGTAACACCCCGAGATTTTATGAAAAATATTCCTTTTAATTCCATTTATGTTTTGTGTTTTACGCTACACCAAAAGAATCTTGCACAACACTCATCCTTGACTTGCTTTGCATTACACGCAATCGTGACCTTCCTCGATAGCGTGTGTTGTACGCAATACCGAGTTTCACTAAACAACGATATGCTATTAAAATATTATTAAAACTAGCCATTATGAATAGTAATAACCACTTTTTGAAATTTTTTAAATTTTATTTTTCAAAATGGAATTCATTTTTTGATTCAGAATATCGAAATTAGAGTAGGGTGAAATTTTGGTACTTTTCGGATAACTTTCATTTTCTGATGAATAGTGAAAATTACTAAATTTTAATTAAAATCATCCTTTTTAATCAAAATAATTAATAGTGATAAATTATTAATTTGAGTGGTTTTAAAGTATATTTATAATATATTTTTACAATTTAATACAATTTTGGTCATTGGATGTAATTTCACATTTAAACCAGACATAAACAAGTGTCAATCTTTTGATCGTTATTATCTCTTAAGATTACGCTATTTGTTTTGATGATGGAAATTAATTTTTAAATTAATTAATGAAACTGATATGTTTTTAATTTGGTAAAATAGAAATCATTTTTGAGTTCATAATATCAAATATAGATTAGGCCTAATTTTTTGTATTTTTCTGGAAAATTTCATTTTTTGATGAATAGTGAAACCACTAAGTGGTAGTTAAAAAATTAAATTTTTCATAAAACATAATTTTACCACTTCTGTGAGTGGAATTTATAAAATTAAAGATACATGGTTAATATTAAGGACTAAAATGTGTTGCAATGAGATGAAAATAATTTTGGGCGAATAGTAACTTTTTACTTTTATTTACCACGGTTAAAAGTAAATAGGATAATTAAGGGTACAAATGATATTATTATTACCCTAACACATGTCCTAATTCTATTGGATAAGTTTAATTCGACCAAAAACAACCTTAGAAATAATATATGACCATTTAGGCCCACTTTGATTAGATTAGGACACTTATTATTAATTTATTTAAGGAAGGGTTAAAATAGTTAAAATCAATGTTTAATAAGTAGATAATTTTTAATATAGGTATATACATAAGATAAATTAGACTATAAATATTCATTAGAAAGATACAAATATTTCCTACATAATGGTATTTTATTTGTAATTTTTATACATTAAATAAATTAATTTATTTATGACACAACTATGATGCAGTAATTATCTTATTAATGAAATATTGACATAATTGATGTTATAAATACCAAAATAAATGTAATTTGAGACTTTTTATGTATTACAATAATTTTATAGGTTAATATAACATGTTAGTAGTGATTCAAGTAACCTTTTTCAAACTAATAATTCTGTTATGATTTTCACAAAAATCAATTACTAAATAGTGTCAAAATTGACATAAAATAGTTTTTAAAAAAAATATTATATTATTAATTGTTATTTTATTCCTAAAAATCTAAAGTTCGGCCAAATGACTCAGATAGGGTTATATATATTAATAATAAAAAACATGGGGTTCGTTTGTCTTGTTATAGTATGTTTATTAACCTTATAGTGTAAGAACACAAAAAGACACGGTAAAAGTAAAATTATCTAACTTAAAGTTTAAACTAAATGATAAGGTTAAAATAGTATACTAAACTTGTCTAAATTCTATTGGATGAGAGGATTTCGACCCATACCCACCATAGCTTCTAAATTAATCAATTTGGAGCTATTTAAAACCAAATTTGGCTTTATAATAAAATAATATTTTTAGTTTTTCCAAAGGTGCCCCTCTCCTCCCTTATAAAAGGGAACCTCCTCCCTCTCTTACTCACACTACATTGCGCCTTCAAGCTCGGCCAACCCCTGAAAAATTCTCTTCTACACTTCCCTAGAAACATCCTAGAGGTCATGGTCTTCTTCAAAGACTAGTTTTAGTACCCTAAGAAGAGGTCTCAAAGAGGCGCTTCAAAGAAGAGGTAATGTCTGTTACCGATTCTTTAAACTTTATTTCTTCTTCCACTTCTTCTTTTTTTAGCCGTTTCATTATGAGGGAATAACATCAGTATCAATAATATATGGATATGTTATTATAAGTATGAAACAACCATATTTCACCATCTATCCATCCTACGGAAAACAAAATCACCGCGCGTGCGTACGTACGGAATACCGTCTCCACGCCTTGGTGTAATCTAATTTCCACCACCACCATACATGGATGGGTATAATGGGGAAAGTAATGAATATATATGATTATTTTAAAGTGATATTTATTCTGTAATATTATACATACACTTTAATACAATTCCACGATCATGGGAATGATATCATCGCTCGTGCGTACGTACGGAATACCGTCTCCACGACGCGATGAGATTCACTCTCCATGATAACCATTAAAGAATGATTATAAATTATATATAATAAGTAATCATGATATATATGAAATAATAATGCTACTGGATTTATGTATATATATATTTATGTCATCTTCTTAATTCCATTCAATTCAATAAGGAAATGAAAACAGCGTTCATGCGTATGTACGACCTACCGTCTCCATGAACGGTGTATTTCTTTCAATTTATCGATCCATTATATATATATATATATTCTGAATATATATTATATATAAATCATGTTTTACATTCTCGATGTAAGTAATCATGATCTAAGTAATCATATGAATAATTACAAGTTAAAACACGAATGACAAATGAAACGATTTTACCCAAAACGCTAATTTAACATGAATTTACAAAAGAATAGATAATATAAAGTCATAAGTGAACCATATATGATATAATAACAATGAATATGATTATGTAATAAGTCAATGAAATTTTTTAAATCATTATACATGAGTTTGGATACGTACGAAGCATATCGGACCTATGGTAAGGGATAATTTTGCAAATCTCATTTTTATCCGAGATTGCTTATTTGTAAGTATTAACTGGGGTTATTGCTATCATCCATGTCCATGTTTTATAAAAGTGTATTAATGTATCTTTAATTTCCTTTTTACCCATTTTGACTTTTACCCCTTGGTATGGAAGGAATCTTCTTTTAAATACCCCATAAGGTACTTTTTGACTTTTCTGACAAAAGTACGAGAAGATTGTTTTTTTAACTTATACGGCACGAACGGATTTCTACGGTTTTATAAAGACTCATTTTCATGAAGCTTACTCCAAAATATTTCATGTCTATTTTAAAAAAAACTTTTCTTTTAAAAATTCATGACATTTTGTGAAAAGAAAATGATTTTAAAGAAGAAAGGTTATTTTCCTCAAGAATTCATTTCAAGTGTTTTATTAAAACCATTTTCCATCTAAAATGACATTATTTCATATGTGTATGTTTCAAGTATCATGTCTCTATGATTTACATGGTTTCACTATTCTTATTAGGAAATGATATCCATTTCTTTTATATGTATTTTGTGATGATGGGATGATGTTTGTGAAACCCATTTTATTTGTTGGGTTATTATGAATTATGTATGTTTATTTTGTGGAACAAGTAAGAATGATTTCATTATAAGATTGGTGGGACATATATCTCCCTCCAATGCATTGGGTAAAGATTTTATATCTCATGAGATAGACATGACTGGAACGGTAAGTTTATCCGGTTCAGTGTTACAGGACTGAAACGAGGAGTGAACTCGATTCAGAATGGGACTTTGTCCACTAAAATGGTCTTGGCAGCAATGCCATGGATACTATGGAAATCATTACATATACTT
This sequence comes from Viscum album, assembly GCA_963277665.1. NCBI lineage: Eukaryota > Viridiplantae > Streptophyta > Magnoliopsida > Santalales > Viscaceae > Viscum > Viscum album. The sequence goes on along the minus strand of OY728142.1, from coordinate 1,715,984,085 downwards.
AATGGATGACACAATTAAATGTTTTATTCCCATGCTATTTTATCATGGTTTATGTTCCATTATGATCTATTCCTTATGTACTTCCATGTTTTATGTCATTGCTCAAGATTTTGATGTTTAAACACTATGTTCATGTTTTTAAGTTCAAATGTACATGGTATGTTTTATTTTATCCATGCTTACCCTTAATGAGAATTTAAGCTCACCCTTTTTATGTTTTATTTTCCTCCAGGATCAAAAGAAAGGTTTTAGGTAAGGAACCAAAAAGTGGAAGATCTTTATGGGAGATGTTGAAAACCTTTCACCACGATTATAAGATTACGTTCCAAGTTTCCAAAGACACTAAACTATTACGGTCCTTGTGTGTCTGTTTTTTTATGTATTAAGTATTCCGAAAAAGTAATGTAATGTCCATGTACGTCAGGCTTCGGGTCTCTATAATCATCACCATGAAAACTTCTAGCACATTCGTGATACCAAACAAAATAACCAGATACTCATATTACCCATACCTAATCAAAATGGATATGTGAAGAATGTATGTAGGTCGAACATGAACTCGTGATATCTTGACCTTATGTCGATCTTCGAGAACACTCGAGATCCTTGAATCTAATAAAAAAGATCATCTATCTGTGGCAAGGGATATCAGCTTTTAAATGTTAGGTAGTTTTGTTCTCGATAGTCCACACATAGAATAATAATTACATATTCCATTGTCTCAAAAATGACTGGTGAACCCCAAGGATATGTACTTGTAATGATAAACACCTTTGCCTTCAACTCCTCCATATTCCTCTTGGGCTCCCGTGACTCTATCCTAGCAATCCTATAAGTTGTAATTGATACTAGTGTAGCTCCTAGATCTTGCTCGATGATGAACCCCACATCTCTCTCAGGATTTGAACTAGAAAATTAATCGATAAAGATGTCCCTAAAGTGCTCAACCACTAAAGGGAAGTCCTCATAACTAAATATCTATTCATCTAGAAACAAACTAGAAATGTAGGATATCATCCTGCCCTTCCAATGACGTTCAGGTCCAGTTCGTCTTTCTTGAACATTCTATTCACCCTTGTGAATAATCCTTTCAACTTATAGTTACATTAAAGTCACACTCTAGAAATAGCAGGGAAAATATACTTGAAAATATACTAACCAGACCTTTCTGAGAATTACAAAAAACCCTATCATATCGAGGACATAAATAACCGAAATGAAGTGACACCCTCTGGCCTCAAGGGGGCACTCCATTCACTAGCACAAATCCCCCATTCTAACTTCCAACAGTGTTTCTTGCATGAAAACACCCTCAGAATGAAAAACAATAAGACTGGGGCTTTTAACAACTCATTTAGAAATAAAACTGTGAGAGACACTGATCTTGAAAATAGAAGGTTCAATTGTAGAAGCTACTAACATTGTACCTCTAACTATAGATGGTATGTGATCTTGCTCTTGTTGGGTGTGTTACACAACATAAGTCTGGCCAATATCATGGCCTTGTGACACTACATGGATACACTGATCCGATCCACCATGATTTCTCTGATAACCTCGTGTCTAGAGACCACGTCCATGACCACCATTTCCTTTCCATGACCATCTTGCACTGCTCTAGCTCCTAGTCTGATGCAAAGCTAAGGAACCCACTCCTGGTCCTAATTTCAGAGCTGACCCCCCAACCACTCATAGATGGAGGGAAGGTTCTGCAAAACCACTGCATGTGCCCCATCTTACCGCAAGCTTGGTACTCGACTAGGTTATGGTCACACTGATTCATCATTTGGCCTCTCCTACCACAATTAGAGAAATACACCAAGGTACCTATATCCATTATTTTACTAGCACCAACTTCACGGGAAGCCTCAAAAGGATGTTTTCTTATTGAATATGTATATTTTATGGTGCGAGAAACAACACCCCCATTTTATGTACCCCCAGCTCCCCTCATGTTCCGCTCGGTGATCATTGCCTGATTCACAATATCAATGATAGTATCCAACCTGAATACATTCACATGAGATTTGATTGCATGTCTGAGACCATCATTAAAGAGTATCACCCATCAACAAATCATCAGTAAGATACATTTCTGAGAAATGTTTGTTCTCTATAAAGCGTGTTGAGTATTCCATAGCATTCATCACACCCAGCTCCAAACATAAGAACACACTATCCCACTCTGCTCACATAGTCACAGGGTAAAAGTTATCATAGAAGTGGGTCTAGAAACCAGTCAAACCCAAATATCACAACTCATTTTCCTGGTTAAAAACTTTTCACCATCGCTTCGCTGCTCTACGTAGCATATAAGTCATAAGGTTGACCCTCTGCTCAGGAGGCATATCCAGATGCATAGAAATAGCTAATGAGGAATCTAGTCATAGATATGCTACATTTTGGTCTCCATCCCCCTAAAATGTAGGAGGAATCCACTCCTGGAACACCAATGAAAGCTCAATCATAAACAAAATAGGCATTCAGGCTCCCTGGAAGGTATGAATATATAAAACTATATATTCACTGAACTATGTCTTGATACATTTTTCTTGAATATCCCCTGGTGCCTCATTTGGAACTAAAGCATGATTAACCAGTAGATCGTAGTCCATAGTCTCTAATGTACAACCATGGCCTCTCTTGCAGCATACCACTATAGGTAATGGTGGTGGCATGTCCTTAAAATTCCAAACACATGCATCAGAAAATAAAAACATTAAATAAAACAGCTCAAAATCATAGGATAGGTCAAACCCTCCAAGAAACCATGTCAAACCCACAACCTGATACTAAATCAAGGAATTTATAAAGAATAATCATCGAACCACTAGAAATTCTGCCTCTTACCCACTCAAAATTCGGGTCGAGGTCGAGTCTCCATCCATCATTTCTAGTTTCCATTATCATTTCACATTTTGTTATCCAAAAAATTCCACTAAGGGTTACCAATTTTGAATCCATGATATCCCATAACACCTCATGAGAACAAACATTGTTATCATTCAAACCATAGAAATATCATGTTTATTTAGAATTTTCATTCTATTGGTGCATCATTTCCCAATTCATAAGGGCCTATACTCTATATTGTTTGAAATATGATGTCACTCATTATATAAAATAATCCAAAATAACAAAACAATAGGCACCACTATCAGACTTCCTATCAAAACAAAATTCTATAAAGAATGAATCCTAAATGGAATGGAGTATGCATGGCATGTTATTTTAAAAAGATTCTACATAATGCAGGTGACGTCACACCCTCATCTCATTGTGTTGAAACTGAAATATAACCCAAAATTGCATTAATAGTTATAATAGATATCATGTATGCCACACAATGGTGAAATAAAATCAAATTTAATACCAAAATCATGAAAAACCTAAATCCAATCAAGGTAATTGGATTTTCCCTATTCACGGGTAGCCAATACCAGGAACAATTTATTACCCAAATCTATTTCCTTCCTATACCTATCAAATTTTACAAAAAAGTATGTAAAACTAGAAAATAGAAAGTACTTTGATACCACTTTATAACATCTGAGTCTCGAATTCCACAAAACAATACCCCTAGCCCAGTTGGTTACATGGAATCAAGTGCATCTCCCAAATTCCAGAAACTACTGACTAGCATAGAGGGAGTAGGTGAGTTAGTGGGGACACTATTCCCCCATTATTAAAGCATCATAGTGAAATTCATTCAATGATTTAATAGACAGAGAGAAATAAACAATAGTTTAGTCGATGTAAGACTATAAAGGAATACATATCAATAACCATGAGTATATCATATACAAAATGATGCAAATGATACAAGTATATATAAAACAACCAAAACAGTAAATGAAAATTAAATAAGATACAAATGTCCCAAAAAGAACAAAAGTCTAAAAAGGTACCCTATTAGCATCAAAAGACTCATCTCGGTCCTATGCTCCCCTAATCCAAGGTCACAACCAACAACCTATACCAGGATGCTTTCCTCTATCAATACCTACAACCATATAATTTGTTTTGGTCACCATGGTGCCCCAAATGTGGTGTGAGATAAACAACCTTGTAGGAAACCACCCATGTTTATACTGTTCTAACAGCTATTATATATGTACTGGTAAGTGTAAATAATCAATAAAGTAAAATGTGTTCCTATTGTATAACTCTATTGAAATTAAATACTAAACACCCCTCAGGGCTACCTAAAAAGAAGAGAGCTCCTGACAAGGAAGCAATAACAATGTGAACAAGTAGCACGACCACACTGTACATCCATAAATACCAAAAAATCAATAACCATGCTGTATAATGATGTTAAAAAATACCACAGCATTGTTGTTTAGTGAAAAGTTGATTCCCATAACCATGGAAGATAGTGAAAGTAGAATTATATGACCACATTGTATAGTGAAATGTAGACCCCATGGGCTAGATCCAAGATGTCATGAACTAAGGAATCCATGTAAAAATTATAGACCACGACATGCCTAATCCATAGACCTCATCTAAGGAATCCACATCAAGTTGAATTAGTTTCCTAGTGTAATCATAGTCTTGGCAGTGGTCGGGGTCCTAGGAGCAGGGTGATGGAATGTCGTACGAGAGTCCAAGAAAGACAGATTCATAGGGTAGCAAGGCTAGTGTTATCCCAATGAATGAAGTCTCAAGGCAAAAATTAAACCCAAGGAATCCACTACCACATTCCAAACACATAGAGAGAAATCCATAGTGTCTATCGAATGATTCATTCAAGAATTCAAAAGTAAACATTCAATTTCATGTTAGTATTATTGCTCACATCAACAATAACAAGCCATGAGTATGCCCACTCATGAAATAAATTCACAATTTATCATGAATATTGGACTACCCTCCCATATAATCCATTTAACATTACATTAATTATTTATATAGGTATACCCACCCATACCAACCCTTTTCAACAATACCAAGTGATCAATAATAAACATTTCAGAATAATATAACACTATCCAAGGAGGCAATAAATCTCATAAAAAAAAATTCACAACTATCAAGGCATTAACAAGCTTCCTCTACCTAGGAAAGAACATGAACACAACATTTGAGTTGTTTGAAAATGTAGAAATAGGTTATAACTGTAAGGTGCACCCCTTAGGTGACCTCAAAACACGCAATGGGTGCTATCACACCAAATAGAACCTACGTGTAACCTCACTAGGTCTAACTATAACTATTAAAGTCAACTAAATTAAAATTGAGGCCTCACCAGAACGACCAATCGATGCAGAAAATGATGAACAACCAAAAATTACTGGAAAAGATGAATGAAAGTATAGACCACCTACTTTGGCTCGGTAGTACAATGCTCGTCCAGTATCACATCCTAATTTTTCCTGGTTTAGGAGAGATCTGAGTAATGAAATAAGAATGTGATATTAGGTCTTATGAACCTAAAATCAAATAGAGTAAATGATTTTTATAAGCATAAAAAATGGATAAAATGGAATATAGGCCATATCGATGCAGATCTGATGAGAGAATCGACGATGGAAACAGAGATCAGACAATGAATCTGGGTCAAAGCCCATGTTAAGAACCAAAGGAAGATCCATGGGGGGAGGGTATGTGTATAAAAGTAGAAAACCAAAATGTGTTCAAAAAAATAATGTAGGTTTTAAATTTATTTTTATTAAAAATACGTACACAGTAGTGTCGGACGTTTAACCCGCACAGTTTCCACAATAGTGCGGAAACTGTGCGCACCTCACGTTTTAGAAGGGGAACTTTAGACTGTGTCCCCACATAGTTTGACTTAGAATGTGGTTACCCCTAGAAAATATTCTTCTAAATGTCCCATAACATTTCATACTTCTCTTATGGTCATGTGACATCTACCACATAGTTTCCATAACCATGTAGACCCTATTGTCCCATTCCGCACATCTATCTTAATTGTGCGCAGGCCATGGACAAATTATGTGCAATGTCATTTTCAGCCCGAAATGTGGGTCTAGGCTCCGAAAAATCCCATGAAACCACCATAACACCTGTGATCTAGTTAATCATTAACATAAGGAAATGAAAAGGCATTTAAACCAAAAAATAAAAGGATCTGTACCTTGTCGGAAAACCCAAACTCTTAAAAAATTATTCCATTTTATATTTCTACATGATTAAAAAAACATTTCTTATTAAATTGGATATAGCTAAGGTTGGGGTTGGTTTCAATTTCTTATCTAATTTGTTAAACGCTGTTTCACTCATCTTACCCTTATTGAGGTGACAAATATTACCTGATTTACTATTGATAAAACAAAATAAAAAGGGATATATTTAAAGAAAATAACCTACTGATTCAAAAATATTCAATCCATTTTCATGATTAAATTTATATAAGTGACATAAATTAATTTCATTATAAATACATAAAATGAATCTATTTTGTTTTAGAAAAATGCATTTTTACGCTTATAAAAGAACTTATATTGAAATCATGATTATTAAGGATAAAACAATTTAATTATTTCTATTATTTTAAATAATATTTATAATATTTATCTTTATTACCTAATCCAAAATATATTTGGACACTTAACTTACTTGATTTAGTGACAATATTTGAAAAATCAGTATGTTTTAACTATTCACTAACAAATCAACCATTCCCGAAAAATCCCAAACAATAACCCAATGTTATTTTTGATATGATTATATAAAAAATTATATTAATTTTATAAAAAAAAATTATAAAATTTGCAATAATTAATTATAATTTTTACTCATAATATGAAATAAAAATAAATTTTGAATAGAATTCCTTTTAAAAACAGACAACTACTTTAATAAAAAAAATTGAGTCCTTATTTCCTAATAATTAATCAAGAAATCCATATTTAGGTCTATTACTATACATATATTTAATAATGTGGTCAATGATATATATACCCTCCAATCCAATGGCAAGGTTATAACGATCACATTAAATAATAATATTTTAATTGTACATCATAGTTCTCATAGAGCTCATTGTTGCTTGTTAAAAATGCAATCGAGTATGATATTATATCTTTTTGAGGTGTTAAAAGTTTATAAAAAGTATATAAATATTAATTTATATTAATATATCATTTAGAAATCAGTAGATCAAAATAAAATAAGGGTAAAATTTTGGGATTTTTCTAAAAATATGTGGTTTTAGTGAGTACTGATAAAATTCAATTTTTAAAGCAAACGATAATTAATTTTCCAATATTTTAAAAGAACCATTTTTTTAATCAATTTTAAAAAAAAATTAGTTTATTATTATTATTAATAACTCAATTTATTTCATTGGAATCAAAATTATGATTAATGTTTGAATAGAACCCTTTGTATATTAAATAATTCATTTTTGTGGAAAACCATTTTGGTCATGTATTGTATGATTATATTAAAGGTAATTTTCGATATTTATATAAATTGAATTTTATAAAATGGAAAAAATTTTGTAATAAAAATTTAAGAATTATTTAATAAGGTATCTTTCATTTTCGTCATTATGAATAGTTACATTGGGTAAAAAGGTTTGCTACCTCAATAAGAGTAAAAACATGTTAAATGGGTCAAAGCTAAAATGATAAGAGTTTAAATAAATTAAAAAACATATATAAATACAATTGGATAGAAATATTTATACCATATCCACTCCATTATTCTAAAATGGTATATTCTTGATCTATTTATTTTGAGTAAGATATTAATATATTTTCATCGTTTAAAAAATTCTAAGCGTGTCGTCTCCATCACTTATGAAAGGACACCAATATTCTCTATTATCTACACATTAACAACCTATTATCTGTAAAAATACCTACCAAAATACCTTCATAATAACTTATATTGTTTCAAGAGGTATTGGTTTGATCACAACACCATAATATTAAGGATTTAAGTATAAACCAGTAGAGGTTGTATGATGAATCTATAATATTTATAATTGAGTGTTTTCATTATTTTTTTTACCTCCGTAAAACCTCACATAATAATTGTGATATAATATTCACATTATATACTATATAATATAATTTTATATTATTTATGGCATTACCGCTTTTCATCTTCTTATTCATCTAATGGAGAACAAAATCATATTTCATTCATACGTGTGAACTACCACATCAAAAATATGACATACATCTTCTTTCATCATCAACTCCTAAGATGAAAATAATTTTGGATTTAAATTAAATAATATGATAAAAATTATAAAAATATCATTCTCTAATGGTAATAAAAAAAATTACAATTTTATTTACCATCAAATGACAAATAAAAAACAATAATTTTTAGTATATGTGAACTATAACATTTCCGAATGATGAATATTATTTTTTATCACCTCCATAAATGAAGTATATATATTTTTGGATTTGATTAAATTATATAATATTTATGATATTATTATTAGTTTATGATGATAAAATAATATATAATATTATTTCCACCTATTTTTTTAAAATATAAATGTTATTCATCCGTATGTATGGACTACCATCACCAAGATTGTAACATAACTGAATTTACCAAACCATTGTAAATGGTGGTTTCTAAAAGTTAAAAAATGTATAATAATGGTAATTATAACATGATTAATATTATTAAAATAATATAACAAGAACTATTTTACTATATTCGACCTTACAAATGCATTTCCAACATATAATATGAATGTTATCAAAACGCATGATGTGAACTTAATCAAGTAAGAAATTAAGTGTAAAATTAATATAAGTGAAATTATAAGAATTATAGAATTATAAATGGTTATAAGTAAAGTAATTAATTATTATAAATTTAAAATTTATGTTGATAGAGAATATAGGAGACATGTAAAAAAAGGGTAGTAGTAAGAAAAGGAAGAAAAATAATAACAAGGGTAGAAAAAGGAATAGCAAGATGAGTGTAGAAAAAAGGCCCTTAGATAATGGTAAATACTTAAAAAATGAAGGTATTCTATTGAAATTTTCAAGGTATAAGGAATGCTCTCATAGAAAAAATCCCATAGACATGTTATTTTTTCCTGTACACCAATGCTTATTGGAATTTTTGAAACAAAAATAATATTTGTGGATTGGAAAATATTAAGTGGAGCACTATTGGTTTAAAGTTTGTCTAACAAAACAGTGATGAGAAAACATGGATCATCTCTGAGGATTATAGAATGAAAGAATTAATGTTATATATACTTATAAAAAGACTCATATCATTACCATATCTTGTAAAATTTTAGGTTTTTCTATATCAAATTATTTTGTTTATGCATCCACATCCCAAAACAAGAGGAGGGAAATGTGGAAAGAAAATGTTGGAATTTTAGAAAGAATGACTCAAAAATGAGTGATTATTGGGGATTTCAATGTAGTTTTGAATCCATAAGAATAAAATGGAGATAACATGAACTTCCTTTCCTATTTTGAGTTCACATCTAGTATTAATCAATTCACCCTTGTAGAGGTTCCCTTTTACTAAGATCAATTAAGGTAGAGTTGATACACTCTAAATGGTAGAGAACTAAGAAAACATGATATGTTATTTGTCCAGATGGATGAATAGATATCTAAAAATAGAGTTTATACATTCACACTTACTAAGGACCATTATAATCACAATCACATCTTTGTGGAAATCTATATGCATATATCATGGTTAGAACCCATCCAATTTTGATTATATAATTGATGTCTTACGGCTCCTGGATATAGGAAAAATTTAATGGAGGCCTGGAAAATTGAACCTATTGGCATCCCCTTTCCTAAATTGGCTCGTATGCTTAAATATACAAATAATATTCTTACATAATGGAAAAAAATTCATTTTCCATGTCGGATTTGTACATTAAATATGTTGAGTAATGTCTATCTCACAAGATGATTACGAATCAACACTAGAATGCTCCCTTCCATTCTGATATAAATTATCATAATAGGATGGATGAGCTTCTTTTGATCGAGGAAATACTAGGTAAAATCTGGTGAATGTCAATTTTCTCAAATATGTGGACCCAAAATCAAAAAAATATTTCATAGACTACATGGAGGGAAAAGGGAAAGAACATGGAACATCAAAATCATTATTAATGTAAATATCTACACCTATGAATGTGATATTTCTCAAGAGATTACAGAGGATTTCTGTGGTTTACTCTATAACAATGGACATGTTAATGCACAAAATATGGTTGAAGACATTACTACAGAGACTGAGGAGAATCATAATCAAGATCTTATAATGGCTCCATTGAGGGAGAAAATCAAGGATGATTTTTTCCCAATATGTATAGTACTCCTGGTCCTGATGTATTTATAAATATGTTCTTCATGGTTTATTTGGATATCTTGTAGGATGGGTTAACTCATGTAATAATGTATCTCTTCATTCACTCATACATGCCTTGTGGGATAAATGCATGCTTTATTTATTTGATACCCAAGTAGGAGAACACACTTGATATTAAACAGTTCTTACCAATTTCCCATTGGGGAAAAAACCCCAAAATCATACTAGGACTCTTATGAATAGGATAAAGAGACATATTAATGAAATTATCACTATAAATCAATTTGGTTTTGTTCTTAGAAATATAATTCAACATTTTCATTTCAGAACCTCAGAGGGTGTAAATATTATTTGGAGGAAAATGGAATATGGTAATTTCTCTCCCGAAATTGACATATAATATGCCTTTGACACATTGAAATAGAGTTTTATCCTTTACTTTCTAAGAAAATATGGCTTCTCAAATATGTACATCAAGCTCACACATAATATAATCAACTCTTCCATGTTTTCCTTTCTTATGGATGGAGCACCCAGAGGTTATTTTTAGTTTTCAGGAGGAGGGAGAGATGGTTATCCACTGTCAAGGATTGTTTTTGATATTTCTAAAGATTACGTAAGTTGATGGATCAATGAAGTATCTCAAAGTGGCCTCTAAAAACAAATAAAAGTAGTTATAAATGACTATGTTACCACACATCAATAATATGAAGATGATATTATTTTACTTGGAAATTCATCGATAATGACTATATCCTCTTTAAAGTCCATATTTGATCATTATGGGGATGTTTTTGGGTAGTCCATTTGTTCGAATTAGTCCTTCATTCTATATGGATATGGTCTATTAATTGGCAGAAAAATTGGATAAAATGAGGTATTGTATTTAAAAAATTTAATCTCCCATTTTATTATCTCGGTTTCCTTAATTTTTGGGGCATGTTGAAAATGATTTATAAGAAATATATACACTCAGGAATTGTTAATCAAATGGCCCGATGGAATGGAATATCTTTATCTTAGGCTCAAGATTCTATCTTGATAACCCTTGCATCACTTCTAAGTTTGTTTACTCATTCTCACCCTATAGATGTCCTAAGAGCCTCTTAAAAGAATTCCATTGGACGGTTATAAAATTCATTTGGAATATTTTAGTTTATGAAATGATATTTCTCAATATTTCTTAGAAGGAGTTCGTTAAACCCATTAAATTGGTAGGACATGAAATTAAAGGCTTCTAGATCATCAATAATAGAATTATTCTGAAATGAACTTGGAGAATTATTACTTAGGAAGAATACACTAATTTTTATCAAACATGTTAAAAGGGAGACTATTAAATAGTTAAAAATATTACCTTACATACTCTTTTTGGGAATCCACTAGGCATTATTTCAACAAAATTATTTAGCATATGAAATGGATTGTGGGAAGGGTCTCTAATATTAACTGTTGGTCCACTACATGGATAGATAACACTCTAAAAAATACTATCAGCTTTCAAAATGAGTTTTATCATATGTGTATTGCTGACTTATTGTCACAACTACACATTTTTGAGAACCCTATTCCCCTTCCAACCATTATGGAAATTCAATGGTATGGTTTCATGGATTGTGACACTCTCATTTGGAATCAAAACTAGCTTGGTCACTTCAATACAAAGGATTTATTTAAACTAGAATATGGTAGTTCCACCCATTTATCAAGATAGAAACTAAAATTTAAACACGATTAATTCATCCTTCCAAATTCATCATGTTATTGAAGATATAAGAGCATCACCTACCCACCCAAGATCAAATTCAATGATTTGGAAAAAGCTGACTTCAATCAGCACAATTTTCCTTCATGTAGGGAAGGATATCAACCACCTATTTGTGGCATGTGGGTTTGAACATTCCATATGGGACTAAAATGGGTTGATTTTTGGAATAAATTTTTTTAGAAACATCCATTTTCATGAGATTATAGTGGAAATCTGCAATACCAATTTCAGTGAACAGATTCAGAATCTATTATTGGAAGTAGTTGGATATGTCTTCTCATATATATGTAATTCTTGTAAAGATAAATTTTTTGATGTAAATCAACCCTCTAAACATATGTGAATGATCATGTTGCCTAAGGATGTTTATGGGACAACTACAGTGAAAAAAGGAGGTTTGAATGACACTATTCATGATCTAAATATTCATAGATTATTGGTTGTTTCAAGTCTACAAGGGAAGCCTAAAATGATAATGTTAATTCACTAGATCCCTCCTGTAATCCTATGGATTAAGGATAACATTTATTCAGAAAACTATAGTATTTTTATTCCTGTAGGTTATGGAGGTGTCTTTCACACATTATATGTTTTTGTCAAAGGGTTTGTTCATTATTATATTAGTATTGGGGTAGCATATAAAGATAAATAAATAGAAATGACATATTTATATGGCAATGTTGTCCAATATAATTACAACTCATTATGGCTTGAATGTTACTCTAAAGTTGTTGTGAAGGAAATGAAAAGAATAAGGGTCCTAACTTGAAGGATCCTACCTCAATGGATTTAATGTCCCACCAATGTTTCTTAACTTAATATGGTAATCTTTCATACATATAGTGAGGAAAACAAAGTGGTGGATATGTTTTCAAAGAAAGTGGAAAAAAACATGAACATGATGTGGTCTTTTATGACCCTGGATTACTGTTCCCAAATAGTGGATATAGATATGTGTGGTGTCACATATTCTTGTGTTTTTAATAATCTTTTGTAATCATATCATTTCTTATACGACCTTTATATAATTTCTTTTTTCAGATTTGTTTTATCTGCCTCTTGCATTTTTATGGGTATATTTTGGGTGGGGCATAGGATTACTTATGGATATATTTTATCATTAATATATAAAAATTTATGTGTTCAAAATTCCATTCATATTTATTTTATGAAATGATTAATTGTTTCAAAAATTATCAATAAGTAAGAAGTTTTTCATTAAAAAGCATATTTTTTAGGTTTTAATGTTTTTCTTATATTTTTCTACAGTATCCATGTTATTTAAATTTTTTATAGAATGTTATTAGCATAATTAAATGTATATTAAATGAAACTTTAACAAATATTTATTTTCTTTGTATAGTTTTTACCATATATATTTTAAATGATTTCAAAATGGTTAATTTTTATGATTTTGACAAAAGTGTGAAATAAGTTTAAAATTTTAAATTATATAACATGAGAAGAAATTCCCATCAACATTAGAGTTTTTATTTAAGAACATACATCTTCATGTTTTAATGACTTTTTAATAGAATATCTCATTTACCATTAATCTCAATAAAAATATACTTATAGGATTTTTATAGAAAAATAATTTTTATCAATATTTGTTCATCCAACCAAAATATACATATACATATGTGTTAAATAAAATATTTAATAAAATATGATGGTGGAAATGAATAATTATATGTGTTTCATATATTTTATTGTCCTTTATAATTGTTTATGGAGAAGTGTGAGTCTGATATATCTCTATGTTACATTAGATGACAATTATGTTCCACAAAGAATTATATTCAAATTAAATGAGTAAGTTATTTATACGTAAGGTTTATTATAAGAGATCAAATACAATGATGTTCCAAGGAACCAACATGAATTTTATGTTATTTTAATTGAATTTTTATGTAAATATTTTGATTTTAAAGGGTAACTAAATGATCCTTTTAAAGGAACAATTTTTCCTATTATTAGTAAAAAGTATGTTTTTTAGAAAATGTTTTTATGGGGTTCATATGTTTTATATGAAACCCCCTTGGATAGGAATTTTCATTAATGATTACTTATAAAGTGTTTTATGAAAAACTGTGTGTAGTAAATCTTATTTCATATCTTATTAAATGATTATTTAGATCAATGTTTACAATGTTAGTGGAAAACCATATTTTTTAATTTATGGTTCTCAAATGGAAAAATGAGTATCTTTTCTTCTTTATTTAGGAAATTTAACAGGTTTTTTATTGTAGTCACACATTTTAAAATTATTTCCCTGGGGTTTGGGGATGGCTAAGAACAATTATGATGTCAATTTGAAATTCATGAATAGTTTACAATGTAAAATATTTTTTTGTAAGAGATAAGTCCTAATTATCTAAAACATTAAACATGAAATAACACTAGGGAATTTATGAAAATTAATTTTTGATATAAAAATAAAAATTAAGTAATATATTACAATAAGATCATTATAATAACATTCCCTAAAAATCCTCATAAATGATAATATATAAGTAATCAAGATGAATCCATATAGAAATAAAAGATAGAAAAAATATAAATTTTTCCCAATTGAATTAAATAATAAGGAATCAAAATTCCAAATTCATGTTATAGTGTTTTTTATTTCAATTGGTGATGGTTTAAAACAGAATTGAATATATTGATGTTGGTTTTATAAAATAAATGATAATACTGGCATCATGAAATGTTTCAAAAATATTTTGTTGAATTCACCGGTGGGTTTTTCAATCAGGTATGAAATAGTTTTTAGTGATGTTTCTTAAAAGGTTTTCTCAGAGGTATTTAAAAAAATGGGTGTTATTAAAAAAATTTATTTCATAATGGTTTAACCTACCATTATACTATATAACATATATTTTAGTGATTAAAACCACCATTATATATTGAATTAAAAAAATGATAGAAATAAAATTGTCATCCAATGAAAAAACGAAGAAAAAATTAAATGAAAAATACCATCCAAGAGAAATGATAATAATATTAACATTTGAAGTTGATTTATATTAATCAAATAATCCATTTTTATAACACAACATGATACATGATTGGATTACAAATTTTTTATTTTCTGAGAATAATTACCTAAATAACAAATATATTTAAATAAAGTAAATATGTTATAGTTTGATTTTTCATATACAACAAAACCTTTGAGTTCAAAATTAATCATTTTCACTACATCCCAATGGGTTGAAATAATCTTCATCTTCATATTTATGTACATTTAAATTCCCTTCTCTTGACACATATATGAAAATTTAGTTAAAAATTAAACCGTGATTTCTATTTCAATTTCAAATTAAATCAATTAAAAAGTAGGGTTTAAAATGATTTTCAAAGTGTGTCATTTACTTAACCGCTCAAAATTTCCATCAAGGCAATTTCACTAGGGACACATCTAGTAGTATTTTGATTTTATTCAAATAATTTTTTATATATCATAAAACATCACATTATATATTTTCATGTGATTAATGTTTCTAAATTATGTTACCCTATTAATCAATTATGTTTTTCCTAATATTAAATTTTATATGGGTATCTGAATGGTGATAGTAAATAAAAACTCATGTTGATGTTACGATAGTCCATAATGACCTTCCAAATACCACATATGGTACTATACCATAGATGTCACGACCCACCTTCACCAAAAGGAGGGAAGGGACAAAAAATTGTCAGGCCCTTCCTTATTTAAGTTCAAGGAGAGATAATGACCCCCGAAACCCTCCTTTAACAGGTCCCAGAGTGGCGATCAGCACCAAGGGTATAGAATCTCACACAAAATGGAAGGCATTACCCTTTTTATTTTTATAGGATCGAGAGATAAGGTAGCAACCCCAACAATACCAAAGAGGGAAGTAACGGTAAATCCAAAAGTAACCCATTCCTATATGCATGTTCAAAAGTAAAAGATACAAGACACAAAAACTCCGAAAGAAAAGTACCAAGAAAAAGGGAAACGACAACAGCAACTGCCCCATGTTCCAAGCTAGTACGGTCCCATATAAGCCATAAAGTCTTCCTGGAAACCAAAAAGCATATTTATATACGTAGGGTGAGCATACAAGTATACTCATAAGTGAAAAACAAAAGCTCTCATGCACAAGTGGAGAGGTATTATAATGTCTTGTTAGAAAAAATATAACCTAAAACATCTAGCAAGGTAAACTATTCACACAATCTCTACCAAGGCACACTCCCCAAATAACGCTTGTCATGTAAAGTATGGTAATATCACATCGATATTTGGGTACCCCAAGACACTTTCCCACTGGTTATTGAACACATCCTATGCATCAAACCAATCTTGTTATTCTTACCACAGTCCCACTGCCACACCCAGCCCGTACACAGTTGGGCCACAACCGCACATCTCGCCTGTAGACACCTGGGCCACAACCGCCACACATAACCACACTCGCAAACACTTGGCGTCAGAACAACTACTTCCACGCCCGAAGAAACCTAGGATAGAAAGATACTGTCATGCCCGAAGACACCTTGGCCTCATCCCGAAGACACTTGGGAAACAACCTGCACGCAAACACCTCGGCCAACCACCACAACTACCCTGACTGAAGATTCTTGGGCTAATACTGGACTTCAGGCCATCACAGCCTACTCGAAGAGTCTTGGGATATTCTGGAAGGCGAGCAGAAAATGAGCTAATAAAAAGCCACTCATAGGAGTGTTGGAAAAAACACCCTCCCCCATGAAATGGGGGTGTTTGGGACTAAAGTGCTCAACTTGGGTGGGGCGTGAATAAGAAACATAAAAACTACAGATATATGTATAAGTAACAAGCACTCTTCCCAGCCTAGGGTTTCCAAAGACCAACCTAAACAAAAACAGCCTTCTGACTGTTCATTGGTAAGAAACACAACACTCACGGCCAAGTCACAACTCATTCCCAAAACTAACACCTCATTTAAATAATTTTAGTTTCATGTTCAATCAAATAAATTTAGGTCAAATATATACTACTGGGAAACTAGCAGGCATAACCACAAGCCAGAGGAAAAAAGAAACAACCAAAGTCAACTTAAGCATTCACAACAGGTTCTCAAGTAAAGTTACAACAACAAAAGGGGATTAGTGAGATCCCTCAAATTACTGCAACCAAAGAAAACCACACAAAATGGATAAGTGAGATCTCTCTAAGTAATGGAAACAAAGAATACCCCGAGACACATCCCCATGTCCCCAAAACTAGGAACCAATGATTTCTCAACAACAGAAGATCCCACCCGAGTTCGTATGACAGTAGAGCAATCACACTGCTTCAGATTCACAACTCACAGCCATACCAAAATAGAGGATCCCATCCGCTCCAACTTTCCCCCATAAGCATATACCAAGAAAGCACACCCACTAACGAATCAAAATAGGGAAACTTCTAGGTTCAGGCACATAATTCATTAGTTTCTTCTTTCTGTTGATTAACCGGGGTGACCACACAAGGGTTGATGTTCACTGGGCATCCATTTAACCAGCCCAGTATAAGTGATTAACCAATTTCCATGTTATAGTCATTTAATCATCACAGAAGACATGGTTCATTAGTGTGCAAGGAAAGACCACCAACAAACTTGATTTTCAATGAGCATAGGCCTACACAATTCACAACACATATCAATGTAAAAGAGTAAAGCAGAATATCGATCACACCCCCCTTCATTTTTTAAAGGTTCGTTCATTATCTTCATTAAGTTTTGTTTCATCAATCCCCATAGAAAAAATAATGTAACCACCCCACATGATACATATTAAGGATAGAGAAAGGAAAATATCAACTTGGTTGATCAAGGATCGGTGTTTTTCTCCGCACGCCAAGAACAGGGGATGCGTGGATTGCAGGGGATGAATTTCGTGGACTCCAAGAGGTGCAGAAAGCTCCAATAGAGGCGCACCATAGGCCATAAGAAGAGAGGAACTCCAGGAAAACTAGGGAGAAGAAAGAAATCCAGCTGAGAAGAGAAAAATAAACTCTAGTAGAAGGTATAAAGAGAATATACTAGAGTCACGGGATATGAAATTTTGAATGCCTGCAAAGTCGTATTGTGGTTTCCCACGTGGTTTGGGTGGTTACGCATAACGATATTAATTTTAAATGTAATATCCCCCATCGGGGAGGTTCCTCGGGATTTTCCGAAATTAATTATGGGCTTTAAATGGATTTAAAAAAAGTAAAATAATTTATTTACGTCAAAATAATGTCGCGGGAGTGGGACTGGAAAAAGAAAACGGAGGGCTGGGTGAGGACACGGTGCCACCATCACAGTGTCACCCTTACGGTGCCTCCGTGACCGGTGCCTTTATTTTGGTGGAGCCTTATCTTGGAAAATTAATGGGCCAAGAGGGTCTGGTCCATTACAGTAGATACCTATCAAACTATTCTCACCATCAAGAATCAAAAACATGCGAGAAGAAAAGAGAGGGTTCGAACAACCACCTCGAAATATACCTCTCTAAGTGAACCTCATCGTCATCTAGAAATACCTCTCTCTCAAGAAACCAGGAAACATACAAGGGTCAAACTACCCAGTAATATAGTTTGGGGAGTATCTTCCTCTATGTCAAGATACTATCCGCTTTTGGCGGTACTAACTCACCTTCACGGGTTTAATCGAATCCACCATAAGGCATCTTGATTAGGGATCAGGTCCTCCCCTCCCCATAGCCAGGACTTTTCACACACATTCAGAGAATTAGGAAAACCACACATTTCATAGCCAAAAAGGTAAAGAGTTCTATCACAACAAAGTACAAATAGAACAGAACACAACTAAAAAAAACTATGGGTACTGGGCATGGATATGTGCTTCTCATTCCCAAGTACTCTCTTCAAGCCCATCGTGCCTCTACAACACATGAACCAAGGGAATGTTTCATCCATGAAGCACCTTCTCTTCATGACCTTCGATCATCACTGGTCACTCTATGAATGTTGCATTGTCCCCGATATCTATCTCTCCCCAGTCGAGGATGTGTGAATCGTCTTGTAGATATCGTCGGAGCCGGGACACATGGAAGATGTCATGCACCCTCTGCAGTGATGGTGGTAACACCAGTTGATAAGCCACCTCGTTGACCAACCAAAACACTTCGAAGGGTCCGATGAACCTGGGAGAAATCTTACTCTCCCTGCCAAACCTTCGCTGCCCACGCTGAGGGGAAACCTTCAAGAAAACTTGGTCTCTGACCTTAAACTCCAAGGGCCTCCTCTTATTATCAGCATATGACTTCTGTCGGTCTCGTGCTGCCTTTGTCCTTTCCCATATAAGCTGAACCTTCTCTGTCATGCTCTGTACCATCTCCGGGCCATGAACACTTGCTTCCCCAATCTTAGTCTAGCACACGGGTGAGCGATACAACCTTCCGTATAATGATTCGAATCGATCCATGCCAATGGTAGAGTGATAAATTTTATTGTAAGCAAAGTATACCAGTGGAATGTGACGCACCCACAATCCCCAAAAATCCAAGACACATGCCTGTAGCATGTCCGGCAGCGTCTGGATGGTGCGCTCTGTCTGTCCATCTGTTTGGGGGTGGAAGGCAGTGCTAAGTCATAGCTGGGTGCCAAAAGCATGTTTCAATCCCCTCCAGACTTGTGAGGTAAACTGTGCATCCCTATCTGAGACTATGGACCTCTGAACTCTAGGTAACTGCACCACCTCATCTATATACTTTTGTGCTAAGGCTTATACTTCTCCTGACTCCTTGATCGCCAGAAAGTGATCCAATTTCATCAAACGGTCCACCACTACCCAGATAGCATCATAACCTCCTTGAAGCCTATGTTTCCCCATGACGAAATCCATTGATATTTGATCCCACTGACACTCAGTAACGTCTAAAGGTTGAAACAAGCCGCCTAGAACACGGTGTTCGGCCTTAACATACTAACACACTAGGAACTTTGCTACGAACTCTACTACTACTCGTTTCACCCCGGGATAGAAAAACTATCTCCTCGGACCCTGGTACATCTTGGAAACTCATGGTTGCACCGCTAGGGGTGAGTTTTGGGACTCACTAAGAACTCTCTCACACATCTCCTCTGGAACAAACAACTTTTCTCGGAAAATCACCCGATTCGGACCATCCTCCATCCACCCTTCCAGAGCATCACTTCTGTTAACCTGGTCACACACCACTTCACTTTCTGAGTCTCCCCACTGATACTCCTCCTCCTACCATAGTAGATAAGACTGCACTATCATCTGATACAGGTATCCTCTTCCACCTTCTATCCTTGCATCCATGTGCAGGGCAGCCTACTCCTCCATTACCTTCCAAGCATCTACCGACTCTCGAACCGCATCCTTCTGCGAATTCCTACTCAAGGAATCAGCCACCACATTCCACTTTCCTAAGGTGTATGAAATATCTATGTCGTAGTCCTGAAGGAACTCCATCCACCTTCGCTGCTGTATGTTCAGGTCCCACTAGGAGAAGACATACTTCAAGCTCTTGTGATCGGTGAAGACCAGGAGCTCACCCCGACGAGGTAGTGCCACCAAAACCTTAGTGAGAACATGACCGCCGCATGATCCAGATCATGGGTGGCATAGTTACTCTCATGGGGATGTAACTGACTAGACCCATAAGAGATCACCCTTTTCCACTGCATCAACACACATCTAAGGCCTTGCCCTGAATCATCATAGAACACCTCATACGCCGCCCCTTCTTCTGGCTACCTCAGCACCAGGGCAATATGAAATTTATCCATCACATAACTAAAGGTCGCCTTACACTTCTCAACCGACATGTAAGCCTGGCCCTTCATGGTCAAGGCTATCAAAGGTGCCACAACTCGGGAGAAGTTGGGCACGAATATCTGGTAGTAACCTGCCAGCCCGAGGAAACTACGAACCTCCGCCATGTTCTTGGGTGCTGATGAAGAAACAACCGCCTCAGCCATCAATGGGTCCACTGTTATCCCCATCTCAAACACCACGTTCCCTAGGAAGTTCACTTCTCACGTCTAAAACATTCAATTGGACAACTTCCCATAGTGTTGGTGCTGTCGGAGGACCTCTAAAACTATTCTAACAAACTCAGCGTGATCCTCCTCTGATCTTGAGTAGATCAATATGTCATCAATAAACACGACTACGAACCAGTCTAGATGTTCCTAGAAGATGGAGTTCACGAGTCCCATGAACACAGCTGGCACATTCGAAACACCGAAAAACAT
Source organism: Viscum album (assembly GCA_963277665.1). Classification (NCBI taxonomy): domain Eukaryota; kingdom Viridiplantae; phylum Streptophyta; class Magnoliopsida; order Santalales; family Viscaceae; genus Viscum; species Viscum album. Next base: position 1,715,962,783 of record OY728142.1, on the reverse strand, counting down.
GAATATAAACACAAAGTGCCCATATCTGTACCTGATGGCAGTCTTCGAGATGCCACCCTCCCTCACCATCAGCTGGTGGAATCCTGACCATAGGTTAATATTAGAGAACCAACCTACTCCCGTCAGCTAGTCAAAGAGATCGTCTATCCTCCGGAGGGGGTAACGGTTTTTTACTGTTACCTAGTTCAGTCTCCGGTATTCTATGCACAACATGAGACCACCATCCACCTTCTTGGTGAATAATACTAGAGCACCCCATGGCGACACCCTTGTTCGAACAAAACCCTTCTTCATCAGATCGTCAATCTGAATCCGTAACTCCCACAACTCAGAAGGTTCCATCCAGTAGAGAGCCATCAAAATCAGACGAGCACCAGGTTGTAGGTCTATCCCAAACTTGATATCACGTTGAGGGGGTAGAGTCGCTACTTCTTCAGAGAAGACGTCCATAAAATCACTGACGTTCTCTAGTACATCCACCATCTCTACATCCACCGATTCCACTGATAGCTTAGCTAACAAGAAGAGGAGGGGTTCCCCTCGCCTGCTACTTCTCTGGAAACTCCACTCGCCGATAAAAATCACCTGTCGGCCGCCCATGTCTGAAAACACAACCCTTCCTCAGAAGCAGTAAATGACTTCACAAATATAGAACAACCATTAAATTCCTAGGATAACATCGTATGGGTGTATCTTCAATAATAGATAATACTTGACTGACTGATGTGTCCCTATCATCAATTTTCATCCTTAAAAAACATACAACAAGTCGGTTTGACCTCTGACTGGTGTGCACAGCACTAGGGGCACTATTAGTCTCTCAACGTCTAATCCCAGAGGATGGTCCAGACTGGGTGTAAAAAAGGAGTGTGAAGCTCCTGTATTGTACATGTCATATGGAAGGGTACTAAACAAGCTGATCATACCACGAACGACCTCTGGACCTGCTGGAACTGCTGCCTCTATGGCGTGCAACTGCCCACGCCCAGCTAATATGCCTCTTGGATGTTAGCCACCTCCTCAACCATTCCTGGGTCGAGGTCCCTGAGGAGCGCCCTGAGGTCGGATTCCTCCTACAACATCTGCCCTCGGCGGAGTGGGAGCCCGCAACCCCTATTGCTGCTGCTAAAAGGGCCTAGCTGGGAACTGCTACAGCTGAGGTGGGTGCTGGACCTGCCCACCCCCACTGTAATGTACTCTTTCTGGGTACTGATTCTGAAGGTGCCCATGGCTTCCACAGATGATTCATCTCGGACCTGGGACCAAATGAAAAGGGCGAGGGCCGGAAGGTCAGAACTGGAACTGCTGAGGCCTACTCCCTGCTCGTCAAAACCTAGAGGGTCCTGATGCTAGAGGCCTGCTGCGGACGACCTTCCCCTTTGACGAGCCCAACTGAATCACCTCTCGTGACACACCTCCCAGCGTGTGCAACCTCTCTACCACTTCATCCTTCTTCTACACCTCTAAGTATGTCGGTAGGGTGAAGGGAGTAACAACGTACTGAAGTTATGGTCTAAGTGCCTCCTCCAAATGTCTCACCCAAGACTCCTCGCCCGGATAGAGGTCTGGAGCAAAGCAAAGGAGATCCTTGAAAATGATCCCCAAATCTCTCACTAACATAATCCCCTGGTGAAGGGAGAGTATCTCTTGCCTCTTCTCAACCTCAATCGTGGAAGAGAGGAATTTCATCCGGAACACCTTCTCGAAGTCTGCCCACGTCACCTCGGTCTCCCTCTTCTCCCCAAGATAATGCGTCCACCACTGAGGCACTGCCCCATGCATCTGGCTTACATCCAGAGGAACCCAGTAATCAGTCAGAGTCTAGATCATGTTGAAGGCTATCACCAGCTCCTCTAGCTATCTCTCTGTCTCCATATTTGAGATGATGTCCTTGTAATTCATGAGGGTCTACCGGTGAATGGCACGAAGCGTCCTCTGCCACTGATCATCCTTCCCCTCTCGGATATCCATATGCTGATCTACCAAGTCAACATCCTCGACGTCAATTGCCCGCACTACTTATGGTCTCCTCCCAGGTTCCATAGCTTCAAGGTAAACAATGAATGCCTAAGATCAGGTAGTATAGAATATTGTTCTTAAATTTTCGTGGACTTATTTATTTATTTCGAATCCCCAAGACACCCATGAAACATAAGAACACAAGTCATTATGATTCATGTACATTTCCTAGGGTATCTATTCTGCAATCAGTGTATCCTCACTTGGTCGTTCGGTAGGTCCAGAGTCCTTGCATCCGATCACAGGGGACCCTAATATCCCATCTCCTATCCGGTCTTCCCTGGCTTATTTCACACACCAATATCACCCAACATTGTTCCCCTACCACCCCATGCAATCCTCATTGTGCCTAACTCCATAGTCCATCCTACCCTTCATCCTCACTGCCTCTGATACCAATCTGTCATGACCAGCCTTTACCAAATGGAGGGAATGGAAAAAAGATTATCAGGCCCTTCCTTCGTTAAGTTGAATGAGAGATAATGACCCCTGAAACCCACCTTAAATATGTCCTAGAGTAGTGACCAGCACCAAGGGCATAGAATCTCACACAAAATGGAAGGAATTACCCTTTTTATTTTTATAGGATCGAGAGATAAGGTATCAACCCAAACAATACCAAAGCTAAAACTAAATGTAAATCCAAACGTAACCCATTCCCATATGCATGTTCAACAATAAAAGATACAAGACAAAAAACTCCAAAGTTAAAGTACCAAGAATAAGGGAAAAGACCACAACAACTACCCCATGGTCCATGCTAATATAGTCCCACATGATCCCTGAAGTCCTCATGGAATCCTGAGAGCAGTTTTATATATATAGGGTGATCATACAAGTATACTCAATATGGAAAACCAAAAGCTCTCATGCACAAGTGGATAGGCATTCTAATGCCCTCTGAGAAAAACCTAAAACATCTAGAAAGGTAAACTATCCCCCCAAGCCTCACCAAGGAACAATCCCCAAATAATGCATGTCAAGTAAAGTATAGTAATAGCACATCGATATTTGGGTACCCCGCGCCACTTTCCCACTGGTTATTGAAGGAATACTATGCATATAACCAATCCCTCCATTCTAACCATAGTCCCACTACCACACCCCGCCCACACACACCTGAGCCACAATCACACATCCCTCCCAAAGACACCAAGGCCACAACCGCCACACATAACCACAACCTCAAACACCTAGGTCAAAACAACTACTGCCACGCCTAAAGACACCTGGGCTAAAAAGCTACTGTCACGCCCGAAGACACCTGGGCCTCATCTCGAAGACACATAGGAACAACTTGCCTGCAAAATCATGGGCCTAACACCACAACTACACTTACCGAAGATTCTTGGGCTAATAATGGACTTTAGGCCATCACATCCTACCTGAAAAGTCTTGGGATATTCGGAAAAGGGAGAAGAAAAGGAGCTAATAACCTCCCACTCATAGGAGTGTTGGGAACCCCCCCCCCCCCATGAAATGGGGGTGTTTGGCACTAAAGTTCTCAACATGGGTGGGGTGTGAATAAGAAACATAAAAGCTATAGATATAGGTATAGGTAACAAGCACTCATCCCAGCCTAGGGTTTCCAAAGACCAACCTAAACACAAACAGCCTCGTGACTGTTCATTCGTAAGAAACACAACACTCACGGCCAAGTCACAACGCGTTCCCAAAACCAACACCTGATTTAAATCATTCTGATTTCATGTTCAATCAAACCCATTTATGTAAATTCTACACTACTGGGCAACTGGTAGGCATAACAATAATCCATAGGAAAATAGAAACATCCAACATCAACTTAAGAATTCACACCCGGTTCTCTTGTAAAGTTACAACAATAAAAGGGGATTAGTGAGATCCCCCAAAGTAATGGAACAAAAAAAACCTCACAAAAGGGATTAGTGAGATCCCTCAAAGTACTGGAAACAAAGAAAACCCTGAGACACAGCCCCATGTCCCCGAAACCAGGAAGGAATGATTTCTCAACAATAAAGGATCCCACCCAAGTTCATGTTACAGTAGAGAAAACCCACAGCATCATATTAAAGACCAACAACCATACCACAACGGAGGATCCCATCCTCTCCCACTTCCCCCATAATCATCTAGTAGAAAAGCACACCCGCTACCACAAAAGAATAGGAAAAAATCTAGGTTCAATTACATAATTCATTAGTTTCTTCTTTCATTTGATTAACAAGGGTGACCACAGAAGGGGTGATGTTCTCTAGGAATCCATTTAACCACCTGAGTTTAAATGATTAACCAATTTCCATGTTAGAGTCATTTAATCATCACAGAAGACATGTTTGATTAGTGCGCAAGGAAATACCACCAATGGACATGATTTTTAGTGAGAATAGGCCTACACAATTCACAACACATATCAACATAAAAGAGTACAATAGAACATAGATCACACCCCCCGTCATTCTTTAAAGGTCCGTTCATTATCATCATTAAGTTTGGTTTCATCAATCCCCATAGAAACAATAGTGTACCCACCCCGCATGATACATAGTAAGTAGAGACAATGGAAAATCCTTACTTGGTTGATCAAGGATTGATGTTTTTCTCCATGAACCAATAATAGGGGATGCATGGCTTGTAGGGGAGGAATTATGTGGACTCCAAGAGCTGCAGAAAGCTCTAGCAGAGGCGCACCACAAGACACAGGAAGAGAGGAACTCTAGGCGCACTAGGGAGAAGAAACAAATCTAGCTGAGAAGAGAAAAATAAACTCTAGACGGAGTTATAAAGAGACGATCCTATAGTGACGGGATATTGAATTTTGAACGCCTGGAAAGTCGGATCCTAGTTTCCCAAGTGGTTTGGGCGGTTATGCATGACGATATTATGTTGTTATTTAATATCCCCCATTAGGTATGTTCCTTGGGATTTTCAAGAATTAAATATGGGATTTAAATGGATTTGAAAATAAAGTAAAATAATTAATTTAGGTCAAAAAAATGTCACAGGAGCGGGACTCGAAAATGAAAACTGAGGGCTGGGTGAAGACACGGTGCCACCGTCACGGTTACACCGTGATCGGTGCCACCCTTTTGGTGGAGCGTTATTTTGGAATGTAATGGGCCAGGAGGGTCTGGGCCATTACAATAGATTATCCAAGGCATATATCCATAATTCTCCTTCTAAAGGTACATACAAATTAGATCAACTTAGGAGTTTGGGAATGAGTGTGTTGGATTATCATCACATGGTTCAATTTTTTTTATAAATTTAATGTACTTAAAAAATAATGTAATTCATATTAATATAAAAAAATGATATTTGATATGTACATATCATAAATAATTACCCAGTAAACCATCGCGATAAATGAAAATGTGTTGGTAATTCCAAATTTTCACCATTACTATAAAAAAATTATATATTCACACATAAATCCTCATATCTCTTGGAATCCAAATAAAAATTAATCCATGTGAAAGTAATCAAAAACCAAATCCAATAAATGGTTCCAAATCATATTAAAAAATAAACCCACATATTACAAGAACTGATGTTTTAATAAGGCATATATGTTTTTATTGATATGTTCATAAACCATATATGTTTATACATTACATTTTTTCAAAAAAGTATACATATAATCAAATAAAAATTGTAATTATATTACATTAATAAAAAAATATCAACCCAATTTTGATGATATAATAAAAATAATTCATGGTTTCATAAGTTTTTAATGATTTATTATGTTTACCAAGAATTTCAGTCAGAGGTAGGCCCCTGAATATTTATTAAATAAAAAGAAAAGTACAACAAGAACATAGAAGAATGATTACATATCATAAGATTCAAAACCATCACAACCCCCATAAGAGCCTCCTTTCGCAGTGGCCATCTCCCATTCCGAGCATTCATAGTGCTTTAGGATCTTGGCATACTTCCTTCTAAGATTCAACATCTCCAAGGATATCATGTCTTGCAGATATTGTTTAAAAGAGGACCTAGTGGATAACAACTTCGGTAAATCTGAGTAGTCTTTCCTCGTCCTTCGTTTTGCTGTGGCGGTCACCTCCTGTCCAGATTTCTCCTTCCCGTCTATGAGAACCTCACAATAAGAAGGCATAACCACCAGACTATGATTTTCCTTGTCATTTTCCGAGAGGTCCCCCCAATTTACAGTTACCGTGTCATCAATGAAACCATCAGCCACCCCTCGGGTCTGTTCTTTACATCCATTACAGTCAATCACAGCTAAAAATGGCAGCTCCCCATCCATCCCTTGGCTGATATCCACCATATTCACAGCATTAACTGAACCAATCTCTTCACACTTCCATTCAAACTCTTGGCCAGCATCCACCACCTTTACTGCATCAAAGAAAACACACTGCATATTGTTTCCATCTTACATTGAGACACCCATATCTATTTGGAATCCCTCTTCAGCCTCCAACACTTGGAACAGGTTGCAGGTAGCAGCATTACTCCCTGAGGCAGAAAATTGCAGCATAAGCCTCTCACTGTTCAGAAATGGACTTGCATATGTGGTTCTCCCATGACATTATGAATTTAGAGGTATACCCCCTCATTTGGACTAGCACAAATGAAACCAGCATCAGCATCACCTCGTTTGGTTTCACCCTCCCCATGGGGAGAAGCAACATCAGAGCCACCTGCAGGCAGTGCCACAATAGAATCTTTTACAATGCCATTTCTAGAAGACCTAGCCCTTAGGTCCTGCTTCAGCCCCTCAAACACTGCAGCAACAGAATGATTACCCAAGTCGGGCTCACCCATACCATTCCTACTCTTTGCAGCACCGTCAGTTTTCTTCCCTTGACCCGCGGCTCTACCGTTTATTCCCAGTATAAATGATAGAATTCCACTTTGACATTGTTCTTTTCGATGGCCCAGATGATGACACCGTGGACAATAATCAATCTATGGCTCAAACACCACCACTTGTTTTCAACGGTACTCCTCACCAATTTTGATCCAAATCCACTTCACTGGCTCCTTTGAAGCATCCAACTCGACGCATAGACGCGAATTAACTGGGTGACTAACCGACGCAGTGTGGGAATCGGTGTAGAGAAACCGCCCTACCAGATCCCCTAACATATGGATGATCGCTGGAATATGGAAGGGAAAAGGAAGATGGGGAAAACTTATATAGGTTGTGATGGAGGGTGAGTTCCTGTTCATGAAAAGATCAAAATTCCATCGGAGAAGGAAAAACCAGCATCCATTACAGCATCGAGGATCTCGGGACCAATCCTAGATTAAATCTTCCTCAAAAGAAAAGTGTACCATCCATTACTTTGAAAGGATCATTCACATAACACAAATCATATTTCATATGGACATATCACCTAATTTCAATCTAGGTGACATTGAAACCTAACTTTTATATCATCTTTAAAAATATTTAAAAAACTTTTTATTGTATAAATCAAATAATATTATAATATTTTCTATTGATTTGAAGAAAATTTTACCATAAAAGATTTATTTGTCAAAAAACTATCTAAATCGGTTATGTTAGGGAAGATTTGATTTGCTATCCTTATTAAATTGTTTATTTAAATTTCATGAAATAAATAATGGTTAATTTAATAGTGATGCATAAAATTTAATTCTTTTCATATTCATGTATATATGTAAAATTATATTAATATAAAAATATATTCTTCAATTCCACATGCTTCTCATGGAATTTAATATTAACAAAAACATTCTGCTACTTTTGAGGTGAACTAATAGGTACCATTTCATACAACTGTTCATTAGTTAATGATGTATAATTTAACTAATTCCAAAATATCAATTTTTAATGCTTCCATATCTTTTGTAAATTTCTAAAAAACCAGTTACATATTATGGAAGCATTAAAGGAAATGTGGAATAACATTTACAATTTGAAATTAATTTTTGATATTAGAATATGATTTCATAATAACATTCAATTAAAGAATAATGTATTAAATTAAACTTTATATATGAATGAAATAACATCTTCTATGAAGATAATGTCATATGTCTCTAATCATAATTTGCAATGATAAGGGTTACTAGATTGGATTGAAATTGGACTAGAATCTGGACAAATATCCATATAACATCCTTTGTGGAGACCTTAAAACAATCACATTTAGAAAAAATTGTCCTTCCATTTGGATTCCAAATTTATGAACTATTTATGTTTATACTTTTATTAGTATAACATATATATTTTATGAAAAATTTACTTTAATGGAAAGTGCATAATTCTTTTCACATTAATTTTTCCACATATATCCAAAACCCTCCAATATCCTCTTGATAAAATAGAAGTGACCAACTATTCATGAAATGAAGGATTATCATTGAGGAAATAGAATAATAAATATGTAGTATACTAGATGCAATCAGGAGTGATATATAGGGTGTACATGATGTCATAATGGGCAATCCTGATGGCATGTAATGTTTTTTTAAGATAGATCTAGTGGGAGTCCTACATACATGAGGCGAGGGATTATCAGAAAATGATGATGACATATACAAGGTAGGGGGGATATCAGTTGGAAATCAATTACTGTCCATGAATGACCCATATTTTATCATTAATATCGTTTAAAAAATATTAAAAAAATTTCACAACAAATATATATTTATATAAGATTATGACATCTGGATTTCAGAATTAAACAACTCATACATAAAAAGAAATTTAAAAATTTAAATAGATGCATAATATTGAAAATGAAATCATAATACATAGGTAAGTAAATATATTTATGTACATACATTCAATTTGAAAATAATAATTTTTTAAAAATAATAAATTTATTCATGGAAAGGAATTAATATATTATAGGAAATACATAGTATTGAAAAAGAGTAACATAATTCATAGTTAGTTAATATGTTAATGGATGAATACACAAACATCGATTTTCTCCTTCTATCAAATTATTATTTTTCTCCATAGATTATTATTATACTTGATCCATCCTTTCAATATCAATATTATCAATTATCATGATTGAAATTAATTAAATTTAATATCATTAACGGTATCCCATATCAGAGGTCAATTCTTCCCCTCAATCACCAATATCATAAATGTATATTTTTTAATGTGAGCAACAACACTCCATCCTTCACATAAATCATCTGACAAATAATATACCATTTTTTATTATGATGTAAAGATATACAGGTCCTATACATCATGGTTAATATATTTCAATCAAGAGAGGGAGGTCAAAAACATAAATACTAAAAAATATATTTTCAAATAGACTTAATATAGGCCCACTAAAATTTGAATGAAATAACTAAAAAATTATAGTTGTTGTTTAATTCTATAATATCAGTGAAATTTCTATAATATCCCTCTTTAAAAATAGTAATGATGTTAGTAATTATTTTTTTTAATCTTACATTCCAATTGAATATATGAAATTTGAATTCATTTACACTGTATGTGTTGAACTAACAATGTTTTTAGAGTACTTAGAGCTAGAAGCATTAAATAATAAAACAATTCAACTCCAGTAATAATATTGATGATTTAAAAAATAATTTAAATTATTAGATATAATAAATATATAAAACAACCTAATTTACATGTTGTTTACAGTACATAGAAACAAATACAACATGTAAACCATTATACATGCTCTTTATTTACATATTTTTTATATCTTTTTTATTTAATGTTGTAATTATCTTACATATTTTTACATGTATTAATATATTTGAAATTATTAGATATGAAACTAACTATTTCTTATCATATATCTATGTTCTTATAGTAATTCCAATTATTTTAGTGTTATATTTGAAATCATATAATCTTATTGGAATATATTTGATAAAATTATTGATTTCCCATGCATTTGAGATTGAGTTGAGATGTCATGAAAAAATCAACATAGGTGAATATTCTCCTATTATCATCCATGTATCTAACTGAAATGGTATGGAAAAACTTTTCTCGATAAAATTTAGATATATAGCCATCAGGTTGAGACATATTATTTTCATTTGATGTCAAATGACCGAGATTTTTCTAAAATATTATTGAAATTTCATTATATATTTAATGACATCTAATAAATAGATTTCCACAAATGAAAAATTTATCAAGAAAATAGTTCCCAATTGTATACATCCAATGATAAGGCATAAGGACTCCAAATTGTGTTACCTCATCCAAATGCACAGTTAAATTCATCAAGATAGTAAAATACAATGAAAGAAATATCATATAAATTTATAAAAAAATTAATAAAGAATAATTCATAAATATATTCTTGTAAAAATAGAATTACATTATTATTACTTTGTTCTCTAATTTATTTTAGAAATCTATTTTAATAACATTTACCATTTTATGCAATAAGGTAAACATTACCCATGTTAGAATATCTTATAGTACAATATTTGAAGCCTGAATTTTTCCAAGTAATCATTAATGATAAATGTCAACACATATTGGGATGTTACTTGAATATCAATCAGATATGTTAGAATGGATTAAAATTATAAATGATATATCATTATCTATGTTGTTCAATTAAAAAACCATTAATGAATACTTTTCATTCTCATATATTAATATATCTAAATTTATATTCATTTATTTTAATTCCATCCATTCATTGAGATGGTCATTATATTTTCCAATCTCATTATTTAATGTGAAAAGATACCAAAAATTCTTCTCAATATTCTCAATACCAATATTATGATGAAATTAATTTAATTACCAGTATGGATGTTAAAAATATATATTTTTCCTTCCAATTTTGTGTTCAAATTTAATTTTATGACGTACATCAAAGTCTTCCTCAACTATCATTCAAATTATTTAACTTCTAAAATTCTAGTCCAATATTTACTTATTGTGTCAATTTTTCTGAAACAATTAGTAGCCACATAGGTGGTCTACAATGAATGAATCCATTGAATTTCAACCTATTGAAGTAAAAATATATGATATAAATTGATAAATATATGACAAAAAAGAATAACATTTTATTATTTTAATATATTATTTTAGGATCAAATAAGAGTTATATACTAGAAAATCCAAAACCATGTCATTATTCTAACATGATAATTTCCCCAAGTCCATGATGTCACTGTTGGTCAACATTATAGAAGAATACATTTGGTGCATTGGTGTAGTAGATGCATCATATGAATCAACATTATTTCTCCATTACTCCTGAAATTCATCAATTGTAGGTTATAATTATACATCAAAATCATTTCTCGGTAGTTTTTAGTGATTTTTGATGAATTGACATCTGAAAATCTAGATTGTAAATAATTAAAATAACCTTAAAAATGCTATAACTAGAACTAAAAGTCTTAATGAGTTAAATTGATCAGTGAAAAATCCTAATTAAAAATTCCTTGGATTAAATTTTTAATATGTATGTAATGAATCTATTTTTTTTAGTTATTTCTGAATCCCTTTGATTTCACATTAACCCATATTTGTTATTATCTATAATATGAGACATCATGTGCTCAATAGATTTTGGTTTCATGAAAAATATTTAAATTAGGGTTTTGAACTAAAGTAACATGAAACATTTATAGGAGTGTGTTTTATTACTATTTATAATAGTATTTTGATTCAAACACCCACCATTAAGAATATACTTCCTCCTTAAGGATGAAATTTTTTGTTCAGTAATGTTTAAATGGATAGTTTACCAAATAAACAATACTATCATTAGGACAGTCAAAAAATTTATTATAATTAAAGAAAAGGATTTTAAAAACATTATTTATGTAATAAAAAGACTCATTCATCATAACCTCAATAAATAATTGATGAATCTTTTTCAAAATATCAGGAATTAATTAAATGTAATTTTTCATATGTGTTTGATATAATACGAAAATTGCAGAATAAAATGTTTTGATTACATTAGGAATACTCCATATGGATCTTGATCTCAATCTTCATCTATATCATGAAACACATTCTTCTAATCAATAATATGTTTCCTTGCATTATTCCCCATAAAATCATGTTTATGATCAACCGATATGTTATATTCTTGATATAGTTTTATTACGGTCCCACAACATCATTTGGATAATTTATAATTGTATCATCATCAAATGGTTGTATATATATCTTATTAATATTGATTGTGTTTAATGTAAATTCATAAATTATCATTTCTATGGTTTTAAATTTCATTATCCATAGTGGAGGATGTTTGGTTCTTATTCTATTGATTGATTATAACGATCAAATGTTATGTAATATTTGGTTATTTGTGAAAAATCTAACACAGATACTGAGTATAAATATCTTCAATTTCAAGTTCTTATGAAAATCGTGCCTCATTCACCCTCTCTTAAATTTACATTAAGTTTCTGGAAGTCTCATTTTCTATTTACGGGTCATTTAGATATTGAAAAATATTAAAAATCATCAAAACCATAGAAAATTGTGGAGTTTACCTAGAAAATATGATCAAGATCTTATCCATATATCACTAAATTAGAAAATTCCATTCATGAGAACGTTAGTGGAATAAATAATGTTACCATGATTTTTTAAAAATATATTGTTTTTACGGTTTTTATTATACTAAATCCCAAAATATTAATAAATTTAACAATAATGAAAATTATTGGATTCATTAGTAATTTAACAACTAAAAAAATAAATTAAGAAAATGACGCTCCTAAAAATAAACACCAAAATCACGACCATATATGGGTTTAAAGGTTTATATCAATTGTGACCACATATGATTTTTATAAATAACTACAATAAACTCAATCTGATTTTTAATTATTTATAATCCACTTTTAAAAGGTAAAGATTGAACCTGCACAAAACCATCTCAAATACCAATCACAGTTATCCCAAATTCATAATTCAAAAAAGAAAACTTCAAATATAAAATTACCAACCTTAGTAAATCCCCCCTGTAACACCAAATCCTGCTCGGGAAGCACATACTAAATAATTTAGGATTCTATTTACCGAGAGTGACTAATAGAGGAGAAATGGAAGATCATGAGAGAGTAGAGATTGAAGAGGACATGTCCACACAAGTAGGATATCGCCTACACTAGAACCAGTATTTACTTCATTAAAAACCATAAAATGTGATGTTAAAATAATCACAAAGATGTTTTACCTTTAGAAAATACTATATCTATACTATTTACAATTTCATATCACTAATCATATTATTGAATAAAAAAAGAACAAAATTTACCAAACATTGGAACAATATAGATTGATTTTGTGGATTCATTAGTATTAGAAGGATATTAATATGAACATATAAAACATATTAAAATAAGATAAATATGATAATTAACCATTATATAAAATCCTTGATGAATATATATACCTAAATGATGAATAAAAATGGGTAAGGACAATAATGAAAAGAGTGATTCAATGTAAGGGAATTTTTGTTAGGAATCTATGGGAATTGAAAAGGTTAAGGTAAAGGAGAGTGTATTGGAAAGGGAAACAACGACTCCAAGGTTTTGGTAAAGGGTGAGAGTGATGGTGGCGAGATTAATAGTGGTGATGGCTTTATAGTAAGGTCTTTTGGGTGATGGCATTAGGGGAGACATTCTCAAAAGATGGCTTGGGGTCAGGGGAAATTGGGAGAAGGCTCATATTGGGGGAAAGGAAATAAAGTGAGTGAAAAATTTCATTTCTAAATTTTAATAAATATTTAGGAGTGCTTTTTTAAAAATAACTGCTAAAAATTATGCTTCATTTAGTAGATGTTTTAAAAACTATCAAAAAATTACTTTGAATATGCAGTGAATATTTTTTAGTGTATCTAGTTGAATATCCGAAAATAAATTAGAATCTATAGAGTATTTACAATGTAATATAATGTACACATATTAAAGAAATTATTACTAGTTAGTAGTAATTGGTACTTTCATGATGTATGGATATCAATAACAAATATTCATTGGCTTCATTAGTTTGTAATTTTTTTTAAAAAGTATTCAAGACACACAATTCCAAATCTAGTATAATAGTAAAATAACATAGATATATGAAATGAAAATTTGTTTCATCACTATAAAAATATATTAAAATTATTTATTATGTTTCATATAGATCTTGGGAATCTTCCAAATTATATCCCCAAGGAGAACATATCTAGGTGTGTATTTAGAGTGTATTTTTGTACACCAAATGATGACTGTGTTAATAAACAACCAACATTTTCCAAGGTTACTATCCTTAAGTGCATCTGATCAAGAGCTCATATATATTAATAGTATACAAATATGTATTTCATTTCTCGATACCATACACTCTTTATTTTACAAAAAATTAGTATGTTTCCCAATATTAAAATTTATCCTTAGGGTCTCTACTTTATTATTATTATTATAAAAAATAATTACTGTAGTATAATGGGGACGAATAATGACCACTCCTTGATAATATGAATATCAATTTAATTTAATGTATCATTGTATCATTTCACATAGAAATGATAATTAATTGGGGGATGACTACACAAATAAAGGATAAAAATGTATTATGGATACTTAGATAGACATAATAATGTCTTAGGAAAAGGTAATAGCGAGAGGGAATAATTAATATCTCGATAATAATATTTCAAATGGATGATAATAACATTGAATTATAATCATTAATGGTAAGGAAAAATAATTTTTTTTGATATTATAATAAAATTACATCAATTGAAAATGAAAGAGGTGGGTTATGAACTCTTATATTGATGTGAAACTTCGTAAATATTTAGAAGGAAGACATATTAAACATTTAAAATACATTAGGTGACTCATGTTTTGAAAAATAATATGATATCCATTCTCATAATTTTTAGAGATAAGATTAATGTGTTGGAGGGTATTTATTTTTAGAGGGATTCATGTTTATAAATTTCTAAACATAAGACTTTGACATCATTATTCTGGAAAATGCATGACCACTTTCTTAAAAATGGTTTCAGATTATGGTTATTTATGTTTATGATGTTTTTTAGATATCAATATTATAGGACTGAAATTTACATTATTATATTATAGTGGATCTTGAAATTTAATTTTCCACAAAAAATTATTGTATATTCTAAATTTCCATTTTAAATTTTTTATTGTTTATAATATCAATTTAATTCATAAAATAAATTATTCTTATAATATAAAATATTTTTGGTTAGGTATTCACAAATATTAATTATTAAATAATTTTTATATCATTATTATATAATAATAGATACTATATATACTAATCGTATATTATTATTTATCAAATAATTTCAATATCTCAGAAAGTTAAGAAAACCTCTCTATTTGATAATTTTTGTGTGCTGAATTCAAAATTAAAGTCCATCAAATGAAAATTATTTTTAAAATATGATAATTCAATTTTTATAACTAAAAAATTTAAAAAATATTTCTTTTATAAATTAATTTTTTTTCTAATCCATATATATATAATTAGGATTCATTCATTATTGTACATTAATTAACTATTAAAAATTCAAAAATTATCAAATGATTTTATTCATTTTATTATACACTTTCATGAATAACTATTGCATTGATATTATAGATAGAAAAATCCCAAAGTTGATATTCCAATGGTTATATTTTAATGGTCACATTCATATAGCAATTTTACCCCTAATATATTAAATTTATTATATATTCATGGGATAATTCATATCATTCTCCTAGTCCCAATACCATTTATACTAAATTAGTTATTTCTTTATTCATAATAGTGAAACCTATTATATATTTTTCTTTTTTTAGGTTATGGTCCTCTAATGTTCTATATTTGGGTGGTTTCTTATGTTCATATTTGTTCTATCGCACTAGTTTTAGCCATTGTTTTCAATGTAATATTCATGCTTTTTTTCATAATAAGTCTTATATAACTATTATAAGATAATAGATTACACATTGTGAAATTGTTTTATGTAATCATGTGAAAATTTCTTGGAAATGAATTGTACCCTCCCCGTAAATAATTTTCTTATTAAAATTTAGGTTTCATATAATTATATGTAAAATTAAAGGTGAATCTTCCACATGAATTCCTTAGGTTCCCATGTTACATCCTTTATTTTCTGATTCCTTCAAATTACATTCATATATTGGGTTGTCTGATTCTGTATCATTTCCTCTATAATATCAAGAATCCTGAATTGATCTTCATTAAATAACTAGTATGTATTGTGATCTATTCCCTAAATATTGAGTACATGTGTTGGGTCTGTCATGCACTTCCTAAACAAAAAATCATGGATACACTATTAACCTTAGAGAGGATTGGTTCAATACAATATTAATCAATAGCTCTAATAATATCTAAAATTTCAAAAGGTCCAATAAAACATGGACATAGATTCCCTTTCTTACTATGCTATGTAACCCCCTTAAATGGTGATATTTTCAAGAAGACATGATCCCACACATGAAATTATAAGTCCATCCTTTATTTATCGACATATCTTTTCTATCTACTTTGATCTCCATTGATATGATTCAATATATCCCATTATTTATTAGTTTTCTATTTAATAATGTATATAATTTCTCTCTTCCTTTCCCAAAATTCGTTTTAGTAGGTTGAAGTTGGTCCTATTTTCCCATATAAGGCCTTATATGGTGCCATTTGTAT
Organism: Viscum album; assembly: GCA_963277665.1. Taxonomy (NCBI): domain Eukaryota; kingdom Viridiplantae; phylum Streptophyta; class Magnoliopsida; order Santalales; family Viscaceae; genus Viscum; species Viscum album. The sequence goes on along the minus strand of OY728142.1, from coordinate 1,715,946,111 downwards.
GCTGGAATTGACGCTATTGTTGCATAGAAATTATACAATATGTTGGTACTAGTCCCATATTACTTGTATTTAAATTGATCATAATCTCATAATTTATTTTAAGGTTTTTATTATCCTTTTAGATTTCCTAGTAGTTTGAGGATGATAGTTATTTCTCAAATGTTTCTCAATTTTCAAATATGCTTGGAGACTCTTCCAAAACATTAATGCAAAATAAGGCTCAGTAGAAGACAATGCTGTTAAATTAGGACCATTATGTATCAGAACATCATTGATATAGATCCAGGAAAGGTATTAAATAGATATATATATTCACTTATTTCTATAAAATATTTTGAATTGGTATGTTGAACCATAATGAAACATATAGTATCTTTATTCTTAGGTGTCTTGGATAATATGTTAATAAAATACACTATGATAATTTCCCACTTTCATATTTGTATATGGTAGGGTCTGATGAAACTATTTAGATGTTGTCTCTCAAAATTATCTTATTGGAATACCATGAATCATCACACATAGTCATCAATTTCCCACTTCATCTCTTCCCAAAATAATTTCTCTCTTATGTCGATATACATCTTGGTGCTAATTTGTTGTATAGATATGTTTCATCCCTGATCTTTATCATGTAATTATTTCTTTATATATGCTAATAATGGTATACATAGTCTCTTTCAATACATCATCACACATTTTCCATAGTTTTAGTATGTCCATTTCAGCTCTTATATGGATTTAATATTCTTTTATAAACCTTTTCCATCTTTTCGAGAAGTCTTTATTTTATATAATAAAGATGGTTGGACCATTACATGGAAAGGAACTATTGTTTTCCATTCGTTGATATTTTTCATAACCTATATTATTAGATCCATGAACATCTTATTCTTTTCTATTATTATTATAGAAATAAATCAATTATCTTAACCACTCAATTCTTCTATCACACTGTTTTCCTTCCCAACATGTTATTTTATCAAGAAATTAAAGTGTTTTGATAGTTCGAACCATATACTTCATGTCTTGATCAGTTCATTTCGATGAAATATACTATTCAAAATCCAATTTTCCGCATATATATCACATCAAAAAACATAATGATACTTCCTCAATATAAATAGTTAAAATATTGCAGCTATGATATAAAGAGATAGAGTTTAGTTATTATAGTAATGGGTCTTCAATTACCATGTTCCATAATCAAATACTTTATAATTTTTTCATAACATCAGACCCCATTCTTCTCTTTAATGCGTCATTGTATATAATAATTATTAATTTCTACATGGAATAGTTAATAACAGTGCATTGGTAAATATATTCCTTAGTTTCTCAAATATTTCTTCAAATTATTTTGACAATGGGAAACTGACCCTATCATGTAACAACGTAGTTAATAGATTAGTTCATCTAATGTAACTTCTAATAAATTATAGATAGTAATAAGCTAAATCATGTATATTATTCACCATAGTTATATTAATTTGGGTGGTCCATTTTTAATCATTGTTTTTCATTTTAGGGTAAATTAATATTTGCCCATATAGATAATAGATCTATGAATATAGATGTTCAAAATCCAAAATTCACAATGGACAAATTTTCCATAAAAATCATTCTCCATTAGATTCCCATGAACAACCCATTAGTGTTATTCTTATTATTCATATTAGTTAGAGTACATTATTATACTATTAATAAGAACAACAGAAAACTTATCAATTTAATCCTTGATTTATTTATTCTATATCTCCATAAACACATAGGGTGATTTTGTTATAAAAAAATGAATTCACAATTCCAATATCTATCATGAATATCCATTATTGTATATGGTCCTTCATAACATTTAATTGATCGTAATAGTAACATAGATCAATCTTTGAGAATTATAGATCTCCCCAAAGTCGATCAAAGAATTAATCAATTTAAGATAAATTATAATTTTTATATATTATAATGGCTTTAGATCCTCCATATTCAATGAATAACCACATAGAAGCATCCTTCATTTTAAAAATAAGTATGATTTACCCCATAGTGAAACAAAAAGCCATATAAATCCCATATCAATGATGTATTGTAGTTGTTTATTTAATTCCACCAATTCCATAAGAGGCATTATATTATGAGGATATGATATGGATTTTATATTAAGGATATGGTCACTAAATAAATAAAATTCATGATCAGGTGTACATATAGGTAATTACTTAGGAAATACATCAATATAATCCCTTATTATTTATACTTAATGTTTTAAGTATATTATTCTCTTTTATTGGTCCACATTTTTCAAGAATTTCATTAAGATGGTTCATTTGAGTTGGCTTCATAGAAGACTATAGAAATTAATTCTCTCCTATAAAAAATAATTATATTCAATCTCTAAATATTATAATCTTATTCTATTGAAAATAAATTCATTCCTTATACACCAAAATCTCATCCACTATGGGCTTTAAATGAAGTCTCATTAAACAATTAATTAGGTGATTATTCAATGTTTTTAGAAAACAGAAATGATATAAAATAGATTTTGGATATATAATCAAAAAATAAATCATATAACATTATTTTTTAGATTAGTATACCTACCATATCATTATTTGTTACCTTGGATTCTGATATGGTTATTGTTTAAGACATGCCTTTCTTATTTGGAAACTTTTGAGGAAAATTCCATTGGTTATTTGGTAATTTAATTGAATAGTGTCCCTAGACCTTGAAAATGAGGAATCGATAATTAGTAACATCATTATTTAATTTACAATAAAAATAATAATAGTCGTTACCTAAACTCAGGAAGAAAAATCTCATTCCCTTTACGTATTCCCCTATATGTTCTTTTCTACAATTATTAAATGTTCGAAATTATACCCATATCATCCTCTCATTTTCAAAATTATACTCAATATGGTTGTCATCTACCCTCTTCTTCATTTGATTCTATTTTATAGTAAGGACTTTGAGAATTTCTTGTGAATATTAATTCCACATTTCACTATATCCTTAAAAAATGATTTTTTGAGAGAATAATTCCTTTAAAAGATTTTGGTTTAATTAATGAAATAAGTGATTAATCTTTTTTTGAGATTTACCTATATAATCCAAAATATTCCATGATATTGTTATAAATTTATCTTCACAATCGACTAATTTTTCCTTATCCTTTTGATATAAATTCACAAAGTACATTTCAATGCCAGATCTTTTCTCAAGAAACTATCATTTATATGGGAATATAACTTTAAAATCACAGCTTATTATTATTTTTAACTATTCCACCTTTATGGAATTTTGAATCATAGTCCTCCATTAATAAACCCCTCCCCTATAACAATATATAGTTGTTAATTTTTTTCCATTCACTAAATCACAAGGATATGATCATATTTTCGAAATAATTTATCCATTTCTATTCGAATATTATTTTTGTTCTTCCATTTAATGATAAAATATTCTGTTATATAAACACATCCAAACTATTTTTTCTATCTGAGAAAGGCAATTTTTCATCAATTGATTTAACTAACTTACTGTATTCACAATCTAATTATCTCCAAATTCTGTATAATTTATTTTCTTTAGAATAGAAATATCTACATTAAATACTTGTGTTCACATGATTTTCATTCCTTAAAAAAGGCTCCACTTCTAGATAATTTCATATTTCTAATTAGTTACTGAATAAAAATATGAATTATAAATCATAAAATAAAATTCATATGAATTTATTATAAATTAATGTTATAAAATATATTTAATTTTATAAAATATAGTTAGAGTTTTTATATGGTTATGTTCTGTAACTGTGATCGTCAAGATGTTGTTCTAAATGTTTATACTAAAATTTATCTGATACCAATAATAATAACCCTTACACCTATATCCTAGAGATGGTGTTTATTTTTTACAGTGGTATAAAATATCTAGATCAATATTTGAAGGATACAATAGTTTTGTATTCTTAGAAATAATGATATAGAACAAAACCTTACATTTCATTCAATATTTATGAAACATCAAAAGAATAAATTAAAATTTAATATTTCTCCTTGAAAATCCTTAAGTTGGATGAATTAATCATCAAAGCTTCATTGGGAAATGATAAATAATATAGTTTAGTGTTATTATATTCTCATTAAGGTATAATATATAATGGAATGTATCATACATAATCATGTAATAAATAATATGACAGGAATAAATAAATTCCATAACAAATGGAACTGTAAGCATAAAACATTCAAGGATTACATGATAATAGAAAGATGAATTGATCAGGATAAATAGTCTCATACTGATGAAATGCATAATATTAGACATTATAAAAATACTATCAATCCCTTATTTCATGATACCATATATAATCCAGTAAGGATTACTACAAATACCCAAGGTAGTTTGTCTCTAGATACCTACCAATGCATTGAGGAGAAATATAATTTTAGCAACCACCAATCACATAATAAGTAAAATGAATTTCTCATGTAAAGAGACTGGATAAAAAATAAATATATTAATTTTACCCAAGACAACTCATAATTAATCAAGGCGAGGTAATCAATAGATTTTGATATAGAAGCAATGTATTAAAAAAATATCAATATTTTCCCATACAATTGAATATTATAGATATCTTGGGAATGTACAAAAATCAACATAGAAACTACAATATATTCATAATTTTTTAGAAAATAAACTTATGAAAAGAATGAAAATGAGATTATAGTAATGGGTAATCTTATTTAGTAGTGAAATCAATAGGAAATATTTATTTAGTTTGATAGTTGAAAATTTTAGAAGGAAAAATAAATGATGGATAATTTCCCCTAAGAACCAAAAATCTAGATCTTGTGGAATACATTCTTTTATTTGATATATAAATTAAAAATTTATTTACAAAATATTAAACAATATTAAAATAATTTATTATATTTACTATTAAGCATGTGACACGTCCACGTAATTCCCACCATGAGTTTCAAAATAGGTGTGCAATTAGGCCCAAATATTATAGATGGAATGAATAAAGCGTTAATACCCAAAAACCCTTTTTTATGGTTCTTATCCATATTTATATCCAGGTAGGATCATATATCCCATTATAGTATCAAAAAATGTATTATATTTCTATGAATGAAAAAAAAGTTACGTTATAATAATTCTTCGATGTTTTCTTATATATAGTTTGATCCCTTGGTTTTCAACCAATGATTGTGTATTATTATAGATTATTAAGGATGATTAATTGTAGAATGTAAGAACCCGGTTCTTATTTTTGAGGTACGGGCTTCTTCTTTTTCCCTTTTCCTTAAGTTTTGTTGAGAAAAGATGGAAAATGGGGAAAAATCCTAAATTTTAGAACTACAAGCCGTGTACATTTTCCACATGCCGTGTACTTATGGTCGCGTGGGATGGGTACATGGGGCATGTAGCCTTGTCGGCGACAAGGGGTGTAGGAACCAATGAAACACCGTGTAGTGGTACCTTACACACTGTGTAGTCAGTCGGCAAGCTTAAATAGTAAGGCGCGGGAGCAACCGCTAGCTGGGCGATAGTACACGCCGTGTACTCAGGAGTACATGCTGTGTACTCATGTCTATGACTGAACAGTGTGGTGGTGCCGCCAGAGGAACAGTTAAATGAAGGAAGTACATGCCGTGTACTCAGAAGTACAAGCCGTGTACTTTGTTTTTTTGGCTAAAAATAGACAGTAGCCTCCTCTTTTGGGAGAGGAGACACTTGAGCAAATTTGAAGCCAAAGGAGGAGGCCGGACCTTTGAAGATCCATCGGGTGTTCGTCTAGAATCAGTTTCCACCTCGAACAATCCCGTTGGAACCGCACAGGTAAGGGCTTCCACCTCTTTGGCTGGTTCTTACCAATTCTTCTTCTAACAGGAGTTATTTTACGTTTGAATGGGTTTTGTTCTTCGTCAGATCTAGGCCGTTCTTGGGCATTTCTGGAGTCGGTGTTTGGGTATAATGTTCTTTGGCGTATAAGGTAGGTGTCTTTGTGTTAATTTTTCCAACTGTCGTGTATTTTGTGCGTTTTCGTGCCACGAACCCATGTTGGGGTGTCGTGTGGCTGAGGCCCTTTCTATATTTAATGCCTAGAATTCCATAGGTGATTAAATTGTGATAAAAATGCTTTTTGGGATCGTTGCTTGGATCCGGAACCACCATGGGGGTGTGTTCCACTGTTTAGCCATTTGGCCAGGATACCCGAGGGTATGAATTTAATGCAGTAATTGTAGAATTGACTTGAGAGGAATTGATTATTTACTGTATTTGACATGATGGGCATGGCCCGATTACCTGTTTAGCCTGAAGGCGTTGTTGTGATTATCCTGTGGGCACTACACTATTTAGCTTGTGGGCTGTAGTTATTTCGGCCTGAGGGTAACTTCTTCCATGCCTGTGGGCAGCTGACTCTGTGCCTATGGGAGACACTACCTACACCTGAGGGAAAACTCTGTTATGCCAGAGGGTAGAATCTTGTGTTGGATACTCATTACCCGAGGCTAGGAGTTTACGTGTCTGAGGACACTAGTCATTTACTAGAAATACACTGTAGTGATTTCTTATATTAAATCGATTAAATGAATATTTAAAATGGCAATATAACCAGTAGTTGTTACTTTTGAGTACTGTTTACTTTATTTCATTTTACTACTGCACACTATTATGGCATGCTTACACACAGTTGGGCACGAGCCTTTAGTGGGTGCCTACTGATATATACTTCTCACACCCTATTTGGGTCACGCTTTTCGGCCCAAACAGATTACGTTTTTGCAGGTGTAGATAGGGGAAAGAGTCCCTATACAGGTACTTGACTGTTGCTGTGGAGTAGGAGGGCATGGGACCGAGCCTAGGCTCGCGATGCCGCTACCAGTTGTTTTGATATGTTTGGCTTTAATCTACTCTTTGTTTTACTGTATTGATGTATAACATGTTTTGGCTGTTTTCTTAGAACATGAGACATGCTGCATCATTTTCTATATACTTTTGGTTATATCCACTACTTTTGTTTATTTCAGTTTTGTATGGTTTACTGCTTCCGCTGTCGTTGTATGTTTTATTTTGTATTCCCCTATGCTACACTTTGACAAATGAGGGCATAGTTTCCCCACTATCAGACCTGGGCCCTCGCTTCTAGTTGGCAGCCTCTGGCGTTTGGGGAAATGTGCTTGAGGCCACGTGGCGAACCGGGATTGGGGCACCCGTTGCGTGGGACCCGGGACCGGGATGTTACAAAGTGGTATCAGATGAGTTTATTTTCATTGATTTACTATTTTGAGCCGTAGTCAGGGATAGGATGAAAGGTAGTTGGTAATAAGATGTGCCCAGGCATAGCTAACCCGTGTACAGGGAAAATCTAGTCTACCTCGTATTTTTCAGTTCTTTTGATTTTGCAAATTTTATAGTTGATATGTTTTCACCGTTGGGTGACACACTTTGAGATTGTGCTGGTTATAATTTATCTGTCGGTTCTATTTAGTTTCAACCCGATGAGATGAGGTTATGTCGTCTCATGCATCATATAGGCACATTCTAGGTAACACATGCCATGCATATTTTTCATGCCATGTAGGTGAATTAGAAATAGCATGTTGTTGTGATAGTTTTTGTGCTAGAGAAGCATGCTGTTGTGATAGCTTCTTGATAAAAATACCTGCTCTGTGATAGGGTATTCTTTGTATGAGCTTGTTTATAAAATGGATGCCAAACATTGGTGTTTGGGGATTATGGTCCCCCATTCATCGGAATTTGGTGGATCATTGACTGTTTATTGGTTATAACACATATGAGATGTCAAACTTTGATTCGTGGGGAGTATGGCCCCCCATGGGTCAGAATTTGACACTTAGGTGTTATTTTTCAGTATTTTCTGGGTTCCAGGATGTTTCTAAGGCATACTGTCTGGAAAACCAAGTATGCACTCCATGTAGTATTTTTATACACGCTGTGTATGTTCTTCTGTTTGGGAAGAAAAATGAACTCTTTGAGTACACACCGTGTACCCTGAGTACACGCCGTGTAGTCTCATCCTATGTCACAAACTGTGTGGGTGGAGACACGGGGTAGGTAAAGGCTTGTGTAAAACACACTATGTATCAAGTGGACACGCCATGTAGTGTGACCTAGGGTCCGGCCGTGTAACTAACAACATGGGTCAGTGAACTACTTGACAGAACACGCCGTGTCAATTATAGACACGCCGTGTAGTGTGACCTAGGGACTCGGCTGTGTAACTAACAACATGGGATGGTTTCACCTCTCCCTGAACACACAGTGTACTTGTGGGACATGCCGTGTAGTCTTGTCCGAGGACAGACCATGTGGAATTAGCCGTGTGGCTAGGAAACAGGGTGGTGTACACGCCGTGTGCGGGTGTAACACGCCGTGTAGTGTCAAGCTGAGTAGTCGTCTGTGTCACAGATGACACGGGCAGTTGGAAAATAACACCGTACACACCGTGTAGATATTATACACGCAGTTTAGTTTTGTTCGACAGAAGCCGTGTGTCTTAGCTGTGTAGAAGGACCTGGGAAGGGGAAGGGAAGTCAGGTACACACCATGTAGTCATTGTACACACCAGGTAGTCTTGTTTTTCCAATTTTGCATGGCTTCTTCCTCTTGTTTCCTTTGTGGTTCCTTCACTTTTTCAATCTTAATAATCTTGAATCTCAGGTGTGCTTTTGACCATGTAGTGTCATTCCCCCTAGACGACCGCGGGTATTTCTCCAGGAGAGTGGTGACGATTATAATCCGGAAATGGTGGGCCATGGGCTACCAGTTGACCCACCAGCAGAGCCAGATGTGGCGCCAGGTGTTATACCGGACACAGGAGTGGAGGCGCAGTTCCATGAAGGCTTTATGCGGTGCATGCAGACCTTTCAGGGACCACCGCAGGCTGCAACATTTATGGCCGAGCTGACGCGTATCTTCCAGCAGCAACATCCGCCTACGTTTTCAGGGGATGGCGGACCACGGGCTGCAGAGTCTTGGATGGGGTCGATGGATACTATTTTTGAGCATCTTGAGATGCCTCCAGGGTGGAGGGTCAAGCTCGTGACATATAGGCCGTGTGATTCCACCAAGAGGTGGTGGGATGTCACCACCCAGTCAGAGCATCACAAAGTCATGGCGTGGGATGATTTTTAGGTAGTCTTTTATGACTTCTTCTTTGCCGAGATGCTGATGGGAGATAGAGCTCAAGAGTTCCTAAACCTGTAGCTGGGATCTATGTCGGTGATGGAATATTCTACTCATTTTACCGAGCTTCCGCATTTTGCACCCATGCCGGTGGGTGATGAGATGTTGAGAGTGAGAAGTTTTGAGGATGGTCTTCGGTATGACATCTGAGCACTGGTGAATGTTTTTAGGTTGCCTACTGTAAACACGATTGTGAACTAGGCGTTGATTATAGAAAGGAACCTGTGGGAATCGAGTGGTGTGGGCCACAGTGGTTCAGCACCAGTTACTGGTACTATTTCTGCTGGCAAGAGGAAGAGACAGATGGACTTCTCTCAGGGTGGCAGTACCAGTCAGAAGAATGCTTCAGGTGGCCAGGTTATGTGATACCAGTGTGGTAGAGAGGGTCAGAAGAAGACGCAGTGTCCACGAGACCCAGTGGAGTGCCGAGCTTGCGATGAGATGGGTCATCTATAGCGCTTTTGTAGGGTGTTTCTACCAGTGGCTAGTGAGAGGGGTTCTGTGTAGACTCCGCGTGTGGGAGAAGGACCAGTGGGATATTACCCGTCAAGGAACTGGAACACATCCGGGCGTGCAGGCAGAGATGGTGGTCGTGGCCATGGTAGCCAGACACCAGGATCTCAGAGGCCACAAGGAGGGACAGCTCAGGGTAGCCAGGCTGTGTCGCAGTGCTGCGGCACTGGGCAGACATATGCAGTGAAACAGACCAACCAAGAGCAGGATCCCATACCTTCAATAGTCAGAGGTTCTATTCTAGTAGCTTTTGTCTTGTCTTCAGTACTTTTTGATACGGGTTCTACGCATAGTTTCATATCTGTACCCATTGTGGAGAGCCTTGGGCTCTGTGTTTATACTTCATCGGATATCATGATGCTAGACACGCCGTTGGGGACTAGGATGGCTGTTGTGCGTCAGTGTAAGGAGTTCCCACTTGAGGTTGGAGGGTTTCACTTCCTTTGGGACCTCTATGTCTTAGAGATGGCGAGCTATGACGTCATTGTCAGGATGGACTGGTTGGTTCCCTTTCGAGCATTTGTAGACTGCTATCGTCGTAGGGTGCGTTTTATGTCACCAGAGGGCGGAGAGTTTCTATACAAGGGCGAATGAGATATTCAGGCGAGTCGAGCTGGACCAGAGCATCATGGGAAAGGTGGAGTCACAACCCAGATTGTGAACTTATATCTGGATAATCAGGGGACTTTTCAGATAGATTTCCCTCCAGTTGTTGATCTTTTCAGGGATGTCTTCATGGATGACTTTTCCGGTCTACCTTTATTGCGTGAGGTGATTTTCTCTATGGAGCTAGTGCCAGGAGCAGCACCGGTGTCCATTCCTACTTATAGGATGACCACAACTGAGTTGCAGGAGCTCAAGAGGAAGTTAGAGGAGTTACTGGAAAAGGGATTTATCTGACCCAGTACTTCTCCTTGGGGTTCTCCGGTCCTTTTTGCAAATAAGGCAGATGGTACCCTTAGACTTTTCATGGATTATCGGAAGCTTAACCAGTTGACTGTTATGAACCCATATCCCTTTCCGAGGATTGAGGATCTGTTTGATCATCTTTGTGGCACACGAGTGTTCTTGAATATTGACTTGATATTGGGATATCATCAGCTGTGTGTGAGACTATCGGATATACCACTTACAGATTTTCGGAGCAGATATGGTCTGTACAAGTACTTGGTTATGCCGTTCGGACTGACGAATGCGCTAGCAGTTTTCCTGGCTCTAATGAATCTTGTGTTCCCTCCGTATCTTGATTCTTTTGTGGTAGTATTTATGGACGACATCTTGGTGTACTGTCACACTCAACACGACCATGGAACCCATCTTGAGATCGTATTGAGTACACTGAGAGAGCATCGGTTTTATACTAAGCTCTCGAAGTGACACTTTTGGATGGACCAGATTCACTTCCTGGGTCACATTATTTCAGAGGTAGGAGTTGCAGTAGACCCAGAGAAGGTGAGAGTAGTAGTTTCCAGGGATCATCCTAAGAATGTGTTTGAGATACGGAGTTTCTTAGGGCTGGATGGTTATTACTGACACTTCATATAGGAATTCTTTCGCTTAGCAGCACCATTGACGGGATTGAGTAAAAAGGGTGTGAAGTTTGTATGGTCAGAATCTTGTGAGACAGCTTTTCAGGACCTAATGGTAAGGTTTACATCAGCATCGATCCTGATACTCTCAGAGTAGGGGAAAAGCTATACAATTTATTGCGATACATTAGGTATTGGGCTGGGGGAAGTTTTGATGTAGGGCGATCGAGTCGTTGCGTACGGGTCTCGGCAGTTGAGGCCACATGAGAGGAATTACCCGACTCATGATCTCGAGTTAGCTGCAGTTATTCATGTGTTGTGTTGTTGGAGAAATTATCTATTGGGAGAGCATTTTTTGGTTTTCACCGACCATAAAAGCCTCAAGTGTATTTTTACTCAGCGTGACCTGAATCTGAGGAAGAGAAGGTGGGTCGAGTACCTTCAGACATTCGATTTTGAGCTTGCCTATACACCTGGTAAAGGTAATGCAGTAGCCGATGCACTGAGCGGGAAGACTCAGATACAGGCTGTGCAGGAGGCCAGTGGTGAGTGGCAGCTCATGGCCTTGTTCTCTGAAATTCATTTGGAGGTGCATGACAGTCAGGGCAGACTTATCTTTCATCTTTAGTTGTGACATCTACCCTCCTAGACAGAGTGGGGATGAGACATCTATCGGATTCAGAAGGCCTAGTTCTACGGGAGTCGCTGGCAAGTGAAGACCATCCTCCTTGGTGCACGATAGGCGATGATGAGGTTTTGCATTTCCAAGGATGAGTATGGGTTCCAGGGGATATACATGAGAAGTTTATGCGGGAGTATCATGCTTCAGCTTGGGTAGTTCATCTCAGGGTCAACAAGATGTACCGTGACTTTAGGCGTCAATACTGGTGGCCGGGTATGAAGAGAGATGTAGCTGGTTTTGTTACGAGGTGTTCCACCTCTCAACAGGTGAAGGAAGAGCATCAGAGACCAGCTGGGCTGTTACAGCAGTTACCCATTCCAGAGTGTAAATGGGATGATTTCGCGATGGATTTCGTGATGGGGTTACCTAGGTCACTTAGAGGAAATGACGTCGTTTGGGTTGTTGTGGACAGACTCACAAAAGTAGTTCACTTCTTTCCAATCAAGGAGACCTTCGGTGTGGACGAGCGTGAATAACTGTATATACGAGAGATCGTACGTCTTAATGGGGTCCCTCGTTCTATCTTTTCAGATAGGGACACCCGCTTTACATCTCGTTTCTGGCTGAGTTTTCAGAGGGCACTGGGTACATAGGTGCTTCTGAGCACAGCATACCACCGTCAGACCGATGTCCAGTCAGAGCGTACAATACAGGTGCTTGAGGACATGCTACGTGCATGCTTCCTAGACTTTGGGGGAACTTGGGAGAATCATATACCCTTAGTCGAGTTTGCATATAACAATAGTTTACAGGCGACTATTGAGATGGCACCATAATAGGATTTAAATGGTAGGCCATGCCGATCACCTTTGTGCTAGTTAGAGGCAGGCGAGGAAGCTTTACCAAGACCACGACTCATGTGGGAGACATCTGAGCAGGTCCAGTTGATTCAGAAGTAGATGGCTACCGCGCAGGCTCGTCGGAAGTCTTATGCTAATCGCTGCAGACGACCATTGAAGTTTGTGGGAAGGGATCAGATTTTTCTACGTCTTTCGCCAAGGCTGGGACACAAGTGGATCCGGAGACAGGGTAAGCTTTCACCATGGTATATGGGTCCATTCGAGGTTCTGGAGAGAGTCGGGCTGGTTGTCTATCGGTTGCAGTTACCACATCGATACTGAGCCATGCACGACGTCTTCCACGTGTCTCAGTTGCACCACTATCATTTAGACCTGTCTCATGTTTTTCAGCCTGAGGAGGTTGAACTTCAGTATGATGCTTCCTTTGAGGAGCATCTGATCTATATCATCGACAGGAGCATGAAGGTTCTCTGAGGCCGGTCAGTTCCTCTCGTACGGGTTCTATGGAAGCATGGGAGAGTGTAGGGTGAGACCAGGGACCGGGAGGCCGACGTACATGCTCAGTGGCCAGAGCTGTTCTGAGCTTTATCTTTTCAACCCATGGATGGACAATTTGGGGATGACTTTCTATAAGGGGGGAAGTTTGTAAGAACCCAGTTCTTATTTTTGAGGTATGGTCTTCTTCTTTTTCCATTTTCCTTAATTATTTTTTAGAAAATATGGAAAATGGGAAAAAATCCTAAATTTTGGAACTACATGCCGTGTACTTTTTCCACACGCCGTGTACTTTTGGCCATGTGGGATGGTTACACGGGGCATGTAGCCTTATCGATGACGAGGGGTGTAGAAACCGACTACACGCCGTGTAGTGGTACCTTACACGCCGTGTAGTCAGTCGGCATGCTTAAAAAGTAAGGCGGTGGAGTAGCCACCAGTTGGGCGACAGTACACGCCATGTACTCGAGAGTACATGCCGTGTACTCATGTCGAAGGCTGAACAGTGTGGCGGTGCCGCCAAAAGAACAGTTAAATGAAGGAAGTACACGCCGTGTACTTTGTTTTTTCATCTTAAAACAGGAAGTAGCCTCCTCTTTTGGCAGAGGAGACACTTGAGACAATTTGGAGCCAATGGAGGAGGCCAGACCTTTGAAGATCCATCGGGTGTTTGTCTGGAATCGGTTTCCAGCTCAGACGATCTCGTTGGAACTGCATGGGTAAGGGCTTCCACCTCTTTGGCTGGTTCTTACCAATTATTCTCTTAACAAGAGTTATTTTACGTTTGAGTGGGTTATGTTCTTCGTTAGATCTACGCCGTTCTTGGGCATTTCTGGAGTTGGCGTTCGGGTATAATGTTCGTTGGTGTATAAGGTAGGTGGCTTTGTGTTAATTTTTCAAACTGTCGTGTATTTTGTGCGTTTTCGTGCAACGAACCTAAGTTGGGGTGTCGTGTGGCTAAGGCCCTTGCTATATTTAATGCCTATAATTGAATGGGTTATTAAATTGTGATAATAAAATGCTTTTTGGGATGGTTTCTTGGATTTGGAACCACCCCAGGGGTGTGTTCCCCTGTTTAGCTGTTTGGCCAGGATACCCAAGTGTATGACTTTAATGTAGTAATTGTAGAATTTCCTTGAAAGGAATTGCTTCTTTACTATATTTCACAGGTTGGGCATGGCCCGGTTACCTGTTTAGACAGAGGGAGTTGTTGTGATTAGCATTGGGCACTGCACTATTTAGCCTATGGGCTGTAGTTATTTCAGCTTGAGGGAAACTTCTTCCGTTCATGTGGACAGCTGACTCTGTTCCGGTGGGCGACACTACCTACGCCTGAGGGAAAACTCTGTTATGCCAGAGGGCAGACTCTTGTGTTGGATACTCGTTACCCAAGGGTAAGAGTTTACGTGTCTGAGGACACTAGTCATTTACTAGAAATGCACTGTGGTGATTTCTTATATTAAATGGATTAAATAAATATTTAAAATGGAAATATAACCATTAGTTGTTACTTTTGAGTAATTCTTACTTTATTGCATTTTACTACTGCACACTATTGTGGCATGCTTACACGCTGTTGGGCACGGGCTTTTGGTGGGTGCCTACTGAGATATATTTCTCACACCATGTTTGGGTCATGCTTTTCGGCCCAAATAGATTAGATTTCTGCAGGTGTAGATAGGGGAAAGAGTCCCTATACAGGTACTTGATTGTTTCTATGAAGTAGAAGGGCATGTGACCGAGCCTAGGCTCGCTATGCTGCTGCCAGCTGTTTTTCTTTGTTTATCTGTACTCTGCTCTTTGTTTTACTGTATTGATGTATAACATGTTTTGGCTGTTTTCTTGGAACTTGAGACATGTTGCATCATTTTCTATATACTGTTGGTTATATCCACTGCTATTTTTTATTTTAGTTGTGTATGGTTTACTGCATCCACTGTCATTTTATGTTTTATTTTTTATTCCACTGCACTACACTTTGACAAATGAGGGCATAGTTTCCCCACTATCAGACGTGGGCCCTCGCTGCTAGTCGGTAGCCTCTGGCGATTGGGGAAATGTGCTTGAGGTCACGTGGCGAACCGGGTTTGGGGAACCCGTTGCGTGGAACTTGGGTCCGGGATGTTACATATAAGATGGTAATATATCGTTGATAATATGAAATTAAATTTATAACAATGAACTATAAAAGTAATATTCAGTTAAATTGTAATTAATTGGAGAGGATTACATATAAGAGTATGTGATGTGACTAGGGACCCTTACATCATCCTAATGATGTCTTATAAAAAGGTTATAATGAGAACAAATAAGAAATATATAATTGAAAATATTTCAATGGGATGATTATACCATTATATTAAATTAATGGTTTTTATGAAAATTAATATTCAATGATCTTGTGATAGAATTATTGTAATTGAAAAGGCAATAAGAGGATTTATATTCATTATCTTGAGAGGAAGATTCAAAACAGTTGAGGAGAAACAAATTAATAGTCTGGTAACTCCTTTGAGGAATACTATTGGGGAAATATTATATGGGAAATTCCACACCAAAAACATCACCATCGATATTATTTTATCTATTTTCATATTATTATAGGTTTCCTTGAGTTTCTGGTCTAAATTTAATAAATATTTGGAGTTTTAGAGTTCTAGTCCCGGGTATAATGTTGGTTGATGATTAGTTCTAACTATGTGGTAACCTAGTGAGAGATGTAAAATTTTCAAAATAAATTTATTACATGGTTGGAAAAGTGTTTGTCCAATTATGTTCCTAAACTATTAAATTCTACACGCATGTCTAATAAAGGAAGTTTAGTTAGCATAAGGTTTTGAAAATTCTTCTCCCAAACACTATGATGTAACCAAAATATTAAAAATGTGTTTTTCAATTTTTCCATTTCTATATTATTACAATTAAAGAGATATAATTGGATTGAAATCTTGTGATTAATTCCATGACTTAGCCCTATGATATTTCCCCTCCACCCCTATGTTTTTTAATAATTCTTCATTTAATATTTGTAATATTTATTCAATATAATACCTCAGTTTCTATTTTCATTCCTCTTCCTTATTATTTTCCACATTATTATCTTGATATGAATTTTCTTGGATGAACCATAGTCAGAAATTTACCCACAATGTGTTTTGTATTTTTAAGTTAGAAAATTTGGATTTTCTTTTAGGTTCTCTAATAGTTGTAATAAAATCTTAAAATTCATCTACAATATGTTATAACTAGGGGTTTCCATATATTCCATTTTCTAGCTACACCAGGAATTATGGAGATTTATTTAAATTTTCTATAGATTTATATAAGTTGTGTATTTATGCTTTCTGTTAGTGTGTTGTCTCAAAATAGGATGGTGTTTTACAATAATGATTCCACACTATAACTGGTTTCAGGTAGAATGATTATTTAGTTTACAATTGGTTATTCAGGGGAATTTTCCTTTTTTATTTATTTATTGATCATTTCATTTTTTGATGATGTTTATTTATTTTATGTGTTATTTATTTTGGTGTAATAATTTAATATTTTTCTACCTTTATAATTTATATGATTTACTAGGTTTTATGGTCAAATAGTGTGGTCTATCCCTTAACATCAAAGTGTTTTCAAGAATTTGGGTTCTCAGAGTAGTTTGTATAAAGGGGTTTATATGTTGAAATCAATCTTAGTTGGAATATAATTCTGTATTGGATGCACCATTAACTAATTTTAATAAACACAAAACACCCTTGTATTATTACAATTTTTTTCATAGAACTAGATAATTATGCATTAAGAATGTATGTGATTATAGAAGATGTATACTATATAGGGCCAGAATAAGGGGGTGGTTGGATGTGGGATATGGGTACATTCATTATAAATGTTACCTCCTCTCTCACTAATTAATTAATGTATATCATTGTAATATTAGTAAAATAACAAGAGAAATATTAATATCTAGTCCACTAGAGACAGACAAGACCCCTTGGTATGTATAACAAATTCAACTATGGAATTTCATCAATGAGTTTATATTAAAAAATGCGGGGGATTATAAACGTTGAATGAATTTCTATTCTAACAAACTCTTCATCCAATATCATTATTTTATCATATCATTAGTGAATTTATGATGACTATCTATAATTTATTCATTTGTGATAGAATATTTGTTTTACTTTGAGTTTCTTAGTTCTGTTGTTGTTTTATATTCTATTTTGACTTTTTCATGGTTTTAGATTTGGATTGTGTTTTGGTTTTCATTAATATTTTTATGTATATATTTATTTTTCATGCATTACAATCCAATATGTATGGATATATTCGGTTATATGTCTTGATGTGAGTTTTTTATCTCTTATTATTTATCAAATGAAATCATTCCCATTGTATGTACATTGATTTGAAGACACTATTTTCAAGCTTAGGGGATGTGGAATGATTCTTGGGTCATGTTATGAGATATATTGGGTGCCTAATTCAAGGGTCACCTAGACTATTTTATGGAAAATATTTACCGGAGAACCCTATTAGTTTTTGTGAGTCTGGTAGATCATAAATACAATTACTAGAACATTGGAGGTCTATCATGGGTATGTTTTCAATCCCCTCCACTCATGATGAGTCTTTATTTTCTATAGAATATTGGGGGTTGTGTCTTATTTTTATGACTCTATTAGTTATTTATAATGTATTATGACTTATATAAATAGTATTTCAATTTATATGTGAGTTTTATTATCAAATTATGATTTTAAAATTCTTATGGGTTGAAAATGGAAAAATAAATATAGGTGAAAATGTATCATGAATGGTTAATAAAACCATGTGTTGTATGTTCTTTTAGTTATATTTATCTTTTTTGGATGTTTTTATTGTCCTCACCCCCTCTTGAAAAATATATTGATAAAAAATTTATAAAACTATCAACATTAAATTTTTTTAGTATTGTAATTTCCTAGACCTCTCTAATCCATCCATTTGTAAAAATCATGTGTTTGGAGTGTTCTAAGAGTTCAAAACAACTTATTTCCCACACTTTTTCAAATTTCCAGCTTTGTGAATACTGTTTCCAGTTTTTTAAAAAGTGTTGTCGGTGAGTCATTTGTGAATAGTGCTGACGGTGAGTCCTTTTTGAATAGTGCTTTCCAAGAGTGATTTGTGAACATTGCTGTTGGTGAGTCATTTATGAACAGTACTGTCAGCGAATCATTTGTGAATAGTGATATCATTGAGTTATTTTTTTAGCCTTGTTATCGGTGAGACATTTGTGAACAATTATGTTGTTGAGTCATTTATGAACAATGTTGTTGGTGATTCATTTGTGAATTGTGATTTCAGTGAGTCATTTGTGAACAATGCTGTCAGTGAGTCATTTGTGAACAGTGCTTCCATCTTCCTAAAATTTCTCCCCTTTATCATTTTTGTTAACAAAAAACGCATTCAAGGATTTGTTTTAAGGTATTTAAGGCCAATTCAATGCCCATAACTCCTATTTTAATTTTCCTACACCTCAAGATGCCTTTACTTGGTCAAATCTTGTGGTTTAATGCGATCATATTTTAATGGAAATTCCCGCATATCTTAAACCACTGCACTGTTAAATATTATAAAGGGTTGATATATCATCCTCCCTTGTTCTACCTTCTTACTCCCTTGTGTGAGATGATTGTACCATTCCTTCTTCCCATAGGATTTGTGTGATGTATCCTTAATCCTTTTATTGTTTCCCCTTAATGTTTCTTCCTACTCCTTGTGCACTCCATATTTTGGTGCAAGTAGTAAGTGTCGATTCATCATCGATAGAAGGTATGATCGACCTATGTTCATGTTTTTTCATCGATCTCTCTTCTCCAATTTCTATTTTCCATGTTATTTAATATTATCTCCATGATTATAATGCATTTTTCGTGGGTTTCAGTTGGTGCAGTTGTGCCGCTGCATCCTTGGGTGGATGTAGTTGTCAAGGGGGAGGCGATCATGATCAGTTGTGTGTATCATTCTTGTGTAAAGAACGTCAACAACATTTTGAGATAGAGGATTCATTTCGAATCTATTCTTTTACATGAAAATGTGGCGATAACATGTTTTTTCCCATTAGATCGTAACCAAATTTTCCTAGTTAAATACATGAACTGGATAAAATGAATGGGTTCGATTTCATATTGTTTCTTTTCACCATAATAAAAATTCGCCTCTTCATTTTCTAGATAGTGTGATATCTATGATTTTTTTGTTAGCATGTTCTTCTTGATGAAATAGTTAAAGAATGTAAACTAGGATTAATTGTAATTATTTTTTAAAGATAAAGAGGTGTTTAAATTAATTTTGTGGTTGTTATTATAAATTGATGAGAAAAAATGGATTCATTAAGAATGTTTATTTTTCTTTTGATAGCTATGATAACCTACTATTTAGGTTCCACATAGTTGGAACCTAAAAATAATAAAGGATAATTACATTTGTATTATAGAACCAAGTATTTGATAAAAGATAATTCCCAGTAGGGTTTTAAGTTAACCTATTTCTTATAAGGCTGAGTTCCCTCTTCTTTGGATCCATGAGTGATCATTATGTATAAAGGCTGGATGCCTTATGTTAGAGCCAAGATCCCTGTTGATATGATGTTTTTTTCCTACTCCTTGTTTTGTAATGTGAGCTTGGATAACTGTTGTGATATGTGAGGGCATAGATTCTAATTCGTTGTGGCAGTAGTGGACACCTAGAGTGGTGAGATGCATCAGTTTATACATGAGGGTTTTGGGGAGGACACTGAAGATGAGGAAATGGGTTGGATGTGAATGATTGGATTCTTTCAAAATATTATTGTTTATTTATCTTATTCACATTTTACAAACCTCAAGGCAGCTGGTCTTGAATACCCTCCTTCCAAAAGGGGAAAATATGTGTTGGGTAAGAGTGTTGCTTTCTATGTTTAGCTGGTCAAGGATGGATGGGTAGACGCTCATGTTATAGGTGGAAAAGACTTGATGGGTAGTTCAACTACCCACTGTGTTGATCCCCCTTTTGTTTAGTTGCTTATAATGTTTTTCTAAAATGCCTGGGAATATGGGAATGTAATAATGTTGCTAATAAATTATTGAAAAAATGATTTTTACCAAAGGAGTATGAGATTTCAGGGGAGCAATGTTGAGGTAATATTTTTGAGAAGTTGTGGACTTGGTTTGATTTTGTCTAGAGGGAATGAATCATTGATTGGATGATAATGAAATGTAATGTGGACTTAATAATAGTTAATTAAATTTTAAATATTTAATTAACCTAAAGTTCAACTTATAAAAAAAAATGAAGTAATGTAATATTTCTATTTGAATGGTTTTGTGCTTATATGATATATTGTCTTAGTAGTGGTAGTAGGGAGTCTGATAGACGTTAGCTACAGTCGAGTCTAAGACGTGGTTATACACATAGTGTGTTTGGAAGATATAGTATATTCTTTATTTTTTGAGATTCTATATTCTACTCCACCTTATCATTAAGGGAGATTGACACCCCAAGAATTCTGAGCCATGCGGGTGTTTTCCCCAACATTCCGGTGGGTGGATGGATGGATGAATTCCCCCTTTGGGATCACTCTCCTCTCTTGGTAGTTACTTGTGATGGTATGCATAGTGGTTAGTTTTCCCCATTTATATGTGTATAGGGAAGTAATGGATTATGGTTATTTTATACACATATATTCTTGATGTATTTTTTTATGTGTTACTATAGATAAAAAGTGTATAGGTTGTGATGGATTGATGATCCTTACTCAATATATGGGATATAATGGATTGAGGTATAATACAGGATGTTTGGTACATGTTATGTGAGCTATGGTGGATCCCAAAAACTACCTAGTTACTTTTGGTTTTCTCAATGGTTTGGTGCTTCCCATAGGCGTCTATAAGAAATATTTGTATTACATTAGGTGCATGTTGTCGTGATCGCACATGCATCTTCAAGATGACCTTTTTGGTGAGACATTCTTAGGACGTGCAATATTGGGGATATGCGGAAAAAATCGGGAAGTAGCAACATGGTACCCTTGATTTTCTTTATTATATTATATACTCATTCATTCAATACATGTTGAGGGTAGCCATAGTGAGGTTGGGAACATAGTATACCTATTTGGGTGAGGAGTTAGTTTTACATGTTCTTCACTGTGCTTTAGAATGTTTTCTTTACCAATATACGAGAGGATTTTGGGAGGATTCTACTGATTATATTGTTTTACTCACCCTACGTATATATAAACTAATTTTCAGGTAACTTTGAGTAGGTTAGAGATCAGGCTAGTTACTACTAGCATGGGGTTACAAGAGCAGTTCAGGATTTGTGGTCACTACAGTTTTTACTTTCCTTTTGTATATTTAGTCTTTCATTTCCATTGTAGTAGTTCATACATGAAATTACATATGTGTACTTGGGATTTCTTTTATATTGTAGTATGAGTTGGTGTTGGTTAAGGTCTACCGTATCTCTCTCTTTTGAAAGTGTTCTCTTAGAGGATAGTGCCTCCCATTTTTGTGTTTACTATACCCTCAGTTCTAGTCCCTTACCTGGGGCCTATTAGAGGTGGGACTCAAGGGTCACAATCCCCAGTCTCACAATTATGGCTAAGGAGGGGTACACTATGTGGGGATGGGGTCGTGACATGCATCCATTAATTGAATTTTTTGACTAATGTATAGATTTTATTTTTGGATGGTTTAAATGTTATTTCCATGATACATTGGTTTTAATTGTTTTCAAATTAATAACAATATATAATTGAAAAATTCTTTTAATAGGGGAAATATTGTTTTTAATATTGATTTTTTTCATGAAATGAAATGAATGGAACTCAAGGTCAATGACCTAAACATGTTTTAATAAATAGACTTTGTATTTTTAAAATGATTATAAAAATAATTTTTGGATTATGGAAACTAGATAGATGGATTTTGAAATGGTCTAATGTAAAATTTTAAGATGATTGTGTGGTGTATTCTTATTTCATGGTTTGATTTTATTAATTTTTTGAAATTAAAATCTAGTTTCAAAATAAGAAAGGATGTTTTAAATTTAAATGTGAGTATTTATACTTGAATTTAAGTGAACTCATTTCACATAGTTTTAATAATGTTTTAAATAGTTATTGTGGGAGTTTAATATTGGTTCCCAAGTAGAGTTTTAAAATTTTATTGATAAAATATTATTTTTAAAACAATTTTGTTTTTCTTCAAAATTTAAATAATTTTATTACATTTTCAACTAATGTGTTCGGTGTTAAAATTAATTAAAAAGAAAACCTATGAAATTTAGTTTTTGATGGGGTCTTTTGGGTGATGGATCACTATCCCTTGTATTATATTAATTTTAATTATATAATTAGCTTAATATTTTAATATATTATTTTATTTTACTTTGAGTTTATCAATGTATGTACACAAAATTTAAAATTCTAATGGCATAAATGGTTTTATTTTTTACCTCACATGATTGGTAAACGTGGTGGAAATCATGTATTTTGTCTTAGATGATTGGTAGTTATATTTTGATGATTAGTGTACAAATAGAAAAAATATGTGTGGGTTTTAGGGAAACAATGTGAAGTATGTATATCTAGGAAGTGCAGGTCGCACGGTCACCCCACGATTTGGTTACTATGCATTTGAAAAATTCATAATATTGGGGATTTAAATTTATTATTTCCTATTTTCCCCCTCTCATAATTTTTAAAATATCTACTTTTACCTTCATCTATTTTTATTCTCCCCCTCTCCATCTTGGCCATGAGACCAATCTTCCATGGATGACCCATGTCGCCCATAAGCCCCTCTCCCAACCACCACCTTCTTCAGCATTTCATTATGATTTCCTTATGATTATTGATCCGATTTTACAAAGTACGTCTCTTATTACATTCTCTATCATTATTTATACAATTTACATTTCTAATCATAATTTTTTTGGATAAACCTATTGTGTTTCAGGTTGGTATAATTTTTATGTTATATTTATTTTTAGTGTTAATGTGGAGTCCTCCTTCCTCATTTGGGTGCCATCTATTGAATATTGTATATTCTAGAATGTTATATCATGGTTTAATTTTATTTGAGCAAGGTTTCCCAATATTAAATAATTAATCATTAGGTCCCTTTATTTCATTGTGTATTAAATTATCTATTTAAATAATTATTCATATAAATGAATGTAAAATTGGGTTTCATATATGTTTTAACATATTATTCATTTTTTCATAATACAATTAATATGAAATTAATGTGAAACATGATATTCCAATTGTTTTAAAACGTTTAACATTTTATTTTTTAATTAAATTAAAATATTATGACTAGATTGGACCCGGTTTGGGTTAGAATTTAATTGAAAATCCATGTTTGATGTTTTTTATGTTTTGAATGCAAATATAAAGTAATTTATAAATGGGGATATAAAATAACCTTCTTATAATCTTCTCTAAAATTTTATTTGGAATTTGATTATTTGTGTCATTTTGAAACATCAACTATTAGTAAAATATATCAATATATAGTTTATAATAAAATGTTAATTTTTTTTAAAATATATATATATATATATATATATATATATATATGATGGTTGTATACATATATACATATTTAAACATATATGTTTCTGTTTATAAATTCACATGGGAATATTGGAATTTATGAAATGATATAAATATGTATTCATATGTGTGTAAGTGTGTATGAGTACAACATGAGACAAGGATTTTCATTAATGATTTCCAAAAGTATTATTGAATATCCCATGTGGATATTTTTTGAGTTTTATAAATGTGGGTCGGTGTGTGATCCTCTTGAAACCCGTTTAGCTTAATTTGACTTGTGTTTTTCCCTCATTTTGTACATTGTATTTTATATTGTTTGACAAATTTTCACTTAAGGTTTTTTCCTTAAAGGAACATATTGGTGAGGGCGAGTTAATTTTAACACAATGATATTTTATGAAATATATGTTTGGAATAAATTTATTTTCTTCAATATCTAGTGTTAGACTGTAGAGACCCGAAGCTTGACGTACATGGACATTACATTAATTTTGCAGAATATCTAATACATAACAAAAACAGACAGACAAGGACCGTAATAGTTTACTGTTCTTTGGAAACTTGGAATATAAACATCTAATCATGTTGAAAGATATTCAACATCTCCCATAAAAATCCTCCACTTTTTGTTTCCTTACCTAAAACATTTCTTTTAATCCTAGGGGAAAAGAAAAAATAAAAAGGGTGAGCTCAAATGCTCAGTAATGGGAAAGCATGGAGAAAATAAAACAAACCATATACATTTGAACTTAAAACCATGAACATAATATTTAAACATCAAAATCTTGAGCAATGACATAAAACATGCTAGAACATAAGGCACAGATTATAATGAAACATTAATCATGATAAAATAGAATGGGAATAAAATATGTAATTGTGGCAACCTTTCAACACTTATTATGATTTCCATAGTATCCAAGGCATTTCTGCCAAGACCATCTTAGTGGACAAATCCCTTTCTGAATCAAGTTCACTCCTCGTTTCAGTCTTGTAACACTGAACGGGATTAACTTACCGTTCCATCCATGTATATCTCATGAGATATAAATCTTTACCCAATCCATTGGAGGGAGATATTGGTCTCACCCATCTCATAATGATACCATTCTTATATGTGCCACAAAATCATAAATCATACATCATTTCATAACTCATGTAATAAAAATGGGATTCTTAAACATCGTGACATCATAAAATAATCCATAAATATTTGATATCATTTCATCATAAGAAAATTGAATCCATTTAAATCATAGAGACATTTTACTTGAAACATACACATATGAAATAATGTCATCTTAGATGGAAAATAGTTTTGACAAAACACTTGAAATGAATTCTTGATGAAAATATCCTTTCTTCTTTAAAATAATTTTCTTTTCACAAAATTCCATAAAATTCTAAAAGAAAAGGGTTTTGTTGAAAATAATCAGGCAATATTGTAGACGAAGCTTCTTGAAAATGAGGCTTTATGAAACTAAAAAAATCCGTTCACGCCATATAAGTTAAAAATAACATTATCCTCGTACTTTTATCAGAAAAGTCAAAATGTTCCTTGTATGGTAAACAAAAGAAATATTCCTTCCATAACACGTGGTAAAATTAAAAAAGGGTAAAAAGTACTTTAAACATACATGAAAACATTTTTATAAAACTTGGACATGGATGATAAATATTACCCCAGTAAATATTTATGAATAAGAAATCTCTGATAAAAATGAGATTTGCAAAATTATCCCTTACCATAGGTCTGATATGCTTCGTACGTATCCGAAACTCCTGTATAATGATTTAAATAATTTCATTGACTTATTACAGAATCATATTAATTGTTATGATATCATATATGTTTCACTTATAACTTTATATTGCCTGTTCTTTTGTAAATCCCATGTTAAAGCAGCATTTTGGGTAAAATCATTTCATTTATCATATGTGTTTTGACTTTTCGTTCTTGATATTATTACTTATATCCTGATTTACATAATTACAGAATGTAAAAAATGATTTATGTATAATATATATTCATCGTATACATATGTATATTATAGATCGATAAAAGGAATGAAATACACCATTAATGGAGACGGTAGGTCGTACGTACGCATGAACGCTGTTTTCGTTTCCTTGTTGAATTGAATAAAACTAAATAGATGACATAAATATATATATACATAAATCCAGTAGAATTATTGTTTCATATATTTCATTATTATTGCTTATATATACTTTATAATCATTTTTAAATGGTTAACATGGAGAATGAAACTCATCACATCGTGGAGACGGTAGTCCGTACGTACACACGAGCGATGATATCGTTCCCCTAATTATTGAATAAAATTGGAGGGGATGGTATAATATATCAGAATCAGTATGATGTTTTAATAAAAATATATAGTTATTCTTTACACCATTATACCCATCCATTTAAGGTGTTGGTGGAAAAATATTTTTCACCATGCTGTGTAGACGGTATTCCGTACGTACGCGCACATGGTGATTTCGTTTTCTATAGGATGGATAAATGGTGATATAGGGTAGTTCCATACTTATAATAACATATCAGTATATGATTTATACTGATTTTATTAATTCAAAAATGAAACAACTAATGAAAAATAATTGGAAGAAGAAATAAAGGTGAAAGAATCGGTAATAGACATTACCCCTTCTTTGAAGCGCCTCTTTGAGAACTCCTCTTAGGGAACTAGAATTGGTCATTGAAGAAGCCGAGGACCTCTAGGATGTTTATAGGGAAGTGGATAAGAGAATGTTTCAGGGGTTGGATGAGCTTGAAGGCTCAAAGTGGTGTGAGGAAGAGAGGGAGGAGGTGCCCTTTTATAAGGGAGGAGAGGGGCACATTTGGAAAAACTAAAAATGTTATTTTATTATAAAGTCATATTCGGTTTTTAATATCTCTAAATTGATTTATTTCGAAGCTAAGGTGGGGATGGGTCGAAATCCTCTCATCAAATAGAATTTATACAAGTTTAGGTTTCTATTTCAACCTTATCATTTAGATTTAACATTAAGTTAAATAATTTTTCTTTTACCGTGTCTTCTTGTTTTCTTAGATTATGAGGTTAATAAACTTACTATAACAAGCCAAACGAACCACAAGTTGTTTATTATTAATATATATAACCTTATATATGTCATTTGGCCGATACTTAGATTTTTAGGAATAAAATAACAATTAATAATATAATATTTGTTTTAAAAACTATTTAATGTCAATTTTGACACTATTTGGTAATTGATTTTTGTAAAAATCATAACAGAATGATTAGTTAGAAAAAAGTTAACTAAATCAATAATAACATGTCATATTAAACTATAAAATTAGTGGAATTCATAAAAAGACTCAAATTACATTTATTTGGGTATGTGTAACATCAATTATGTCAATATTTCATTAATAAGATAATTACTACAACATCATTGTGTCAAAAATAAATTAAATTATTTAATCTATAAAAATTATAAATAAACTTCCATTATGTAGGAAATATTTTTATATTTCTAATGAATATTTATAGTCGAATTTATCATATGTATAACCCTATATTAAAAATGATTTACTTATTAAACTTTGATTTTAACTATTTTAACCCTTATTTAAATAAATTAATATTAATTGTCGTAATCTAATCCAAGTGGGCTTAAATGGTCATATTTTATTCCTAAGGTTGTTTTTGGTCGAATTAAACTTATCCAATAGAATTATGACATGTTTTAGGGTAATAATAATATCATTTTTACCCTTAATTACCCTATTTACTTTTAGCCGTGGTAAATAAAAGTTACTACTCACCAAAAATTATTTTCATCTCACTGAACCAAATTTTACTTACTGACATCAACCGTGTCTCTCGGATTTTTGAAATTCTATTCACAAAACCGGTAAAATTATGTTTTATTTAAATTTTCAAATACTTCTAGGAGGTGGGTAAAAGACGGTCAAAAGTTCAATAAAATTTTTATATATCTAAAATTATTGTAAAATGACTCCAATGAATTACATTGAACTTATATAGGTATTATGTGTCAATTTTGACCTAAAATAAATTTAAATAAAATAAATAATTATTTAAATATAAATTCGGTTTTTAAATAGTAACCCAGTGTTTTCACTATTCATCAGAAATGGAAAGTTTTCAGAAAAATCCCAAAATTTCACCCTAGGCTAATTTCTATATTCCAAATCCAAAAATGAAGTCCATTATGATATTTGAAATTTATAAAATTTAAAAAATAGGTTATTACTATTCATAACAGCTAGTTTTAATAATATTTTAATAGTATATCATTGTTTAGTGAAACTCGGTATTGCATACAACACACGCTATTGAGGAAGGTCGCGATTGCGTGTAATGCAACCAAGTTAGGGTTGAATGTTGTGCAAGACTCCTTTTTTGTAGCGTACAACACAAGAGATAAATATAATTAAAAAGAATATTTTTCATAAAATCTCAGGGTGTTACATTCTACCTCCCTTAAAATGAATTTCGCCCTCGAAATTCGTCGGGGTTATAAATGGTTTACAACTAGAAATTTTCTATAATAGAAACCCACATCGTAAAAAGGAATACCAAAACCAATCATTAAAAACTAAAGTATAAAACATAACGGTTACCCAAATTAACTAATCCTTGGGTTTCCACATATGATAACATAGGTGAAAATATGGATATGGAAGAGAAACCTAACCATCATGTTCTGATGGAGAGTGGTAGAGAACATGGCTATGAAAAAGACAACAATCACAAAGAAATAGATTTGTGATAATCTAAGGTACCATCTAATTCATCGGATATAAGGGAACTAGGACAACATTTTTTATTTTCAAGATCATTTCCGTAAAGTTGATGAATTAAAAGAAATAATTACATGTTTTTTGTACAATCCCACTATTGTTCATGAATTGACCAATTTCAACTTCATCCCCTAATGAAATGAAGTTGAATTTGTTATTCGGGATGTGTTAGCAGATCATGTGATATAATGATGGGTCATTCCATCTGTTTCAAACAAAAGGTTAGCAAAAGTTATAAGTCCATATTATAGTTAGATTAGTATTATATGGTTCCAAAAATGACTTATACTTCATATATCATACCGCTTAATAAAATAAAACTATTTTATACTAACCAGGGACTTCCTATAGGCCAGTGGTAGGCAATAAAGGCCAGTCGTACTTCGGTTGTGGGTTCGATTCCCACAACCTTGTCCGACACGATGGGTTGTCGCCTGTCCTGCAGTTTTTCCTTTTTCTAAAACTACATTACTATTACATCCCATCAATAATATCGAAAAAACTTCTATCCTTATACAATACTAACTTATGTCCAACATAATCCATTCCAATCTTTAGGCTTATCCATAATAATGCAATCCACTCTCATAATATAGTGAAAACGATTACCAGAGATTTCATATAACAAGCATGTTAATACCATCATTGATCCCCATATATCATAAGATATGTCTTGTTGGTCACATTCCAAACATTCGAAGGCCTTAATCATGTATTCTCTTGAAAAATGAATACCCATTGAACCTTAGTTAAAACATGAATGCAGTTGAAAGTTAACACATTCCACATACCAAAATCCTCAAAATTCTATATACTCAAACCATGATATCACTTAGTCCTTATATCAATCATGAGCTCATGAATACAATCAAACATCTCATTATCTTCTTATTCCTTCATTATGCGCATATCATCTAACTTCCAAAAATATCTGAATTACCTTCCATGGTTACTAGTAACATTCAACATATACCTTCAAATTCTTTAGGAAAAACAATAGTGTAACAATCCTTAGATGATTCTTTATTCCATAGTACAATTAACTATACAACATAACTCTCGATAAACATACAACCATTCCACTACCTTCTAAAACAACTGTGTATGACCCATCCTCGGGGCCCATGCCGTGACTACCCCAAGCCCGCCTTCCTTAGGCGAGGGGCTGGCGACTAGCACCAAAGGCGTAAATCCTGATAACTAGGAAGGCATTGCCTTTATAAAAGTAAACAAAACACCACAGAGTACAAGCGGAAGTAATACACTAAGTACAAAAGAAAGTTCTGAAAATTAAGTGGTCCAGAATACAAACCCAACTGAAAGTACAGATACAACTGAACGAAAGTACAACAGAAAAGACAAACAACTGGAAGAAACGAAGCAACTCCTGGGTCATCCTCCTCGGATCCTACCTGAAGGGTAGGTACAGATAGCCTTCACAACGCTCTCACCCGTCATCCTCTTACGTGTGTCATCTCGTCGTGAAGTCCACCTCTGGATACTGACTCGTCGTGCGGTCCACCTCCGGGTACTGACTCGTCTTGTGGTCCACCTCCGGGTACCATCTAGTCCTCGAACACTCAGCCTTCGTCAGCACTACCCGTCGTCTCCAACCAACACAACGAGGTGCGGGCATAGCCCATTCAGGGGTGAGTATAAAGATACTTAGTAGGGTCCCCGAGACCCTCAAGATCTCACTAAATCCAACAAGGATAACAACAATGAAGGATCTCAACATATAACCCTTACATAGGTATAAGGTCATACTTATACCTAAATTATCAATTAACCCATCTCAATCATGAGGAAACACAAAGGTTATGAAATCAATGGATAACCACTACCCAGGTATATGCCCATACATATACCTAAGTTATCAAGTGAACCATCTCAATCAAGAGGTAATCACAAAGGTCATAGACTCAGCTCAAACTAGTATTTTCATTATCGAAACCGTAACTGATGATGAGCCCATATTTAGAGTGTACAGTGATCCTGTCACAACTCCGAGGTACTGCTCACTAACCTAAGACTGCTGAGGTACTCCTCATGTCGAGTACCGCAGGTCTGCAACCTCACACAGTAGTGCTCCTCCGCCATGGGTCTTCCACCTCACACAGTAGTGCTCCCCCTCACAGCCTAGAGAGGTACTCCTCCTGTCGAGTACTACGGGTCTGCCACCTCACAAAGTAGTGATCCTCCACCATGGGTCTTCCACCTCAAAAATTAGTGCTCCCCACTGCGCTATGCTAGTCACTCCGAATCGAATCAGACAAGCAGTCATCGGTCACACCCAGATACACGGTCTCCGTACTCTGTATGCTCATCTCCGGGAGGGTCCGCTCCATGATCTACAGGTCGATACTACAATTATCACAAGTCCCATGAAGGAGTATCTCAAAGTAACACATCGTCATAGGGGTCTCAACGCAACAGACGGCGCGTCAATCGGACGCCCGGTCTGTGAGTTATTAGTCTTTTCGTCCTAGGGGCCTGGTTGGTTTCATGTGCGAACCAACCTGTCTGTATCTCAAGTGTACCCCGAACTATCATAGGGTATACTCATAGGGACCGTTTCTCAATGAGATCACCAACGCTGCTGACTGTTCGTCAAACAGACGTCCGGTCTGAAAGTTATCAGCTTTTCCATTCTAGGGGCCCGGTTGGATTTCGGGTACAATCCAGCCCCGACACTATCCAACTGCATCCAAATCTTAGGCTAAGTATGCCAAAGGATCCATCTCATCAAGAGGAATCCAACGAAGACGACGGAACGTCAATCGGACGTCAGAGCTCAAGATATAAGCGTTTCCGCTCCGAGGGCCCGGTTGGTTTTGTACCCAAACCAACCCGCCCATACTCAAAGTTCTCTGAAACCTTGAGTGTAATATACCGAAACGACCGCCTCGATCCAAGGATCGCGACGTAGCTGACAGTGCATCAATCGGAGGTCCGTAGCCCAAGATAAGGGTGAAACACCGAAAATGGTCCAGAACGTGGGGGTTTCGGGCCCGGACCGATCCCACCCGAGACCCCCTGGGTCGGCCCGAACCGAGTCACCCTGACCTGGGTCCGGGTCAGCCCGCTTGGGTGCGACCCGGGTCCGGGTTGGCCGGCTTGGGCGCGGCCCGGCTCAGCGGCCCGACGCGCTGGCGGTCCGGGGCGTTGGCCAGGTGGCTCGGCCGAACGGCCAAACCGTTCGGGATTGTGGGGGGGGGGGGGGTGCGCTGCCCCGCCGCCATTTGTAACCGCGACCCCCCATAATGTGGGCCGCTCTTTGCTTGCCAGCTGGGGGTCGTAACCCCCACCTCTCCCCCTGGCTGGCCGGCCCGCTCCGACCGGCCGACTTCTGCTGCCACGGGACCGGCGAGAGCCGGTGCCCCTGCTCCGACGCCTGCTGCCCGGAACAGGCCGTCGGTCCGCCTGCTTCTCCGCGGCCTAAGCCGTGGATTATTCTGTCCGGCGCGGTGCAACGGCGCGGTGCCCCTCCCCCGCAGCCCCGCTCCGACCGCGGTGTCTTCGGGTTTTTTCTCCGGGGCAGCGCGACATCGCCGCGGCTTGGTTCGATTTTCAAATGCGCGGCGCGACGGAGCCGCACAACCTTTCCGCTTGTTCCTTCACGGTGCGACGACACCACATCACGTTCCTTTGAACTGCAACAACACAAATAATAAGGGAGGTGGGTCGGCCATGTTTGTGCGGTCCGCCCCCCTCCCGTTACACGATAAGAAGCGGTCCAATTGAACGTGGATAAATGACGGAAGTAATTCACGAAAAGAAACGCATAAAACCCCTACCTTGACAAATGTTGTCGAACGACGGTGTCGCAGAAAACAGCGTCGCGGGGTGAGGTTCCGTATATGCTGATGGAGAACGCCCGAGGAGGAAGCAGCGTCTCCCTTCCTTTCCCGCGGAGAGAAAATTGAAAGGCGGAATTTCATTGGCGAGTTCCCACGTCGGTGCCTCCTCCTTTGTCGAGGAAGAAGAAGATGAAAGAATCAGGGTCGTCCAATCGACGTTCCTTGACGAAGAAGAAGAAGAAGAAGTTCTTTAAAAACTCCCAAGCTCTCTTGCCTTACCCTCAACACCACAAATTCCAACCCTTCCCAAAAATAATGGTTCCACATTATTTAATCAACCCAAGCCAAGATATTCCAAAATAAATTCAAAAGTTGAATTCACTTAATTTATTGTGTGTGTTGGCTAGAGTTAATGATGGAGAGAGTGATTAAATGGAAGGTTACTCATTAAATATAAGTTTCCAAAAAAAATTAAAGAGGGAGTTAGGGATTTTAAGAGGAATGGGAAGGGGTGGGGTTCGTGTGGGCCGCACCTCACCTTTAATCCTCTCATGGGTGGTTAAATACAAGTGGGTCCCCCCTAACTACCTTACTTAGGTTATAACCACTTAAGATAGGGTCAAAGTGTTGTAACACAACACTTAATCCACTTAACAATAAAATAAAATATAATTGTAACAATTATATTTTATCCCTCACAATTTTTAAAACAACTCCTCTCGAGAAAACACAACTCAGAAAGGCTCTTCTTAAGAAAATTACCGGTGCTGCGGTTCCATCGGTGCCCTCGGATTTCGATTCCGTGCACTGTTTTAAAAGATAGAAAAACCCGCTCGTTCGTTCACTGAACGTACCAGATCTAATCTTCAGAAATTGATTCCGGGCACGTCAAGCCTTGGAATCAGGCACCATCAGAAAATGTGTTCTTGTAAAATCCCCAAGAAAATTTAAAAAAATATTCCTTTAAATTTTACGGGTCTTTATATTACTCCCACCTCAGGGCTTTACGTCCTCGTAAAGATGAAACACAGACTAGGGATACAAAACTGGTATTGAGCACGCATCTGAGCCTTCTGCTCCCATGTGCTTACTTGGAGATTCCCGTACTGCCAAATAAGGTGCACCCGAGGAATCGACTGTCCTCATAGGATCCGCTCTTGTCGATCCTTGGTCCCCACTGGAACCTCCGAGAAAGTCACCCCATCGCCCAAGTCCAGCTCCCCATGGTCGATGATATGCAAAGGGTCGAGCACGTATCTCCTCAGTTGAGATACGTGGAAGTCATCGTGCACCTGGTGCAACTGAGGGGGATGGGTCAAGCGGTAAACCACCTCACCTACCCTGCTGAGGACCTAGATAGGTCCGTTGAACCTCGAAGATAACTTGTCACCTCGTCCACGTCTCCATAATTCCACGTCGAGGTGAGACCCGTAAGAAAACGTGGTCGCCATCCTCGAACTCTAGTGGTCTCTGCCTTCTGTCAGAATAAGGCTTCTGTCGGCTCTGAGCTGTCCTCATCCACTCTTGGATGACCTGGACCTTATCTGGTCCAACAAGAGCTGCTATGATTTCTTCTTTGCCGATAAGAGAAATCCTGACTCATCCCCTGGATGAACCACGTTCTTTGCCTAATACAGTCAATCCAGACATGAATGATGTATTCATGCCATGGACGACGTCGTAAGTCCTCGACGTTACTACCAATATATCCAATCGTCACTCTCACCTCTAAGGGTTGATTCACACTGTCGGCATCAACGTGAGGTCACTGGGTCTCTTCCAGTAGGAATCTCGAATGTGAGGTTCAAGTCAACAGTTTATAATGGAACCTCTTAGTACTCAAAAAGGATGGAAGAAAATGTCACAAAGGTAAGTGTCTTTATATTATTGCATCTCATGGTACAAAGACACAAATATAACAAGAACAACATGGAACTAGATATTGAAAGAATAAAAGGAAACCACTAGTTCTTCTCCTGTCCACTCGTTTCTGGAGCTCCGTAGTCGTATGCTTATGCTGCCTGAAGCTGAGATCTCCCATGTACACCTGTTCCCTGCGGTCGGGGTGGACCTCCTGGTGGTGGTGGTGGAAACACCTCGAAGCGTCGTCCACCTTCGGCTACACGGCCAGCTCGCCTACCTCGGCCTTCAGCTCCTAGCAGTCTCCCTTGATCGAACCTCTGCATCTTCCTGGGAGTTTCTTCATTTTACTGCTGGTCATCTGCATGGCGGGTCGGACAGTCACGTGCCATGTGACTAATCCCACCACAGGAGTAACACTGCATGGAAGGTCTGGCTCTGTCATTCCCCATGGTTCCTCACACTACCGACCCTGAGTCATGCGGTCGACCACCTGTAGGTTTGGTCCTCTTGGACCTCTGCGTCATCTGTCTACTGCCTTCTACAGAAGAATCTGCCGCATGCCGGCTAGTGGTGGGTCCTGCTGCTGGAGACTGCTCAGCAAGGAAACTCTCCACTAAGAGGGCTCTCTCCAACACCCCTATCTGCATCGAAATGCTGTGAGAAACAACAAAAGCTCTAATCTCTCACCTGAGCCCCTACTCGAAGGATCGGGCCCTAAAGAACGGGTCCCTTACCATATCTGTGGAGTAGCGCGAGAGGTCTGTGAACCTCGATGAATACTGCCCCACTGTCATACTGCCCTTCCCCAGCTGAAGTATCTCCTGTATATGCACCGCTCGATGGGTGGCTGGTACTAACACTACCTGGAACAGGCTCTCGAAGTCTGCCCATAGAATTGTCACCACGTCATGCATCTAGAGCATCTGGCTCTACCATCTGCCTTTTACTGCCTGAAGAAGGCTGGCAGCAAGGATCACCATGAAGTCTGCTGGTTTCCCCACTAGCCTGAAGACTCTCACCACTGCCTATAGCCAATCCTTATCCGCCTGCGGGTCCGTCTCTCCCCTGAACCTTGGTGGCCTCTAGCGCTGGAACTCGTGCAGTGCGCTCAAGCGACGTGCACCCTCTGCTGCAGGGGCTGGTGAAATTGGTGGCCCAATGGGTATTATTACCGCTGGTGCCTCCGCTGGTACCTCAACTGGGATAGGGCCCTGTACTGAGGCCACGTCTCTCGGTGGTCTGTCAGTACGAACAACTCATGGGGCTCTAGCTGGTCGTCCGCGGGGAGGCATCCTGATAGAAACAAACATGACACGGTCAAATGATTTATAACTGGTGAGCTGACCTGGTTTGAGATGACATTTAAAAACTTCTCGAAACACTCACGCAATCAGTGTTTTCGTGCACAAAGTCGGAAATCAGTTGTCAGGGTCCTGGTGTATGGATACGTCAGCCGCCCGCACCAACACTGGACTCCCTGTACTGAAAACCACACTCGGTACCCCTAACACTATTGCTTCACAGAAAGAAAATATTAGAGTTATAAGTTCTACGGTAGAACCGACTCCTCTGATACCAATTTGTCACGACCCGTCCACGGGGACCGTGTCGTGACTATCCCAAGCACGCCATCCATAGGCCAGGGGCTGGCGAATTGCACCAAAGGCATAAATCCTGATAACTGGGAAGGCATTGCCTTTATAAAAGTAAACAAAACACCACAGAGTAAAAGAGGAAGTAATAATCTAAGTACAAAAGAAAGTGCTAAAAAGTTAGTGGGCCAGAATAAAATCCCAACTAAAAGTACAGCTACAACTGAATGAAAGTACAACAGAAAAGACAAACAGCTGGAAGAAAAGAAGCAGCTCCTGGGTCGTCCTCCTCGGATCCTACCTGAAGGGTAGGTACAGATAGCCTTTACAACTCTCTCACATGTCATCCTCCTCTGTGTGTCATCTCGTTGTGAAGTCCACCTCCAGATACTGACTCGTCGTGTGGTCCACCTCCGGGTACTGACTCGTCGTGTGGTCCACCTCCGGGTACCGTCCAGTCCTAGAACACTCGGCCTCCGTCAGCACTACCCGTCTTCTGCAACCAACACAATGAGGTTCTAGAATAGCTCGTGCAGGGGTGAGTATAATGATACTCAGTAGGGTCCCCGAGACCCTCAAGGTGTCACTAAATCCAACAAGGATAACCAAAAATAAGGATCCCAACATATAACCCTTACTTAGGTATAAGCTCATACTTATACCTAAGTTGTCAAGTAACCCATCACAATCATGAGGAAACACAAAGGTTATGAAATCAACGGATAAGAACTACCCATTTATATGCCCATACATATTCATAAGTTATCAAGTGACCCATCTCAATCAAGAGGTAATCACAATGGTCATAAACTCAGCTCAAACCAGGATTTTCATTATCGAAACCATAACTACTGATGAGCCCGTCTCTGGAGTGTACAATGATCTTGTCACAACTCCGAGGTACTGCTCACTAAACTAAGACTGCTGAGGTACTCCTCCTGTCGAGTACCACTGGTCTGCCACCTCACACAGTAGTGCTCCTACGCCATTGGTCTACCACATCACACACTAGTGCTCCCCCTTATAGCCTACAGAGGTACTCCTCCTGTCGAGTACCGTGGGTCTGCCACCTCACAAAGTAGTGCTCCTACACCATGGATCTCCAACCTCACAAATTAGTGGTCCCCACTGGGCTATGCTGGTCACTCCGAATCGAATCGGACAACCAGTCATCGGTCACAACCAGCTACACGGTGTTCGTACCCGGTATGCTCATCTCCGGGAGGGTCCTCTCCATGAGCTACAGGTCGATACTCCAAGTATCACAAGTCCCACGAAGAATTATCTCAAAGGGCCATCTCTTCATAGGGGTCTCAACGCAACAGCCGGCGTGTCAATCAGACGCCAGGTCTGTGAGTTATTGGTCTTTTTGTCCCAGGGGCCCGATTGGTTTCGTCTGCGAACCAACTCGGCCATATCTTAACTGTAACCCGAACTCTCATAGGGTATACTCATAGGGATTGTTTCTCAACGATATCACCAATGTCGCTGAAGGTTCGTCAAACGGACGTCCGGTCTGAATGTTATCGGTTTTTCCATTCCAGGGGCCCGATCAGATTTCAAGTACAATCCAGCCCGGACACTATACAACTGCATCCAAATCTCCGTAGAAGTATGCCAAAAGTTCCTTCTCATCAATAAGAATCCAACGAATTCGACATCACATCAATCAGATTTCTGGAGCTCAAGTTATAAGCGTTTCCGCTCCGAGGGCCTGGTTAGTTTTGTACCCGAACCAACCCACCCATACTCAAAGTTCTCGGAATCCTTGAGTTTAATGTAACGAAACGACCGTCTCGATCCAAGGATCAAATCGCAGCTGAAGGTGCGCCGATCGGAGGTCTATGACCCAATATATGGGCGAATGACCAAAAAAGGTCCGGAAGTGGGGGTTTCGGGCCCGGACCGATCCGGCCCGAGACCCCCTGGGTCGGAACGCTTGGGCGCGGCGCGGCCCGGCCCAGCGCGCTGGCCAGGTGGCTCGGCCAAACGGCCGAGCCGTTCGGGAGTGTGGGGGGGTGCGCTGCCCCCCTCCGTTTGTAACCGCGGCCCCCCATAATGGGGGCCGCTCTTTGCTGGCCAGCCGGGGTCGTAACCCACGGCTCTCCCCCTGACCGACCGGCCCGCTCTAACCGGTTGGCTTCTTCCTCCACAGGACCGGCGAGGGCCGGTCCCGCTGCTCCGGCGCCGGTGGCCCGGAACCGGCCGCCGATCCCCCTGCTTCGTCGCGGCCTAAGCCGCGACATATTCTGTCCAGCGCGGCGCGACGGTGCCGCGCCCCTCCGCCGCGGCCACGCTCCGGCCGCGGCCCCGCTCCGGCCGCGGCCCCGCTCCGGCCGCTTCCCCGCTCCGGCCACGGCCCCGCTCCGGTCGCGGAGTCTTCGGGGTTTTTTACCAGCGCGGCGCGATAGCGCCGTGGATTGGTTCAATTTTCAAATGCGCAGTGTGACGACGCCACACATCCTTGTGGCTCATTCCCACGCAGTGCGACGGCACCGCGTCACATTCCTTGGAACCGCAAAAACACAAATAATAAAGGAGGAGGGTCGGCCGTGTTTTTGCGGTCCGGCCCCCTCCTTTTAAACGATAGCAAGCGGTCCAATTGAACGTGGATAAATGAAAGATGTAATTCATGAAAGGAAACGCATAAAACCCCTAATTGACAAATGTTGTCGAACGACGGTGTCACAGAAAACGATATCATGGGGTGAGGTTCTGTATATGCCGACGGAGAACGTTCGATGAGGAAGTAGTGTCTCCCTTCCTTTCACGCGGAGAGAAAATTGGAAGGCGTAACGTCGTTGGCGACTTCCTATGTTGGTGCCTCCTCCTTTTTTGAGGAAGAAAAAGATGGAAGAATTCGGGTCGCCGAATCGACGTTCCTTGACGAAGAAGAAGAAAAAGAAGAAGTTCTTTAAAAACTCCCAAGCTCTCTTCCCTTACCCTCAACACCACAAATGCCAACCCTTCACAAAAAATAATGGTTCCACATTATTTAATCTACCCAAGCCAATGTTTTCCAAAATAAATTCAAAACTTGAATTCACTTAATTTAATGTGTGTGTTGGCTTGAGTTAATGAGGGAGAGAGTGAGGAAATGGAAGGTTACTCATTAAAAATAAGTTTACAAAAAAAAAATTTAAGAGGGAGTTAGGGAGTTTAAGAAGAATGCGAAGGGGTGGGGTTCGTGTGGGCCCCACCTCACCTTTAATCCCCTCATGGGTGGTTAACTACAACTGTGTCCCACCCCTAACTCACTTACTTCGGTTATAACTACTTAATAGTGGGTCAAAGTGTTTTAACACAACACTTAATCCACTTAACAAAAAAAGAAAATATAATTGTAACAATTATATTTTATCCCTCACAATTTTTAAAACAACTCCTCCCAAGAAAACGCAACTCTAGAAAGGGTCTTCTTAGGCAATTACCGACGCTGTGGTTCCATCGGTGCCCTCAGATTTCAATTCCATGCACCGGTTCAAAAGATAGAAATACCCGCTCATTCGTTCACTGAACGTACCTAATCTAAACTTCGGAAATTTATTCTGAGCACATCGGGCCTCGGAATCAGGTGCCGTCAGAAACTAAGTTCTTGTAAAATCCCAAAGAAAATTTAGAAAAAAATTCCCTTGAATTTTACATGTATTTACAAACTGACTGAGCTTCAACACTTCTTTCATCTCATATATCATTGTTAGTCTCCTCATCATCATTCACATAAATACTACCCATATGACCACGCTGATTCTCTTCATGAGATTGTCCCTTAGGAAATTGGTTTGCATAATTCCCATAAATTCCACATGTAAACCATCTAA
Organism: Viscum album; assembly: GCA_963277665.1. Classification (NCBI taxonomy): domain Eukaryota; kingdom Viridiplantae; phylum Streptophyta; class Magnoliopsida; order Santalales; family Viscaceae; genus Viscum; species Viscum album. The sequence continues at coordinate 1,715,906,375 of OY728142.1, read as the reverse complement.
TCATTGTTGATGTCGTAGAAATACCATTATCCTTTTCCATGTTGTTAACTGAACCTTTTCATTTTCACTTACTGGCTTTGTGTCCTTCTTTTCCACAGCCAAAGCATCTTCCAGTTCATTGAAACAATCTCCCTGATGCCTCTTCCCACATGATTTACATGAGGGAAATTGAACTTTCTTTCCTCTATGATCATAATGAAACTCCATATTTCTCTTATTATATGAGTCGGGAAACTTATCAAAGTTGAGATTATTGATAGTATTATGAGATTCCTGATTAGGCATAATAACGATGTTTGGAAATCCAAATCCCGTTTCATTTGGTTGCTCATGAAAATATCATCCCATTGTCTGTCATATCCTCGATTATCGTGAATCTTCCTGTTTCCATCCATTTTCTAAAACCCAAAAAGAATAGTGTGAGAGGCAAAAATCATTCTAGGGAAAACAACATAGTAAAGGGGGAGTTCACTCAATTTCTAACATCTCAGTTTAAATTCTAAGATCATTACCATAGTTCTAGGACTATATCCTATACATATACTTATCCTTAGGGACATCTTTAGATATACCTTAGAAATATCTCTAGGGATCTCACTAACGTTTTTGCATAATAGTTTCCAAAGGTTGACTAAACCTTTCCTCTGATACAAACTGTGGAGACCCGAAGCTTGACGTACATGGACATTACATTACTTTTGCGGAATATATAATACATAACAAAAATAGACAGATAAGGACCGTAATAGTTTAGTGACTTTGGAAATATGGAATATAAACTTCTAATCATGTTGAAATATCTTCCCCATCTCCCATAACAATCCTCCCCTTTTTGTTTCCTTACCTAAAACCTTTCTTTTAATCCTGGGGGAAAAGAAAACATAAAAAGTGTGAGCTCAAATGCTCAGTAAGGGTAAGCATGGAGAAAATAAAACAAACCGTATACATTTTAACTTAAAAACATGAACATAATATTTAAACATCAAAATCATGAACAATGTCATAAAACATGGAAGAACATAAGGAATAGATCATAAAGAAACATTAATCATGATAAAATAGCATGGGAATAAAACATGTAATTTTGGCAACCATTCAACTCTTGTTATGATTTCCATAGTAGCCAAGGCAGTGCTGCGAAAACCATCTTAGTGGACAAAGTCCCTTTTTGAATCGAGTTCACTCCTCGTTTCAGTCCTGTAACACTAAACCAGATTAACATACCGTTCCAGCCATGTCTATCTCATGAGATATAAATCTTTACCCAATGTATTGTAGGGATATATAGGTCCCACCCATCTCATAATGATACCATTTTTATGTGTGCCACAAAATCATAAATCATACATCATTGCATAACCCATGTAATAAAATTGGGATTCTTAAACATCGTGACATCATAACATAATCCATAAAAATATGATATCATTTCATCATAAGAAAATTGAAACCATTTAAATCATAGAGACATTTTACTTGAAACATACACATATGAAATAATGTCATCTTAGATAGAAAATAGTTTTGACAAAACACTTGAAATTAATTCTTGACGAAAATATCATTTCTTCTTTAAAATGATTTTGTTTTCACAAAATTACATGAAATTATAAATGAAAAGGGTTTTTTTGAAAATAATCATGCAATATTGTAGAGGAAGGTTCTTGAAAATGAGGAGTTATGAAACCGTAAAAATCCGTTCACGCCGTATAAGTTAAAAATAACATTCTCCTCGTACTTTTGTCAGAAAAGTCAAAAAGATCCTTGTATGGTAAACAAAAGAAATATTCCATCCATAACACATGGTAAAAGTAAAAAAAGCGTAAAAAGGACTTTAAACATACATGAAAACATTTTTATAAAACTTGGACATGGATGATAAATATAACCCCAGTAAATACTTTTGAATAAACAATCTTGGATAAAAATGAGATTTGAAAAATTATCCCTTAACTTAGGTCCGATATGCTTCGTACGTATCCATACTTCATATATAATGATTTAAATAATGTCATTGACTTATTACAGAATCATATTAAGTGTTACGATATCATATATGTCTCACTTATGACTTTATATTACCCGTTCTTTTGTAAATCCCATGTTAAAGCAACATTTTGGGTAAAATCATTTCATTTATCGTATGTGTTTCGACTTGTACTTCTTGATATTATTACTCTTATCCTAATTTACATAATTCCAGAAATTAAAACATGATTTATATATAATATATATTCATCATATACATATGTATATTATAGATCAATAAAAGGAATGAAATACACCATTCATGGAGATGGTAGGTCGTACGTACGCATGAACGCTGTTTTCGTTTCCTTATTGAATTGAATGAAACTCAATAGATGAAATACTTATATATATACATAAATTCAGTAGCATTATTATTTCATATATTTCAGTATTATTTCTTATATATACTTTATAATCATTCTTAAAGTGTTAACATGGAGAATGAATCCCATCGCGTCGTGGAGACGGTAGTCCGTACGTACGCACGATCGATGATATCGTTCCCATAATTATTGAATTAAATTGGAGTGGATAGTATAATATTTCAGAATCATTATGATGTTATAATAACCATATATAGTTATTCTTTACACCATTATACCCATCCATGTTAGGTGTTGGTGGAAAAACAGATTTCACCACGGCGTGGAGACGGTATTCTGTACGTACACATGCGAGGTGATTTCGTTTTCTGTAGGATGTCTAGATGGCAAAATAGGGGAGTTTCATACATATAATAAAATATAAGTATATGATTTATACTGATGTTATTACTTCATAATGAAACAACTAACGAAGAATAAGTGGAAGAAGAAATAAAGTTGAATGAATCGGTTACAAACATTACCTCTTCTTTGAAGCGCCTCTTTGAGAACTTCTCTTAGGGCACTAAAATTGGTCTTTGAAGAAGACCAGGACCTCTAGGATGTTTCTAGGGAAGTGGAGAAGAGAATTTTTCAGGGGTTATCCGAGATTAAAGGCTCAAAGTGGTGTGAGGAAGAGAGGGAGGAGGTTCCCATTTATAAGGGAGGAGAGGGGCACCTTTGGAAAAACAAAAAATATTATATTACTATAAAGTCATATTCGGTTTTAAATAGCTCCAAATTGATTTATTTATAAGCTAAGGTGGGGATGGGTCGAAATACTATCATCCAATAGAATTTATATAAGTTTAGGTTTCTATTTCAACCTTATCATTTAGATTTAACTTTAAGTTAAATAATTTTTCTTTTACCGTGTCTTCTTGTTTTCTTACATTATAAGGTTAATAAATTTACTATAACAAGACGAAAAAACCCCAAGTTGTCCATTATTAATATATATAACCATAGATAAGTAATATGGCCGATCCTTATATTTTTAGGAATAAAATACCAATTAATAATATAATATTTGTTTTAAAAACGAATTTATGTCAATTTTTACACTATTTGGTAATTGATTTTTTTAAAAATCATAACAGAATTATTAGTTCTAAAAACGTTAACTAAATAAATAATAACATGTAATATTATCCTATAAAATTAGTTGAATTCATAAAAAGTCTCAAATTACATTTATTTGGGTATTTATAATATCAATTTGTAAATATTTCATTAATAAGATAATTACTACATAATCATTGTGTCAAAAATAAATTAAATTATTTAATGTATAAAAATTATAAATAAAATACCATTATGTAGGAAAGCTTTTTATCTTTATAATGAATATTTATAGTCGAATTTATCTTATGCATAACCCTATATTAAAAATGCTTTACATATTAAACTTTGATTTCAACTATTTTAACCCTTCTTTAAATAAATTAATATTAAATGTCATAATCTAATCCAAGTGGGCCTAAATGGTCATATTTTATTTCTAAAGTTGTTTTTGGTCGAATTACACTTTTCCAATAGAATTAGGACATGTTTTAGGGTAATAATAATATCATTTTTATCCATAATTACCCTATTTACTTTTAGCCATGGTAAATAAAAGTTACTATTCACCAAAAATTATTTTCATCTCATTGAACCACATTTTACATACTGACATCAACCGTGTCTCTCGGATTTTTGAAATTCCATTCACAAAAGCGGTAAAATTAAGTTTTATGTAAATTTTCAAATACTTCTAGGGGGTGGGTAAAAGACGGTCAAAAGTTCAATAAAATTTTTATATATCTAAAATTATTATAAAATGACTCCAATGAATTACATTGAATTTATATAGGTATTATGTGTCAATTTTGACCTAAAACAAATGTAAATAAAATAAATAATTTTTGAAATAAAAAGTCGGTTTTTAAATAGTAACCCAGTGTTTTCACTATTCATCAAAAATTGAATGTTTTTAGAAAAATACCAAAATATCACCCTAGGCTAATTTCGATATTCTGAATCCAAAAATGAAGTCCATTTTGAAAATTAAAATTTAGAAAATTTTAAAAAGTGGTTATTACTATTCATAACGGCTAGTTTTAATAATATTTTAATAGCATGTCCTTGTTTAGTGAAACTCGGTATTGTGTACAACACACGCTATCGAGGAAGGTCGTGATTGCGTGTAATGCAGCCAAGTTAGGGTTTTGTCTTGTGAAAGACTCCTTTGTTGTATCATACAACACAAGACATCAATATAATAAAAATAATATTTTTCATAAAATCTCGGGGTGTCACATAGACACTACACAAAGCTCTACAAAAACATAATATACTATTTATATAACTATTTAACATGATCACTACGACCAAGCAGTTAAATATGATAGTATTAATAATAATAACCACATATTAATAAGATTTTAAATTTATTCTATATAAGGAATAGTTATGGATAAAAAACTTCATAACATTGTTAAATTCATTATTTATCTAAAAATTTATATTTTCTCAAAAATTTAATTTTATTATTTTTGTGAAATAATAATAGAAGTATTTTTTATAAAATTATTAAATTAATCTTAAAAATAAAATTAATATTTGAATCAAAATGTTATAATTATCATAGGGTTCAATTTTGTGATTTTTCTAAAGAGATTATTTTTTAGAAGAATAGTGAAAAATATTTTTTTATTGAAACATTCGTTTTATTTTAATAAATTTTAAGCTAAAATTTATTTTCTAATGGTGATAAAAGTAAAATTAATTAATTTTTATTATAATAAATCCAATATCCCTTATTTAAATATATTAAATATTTAATTTTTATATAAAAACATCTTAAGCATTTGAAACATTTCTTTTCAAAAAATAACTATTTCATCACATATGATAAATTAATATTAAAATAAATTCTTCAAAATACATGATGTGAATTCATAAATATTAATTATATATTATTAATTACTAGTAATAGTATTATCTAATATGGTAAAATTGTCTTTCAACCCTAATAAATAGTGAAAATAGTTAAAATTAATTAGCACGATTATTTCAAAAATAAATATACCATGGGGTTAAACTAAATTGATAAGGGATAAAATATCATGGAAACTTGTACAAAACCCAATTTATTGATATATTTAGATCTTATCGCCATTAAGGTTCAATAATATCCCACTTTTGATATTTTTGGAATGTAAAAGTTTTGGTTATAATTTTTTCATTTCAGAGATTTCTTGTATCATAATTGGCCACCACACTCCTCTCATCTTAACTCTTTAATACCCCTTCAGTTCATTCAATAAATACAAAATTTTATTCATTAATTCACTCCAACAATAATATTGTAATTATTTTTATTATTAAACTCTATTAATAACACCTTTGGTATAATCCAAAAGACGCTCTACGAAGAAGTGGTAAAATTCATAAAATTCTCTACTTAATTTATTTCTTCCACCACATCGTTAAAATATTATTAAACTAAGATAATTTAAAATAATAATTATATAAAATATAATATATATATATATATATATATGTTATTATGTATGTTTTTTGACTTAAATATTTCTGTAGTTTCACAATATGTGAAATGAAACCATCGATCATGTGTATGGTGGACTACCGCCTCACGAATTGATGATATTTTTCGCTCATCACTACCTCTAACTACTATATATAATGATATATTTATTGTTTATATATGTTATTAAGGGTGTTATTATTATTATTAAATTATTATATCTTATATTCCTTCATATTTTCCATTATGTGGGGATACAATAACGACGCCCATGTGTATGACATATTACCACCATGCAAAGTGATGTGATTGGGTTTTCAATAAAATTTCACATGGTTGTTAATATGGATATATTTAATCAAACTATTTAATATAAATGAAATCATAATAACTCTTGATAAGTGATATATTATTTACCTTCATTTATTTTGATCCATTGATAAAATGGAAACAATGTTTATGTGTAAATATTACATACCAACACCAGGAATAGTGTAATTCATTTTCTATATCTAACATAAATGGATTAATATAAATACACATATAATGAATATATATTATGTTTATTTCAAGTAATTTTTTTTATATTATTTAACAATTATCATTGTAAAAGGAAAAAATTCCATTTTAAAACATACATACAAAAATGAATTTGTTATTATCTGAACTGTTATTTTAACATAGAATTATGGATAAATGTGTAATAAATTTCCTATGTAAATAATATATGGTGGGATAAATATAATTATAGTAATTTAATATATGTATAATAAACATTTATTTACTATATAGAAGGTTCAAACATATATAAATGAACTCAATACTTACGGTATGTTATTTTTTCTCAAATTTCATTCATTAAGACATATGATATTTTATGCAGTTATCATATTTTATATGGTGTATCTACATACCTTTTACAAGTTACATCTATAGTATAATTATTTTAATAATATCTAATTTTACATTATATTTATATATTTAATAGTTCTCACAATAAAAAAGATACCAAAGTGTTAAAGATTTTAGGTTACAATCTGATCATTTATCAAGATTGTTTATGGTTATGTTTCTAATGATGAAAAATTATAATATATCTACCAAGAAACTCATTTATTTTTTTATTCAATGGTTATTTATTTATAATAAAATTTTACATTCATTTTCCTCGTTTTTGAGTATTCATTGGATCAAAAATATATTTTTTGAAAAAATGTTTTAATTTCTCCCTTCAATCAAAAATTATGTTTCTTCAATGTGAATGTTATAAAAAAATTAATAATTCTTTTACAAATCACCTATGATGGTTTAAATTTATTTATACCATTATTTTTATTTTTAATTTTTTAAAATGAATTTTTTAGTGATTTTATAAATGAGGTGTTGTTGACTTTAATGTAAAATGTGAATGGAATATTTGTTTTAATGTGTAATACAGAAAAATAATTTATATCCATCATGACCACTCATTGTTTTAATAGTTCAATTATAATTTTCCAAAATAATTTTCAGATAAATATTTAATTTAATATTAGGGATGTTTTTCTATTATAGTGATTTTTATTAATATATAATGGTTATTTTCTCTGAGAATTTTTTTATTGATTTTTTATGAAATTTATATTCATCAATTACAATAACCATTGGTATAATATATTTTTACCAGAGATATCATTAGGATATACTATACTTATTCTTTCAATGGATGGTTTATCATTATTATGAATATATTCTAATAAAAACCATTTGTTTTTCATTGGTAATAATATGATGAAATATATATGAAACCCAATTATTTTCCAAGTGTCATGCTATGATATAATACTTATAAAACCAATTTCCCTTTAAGGATTTTAGTATGAAGATTATTCAATGATATTGTGGAACCTATTTTTATACTATAAATTACTTGATCGGTGACCCCTTTATCTCCTTCTAATTCATTCGGTAAATATTGATATCTCATGAGATAAATAGGACTGAAGTAGTGATTGAACCGAGTTTAGTAGGGGAATATGTCCATTTGGATATTTTTGGGATTGAACATTCACTACTAAAATGGTTTAGTAAGTAAACCACATCAAATATGATACACATGGATATGAATCTTGACTAATATTTAAATGATTTTATATGTTTATGTGTATTCTAAAACTCTATTCTATATATCAATGTTAAGCTCTCATAAGTCTTGTTCATTTATTTACTTATGATTAATGTCTTATGTATAGAAAATATTTATAAAATGAGTCATTATTTTTATATTTATATGAACACTATTGTTTTTATATGTTATTCTCCTGTTATCAAACACCTTTGCTCGAAGTATGTCTATATATTTCCCATATTTTTCCTTATATAAAATCTCATCCCACACTGAATTATATTTCATTTCCATAGTTTATGATGATATTTTTTAATTGAAGTCTTCCTAAGTTTGATAGTTATACGTAACTAAGTGGGATATTTTATAGAAATCATATAAACTTGTTTTTTATGTTCCATATTTCTAAAGGCATTATAAATTTAAATCATCATATGTTTGTTTGTGTAATGTAATTAATTTTCATAAAAAATATGGAATATTTATATATGTCCATAAGGGGTGGTAATATTCATTATTAGAGGATATTTTCAGTTTACAATTGGAATTTAGGATGAGAAAAATATGGTTAGAAACCAATGGATAAGCTTATGCATAGGGTAACATCCAAATGTTTTGGTAAGGAAGTGATTATGTGTATTACCTAGAGATAAATCCATATCGAGATATAATAAGTGGATATGGATCATGAATTGATGTAATTAGGGGTAATAACTCTAATAAATTCATGTTGGTATTGACACATGAATTAACTAGTATATGAAAATTGGCCTTATGCACACCAAGTTTGACACTCTACGGGAATATGCATTGATTAATTTAAATTTTCATTAAGTACTATCATGAATGATTTTAATATATGATGACCATGAATAGAATATCTTAAAAAATAATTTTCTTTTATTTAAAATAATTTTTATTTATTTAGATATCCAATAAATTATTTTTCATGACTATTTGATTTCCCACTATGATTATTATTACTCACACTTTTCTTTTTGAGTTTCAGCGATGGTTGGAACCGGAAGGAACCATGTTAATGATTCATGTTACGGAAAATATAATTATTATAATGCCCCAAACCTATTTACCAAAATTCAGTGAATTATTAAATAACATTAGAATTATCTCAAGAGATCAATTCTTGAAATACCTATACCTTAGTAGCCTTAGAAGTACTAGATACATACATAAATTTTACATGACATCATGAAATAAAGAAAAAAACTTTGTTCCCCATTTTAACACAATCATATATGTTGTCCTAAACCAATTGGTTAAACATAATATACTTCTCGACAAACTAGGAAAAGAAAACATAAGAAAGGGGTGAGGTAAGATGCTCAGTTGGGATCACAAATTAGAGGAAACTATCATAAATATTCATAAACATTTAAGGAAACATATATGACTAAAAAAGAAGCCTTTAAAACAGAAACTTCAACATAATATAGAAAAGATAAATCGAATAATTCCATTAAATAATTAATGTAGATATTCTACTAGTTGAATAATCACATTCACTATCAATATCCTATTTTATAATGATGTAATGCATAATGCCGAACGTCACAACCACATAGTCAAGGCCTTGTGCAAAGACTAAAAATTAGATTTTTTCAAGGCCTTGTGCCAAGACACTAGTTTTTCTTAAGAGACCTACCGATGCATCGAGGAGCTATAGCGGGCTCCACCCATCACTTACTATGTCAATGCATTCCTCAAATTAAATGGTTGAAACATAATCTAAACATTTGTATTGAAACTAGCATACTAAATGTCAATATTTTAACCACAAACAATGAAAGGTATAAAAATAGCACATCCACAGTCAATCATAACTCATTAAATACAATATGGAAGATTTTATTATAATAAATTAACCTCAATTGAGAATAATGAATTATATTGATATAAATGGAACTAATCATTAAAACTATTTAAGAGAAAAATCCCCTTTTTCTTGAAAAGATTTAAAAGTCTCACTATTTATCAAGAATCATTTTAAAACTGATTTTTGAATCAAAGTTTCTTATACCACATTTAAACATTTAATAGGATTTTTAATTTAAAAACATTATGTCCATTTAAACAAATCCTTAAAACCATTTTTAAAACCTGGAAATTAATGAGAAAGATTTAGAAGAATATATCATTAAAACATTTAAAATGATATTTTAGTTTGAGTTCCTAAAAAATGAGAGATGATTGAATACAAATAATTTCGGTAATCAAAACATCATATTATCATGAGAATAATGAGATTCCTGATATACTATATAAAAGTACAGTATATACACCATATAAAAGTGAATCGGCGCACAACTACAAAGAAGTCTCAATGCAATGTAAATTGAGATAAAATCACTTATAAAGACTATATCTTTAGGTTATGGATAAATCAATGACATAATTATTTGTGAAAAATATAAATACACTCAATGTTATAATATATTTAGTGTAGATAAATTAACGGAAATTCACACATATTTTTGCAAAAAAACACCAATGACTTGGATGTTTAACTCAGTGAACAGAAATTGAGTTAAAATAACTCTTATCAAGTACATATCAATGATTCCGAATTTATAAATGGAGTGATTATGTGTATAAAAATTATATCCACACAAAGGGGAGTGGAAATTAAAAAATAAGTAAATAAATTTTTATTTCACACATAATCTTGGAGTAAAATAATCAATAAACATTGCGTAAAACCCAATGAGTGGAAATTGAAATTTAAAATTCCATTACTGATTTGGTAACTCACGATACTTAAACCCCCTGAAAAAATGATCATAAAATGATAATGTAAATCCCTGTAAATTAATTTACATTATACAAAGAATACAATCATGGGTAGTATATACACATCACAAAAGGTAATAGTGGCAAATATAGCATGAATCTCACATGAATAAATGTGAAATGAAAACCACTTACCTTGTACATTTCCTTAGTATATGGTAGGTTATAATTCTGTATAATTGTGAAATAATTTTTATTAAAATATAAAATATCCAAATACATATATATGATATCATATATTATCTTCTAATATTCTTTTGTTAATGATATTTCATTAGTATCATTGTTTTGGGTGTTAACTGATTAGTTTTCCAATATTTGTTTTGTTACGTAAGTCATATTTGTTATGTATATGATTTATTTTGTTCATATAAATAATTATATTATCTTCTTAAAATTATTTTTAAATCATCAATTGAAAATTATTCTTTAATGGTTATGATAAAGAATGAATCTTATCGAGTTTGTAGAGATGGTAATCCGTACGTACACACGAGCGACAATATCATTCCATTGATGGTAAAATACTATGTAATTTATTGTTATATCTTATATACAGAATCATTAACATGTTATATTTATTATTTACATCAATTTTATGCTTTACTATACCAATCAAAATAGTGATGTGTTTAGAACAAAACTACACCACGACATGGAGACGGTAAGCCATATATACTCACGTATGGTGACTTTGGCACTGATAGGATATATAGATTAATTAATATGGTTTTACCATATTTATAATAACTTCACATTACGTATAAGGTAATGTATTATTTATTTTGATATGGAAATAAGAAAGAAACAGGATGACGAAGAAGAAAAGAACATGGAAAGAGGTGGTGAAATTATTACCTCTTCTTCGGGTGCTTCCTTTTGATTTGATCAAAAGGGCTCTTTAGGTTGTCTTTTTGAACAATTTAAGGAATATAGGATTAATTTAGGGTCGTTGGGAGGATATTGGAGTAGTTTTTTGGAGATCCAAATGTCTTATGAAGTCTGAAAATAAGAAACGTTTAAGAACCCTTTTTTAAGAGAGGTGAGTGTCACTTTAGGAAAAGCTTGAAATATTATTTTATTATATAATCAATTTTGGTTCCTAATTTCTCAAAATGGATTTATTTAATTTATAATGGGGTTATGGATCTAAATACCTTAATCTAATAGGTTATATACAAGTTTAGTTCCCACATTAACATTATTTTTAGATTTAACTTTTAGTTAATTAGTTTAACTTTTACCATGTCTTCTTGTATTCTTACACTATATGGTTAATAATCATACATTAAACAACCAAGAGATTCTCAAATGGTTCATTAATGATGTATATATATATATATCATTATATAAGTCCTTTCTCCAAACCTTGGTTTTTTAGGAATACTATATCATTTAATAATATAATAATTGTTTTAAAAACTCATTGATGTCAATTTTGACATTATATAGTATTTTGTTTGTTTGAAAGTCATAAAAGCATGATTACTTCAAAAATAATTTATTTAATCAACCCTAAAATGTAATATTCATCTATAAAATTCGTGTAATACATAAAAAGTATCCATTTTCATTTTTTTGGATATTTATAATATCAATTATTTTATTCATTCATTAATATGGTAATTACTATATCGCCATTGTGTCATAAATAAATTTAATTATTTATGTATAAAATTTATTAATAAAATAACATGATGTATAAAATTATTTTATATTTCTAATGAATATTTATAGTCAAATTTATCTTATGTATAACCCTATATTAAAATTGTTCTAGTTATAAAAATTTGAATTTAAAACTTTTAACTCTTCTTTAAATAAAATAATAATAAATGTCCTAATCTAATCCATGTATACCAAAAATGATCCTATTTAATTAATAAGGTATATGTTGGTAGAAAAAAACTAATCCAATATAATTAGGACATGTGTTTGTGTAATTATAATATCATTTTTACCAATAATTACCCTATTTATTTTTAACAGTGGTAAATAAAAGTCAACAGTTACTATGCACAAAAAATAATTTACTTTTATTGAACCAAATTATAATTAATTATTTCAACCGTCTATCTCAATTTTTATAAAATTCAAATAGAAAATTCGGATAAATTATGTTTTATGAAAATTAGCTAACATGCCTAGAAGGTGGGTAATAAAACGTTAAAAAATTCAATAAAATTTTATATATCTAATTTTATTATAAAATGACTCCAATGAATTACATTGAACTAATATTTTAATTATGTATTTATTTTTATTTAAAATTAATTAAAATTATATAAATACATATTTTAGTAAAAATTTGGTTTGTAAACAATAACGTAGTGTTTTTCAGTATTGAACATAAATTGAAAGTTTTCTGAAAAATACAAAAAAATCACCCTAAGCTAATTTTGATATTCCAAATCAAGAAATTATTTCTATTTTACCATATTCAAAACATATAAGTTTCATTAATTAATTTAAAATTAATTCCCATTGTCAAAACTAGAAAGTGATTTATTAAGAAGTAAAAACTATCAAAAGATTGATATGTGTTTATGTCCAATTTAAAAGTGAAATTACATCCAATGAAGAACATTGGATTTAACGAAAAAATAAAATCTAATTATACATAAAAACCATTAAAATTTATAATTTAATACTATAAATTATTTTGATTAAAAAAGTTGTTTTCAATAAAAATTTTGTATCTTTCACTATTCATCAAAATGTGAAATTTATCAGAAAAACACCAAAAATTTATCCAAAGTAAATTTTTATGTATCTCTTAAAATGAAGATTTTAATTTCTTCTAATTTAATATATAAAAGTGTCAAATATTGTATTATAAGGGGTTCACCATTAAAATGCAGATAAACTATATTTTTTAAAAAATAATTATTTTATCCGAAAAATAGTATTTGTCTTTATATTATGTCTAACAAACACAAAAGAAGAATATTAAACTTATATGGGATATATATAAAATTCAATATATGGTTATTACTATTGATAACTTATTTATAAATGGGTAGTTTGGTAGGTTGTGGTGCGCTTGAACTCAGTGTTGTATACATCACACGCTATTATATTATTCAAAGAGAAGCATACCGAGGAAGCTTGGGGTGTTACATTCTTACCTCATTAAATAAATTGAATCCTTACGATTTGAAATTGTTCTTTTGAAATAAAAGTTATAAAATGAATTTTTGGAAACCCCACATTGGAAATAGGGTTAATAAATTTTAGTCTTAATAAGAGGTAAAGAGAAATGAAAATGTCCCCACTAAATTATGATTTCGAAAAGGAGAACATTGTTGGCAATTATAATGGGAGGAAAAATGTAAATATTTATAAGGAGTTATTGAGGTCATTAATCACAAACAAGTGAATGGAAAATTGAGGTCCTCATAGCCATAAATCAATGTAGAATAACGTACCGGTATTAGGATAACACATTTTAGGTTTTATGATCCTTTCCCTAAAGCTGAAGAATTTCTTTCTTCATAGAATAAGAAAATAATAATTGATAAGTAGTGTTATCTCCTATAACTAATTTCTACTAATAACTCATCTTTAACTCCAAATGATGAGTATTCAAGATGACTTGGTCACACCTGAAGCATTAGAATCAACTTACAGAGAATCACATGATCCACAAGGGATGAATAATATACTACCCCTATCTTTAGAGATCAACCAAAACCAAAATAGTTAGTACAAGATCATATGATCCCCAAAATAGATAATCATTTAGAGAAAGAAATACTAATCAGAAATTATAATATTAATCCAACAATACCCAAAGTTCAATAAAAACCATTCAATAAACAATTTTCTTTAAAATCATTCAATATAATCAAAACTATGATTGAACCTGAAAACTCAAAAGAATTTGATTACGTAGTATTCCACATTAAATTGTATCTCCAAATAACATCGACTACTCTTAATGTCACATACTTATATGTAATTAACCTAATCACATATTATCTATGATAGGTCAATAATTTTTAATAATAAACTAAATCTCTATAATTCAACAATAAAAACATAGATAAAAATACACAATTACTACTCAAATGAAATCCCATAGTATTCTATTTTTCTTAGTCATATAGTGTTCCCAAAAGAGGAAATTTCTTCCAAAATTTCATTTATCACTTAATCACCAAATCATTTTCCTATACTAAGGATATACATTTGATAATAATAAGATACCAAATAAAATTATTACAGTTCAATAAAATAATTTAAATAAAAAATATTAGCCACACTAATGAGGGACTTCATGTAGTTCAGTGGTAGGTGATAAATCCCAGTCACACTTGGGATGTGGGTTATATTCCCACAGCTTTGTCTGATACGACGGGTTTTCACACTATCTGCATGTTGTCCTTTTTCAAAAAATGTATTTTATAAAATTCCCCAAATGAGATAAATTACTAAAAATAACCATAACATAATTTAACCAAAAATGTTAACTCATACCTCACATTTTCGTCCCAAAATTTAGTAACATGTAATTGCCTAAAATTCAAGGATCACACAAACTCAAATGGTTATTTATAACTATATTTCCTATAGAAAGGTAAGTCTTAATCATATAGATTTATCGCAAAAAAAACTATAGGGTTACATGAAGGACCCCGGGACACCCTGAGAGGGGAGGGGTGAATCAGGGTGGCAACTTTTTCTTCTTAAAGTTGTGGATCTTGTTCCCACGTTGGCAGGAACTTCTTAAACCTGTATGAAAGATATGATCAGCAATTAAACATTCACAAGCAGAGAGATGACACAACAATTTTTACTTGGTTCACCACTAAGGGCTACGTCCAAGGAGCATACGCCGACAGATTGTCGGTCGTACCTAAATCCACTATGCTTCACTAGATGCGGATACAAAAGTTCGGGTACAGACACTCTGTCCCAGGCTCACTGCCTTTACATAAGGTTTAGGGATAGCTCACTGCTTCCCTCGGGTCACTCCCGTTGACTCCCCCTGGCTCACTGCCGTTGGTGAAGTCTCACTCAGTTTATAGACGTGAAGGTCTCTTCAATAAATTTGCATTGAAGTCTTTGCCTCTGCTCAGCACGAGACTCTGCTTGCATCGAAGTCCGGAAGAGATGCACTAGAACGCACAGAACCACTGAACTGGATAACCAAAACGTGTAGACAAACTTGACTAACAATTGCGCGCAACACCAACCCTTTGCGCGCAAAACCTTCCTATTGCGCGCAAAATTTACTTTTCGCGCGGAAAAATATTTCGCGCGAAATTCCCTTTTTCGCGCAACTCCAAATATTTCGCGCAAGCCCCTTTACGCGGCCCTTTTTCGCGCATCAGACCTCGGATCTTCTCTAAGTCTTCCAACCACCCGAATGAAGGGGGTCACCTCATATTTATAGGCGACTGAGACCACTGCGCGCAAAATCCCCTTCGGCGCGGAAAATCTCTCATTTGGCGCGTAATCTTTCCCCCAGCTTATGTATTTCGCGCACAACCCTTATTTTCCGCGCAGCCCATGCCTTTGCCATCTTTCCCCAAACTGATTCTGAAACAGCATTTGCGCGAAAAAACTATTTCGCGCATCCCGCTGTTTTTCACGCCCAACTTAAGTATTTCGCGCACATCCCTGATTTTCCGCGCAGCCCATGCCTTTGCCATTTTTCGCCTCTCTGAATTCGAAACACTGTTTGCGCGAAAAAACTATTTCGCGCATCCCGCTGTTTTCCGCGCCTAACTTAAGTTTTTCGCGCAAGCCTCTTATATTTCGCGCACCACTTCCGTTTTCTGCGAAGCTCCTTTTGCAGACAATCCATGTCTTCATTTTCCGATTTTGAGGCCCAAAAATTTGGCAAACACTGGGAAACAGCACCACCTTCAAAACTGTTGTCTGCTTGAACTGTATGATCACTTTGCTGGAACACATTCGGAACTTCCACTGAGGATTGACAACAAACACAAACCATACACCAAATCATGCTTTGAAAAACCTGGTTCCAACAATCTCCCCCTTTGGGTTTGTTGGCAATCAGAATAAATTCAATAGATCTCCAACCATGAGCAAATCCAAAACGCAAGAATCAACTCAGCCAACACTCTAAGTCTACGTGAGCAATGCTCGGTGTAGAAAACAAGAGAGGAAGCTTGAATTGGGTCTTAGTGTTTTGAAATTCTCCATGACGCCCGATGTTATCCTTATTAAACTTCTCATCACAACCTTACACTTCCATCACAGAAGAATTTCTTGCCGTGAATTTCTTGCCTTGAATTCTCTTGCTGTGAATTTATTCCTTTCTCCCCCATTGAATTCTCTTGCTGTGAATTTATTCCTTTCTCCCCCATTGACAATAAAACCAAAGACCGAAAAGTTTGTTCAACGTTCAGCTCAAGCCATACTCCCCCTGGATAGTATCTCCCCCATAAACCTGCATCACAGCCATAAGCAGATAAAAACAGTTAAAACAAACGGGGAGAGGGGTGTTTCGAAACCTCCTTATGCAGCAGGAGGTGGTTGAACTCCTAGGTTCAACCGATGCTTTTCAAACACAGCTGCTGACAGTGGCTTTGTCAGGATATCAGCTACCTGCTGATCAGTTCCCACATGGTCCAGTCTAATCACCCCTTGTTCAACCTTTTCTTTGATGAAATGATACCGTATTTCAATATGTTTTGTACGAGAATGCTGAACAGGATTTTTCGTGAGATCAATTGCGCTTTTGTTATCACAGTAGATCACCATTGGCTGATTTACCTCATCACCAATATCTGCTAATTGTTGCTTCATCCATAGTAGTTGAGTGCATGACTTTGTGGCAGATATATACTCAGCTTCAGCAGTACTAAGAGAAGTACTTTCTTGTTTCTTGCTCAACCAACCAACACAATTATTTCCGATAAAGAATGCTCCACCACTGGTGGACTTTCTGTCCACAACATCGCCAGCCCAGTCAGCATCAGAAAATGCAGATAATTCACTATCCCTTCCTACAGCAAAGTATAATCCATACTTGTAAGTACCTTGAATATACCTCATGATTCTTTTCACTGCAGTCATGTGTTCCTCTTTTGGATTACTCTGGAAGCGGGCAGAAAGACATGTGGCAAAGACAATATCTGGCCGTGTCGCTGTCAGGTACAGTAGGCTCCCAATAATTCTCCTGTACAGGGTGGGATCTACAGATTTCCCATCCTCATGCTTCCCAAGTTTGGTTCCAACTGCAATCGGAGTTGACATTGGTTTGGAGTCTTGCATGTTAAACTTCTTCAGCAGCTCTCTTGCATACTTTTCCTGAGAGATAAAAGTGTAGTCTTTCCTCTGAGTCACTTGCAGTCCCAAGAAATATGTGAGCTCCCCAATCATTGACATTTCAAATTCTGATTTCATATGATTGGCAAATTCATCCACTGATTTCTGTTTGCTGCCACCAAATATAATGTCATCGACGTAAACAAGAACCATGAACTGATCTTTTGGAGAATTCTTCACATAGAGATTGTGATCAACTCCTCCTCTTTTGAATTCCAGCTTTTTGAGATACGAATCTAGTCTAGAATACCATGCCCTTGGTGCCTGTTTTAATCCATAAAGTGCTTTCTTTAGCTTGCAGACCTTTGATTCATCAGCACCAAGAAGAAAACCCACTGGTTGTTCAATGTAGACTTCTTCTTCGAGTACACCATTTAAGAATGCTGTCTTGACATCCATTTGATATACTTTATATCCTCTTTGGAGAGCCATGGAAAGGAATAGCCTGATTGACTCCAATCTAGCCACTGGAGCAAAGGTTTCTTCAACATCAACACCTTCAATCTGAGAATACCCTTTACATACCAGTCGAGCCTTGTTTCTGATAACATTGCCATGCTCATCAAACTTGTTCTTGAAAATCCATTTGGTGCCAATCACATTGTGACCTTTGGGTCTCTGGACCAAATCCCACGTCTGATTTTTGTCAATCTGATCTAACTCTTCATTCATGGCTTTCACCCAGGATTCATCCATTGCAGCTTCTTCAAATGAGGTTGGCTCTACAACTGATAGAAATGCAGAAGGTGTGTTATTTCTCATCCTCCTTGTTTGAGTGGGTGCATTCATGTTCCCAATTATGTTGGATGGATCAATCTCAGCTCTTTGGTTTCTCCTGAGAGATTCAGTAGCATTCTTTTCAGCTATAGGTTCTTCTTCTGATTCTTCTTCTGAGTCAACATCATGATGTGACTGCTGAGAGTTTTGAACAACTTCCTCTATCTCTGTGTTTGTGTTTTCTTCACGTTCACTTTCTTCCTGATTGTCCATCACATCCGCATATGGCGTCCTTGAAGCATTTGTGGTTTTCTCTTCAATTATCTTAACATCACTGCTTACCACAATCTTCCCCAAGCGTTTATTGAAACACTTGTAAGCTTTACTGTTCATTGGATACCCAAGAAAAATTCCTTCATCAGCATTGTCACCATACTTTCCTTGGTTTCCTTCTTTATTCCGGATGAAACATTTGCTTCCAAAAACCCGAAAGTATTTCAAGGAAGGCTTCCTTCCATGCCATAATTCGTACGGTGTCTTCGTTTCTCCCATGTAGAGCCCTGTTCGATTCTGAATGTGAACTGCAGCTTCAACAGCCTCCTTCCAGTAATGGCGAGAGATACCACTCTCAATCAACATAGTCCTGGCCATATTGTTGACCTGTCGATTACGACGCTCAACAACTCCATTTTGTTGTGGAGTTCTCACAGCAGCTACCTCATGCTGTATTCCATGTTTCTCTAGATAGTTTTCAAACTCAATGGATGTGTATTCCCCTCCATTGTCCGATCGTAGGACTTTTATTGACCGTCCAGTGTCATTCTCAGCAATTCGGCGATAAGTTTTCATGCAATCAAGTACTTGTCGCTTCCTGTGAATCACCATTACACAAGCCATTCTACTATAATCATCAATGAAAAGGACGAAGTACCTCTCTCCATAGGTTCCAGCAACATTTATTGGGCCACATACATCAGTGTGAATGAGATCGAGAAGATGTGATGCCCTTTTCTTCTTTGGACGATACGAATTACAGACCAGCTTCCCACGAATACAGGCATCACAAGATTTTTCCCGTTCGCGTTTTAGAATGGGAATATCCATTACTATCTTCAGCTTAGATATCTTTTCCATGTCTTGTTGGTTAATGTGCCCCAGCCTTCGATGCCATAAATTGTTTTCTTCGTCAACAGACAAGTAACAAGAGTTCACTTTGCTGTCAACCTGATATAAGTTTCCATCTGTTCTACAACCTTTCATAAGAGAATTCCCTGTTTTTCCTTTTATAGTGCAGCCTTTTTGATTGAAGGTTACTATGAGCCCTGAGTCACAGAGTTGACTTACACTGAGGAGATTATGGCGTAGACCGTCCACATAAAGAACTTCAGTCTTTTTCAACTCTCCATTGGCGAGAGCAGTATTCCCACTGCCTTTAATCTTCAAAGCGCCATCGTTACCAAACCGTACTGTTCCATCAACCTTCTTTTCAATGTTCTTCAGAAGGTCAGCATTTCCTGTCATATGGGAAGAACATCCACTATCAAGAATCCAGGTGCTGCTACTCTTTGTAGCTTTGAGGGCTACCTCCGCAAGATTGGATTTCTCGATTTTCTTCTTTTCTTTCCATGAGATATTGGATTGAGCATAAGACACTGATGGCCTTTTAAAACTTTCTTCCACATAATCTGAGTCTTCATACCCATAATCTTCTTCCAGAAGAGAAAAACTATTTGTGAGAACAACATCATCAGGAGGATGAACCCTGTCCCGTCTTTGGGTGTTGTATGAATTTCTCTTGTCATACCGCTGCCTGCAAAACATAGCTTTATGGCCAAAGTTAGAACAATTAAAACAGTAACCATAGAAGATATTTCTTCTATAAGATGGAGGATATGAAATCGGTCTCCTTTGTTGATTTCCCAGATCTTCTCCATTAATGTAACTCCTTGCCTCTTCGCAATATGACATAGTATGGCCCAGATAGCCACAGAATTGACACTTCATGTGAGGGAATGCCTTCACACCTGAATTTCTCCTCATACCTTCATCCCTGTGAGAGTAGTTGAACTGCCTATCATTTCTAAATGTTTGATGGTAATTGTCAGTTATCCTTCTAGTTTGGATTGAGGGTTCCTTTTTCAGCACTTCAGAAAATGTTTCAACATGTTCAACCTTCGTTTTGTCTTTCTTTTGAATTTCTTTATTTCCAGCAGTTGATGTCTCAGCTTCACATCCAATTCCACGCTTTCCCATGCAGGCGGGTCTTTGAACGCTCAAGATTTTTTCAACTCCATCAGAACCACATTTGGCTCTTGCCAATAATTCAGCATCTGAGAATCTTCTAGGTTGTATTTTCTTCCTTGATTCTTTTGAAAAAGATTCGGTCTCAAGTTTACTCCTAAGAGTAACAATTTCCTCCTCAAGACCCTCAGTAGTCTTGGACTTTTCTTCCAGTCTTGAGGTGAGGTCATTGATGACCTTTCCCTGCTCTTCAATTCTTATCTTAAGATCCAATACATCATCATTGCTTTCAATGATTTTAGACTGAACTTTCACAAACTCTTCCAGACGTTCAATTTCAGCTTCAAGTTCATCAACATATTCTGATGACTCTTTGACCATTTCCTTCCACTTATTACATTTCTTACATTTACTCTCAATCTTGGAGAAAGCATCCTTAATTTGAACCTTTGGATTATCAAGGGCAGTACTCTGATTATCTATGCCTTTATTGATTGAAGAATCTGACATTTCAGTGGTAGCCATCATGGAAGCATGTTTTTCAGTTTTAAATTCTGGTTCTTCTTCCTCACAGAATTCAATATCATCATCTTCTTCCTCACAGACAAAGCTCTTCCTCTGCATTTTCTTTCCAGATTTGAAATCACCCTTTTTGAAAAACCTTTTCCGAGGCTTTTCAATGTCTTCAGCTTCGCTCTCATCATTATCCAACTTTCTTTGGCACTGAGAGGCAATGTGCCCAACTCTTCCACAACGGAAACATGCAAGAGGTAACTTACCTCTAAATTTACCTTTACCCTTTTTCAGCTTCTTCGCGATGAGGGAAAGAATTTCTTTTTCTTCGTCATCATCACCACTACTATCTTCTGAAATTTTCAGTTTGTCCATGGCTTTGAATGCCATTTCTTTGCTCACGCGAGTCGTGGCATCTTCAGGTTTGACTCTCATCTCATATGCCACTAAACTACTTAACAAATCATCCAGAGAAAGTTTGGATAGATCTCTTTCTTCGAGGGCTGACACCTTTGCATTGTACATGGGAGGAAGTCTTCTCAATATTTTCTTAACGATATCAATGTCTTTGATTTCTTCTCCAAGACCTCGAATTGCTCCCACTACTTCAGTAATTCGATTAAAAAATGAATCTGCATTTTCATTGGGATGCATCTTTAGGTCGTCAAACCTGTTATGTAAAACCTGAAGTTTTGCCTCCTTTACCTTGGTATCTCCTTCATAAATGTTTTCAAGTTTATCCCACATAGACTTTGCTGAAGTGCAACTCATCACCTTTAGATATATCTGATCAGAAAGAGCTGCGGTGAGTGCATTTTGAGCTTTAGCATCTGCATCAAGAATTTTCCTGTTTGTGTCAGTCATAGCCAGTCCTGTTTGATCAGTGACTTGTATTCCTTGCACAATAGAAAACAAAACTTCCATTCCAAGAGATCTTAGATGAGATCGCATCCTATTCTTCCAGATCTGAAAATTATTTCCATCAAAGAGAGGGACTCCCCTCACATTGGCTGCATTCTCCATGGCGACAAAGGACAGATTCAAGACCAGCAACCTCGCTCTGATACCACTTGAAGGACCCCGGGACACCCTGAGAGGGGAGGGGTGAATCAGGGTGGCAACTTTTTCTTCTTAAAGTTGTGGATCTTGTTCCCACGTTGGCAGGAACTTCTTAAACCTGTATGAAAGATATGATCAGCAATTAAACATTCACAAGCAGAGAGATGACACAACAATTTTTACTTGGTTCACCACTAAGGGCTACGTCCAAGGAGCATACGCCGACAGATTGTCGGTCGTACCTAAATCCACTATGCTTCACTAGATGCGGATACAAAAGTTCGGGTACAGACACTCTGTCCCAGGCTCACTGCCTTTACATAAGGTTTAGGGATAGCTCACTGCTTCCCTCGGGTCACTCCCGTTGACTCCCCCTGGCTCACTGCCGTTGGTGAAGTCTCACTCAGTTTATAGACGTGAAGGTCTCTTCAATAAATTTGCATTGAAGTCTTTGCCTCTGCTCAGCACGAGACTCTGCTTGCATCGAAGTCCGGAAGAGATGCACTAGAACGCACAGAACCACTGAACTGGATAACCAAAACGTGTAGACAAACTTGACTAACAATTGCGCGCAACACCAACCCTTTGCGCGCAAAACCTTCCTATTGCGCGCAAAATTTACTTTTCGCGCGGAAAAATATTTCGCGCAAAATTCCCTTTTTCGCGCAACTCCAAATATTTCGCGCAAGCCCCTTTACGCGGCCCTTTTTCGCGCATCAGACCTCGGATCTTCTCTAAGTCTTCCAACCACCCGAATGAAGGGGGTCACCTCATATTTATAGGCGACTGAGACCACTGCGCGCAAAATCCCCTTCGGCGCGGAAAATCTCTCATCTGGCGCGTAATCTTTCCCCCAGCTTATGTATTTCGCGCACAACCCTTATTTTCCGCGCAGCCCATGCCTTTGCCATCTTTCCCCAAACTGATTCTGAAACAGCATTTGCGCGAAAAAACTATTTCGCGCATCCCGCTGTTTTTCACGCCCAACTTAAGTATTTCGCGCACATCCCTGATTTTCCGCGCAGCCCATGCCTTTGCCATTTTTCGCCTCTCTGAATTCGAAACACTGTTTGCGCGAAAAAACTATTTCGCGCATCCCGCTGTTTTCCGCGCCTAACTTAAGTTTTTCGCGCAAGCCTCTTATATTTCGCGCACCACTTCCGTTTTCTGCGAAGCTCCTTTTGCAGACAATCCATGTCTTCATTTTCCGATTTTGAGGCCCAAAAATTTGGCAAACACTGGGAAACAGCACCACCTTCAAAACTGTTGTCTGCTTGAACTGTATGATCACTTTGCTGGAACACATTCGGAACTTCCACTGAGGATTGACAACAAACACAAACCATACACCAAATCATGCTTTGAAAAACCTGGTTCCAACATTACACATATAAGAGAAAATTATTCCAAAGTAATCCCATCAACAAAGTGAACTAATACTTCTAAACATTTTTCCAACCATTTATATCAACCAAGGTTATTCCTTGACCACAAGTTAATCACATGGAATAAGGAATTCACCTGGGTAATTCCCAGGTGCCATAAATTTATGACTATTGACCTTAAATGGATTATTGGTATCATTTATATTTTCATCCATAGTACTCTTCAATTTTTCTTAGCAATTAGATACTTTATTTCCTTTTTCCCCACACATAACTCATTTATTTGTTCCATTAAGACACATTCCTAGGGGTCTCATTCCACATTTCCTGCATGATGGAAATTGATCTTTCTTTACTCCATGGTCACCACTACTGGAGCTCTTATAATTCACTGTATTTCTCTTTTTTGTTGAGTCATTTAGTTGGTCAATATATATATTGTTAATCCTATTTTTGGGAAATTGTTTCGGAATGAAAATGATATCTTTTACACATATCAACATTCAATTTTTTTGCTCATTTCCCCCACTTTTCCCAACTTGTACGTCATGTTTAATGTTACTATGAATTTTTTGTGTGACTAACAATAGTCGTAAAATACTTTAGAGAATACCATGACACATTTTTTTAATCTAAACCACCTTAAGAAAAACCATGTTTATTTATTCTCATCTTATATTAAAATCCTTCAAATCAGTTTGTAAAGAAAATGTAAATTATCGTAATCATATCCCCTGGGAGTGTCGTAACCAAGAGTGCAGCGAGCCCCGTTGTCCTGCACCAGTTCCCGTTTGAGTCTACCTCAAAGCGGTGTTTTCAGGTTTGACACCAAGGTACGTCTTTTCTAGAGCTCTCTCTACCTTCTTATATCCAGAAAAGTTTTTATTACTTTGAAAACACACATAATAGTTACATTACCAAAATTTTTGGATGTTCTTCTATAATAATCCCCAAAGTCTATCTTAGGGTATTGTTCTCTAATCAGTGTTTTTCTAAATCTAGTTTCAAAGGTTTTTACTAAACATTCTCTGATACCAATTTTAATTCCTCGAACCTAGTTACCTGGAGTTAGTGAATTATTACATAACATTACATGATCTCAAGATAACATGTCTCAAAACACCGGTTAGTTTAGTAGCTTTTGAAGTACTAGATTCATACACAAATTTTACATTACATATTGAAATAAAGAAAAACAACATTTTCCCCCATTTTAACACACTCATATACGTTGTATCAACCCTACAGGTTGAACATAATATACTTATTCACTTCATGGAAAATGAAAACATAATAAAGGGGTGATCTCAGATGCTCAGTAGGGATAAAAATATAGAGGAATATATCATAAATAATCATAAACATTTAAGGAAATGTATAAGACAAAAACAGAAGCCTATTAAACATAAACTTCAACATAATATGGAAAAGTTAAATCTATTAATTCCACTTAATAATTCACATGGATATTCTACTAGTCTAATAATCACATACATTTTCAATAGCCAATTTCATAATGATGGAGTGAACAATACCGAACATCATAACCACAGAGACATGGCCTCTTGCCAAGACTTCAAATAAAATTTTTTCAAGGCCTTGTGCGAAGACAGTAGTTTATCTCATGAGACATACTGATGCATTGAGGAGCTACAGAGGGATACACCCATCACTTACTATGTCCAATTCATTCCTCATTTGAAAATGATGAATCATAATCTAAACATTTGTATTAAAACAAGCATACCAAATGTCAATATGTTAACCACAAACGATGAATGGTATAAAAATAGAACATCCATAGTCAATCATAACTCATTGAATAAAATATAGAAGACTGCATTATAATAAATTAATCTCAAATTATAATAATAATGGATATTGACATAGATGAAAATAATCATTAAAACATTTTTAGAGAAATATCCCATTTTTCTTGAAAACATTTAAATGTATCACTATTTATCAAGAAGCCATTTAAAAGTGATTTTTGAATCAAAGTGTCCCATAACATATTGAAACTTTTAAATTGAATTTTAATTTTACAACATTCATTCCCATTTAAATAAACACTTGAAACCATTTTTAAGAAATTTACATTAATGAGGACGATTTAAATGAATATATCCTTAAAACATTTAAAATGATAATTTAGTTAGAGTTCCTAACCAAATGAGAGATTGTTGAATAAAAATTATTGATGTAATAATTATTTTTAATATCATGATAATAATGATAATCCTTATATACAATATCAAAGTACTGTATATACACCATATAAATGTGAACTAGTGCATAAAAACAATGATGTCTCAATGGAATTTAAATTGAGATGAAATCCATTTTAAAGACTGTATCCTTAGGTTTAGGATAAATAAATGACATAATTATTTATGAAAAATATAAATACACTCAATATTATTGGATATTCAGAGCAAATAAATCATAGGAAATTCAGACATATTTTTGTAAAAACAACACCAATGACTTGGTTGTTTAACTCAATAAATAGAAATCGAGTTAAAATTCCTCTTATCAAGTTCATGTTGAGGACATGAGAATATATCAATTGAGTGATTATGTTTATCAAAATTATATCCACACATGGGGGCGCGTAAATTACTACATAATTAAATAAATTGTGATTTCACACATAATCTTGGAGGAAAATAGTCATTAAAGTTTGTGTAAAACCCAATGATTGGTAATTGAAAATGGAAACTCCCTTAACGATTTGGTAACTTATGAAACATAACATACATGAAAGAAGTATCATATAATGATGATATAAATACCCAAAAATTAATGTATATTTCAAAAATAATACAATCATGTGAAGTACATACACCACAAAATAGGTAATAGTGCCAAATATAGCATGAATCTCACTGGAATATAAGTGAGATGAAAACCCCTTACAATGTACATTACCTTAGTATAGAGTAGGTTAAACTCCTTTATAATGGTGAAATATTTGTTATTAAAATATATGCTAATTAAATACATAAATATGATATCATATATTATCTTCTAATATTTCTTTGTTAATGATATTTCAGTAGTATCATAGTTTTAGGTGTTAACTGATTCATTTTCCTTTATATGTTTTTTCACAAAAATTGATTTTTTTATGTATAGGATGTATTTGATTCATATACAGAATGTTATTATGTTCTTAAAAATTATTTTTAAATCATTTAATGAAAATTATTCTTGAATGGTTATGATGGAGAATGAATCTTATCGTGTTTGTGGAGACGGTAATCCGTACGTACACACGAGCAACAATATCATTCAATTGATTGTAAAATCATATGTAATCAGATTTTATATCATATATTGTGAATAATTAACATGTTTTATTTATTATTTACATCAATTATACTCATTATTATACCCATCCAAATAATGATGTGTTGAATAACAAACTACACCACGACGTGGAGACGGTAAGCCCTACGTACACATGTATAGCGACTTTATCATTAAAATGATGCATAGAATAATGAATATGGTTGTACCATATTTATAATGACATCACAGTATGTATAAGGCATTGGAGTTTTTCTTTTTTTATGGAAACAAAAAAGAAATAGGAAGTATAAGAAGAAAAGAACTTTGAATGTGGTGGTGAAATTATTACATTTTCTTCAGGTGCTTCCTTTTAATTTGATCAAAGGGATCTTTAGGATGGTTGTATGATAAAAGTAAGGCCTCTAGCATGATTTGAGGGTAGTTGGGAGGATATATAAGTATTGTTTGGGCGGTCTAAATAGATTTGGGGGTGTGAAATTTTGATAAGGGGAAGTTCCCATTTATAAGAGAGGTGAGGGTCACTTTAGGAAAAGCTTGAAATATTATTTTATAATATAATAATTTTCATATTATAATGGATCAAAATTGTTTTATTAAATATCTAAGGAGGGTTTGGTTCGAAATAACTTCAACCAATAGGTTTTATACAAGTGTAAGTCACCATATTAACCTTATAATTTAGAATTTACACTTAGTTAATTAGTTTAACTTTTACCCTATCTTCTTGTATTCTTCTACTATATGGTTAATAAACTTACTATAAACTGCCATGAAAACATAAAGTGGTTAATTAATGATATATATATCATTACATAAGTCATTTGGCGGAACCTCAGATTTTATATACATTATATCATATAATAAAATAATAATTGTTTTAAAAACTCATTTATGTCAATTTTGACACTATTTAGTAATTGGTTTTTGTGGAAGTCATAAAAACATGATTACTTCAAAATAATTAATTGAATCCACCATTATATGCAATATTAATCTATAAAATTCATGAAATTCATCAAAATTATCAATTTACATTTATTTTTATATTTATAATATCAATTATTTTAATCATTAATTAATAAAGAAATTACTGCATCATCATTGTGTCATAATTAAATTTAATTATTTAATGTCTAATAATTATAAATGAAATACCACAATTTAGGAAATAATTTTAGATTTCTAATGAATATTTATAGTTGAATTTATCTTATGAAAAACCCTATATTAAAAATGTTTTATTTATAAAATTTTGAATTAAATACTTTTAACTCTTCTTTAAATAAAATAATAATAAATGTTCTAATCTAATCCAAGTGAACCCAAGAGGAAAATATTTTATTCCTAAAATTTATTTTGGTAGCAAAACACTTATCCAATAGAATTAGGACATGTGTTATGGTAATTATAATATCATTTTAACTATTAATTACCCTATTTAATTATAACCGTGGTAAATAAAAGTCAAAATATACTATTCACCAAAAAATATTTTCATCTTATTGAACCAAATATTACTTATTGATTTAAACCATGTCACTCAGATTTTTAAATTCAATTCATAGAAGAGGTAAAAATATATTTTATGCAAATTTGCTAATGCGCCTAGAAGAAGGGTAAAAAAATTAAAAAATTCAACAAAATTTTATACATATAATTTTATTATAAAATTACTCAAATTAATTAAATTTAAATAATATAGTTATTATGTATCTATTTTTACATTAAATTAATATAAAGAAAATAAATAATTATTTAAATAGAAAGTCGGTATTTAAACAATTACATTGTGTTTTTCACTATCAATCAAAAATCTGATGTTTTCAGAAAAATACCAAATATTAACCTTAATATAATAATTGTATTCCGAATATAAAAATAATGTATATTTTACAAAATTCAATAAAAATATTAATTAATTAATTTAAAATTATTTCATGTTGTCAAATCCAGAAAGTGGGTTTTTTAGAAGTAAAAACTATCAAAAGATTGATATGTGTTTATGTCCAATTTAAAAGTAAAATTACTTCCAATGACCAACATTTGATTAAATGATAAAAATATAATAAAATTATACTTCCAAACCATTCAAATGTATAATTAAACACTATATATTATTTTGATTAAAAAAAATGTTTTCAATTAAAATTTAGTATCTTTTACTATTCATCAAGATACGAAAGTTAATAGAAAAACACCCAAAATTTATGCAGACAAAATTTTTATATCTCGATTCTAAAGAAGAATTTAATTTTATAAAATTTAATATATGAAAGTGTCAAATATTTGATTATAAAGGATTCTCCATTAAAGGGTGGTGAAACTGTATTTTTTGAAAAATACTTCTTTTATCTGAAAAATTGAATTTATCCTTATATTATGTCTAAAAAACACGATATATGAATGTAAAAATTATATGGTATATATATAATATTCCAAATGTGGTTATTTCTATTCATAACCACTTTTTAAATGACTATTTTTATTGGTCGTGGTGTGCTTGAACTTGGTGTTGCGTACATCACATGCTATTGTATTATTCAGAGGGAAGCGTACCATGAATGCTTGGGGTGTTAAAATTATTGTTCTATAGATAAAATAATTTTTAAGTAGATTTAACAGAAAATATCATTTATATAATGACCCAAAATTATCAATATTTGAATCATTATTATCATCAAACTGATAAAAGGAGGTAACTATATTCTGATGAGTCATTCATGAGAAAATGTCCACTCTAATTTAGCTATTTGTCTGATAGGAAGGTAGGTGAGAAATGGATCAGTAAAACTAAAAATTTACTTTATATGTTCTCATTCTTGGAACATGATTATGTCAATTTGGATGTCTATTATTTGGATGAAAAAATATATCAATGACGGACTCTCATCAAGAATAAAAGTAAACAAGATGAAATTGAATCCATGTAGTGGGATGATTTTATGAGAATATATTTGAATAAGTACTTCCCAATCATCCTTATTATAAAAATAGATTAATAATTACTTAAGATAATGTATAGTGATGATGTATCCATTGGTACTTATGTGGAATATTTTACAGTACTTGTGTGGTATGCTATGGGATTACCATCAAACTTGAATGTAATGCTTATTGATTATTAAGTGGATTAAGAGAATGAATCTGAAGGG
Source organism: Viscum album (assembly GCA_963277665.1). NCBI lineage: Eukaryota > Viridiplantae > Streptophyta > Magnoliopsida > Santalales > Viscaceae > Viscum > Viscum album. The sequence goes on along the minus strand of OY728142.1, from coordinate 1,715,875,854 downwards.
AGTTATCCCTAAGTAATTACACCATATATGGGTAAATTATTCAATGTTGTCTCAACGTGGAAATTCATATTGGATTTACCCATCAATCACTTGGTGTTGATAAGAAAAGAATGATAGATTCAAAGGGAAAAACTAAGAATGGCGAAGAGAGGAAGGCGATCTTTCATTTTTTTTGCACAAAGTGTTTCATGAAACATAATGGAATATATAGAATTAGGGGACTATTAAATGATTAATGATTATAAGGGAAGTATAATGGGTAAAAAATGTCACATTTTCTGGATAAGTTAATTAATTATGAAAATATAGGGAAATATTCATAGAATGCACCACCTAGACTCTAGTGTTTCAAATACAAGGAGTATGGACACCATACTAACTAGTGGAAAAATCCAAAGGATAAAGATAAAAACTGATCTCATTAAACTCTTCAAATGAGAGAAAATGGGAAATATCTTATGTTCAATAATTTGGGTGATGGGTGTGATGACAACATGGTGAAAGGTACACATAACATACACTCTAGAACTACTAAAATATTATTCAACTCAAGATGTACTCATTATTTTATTTTTGAAAAAAATGTAAATAGGATTCAAGATTCATACTAAGTGATTAGATTTATAATTAGATTTGAAATACCCTAATGTTATTTTGATTATATCTCATGTATATTATTCCAATCTTGTGGATGTTTGTGGGAATATGCTTCTTACAAATCATGTGATTCTACCTATGGTTGAATTTGATGTTATCATATGCATGGGTTAAATTTATCTATACAAATACCACATTATGTTATGATGAAGGTAAGTCACAATTTATTTTCATAACCAAATTATGATATTACTTCAGTGTAACGAAAAATAATAACATCCAATGGAAAACACAATAAATGTTTTGGTTTTGTTGCCTTTTGAAAGGTCTGTTTATCTTAGATGGTTCTGGAGAAACTGAACATCAATGATGTGCCTATTTTTTTTTTCTGAATTTGGTTATTTTCTTCCAAAATAGTTAGATATAATCACAATGATTCATGAAGATGTTATTTCAATAAAAATATTACCCAGTTTCATATCTATTTCAACGATTCCATATAAAATGGACATGATTGAATTGTACTAATTAATAAAAAAACTATTAGAGAATATTGAAGAGGGATTCATTCAGAAAAGTGTGTTATCATATGGTCTAGTTGTTCTATTTTTCTAAATGAAATATGTATCAATGAAACATTACATTGATTATATAGAGAATAATAAGATCACGGTACAAAACAATAATCATATACCCCACATTGATGGATTATTCGATAAATTTTTTGGATCTGAATACATTTGTATGATTTAACTTTATTACGGATTACATAAATAGTGTTTCTAGAAAGAGTTTATACCCAATAAAATCTTTCATACGAGTTGTGGACCCAATAAATATATAGTTATGACATTTTGTCTTAGTAATTCCCTAGTTATATTCTTGAATTTATTGGATAGTGTTATTAGTGATTAAATTGACCAGATAGTGGTAGTCTTTATATATGATATTCTAATCTATTAAAAAGACATGAAATAAAATTATGACTACATAATAATGTTACTTTAGACCCCAATGAATGGGATGTTTTATTAAAATTTTCAATGTGGGAATTTTGGATACATATGTTTTCATTCTGTGGTCTCACAATCTTTTAGAATTGTATATCGGGGGATCCATCAATGATAGAAGTTATTGAATATATAGACAGAATAACCACTGTGGCATACATACAACGGTTTCTTGAGTTGGTTTTATATTATAGATTTTCATTAGATCATTTCTCATGACTATCTAATCCTCTAACCATGTTAACTCTGAAGGGAGTCAAGTACCTCATTACAAAAGAATTTGAGGTAGGTTTCAAGGAACTAAATAGATTATTAATAATTGGGAATGTTCATACATTACCCTATAATATATAAGGGTTTTTAATCATTAATGATGACTAAAAGAAGTGATTAGGTTGAATTCATATGAATAATTAAAAGGTTATAACTTTTGCATCATAAAAAATTTAACATTTGTTAGAAACATTACCCCACTCATGAGTTGGAGTTCACTACGATATTTTTTTTCATTAAATATGTTGACATATTATCTTTATTGGGAGAACTGTGATATATAAATATATATATATTAGAAACTTAAAAAAAGTATATTCACATAGAAGGAGTTGAACATGTGTTATAAGAGATGGTTATAGCTAATTGAAAATTATGACTAATCAATATATTACTACATCGTGAAAGAAAAAAAGATGGATGATGCTTTTAATAAAAATGAAAATGCTATAATATCCACGATCATGATCACAAATATTCCATTTTTTTGGATTTTCAGGGGATGTATCTAAAAATCTTAAAGGAATATTTGAATTCATATATTTCTAAAATGAATGTTCAACCATCTATTCTTTTATTTATTAATGTTGTCTTGAAAGAAAATATAAATCTTCAAATTAAAAAAAGAAATGTTACTAAGGTTAACCGTTATTATGATGTATTGATAAGGTTTAGGAACTATGTTTGTCTTCCATAAAAACTATATTTATAGAATGGGTTGTTGGAGGAAGCTCATAGTTCAACATTATTTATTCATCTATCAAATACAATGATTTATAGAGTTTTGAAAGAGTATTAATGGTGGTATGGGAGGAATAAAGATATAAAAGAGTGTGTATCTCGATGCTTGGTATATATAATGTCATGGTTAAGGGAAAATGTATTATGGTATTTTACATACATTTACCATATTAGAATGTAAATAGTAAAACATTATCATGTATTTTTTCCTTAGATTCCACAAAAAGATTAATGGTAATAATTCTATGAAGGTTATAGTTGATTTTCTTACATTGTTATAACAATTCATCACTATCAGAAAATAATTTTATCTTGATCAACATTCTAGGATAACATATAGTATGGGCTATAATTTTATGGAGTACCACATTCTATAATGTCAAATCTAGATATGATATTTACCTTATTTTTTTGGAAAATTATTATGTATTCTATTGATGTATAGGTGAGTTTCATAACTATGTATAATTATTAGGATAGATGTCTAGAATGAGGAAAAAATTCAAACACTAAAGGATTTGTTGAGATCTTATTCTCTAGATTTTAAAGTTGGTTGGGATCAATACCGTCCTTTACTTGAGCTTGCATATAGAAATAATTTTCACTAAAGTATTCATATAAATTTATATGAATCACTATATAAAAATAAGTGTAGATATACATTTAACTGGAATGAAGTATGAGAAATAAAGCTATTGGGACCAGAGACATGTAATGAAATTGTAGTGAACATTATAACCATTAAAATAAAACATATGGTCTATTAAAAGTAGATAGAAATGTTATGATTATAATTGGAAATGGGATATGAAATATAATGTTGGTGAATTGTTTTTTCTATGAATTTCTCCATATAACAAGGTAGTGATATTTGGAATGAAGGGAAAACTAATCCGATGTTATACTAGTCCTTTTTATATTCTTGATTTTATCAAGATGGTATCCTATTAGTTTTCACTTCCACTAAGCCACTCTAAATTTAATGATGTGTTCCACATATCTATCATGAGGAAGTACATTCCTAACCCATAACATAAATTTAACTCTGATTTTATACCATTAGAAAAAAATATTTATTATAAGGAATAACCGATGCAGATTCTAGATTGAATAGAGAAATTTCTATGAAACCAGACCACTACCATTGTCAATGCCTTGTGTCAAAACAACCATTTTGAGGATTATATATGGTAACCTGATGATATTATTTGGAAGAAATATCCCCATATGTTTACATCAGATTGAATAATTTTGAAGAAGAAATTCATTTTTTTGGGGCATAGAATTTTACACCCATATATTTTAAAATGTTACATATAGACATAATTATTTTGATAAATTATGTTACACACAAAATCATGTTATATGAAACTCCAATAAACTATTTATATTACTATTTAATAAAGAAATTTTAACCTATATTTTAAACATGGAATGATGAATTGGAATAAAATCTTTTTTAATATTATGTATAATTGTTTTATATAAAGAAAACATAAATATAAAAAAGTTTTAAATTATTGGTAAGCTATTTATATGTTTTGAACGCTATATTTTCTAAAAAAATTTATTGAATTACTTTTCTTAACATAGAATAAAAATAATGTTTAGAACATTTATAAATTTTATTTAAAAAATTAAATTATCACATATAAGGTTAAAATGGGTTCACTGGGGGTTAAACGAAATATATAATTTTTAAAATGACAGATAAACATCTACATATTTCATTTTTTTCCATATTTCAACCTTATTAGTTATAAGGATTGATAATGGAGCATTTTTTATTCTTTCTTCATGTGAAAAATGTGTGTACACATTATTCTTATAAAAAATTACATGTTTGCTTTATCCACAATTATAAATGGAAACATTATATGATCACATGTTAACACTTCCTAATATTTAAATTCATCCATGGTGTTCCCAATTAATTTATTTACTTTCCTTCTATTATACTAGAGGCTATATTTTTACATGTAAACCATATTAAGAATTATTTTGGTATAATCATAATGAGGCTCTCCATAGAAGATGTGGAATTATTATCCCTGTGTATTTATTTAATTTCATACTCCACCTCATTAAAAAGTTATTTAATTATAATAATATAATAAAATTATAATCACAAAAATAATTATATTTTATTATGTTAATGGAATGAACTATATGTTTCTCATCTTATCCGAAATGGGAAACCAAACTATCGATCATGTGTTTGGTAGACTACTAGCTTGCAAACCAATGTCGTTATTTTTCCATAACCACCTCTCAAAGATTGATTTAATGAAAAATATATAAATTTTATAAGATATTTATGATATTATTATTCTTATTTAGAAACAATATCACATATTTCTTCATACCTTCTTTTATGCGGTGATATGATAACATCGCTAGTGTGTACAACATAATATATCCTTGTGAAGCGATGTGATTCATTTTTCAATAATGCATTACATAAAAGTTAAAAAAGATATATTTCATGAATATATGTGACATATATGAAATCATAATGAATCTTAAATGATGATAAAATATTTACCTTTCATTTTTTTTGAACCATCCCAAAAATTGAAACTACATTCTTGTGTACATACAACTTTCGATATCCCTCAATTATGTAACTCATTTTAAATATATAACATTAATGAATTAGTATAAATAAATTTATAATGATTATATTTAATATTTATATCAAGGTTAATATTATATATATTATTTATTCATGATAAAAGTATAGGGATCAAAAATAAAAAATCAAAACATATAAGAAAATAAAGCATCTATTACATGAAATGTGTCCTTAACAAGGAATTATTGATAAAAAGTTAATAAAAGGTCATAAGTAAATCATATAAGGTTTGATAAATATTCGCATGTTTCTATAATATATTTATAATAAAATTATATACTTTATGAAGTAGGTTTGATTGTATATTAATGAATTTTAGAATTATGGAATGGGTTTTTGACTCAAATTTCAATATTTTGGGACATTAGATATGTTAAGAAACTATCTTGATTACAATATTTATATAAATATATTTTGATTTTTATATCATGAATATAATTACTTTTATGATTTTTAATATTTCATTTTATTTTTAACTTTAATTGTTTATATTATTTAAAAGATACAATAGTGGTATTGTTTTTAGATTGTAATTTAATAATTTAATATGATTTTTTATGATTATATTTCTAGTTATAAAACCTTATAATATATATCTCAAGAAAATCATGTATTTTATCATCCATTTTATGTTTCTTGATAATAAATTTTTCCCTTCATTTTTTTCTATTTATGTAATTTGGGGATCTACAACATTGTTTTTAGAAAAATAAATTTTATTTCTCTCTTCCGTCGAAATTGAATTTTCCTCTATATCCATTATTTTAAAATATACTTTAATTATGTTTTAAAAATAAAATAATATTTTTTAAATTAAATTATTGAATTATTTTTTTTAATTTTAATTTCTTTTAAATTAATCTCTTTGTTATTTTTTTGAATGAGGTTATTTTGATGTTTACTAAAAATATAAAAGGAATCATTATTTTAATGTTTATGACATAAACAGAATTTTACACAATCATGTACACTCACTATTTTAAATCATCTATTACATGTCTCTAAAGTTATTTTCTAAGAAAATTTTTTTCCAAAAATTTGGAATGTTTTTATAATTTAAAAAAATGTTCTCAATACATGATGTTTATTTTTTGCTATGATTTTTTAATGAATTTATGGAAATTTCTATTTAATAAAGATGAAAAAAGTTGTTGTTTATTATAATTTACTAATTATATGATTCAGTTGTTTATCATTGATTTTACTCTTTGGTTATTTTCTCACCTATGCATTAATTTTATCATGGGAACCCAGGTTTAAGGGTAATATTTCATTATTGAGATGATATCATATTCCATTATATTTGGTAGTCATATAAATGTGTTTTTTCAATGAGGATTGACAAGATGTTAGATTCAACTAATTGAAATAAAGATCTCAGTTAGTGATGTTAGTATAGGTTACTTATTCTTAGTATCCATAGGTTATATCCTATGAAAGTCATTCCTTGATTATTTGATTGAAATAGACGGTCATGTAGCTTCATTATATTTCCATATGTATTTTTAATGTGTGATAGTTGTTATTAGATTCTTGTAGTTTCCTACTTTATCTTTGACAATGTTCCCTTATATATTTCTGTAACACCCCAGGTAAATAAAGAATATGACATTTTCACATTTATCCATATTTGTGAATAAAATATTAATATAACTTTCAAGGGGGCGCTATGCTTGATGGTGTACCCAATACACAACAATTAGTATCTTGGGAATCTTACGTTGCACTCTAATAATAAAATAATATTATTTTAAATTGTAGTTAACGCCTAGACTTGTAATGGCGGTAATGAATAGAACTATCTACAAAATTATTATATATGTTTGTCAAATATTTTTACTTTTTACAATAAATGTTAGAGGATTAAAAATGCGAATGAATCCAATTTTAATCGTAAACATTCTAATATTCTCTAAAAGTTTGATTAACCACCTTTTGATGACGAACCTCTTTTAAATCCATTTTTTGACAATTTTAGGTGTTATATTTGACACAATAAAATTCTTCTTTAGAATTGGGACATCAAAATTTACTTTGTGTAAATGTTTGGTATTTTTCCGATAAAGTTCATTTTTTAATGAATAGTGAAAAATTTTGTATTTTAATTCAAAACCTCTTTTTAATTTAATTTATTTATATGATTAGATTATCTTTTGAATTGGTTTTAAAGTAAAATTAGAATATTTTTTTATCATTTAATCCAATAGTGGTCGTTGGAATTAATTTCATCTTGAAATTGGACTTAAACTAGTGTCAATCTTTTGATACTTATTGATTCATTAAACACGCTATTTGCTCTGACAGTGCGAATTAATTATTAAATTAATTAATGTAACTTATATTTTATAAATTTTTTAAAATAGACATCATTTTTGAATTCTGAATATCAAATATTTCTTAGGGTGAAGTTTTGGTATTTTTCTGAAAAACGTCAATTTTTGATGAATAGTGAAACCACTAAGTGGTACTTAAAAAAACTAATTTTTCGTTTAAATGAAAATTTACCACCTCTTTGTTTTGAATTTAAAAAATCCTACATACATGGTTGCCATTAAGAAGTAAAATTTGGTTCAATAGGATTAAAATAATTTTTTGGTGAATAGTACCTTTTAAGTTTTTAATCGCGATTAGAGGTAATTAGTGTAATTTAAGTTAAAAATAATGTTTTAAAAATATTAAATGGCCTTTCCACATGTCCTACCCTTATTGGATGAGTAATGGCAGACCAAGAAAATCCATGGGTCAACTTGGGGACCCCATGGAGCCACTTTGGTAGGAAAATGACATTAATACCTTTTTATTTAAAGTTAAAATTAAAATGTCACAAACATGTGTTGTTTTACTAAAACAATTTTTAGATGGGGTTATACAAGTCATATTTTTTACTATAAATATTAATTAGAAAGATAAAAATATTTCCTACATGATTTTTTTTTAATTTTTAGACCCTAAATAAATTAAATTATTTATGACACCATGATGATGCAGCGATTACCTCATTATTTAACGACTTAAATAAAATGAATAGATAATGTAAAATCTAAGACCTAAACTTTTCACAAAACTATTGGATACGTGGAGTTAGATACCTTATCACCTTATCCTTGAAATATATCCTTTTTGGACCTTTAAAATCCGAAAATCATTATATAATAAAGTAATATTTTATACCTTTCCAAGAGTGCCCCTCCTCTCCTCTAATAAAAGGCTCCCACCTCTACCACATTAAACACACCTCTCAAGCCTTTGGCTCGGCCAAAACCTGCCCATTTCATCTATCCACATCCCTGTCTTCATCATTGAAGCCTCACTTTGGGCAGAATCCTTTCCAAGGAAGCCTTTGAGCTCAAATCTAAGAGAGTTACCCGATTTAAAGGTAATGTCTTCCCTTGTGTTCTTTTGTTTTATTTTGCTTCTCCAACCCTATAAAATATTTTTATTCATTTCTTTTGTAACAAAACCAGTATATTTATAATATACTAGGATATTTTTATGTGAATTATTCTAGCTACACTTACACACACCTTCGTCTAATGGTTAAAGAACATACTGTTTCGGTGGATGGCGAATTTCTGCCACACGAAACGATGATTGTTCAATCTTATCTTAACACCTTTCATGGTGGCCATTATGATGTCACTATATTTTATATATGATATATATGGTATTTATGTTTTCTACATGATTCTGAATTTATTATTTAAAACATGCCTTTATGCTTTTCATGTTGTGCAAATGCAATAATTTCATACGAGGAAGTGTGGACTACCACCCCCTCAAATGATGTGACTCGTTCATGCAATACATGGAATCTATAAATAATGAAATTAATGAACATATGTGACCTATATAAAATTTAAATTATACCTTAATTATAATATATATATATATCTCAATTATTTTTAATTCCATTAATATGACAAAGAAATGAAAGTAGTGTTCATGCTTACGTACGGCCTACCGTCTCCATGAATGGTGCATTTCATTTATTTTTTATCTCCAAATGTTATGGAGTAGTATATAATGAATATTAACTGGATATATATTATATTTAAATCATTAATACTATTCTGGAGATGATTTAATTATAACTACACGGACAATCATTTTCAAACAAGTTCATTTTTGACTCATGTACCAAACGTCGACAAAAACGTCTGATATGAACTCACATTATTAACCAATTATTATAACATTATAATATGTGATATGAACTGAATAATAATCATTAAAATAGGTCCTTAAGAATTTATAAATTGACCAAAGTTTATTATTCAGGAATATAAAGAAACAAACAAGACAAGTCAAACTTGAGGTAAGGGATGCTACCCCTCTCTTTCTTTTTAAGTACACTCTTTTATGTCATTACATTTAAGCTAATATTTATTATGATTGGGATGTTATTTTATATTAATATTACTGTACTTTTTATTTTAATATTATGATAGACCCTATTTTTTCTCATCAATCCATTTAGGAAGTTTTGAGTGGCTCTGTTAGGCTGCCGGATTTTCGTAAGGGATCAACCTCTCTCTTTCTTTTTAAGTACTCTCTTTTATGTAATTTCTTTTAAGATCATCTTTATTATGTTTGGGGTTGTTCCTTTATATTCTTCATACTATAATTTTTATGTTTATATTATGAGAGACCCTATTTTATCTCATAAATCCATTTTTGGAAGTTTTAAGTGGCACTGTTAGGCTGCCGAGTTTTCATAAGGGATTTTTCATCTCACTTTTATTCCCGTGACATTTATGCTACGTTTCCACTATTTCCTTTGAGTTGTGTATGTACCGACCATTATTATACACTTTTTTTAGTATAGTTTCTTTTATGGGTATTCAAATCTTCATTGTATGACCCTTCTTCCATGGGTTGTACGTTTCGAAAGTTACCCAACTCGGTAAGGGGACCTTTCACCATCCTATTTTTAAAAGTCTTCTTTTGTTATGTCTTTTAATTCACATAATATTATGTTTGGATATGTTCTTCTATATCCTTATTTATGAAAATTTTATGTCCAAGTGATGGGATACCATTTTCTCCCTCATCAACTCATTTTCTGAATTTTAAAGTGACGTCGTTAGGCTATCGGATTTCTATAAGGGAACTTCTTAACCCACTTTCAATTCAATGGGTTAAACATCTAATTCTTGTTTTTATTATGCCAAGATTATGTGTGGAATATCTATGTTGTAATTTACACAAACTGTTGTGTAGATATTCTTTTTCTACACATAATCATCTCATTGATTAATTCTTATGAACTTGTATGGGGAATCATAACTCAATCTCATTTCATTGAGTTAAATATTTATGTCATTGGTTTTGTTTTTCCATGATTATGTGTGAATGACCTCTGATTGTTTCAAAGATAATATACACTTATATTGGGTGTATTTATATTTCTCACACATAATTATGTGATAGTTTTATCCTTAATTTAAGGATACCATCTTGATAATGGATTTCCTCTCAATTTACATTTCCATTGAGAATTCATTGTTGTTATGCACCAATTCACTCTTTTATGGTGTGTATACTGTACTTTGACATATAATATCATGAATAAATTTATTGTAATGATATTATAAAGCTCGTATTAAATTTTTTTCCACAATTATTTCTATTCAAGAGTCTCTCATTTTGATAAAAACTCTTTAACAAAATTATCGTTTTAAATGTTTTAAAGATTCACTATTCTAAATCTTTATCTATAATGTCCATGTTTTCAAAATGGTTTGTAGTATTTATTAATATAAACATTAATGTTTTAAAATTATAATTCCATTAAAATATTCAAAGTGGTATGAGACACTTTGATTCAAAAATCTCTTTTAAATGGTTTTTGAAAATGGATTGATTAATTCAATATCTTGGGATTACTTATTGTGATTGCAAATGAAATGTTGTTATTGAAATGTTTATATTTTCAATATTTTATGTATAATGATGGTACTTGGACATTTTATGTGTGGTTACTTGATAAACCATATGATGGGTGGTGCCGTGAATACCAGGACGGGTGGTTACGTTATAACTTCCAATGCATTGGGTATGGAAGTCGGTCATATGGCTATTCCATTAAGTATGTGTGGAAGTCGACTTTATGGTTATTCCATTTAAGTATGTTTATGTCACAAGTTACCTTTATATGTTATGTGTTCTTTATAAGGGTTTTATGGTAATAGTTTGGTTACAAAAGGGTAAGTAATGGTCTTTTAGGTAGTGAAGAGTTTTTACTACATCATAAAGGTGAAAAGTATTACTTTGGTAAAGTATTCATGGTTTACTTGTTGTTTTGAAAAACTAACAGTTTTTCTATTTATGTGTACCCTTTACTGGGATTTTTTATGCTCATCCCAAGTTTTTGAAATTTTTTCCACAGTACTTAAAGATGAGTAGGGTCAAGGATGGGATCAAGGAAAGGCATGCTTTCTAAAACATGGAACTAGACATGTTTCTTATTAAGTGTTTTTTTATTTTATGGAAACATAGTATAAGTGTATACTATGTAATCTTTTGAGATGTAATAGCTATGTCCTAATTCTCTAAAACTCTAAACCTGAAAATATCCTCAATTTGAATTATTCATTTAATTCAATATTAAGTATGGTTTAAGGACGGGGCCTTATAGTTGGTATCAAGGTTCAGTTTAGATATCTTTAGAGGTTATGGTATTTTCTAGGCATAAGTGACATTACAATAATGGTTAGGATTTTAGAAAGAGTCCCAGTTTTAGATAAAGTGAATGAGTAAGTATCTCTTATTATTTATCTTCCTCATTTGTACAAGATGGTTTTGTTGATATACTCACACTGAAATTTATATTTTTAGTGAATGGATGGATCTAGCAGGCACCAAAGTGACAATAGGTTTGAAGGAAACTAAGGTGGTTCTCCGATTAAGAGACTGGATGAAATGGGGGATTCAATGATGAAACTCATGGTTTTTCTAAACCAACTATCAAGGAGTCATTATCAACCACTTGTACCTTGGTATGTTCTGTAATGCATCATGTACGAGATGACCAATCGACGTGAAAGTTTAGGTAATAATTATAAAGGTAACCATTAGGGTTTATACGATCCTTAATTTTGAGGTAATTATGGGTTATTATATATTAAGATGGAAAATGAAAGGCATGAGATAAACATGATTTTAAACTATGTTATGATTATTTTTGAAGATTTTATCTCGTTTTGGGAATTGTTTTAAGAATTATATAGTTTTGGAAAAAGGACAACACGCTGACCGTGTGACAACCCATCGCGTCAGACAATGCTATGGGAATCGAACCCACAACCAAAGTGCGAATGGTATTTATCACCTACCACTGGACTACGTGAAGTCCCAAGTTAGTTTGAATAATTCTTTTTAGTTAGATGATTTTAGGAATCAAGAGTAAGTTTATTTTGGGATTATCTATGGAAATGATTAACCTATCATTGAGGATATGTGATTAGGTTAATTACTTTTCAATATGAGAATTTAAGAGCAACTGATGTTATTTGGAGATAAAAGCTAATTTGTACCTTGGATGACTATGTGATTAAATACTTCAAATATTTGGGTTTCAATCTTAGTTTGGTTTAGTTTGAAGAATTTTATGGAAAATTGTTTATCTAATGGTCTTCGTTGAACTTTGGTTTTTTTTGGACAAATTTTGGAGATTAAGAATAGATTTTCTTTTTATAATGGATTATAATTTTGTGGATTATCTGATATCATACTCACAATTTTGGTTTTGGATTTTGTCTAAAGACATGGGAAATATATAGTTCCCTTTTGTGGATTAGGTGATTCTCAAGAAGTTGATTATAGTAGTCTTAATGCGAACAAGTCTTCCTAAATACTCGTCTTTTGGAGAAAATATGAGTTTGATTAAGGAATCTACTAAAAGTTGAAAGTCTACATGACAAGTAAATATGTTTCATTGTGATTTAGTTAAGCTCAAAAATAAATTCCTCAATGAAGAGTAACTTAAAACAAAAATTTTTTCTGTTATCTTTTACTACTGGGGAATTGAATACCTTTTAACCCATCACAAGTTTGTGATTTTATTATGGTTAACATTCTCCTAGACATGTTTACTATCACTCTCCCTCAGAACATGACCCTTTGTTTTTCCCTCCATAACAATGTTTTACTACATGGAATCCTAGTATGGGTTAACTCGGGTGTCCTTTGTACTTCTCTTTCTTTATTTTAAAGTTATTGTTTTACTGACTCTTGTTCTGATGTGGGATTTTCAATGAAGTTTCCATGCCCAATTTTAAAATTGCGAGGATGCAACTCCCAAAAGGGGGGAAGGATGTAACACCCCAGGTAAATAAGGAATATGACATTTTCAAATTTATCCATATTTTTGAATAAAATATTAATATAAAATTAAAGGGGACGCTATGCTTGATGGCATACCCAATACGCAACAACGAGTATCTTGGGAATCTTATGTTGGACTCTAATAAGAAAATAATATTATTTTAAATTGTAGTTAACGACTAGCCATTGTAATGGTGGGAATAAATAGAACTAACTACAAAATGATTATATATGTTTGTCAAATATTATTACTTTTTACAATATATTTTAGAGGATTAAAAATGCGAATGAATCCAATTTTAAGCGTAAACATTCTAATATTCTTTAAAAGGTCGATTAATCGCCTTTTGATGACGAACCAATTTTAAATCCACTTTTTAACAATTTTATGTGTTATATTTGACAAAATAAAATTATTTTTTAGAATCAGGACATCAAAATTTACTTTGTGTAAATTATTTGTATTTTTCCGATAAAGTACATTTTTAATGAATAGTGAAAAATGTTGTATTTTAATTCAAAACCTCTTTTTAATGTAATTTATTTATATGATTATATTATCTTTTGAATTGGTTTTAAAGTAAAATTATAATATATTTTTACTATTTAATCCAATAGTGGCCATTGGAATAAATTTTATCTTGAAATTGGACTTAAACTAGTGTCAATCTTTTGATACTTATTAATTCATAAAAACACGCTATTTGCTCTGACAACGGGAATTAATCATTAAATTAAATAATGTAACTTATATTTTTTAAATTTTTTAAAATTGGAATCATTTTTTAATTTGGAATATCAAATATATCTTAGGGTGATGTTTTGGTATTTTTCTAAAAAACATCAATTTTTGATGAATAGTGAAACCACTATGTGGTACTAAAAAAACTGATTTTCCATTCAAATGAAAATTTACCACCTATGTGTTTTGAATTTCAAAAATCCAACATACATGGTTTTCATTAAGAAGTAAAATGTGGTTCAATGGGATTAAAATAATTTTTTGTTGAATAGTAACTTTTAAGTTTTTAATCGCGATTAGAGGTAATTAGTGTAATTTATGGAAAAAAATAATGTTTTAATAATATGAAATAACCTTTACAAATATCCTAACCTTATTGGATGAGTCATGGACGACCAAGAAAATCCATGGGTCAACTTGGGGACCCCATGGAGGCACATTGGTTTGAAAATGACATTAATACCTTTTTATTTAAAGTTAAAATTAAAATGTCACAAACATGTGTTGTTTTACTGAAACAATTTTTAGATGGGCTTATAAAAGTCATATTTTTTACTATAAATATTCATTAGAAACCTAAAAATATTTCATACATCATGATATATTTTTATAATTTTTAGACACTAAATAAATTAAATTATTTATGACACCATGATAATTCAGCGATTACCTCATTATTTAACGATTTCAATAAAATGAAAAGATAACCTAAAATATAAGCTCTAAACATGTCACAAACCTATTGAATGGGTGGATTTAGAAACCTTATCACCTTATCCTTGAAATATATCCTTTTGGGACCTTTAAAATTCTAAAAGAATTATATAATAAAGTAATATTTTATAACTTTCCAAGAGTTCCCCTCCTCTCCTCTTATAAAAGGCCCCCACCTCTACCACCTTACACACACCTCTCAAGCATTTGGCTCGGACAAACCCTACTATTTAATCTCTCCCCATCTCTCCATTCATCATTGAAGCCTCACTTTGGGTAGAATCTTTTCCAAGGAAGCCTTTGAGCTCAAATCAAAGAGAGTTACCCGATTTAAAGGTAATGTCTTCCCTTGTGTTCTTTTGTTTTATTTTGCTTCTCCAACCCTCTAAAATCTTTTTATTACTTTATTTTGTAACAACACCAGTATCTTAAATATACTAGGATGTTTTAATGTTAAGGATTCGAGCTACACTTACACACACTATTGTCTAATGGTTAAAGAACATATTGTTTCTGTGGATGGCGACTTTCTGCCTCACGAAACGATGATTGTTCAATTTTCTCTTAACACCTTTCATGGTGGCCATTATGATGTCACTATTTTTTATATATGATATATATGGTATTTATGTTTTCTATATGCTTCTGAATTTTATATTTAAAACATGCCTTTATGCTTTTCAGGTTGTGCAAATGCGATAATTTCATACGAGGAAGTGTGGACTACCGCCCCCTCAAGTGATGTGACTCGTTCGTGCAATACATGGAATGTATAAAAAATGAAATTAATGAAAATATGTGACCTATATAACATGTATATTATACTTTAATTATAATATATATATCTCTCAGTTATTTTTAATTCCATTAATATGACAAAGAAATGAAACTAGCGTTCATGCGTACGTACGACCTACCGGCTCCGTGAACGGTGCATTTCATTTAATTTTTATCTCCAAATGTTATGGAGTAGTATAAAATGAATATTTCCTGGATATATATGATATCTAAATCATTAATACTATTCTGCAGATTATTTACTTATAACTACAAGGACAATCATTTTCAAACAAGTTCATTTTTGACTCATGTACCAAACATCGACAAAAACGTCTGATATGAACTCACATTATTAACCAATTATTATAAAATTATAATATTTTATATGAACTGAATAATAATCATTAAAATATTTCCTTAACCAATTATAAATTGGACAAAGTTTATTATTCAGGAATATAAAGAAACAAACAAGACAAGTCGGACTTGAGGTAAGGGATGTTACCCCTCTCTTTCTTTTTAAGTACACTCTTTTATGTCATTCCTTTTAAGCTCATATTTATTATTATTGGGATGTTATTTTATATTAATATTACTTTAAATTTTATGTTAATATGATGAGATAACCTATATTCTCTCATCAATCCATTTTGGAAGTTTTGAGTGGCGCCGTTAGGCTGCCGAATTTTCGTAAGGGATCCAACCACTCTCTTTCTTTTTAAGTACTCTCTTTTATGTCATTTCTTTTAAGCTCATATTTATTATGTTTGGGGATGTAATTTTATATTACTCATAATGTAATTTTTATGTTCATATTATTAGAGACCCTATTTGATCATATAAATCCATTTTTGGAAGTTTTAAGTGGTGACGTTAGGCTGCCGAGTTTTCGTAAGGGATTTTTCATCTCACTTTTATTCTCGTGACATTTATGCTACGTTTTCCACTACTTCCTTTGAGTGGTGTATGTACTTACCATTATTATACTCTTTGTGTAGTATAATTTCATTTATGGGTGTTCACATGTTCATTGTATGACCCTTCTTCCATGGGGTGCACGTTACGAAAGTTACCCAACTCGGTAAGGGGACCTTTCACCCTCCTATTTTTAAAAGACATCTTTTGTTATGTATTTTAATTAACATAATATTATGTTGGTATTTGATATATTATATCCTTATTTATCAAAATTCTATGTCCAAGTGATGAGATACCAATTTCTCTCTCATCAACTCATTTTCTGAATTTTAAAGTGACGCATTTAGGCTGCCTGATTTCTGTAAGGGAACTTCATAACACACTTTCAATTCTTTGGGTTAAATCTATAATTCTTGTTTTTATTATGCCAAGATTATGTGTGGAATCTCTATGATGTAATTTCCACAAACCTTTGTGTAGATATACTATTTCTACACATAATTATCTCATTGATTAATTCTTATGAACTTTTATGGGAAATCATAACTCAATCTCATTTCATTGAGTTAAATATCTATGTCATTGGTTTTTTTCCAAGATTATGTGTGAATGACCTCTGATTGTTTCACACTTAATATCCACTTATATTGGGTATATTTATATTTCTCACACATAATTATGTGATAGTTTTATCCTTAATTTAGGATACCATCTTTATAATGGATTTCATCTCAATTTACATTTCCGTTGAGACTTCATTGTTGTTATGCACCAATTAACTCTTATATGGTGTGTATACTGTCCTTTGACATATTATATCATGAATCCCTTTATTTTCATGATATTATAAAGCTCGGATTAAATGTTATTCCATAATTATTTCTATTCCAGAGTCTCTCGTTTTGTGAAAAACTCTTTAACAAAATTATCGTTTTAAATGTTTTAAAGAATCCCTATTATAAATATTTAAATTTAATGTCCATGTTTTCAAAATGTTTTGTAGTATTTATTTATATGGACATTAATGTTTTAAAATTATAATTCCATTAAAATATTAAAATTGGTATTAGACACTTTGATTCAAAAATCTCTTTTAAATGGTTTTTGAAAATGGAATGATTAATTCAATATCTTGGAATTACTTATTGTGATTGAAAATGAAATGCTGTTATTAAAGTGTTTATATTTTCAATATTTTATGTATAATGATGGTAGTTGGACATTTTACGTGTGGTTACTTGATAAACCATATGATGGGTGGTGCCATGAATACCAGGATGGGTGGTTTTGTTATAACCTCCAATGCATTGGGTATGGAAGTCGGTCGTATGGATATTCCATTAAGTATATGTAGAAGTCAACCATATGGTTATTCCATTTATGTATGTTTAGGTCCCAAGTTACCTTTATATGTTATGTGTTCTTTATATGGGTTTTATGGTAATCATTTGGTTACAAAAGGGTAAGTAATGGTGTTTTAGTCAGTGAAGAGTTTTTACTACTTCATAAATGTGAAAAGTATTACTTTGGTAAAGTATTCATGATTTACTTGTTCTTTTGAAAAACTAACAGTTTTCCTTCTTTGTGTAGCTTTTACTGGGCTTTTTTATGCTCATCCCGAGTTTTTGAAATGTTTTCCATAGGAATTAAAGATGAATAGGGTCAAGGATGGTATCAAGGAAAGACATGATTTCTAAAATATTAAACTAGACATGTTTCTTTTTAAGTGTTTTTTTTGTTTTATGGAAACATAGTAGAAGTGTCTACAATGTAATATTTTGAGATGTAATAGCTATGTACAAATTCTCTAAAACTATAAACCTAAAAAGATACTCAATGTGAATTATTCATTTAATTCAATATTAAGTAAGGTTTAAGGACATGGCCTTATAATTTCACTGTTTATACATGGTGTGTGTGTGTTTGTTCTCCGGAAATATAGCAAAGCAGGCTTAACATGCAAGGATATTAAATCATTTTAGATGAATATTCAGTACAATTCAAAATTACAATCCAAAGGACCGTAATAGTTTAGTTTCTTTGGAAACCTGGAAACAAAATATTTTATTCTAGTGAAAGATATTCAACATCTACCCTAAATATCTAGAACATTAATACTTCTACCTAAAACCATTATTCATTACCCATAGAAAGGAAAATAAAAAGGGATGGTCTCAAATTATCTCGAAGGGTAAACAAGGGAGACATGTAAGAATTATCAATAGAATAAGGGTATGAGAACCACATCATGATGATAGAAGATCATAAACTTCCTATCAAAGATCATTACATAGAGCATGACATAAATATTTTCAGTTCATAAGACTTGAAACATTATTAAATAATGAATATAATCCATGAAATCATAACATATGGATAAGACAAGGATTTGTGGAAACACATAAGCAGATAATATTTTCAATAGTTTCTAATGTATCAATGACAAGGTGATATTAGTGGACAATTCCTTTTACTAAACCATGTGAACCCCCATTACATCCCGGTATGACTGAACCAAGTAAACCCTTATTCTATCCAATTATTACAAAAATAATTAATCCCCAATTCCATCCCTATATTACTAAAATGAGTAAACCCTCATTCCAGCCGTGTATTATTGAACCAAGTAAACCCACATCGCACTGATGTATTACTGAAATGAGTAAAACCTCACTCTATACCTATATTACTAAATCGAGTAAACTCGGATTCCATTCATATTTTTCTCATGAGATATAAATATTTACCCAATTCATTAGAGGGAGATTTAGGTCCCACCCATCACATAATGAAATCATACATACATGTGCCTAAAGATCATAAATAAACATATCACATATCATAAATCACAAATATAAATGGGTAACATAAACATTTAATAATATAATAACCTATCAAAAGTGACAGGTTTAATAATCATTTCATCATAAACATAACTTTTGAAATGTAGAGGGTTTCAAAAGAATATAACTCGTGAAAGTGAAATGACTTTCATTAACATATTACCCATGAAGAAGAAATCGGTTACATAAAGACCATGAAATTAGTCATGACAAATTCATAGAGATGATATGAATATGACCAAGAGATCATTTATAAGAAGGCATGAGTAACATCAATAAATATTGTCTTAAATGGAAAATAATTTGGAATTATCTAGTAAAAAATTTCATATGAAAAATATACTTTTTTGTTTAAAAAATGTTTTTGAATACATAAAACCATTTAAAAATCATTTTATTGTAAAATACTGTGAAAATTTATAAAGACAATATGAAATCCTTTAGAAAACTCTTTTAAAACATGTAAATAATTCTTTAAAACATTATGAAAATCATTTTTCTTGAAAACTATTTGAAAACATGTAAATATGGCATGAAAAAATTGTCAAAAACAATTATGCTGAAAAAATATATATGAAGTTTGAAACCATCTGGATATTTTTTTTACTAGAATTTATATTTAAAAAAAAAACATTATTTAGGATTATATTTTTAACAATGTAAATGGGGATTAGATGAAATTTCGATGGGTAAATCCATACATGCTGCATGAGGTCAAAAGAACCTTCATTTTTCCCAATAAATAGTATATACAAGTTCCTTGTTTGGAAAGGGACTAGATAATTTCCTTAAAAAAAATGTTAAAATTAAAATTGGGTAAGAATTTATTTTAGATATTATAGGGGAATAGAATAATATTCTAGAAAAATATTTTTAGAAAACATAGATTTCTGACTGAAGATAGGGTAACTTCAGGCTGTCCTAAAATACTTTGTTAACAATCATATGTTCGGATGAGTATAAAATGGTACTGATACATTAGTATATCATGAAATAGTAGAGTAGAAAAAAGGTCAAGAGAATTACTGAGATATGGATAATAATATTTCATCAATGGAACCATAAACATAAAAAATCTCAAAAAGCAAGGAGATTGCCTAAGTAAACTCTTATAACACGGTATCATGGGATTATGCTCTCTAGGTAAGGAAATTTATTTACATGAGTATTATTATATCATGATAATATTGATATTAGTGATATTTATTGTAAAATTGAAGTATATGAACCTTGAAAAAAGAGTTTAGGTGCATAACAAAATACGAGTCTCAAAGAAGCAAAATTGAGACAAAACTATTATACTGATTTGGTAAATTTTTAAAATTAAAACCAATGAAAGAAGGATCATAGAATGGATATATTAATACCCATAAATTTAATTACAATATAATTATTATACAATCATGGGTATTACATACCTCATATGAAAGGAAAGAGTGGGGAACATGGCTTGTACCTCATATAAATTTATAATGAGATGAAAATCAGCTTATCTTGTGTTTAGACTCTCTCTGTACTCTGACAAGCATCATTTATAATAAATATAACATTATTATACATATTTTTTAGAGTAATATTACCAAATATTTTTTTATTACAACATTATATTACATGCTTGTTAATGATCTTATGTTATGGTTTCACTTCGGGTAATATTCACTTTGTTCTTCCCATGTGTCTTTATTTGTTGCATCATCGGTCCTTATAATTATAACATGACTAGAGAATGTATAAAATGATATAAATATCATTTATATTCTGTATTTTATTACTATATTAATATATTTAATAATGATATATGTAATGTAATACACCATTCATGGAGACAGTATTCCTTATGTACGCATGTACGATGTTTTCCATTTTATTATCGTACAGAAAAAAAGAATGTAAATGAAATATATGTATATATATATATATTTATTAAAATAGAAAAAATATATTATATATATCATAAAATTTCATTAAACCCATCATCAATACATTCCATGTGGCGTGTGAATGAATCACATTTTTTTGAGGGGCGGTTGTCCACACTTCCTCAAATGTGATTGTCGTATTAACACTGAATGGAATGAAAAGAGACATGGTGTAAAAGGAATACAGAAAAATAAATACTTATTAAATATAATATATGACATATATAAATATTATGTCTATCATAATGGACACATTGATTGGTGGTAAGGGAGAAATGAACAATTATCGTTTCGTGAGGCAGTAGATCACCGTACTTAGAAACAGTATGTTAAACATCCATTAGATGAATGTGTGCATATGTGTAGGTAAGAACCTTTGAATAAAAGCCTAATAGTATATGTAGGATACTGTTGTTTCCACACAAGAATGGAATAAAGATATTTGATAGGGTGGAGAAAGAAAATAATGGAATAGAGCTGCAGAAAAGACTTTACCTCTTAATCGGATAACACTTTTTGGTTTGTACAAAATGGATTCCTTGAGGGGGTTTCATACTAAAGGTATTCCTCAAGGAATAAGGAAGGGTTGCTGGGAGGAATTTTGGTCTGGTCATGGACGAACATCAGAGGCCTGATATGTGTGATGAGTGGGTTTGGTGCTTGCCTTTTTATAGTGGTGGGGGAGTGGCACTTTTCAAAATACCAAAAGGTATTCAGTAATGGGTAGTCTATTTTGTCTAACATTCCTGCAAAATGGAAAAACTCTAGACTAATGGAAATCATGTTTGATGAAATCCTCATAAAAATGAAAATATGAGCATTTTAATTATTATTATCCTTAACTTCTAAGATTCACCAATTTTGTTATTTAGGTTTATTATTAAATAATCTAGTTTTATAATCTAATAAATTTAAATATTAAGGCTAAATTAATGTGAGATTTATTTTAAAATATAAAGGACCAGAATTATTAAATTTATATCTAATTTTGAATATTATAATTTCATTTGTTTTGTAAATTAATTTAAAAACAATCGCATACGACGTGCTAAAATGCTGCTTGAACCCAGACCGTCTTGACAACGTAATTACAAAATATGGGACAATATGTTAATCATAAAAGATTAATTATTCCATTTGTAATAAAATTTTCAAATAAATTAACACTTACATGTAACTTGACAGAATATAATATTTTATCAATTGTAAATCATTTTATAAGAATATTTTATATTAAAATAACAATAATGTAAATGTTGACATTATTTATATAATGTTAATTTTCAAATAAAAATATTATTTTGTGATTAAAATATATTAGGTTTAATGGTGTGTATAATTATATTTTATTATAAAAAAATGATGAAATTAATTTAGTCAATTAACTTTACTTTTAATATTTATAGAAACATTTATTTTAGATATTTAATAACTAAATTATCATAATATTTATGTTTCTTCAGAATTTTATGTTCCTAAACCATATCTAAAAATTATTTATATTTTATTATGATAAAAAAACTATATATATATATATATATTTCAAAAGGAAATTTATATATCTGAAAATATGACATTGTTTTCATATCTCAAATTTTTATAAATGATAAAGGTAAGGAACGTTTCCTTTTTATATTTTTCATTACATACCCTTGTTTATATGGAACTTCCATTTAATAAAGTCCTAATTACCCATATATTTCGAACAAATATTGTAAATGGTCAAATATTTGAAACCAATGTATTTTGAACAAGTTTCCAAGTCAATCTATTCTTTAATATTTATGTTTAGTTCTTTATAAAGCCTAATTGTACCTAAATCACCATAAATAATTTTAATCACATCCAGTAATAATTTTGGTCAAAAAATTACATTGGCCTTATTAAACCACAAAAATTTTACTAATTAAAAAAAATTATATTGGATTTTCAAAATTCTAAAAAAATTGGGAAAATAAAGATTAATGCTAATCTCACGGATAGGGTGAAATAACGTGTTTTTATAGTAAAAAATTGTTCAAAAGTTTTGTTAAGTTTTTATATTCAATTTCAATGTGGAATTGATAATAATAAATTAAATTGATCTAGTAGATGTAACATTTATGTAATGTGACCCTGAAAAATATTTATAATTTCATTTAACAATAATAAATATTTAGAGAAAACAATAATTTTTAACTAAAAAGAGTTATTTTTCATAAATTATAAAAAAAATATTGTTTCTCAGAAAATACACAAATATTCGCATTAGGATAATTTTGGCATTCTGAATTAAAAAATAATTTTTATTTTAAACAATTCCATTTTTATGTTTGTCTAAAATTAAATTTATTATTAAAGGAGATTTACTCCAGAAAATAATATATTTAACATAATGTACGTTACCATAAATATTGTCTTTCATTATCAACATGTTTTTGTTATGTTAAACAATTATAACCAATATTTGAAAATAAATTTTCTCGAATACTAGAAATATTCTTAATGGTTAGGTTATAATTATAACCATTAATTATTTATATACATATTAAAATATGTTTTATAGAAACTTTGAGTTACATACTTCGTACACCAAGTCAGTGTTGCATGTAATGCAAGCCAAGTTTGTATTGCATGTGAAAGGAATGTCTGATGCAGTTTTTTAATATACACATATTCATATATATATATATATATATATATATATATAAATAACTATTTACAGTGTCATGTGAAATGGAAATTATTTAAAAGATAAATTAATTCAAAAAATAACTCTCAAGATGTCGAGGTGTTACATTTTACCCCCATTAAAATGAATTTTTCTATCAAATTTTTTCTAGGTTATCAGTGGTTTAGTACTTGGATGTTTCAACATATAAACCCACATCGAAAAAAAAGATACCAAAACATCCCTTAAAATGGAAATTGGGAACCATAACAGTTATCCAAAGTAACATATAAATATTTTTCCACATGAGACAACATAGGTGGAAAGTGAAAACATTGATATAGAAGAAAAATATAACAATCATGTTCTAAAGTAGAGTGACAGATAACAATGTTAGGAGATTTTTAACAACAAGAAATCCATAAATCTAGAATGACCTAAGGGACCTTATGATTCATAAAAAACTTAGGTATAAGAAAACTTTTTTTTTGTTTCAAGAAATGTTTAAGAGTTTTCACTAAAAGATACTAACATGGTTTATAGGCAAAATCACCCTTTAATATATATAGATCCACTTTACATTCTAAAAATGGTTTTTTTCATTCCTGATGTATTTATAGATCACGAGATCCATGATATTCCATCCAATGTTTCATTAGTTACCATCCACATAAGGTAGTTTCAACATGATTTCCAAAATGCATGAATCCTTATATGGATGATAGTACATTAATCTTAATCACTTAATCTGAAGGTTAACATGAATGTTTCATTAATGTTTGACAATATAGAACCTTTGAAAGATGGAAATTCAAGGATTTGGAAATCATTTTATGAAATCAGAAGAACATTGATTACCTTGAATATCATAATGTATCTAATGGTTGTAACATTCCAAATATGGGACTACCATTAATGTATATTCCCTTGAAATATGGTAATAATGTGAATTACCATAAATCCTTTCGTAAAACATGAATGATTCCTTATTCAAAAGTATATTGTATTTACACCTTAAATCCATAAATATTTAAAACTACATTAGTGGTAGCATAAACCACCTATCATCAAGTCATTACTTAGATATACAATAACCAATACTATATAGTTTACTTATTAATATCACATGTATATGTACACACAAAAAATCTTCTTTACATAATGAATATAATAAGGGTTATATAACCTAAGTAAAAATGTTAACTTTCATGAGATTAACTTTATAGTCTATTATGTTCATTCAAGGATTTATTTTAAATCCTTATCAAAAACATAAACTGAACAGGCATTAAATAATTTTCAATTCTTAATTATGGAATCCAAATACATAAATAATTTGATTACTTCATCCTTAATCCATTAATAATAATACCTCTTTCTTTTCACATTTTATATGTTGTCTCTTCATTATCCACACTGAAGCCATTAATCACACCACCTTGTTGATTCTATTTAGGAACAATCAGGTAGGGACGTTGGGTTGTAAAATGACCATTATATCCATACAAATAACACTTAACCTTCATTGATGACTTAGAGAGACCAACAGTACCATCCATTTCATTAACTGAACTCTTCATTTTTCCATTATAGTCACTTTCATTTTTCCTTAGTTTCCATAGTTAAAACACCTTCTTGTTCTACTAAGATATTCACATTGGTGATTCTTTCCACATTCTTAACACAAAGATCTCTGAATATTCATTCCTACATGGTTTCCATTAACCAAACTCTCAGCAAACTCCTTCTTTCTCTTATTTGGAGATTCTGAGAGTGGGTTAACATAAACATTGTTAATCATGTTCCGTGAAAACCGATTTGTCTTAATTATGACAATTTTCACTCTAGTGATCATCACACTTTACATATCATCAACAAATCTTGCATCATGTTCAATATTATTCTATATTCTCCCGGTTCCTTCCAATGACTAAAACCAAAATCATTGTGTGAGAATTACTTTTCATAGAATAAAAACACATATTCATGAAAAAAATTAATTATATGATGTATAAAATATGAGACCTTACAAAATATAGGAAACCATGGGATTATCCTATGTTATTCAAAGATAAAATATATCTCAAGTAATAATTAAGGTTCATGAGGTGTTTGGGAATTCCAAAAGAAAATCCCTCGGGTGTGTTAAACCAGGTGTGCAGCAAGGCATGTAATCATGTACTAGATTACCACGTGACAATCCCATGACATATTTTCATAGTTGTTACCCCTAGGTAATTTTTTCCTGATCCACATCCAATTATAGTATCAAGACATATATGTATTTCTTGGAAACCACTCTCTTTATCCTTTACCCAAATTTCAGGACAATTTCAAAAACAATAACCCATTCTTATACTTATCATTAGAGACATCACTATAAATATCCTTAGAAATTAACCTATGGATATCAAAAAAAAATTCATCCTAGTTTCCAAAGTATAACGAAATTTTTTCCTTTGATACCAAATATAGTGACCCATGCATAATATACATGGATGTTCCCACATTAAAAATGAATATTCAATACATTATAAAAATACATGCCATATGATCGTAATATTTTAGTGTCTTTGGAAGCATTGTAAAAATATTATATCCTGGTGAATGATCTTCAAAATATCTTATAAAGATCCCCAATATTAGTACTTATACTTAAAACCATTCATCATAACCTGAATAAAGGAAACATAAAAAATGGTGATATCAAATGCTCAGTAAAAGTAAACAAGGGAGACATGTCAGCATAATAAAGAGAATTAATGTACGTGAACATGATAATGAAAAGAGAAGATCATAACCTACATATCAAAGATCATAACATAGATCATGGAATAAATAAATAAAGTTCATAAGACCTGAATCAGAATGAAATAAAGATAAAATTCATGAAAGTATAACATAAGAATAAGACATGGAATTGTGGAAACACATAAGTATATACTGATTTCCATGGTATCCAAAGAATTAATTACAAGTCTATCTTTGTGGAAATAGTCCTTTACAAAACTGGCCGAACCCCATTTTTTCCTAGTATTGATAAATCAAGTAAAACCACATTCTAGGTTTGTATTACTAAACTATGTAAACCCTCATTCCAGCCCTGTATTACTGAACTGAGTAAACCCTCATT
The DNA here is from genome assembly GCA_963277665.1 of Viscum album. Lineage (NCBI taxonomy): Eukaryota > Viridiplantae > Streptophyta > Magnoliopsida > Santalales > Viscaceae > Viscum > Viscum album. The sequence goes on along the minus strand of OY728142.1, from coordinate 1,715,848,574 downwards.
CAAGCCATGTATCACTGATCTAAGTAAACCCTCTTTCCTTCCCATTATTACTTAACTGATTCAAGCCTCATTCCAACCTTGTATTACTAAACCGATTAAACCCTCGTTACTACCCTGTCTATCTCATGAAATATAAATATTTACACAATGCATTGGAGAGAGATATAGGTTACACCTATCACATAATGAAATCATACATACATCTACCATAATATCATAAAAAAATTCCACATATCATAACCCAAGAAATGAAATGGGTAACATAAACATGTAAAATTATCATAACTTTTCGAATGAGATATGTTTTACAATCATTTCATCATAAACATATACAATTAAAATTAATGAATTTCAAAAGCATAAACCCTGTGATAGAGAAAAATGTTTCATAAAAATTTTACCCCCAATGAAGAAATGTGTTCCATAAAGACTATGACATTAATCATAACACATTAATTGAGAGTATATTAATGGATCCTTTATATAATTTCCGATAAGGTATGAGTTGCATCAATATATTTCATCTTAGATAGAAAATAATTTGGAAATATCCTCTAAAAAAATTCCTGGAGGAAAATATCACTTCTTGTTTAAAGAATATATTTTACTACATAAAAACAATTAAAAATAATTTTCAAAGAAAATAACTATATAATTATAAATATGACATGAAATCATTTTTAAAATCCTATAAATTGAAATCATTTAAAATAATCTTTAAAAAATAGAAACGTTTATCTTTGAAATGGATTTAAATTTTTAAAATAAATATTGAATTTTTTTTGAAAACCATTTCATTGATAATACTTTGAAAACCATTAAATAAATCTTGAATGAAATTTGAAAATAATTTTTCAATAAAACAATTTCAAAATATGTAAATAGTGATTGAAAAACTTTTGGAACAAATTTTAAAACAATGAATATAAAATAAGTTGGAAATAATTTTGAAATAATTTTCATTGAAAATTACTTTTAAAAACTATTTTCTAAATGATTAGCCTTTTTGAAAATACAAATTGAGATTCAATGAAATGACGACGGGTAAGTTTGTATGTGTCATACGAGGTCAAAAGAACATTTCATTTTCAAGATAAAAGGATTGAAAGTGCCTTGTTCAGATGAAAAAATAAGATTATATTGAATAGATTGGTATTAATCAAAATTAAAAAAATTAAATATATTTATTATAGGGGAAATCATAATCTTTTTGGAAACACTTTTTGAAAAAATAGGTTTTAGACCAAAGAGAGGGTAAAATCAGGCTTTACTAAAACACTTTCTTAACTATGTTATGTACCAAATATTAGAAAATGGTACCAATGCCTGAGTATATCATGAAATAATATAGGATAAATAAGCTCATGATAATTCTTGAGAGATGGTTAACAAAATTTCAACAAAGGAAGCACAAACATAAATAATCTAAAAAATAAATGAGATTGCATTAATAAACACTTATAACATGGTGTCTAGGGATCATGCTATCCATGTAAGTAAATGTAATTAAATTAAGCATATTACATCATAAAATATTTATATTCATGTTATATCATGTTAAATGGAAGTATATGCACCCCAAAAAGATTTTAGGTTCATAACAATATTGGACTCTCAAAGGAGGAAAATTAAGACAAAACAGTTTTACTGGTATGATATCTTTTGAAAGATAAACCCCATGAAAGAAGGATCGTGGAATAGATATGTGGATTAATATAAATTTAATTATAATATACATATAATAAAATCATGGTATGTACATAATCCACACAAAAGGAAAGAGTGGCTAACATAGATTGTATCTCACATAAATTAATAATGAGATGAATATCCCTTTACCTTACATTATGTGTTGAATCTCTCTATACTCATAAAAGAATACTTTATAATAAATATATGTTTATTATAAATATTTTAAAGAATAATATTACCATTTTTTTATTATAAACTTATATTACTTGCTTCTGGATGATCTTGTGTTAAGGTTTTACTTCAGGTAATATTCACTTTGTTCTTCACATGTGTCATAATTTGTTAGATCTTTGGTTATTATACTTATATCATGATTCCAGAATGTTTAAAATTACATAAATATTAGTTATATACAGTATATTTATATTTTATTAATCTATTTCATAATTATATACATATTTTAATACTCTATTTAGTGGGACGGTAAGTCCTACGTACGAATGAACACTATTTTCCATTTTTATTATCATTATGAACGAAAGTATGTAAATGAAATATTTCTATATGTATGTAAATATATATATATATATATATTCATGTAGTATTAATATATTATATATATCATATAAGTTCATTAAACCCATCCTTAAAACATTCTATGTAGTGTGTGAAAAAATAACATCACTTTGAGAGGGGGGTAGTCCACACTTCCTCAAACTGGAATATCACATTAACACCAAATATAAATTAAAGATATGTGTGGTGTAAAATGAATACTCAAGAATAAATACATATCCTACATAATATATGTCATATATAAACAGAGTTTCCATAATAATCGCAGCCATAACTGGTGGTAAAAGAGAAGTGACCAATTATCGTTTCGTGAGGTAGTAGTTCGTCGTACACATTAATAGTGTGCTCAAAATCCATTAGATGGATGTGTGTGTAAGTGTTGGAAATAACCATATCATAAAAATATTATAGTATATAGAGTATAATTTGGTTTTTAAACAAGATTTTAATAAAGAGAGTTGAGTTGGTAGAGAAGGAAATTAAAGGAAAGCATCTTGAGAGAAGATGTTACCTCTTAATTAGGTAACTCCTATCAATATGTTCCAAAATGATTAATTGAGAGGGATTATTCCCAAATTGAGGATTTAAGGTATATGGAAGGATTTTTGGGAACCAATTTTGGCAGGTCTTGTCCGAACATAAGAGGCTTGAGATGTGTGAATACTAGGTACAAGGCTTGCCTTTTATAGTGGAGGGGGAGTGACACTTTTGTAAATATCATAAGGCATTCAATAATTGGTGTTCTATCTTACTAAAAGTTCCATGAGAGTGGAAAAATAATGAATTTACAAAGAATAATGGTCTAGAAAAACCACATACACTAAAATGTAATGAATATATAAACTATTAATAATCACATGAAATCTTTATGTCACACATGAAATTTTCAATACCATTTCATATGCATTCACTCTTTCTTGAATATATATATATATAGATCATACAATATTCATATTTATTATCCATACACGATTAGTGAAACCAATATGCACAATATACCATTAATAAAAATAATGGTCATTACTAATATGAAATTAATGAGTTATTTATAATACAATGAGTGTCAATGATGAGCATAATAGCATGGCTATGTATTGATAAAAAATTTGATGCCCATGATATTGATAAAACTTGATGGTATGCAATATTTTTATTTTTTTTGAAACATGGAGATAATTGAAAAAAAATTATAAACATCACAATATCATCCATATATATATATATATATGGACATGTACTGCCATGAAAAACAACATAATTAAATGACTAAAATCATACTTTAAAATATTGTTTTCACTCTTATTAAATTTTGTAGAAAAGTGTCCAAAGATTACAATTAAAAATTAATATTTAGCTTGGTATTGAAATTCACATATAAATATATATGTATAAATATGTATATCCTAATATATATGCATATAAAAAAATAGGTTTTTCTTAACAGAACATAACATAAAACACTCTTTACAAAGTTTTAAAATGGGAGGGATAAAACTTCATATACAGAATTTTGAAATAATGGTTTTGTAAAATATAGATAATTGAAAATAGTCCCTTACTAGTTTTATGCGTAGTCAGGCTTTTTCCTTCTTCTGATTGACGTAGCACAATTCTAACTCCATACTCATAGAAGTGGAAAATACAAATGGATACGTCTCTCTATCCCCGCTAAACCAGGACTCACGCAAAAGCCACCCAAAAAAATGAAGGCACTACTCCTTATATAACAGTCTCAAAGGATAATAATAAACTAAAAAATACATTTCATGATCGGGTGGTGCCTGACGTGGAAGCAGAACAAACACTAACAGTGATTTTTTTAAACCACTGAAATATATTGATAAAATATATATTTACTTGTCGTATTCAGAGAAGAAGACATGTGAAGTGGAGGAAAAAAATATTGCACATATCATTTTCAGCTCATAATACCACTATTTTAAAATATCACAAATCAATGAATAAAAACAGAATAATAAACGGATTCAATGTATGAAAATTATTTCAATAATCAAATAGTTTCTAGAAAATTACTTGAAACCGAATTGGTCAAAAAATTATTGATGCACAGACTATAATAATCATAATCAGACAAAAAAGAAGAAAACCAATGCACAAATCAATCACCAATTTTATTTTTAAAATGGAGAATCCATATCTATAACAATACTGAAATCACATTGATGAAATATAAAACAAACCTACATGAATACTGACAATTAGGGAAATTAATACACCGATAATGAAACTAGAAATCCAATTCAGAAAATCTAGAAATTAAATGTAAAACACATACTTGCAGTTTTAGAAAAATCGGAGGTCGTTTTCCATAAATAGACTTCGAAATCACATCTCAACACAAATCTACTATTTTATTTCAAAGCATGAAGGAGTTCAGACTCAAAATATCTTCTTACGCACTCAATCTCAGATCTAGATTCTTTCTCGGCTTCGAGGTCCTCTAACACTGCGTTCGACATTCCTGGATCTCGGCCTCTCCTTCGGCGTCAACTCGTGACTCCATCAGCCTCAGCTTCGGCCTTGTCTCACAAGCACTCGACCTCACCTCTCGGCGATGAACCCTTCACTCTGGCGGACATATTTCTGAAACACGAACCCCTCACTGTATTTCCCATTTTCTCCGCTCAAGCCAAACCCTAACCCGCACCTAAATTCATTTTACATTATTTTTTTATTCTGTTTCATCGTTTTTGTTAAATTATTTTCATTACAAACTTTTATCGATTTGTTTTTTTAAAACAATTATCTGAATATATATATATATATATATATTGTTTCGGTATATATATATATATATTTATATATATATATATATGGATATTCATTTTTTTGTTTTATTTAAATCTTAAATTATAAAGTTCTATATATATATATTACTATATTTTAAAACAAAGCAAAATTAGATGTTTAATTACAACATAATAATAACATCTAAATATATATTTATATTAGTTAATAAAATTTATTAAATACACATGTTTGTTTATTTTAAATAAAAGTTAAATATTAATATTCGAATAAACATTGTCTATTTATTTTATTAACAATTTTTAGGTGTCATATTTAGAATATTACAATTTTTAATGGATAGTTTTTATAATGGTCGGATAAAAACTCTATAAATATCAATGGTTTATGGGTCTTTCAAACACTCAAAAGAAAAATATCTTGATGCTCACGCCACTACATTCAGATATGGTTTTATATGTTCCTCTTATTTTTAGTTTCATTGCTATCATCCTTGCCATAACATTTTTTTTCTATTAGATCCATGAGATGATAACTACTCGATCGGCATCGTTGTGTTTCTCGGTAGTCTTCCAATTGATTTATTATCAATAGAAATGGGTTTAATGGGTTTGTTCTTGTGTATCAAGGGTGTATTCTGGTGTTTGTATGAATAAATTGCTCGCTAATTATATATTTTCATTCGGTAATTTATTTTATTACATCTTGGAAACATTTGAAAAACATAAAACTTAATTTTAAACCTGGGGTGTTACAAATAGGCATTTTTATAGTCTGCACGATGGCGCGCAAGTCTCCCCTCAGCGCGCAAGTCTCAGTGCAGAGGTCTAACCGCCCAACCCTCTGTCGCACAACTCACTTTCATGATCACACCAATACTTGCACGACCTTCTTGAATTTGCCATATTTTGATGTTCTGATCTTGAAAAACATATGGCGCACGAGTATCCAATCTTCCCTGGCACCGATATGAAAGTCCCTTCTCGGCGCGCATGTGACTTGCACGACCCACTGAATACATGCGCGAACCTAATCCATTTTCCATTTTTCCATATTCTAATCTTGAAAAACACTAGGCTCGCAAGTTCCCTCTCCATTAAGTACATGTCCCCCAAGTCTCTTTTCCAAAATCACTTTTCCCCATTTGTCAATTTTCAGGCCCAAAAATTAGGCAAACACTGGGAAACGACGCCACCTTGTATCTGGTCTTTTTGATCCGCCTCCAGATTATCCATTCCTTTAGTTGATGTTCTTGAATCAAGGATGAATCGTTAACCACAACTCTTGAACTCAATCCTTCTTCAACAAATCTTCTTCATTCATCACAAACTCCACTAACATGATTTATATATCCTTTGATAAATCACCTTTAGCATCATGATATCTTGATACAATGTGAGGTTCATGGCCATCTCAGAATTCCAATCCTTTGCACATTGTCTTCTTCTTCAACCGTCATGGCCATCTCAGAATTGTAATTTCCTCTACACATTGTCTTCTTCTTCAACCATCATTCTCTACTTCATGCAAATCATATGATTCTATTCTTCATGAAGTCTATTGTATGGTTCCCGTGCAATCAGGAAGAATGGCATGGTCTTCATCAAATCTAAATTATTCTTTAATCATCCTCAGATGGATTATACCTCACTATTCTTCACTATTGTAAACAATATGTCACCTTTGACACAAGTTATTTAAACTTATGATCAGTACAACAATCATCTGTATTTGCATTCCTCCATTTCATTGGAGTACTTATTGATCTTATTAATTTTGATCTTCATTGAAAACTATGGAAAACAAATACAACCTTATACACAAAGTTGTCCGAACATCATATGCCAAGTAAATGTTGCTTTTATTGCAAGCCAAGTTGGTATTTCATGTGTAATGAGTGTTTGACAATGTATTTTAATATATACATATATATATAAATAACTATTTACAGTTTTTTATGAAATGAAAAATATTGAAATAATAAATTAATTACAAAAAAATATTTCTCAAAAACTCAAGGAGGTACATTCTACCCCGTGAAAATTAATTTTTCTCTAAAAATTAGTCTTGTTTATCAAAGGTTTTAAACATGAATGTTTCATTCATAGAAACCAACTTCCTAAAAATGGATACTAAAACATCCCATAAGAAGAGAAATTTGGAATAATTATGGTTGCCCAAAGTAACATATCTATATGTTTCATCAGGGGAGAACATAGGTGGAATGTGAAAGCATATATATAGAAGAAAACTATCACCATCATGATATGATGGAGAGTTATAGAGAAAAAGGATAGGATAATATCAACAACTAGAAATCCATAAATCTGTAATGACTTAAGGGTCTTTATGGATTATCACAAATGTATGTTGAGGACAAAATTTAATGTTTAAACAAAAGTTAATGAGTTTTTATTAAAAGATATCATTTAATGGTATCTAGAAGACATCAATATTTATGATTTATTGATCCACTTAAACACCTAGAAAGGTTAAATTTTCTTTATTAAATAATTAATAGATCACAAGTTCTATGAAATTCCATTCAATTTTTTATTAGTTACCATCCACATGAGGTAGTTTGAACCAGCTATGCAACATGCATAAATCATTAAATATAATACAAAAATTCAATATTACTAACTTAATATGATGTCTATCTTATGATTTTAAATATTGTTTAGCCTCACAACCCTTATGAAAGATGGAAATTCAAGGATTTGGAAATGAGGTTGTGAAATAAGCATTAATTTTACTCTATTATATATCACAATGTAGCTCTTGGTAGTCACATTCCTAATGTGTGAATACCCTTATTGTATATTCCCAAGAAAAATGATAACAACCTAAATTACCATAATTCCTTTTGAAAAACATGCATTCTTCCACATTAAAAGTGTATTGGATTTAAAACATAAATCTAGATGTGTTGTAATCTTCATTAGTGGTAGTATAAACCACCAATAAACAATATATTTCTTAGTTCCAAGGTAATAAATACTATAAAATTTACTTATTCATATCCCATGTAACTTAATCCATACAAGATTATCTTAACTTAAAGAAGATGTTAAGGGTTACCTTCCTCTAGTAAAAATGTTATCCTTCATGCGATAACCTTTCTAGTCCATCATGACCACTCAACATATTCTTATAAATCCTTAGTAAGAACATAAATTGTTAAATCCATAAATAATTCACCATTCTAAATTTCAGAATCCCAGTACATAAATACATTGATTACTTCATCCTTTTTCCATTATCAATAATAAATCTTTCTATTCACATATTATAAGTAGTCTCTACATCATCAAAAATGTAATCATTACTCACACCTCCTTGCCGATTCTCTTCAGGAACAATACTCTTTGGACATTAGGTTGCATAATGACCATTTTCTCCACACTTAAAACACTTAACCTTCAACCATGACAGAGAGAAGCCAAAATTATAATACATTTCGTTAACTGGAATCTTTACTTTTCCATTGTAGTCCCTTTATTTGTATCATTATTTTCTATTATAAAAAAACTTATTGATCCTCAAGACATTCACATAGGTGATTATTTACACATTTTTTATTCAACGAAAATCAAATATTCATTCCATTTTTTCTATTACCCAAAATCATAGTGAACTCCTTCTTTCTCTTCTTTGGTGATTTTGAGGGTTGTTTAAGGTAAAAATTGTAAATCATGTTCTGTAAAATATGATTGTTTATGATCATAGTATCTTTGACTATAGTGATCATCCCACTTGAATTCAAATCAAAAAATATTTCATAAAATTCAATATTAATCAAGTTTTTTATGATTCCCACCATTGAAAAAAAAATAGAAGCATAATGTGAGTATTACTTGTCATAAAAGAAAACTATATAGTCAGAAAAACAATTACTTATAGGATGTCTACATCATCAAACCTTTTATAATCTATGACAAATTGGTATTATCCTACTTCATTCCAAGGTAACATATTTGTAAATCCTTCATGATGGTTTTTCATGAGTTTTTGAATTCCAAAATCATATCCCTTGGTAGTGTTATACTGGGTGTGCAACAATGCCCATTATCATTTAATAGAATACCTCGAGTCAAGACCGTAATATTTTTTCAGATCTCTTACCCCTAAGTTTATCTATGCTAGATCCACATCCACTTTTAGTATCAAGATAAGGATTTATTTCATAGAAATCATTCACTCTATCTAATACCAAAATTCCGGGACTTTTTCCAAAAAACATAACTAATCTTTATACATATCCTTAGAGACATCCACATAAATTTCCTTAGAAATAAACATATGGATCTCAATATGGTTTTCTCACACTTGTATCTAATGGATGAATAATCATTTTCTTTGATACAAACTATAGAGACACATGATTAACATACATGGATTTTACATCATTTTAGATGAATATTCAGCATATTACAAAAATACATGCCAGGGGACTATAACTATTTTTTGTCTCTGGAATCATGGAAAAAAATATTCGATCTAGGTGAATGTTCTTAAATGTCTACCATAAGGATCTACACCTTTAATACTTCTACCTAAAACCTTTCATCATACCTGGAGAGAGGATACATAAAAGGGATGTGGTAAAATGCTCAGGAATGGTAATAAAGGGAGACATGTAAGCATAATCATGAGCATTATGTTATGAGAGAATAATAATGAAGATAAAATATCATAACCTGCATTTCAATGATCATAAAATAGATCATGTTATAAGGATTGATAGTTCATAAGACATGAATTATAATGAAATAAAGAGAATAAGCTTTGAAATCATTACGAAGGAATGAGACATGGAATTTTGGAAACACATATGCATATATTGATATCCATAATAGATAAGGCATAAATTTGATGACTATATTAGTGGACAAGGAACTTTACATATTTGGGTGAACCCTTGTTCTGGACTAGTATTATTGAACCGAGTAAACCCTAATTCCTACCTTGTATTACTGAACCGAGTAAACCCATGTTCCATCCTTTTATTACTGAACTGAGTAAACCCTTGTTTCATCTCTATATTAATGAACCAAGTAAACCCTCTTTCAAGCCTGATATTACTGAACCAATAAAACCCTTGTCCCAGCCCTATGTTGTTGAACTATGCAATACCTCATTAGAGCCCTGTATTACTAAACCGATTAAACCGTCATTCTAGCCTTCTATTACTTAACTATTTAAACACACAATCCAGCCTTATCTATCTCATGAGATATAAATATTCACCCAATGCATTGGAGGGAGATATAGGTCTGAACCATCATACAATGCAATAATTCAAACATGTGCCACAGGTTCATAAACAAAATATCACAAATAATAACATGTAAAATGAAATTGGAAACAAAAACAAGTAAACATATCATAACCATTGGAAGTAACTGATTCATAATAATATCATCATAAAAATTACCCATAAAAATAAGTGGGTTTCAAAATAATATAATCATTAAAAGAGAAAAGGGTTTCATAAAAATATTACTAATAAAGAAGAAATGGGTTTCATATGGACCATGACAATAAGTACAACTCATTCATAGAGGTGATATGAATGAAACTTTTAGATTATTTATTAGAAGGTATGTGTAACATCAATAGAATTTATCTTAAATGGAAAATAATTTGAAAATATCCACTAAAAATATTTCATGAAGAAACTATAATTTCTTGTTTAAAATTCATTAATACATACAACCATTTGAAAATCATTTTCAAATAAAATACATTGAAAAATTATAAATAAGACATGAAGTCATTTTGAAAACCTTTTCCACTAGAATTATTTTAAAAAAAGAATCAAAACATTTTAAAAAAAATTTCTTCGAAAACACTTAAAGACTTTTAAAGAAACATTGAATTTGTCCTGAGGCCAATTTTTTTGGAAATAATTTTTAAATGTATAATTAAATCTTTAATAAATTATGTAAATTACATTTATTGAAAATACATTTAAAACTCATAAATAATGATTGAAAACATTTTGGAAAGTGTTTTAGATAAAAACATATAAAAGGTGTTCCAAACCAAATTGAAATTTTAATCCTTGAATATTACATTTAAAAATCATTTTATTAATGATTATAATTTTTAAATATAAAAAGAGATAATCATATAAATAAAGGAGGGTAAATCAGTACATGTCATATGATGTCAAAAGAACAATCATTTTGCACAAAAAATGATAGAAAAGTGCCTTATTAGGAAATTGAAAATAATATACTCTTGAATAGATTGGTAAAAGGAAAAAATCATAAACATGTATTTTAGATATTATTGGGGAATTGTATAATATTCTTGGAAACTGTTTTTAGAGAACATAGATTTCCAACCGAAGAGAGGGTAATGCTAGGATTTCAAAAAAAAACCCTTTATTCTCTATCTTATGTACCAAAGAGTAGAAAATGGTACCAATACATGAGTATATCATGAACTAACCTAGGTTCATGAATCACATAAAAAATTTTGTGAGATTTATAATAATATTTCATCATTGGAAGCATAAACTTAAACAATCTTGAAAAGCAATGATATTTCTTCAATAAACACTTTTAACATGGTATCTTTATTTCATGATTTCCATGTAAGGAAAGCTAATTAAATTAAGTATATGATACAATAAAAATATTTATTTTCCTGATATTTCATGTATAATGGATTTATATGATCCTTGAAAAGGAGTATGGGTGAGTAACAAAATAAGAGTCTCAAAGAAATAAAAATTTGACAAAACAATTTTATCGATTTTGAAAATTTTGAATGTCTATCCCCGTGAAAGAGTGATAATTGAAGGTATATGTTAATACCCATAAATTTAATTCCAATATACATATTATACAATCATAGTAGGTATATAAAATAAATAAAGGAAATAGTGGTGAACATTTCTGGTATCTCACAAAAATTAATAGTGAGATAAAAATCCCCTTTCTCTGTGTCTCGACTCTCCGTACTCTCACAAGCTTAATTTATAAATAATATAATTATATTATAGATCTTTCTAATATGAATATTACCATATAATCTTTGATTTTTACCTTATATTACCCACTTATTAATTATCTTATGTTAAGATTTCACTTCGGGTAATATTCATTTTATTCTTCTCATTTGTCTTAATTTGTTACATCTTTAGTACATTTAATTATATTATGATCACAAAATTTAATAAATGATATAAATATCAGGTATATAAATTATATTTATATTATAATAATCTATATCATAATGATGTATGTAATAGAATAATCTATTCATGGAGACGACAAGCCTTACGTACACATGAACGTTGTTTTCCGTTTTTATTATAGTATTGAAAGAAAGTATGTAAATGAAATATATATATATATATGTATATATATATCATTATTACATTAGAATTAATATATTTTATATATAATATATTTTCATTAAACCCATCCTTAATACATTCCATGTGTTGTGTGAATGAATCACATCGCTTTGAGGGGGTTGTAGTCCACACTTCCTCAAACAAGATTATCATAATAACAACTAATGGAAGGTAAATTGATGTGTGTTGTAAAGGAATAAAAAATATTAAATAAATATTAAGTATAATATATTACATTTATAAATATATTGTCAATAAAAATGGCCACCATGATTGGGGGTAAATGATAAATGAACAATCATCATTTTGTGAGGGAGTAGTTCGCCGTACGTAGAAAGAGTATGTTCAACATCAATTATATGGAGGGGCGTGTAACTGTAGGAAAGAAAAATTGTATAAAAACATCCTAGTATATGTTGGATACTATTTTTTTCACACAAAAATGAGAAAAATAGTTGAGGGGTGGAGAAAGAATATAAAGTAAAAGAGATTGAGAGAAGAGATTTCCTTTTAATCGGTTAACTCCTTTTGAGTTGTGCGAAAAGGATTCCTTGAGAGGGTTTCTAAAAAATGTTAGGATTCAAGGCATTAGGAAGGAATAATGTAAAATGATATGGGATGTCCATGTACAAACTTATGAGGCTTGAGAGGTGTGATTAATGCATAGAATGCATCCCTTTTTATAGTGGAGGGTGAGTGGCACTTTTGTAAATTCAAGAAGGTATTAAATAATGGGTGGTCTATAATACCTAACGTTCGTAAAAAAGGGAAAAAATAATATATTATAAGAGAATAATGGTATATAAAAACCACATACACACAAAAATATGTGAATTTTAATTATTTTTTTCCATAATTTCTATGGTTCCCCAATTTTATCATTTTGGGTTTTTATGGAAGCATCTAGTTTTCTAATCTAATTAATTTTAACATTAACACTAAATTAAAATGTGACTTATTATAAAATATATATCCTCTTAATTATTGATCTTATATCTATTTTTTAAAATTAAAATCCCATTTTTTGTAATTTAATTTTAAAATAATCGCATGTCACACGCCAAAAAGCTGCTTGAACCCAGACCGTCCGAAGAATGTATTTACATAATATGGGTCAATATGTTAATTATGAAGATTAATTATTCCATTAATATATAATATTTAATTCATGTTAAAAATTATAAGTCTCTTATCAGATTATACGATTTTTATTAATTTTAAACCATTTTATTAGATTCAATTTTACTTTAATATCAATAATATCAATTTGGAAATTATTTATTAAATATTAATTTTAATATATCATTCTAATATTGGAATTAAAATATATTAGGTTTAAAACTATTTAAATTTATATATTAATCTATAAAAATAAATAAATACAATAATTCAATCAATTAACTTCGCCTTTAATATTTATTGAGGCATTTGTTTTAGTTAATATTAACTAAATAATAATTATATTGATGTTTCTTAAGCATTTTAACTACATAACCATATCTAAAAGTTATTGATAATTTATTATGAGAAAAAATATTTATCTTTGAAAAGGATATATATAACTGAATATATGATGTTTTTTATATATCAGCTAGTTTTATAAATTTTAAACGTATGGAAAGTTCTATTTTTATCTTTATCCTTACTTATCCTTTTTTATTGGGAAATCGCATTTAATAATGTCCGAATTACCCATATTTTTTGAAAAATCGAGGAAATGGACCAATTTTTGAAACCAATGTATTTTGGATAAGTTTATAATTCAATTTTTTTCTTAATATTATGGTTTAGTACCTTATTAAACTTAATATTACCTGAACCACTGTAATTATTTTTAATCACGTTCACTAATAAATTTGGTCAAACATTTATATTGGTCTTATTAGACAAAAAATTTCATAATAATTAAATCATTTTATTCTGAATTTCCAAAACTATAATCAAATAACTTTTAAAATTATGATTAATACTAATCCTATAGACAGAGAGAAAAAAAAGTTATTATAGTAGAAAAACAATAAAAAGTTTGTTAGGTTTTTATATTAAAAATTATAATAGAATTAATTATAATGAATTCAATTGTTCTAGAATATTTAATTTTTTTCTAATGAGACCATAAAAAATATTTATAATATCAATTATAATTAATAAATAATTAAAAAAAGTTTTTTTTTAACTAAAAAACATGTATTTTTTAGTTTTCATCCAAAAAACAAAGTCTCTCAAAAAATCCCAAAATTCTGAATAGCCAAATTTCAGCATTCCAAATTCAAAAATGATATTTATTTTATCAAATTAAATTTCTAAATTCATCTAAAATATATTTTTTTATTAAATATGGATCATTCAATTAAATAGTATTTTTAACATAAAAGGAATTTACCATAAATCTTAAATTTCATTACCAAGATGTTTTATTTATATTAAACAATTATGACCAATATTTGGAAGAATTTTTATACGATTCATATAACTTTTATTTATTGTTGGGTTATAAATATCTCATTAAATTATATATATATATATATATATATATTTATATTTATATATAACGATGTTTCATAGAAACTCAGTGTTGTGTGCACCGTACGCCATGTCAGTGTTGCTTGTAGTGCATAAAAAGTATATACTGAATGTTAATGTAATGTTTGAATTAGTGTATTAATATATATATATATATATAATTAACTATTTAAATTTTCATGTGAAATAAAAAATAATGAAATGATAAATTAATTCGAATAAAATAATTATCAAAATTTCGGGCTGTTACTTGAAACCTCTTAGAAATTATTTGAAAGGATTGTTTAAAATATGAACTAAAAAGGGGAATGTTACCATTCAATGTTTTATATGTGATATTTTAAAAATAATAAAATAATAATATTTTTAAGCCATTCAGTGTTATTTGTTTTAAATGAAATTAAATTTGAAATAACTATCTTTAAATAGTGTAACTCATTCTGAAAATAAAGGGATATTTAGTTTAGAGATTATACATGAGTTGTGGTTTTTAGTTAACATACATACTAATGTATATGACTTGCCTATATATCATTTCAATTATAGGATGTTATCCTAATTTTTTCTACTCATAAGATAATATATTAATCTATTGTTATTTTTATTTTGTTACAGTGAACCTATGGTTTCATTTGATCGATTTCATAGGACATTCATTTACTATTATATAATGTTCAAATTGTTCCCCTTTATATCATTCAATTCAGAGAACTATTATTTTATTGATTTCTATGAATGGAGGGTATCTATATCTAGATTATTCTTGTAGGTTAGTAAAGGAAGAATTAGTTTTGTTTATAGGGGAGTGAGGAAGGGGTGATTGAACTTATTTTTGATTAAATTTTATTTACTAATTTATAGTCGAATTTTCTATATATCTGATTTTTTCATGGATGTCCAATATTTAAATGAGTACTGCTCAATTTTTTTGTTTCTCTAATACCACTTCAACCCTGATTCAAGTGTTTATTCATACACATTATATGCATATGGTACCATGGAACTTTCCACTTGCCTGTGGGGATTGTGGAAAACCCATGGGACTAATCCTATGATGGATCAAGAATCCAATAGAATAAATATTTGAGATAGTTTGTGAAATATTCTATAACAGTTGAAAAAATTATTTCCTCCATCGGAACCTTGGATATTTCTTATGTTATTTAATATTCCATTATAGTATTGAGTTAGAGTTAGTTAACAAGACACTGAAGGTTGGTTGTGAATTAGTGCCCCATCACAACCATCCACCATGAAATTGGACTCACCTTGTGTAGTGGGGATTTGAATTTTGAGATATAGATTTTATTTTATTACTTTTTTTGATATTTTATCTTCACTATCTGACATGAGATTTCATTCTGGCCAAGATAGATTTAGGGATCAAAATGAAAAATCCATCATGGTGTGAGTATAGTCTAAATAGACATAAAAAGTTGGATGTGACCAAATTCATGATCTCGATACATGCTATGAACTTTTTTGTGGTAGTCATATGGTCCCTCAAAACATGTTTCTTGGTAAAGAATTAATCCACACGACATTTAGTTGTATTTTTTACAAATTTTAATAAAACCATTGATGTGGGTTAATTAAATGCAGGGGGTATCTGATATGATCACACGTGGTTTGTAATTTTTATTTTCCTTTATATTGTGTGAAATTTGTGAATTTTTTTAAAATATTTAATTTAATTTAAAATCATTGAATTTATTTTTTTTAAATTTGGATAGAGAATGTTTTAAATGGATAATTATTATTAAATGTTTTAAAAATTAAATGACTGGGAAAATTGAGTTTTTCCTTTTGTGGATTACAGAATAAATTGTTTTAAAATATATATTTTGAAGACATCTATTTTTGAAAGTGGAATTAATTTTTAAATTTTAATATGAGTGCTTGAATATTGTAAAAAGAATGTTTTATAAAATAAAGCATTTTAAAAGTGGTTTTTGGGTAGAGTTGTTATTTTTTATTCATGGTTATTGATCTATACCATATTAATTGGAAATACATTATTCATCATTTGAGGGATGAAATATTTGGGTTCATGTTTCGTTTTATTTAATTTATAACTCTTAAAAATGTCACAGAATTTAAGGATTGTATATTTTAAGGGATAAAAATGTGTTTGATTATCTTCGTTGTAAGGTTTAGTCACTATAGTTGGTGGACCTAACAAGACATGGAATTGAGTGGTAAAGTGATATTTCTTTTATCTCAAGTATTCGACCTTTGGATTCAAGAATTATGTTCATCTATCATTTGTGTTATTCTAAAGGATCATCATAACTATATTAGAAGAATATAGTTATGTGTTTTGGGTGTTTGTGAACCATTGGTTTTGTGGTGGTTCCTATAGAATGCTATTATTAACATACACAGTTATTACATAATTTTAGATGAATATTCATTACATTACAAAAATACATTCTTGAGGACTATAGTAGTATTGTGTCTTTGGAAACATTGAAGCAAAGCCATCAATCCTAGTGGAAGTAATTAAAAATATCCCATAAATATCTCCACCTTTAGTATATCTACCTAAAACCATTCATCATAACCTGGGTAGAGGAAACATAAGAAAGGGGTGAGCCTAGATACTCAGTAATGGTAAATAAAAGAAATTCATAAGAATAACATGAACAAAATGGTCTGTATCTTGATTGTAATATTTGATGATCATACCCTTCATATTAGAGATCATAAATAATATTTTACATTCATAAGACATGATTCATAATGAAATCAAGAAAATAATACATTAAAGCATAACATAGGAAAAAATGGAATTGTTGAAAACTCATAAGCATATAATATTATTTCTATAGTATCCAAGGCATTGTAGCCAAAACCATATTGGTAGTGAGGATTCACTGCCCATACCATATTGGTTGACATGGTTTACTCCCATGATAGTCTTAGTAGTATTAATTCACTCCTCATACCATATTGGAAGTAATATTTCACTCTCATGGCCATAATAGTAGCATCAGTTCACTCCTCATACCATCTTCGTAGTCATAGTTCACTCCTATGACCATCTATGTAGCATGAGTTCGATTTTCATACATTATTGAATGTCATGGCTCACTCCCATGGCCATCTTAGTTGAATAATTTCTCTCATTATAGTGTCTTGGTAGTCATGGTTCACTCCCATGGCCATCTCAGTAGTCATTTTTTAATCCCAAAACCATATTAGTCTATCTTATGAAATATAAATCATTACCTAATGTATTAGAGAGAGATATAGGTCTCTTGATTCTCATAGTGAAATAATACATTCATCTTCCAAAAAACCTTAAAAAATCATATCTTAACTACTGAAAATAAATGTGTATCATAGACATGTAAACATATTATAACGAGTTGAAAAGATATAGGTGTCATAATCATTACATGAAAATCATAACATGTGATAGATAAATAGATTTCATAAACATATAACATGTTAAAGAGAAACATATTTAATATACATAAAACCATTTAAATGAAACTTATTTTATGAATACATGTACATTAATCATAACCCTTTCATAAAATTGATATGAATGTAACCTTTATATTATTTCCTAAAAGTGAATGAGTAACATAAATAGATGTAATCTTAGATGAAAAATCATTTTCAAAGATCAATAAAATTATTTATTTAATAAAATACCCTTTCGTCTTTGAAAAAGTATTTTTAATACATTAAACTAGTTGATAATCATTCTCATAGAATATACCCTATAAAAAATATTATAATTACTTGAAATCATTTTAAAAAAAATTTCATTAAAACTAATCAATTAATATTGAAAGGTTTTTAAAAAAATTAAGTGGAAATAATTTTTAAACATATAAACGAATATTAAATATGTTATAATAATTTTTTATTTGAAAATACATTGAAAAATAATATATAGTTCATTAAAATATTGTTAAAACTATATTACATTAATTCTTATAAAGTTTAAATATGTTTTGGATACCATTTTTCTTGAAAACATATAAAATCAAGATGAAATAATTATGAAAAAAATTTCATTGAAAAAAATTAGAAAAAAATTCTTTAAAATTAACTCATTGAACTTGAAAATTAAGCTTCCAAAAAATTACATCGGGTATATTCGTATATGTAGTACAATGTAAAATGAATATTCTTTTTGCACAATAAAAAGGATATAAATTTTCCACGATTTGAAAGAGAGAAAAAAAATTCTTTTTTAAATTGTAAAAATATAAAAAGGGTAAAAATGTATTTTAATTATGAAAAGATATTATAAAAAAATTATTGGAATCTCTTTTTAAAAAAAATTCTTTTTAAAGTACAAAGATTTCTCATCGAAGAGAGGGTAAATTAGAGATTTCCAAAAAAACATTCTAAAATATTTTATATACCAAAGTGCCTAAAAATATTACCAATACATGTCTATATTATTAATATCTTTATAATAAGAAAATTCATGTTTTTTCTTAAACTTTTGATCATAAAATTTCATCATATAAATAATAAACATAAATAATTTTGGAAAGTAATGAGATTGTCTCAATAAACACTTATAACTTGGTAACACGGGATAATACTCTCCATGTAAGGAAAAAAATTACATGAAACATAAAAGATCATTAAAATACTTTCATCTATTATATATCATGTAAAATGGACTTATATACACCTCAAAAGAAAATTTAGGTGCATAACAAAATATAACTCTCAAATATGGAAAAGTGAGATTTTTTTTACTAATTTCATAACCTGTGAAAATTAAACCCCATAAAAGAAATATCTTAAAATTGATATTTTAATACCCATAAATTTATTTATAAGATACATGGAATAAAATTATGTGTATTATATATAACACCCAAATGGATAGAGTGGTGAACATAACATGTATCTCACGAAAATAATAAGTGAGATGAAATCCCCTTACCTTGTGTCTTGAATCTCGTTTTATGCATGAAAACCACCTTTATAATTAATATAAATTTATTATACATATTTTAAATATCCATATTATTATATATAGATCCATGCATGGTTTGATTACATATTTAAATTATCCACTTGTTAACAACCACATGTTAAAGTTTCAATATAGGTAATATTTGTTTTAATATCTACATGTGCCTAAATTTTTTATATCAATGGTAATTATACATTATATCACGATATAATGAATATAAATGATGATATAAATTTGATTTATATAAAATACATGTTTATTATATAAATCTAAAGAATGAATATGTACGAAATAGAATACCCCATTTATAGTGATGGTAGGTCGTACGTAAGCATGAATGCTATTTTTGTTTAATTGTCCTGTTGACAGAATGAATGTAAAAGAAATATATGTATATAAATATTTATTTAATTGTTATATTAGAGTTATTATAATATATATATAATATATATTCCCTAAAACCATAATTTATACAGTGTATGCGGTGTATGAGAGAATCATATCGCTTTGAGGGGGAGGTAGTCCACACTTTCTCAAACAAAATTATCGTATTTTCATAAGAAGAAAAGAAAACTGTTATGTTCCAAATATTTATTAAATATTAACAGAGAAATTATAAATATAATATATATCATATATAAGTATATATTACATCATAATGGCCACCAATATTGGTGGTAATTGAAAAATGAACAATCATCATTTCATAAGGAAGCAGTTCATCATACATAAATATAGTTTGTTCGTTACCCATTAGATGGATTTTTGTGAAATTTGAGGTAGAAAAATTTACATAAAAACATAATTGTATATTAGGAATTCAATTTTTTATATAATCATTTAATAAAAAGATCTATAGGGTGTGTTGACAAAAACTGAAATAAATGACTTGAGAGAAGATTTGATTAGACAATAACAACACATTTTATAGTTACATTTTATTGGGATTAAAAGTTCATTTTTGATCATATGGGCCTGAGTTAGTACATTTTAATTTTAAACACCCACTCTCATCAATTGTGCACTTCATGCCTAATGTACACCAATTTAGGCCCAATGACTCATCTGATTTTATTGAATGTAATTATTCATGTTTTAATATTATATTTTTGGAAATGTATCTTCAATTCAAATTTAAATGTTTCTCATTCAGGGAGAAAGGAAAGATTCATAAAGGATGATGAAGATATTTGGTGATGAAAGGAGACAATTCTGGTGAAGGCAGTTTGGACATCAACCCACTATTGAGGATGTGGGTCCCCCAATACTGGACCAATGAAGCCCAAATTTCTTCTGATGATAGAAGACATACAGGGGAACAAATCATTATTCAGTCCAAAGTGCTAATTCGGTCTCCATGATGGTGATCAAGGCAGCCCAAATGGAAGATCAGAATCTGGGCCAGAATCTGCGGCCCAGAAGGTCAGCCCAATGAATCTTCCATATCTCCCGAACCACAAATTAAATTGGGATGATATTTTACCGGAAGTTAGACGAAATCCGGGGCTTCATTTTTGTCGTCTATGGCCCACTCCCAATCGGCCATCTAGAAGGACTTTGAAGCGGATCTGTCAAGTGGATGCAAGTTGGATGCCATCTCGGGTCAAGGGTGGAGAAGTATCCTCTCCACCTACTTTCCATCACCTATGCCTACCCTCATTGATTGGGATGACTTGGAATGTTGGAGCTCGGCCTAAGGATCCAAGTTTGCCTATTTAAGGCAGTGGTGGTGAGGAGGAACTGATACCTTCTTTCATGTAATGTTATTATGCTCAATTTTCGTTGTAATGCTTTCATTTCCCCATGTAAGTTTCTTTTTGTATTTCTAAGTTCTTAATCCAATTACTTCTCTTCTATTCTTCCAATTTCTATACTTAAATCTATAAAATAACAAAAGCACAGTGATAACTCTGTGTGTTGGTGATATATTTCACACATAGGTCTGAATTACATTCACACACATGGAGGAGTGCTCGTTATTTCCAAGGTTTTAATCTCTTCAATTCAATTATTATAAGCCGTCTTCCGCCCACCATTGATAGTATATCATAAATGGAGGGCTAACCCTTTAATGGGTTGATCTTAGGAAGATGAAAAGGCTGGATTGAATTTTATTTAATTCACGAATTGTTGTTAATTGGTTAAATAATTCAAGACTTCCATTCTTCAATTATTTTTGCTCCTTATCTTCACTGTGTTTGAAAAAGATAATTCCAATTACTAAATTGACCATATACCTTGGAGAGATCATGAATATGGTTCTATAAGTGTGTTGGGGACTAGTAATTGAGATTAGTTAGTATCTAACCATAAAATGATGAAGGTAGTGTTATTTTGAAGAATGTTTTCATCAAGAATTAATAAAACCAAAAACATGTCTAAAGAAATAAAATGCATTCAACCCACCCAAGAGTAACCCTAAGATCAACCCATTTCATTATAATTGAACTCAACTAAGCTTATTAGTCTTCTCCCAAAACACTTAAAAAAAATCCAAGTTGGCCACTTCATAGCCAAAAATCCATCCCTTAGGTTGTGTATCTTAGGTATTTTCTTAGGTCTTTGTGGAATCGAAAACCCAAGCTACACTACAAGGACCGTTCTACCCTTCTTCTCGTGGGTAAATTTGGGTGTGAACCAAATTTTGGCGCCATTTACGGGGACCAAGTAAGTACCTTAGATCCAAAAAAACCTTATTTCCTCACCTCCATTCTTCTACTCTCACCCAAGATCTCTTATCTTTTCCCTTTCTCGCTTTTTTTGGGCGCATGTCCGCCTACACCCGCGATTTCTCAAACAGACTAGTTAGGGTGGAAAGTCCTAGGATAGGGGAGTCAAGTGCACCTATGGGATTGTTTAAATCAGATCCAAATATTCTTGAATCCCCAAAGTCAGAACTTGAAACAAGTCCAATGGAGGGTCATCCACAAAATCAAATTGTAAACCCTGGGGGGAATCAAATGGGAAACCAAAACCAAGAAGCTCCAAACTTAGGGAATATAGTCGATCAAACCATGAACGACTTCCTCACTTCAGCTTGTACCAATTCCCCCTCATGCATTAGACACAATTCCATAGGAGACACCAACTACATATTCAAACCCCATGTCCTAAACCACCTTCCAACCTTTTATGGGATGGAGTCAGAAATGCCATACCTTCATGTCAAAGAGTTCAACGACATTGTTGAAACCATGTGTCCCCCACATCAACTAGAATCCGCTAAGATGAGGCTCTTTCCCTTTTCATTAAAGGATCGAGATAAAAATTGGCTAAACAACTTGAGACCTGCATCAATCCACTCTTGGGACCAACTGCAAATAGAATTCTACAAAAAATACTTCCCTCATCACAAAACAATTGCACTTAAAAAGAGAATCCAAAACATTTTTGAAAAAGAGGGAGAGTCATTTTATGAAACATGGGAGAGGTTCAAAGACACCCTAAACATGGTTCCACACCATGGGTTTTCCATACCAGAACAAGTGAGAATTTTCTATGAAGGGTTGGGTCCGGGTAATAAACAATTCATTGACATGATGTGTAATGGAACTTTTAAAAACAAGGCCCCAAATGATACTTATGAGTATCTGGAAAGTCTGGCTGAACAAAACCAAACTTGGGGAACGTCACCTTATTCTGAAAAGCCACAAAGAACCACTGGAATTCATACACTTAGAGAAGAGGAAAGACTTAGGGATAAACTCACAGCACTCTCTAGGAAGGTTGAAGAGATAAACCATTGGAAAGTCCATTAAATCCAAAATGTAGACCTTGTTTGCACAATTTGTGACAAACGTGACCATAAAATAGACAACTGTCCAACCATTCCATCCATCAAGGGTGTTTTTCTAGGAGGACCCCCAGTGGAAGTCAATACCCTAAACTTTCAAAAGCCCCAATACCGAAACACCTTCAATCCAAGGTACAATGACCACCCAGGCTTCCGATGGAAGGATAACCAACAACATAGCCAACCACAAGGGAAAAATCCTTACCCTCAACAGAACTACCAAACCCATAATCAGTTTCAAACCCAACCTATCCAATACCAACAACCACCAGTCCATTTTCAACAAACCATTCCACCTTCAAAATATCCCCCAGGGATAAACCAATCTTCTCAAGCACCAACCCAAACTGTTCCACAAAGCCTACTAGAACAACTTTTCAAACAAATGGAAAGGATGAACTCGGAAGTCTCTTCCCTTAAACAAGAACTTCAAACAATCAAAACTGGGAAGGCACCCATGCCTACCCAAGCCATTCCACAATAAACAACAAGGGGAGAGTCAAGTTGCACTCAATCAAATCATGAACAATTAAAAGCAGTGACAGTCTTAAGAAGTGGGAAATCAATTGGAAAACCTGAACAAACCATTTCAGAACTATTAAAAGATTCAACATCACTTCAAAATGATGAAGAAAAACCCACAGATTCTGAAAAAACCAATGAGAATGAGAAGTAACCACAACCACACCAAACACTCAAACAACCTGCTCCCTTCCCTCAACGCATGAGGGGGAAATCCAAGCCTGAACTGAGTGAAACCGTGAGGGAAATATTCTCTCAAGTAAAGATGAACATTCCACTCCTCGATGCAATACAAACCATACCAGCCTACTCAAAGTACCTTAAGGACTTGTGAACTTTTAAGAGGAAATTATTACATAAAAACCATGTCCTTTTTGCTACTAATGTGAGTACCAGCATTCAAGGGACCATTCCTCCAAAGATGAAAGACCCGGGTTGCCCTTACATCAATGTTGAACTAGGAGAGAAAAAAGTTGTCAAGGACTTGTGCGACCTAGGTGCCAGTGTAAACCTCATTCCTTATGCCATGTATTGTTAGTTAGGACTCGAAGAACTCCAACCCACATCTGTCACTCTTCAACTCACTGATCGCAGTGTTCGGGTTCCTAAGGGGATCTTAAAGGATTTTTTAGTGAAAGTTGAGAATTTCAACTACCCTGCTGACTACATTGTCCTTGACAATCATCCAAGCTTAGGTCCTAGGGAGAAAACTCCAATCATTCTTTGCCGTCCTTTCCATGCAACAATCAACTCTGTTATCCGAGTCCGAAATGGGAACATGACCATCACCTTTGGAAACATGAGTCTAGAATTGAACATCTATAATGCAAGCTCACAAATAGGAGATGACGAGGAAATTCATGAAGTAAACATGTTAGGAAGCATTGAAAATGAATCCATAGATTATCAAGAAATATTTGATGGATGTTTAAGTCAGGATGAGATTGATTTCCTCTGTTCACATGAAGGAAGTTTATCTCCTTGGCTCGAATCATTTTCAAATTCCTCCTATAATGATGTCTTAGGACCAACAATCAGTGAAACCTTTCAGGAAACCACATTCATGGAGACAACTCAAACTCCCTTCCCTAACCCAGGTCAATACAATCTTGTGGCTGAAACTTCTACACATGGGGAATCAATTCAATCTGAAAATCTAGGAAACAAATTTGATCATGATCCAATGCCCCAATCCTCTGCTGAAATTCTGAACCAACCAGATCTTGAATTGAAGGAACTTCCTACTTCCCTCAATTATGCCTTCCTAGGGGAAAATCAAACACATCCTATAGTCATATCTTCTTCTCTTGAATCCAATCATGAGGGGATGCTTCTAGATGTCCTTAGGAAACACAAGAAATCCATTGGTTGGACCCTGTCTGATATTCCTGGGATTAGCCCACTTATTGGAACTTAAAGGATTACTCTTGAATCTGAATCCAAACCATGTCATCAACCTCAGAGGAGACTCAATCCAAATCTTATGAATGTGGTAAGGAAAGAACTTCTTATGTTGTTGAAAGCTGGTATCATCTACCCCATAGCTGAGAGTGAGTGGGTAAGACCAGTTAAAGTTGTCCCAAAGAAAGCTGGAATCAATGTGATCACTAATAAGGACGGGGAAATTCTTCCAACTAGGGTGAGTAGTGGCTGGAGAGTCTATATTGACTATAGGAAGCTCAACTCTTGTACCAAGATGGACCATTTTACCTTTCCCATTATTAATCAAGTCCTCGAGCGAGTGGCGGGTCATCAATTCTATTGCTTCCTAGATGGGTAGTCAAGGTACAATCAAATCGAAGTCTCCTTGGAGGATCAAGGTAAGACAACCTTCACCTGTCCATTCGGCACCTTTGCCTTCAAACGCATGCCGTTCGGGTTATGCAATGCCCCTAGAACCTTCCAGCGGTGCATGATGGGAATCTTCTCAGATATGGAAGGGGATTTTATAGAGGTCTTCATGGATGACTTCTCTGTCTTTGGGGATACATTTGAGGGATGTCTTAGGAATATGGAGAGAGTTTTGTCAAGATGTGAAGAAAAGAATCTAGTCCTAAACTAGGAAAAATGCCATTTCATGGTAAAATAGGGGTTAGTCCTTGGCCATATAGTCTCGGGTAGGGGAATTGAAGTTGATAAAGCAAAGGTTGACACCATTCATCACCTTCCATCACCCATAACTGTTAAGGAAGTGAGGTCCTTCTTAGGAAATGAAGGTTTCTATAGAAGATTCATTAAGGACTTTAGTTCAATCTCTCGTCCTCTTTGTGCTCTACTAGTAAAGGATGCTCCATTTGTTTGGATAGAAAGCTGTGAGGGTTCATTTTCAACCCTTAAATCCTCTCTCACCTCTCCTCCCATTATGAAATCTACAAACTGGGACCTTCCTTTTGAAGTCATGTGTGATGCCAGTGACTTTGTTGTAGGAGATGTGTTAGGACAACGGTGTGATAAAACTCCATTTTTCATTTCTTATGAAAGCAAATCCTTAAATGATTCCCAAATCAATTACACCACCACTGAAAAGGAGTTACTTGCTGTTGTGTTTGCCTTAGGGAAATTCAGGTCCTACCTCTTAGGATCACCCATCACTGTATTCACTGACCATTGAGCTCTAAAATATCTCTTCCAAAAACAAGATGCCAAGGCTAGATTGATTAGGTGGGTCCTTCTTCTTCAAGAGTTCGATTTAACCATTAAGGATAAAAAAGGTGTCGAGAATGTTGTAGTTAATCACCTCTCTAGGTTGGAATTAAAAGACAACTGACATCACCTTTCTATGTCTGATTCATTTCCCGATGAGAACCTCTATTCTGTGAGTGATTGCCCTTGGTATGCTGACATAGCCAACTTCTTAGTTTCCGGGGTCATTCCAAAATTCTTAGGGACCCAAGCTAGAAGAAAATTTCTTTCTGATGTCAAGCATTATGAGTTTGATAATCCATACCTCTATAAGTTTTGTCCTGACCAAGTCATTAGGAGGTGTGTGCCAGAATCCGAACAAGAGTCCATCCTAATGTTCTATCATAGTGAGGCTTGTGGAGGTCACTTTTCCTCTAAGAAAACTTCTTCCAAGGTTCTTCAATGCGGTCTCTTTTGGCCCACCCTTCCAAGGGACTCCTACACATTTTGTCAAAGCTTTCCTAGGTGTCAACAAGTAGGGTCCATCACAAAAAGGAATCAAATGCCTCTCACTCCAATATTAGTGGTTAAAATCTTTGACTATTTGGGAATTGATTTCATGGGTCCCATCCCAAACTCTAGGGGATATCTTTACATTCTCTTGGCTGTCGATTATGTCTCAAAATGGGTTGAGGCCATTCCTACAAAATACAATGACCATCAAACAGTGATTAGATTCCTTAAAGAAAACATCTTCTCTAGATTTGGGATTCCTAGGGCTATCATTAGTGATCATGGAACTCATTTCTGCAATCGCCCATTCTCATCGCTCATGGAGAAGTATGGAATTTCTCACAAAGTGTCCACTGCATACCACCCACAAAGCAATGGTCAAGCTGAGTTAGCCAATGGAGAAATCAAACAAATTCTTGAGAAAACTGTTAATCCATCTAGGAATGGTTGGTCGAGCAAACTCTTAGATGCTCTTTGGGCATATCGAACAACATTTAAAACCATCCTAGGAATGTCCCCATATAGGTTGGTTTATGGTAAAGCATGCCATTTTCCAGTGGAGATTGAGCATAAGGCCTTTTGGGTAATCAAAAAAATGAACTTTGACATTTCTTTGGCCGGAATAAAGAGGAAATTGGATCTAAAAGAGCTTGAGGAACTTAGGATTGAGGCTTATGAAAATTCAAGGATCAATAAAGCTAGAGTTCAAGCCTACCAGTCTAGGAATCTTAAAACTAAACACATTGAACCAGGGAAACATGTGCTTTTGTATAGTTCTAAACTTCATTTGCACCCGGGATAGTTGAGGTCTAGATGGTCTGGTCCATACATAGTGCATAAGGTGTACCCCCATGGGGCTGTTGAAATTCAAGATCCCACCAATGGTCAAATATTTAATGTTAATGGTCATAGAGTCAAACCATTCATATAACCATTCCAAAAACATGAAGTTGATGAAGACCTGAGTGAACCTACCTTTGATGAAAAACAACAATTAATCAATAAGGGGTTTCAGTCGAGCTAACGACGTTAAACAAAGCGTTGAATGGGAGGCATCCCATGATTTTTAAATTTACAATCACTTTATTGTTTTAATCAATTTTTTTAGCAAATAAATTTTATATAATTTTACCTCATATTGTTGACCTGTTCTTCTCTTATGAGTATGGATGGGTATGAAAGGGGAGTGTCGTATTCATCCGTGTCACGCGGTGTGATCCCTGAGTATTATCTTACCCAGAAATTAAAAGGATGACAATGTATCAACAATATAGGTGTTTGTAAGTTTTTATTTATTATTTATTTTTATTATTATAAAAAACAAAAAAAACAACAAAACAAAAAAATGTAAAAAAAAGTGACACGCCGTAGGACGTGGGTCAAACCTCGTCACGGCCGGCGAAGCTGCGGGACTCGAACCCAGGACCGAAGGGAGACAGGGGCGCATGCCTACAACTGAACTACGGTGGTTGGTGCTTCCTTATTCTAACTTCTATATATATATACTTATATTTTAAATTTTTGTATATATACATAATTTTTTTTTTAAAAAAATGATTACTTGTTATGAGTGTCGATCGTTGGAGTTTCAAAATTAACAATTATGTTTTGTATTTATTTTTATTTTATTTTTTATTTTTTTTATTTTATTGTTGTTTATTTTTAGAAAAGGGAACCTCAATGGGTTTCCATTGTGTCTAACTATGTTGGTTTTTGAGATTCATGGGATGCCAAGTTTGATGGATTTTCAGGCAAATCATAAGAGTACAAGCGTACACTACCGTGAGGATTCTTCAAGTGACACAGAGACCAAGGGATTAAATGAGAGCATAAAAAACTTCCACATCAAATATCAGGTGAAATTGTTCTATGATCCTATTCTCTACCTCTACCCCTTCTAAATTATATTTTCTTCAAACACTGTGGATAGTGTTATATTATGTTGGGGGGAGGTGAAAATAAAAATCAATCTCATAGAGCAATAAAATGTGCATGTTAATTGAATGAAAATTTTCCTTAACCTTGAACATGTTATTACAGATTGAAAACCTTGAAAACTGAATATTAAATAATTTTGTATTCCTTGATTCTGATTTTAGTACATGTTTATGTTCATGAGCATAAAATTTTGGAAAGTGTGGCTGTCTAATGTGATTTTTCACTATTACATTTTCATCCAATTTTTATAAAAAAATTCACAATGCACATCCATTGGATTGTGGGGTATTAATTTGAATTCTTGGGGTCCCATAATAAATAGCATAGTTTTGGTGATCATTTTAAATTTAATATGAGTATTTTAAAAAATATATATAAAAAAAGAGGTGTAAAAAAACACAAAAAAAAACAAAAAAAACAACAATAAATTTGCGCATAGAGCAATGAAATGACTTAATGTGTGGATTTAGGCACTTGGGGATCGTGACTCCATAGTTGTCTAGCCCATAGTTGGTAATTTTATCTGTATTTGTGGAAATTCGAATTTGTTTTTGAATGAGTTAACTCGTGATGATGCCCGAGTATGTGGGCTTCACTTGGTTCCCTAAGGCCTTTGAGCCTGGGAGTCATCGGCAAAGTCTCGCTACAAGGGTTGACTCATTTGAATGCAATTTCAATAACCATGGAAACATTGCAAAAAAATAATGAATACTCATATTAATATTAAAATGTGATTCCACCTAGAGCTTCCATCTTTTCCCCTTGAATAAAAATGAACCCCCATGTCTATTGTGACACACAACACATCATCATGATTAATTGTAATTGGATGAAATGTGGAATTGAATTTGATCAGAAGAATGGGCTTGGGCTTGGGTTATGCTTTAGAACCTACATTTTATTAAATGATTTTGATGGGATGCATAATATTTTTGGTATGAGTTATTTTGGTGAGCATTGTTTATTAAAATGTTTTTGGAAAACGGAAATTGATTTTCATAATCTTTGAGTTATTTTCTCGGGACTAGAAAATCCCAAGTTGCGGGGTGTGATTAGACAATAAAAACAAATTTTATAATTACATTTTATTGGGATTAAAAGTTCATTTTTGATCATATGGGCCTGAGTTAGTACATTTTAATTTTAAACATCCACTCTCATCAATTGTGCACTTCATGCCTAATGTACACCAATTTAGGCCCAATGACTCATCTGATTTTATTGGATGTAATTATTCATGTTTTAATATTATATTTTGGGAAATGTATCTTCACTTAAAATTTAAATGTTTCTCATTCAGGGATCAAGGAAAGATTCATAAAGGATGATGAAGATATTTGGTGATGAAAGGAGACAATTCTGGTGAAGGCAGATTGGACATCAACCCACTGTTGAGGATGTGGGTCCCACAATACAAGACCAATGAAGCCCAAATATATTGTGATGATAGAATACATATAGGGGAACAAATAATTCTTCAGGACAAAGTGCTAATTCGGTCTCCATGATGGTGATCAAGGCAGCCCAAATGGAAGATCAGAATATGGGCCAGAATCTGCGGCCCAGAATGTCATCCCAATGACACTTCCATATCTCCCAAAACACAAATTAAATTGGGATGATATTTTATAGGCGATTATAAGAAATCCGGTGCTTCATTTCTGTCTTCAATTTCCCACTCCAAATCGGCCATCTAGAAGGACTTTGATGCGGATCTGTCAAGTGGATGCAAGCTGGATGCCATCTCGGGTCAAGGGTGGAGAAGTCTCCTCTCCACCTACTTTCCACCACCTATGCCTACCCTCATTTATTGGGATGACTTGGACTGTTGGAGCTATGCCTAAGGATCCAAATTTTCCTATTTAAGGCAGTGTTGGTGAGGAGGAACTGATACTTTCTTTCATGTAATGTTATTATGCTCAATTTTCGTTGTAATGCTTTCATTTCCCCATGTAAGTTTCTTTTTTTATTTCTAAGTTCTTAATCCAATTACTTCTCTTCTCTTCTTCCAATTTATATACTTAAATCTATAAAATCACAAAATCACAGTGATAACTCTGTGTGTTGGTGATATAGTTCACACATAGGTGTGAATTCCATTCACACACATGGAGGAGTGCTCGTTATTTCCGCGGTTTTAATCTCTTCAATTCAATTCTTGTAAGTCGTCTTCCGCCCACCATTGATAGTATATCATAAATGAAGGGATAACCCTTTAATGGGTTGATCTTAATAAGATGAAAAGGCTGGATTGAATGTTATTTAATGCACGAATTGTTGTTAATTGGTAAAATAATTCAAGACTTCCATTCTTCAATTATTTTCGCTCCTCAACTTCACTGTGTTTGAAAAGGCTAATTCCAATTACTAAATTGACCATATACCTTGGAGAGATCATGAATATGGTTCTCTAAGTGTGTTGGCGACTAGTATTTGAGTTTAGTTAGTATCTAACCAGAAAATTACGAGGGTAGTGTTATTTTTAAGAATGGTTTCATCAAGAATTAATAAACCCAAAAATTTATCTAAAGAAATAAAATGCATTCAACCCACCCAAGCGTAACCCTAAGATCAACCCATTTCATTATAATTGAACTCAACTAAGCTTATTTTTCTTCTCCCAAAACACTTAAAAACAAATCCATGTTGGCCACTTAATAGCCAAAAATCCATCCCTTAGGTTTTGTATCTTAGGTATCTTCTTAGGTCTTTGTGGAATCGACAACCCAAGCTACACTACAAGGACCGTTCTACCCTTCTTCTCTTGGGTAAATTTGGGCGTGAACCAAGATGTCACCACTTAATTGGGTAACTCATTTTGTTTTATGTCAAAAGGATTCATTATATTTCCTTATTCCCAAGGGAAGGATTATAACCCGAATGAAGGATTTTTGGGAATTGGATTTGGTTGGCCTAGTATGAGGTTAAGTGTTTTGAGAGATGTGAGGAAGTGGGATAGGTGGTGGCTTTTTATAGTGAATGAAAAGCACTCACATGGAATTATTAGAAACAAGTTATGTGTACACATGTTATTACATAAAACATTTTCACAAAAAACAAAATAAATCAATAAATTAAGGTTTATGTAATACATATAAAGGTCCAATGGGTTTTGGAAATGAATTTTGATCATATTGGAACATAATTTGAATGTTTAGTCCCTAATTAAGCTTAATCTGGCCTTAATTGTTGTGATTAATTTTTTTTTTTCAATTTTAGTTTTTTTGTAAAAAATTAACATTGTATTATTAGACTCTAAATATTATAATGAATATAGTGGTGTATGTTAGTTTTTATATATTCAAATCTTAGAATAGTAAAAATTATGATTAATGATAATCCCATAGATGGGAAAAATAACGGGTTTTAATAGTAGAAAAATGTTCAAAAGATTGTTATGATATTTTATTAAATTTCAAAGTGAAATTGATTATAAAAAATTAATGTATATAAATATATGAAATATTTTAAAAATGAGAACATAAGAAATTAATATCATTTATCATTAATAATTTGATAAAAAAGCAATTTTTATCCAAAAAGCAGTATTTTTCACTATTTATCAAAAAATGATGTTTCTCACAGAAATACCAAAATTTCATCATTAGATAATTTAGTTGTTTCGAAATAATAAATTTAGTTTATTTGATCAAATTAAATTCCTAAATTTGTTTAAAATTAATTTTACTATTAAATGTTGTTCATTCAAGAAAATAAAATTTTTAACATAAAATCACTTTACAATAAATTATATCATTAATTTTCAATATGTTTTATTTTTTTAAAACAGTTATAATAAATATTTTATAATTATTTATTACTATTCCTATATCTATTTTTATTTTCTGGGTTATAATTATATCATAAAAATAATTATATACAAAAATTATTCGTAGAAAATAAATGTTGCATGCATCGTATGATAATTCAATGTTTTGTGTAAAGTACACAAAGTCAGCATTATGTGTAATGTATTCCATGTTGTATACCAAGATATTTCCATATAAAAGGAATGTTAACCTTGTTTAATTTATTATGGTAAAACAACTTTTTGACCGTAATAATATTTCTTTATATATTTAATCAGTTTTTATAATCATTTATAATTAATTTAAAACCAATGAATTCAAATTATATTGTTTAAACAAAATTCATTTTTACATTAGTTAATATTATTAATTACCTCTAATTTTTCATCATGTATTTTATCATATTATATTAAATAATCATATTTTATTAATATATTATTTTTTGGTAAACCTCAATCTTGTGTGTTATGCAAGTCATTGAGGGAAGTAATTGTTGAATATAATTCGGAACAAAAATAGTTATTTTATATAAAATAAAAAATAATCAATGTTATGTGAAATGAGAAACATCAAAATGTATAAAATAATTCCAAATAAAAAGTCACAAATTCTTTGGGTTTCACATTCTGCCTCCCTTAATATAAATTTTGGCGTTGAAATTCATCTAGGATATCAAAGGATTAGCAATTGAAAGTTTAAATGATAGAAACCCACATTGTACAAATGAATACTAATTCTTCCATTAAAAGGGGAAATTGGGAACCATAATGTTTATCCAAAGTAACATATAACTTGGTTTCCACATAAGATTACATAAGATTGGGAGTGAAGAGTGGACATTTTGTAAAATCGTTAATATTTACAAGGGGGGATTGATTTCATCAATAAAAATGTGAATTATCAAATAATAATTCAGGGCCTCAATGTCATAAATCTATGATGATTTAAAATTCCATTAGTTCAAAAAAAGAATGTATAAGAAAACAATTTCTTTTGTCATCATCCTATCATTGAGTAATTCATTAATTGACCAAGATTACAAAAAACATACATTATTTGGTTTTTCATTTATATATTTCCAATTCATCCATTACTTCATGAAATGGATGTCCAAGAAGTATATTTGATTAAAAAACCACTAAAATACACATTTAAGCGATATTAAGGCCTATAAAATATTTAAGATTATTATTATTTATCTTAAAATGTTTTTAAAAATAAATATGGTTAATTAATTAATCTATAATCATAAAAAGTTACAAAAAAGTTTCATCAAAAATAATTATTCATCCAAAAATAATTATAAATAAACTAGGACATCATGTAGGCTATTGGTTGGCATGTAACCCTTATCATCCTTCAGTCAGGGGTTCCAGACCTATGGACTTGCTGAACATGATCAGTTGTCACCCAACATAAATGATGTCATTTTCTAAAACCACACTAATATATATTTCCAAAATAAATACAATGGACATCCATTAAATATGTTTAATCAATAAATAACCATTAATCCATAGTCTTTAATACGAAATCAATACATAAATACCTCCTTTTTGTCTGGCGTAAATTTTTCATGAATTGTCAACCTAACAGCCCTTACAAAAAATAAAAATAAATGGTTTTTGAAATAATGTCCTGAATTTGGATAAAAATGGATCCCCTATATAACATAAAGTAGCTCTTGGTTTTCACATTCCATAACGTGAATACACACATCATATATTCTCTTGAATGTTTTTAATAACTTATATTACCAGACGTCCTTTTAGAAAGCCTTCATGCTTCTTTATTATGATGATTAATGGATATGTTTTCAAAATCCAAAAAGTCATAAACATCAACCCTGATAGAAAAAACTAATTTTCAAAAAATACATAATTATTTGCATATTTATCATTGTTATCTATGTTACTTATTACCATACCACATATCATTATCCAAACAAAATTAGCATAACATAATGAATATATTATGTGTTACCTTTCCCTTAATGATTTGATTATCTTGGACATGACCTTTCCGTTATATGACTTTTTATTCCATTGGAATCATTCAATGTGTTGTTGTAAATTTTTATAAAAAAACATAAACTAAACAAATCCTTATACATTTCACCATTCATATAACATACTTCATGAAACCCAATACAAAAAAATCATCGATTACTTCAGCCTTAATCCATTTACAAGTCTACCACAACATAATACCTCTCTGCTTTCATACTTCATCTATTGTCACTTCTCCATCGGGAATGTAACCATTATATGTACCACCTTGTTGATCCGTTTATTTCTTCTTGGGACACTAAGATACATAATGACCATTTAATCCACACATAAATAACTTTACCTTATAATATGACTTAAAGTGAAAAATATTATAATCCGTTTAGTTAACCCAACTCTTTACTTTTCCCTTGTAATCTCTTTTTTGTGTGTCATTCTTTAACATAGTCAAAACCTCATCTTATTCCTATATTACATTACATTAAGAGATTCATTCCACGTTTTTGAGGAAATGGAAACCCAATATTATTTCCTCCATAGTCCCCATTACCCAAAATCTCTGAAGACTCCTTTATTTTATTTCAAGGTGAGTCTCAATGTTGGTTAAGGTATACATTTTTAATCATGTTATGTGAAAACCAATTATGCATGGTCACAACATCTATCACTCTAGTGATCATCACACTTTAATTCTCATTAGAAAATCATCTTTCACATTCAACATTAATAAAGCTACTTTCAGTTCCCACCATTGGGTAAAACTAAAATAATAGTATGGGGATTACTTATCATAGAAGAAAAACACCTATTCTCGAAAATAATTACTTATAGGATGTATAAATCATGAACCCTATTTAATCTATGACACCCTAGGGTAATTCTATGTTATTCATATCCAACGTTTTTTTAAATACGTTATAATTATTCATGAAGAGTTTGTGAATTACCAAAATATATCTCCATTCTAGGTCAAACCATGTGTACAAAAAGGCAAATTTTCTTGTTCGAGATTAACCTTTGTCAGGTCAATAACATCTTGTCGGTGTTTTTATCTCTAGGTAAATCTATTCCACAAACACATCCACTTGTAGTATCCATACAAGGATGTATTTCTTGAAAACCACTCACTCTATCCTTCACCAATGTGAGAAGACATTTTACCATACATTAACTCATATTTATACGTATCCTTAGAGACATCCATAGACATATCATATAATATATACTTTGGGTTCTCACAAAATTTTTCTAAACCTATTTTTCAATGGTTGACTAAACCATTTCTTCGATGCCAAAAATAGAGACCATGTATTGATATACATGGATATTAGATCATTTCAGATAAATATTTAGTACATTGAAAAATAGATGCTTTAGGTATGTAATAGTTTAGTGTATTTGGAAATGTGATGAAAAAAATATCCTCCCCTAGTGGAAGATCATTAACTGGTCCGATAAAGATCTCCACCTTTAGCAATTCTGCCTAAACCCATTTTTTATAACCTGAGAAATGTAAACATAAGAAAGGGTGGAGCTTATATGATTAGTAATGATAAAGGAAATTCTTAAGAATAAATGAAAAAAAGTGTAGAAAACCTGAGAATAATATTTAAGATCATATCAAGTATATTAGATATCATATTAAAGATTTTTAGTTCATAAAAAATGAATCATAAAGAAATTACGAATATAATGCAAGAAAGCATGTCATAGGAAAAAAATATAGAATTAGAGAAAATACATAATCACATAATAATATATTCATAAAATCTAAGGAATTGATACAAATAACATCTTGGTAGTGTGTGTTGAATCCCTATACCAACTTTTTTAGTCATTATTCACTCCCATGACTATCATAGCATCATGAGTTCACTACTTGTTAAATTTTAGTAGCCATGTTTCAAACCCATGGAAATATTAGTATCATGAGTTCCCTCCACATACCATCTTGGTCTCCATGGATTACTCGGATGGACATCTTAGTATCATTAGTTCACTCCTCATTCCATATTGGTAGTCATGGTTAACTCCCTTTGACATATTTGTAGCATGATTTCAATCTTCATACCATCTTGGTAGTCATTGATCACTCCCATATACATCTTAGTAGTCAATTTTTACTCCCAATACCAAATTTGTATATCTCATGAGATATATATCATTACCCAATTCATTGGAGGGAGGTATTGGCCCCACCCATATCATAGTGAAATCATACATACATGTTCTAAAAAATCATAAACAATTGTATCTTATCCCATGCAATGAAATGGGTATCATAAACATGTTAACATATCATAACCTATGTAAGAGATAAATGTTTCATAATCATTATGTTAAAAGTATAACTCATGAATTATAAATAGATTTCATAAATAGATAACCCTTGAAAGGGAAATGGGTTTCATAAACATAAAACCTGTGAAATAGAAATATATTTCATTAAGGTAGTGAAATTAATAATACATCATTCATAAAAAGGAAATGAAAGGAACCTTTATATTATTTCATATAAGTGCATGTGTAACATCAAAAGATGTCATCTTAGACTGAAAATAATTTTGAAAAATATTTCAAAATATTTCCTATAAAAAAGATCCCTTATTCTATGAATTTTTTTTAATAAATAAAAATATTGATAATAATTTTTATATAAAATTCCTTTATAACATGTAAAGAATACATGAAATCAATGGAAAAAATAATTCCTTGAAAAATTATAAAATAAACATCAGAAAATTTTAAATAACATTTTCATTGAAAAAAAGTTGATAACATATAAAGAAATCGTAAAAATTAATGGAAAATAATTTCATTTAAAATACTCAAAATACATATAAATAGTTCTTTAAAAAATGGAATAAAATTTTAATTGAAAACTAATAAAAAGATTTTTGAAAATGTTTTGGAACCAATTTTTATTGAAAAGTTTTAAAATAAACATGAATATGTTTTGAAAACTATTTCATTGATAATAATTTTAAAAAACAACTTTCAAAACAATTACCCTTTTAAAATGAAAATGGAATCATCACAAAAAGGGTGGTAGGTAAATCTGTACAT
Organism: Viscum album; assembly: GCA_963277665.1. NCBI lineage: Eukaryota > Viridiplantae > Streptophyta > Magnoliopsida > Santalales > Viscaceae > Viscum > Viscum album. The sequence goes on along the minus strand of OY728142.1, from coordinate 1,715,810,416 downwards.
GTGATATGAGGTAAAACAAATATTCCCATTTCATGGTAAAATGTTTTGAAAAATACCATGATTGGAAAGTGTCAAAAAGACTCCATTGAAAATTGGTAAAAGAAAAAAAGTGTAAAAATTTATTTTAATTATAATAAGAGATTATAAAAATATTCTTGAAAATAATTTTTAGAATATAAGGTTTTGAATGAACATAGATTTACGAACAAAGAGAGGGTAACATCAAAATTTCCTAAAACACGTTATTAACAATATTATGTTCTTAATTGGAGGAAAACAACACCAATACATGATTATATTATCAATATATAGATGATAAGAAAATTCAATAATTTTATTAAATGATTGATCTTAAAATGTCATCAAAGAAAGAATATACATAAACAATTTTGAAAAGCGATGTGATTGTCTCAATAAACTCTTATAACTTGGTAGCTTTGGATCATACAATCGATGTAAGAAAATGAAATTACATGAGATGTAAAATATCATGATAATAAATAAACTTATGATATAACATGTAAAATGAAATTATATACACCTCAAAATATGATTTATGATTATAAAAATACATGTGTCTCAAAGAAGAAAAATTGAGACAAAACTATTTCACCGATTTGGTAGCTTTTGAGTCATAAACCCCAAGAAAAATATCATAAAATGGATATTTTAGAAACCATTATTTTATATAAGATATACATGTAATAAAATCATGGGATGTACATACAAAACAGAAAATTAAAGAGTGGATAACATACCATGTAACTCACATAAAAAAGTAAGAAGAAATTCGCTTACCTTATGTCTTGACTCTCGTCGTACACGTTCAACACACATGTATAAAAAATATAAGTATATTATAAAACTTTTAAAGAAATATTTTATTACATATTATACCATATATGGTTTTATTATGACCTTATATTACCCACATTTTAACAATCATATGTTAAGGTTTCACTTCAGTTAATATTTGATTTATTATTCACATGTGTCTTAATTTGTTATATCTTTGGTTTTTATCTGTATATCATGATTTATAGAATGTAAACAATGATATAAGTAAAATTTATATAGATTATATTGGTATTATAATAATATAAATAATATATATTTATGAAAAGGAATACAACATACATGGAGACTGTAGGCTGTAAGTACACATGAATGATATTTTTGTTTAATTGTAGTTTTGATAGAATGAATGTAAAATACATATATTTATATATATATATATTTATATTTATATCATAATTAAATAAGATTCTATATATCATATATATGTTTTATATTCAGTAAAACCATCCAAAATAAAATTCATGTGGTGTATAAATAAATTATATCACTTTGAGGGGGTGGTAGTCCACACTTCCAAAAACAAAATTATCGTATTTACATAAGATGGAAAACATAAAGGTATGATTCAAATAAAAATTACATAAGAATAATGTAATTATTAATATAATATATATCATATATAAATATATTTTCCATCATAATTTCCACTATTATACGTGGCAATGAAAAAATGATCCATCATCATTTGTGAGGCAGTAGTTCGACAAACACAGAAACTATATCTTTATTACCCATTGGATGATGTTTTGTGTAAATTTTAATTAATGACCCGGACCCTCATGGTCCATTACTCTGAAAATTTATGGTGTTTGGGATTCCTTAGACCCTTCATGTTTGGATCTGAAGGGCGACGTATTAGTGGCAGGATGTCATCGTGGTGTCACCCATCGGTGACACTGATTGGTGTGTCAGCAATCGATGAGTTACTGATCGGTGCCAGAGGGGTGTTTTGTGTTTTATTTCCCCCATTTTCCCCATAATTCCTCTTTTAATTATTTTTACCATTTTAAAGTGGTTTAGGGATGTTTTTAGCTCCTTAAACAATGTGTTAAATCTCACAAGTGTGGGGAAACCATCAACAGACCTTTTTTCTATCTTTAAATGAAACCCCTAATGTACAGTTGATTATCACAACTCTATGATGGGAATTATTAATTATTAATTAATTACATCATGTGTAACCTCCCAATGAATCCATGATACGCCTTTAAATCCATTCATAATTTATTTCTAGAAACTCTAGGAACTCTCATTTTTATCACACATTAATTACTTCTACTTCTTGGATAGGTTCTTTCTTCTCCTCAGTGTGATTGTAGTCCCACATTCCTGAGGCTAGTGGTGTGCCTGTTATAGTGCTTTTCTGGTCACTCTTGGAGTCCTCAGAGTTCCTCCCTTGCAAGTCCCACATCCCAATTATTGGAATGAGGAGAAAAATGTCGATTGTTGATCATCCAAGTAGGGTTTTTACTTTGTCTCTATTTAAAGGGAATCATGCGAGGGTGGGTATGAAAATATTTCCTATAGGGATGGATGAAGCCAAACCTTAATGAAGATAATAAATGAATTTAACGAATGAAGGGGTGTGTTTGATAATTTCTCTGTACTCTTTTACCCTTTCTTCTACTTTGTGAATTCTATGGGCTTATGTCCCCTGAAAATCATGGTTGTTGGTGGTCCCTTCTTGCACATTAACGAACCTTGGGTTTTTGGGTTGTTTTTTTGATTGAATGACTGTAACATGGAAACAGGTTAATCATATAAACTTACTTAATTAAATGGATGTCCAATGAATAAGAAACCTTGTGTGGTCACCTGGTTAAGAAAATGGGAAGACATAACTAATTGAAAGGTGTGTCTAAATCTGGAAACTCTCTTACTCTGTTCTGGTGATGTGTATGGTTATTCTTCATGATGATTGTGAGGTAAAATGGATGGGGATGGGATCCCATGTTGTGAAGTTGTTATCTTTTAAATTTGGTGGCCTTGTGGGGTGGTATGTTGGGGCTTGGTTTGGTTCTAATACTTTGAGGGATCTCATGGATCCCTTTGGTGGTTGTGACCATACAAGAGAACTGGGTGTGAGTGCTTGCATTAGTGTTTGGCTATTTTTCCTTCCTTTGCTTCTATCTATCCCTATTAGTTTCCTGGTACTGAATAATTCTTTAAATAGAATCACTTGAAGATGAAAACAAGAATGGGTTCAATTGGGAACTGTTTTCTTGGAATGAGTTGTGACATGGTTGTGGTCGTGGTGTTTCTTATGAATGAATAGTATTGGGGGTGTTTATATATGGGCTAGTTTTGTAACCACTAGGCTGGAATGAGTGCTTTTTACCTATATGTATAATTATGTTTTTATGTTTCTTATTCACACCCCACCCAGGTTGATCACTTCGTGCCGAACTCCCCCGTTTCATGGGGGAGTGTGTTTTTCCCAACACTCCAATGAGTGGCTAGTTATTATCTCATTCTTTGATCACTTTCCAGAGTAGCCCAAGAATCTTCAGGCAGTCTGTGACGGATGGAAGATCATTATAGCCAAATATTATTCGGGAAGGGTACGTTGTGGTGGTTGGCTCGTGTGTGTGTGGGCAGGTGGTTTCCCAAGTGCGTTCAGGATGATGCCCAGGTGTATTCAGGTGTGGTGGTAGTTGTTCTGGACCAGTTGTTTTTGGGCATGGTTGTAGTTGTTCTGGCCCATGTGTCTGCGGGCGTGGTTACATGTGGTTTCTTTGGACATGGTGTTTTTGGGTGGAATGTGTGGTTGTGGTAGCCCAGGTGTGTGTGGGTGAGGGATGCCAATGGGACTGCAATTAGAATTATGGGAGAGGTTTGATGCATAAGATGTAATCAATAACCAGTGGGAAAGTGGTGTGGGGTACCCAAATGTTGATGTGTTATTACTATTACTTTACATGACTTGAATTATTTGGAGAGTGTTCCTTTGTGAGGTTTGGGTGGATAGTTTCCTTTCCCTGTTCTTTGGTTATGTCCTTTTCACAGGGCATTATAAAGGCTCCCCAGTTGTGCACGAGAGCTTTTAGTTTTCCCTACTGAGTATACCTATATACTCACCATACACAAATAAAACTGCTTTCAGGTTTATTATAGGACTTCAGGGATCGTGAAAGACTGTACTAGTCCATGCTTGGGACAGTTGTTGCTGCTAATTTTCTTCTCTTGGGTACATTCCTTTGGAAAATTCTTGTACTTTGTAGCAACTTATTTTGGAACATGCATATGGGAATAGTTTGTTTTCGTATTACTTTTACCTCTAGTTTTGGTGTAGTTTGGGATTTACTATCTTATATCAAGATCCTACTAATTGAAAAGTGAAATTCCTTCCATATTATGTGTGATTCTATACACTTGGTGCCTGTCGCCACTCAGGGACCTATTGAAGGCAGCATTCAAGGGTCATTATCTCTCCATAAACTTCAGGAAGGAAGGGTCTAGAAATCTGATGTAACTTCCCTCATCTTTCCTAAGGCGTGTCATGACACAATGGTATTAGAGGAGAGGTTGAGATATTGGATGAATTTTGGAGTTAGGCACAATGAGGATTAAATGGGATAGTCGGGAAAAATATTAGGCAATTGTGATGTTTGAAATAGGAAAGAGAAGATCAGGTAGGACACATGATTTTAGGGCCCCCCATGATCTGATGCAAGGACTCTGGACCTAAATAACGACCAAGTGACGCTACAATGATTGTAGGGTAGAGACTTTTAGAAAAGGTACATGAATCAAAATGACTTGTGTTATTATGTGTTTTGGGTGTTCTGAATATTTAAATAAATAATAATAAGTTTATGAAAAATATTTATGGAAATATTATACACTACTCGGGCTTAGGAATTGCTTTTGTACTTTGTATCTATAGTACCCGGACGACGACCATGAGTAGTGCGGTCGATTAAGGCCCATGAGGTTGATTTGGCTGATTAGTAGATGGTTTATTGAGAGGAGGAGGACGGTCAGTGACAGAGGATGCTTCGTGCCTTTCAATGGAAGATCCACAAGAAGTATGAGGGAAGCATCTCAGACATAGAGACAGAGAGTGGGCTCGAGGAGCTGGTGATGGATTTCATCTTGATTCGGGCTTCGACGAAGTTTTGGGTACGACTTACTATATGCCAGATGCAGGGAGCAGCACGTCATTGGTGGACTCTCTATGAAACACCCCAACCCCAGTTAACCAGAGTCAGTGCATTATTACATAACATTGGCATGATCACAAAAGATCATGTATTGAAGGACCGATTACTTGTTAGCCTTGGAATCACTAGATACATTCATAATGTATACATTACATCATAATGTGAAAACTACATCAACATGTTGTCTCCACACTCATATCCCCTCATACTATCCCTGCAGGTCATTTATAAAATACTTCTTCACATCCTGGAAAAAATAATACATAGAAAGGGGTGAGCTCAGATGCTCGTTAAGGATAACAATATATCATAAACATTCATAAATAATCCTAAACAATTAAGACAATGTATAACTAAAACAAATGACTTTTAAACATGAACTTAATCATAATATGGAATAGATAAAATTAAATAATTCCATTTACTTATTCACATGGATATTCTACTAGTTGAATAATCACATGCAATATCAATAACAATTTTCCTAATGATGGAATGCATAACTCCAGACTATCATAACCACATAGTCAAGGCCTTGTGCCAAGACTACAAATAAGATTTTGTCAAGTTATTGTGCCAAGACACTAGTTTGTCCCATGAGACCTACCGATGCATCGAGGAGCTATAGAGGGCTCCACCCGTCACTTATTAAGTCCAATGCATTCCTCATATGAACATGTTTAAACATAACATAAATATTCGTATTAAAAAATGAATACAAAATGACAATACTTTCTCCATAAACCATGAATGGTATAAAAATAATACATCCATAGTCAAACATATCAAAAAACCTTCAATATAATATGGATGTTTTGTATCATAATAAATCAACTTCAAATAAGCTTAAAATCCATCAAATGATGTTGACATAGATGAAATCAAAACTATTTGAGAATAATATCTGATTTTTTAAATCATTTAAAAGTTAAATAATTATAAAATAAAACATTTATTTTGAAAATATAATTATAAGATTGTAAGGGAATTTTTGTAGAATTTATAACGGTGGAAAATAGCTGCAGCCGCCATATAAGTTAAAAAACATACATTCTTACCTTAATTCTGTCAAAAAGGATAAAGAGGACCTTGTTTGGAAATCGACAGAAAGATTACATTATAAAATTCTTATAAAATGTCAAAAAAGGTTATAAATGACTTTTACCCATAGTCTGTAAAATAGTAATAATGATTCGAAATACATTTTTAAGAAACATGGATTTCGATGATAAAGAGGTCCCAGTAGATAAGTACGTATAAGCAAACTCATATAATGAAGAGATTCTGAAATAAACCCTTAACTTGTAATTTTCCTTGGATGAGGGTAGGATAACCTCATTTATAATGGTAAAATAATTGGTATTAAATTATAAAAGAATCATATACATTTATATGATATCATATATGATCTTTTATCATTGATTTCTTAATAATATCATAGAATTATCGTCGTTTTGGGTGTTAACTTACACGTTTTCTTTTATATGTTTTGTTACATAAGTCATGTTTTTTAGGGATTGGTTGTATCTTATTCACATATATAATGATATCAAGTCTTTACAGATTATTTTTAGTCATCAAATGAGAATTATATTTTCATGGATACGATGTGGAATGAATCTCATGGCGTTCTTGGAGATGGTAGTTCGTACGTATGCACGAGCGACAATATCAATCTTTTGAAATTAAAATAATATATAATTGGGTGGTATATCATATTTACAGAATCATTTTCATGTTATATTTATTATTTACATCAATTACATATCATTATCAGACCCATCCAAATAATAATGTTTTGAATAACAATTACACCACGACGTGGAGAGGGTAAGCCGTTCGTACGAACAAATGGTGACATGTCATTCAAAGGATGGATAAAATACTGAATATGGTCGAACCATATTAATAATAACATCACACTATATAGAAGATACTGAATTTATTATTTTAGAATGGAAATAAAAAAGAAAGAAGATGTTGAAAAGAAAGGAACATGAAAGAGGGTGGTGAAAACATTACCTCTTCTTCGGGTTCATCATTTTGATTTGATAAAAAGGGATCCTTAAGTTGGATTTATGATCAAAAAAGGACTCTAGGTTGAATTTAGGGAAGTTGAGAGAATATTTGTGTTGGGTTTGGCCGATCTAAAAGGCTTTTTATGGTGAATTAGAGGGAAGGGGAAGTGACCTTTCATAAGAGGGGTGAAGGGGCACCTTGGGAAAAGCTAGAAATATTATTTTAAAATAAATTCATATTCAGTTTCTAATGGCTCAAAAGTGGGTTATTTAAAGGTTACGGCGGGGATTGGTTTAAAACCCCTCAACCAATAGGTTTTAGATAGGTTTGGATCACTATATTAACTTTATCATTTTGATTTAACTCTTAGTTAAATAGTTTGACATTTACCATGTCTCTTTGTATATTTATATTATATAGTTAATAAACTTACTATAAACATCCATCAGACCACCATGTGGTCCATTAATAATACACCTATCATTATATAAGTCCTTTGGCCAAACCATAGATTTTTAGGAATATAATATTAGTTAATAATATAATATTTGTTTTAAAAACTCCAATATGTCAATTTTGACATTATTTAATAATTGGTTTTTGTTAAAGTCTTAAAAACTTTATTAATTAGAAAAAATTTAATTTATGAAATAATAACAAGTCATATTAACAAATAAAATTCGTGGATGTCATCAGAACTTTCAAATTATATTTATTTTAACATTTATAATAAAAATTATTTGATTCTTTCATTAATAAGGAAAATACTACATCATTACTGTGTCATAAATATATTTAAATTTTAAATGTCTAAAAATTATAAATAAAATACCATTATGTAGGAAATATTTTATATATTTCTAATGAATATTTATAGTCAAAAATATAACATAGATTACCCTATGTAAAAATTGTTTTTCTAAAAGATATATGCTTATGTCATTTTTGTAATTACTTTAACTTAATTAATATAGAGTGTCCTTATCACCTACAAGTGGCTCCATGGGGTCCCAAAAACGACCCCAATATGCCCATGGTCGGACATGTGTCAACTAATAGGGCTAGGACACGTTTTAGGGTAATTTATTATTATTATAAATTTATATTGTTTACCCTTATTTATCGGATTTACCCTTTAACCATGGTAAATAAAATATTTACCGAAGTAATTATTCAAAATGTCTAAAAATAAAATGTACCTATTTATACAATTTCAACCACATGATTCTAAATATGGAATTCATTTATCTAAATTCAAAACATAGAAGTGGCAGAAATTAATTTAAAATCAATTCCTACTGTCAAAACAAAAAAGCGTGTTTTTAAAAAATAATAACTATCAAAAGATTGGAACTTCATTATGTCTAGTTTAAATGTGAAATTATTTCCAATTACCGTCATTTTAATAAATGGTTAAAATATATTCTAAATATACTTTTAAATCACTCAAATTCATAATTTATCACTATTATTTACTTTGATAACAAAACTTGTTTTTAATTAAAATTTTGTAATATTAACTATTCATCAAAATATTAAAGTTATCCGAAAAGTACCAAAAATTCACCCTAAGATAATTTCGATATTCCGAATCAACAAATGAAGTCAATTTTTAAGCATAAAATGTATAAAATTTCAAAAGATGGATATTAATTTTCATAACGGCTAGTTTTATTGGTTGTGGTGTGTGTTAGAACTCGAAGTTGCGTACAACACATGCTACTGTATTATTCAAAGAGAAGTGTACCGTGAAATCTTGGGGTGTTACATTCTCCCCTAATTCAAATAATTTCTTCCTTTAAATTTCTAGAATACTACAGCATGAAATGAATCGGGTGGTTCTTCATCATAAGTTCATCGGGTTCCCACATTGCCTCTTCCATCTTATGGTTTCTCCATTGAACTTTTAGCAGATGAGTCGTCCAATTTTTCAGCACTTGTTCTCTGGTATCAATAATCTGGACAGGCTATTCGCAATAAGATAGATCGGGTTCCAATTGTAATTCCTCATAGGTGAGTACATTTGTTGGTTCATGCATTTATTTTCCCAACAGTGATACGTGGAACACATCGTGAACTTTGGAGAGACTTGGTGGCATTGAAAATCCTTAAGTTATATCCCCAATTCATTCTAGAATTTCGAATGGACCAATGTACCTGGGACTCAATTTTCCCTTCTTACTGAAACATATAACACACACCCATTAAGATACCATCAAGAAAACACGATCTCCTACCTGAAATTCCAAATCCTTCATCCAGTTTTCAGCATTGCTCTTCTGCCTACTTTGAGCTGCATTGATGTGGTTTTGGATTACCTTCAACTTTTCCATCATTTCCTCCACCAGTTCTGGGCCTACTATTTTTCTTTCACCGACATCATCACAATCGATTGGTGTGAGAAATCTCTTTCCGTATAACGCTTCATATGGTTCCATCCGAATACTCTAATAGAATCTATTGTTATAAAAAAATTCTACCAGAGGTAAATATTGATCCTATATACCCTGAAAGTTATGTGAGAATGATCTATAACATGTCTTCTACAGTTTTAATAGTTCGTTCAGATTTCCCATCTGTTTGAGGGTGGTATGCAGTACTCAAACGAAGTTCAGTATCCAAGGACTTCTGAAGACTCTTCCAGAATCTTGAATTAAAACGGGGATCGCGATCAGAAACAATTGATAGGGGTATGCCATTAAGCCTCACAATTTCATTAATACATATTCTTTCTAGACGTTCAAGTGGTAAATCTTTCCATATAGCAAGAAAATGTGCTGACTTGGTAAGATGATCAACAATGACCCATATTGCATCGTTCCAACTACGAGTCTTTGGTAGTCCCATGAAAGAGTCCATCGCGATATTATCCCATTTCCACTCAGGTATGGGAAGAGGTTGAAATACTCTACTAGGCTGTTGCCTTCCAGGTTTCACTTGCTGACAAACCATAAATCTTGACACAAAATTAGTAATCTCCCTCTTCATGTTGTCCTACCAAAAATATTCCATCAAATCTCTACACATTTTGGTGCTCCCAGGGTGTATAGAGAAACTGGAACTATGAGAATCATCTAATAATTCTCTTTTTAGATCAATTATAGTGGGAACACAAAGTCTCTTCCCAAATTTCAAAATTCCATCTTCACACACAAAGTCACTCCATCTCCCATCATTCACAGTTTTAATCTTCTTTTTATACTCTTCATCATCAGACTGAGAACTGTTTATGCTTTCTAGTAAGGATGGTTTTGAAACCATTTGAAAAAGTATTGATGTTTCACCTTCCATGGTGATTCCCATATACATCTTTATTAAACCCGTGAAAATAGGATCCCTTTCAACTATCAACTTGTTCAAAACACCATGATCTTTTCTACTCAAAGCATCTTCTACCTTATTTTCCTTCCCCGAGTGGTAGTGTATCATGAAATCATAATCCTTGAGTAATTCAAGCCATCTCCTTTTCCTCATGTTGAGTTATTTCTATGTGAAAATGTACTTCAAACTCTTGTGATCGATATATATCTCACATTTTTTACCGTAGAGGTAGAGTCCCCAAATCATAAAACCAAACATTAAAACTGCTAACTCAAGATCATGAGTAGGATAGTTTTGCTCATGAATTTTCAGCTGTCGTGATGCATAGGCAATAACTCTATCATTCTGAATAATGACACAACCAAGTCCTTTCTTTGATGCATCACTATATATAACGAACCCATCATTCCATGATGGTAGATTCAATATTGGAGCATTGACTAATCATTTCTTTAGTTCTTCAAAAGATTATTCAAACGCATTTTTCAAACAAATTTAACCCCTTTACGTTTGAGCAATGTTAATGGGTTATCCAATCAGGTGAAATTATGGACGAAACGTCTATAATAACCTACTAAACCAATAAAACTACATACCTCAGTTATACTCGTCAATGCTGGCCATTCATGGATTGCACTAATCATAGAAGGATCAACAGATATTCCATCTTTAGAGACAATTTGGAAAAGAAAAGAAATGTCCTGAAGCCAGAAATCACACTTGCTAAACTTCCCATATAATTCATGTCTTCTCAGAGTCTTCAATATAATGTGCAAGTGATTTTCATGATCTTCGTAGATTTTGGATTATACCAAGATATCATCAATAAATACCACTATAAAATCATCAAGATATTCCTTGAAAACTCTGTTCATTAGATCCATGAAAATAGAGGGTGCATTAGTCATCCCAAAATTCATTACTATAAACTCATAGTGTATGTACCTGGTTCGAAATACTGTCTTTGGAATGCCTTCCCTTTTCACACACAACTGATGGTATCCAGATCAATGGTCAATCATAAAAAAGTATTGAGCTCCATCCAGTTGGTCAAATAAATCATCAATGCGGGGTAGAGGATACTTGTTCCTTATTGTTATAGCATTGATTTCCCTGTAGTCGATACATAAACTCATAGATCCATCTTTCTTCTTAACAAAAAGGACATGGTGTCCCCATGAAGAAAAACATGGGCGAATAAATCCCTTATTACTCAATTCCCCTAGTTGTTTCTTTAGTTAAACTAATTCTATAGTGTCCATTCTATAAGGGGTCTTTGATATGGGCATTGAACCCAGAATTAAATTAATGGAAAACACAATTTCTTATTCTGGAGGATGTCCCGGTAAATCTTCTGAAAACACATATAAATATTCTTTCATAATAGGTACATACTATATTTGAACATTCCTCTCCTTACCATCAAATATTTCATTCTTTTCCTCCCTGATAACTGAATTTAGTTGAGCTATTGGGGGTGGATCAAGATAAGAATCAAGGTATGACGATTCTGCTCTAAAAATAAGTTTTTCTTTATCATCATCATCAAAAATCGTAACCTCCTTCTTCTTATAATAAATTTTTGCATCATGGTCTGAAATCCAATCTATACAAGGGATTATATCAAATTCAATCATAGGTATGACGGTGAGATTAGCGGATAAAGAACATTAATGTTCTCTAATGGGGACTGATTCACAAGACTTTGTTGCATTGATACTTCGCTTAAGTGTTTTAACTGACAACTCCATTTTTAAATCAAATTGGAAATATCTAATTTTATTAGAATAATGGGATGATATTAAATAATGTGATGATCCATAATCAAATAAAGAATTTTCTAAACTTGAGGAATCCATTAAATTACCTGCCACTACATCTTCCAAAGCTTCTACCTTAGCAGTAGTGATAGCATAAGCTTGTCCATGATACCTTGGCCTTTTCTAAGGTAAGTTCCCCTGATACATAGGACATTCATTTGAATAATGTCCCATCTCTCTGAATTTATAGCATTGAACATCGGTAGCTTCTTTCTTGCACTTGCAATCACGAGCTTGGTGGCCATTTCACCACACTTGTAACAGACTCCCATTCATTTGAAGCTATTACTGGGGTGTTTCTTCCCACATTTACTATAGGATGGATAATCAACCTTTCCCTTCTTCCCCTTATTTACATTTCCATAGTTATCAGCAGATCTCTTTTACTCTTGCTTTTCTTTAAAGTCATAATACTTAGAGAATTATTTTTCTCTCTTGATAGCGCATTAAGAATATCTTCGTACAATGAAAAGGTTTGTGTGACTAATTCTTGATGGAGAAATGGTTTTAACCCATAAAAGAAATGATCAATCTTACTTCTTGGGTTACGTATATAATATACAACATACCTCGCTAACCTTGTAATGTTATCCTCATACATTGTGACATTCTCATCCTCCTTTTGTCTCAGACTCATAAATTTCATTTCCATATTAGCTCGATGGTCACAAGGAAATTATTTTTCTAAGAACATCTCTTTGAACTCCCTCCATTCCATATTTGATACTTCATCATCTTCCTTCGTGTTTGGAATCAATGACCACCGTTGGTCAGCATCTCCAGTGAGGCGGTAAGCTTCCATGATAACTTTTTCCCTTTCACCACTTCCCAAGGCATGGGATATTTTGTCTAAGGAATTTATCCATTTCTCAGCTACTAATGGATTTTTTACTCCCATTGAATGTTGTTGGTTTTTGCCTCATGTAGAGATATAACATTTATCCTCCACGATGCGGATCAGGGTGCTCCAAACAGGTAAGGTAATTATTCATAACCTAAGTGAGTTGTCCCAGTATGGTGATTAGATGATTAGCACCAGTTGGATCACCAACTCCACCATAATTATATTGATAAGGATGTAAATCCTTACATGGAGTGCGTGTATTGATAAAAATTCCATTTCATCCACTCAGAACCTTTTCTAAACAATGTAATACACTATATTAGTTTATGAATCACAATACATAAATCCAAACTTGTAAAACACTTAACATAAATTGAAAAATTTATAGATATAATCCATATTCATAAAAATGTTTTCATTGAGGAAGTATATAATCATAAACCCTTCATAATGGTGTGTAATGAAAATGAAAATTATTCTAAGAATATCCCCCCAGGAGTTTTGTAACCAGGAGTGCAGCACGGCCCGTTGTCGTGCACCAGTTCTCATTCGAGTCTAGCTCAAAGCGGTGTTTTCAGGTTTTACCCCTAGGTACATCTATAACAGATCCTCCTCTACCTATGAATATCCAAACAGGGATATATTACTCAGAAGACTCACAAAATCACTATAGTCCTAAAATTCTCGGAAGTTCTTCTATACTAATCCTCAATGTCTCTCTTACGGCTATGTGCTCTAATCAGAGTTTATATAAATCTAGTTTCAACGGTTTGTACTAACCTCCCTCTGATACCAACTGTAACTCCCCAACCCTAGTTACCCAGATTCGATGTATTATTATATAACATTAGCATGATCACAAAAGATCAAGTCTTGAAAGACCGATTAGTTTAGTAGCCTTGGAATCACTAAATATATTCATAAAGTTTACATTGCATCATAAAGTAGAAACTAAAACAACATCCTGTCTCCACAATCATATCCCCTCATACTATCCCTACAGGTCATTCATAAAATACTTCTTCACATCCGGGAAAAAATAAAACATAGAAAGGGGTGAGCTCAGATGCTCAGTAAGGATAAAAATATAGCGGAAACTTTCCTAAATAAGAATAAACATTTAAGGCAATGTATAACAAAAACAAAAGCCTTTCAAACTTGAAATTCATCATAATATGGAAAAGATAAAATAAAATAATTTCATTTACTTATTCAGATTGATATTCTACTAGTCAAATAATCACCTACAATATCAATAACTATTTTCATAATGATGGAATGCATAATGCCAGACTATCATAACCACATAGTCAAGGCCTTATTCCAAGACTAAAAATATGATTTTGTGAAGGTCTTGTGCCAAGACACTAGTTTTTTTCATGATACCTACCGATGCATCGATGAGCTATAGTGGGCTCCACCCATCACTTATTAAGTCCAACACATTTTTCATATGAACATGTTTAAATATAACATAAAAATTTGTATTAAAACTAGAATACGAAATTTCAATACTTTCTCCATAAACAATAACTGGTATAAAAATAACACATCCATAGCCAAACATATCACAAAAACTTCAATAAAATATGGAAGTTTTGTATCATAATAAATTAACTTCAAATAATCTTAAAATCCATCAAAGGATGTTGGCATAGATGAAATCAAAACTATTTGAGAAAAATATCTCTTTTTTTAATCATTTAAAAGATACATAATTATAAAATAAAACATTTATTTTGAAAATATCCTTATAAGCTTGTAAGGTAATCTTATAAGATTTTATAATGTTGGAAAATATCCATACACTCCGTATAAGTTAAAAAAAGACATTCTTACCGTAATTCTGTAGAAAAGGTTAAAAAGGAAATTGTTTGGAAAATAACAGAAATATTCCTTTATAAACATCTTATAAAAAGCCAAAAAAATGGTATAAATGACTTTAAAGCGTATTCTATAAAATAGTAAGAATGATTTGAAATAATGTTTAAGAAACATGGATGTGGATGATAAAGAGGTCCCAATAGATAATTACGTATAAACAACCTCAGATAATAAAGAGATTGTGAAATAAACCCTTACCTTGTACTTTTCCTTGGTTGAGGGTAAGTTAACCTCCTATATAATGATGAAATAATTGTTATTAAATTATACAAGAATCATATACATTAATATTATATGATATATGATCATTTAACATTTCTTTGTTAATAATATCTTAGTATTATCGTCATTTCGGGTGCTAACTTACTCATTTTATATTATATGTTTTGTAACATAAGTATTGATTGTTATAGATAGGTTGTATCTTATTCATATAAATAATTATATCATGTCTATAAAAATTATTTTTTATCATCAAATGAGATTTAGACTTTCATGGATACTATATGGAATGAATCTCATCGCTTTCGTGGAGACGGTAGTCCTTACGTACGCACGAGCGACAATATCATTCTTTTGATATTAAAATAATATATAATTGGATGGTATATTGTATATAAAGAATCATTATCATGTTATATTTATTATTTACATCAATTACATATCGTTATCATACCCATCCAAATAATAATGTTTTGAATAAAAATTACACCACGACGTGGAGACGGTAAACCATATGTACACACTTATGGTGACATGTCATTCACATGATTGATAGAATACTGAATATGGTTTTACCATATTTATAATAACATCATAGTATATTGGCGATTCTGGAGTTTTTATTTTAGAATGGAAATAACAAAGAAAGAATAAGGTGATGAAAAAAGAACTTGAATGGGGGTGGTGAAAACATTACCTCTTCTTTGGGTTCTTCCTTTTGATTTGATAAAAAGGGATCCATAGGTTGGATTTATGATCAAACTAATTCCTCTAGTTTGAATTAAGGGAATTTGAGAGAATATTTG
The DNA here is from genome assembly GCA_963277665.1 of Viscum album. Lineage (NCBI taxonomy): Eukaryota > Viridiplantae > Streptophyta > Magnoliopsida > Santalales > Viscaceae > Viscum > Viscum album. The sequence goes on along the minus strand of OY728142.1, from coordinate 1,715,794,479 downwards.
GGTAGGTTTTTGCCTAGCCAAAAGGCTTTGAAGGTGTGAATTTGGGGGAAGGGTAAGTGCCCTTTTATAAGAGGGGTGAGGGGCACATTAGGAAAAGGTAGAAATATTATTTTATAATAATTTTAAATTCGGTTTATAAATGCTCAAAAGTAAATTATTTAAAAGTTAAGGTGGTTATAGGTCTCAAAAAACTCAACCAATATGTTTTAGACAAGTTTGGGTCACTATATTAACTTTATGATTTTGATTTAACTCTTAGTTAAATAGTTTGACATTTACCATGTCTCATTGTATATTTATATTATATAGTTAATAAACATACTATAAACATCCAAGAGACACCCATGTGGTGAATTAATAATAAAACTATAATTATAAATTTCATTTGGCCGATCCTTATATTTTTAGGAATAGAATCTCAATTAATAATTTAATATTTGTTTTAAAAACTCCTTTATGTCGATTTTGACACTATTTAATAACTTTTTTTGTTAAAGTCTTAACAACATTATTAATTTAAAAAAAATTCATTTAATTAATACTAACAATCCATATTAACATATTAAATTTGTGTATGTCATGAAAACATTCAAATTATATTTATTTTAACATTTATAATACCAATTATTTGATTGATTCATTAATAAGGAAAATACTGCATCATTATTATGTCATAAATATATTAAATTATTCAATGTCTAATTATTATAAATAAAATACCATTATGAAGTAAACATTTTTATCTTTATAATGAATATTTATAGTAAAAAATATAACATATATAACCCTATTTTAATTTTTTTTTGAAAGATATATGCTTGTGTCATTTTTGTAATTACTTTAACTTAATTAATATAAAGTGTCCTTATCACCTACAAGTGGCTCCATGGGTTCCCAAAATCGATCCAAAATTTTCCATGGTCATACATGTAGCAACCAATAAGGTTAGGTCATGTTTTAAGGTAATTTATTATTATTATTAAATTATTATTTTTACCCTTATTTACCTGATTTACCCTTTAACCATGGTAAATAAAATATTTACCGAAGTAATTATTCAAAAAGTCTAAAAATAAAATGTTCCTATTTACACAATTTGGACCTCCAAATTATAAATATTGAATCCATTTTTCTAAATTCAATACACAGAAGTGGCAGAAATTAATTTAAAATTAATTCCCGCTGTCAAAACAAAAAAGTGTGTTTTCAAGAAATAATAACTATCAAAAGATTGACACTTCCTTATGTCTAGTTTAAATGTGAAGTTATGTCCAATGAACATAATTGTATTAAATGGTAAAAATATATTCTAAATATACTATAAATCACTGAAATTCATAACATAGCACTATTAATTATTTAGATTAAAAAAGTTGGTTTTAATTAAAATATAGTAATTTTAACTATTCATCAAAATATTAAAGTTATCCAAAAAGTACAAAAAATTAACCATAAAATAATTTCGATATTACGAATCCAAAAATGAAGACCATTTTGAAAGATAAATTGTATAAAATTTTAAAAGTGGGTATTACTTTTCATAATGGCTAGTTTGGTTGGTTGTGCTGTGTGTTAGAACTCGAAGTTGCGTACAACACACGCTATTGTATTATTAAAAGAGAAGCGTATCGTGGAAGCTTGGGGTGTTACATTCATCCCTCATTCAAATAAATTCATCCTTGAAATTTCTATAATACAACTGCATGAAATGACTTGGGTGGTTCTTCATCATAAGTTCATCGGGTTCCCACATTGCATCTTCCATCTTATGTTTTCTCCGTAGAACATTATCAGACGAGTCGTCCGGTTTCTCAGAACATGTTCTCTCGTATCAAGAATCTTGACAGACTCTTCACAATAAGACAGATTGGGTTCTAGTTCTAATTCCTTGTAGGTGAGTACATGCGTTGGGTCAGGCATGTATTTTCTCAATAGTGATACGTGGAACACATCGTGAACTTTGGAGAGACTTGGCGGCATTTCCAAACATTAATCTATAGCCCCAATTCATTCTAGAATTTCGAATGTTCAGATGTACCTGGGACTCAATTTTCCCTTCTTACTGAAATGTATAACAGCCTTCCATGGAGATACCTTCAAGAAAACATGATCCCTTACCTGAAATTCTAAATCCATCCTTCACTTGTCAACGTAGCTCTTCTACCTACTTTGAGCTGCTTTGATGTGGTTTTGGATTACCTTCAACTTTTCTATCATTTCCTCCACCAATTATGGGCCTAAAGGTTTTCTTTCACCAACATCATCCCAAGAGGTTGGTGTACGACATCTCTTTCCGTATAATGCTTCATATGGATCCATCTGAATACTAGAATGAAATATATTGTTATAGGAAAATTATACCAGAGGTAAATATTGATCCCATATACCATGAAAGTCAAGTGAGCATGATCTCAACATATCTTCTAAGGTTTGAACTGTTCATTCTGATGGTCCATCTGTTTGAGGTTGGTAGGAAGTGCTCAAACGAAGTTTAGTATCCAAGGCCTTCTGAAGACTCTTCCAGAATCTTGAAGTAAAATGGGGATCACGATCCCAAAAAATTGATAGGGGTACTCCATGAAGCCTCACAACTTCATTAATATTTATTCTTACTAGATGTTCAAGTGGTAAATCTTCTCTTATAGAAAGAAAATGTGCTGACATGTTAAGACGATCAACAATGACCCGTATTAAATCATTCCTTCTAAGAGTATTTGCTAGTTACATGAAAAATTCCACCATGATATTTTTCCATTTACACTCAGGTATGGGAAGAGGTTTTAATACTCCACTAGGTTGTTTCCTTCCTACTTTCACTAGTTTACAAACCATACATCTTGACACAAAACCAGAAATCTCCCTCTTCATGTTGTCCAACCAAAAGTGTTCCTTCAAATCTCTTAAATTTTGGTGCTCCTAGGGTGTATAGAGAAATTGGAACTATGTGCATCATCCAATAATTCTATTTTTAGATCTATTATATCGGGAACACAAAGTCTCCTCCCAAATTTCAAATTTCCATCTTCAGACACAAAGTCCCTCAATCTCCTATCATTCATAGCTTTAATATTCTTTTTAAACTCTTCATCATTGGACTGAGAACTCTTTATCCTTTCTAGATAAGATGGTTTGGCATCCATTTGAAAAAGTATTGATGTTTCACCTTCCATGGTGATTCCCATATCAATCTTTACTAAATCCATGAAAATAGGATTCCTTTCAACTCTCATCTTGTTCAAAACTCCATGATCCTTTCTACTCAAAGCATCATTAACATTATTTTCCCTCCCTGGGTGGTAGTGTATCGTGCAATCATAATCCTTGATTAATTAAAGCCATCTCCTTTGCCTCATGTTGAGTTAAATCTGTGAGAAAATTTACTTCAAACTCTTATGATCGATATATATCTCACATTTTTTACCATAGAGGTAGTGTCTCCAAATCTTCAAAGAAAAGATTACAGCTGATAACTCATGATCATGAGTAGGATAGTTTTTCTCATGAATTTTCAACTACCGTGATGTATAGGCAATAAATCTATCATTCTGCATAATGACACAACCAAGTCCTTTCTTTGATGCATCACTATAAATAGAGAACCGATCATTCCCTGATGGTAGAGTCAATATTAAAGCATTGACTAATCATTTTGTTAGTTCTTCAAAACATTTTTCACACTCTTTTTTCCAAACAAATTTATCCCCTTTACATGTGAGCATTTTTAATGGGTTAGCCAATCAGGAGAAATTATAGACGAAACGTCGATAATAACCTGCTAAACCAATAATACTACGTACCTCAGTTATACTCGTTGATGCTGGAAATTCTTGGACTGCCCTAATCTTAGAAGGATCAACAGAGATTCCATCTTTGGATACAATATGGTGAAGAAATGAAATCTCCTCAAGAGAGAATTCAAACATGCTAAACATCCCATACAATTCATGTCTTCTCAGAGTCTTCGATATAATGCGTAAGTGATTTTCATGATATTCGTAGATTTTGGATTATACCGAGATATCATCAGTACATACCACTACAAAATCATCGAGATATTCCTTGAAAACTCTGTTCATTAGATCCATGAAAACAGAGGGTGCATTAGTCATCCCAAAAGTCATTACTGTAAACTCGTAATTCCCATACCTGGTTCGAAATGTTGTCTTAGGAATGTCTACCTTCATCACACACAACTTATGGGATCCAGATCAAAGTTCAATCGTAGAAAAGTATTGAGCTCCATGCATTTGATCAAATAAATAATCATTGTGAGGTAGGGGATACTTGTTCTTTATTGTTATCGCATTTATTTCCATGTAGTCGTTACATAACCTCATAGATCCATCTTTATTCTTAACAAAAAGGATAGGGGCTCCCCCTGGAGAAACAATAGGGAGAATTAATCCCTTATTAATCAATTCCTCTAGTTGTTTCTTTAGTTCAACTAATTCAACAGTGGCCATTCTATAAGCGGTCTTTGATAAGGGCCTTGAAACCAGAATTAAATCAATGGAAAACTCAATTTCTTATTCTGGAGGATGTCCAAGTAAATCATACAGAAATACATCTATATATTCTTTCACAATAGGTAAATACTCTATTTGAACATTCATATCCTTACCCATAGTTATTTCATTCTCTTCCTCCCCGATAATTGAATTTAGTTGAACTACTGTGGGTGGATCAAGATAAGAAACAGGGGGTGATGATTCTGCTCTAAAGATATGTTTTTCTTTATCATCATCATCAAAAATCATAACCTATTTCTTATTAAAATAAATTTTCACATCATGGTACAAACGACCATATATACTAAGGATTATATCAAATTCAATCATAGGTATGGAGATGCGATCAGCGGATAAAGAACATTTATTTTCTCTAATGGGAACTGATTCAGAAAACATTGTTGCATTGATACTTCCCTTCAGAGTTTTAACTGAAAACTCCATTGTTAAATCATATTGGAAATATCTAATTTTATTATCAAACTAGGAAGATATGAATCAATGTGATGATTCATAATCAAATAAAGAATTTTCTAAACTTGAGGAAACGATTAAATTACCTCCCACTACGTCTTTCGGAGCTTCTACCTCAGCAGTAGTGATAACATATGCTTGGCCTTGATCCCTTGGCCTTTTCTGAGGTAAGTTCCCCTGATGCTTAGGAAATTAATTTTAATAATGTCCCATCTCCCTGAAGTTGTATCATTGAACATCTGTAGCTTCTTTCTTTCCCTTGAAATCACAAGCTTAGTGGCCTTTTTCAACACCCTTGTAACAGACTCTCATTCATTTCAATCAAGTAACGGGGTGTTTATTACCACATTTACAATAGGATGTATAATAAACCTTCCCTTTTCCCCCTTATTTCCATTTCCATAGTTATCAGCAGATCTCTTCTACTATTGCTTTGCATTAAAGTCATAACACTTAGAGAATTCTTTTTCAGTCTTGATAGCGCATGAGACAATATCTTCATACAACGAGAAGGTTTGTGAGACTAATGCTCGACGGAGAAATGGTTTTAACCCATCAAAGAAATGATAAATATTACTTCATGGGCTACGTATATAATCTGCATTATATCTCGCTAACCATGTAAAGTTAGCCTCATACTTTGTGACATTCTCATCCTCCTTTTGTCTCAGACTCAGAAATTGCCTTTCCATATCAGGTCGATGGTCACGAGGAAAGTATTTTTCTATGAATAGCTCTCTGAACTTCCTCAATTCCATATTTGATACTTCATTATCTTTCTTTTTTTTTGAATCAATGACCACCATTGGTCAGCATCTCCAGTGAGGCGGTAAACTGCCATGATAACTTTTTCACTTTCACTACTTCCCAAGGCATGGAATATTTTCTCTATGGAATTTATCCATTTCTCAGCTAATAATGGATTTTTAATCCCATTGAATGTTGGTGGTTTTTCCTCATGAAGCAATCTAACATTGAGCCTCCACGCTACGAATCAGGGTGCTCCATACGGGAAAGGTTATTATTCATAACCTGAGTGAGTTGTCCTAGTATGGTGATTAGCTGATCAGCACCAGTTGCATCACCAGCATAACTATAATTATATTGAGCATTATGGAGATCCCTACAAGGAGTGTATGTATTGATACGGTTTTCATTTCTTCCACTAGGAACCATTTTTGAACAATGGGATACACTAGATTAGTTTATGAATCACAATACATAAATACAAACTTGTAAAACACATAACATAAATTGAACAGTTTATAGATATAATCCATAATCATAAAAATGTTTTCTTTGAGGAAGTATATATACTAATAAACCCTTCATAATGGTTTTTAATGAACTTGAGAATTATCTTAATCATATCCCCCAAGAGTGTCGTAACCAAGAGTGCATCACGGCCCGTTGTCGTGCACCAATTCTCTTTTCAGTCTAGCTCAAAGCGGTGTTTTTGGGTTTTACACCTAGATAAATCTATGCCAGAGCCGCCTCTACCTGCTCGTATCTAGACATGGATGTATTACTCTGAAAACTCACAAAATCTCTACAATAACAAAAATCTAGGAAGTTCTTCTATACAAATTTTCAAAGTCTCTCTTATGGCTATGCGCTCTAATCAGAGTTTATCTAAATCTCGTTTCCAAGGTTTTTACTAACCTCCCTCTGATACTAATTGTAATGCCCCAACCCCAGTTACCCAGATTCGGTGTATTATTATATAACATTGGAATGACCACAGAAGATCAAGTCTCGAAAGACCGATTAGTTTTGTAGCCATGGAATCACTAGATACATTCATAAAGTTTATATTACACCATAAAGTGAAAAATACAGCAACAAATTTTCTCCACAATCATATTTCCTCATACTATCGCTTCAGGTCATTCATAAACATCCTAGAAAAATAACATAGAAAGGGGTGAGCTCAGATTCTCAGTAATGATAACAATATAGTAGAAACTTTCATAAATAAGCATAAACATTTAAGGAAATGCATAAGTAAAATAAAAGACTTATAAACTTGAACTTCAGCATAATATGGAAAAGATAAAATGAAATAATTCCATTTACTTATTCACATGGATATTCTACAAGTTGAATAATCACATTCTATATCAATAACCATTTTCATAATGATGGAATGCATAATGCCAGACTATCATAACCACATAGTCAAGGCCTTGTGCCAAGACTACAAATAAGATTTTGTCAAGGCCTTGTGCCAAGACACTAGTTTTTCTAATGAGACCAACTAATGCATCTAGGAGCTATAGTTGGCTCCACCGATCACTTATTAAGTCCAATGCATTCCTCATATGAACATGTTTAAACATAACATAAACATTCGTATTAAAACTAGAATATGAAATGTAAATACTTTCTCCATAAACCATGAATGGTATAAAAATAACACATCCACATTAAAACATATCACAAATCCATCAATAAAATATCGATGTTTTTTATCTTATTAAATCAACTTCAAATAAGCTTAAAATCCATCAAAGGATATTGACATAGATGAAATCAAAACTATTCGAGAAAAATATCTCTTTTTTTAAAATCATTTAAAAGTTACATAATTATAAAATAAAACATTTATTTTGAAAGTATCCTTATAATATTATAAGGGAATATTAAAAGAATTTAAAATGGTGGAAAATAGTCATACCCTCCGTATAAGTTAAAAAAGACATTCTTACCGTAATTCTGTCGAAAAGGTTAAAAAGGGCATTCTTTGGAAAACGACAGAAATATTCCTTTATAAAGTTCTTATAAAAAGTCAAAAAATGGTATAAATGACTTTAAAACATAGTATGTAAAATAGTAAAAATTATTTGAAATACATTTTTAAGAAACATGGATGTGGATGATAAAGTGGTCCTAGTAGATAATTACATATAAACATTCTCGGATAATGAATAGGTTGTCATATAAACCCTTAACTTGTAATTTTTCTTGGTTGAGGATACGTTAACCTCCTTTATAATGGTGAAATAATTGTTATTAAATTATACAAGAATCATATACATTAATATGATATCATATATGATCATTTAACATTACTTTGTTAATAATATCTTAGTATTATCGTTTTTGTGTGTGTTAACTTACTCGTTTTATTTTATATGTTTTGTTATATAAGTCGTGTTTGATAAGGATAGGTTGTATATTTTTCATATACATAATTATATCAAGTCCTTAAACATTATTGTTAATCATAAAATTAGAATTATACTTGCATGTATAAGATGTGGAATGAATCTCATCGCGTTCGTGGAGACGGTAGTCCTTACGTACGCACGAGCGACAATATCATTCTTTTGATATTAAAATAATATATAATTGGATGGTATATCATATATAGATAATAATTATCATGTTATATTTATTATTTACATCAATTAAATATCATTATCATATTCATCCAAATAATAGTGTTTTGAATAACAATTACACCATGACGTGGAGATGGTAAACTGTACGTATGCACGTATGGTGACATGTCATTCAAAGGATGGATAGAATACTGAATATAGTTGTAACATATTTATAATAACATCATAGAATATTTAAGATATTGTAGTTATTATTTTGGAATGGAAATAACAAAGAAATAAGAAGTTGAAGGGAAAAGGAACTTGAAAGAGGGTGGTGAAACCATTAACTCTTCATAGGGTTCTTCCTTTTGATTTGATTAAAATGGCTCCTTAGGGTGGCTTTCTAATAAAAATAATTCCTCTAGGTTTAAGTGAGGGAATTTGAGAGAATCATTGGGCAGGGGTTGGATGAGCCAAAAGGCTTTGAAGGTGTGAATTATAGGGAAGGGTGAGTGCCCTTTTATAAGAGGGGTGAGGGGAACCTTAGGAAAACCTAGAAATATTATTTTATAATAAATTCAAATTCGGTTTATAATGGCTCCAAAGTGGATTATTTAAAAGTTAATGTGGGTATATGTCGAAAACCACTCAACCAATAGGTTTTAGACTAGTGTGGGTCACAATTTTAACTTTATCATTTTGATTTAACTCTTAGTTAAATAGTTTGACATTTACCATGTGGCTTTGTATATTTATATTATATAGTTAATAAACTAACAATAAACTTCAAAGATACCCCCATGTGGTGCATTAATAATACACCTATCATTATATAAGTAATTTGGCCGAACCTTAGATTTTTAGGAATATAATATCAATTAATAATATAATATTTGTTTTAAAAACTACTTTATGTCAATTTTGAAACTATTTAAAAATTGATTTTTGTTAAAGTATTATAACATTATTAATTCAAACCAAATTCATTTAAGAAATACTAACAAGCCATATTAACAAATAAAATTCGTTTATGTCATTTACAAATTCAAATTATGTTTATTTTAACATTTATAATACCAATTATTTGATTGTTTCATTAATAATAAAAATCATGCATCATTACCCTGTCATGAATATATTTAATTATTCAATGTATAAAAAAAAATACCATTATGTAGTAAATTTTTTTTATCTTTATAATTAATATTTATAGTTGAAATTATAACATATATAACACTATTTAAAAATTGTTTTTCTTAAAGTTATATTCTTATGTAATTTTTGTATTTACTTTAAATTAATTAATATAAAGTGTCTTTATCACCTACAAGTGGCTCCATGAGGTCCGAAAATCGACCCAATGATGCCCATGGTTGGAAATGTATCGAAAAATAAGGCTAGGACACGTTTTAGGGTTATTTATTAATATTATAATATTATTTTTTACCCTTATTTACAGTATTTATCCTTTAACCATGATAAATAAAATATTTACCGAAGTAATTATTCAAAATTTTTAAAAATAAAATTTCCCTATTTACACAATTTTGACCCCCTGATTCTAAATATGGAATCCATTTTTCTAAATTCAAAACAAATAAGTGGAAGAAATTAATTTAAAATTAATTCTTGCTATCAAACCAAAAATCATGTTTTTACGAAATAATAACTATCAAAAGATTGACACTTCCTTATGTCTAGTTTAAATGTGAAATTAGGTACAACGACCAACATTGTATTAAATGGTAAAAATATATTCTAAATATACTTTAAAATCACTCAAATTAATAATTTATCACTATTAATTATTTCGATTAAAAACGTTGTTTTTAATTAAAATTTAGTAATTTTAACTATTCATCAAAATATGAAAGTTATCCGAAAAGTACTAAAAATTCACCCTAAGATAATTTTTATATTCTAAATCCATAAATTAATTCCATTTTGAAAGAAAAAATATATAAAATTTCAAAAAGTGGGTATTACTATTCATAACGACTAGTTTGATTGGATGTGGTGTGTGTTAGAACTCGAAGTTGCGTACAACACACAATACTATATTATTCAAAGAGAAGAGTATCGTGGAAGCCTGGGGTGTTACACTCTATCTTGGGGAGAAGAGAGAGGCTGAGGTTACATGGGATGACTTTGTGGGGGAGTTCTTGGCCAAATTCATCTGTTCCACGAAGTAGGCTGAGAAGAGGCACGAGTTATTCTCTCTTTTCTAGGGGAGTATATCAGTTAGGGAGTTGGGGATCATGTTGAAAGATATCCTTCACCATTCTATGAACCTCTTTCTGGATGAGGAGCCTCAGGTGAGAAGTTTATAGGAGGCACTACTACCTTCTCTTTCATATGTTGTTACTCCCTTTACCCAACCGAAATACTTAGAGGTCCAGAAGAAGGCTGAAGTAGTAGAAAGGATGCACACACGGGGAGGTGTGCAGCAAGAGGGGAGCCAATTTTGATAATTAAAGGGTAAGGACATCAGTAGTAGCCCTATAGTATCATGGCCCGATAGGATTTTACCAGTGGAGAGCAGGCCCATGTAGTTCCAGTTTCGATCTCCCAGTCATCGCCTTTTCCTCGAGGGCCGATGACCGAGGTGCTTCATCTATGGAAGCCATGGGATCCTTTGGAATCAGTGGCCAGACAGAGGGAATTATAGTGTGGGTGGGAAGGTTTAGTGCCCACCATAGAAACATTAGTTTCTATCTAGGCACTTTCAACAAAAATAGGGAAAGCGATCTTCTGCTACCTCAGGAGCAGACGTGGTAGGAGGAGGGTGACCATAGAGTGCTCCTCAGGGACCTCAACTAGGTCATGGTTGTGGAGGAGGCCGAAAGATGAGAGTTAAAGGATCTGAGCATGGGCAGTTTCACACCGTAGAGGCAGCAGTTCTAGTATGACCAGAAGTCGTTTGATGTACGATAGGCTTATTTATCACTATTTCATGCTCCTTGATTGATTTAGGAGCTTCACAATCCTTTTTTCACCCATTATAGCACATTCCTTGGGCCTAGACATTGATAGAATATCCATTCCCCTAGTGATGATTACGCCAGTTAGAGATCATACAAGCCTGTTTGTTGTTTTTCGAGGATACAGACTGATGTTGGGGAAACAACAGTCTAGTGGGGATCTTCTTCTGCTACAAATGCGTCCATGAAATTTCATCCTAGGAATCGACTAGATATTTTTTGTGCATGGTGTTATCAACTGATTTTGGAGAAGAGTCACGATCTCCAATGAGGATGGCCAATGTGTGGCTTTTGTTGGAGAATGGAGTTGTCAATTTGGGTGATGGAATATGGAGCCTCTTCTTTCTAAGTTGGATGAGTATTCAGTAGAATATGTGGATGCTGAGATGATGGATATTCCTGGTGTTGTTAGAGAGTTCCTAGAAATTTTTATGAGGAGGTTGTGACTCTACCCCCTCGACATGACATTGAGTTCGGTATAGACTTACAGTCTAGTGCCCCATATGATTTCCATCTCCCATTATCAAATGGCTCCTTCTATGTTGTGGGAGTTGTGGATTCATATTGATGACCAGATGAATATGGGTTTTGTTCGACCCAGCGTGTTGCAATGGGGTTCTCCGGTCTTTTTCACGAATAATGAATATGGTGGTCTCCAGAAATGCATTAACTACCAAAGAATTAATCAGAAGATAGTTAAGAACGTTTACCCTCTCCCAAGGATAGATGATCTCTTTGACCAGCTGAGGGGAGAAGGTTGGTTCTCTAAGATTGATATGCAGTCTGGGTATCCCCATTAAAGGGTCAAGGACAGTGATATCGCAATGAATGATTTAAGGTGAAGGTATGGGCACATTGAGTTCGTAGTCATGCAGTTCGGGGTAATGAATGCACCTGCTGTATTCATGGGGCTCATGAACGATGTTTTCTGTGAGTTTCTAGACCAGTTCATCATTGTGTTCATCTATGACATTCTGATATACTCAAGATCAGATGAGGACTATACTAAGCATCCTGAGATGGCCTTGGAAATCCTTATACATCACCAACTCTATGGTAAATTGTCCAAGTGTAGGTTATTGAATCGATAAGTGCATTTCCTTGGACAGGTGGTGTCTCAGTAAGGTGTAACGGTTGAACCATCATAGGTTGAAGTAGTTGTTTCTTGGGAAGCTCCCAAGAGTTTGACGAAGGATCGTAGTTTTCTAGGTCTGGAAGGATATTATCGTAGGCTTTTACCCAAAATCTTCCAAGTTTCAGCTCCTTGATATCCTTGAATAGAATGGATTGGTCCTTCGTATGACGTGAGCAGTGTGGGGAAAATTTCAAATATCTTATGGAAAGGTTGGTCAGTGCTCCAGTGATAAGGTTTCTAGAGGAAGGGGTGTTGTATGAGGTGTTCTGTGATGAATCAGGCCAAGGCATGGGGTGTGTGCTAATGCAGTAGTATGGGGTGATCTCTTATGGATCTAAGAAGTTATGTCCACATGTGTGTTACTATGCCACTCATGACCTGTATGTTATAGTAGTAGTTTTCACATTGAATTTGTGGAAACATTACCTCATCGGGGAGCACTTTATGGTATTCACCGATCAAAAGAGTTTGAGGTAAATATTTACCCAGCAAGACCTAAACTTGTGACAATGAAGGAGGGTGGAGTTTCTTCTTAACTAAAACTTCGAGATCTCTTACAATTAGGGAAAGGGGAATATTGTGGGTGATTTCTTGAGCAGGAAGTCACTTAGAGAAGCTGTTCAGGATTATGTGGATGTCTGGAAGGAAATGGAGGAGTTGGCTTCCCTACTCCTGGATGCAAGGGAGGATGGTGGTAGAGGTTGTCTCTTTCAGATGATAGTGCAGTCCTCTCTGTTGCGGTAGGTGGAGGAGTCTCAATGGGGAGAAATAGAGAGTGAAGTGACGCGTGATTAGGTTAACTAAAGAAATTCTCCAGAAGTGTGGTCAGATGATTATTAGAATCAGAAGTCTTTCCAAATGAAGTTGTTTTTTCCAGATATTTTGCATGAGGTAGTTCTACGTGAGTTTTATAACTCACTCATCATGGTACACCGTAGAGTTCCCATGATTTACCGAGGCCCAAGGGAATAGTTTGGGTGGGATGGGGTGAAACGGGCTATGGTGGAGTTCGTGGAAAGTTGCCTGGTGTGTGAGAAGGTGAAGGCTGAACACCGTGTCCTGGGAGGTTTGTTGAATCCTTTATATGTCCCCGAGTAAAAGTGGGATTATATCTTGATGGATTTCATCATTGGAATACCTAGTGTTCAAGGTGGTTGTGATGTTATCTGAGTAGTGGTAGACTAGTTGATGAAATAAGCTCACTTCTTAATGATCAAGGAGTCGAGTGCGGTGGATACCATAGCATAGAAATAAGTGGATGAGGTTGTGCGGCTGCATGGAGTTCCAAGGTCCATAGTCTCATATAGGGATGCACGGTTTACCTAACGAGTATGGAGAGGATTACAGCATTATTTTCACACCTAGATATGTATTATCACTTATTTCCACCCCTAGATAGATGGGATGATAGAGTAAACCATCCAAACATTGGAGGATGTTATGCAGGAAAGTGTTTTATACTTCATGAGATTTTTGGAACAACATTTGACCTTAGTAGAGTTTTCTGACAATAATAGCTATCACTCTACTATTTCTATGGAACTGTTTGAAGCCTTGTATGGGAGGCCATGTCGTTCTCCCATGTGCTAGACCACGGTTGGGGTTATAGGTGTTATCAGCCCAGATGTAGTGCAGAGCACAACGGAGAAGCTTCAGCTTGTGCGTGAGTGGAGGAATGCATCCCATAATTGGAATAAGTTGTATGTGGATCGTAAGAGGTGGCCCTAGAAGTTCGAGGATAAAGACTAAGTGTTCTTGAAGGATTCACCTCGACGTGGGCAACGAAGATTCGATAAGGGGAGCAAGCTCTCTCTTAGGTTCATCGGGCCTTTTGAAGTGTTGGGGAGAGTCGGTGTGGTGGAATATCAGCTGGCATTGCCACCTCAGTTGGAAAGGATCCACAATGTTTTCCACTTCTCACATCTTCTTCGATATCTACACAATGACTCCAACTTCATTGACAGGGGAGTGTTGGATGTTGGGGATGACGCTACATTCGTGGAGCGACCATTGAGGATCTAGGATCAAAAGGAGAAAGTGGTTCGTGGACAAACCATCACATTGTTTCATGTGTTGTGTAGGCACGGTAGCCTCAAGGAGATTACTTTGGAGTGAGAAGCTCAAATACACGCACAGAACCCAAATTTGTTTTGAGTTGCTATTCTGGTCCTTCTATGAATATCTTGTTTTTGTGATATGCTATAATGTAACGATGACCATGTTAGTTTATGAGATGATATTATTCCCTTACCTTGTAATTTTTTATGAATAGTCATGTTATGTGGGGATGGAAGAACCTGATTTCTAATCAAGATGCATCAGTGCATATGTGATTAAACCCATGTGAGTGAATCAGTTCCACCCAAATTGGACAGTATCTTAACATGGAGGAAGGATCTTCTTGATCCTTCTGTCATGACAATTTAGTCCTTGGGTTTCATATGGCTATTTGGGGTGGTTTTTCCCTAATATGTATCTTCTGGAGTGGTTTCTTGGGTTACTCTGGTATTCTCAAGGACAAGAATAGTTTGAGAGGTATCTATTGTAATGGCCCGGACCCTCCAGGTGCATTACTCTGCCAATTTCTAGTGTTTGGGAAGCCCTGGACCCATCAAGTCTAGATTCAAAGGGTGGCGTATTGGTGGCAGGATTTCATTGTGTTGTCACCCATCGGGGACACTGATCGGTGTGTCACCAATGAGTTCCAGAGGCGATTTTCGGGTTTTCTTTCCCCCAATTTTCCTGTAACGCCACTTTAATTTTTTTTACCTTTTTAAAGTTGTACAAGACATTTTTAACGCTATAAACAATGTCTTAAATCCCCTAAGAGTGGGGAAACCCTCAATAGACCCTTTTCCACTCTCTAAATGAAACCCCTTAACGCACAACTGATTGTATCACCTCTCTTATGAGAATTATTAAAATAATTAATTACATTGTGTGTAACCACCCAATTTCATGGTGAAACAACAATCCTCCTTTTAATCTATTCAAAATTCATATCTTTTAACTCCATGTCCTCTCCTTTTTATCATACTGGAATTCATTCATTCTTCATCTTGGCTTGGTTTTTTCTTCTCCTCGGTGTTTTTGGGGTCCCCCATTCTCGAGGATATTGATTCCACTATACTGGAGCATTTATGCTCTCTCTTGGAGTCCTCAGTGTTCCTCCCATTCAATTTGTGCATCCCAGTTATTTGCATGAGTACAAAAACTTCGGTCTTTGATCATCCAAGTAAGGGTTTTTCTTTGTATCTCTTTACTATGAATCATGCAGAGTGTCTATGAAAATGTTTCTTATAGGGATGGATGAAACCAAACCAAAACGAAGATAATAAATGAATTTAAAGAATTAAGAGGTGTGTTTGATAATTTTGTTGTACTCTTTTACCCTTTATTATATATTTTGAATTGTGTGGGATTATGTCCACTGAAAATTGTTTCCATTGATGGTCCCTTCTTGCGCACTAACGAACCTCTGTTTTCTTAATATTTCTACGAATAAATGGATGAACCATGAAAACTAGTTAATCACATAAATTTCGTTGATTAAATGGAATTATGATGAATAAGAAACCTTGTGTGGTCACCATGGTTAACCAAACGGTAATATGGAACTAAAGGAATGGTGTCTCTAAATCTAGAAACTCACTTACACCGTTATGGTGATGTGTATAGTTGTTCTGCTTGATTCTAGTTTGGTGATATAGATGGGGATGGGATACCCTATTTTTCAGTTGTTAGCTTGTGGATTTGGGGGTCGTGTGGTGTCATATGTTGGGGCTTGGTTTGGTTCCAATACTTTGAGGGATCTCATGGATCCTTTTGGTGGTTGTGACCTTACAAGAGAATCATGTGTGAATGCTTGCATTTCTGCTTGGCCGTTTTTCTTCCTTTTTTTGTGTTTATGCCTGGTTTTTGCCCGGTAGTGTTGAATTATTTAAATAGAATCACTTGAATATGAAAACAAGAATGGGTTCAATGGGGAATTGTTTTCTGGTAATGAGTTGTGACATGGTTGTGGTCGTAGTGCTCCTTATGAAGCAATAATAACGAGGGTGTTTGTATATGGGCTGGTTATGGAACCCCCTAGGTTGGTATGAGTGCTTGTGACCTATATCTATAATTTAGTTTTTATTTTTATTATTAACGCCCCACCCATATTTATTACTTTGTAATTAACACCCCCTTTTCCTGGGGTTGCTTGTTTTTCCCAACACTCCTATGAGTGGCTGGCAGTTATGTCCTCTTCTGCTCCCTTTCCTGAGTATCCCAAGACTCTTTGGGTAGAATGAGACGACCTGAATTCTATTATAACCCATGATTCATTGGGATGGGTACGCTGTGGTGGTTGGCCCAGGTGTGTGTGGGCAGGTGGCTTCCCAAGTGCCTTCGGTATGAGGTCTAGGTGTCTTCGGGCATGGTGGTAGTTGTTTTGGCCCAGGTGTTTTCGGCAGTGGTGGTAGTTGTTCTGGACCAACTTTCTACAGGCGTGGTTACGTGTGGTTGTTATTTCCTAGGTTTTTGCGAGTGGAATTTGTGTATATGGAATCATAGGTGTGTGAGTGTGGGGGGTGGAAGCTGGAATGCAGTGAGAATGGCGGGAGAGGTTTGATTTGTATGATGTCTTCAATAACCAGTGGGATTTTGTTGTAGGGTACCCAAATGTCAATGTGTTATTGCTATTATATAACTTGACTCTCATTATTTGGGGAGTTTACCATTGTGAGTTTTTGGAGGATAGTTTTTTTCTATGTACTTTGGTTATCTCCTTTTCATGGGGAATTATAATTCCCACCCACTTGTGCATGAGAGATTTTGTTTTTCCCTACTGAGTATACCTGTATACTCACCCTATGTATATAAAACTACTTTCGGTTTTCTAGGAGGACTTCGGGGATTGTGCAGGACCATACTAGTTTGAGCTTGGGATAGTTTTTTTTTACTACTTTTCTTTTCTTTGGTACTTTTCTTTGGAAATTTCTTTTACTTTGTAGCACTATCTTTTAGAACATGAATATGGGAATGGTTTGTTTTGGATTTACTTTTACCTCCAGTTTTGGTGTTGTTTGGGATTTACTATCTTATCTTTCAATCCCACTAATAAAAAGGGTAATGGATTCTATTTTGTGTGTGATTATATATCCTTGGTGCAATTTTCCACTATGGGACCTATTGAAGGCGGGTTTTGGGGTTCATTGTCTCCCCTTCAACACGAGGAAGGAAGGGTTTGGCAATCTGCTGTCCCTTCCCACATCTTGGTGAGGGAAAGTCATTACATATAGGTTGAAAAATTTATTTAAAAACCCCTAGTATATTTTGGATACAGTTGTTTTTATAAAATATTATAATAAATTCAGTTCTATGGGTTTTCAAAGAAAATAAAAGAAATGACTTTAGAGAAGACATTACCTCTAAACTGGGAAAATTCATTTGTTTTGTTCCAAAAGGCTTCCATGGATTTCTTTATCCACAAGGGAAAAAATATATAAGGAAGGGAGGATTTAATGTATGTTTATTCAGATGTTCTTGGCCGAAAAAGAATGCTTTTATAGGTTTCAATATGTGTGACAAGTGGTGGATTTTTATAGGGAAGGAAAAGGACTCACTTGGTATTTTTAGAAACAAGTTAGGGGTACACGTGTTATTACCTAAAAAAGGTCATAAAGACCCAAGAACTCAATAATATAATATTTAAGGAAGATATATGGATATATAATGGGTTTCATATAAGTGGATATATTACTTGAGCCCTTAATTTTGAGGTTTAGTCTATAATTAAGCAAAATTTGACCTTAATCGTTGTGATTAATTTTATTCACTTTTTCTAATCTTTTTGGTCAAAACTTATCCTGTACTTATTATGATATAAATAGTATAATGAATAAAATAGTTCATTTTGTTTTTTTCAATTCAAAAAACATATGTGAAAAAATTATGATTAATGGCAATTCTATAGAGGGGATGAAATAGAAGTTTTTAAAGTAGAAAAATGTTCAAAAGTTTGCCACGATTTGTATTAAATTTCAAAATAAAATAGATTATAATGAATTATATTGTATTAATATATGTAAAATTTATTTAATTTGACCTTAAAACAAATTTATTATATCATTTAACATTTATAATTAAATAAAAATTCTCAGTTTTTAACTACAAAGTTGTATTTTTTCTATTCATAAAAAATGATGCATCTCATAAAAATACAAAAACTTAAAAGTATTATAATTTTGAAATTATGAATTAAAAAAATTATGTTTATTTTAACCAAATAAATTTTTAAATTATACAAATTTTCATTATTATTAAAATTGATTCATTTATGAAATAGTATTTTTAACATACAAGGAGTTTTCAAAAAATCAAATTTTTTAGTATCAATATGTTTTATTCATATTAAAAAATTTATAAAAAGTGTTTGAAAAGTTGTTATTAATTTTCCTATGACTATGTATAGTGGATAATTTCTAATTATCACATTTAAATAATTATATAAAAAAATATGTTTCGTAGAAACTCTATGTTGTGTTCATCGTATACCAAATCATTATTGTGTGTAACGTATGTCATGTTTGTGTAGTGTGAAAGGTATGCCACATCATTTGATAATTCCATTCCATATGAATGTGATTTTTTAATTAGTGTGTTAATAGAAATAATGAAAATTATATTTATTAGTATAAAATTGCTTTGTGACCATAATTATATTTCCTTTAATATTTAACCAGCTTTTATATTTATTTTTAATTAATTGGTAACCAACAAATTAATATTTTACTCTGTAAACCAATTTATTTGAAAAATTAGTTAACACTTCTCAGAACCTCTAATTTAATAGCATGGTTTTACTTTATTATATTAAATAATAACATTTTAACATAATATTATTTTCCAGTAAAACTATTTCTTGCGTGTAATGCCAGTCAATGAATAAAGTCATTATTTTGTATAATGAAAGACAAACATGGTGATTTAATATGACATAAACTATCTTCGGTGTTACATGAATTGGAAAATATAAAAAAGGATAAATTTTTTCAAATTTTCTCTCACAAAATATCATGGTGTTATTGATCCATGATTTGGTGATTCTTTATTTTTCTATGGAATTAGAGATGGTGAAATTTATTTTGGTGTGTTAATAAATTTTATTATTTTGGTGATTATTTAGATATTGTTTATGAAATTTTAGATTATTTAGATTGTTTTGGAGAAATGATTTGTTCTTATGGTGATCATGTCTCAATTATGATGGTGTGTTCTATGAGATTTGATTTAGAGATGACAAATTTGGTGTTTTGGTTATTGAGAGTTGGTCACGTGAGACTAAAAGTTGGTGATTTGGTTATTGGTTTTGATAGAATTTGAGATGTTAGAGTTTATATTTTAATTTTTTGTTTCATAAAGAGTTTAAATTTTTTATTTGAGGTCATGATTTACACATTTGAGTTTGGTTATCCATGTATATGGCTCTTGATGGTTTTGGTATCGAGGGGTTTTTGAGTTTCTCCTATTTTGGTTTTGTATTTATAATTTAGTATAAAGTGTTTCTTTGGGTTTTCGGTGGAAGTGATACTCTCCAGGACAATTATCATTTGGAGATTTTATGTGTTGACATATAATTCTAGACAATGCCTAAATGTAGGGGAGACCTATAGAGGTCTTTGTGGTCCTTAGTCCTTTTGTCCCATTGTGTTATATTTCCATTCTAAGATGTTTAATTTACATGTGGATACACATCTTTGAATTTCAAGAATCACTATTACCATTGTTTTATGGTCATCTAACATTATATAGAAATTAATTACTAGATGAGGAACTATTTTTAGTGTTGAAAATAGTCACAAACTATATTTTATGAATTTAATTATTTAATTCAATAAATAATTTAATATTATTTTTTTATTTTATGTTCTAAAAAACATTTGAAAATATTTTTAAAAAATAAAAATATATTTCTAGAGGAGTTTTATAGTCATCTTACATGGTTAGTAAGTTGTAAAGAAATTTTTCATTTTTGTTTTTTCTTTAAGTAGTGGCATTTTAATGGGATGTGCACAATTAGGATTATTGTGATGCATCCTAGGATTAATAGCGAGAATCCTTTTTTGGATACATAGTATATGCTATATGATTTCTACATGGTTTTGTAAACCATGATGGTAAATCATACAAAATTACGAGGATACAAAATTTAATTTTTCACTTTTTTTCCTTATTTCATCCTTTTTAATTTTTTTCTTCTATTTTTACACTTTTTATATTTTCTACTCCCCCACCCTTTCATCCACGCAACCCCCCATTCTGAAATCAAATAACTTCTTGACCACCCCCATATTGGTCGCCACCTCATTCGATGTTTCTTCCATATTTCCTCACAAATATCATATAGATAATCATAGGAATGTCTCCTCTTCCATCCTCCTTCGTTATTTACATGTTGTTTCACTTCCACCATCACAATTTTGATTTTGTTTGAAACCCTAGTGGTTCTCGGTATATTGATTATTGAAGTTATTTTTTATTGTGTATGTTGATTTCTTTTTCACAGTATGGGTGTCTTCCATTGAAGGTGGGCCATTTTTACAAGCTAAGAAAATGGTTCTTCATTACTATATATAGGTTTATCCATGTTTAGGATTTAAATTTTATAACAGTCTTTTTATTATTGTTTAAAATTATTAATTAAATTAATTATGTGTAGCGAGGTGACCCCATCCACGCTAGTGGAAGTGTCTACTTCCATTACATTTTCATTATTATAAGGAATAAAATCCCAATAGGCTAAAGGGTTTAATAATATAGGTAAACTAGATACATATATGAGTCTTTTTTTTAAAATAATTCACACACTAAAATAAATTTATTTTTTTCAATCAAGGTCAATCAATTTATTATATCTATTGCATCCCTGTATAACTTTCTTAGTACACATCTTGGATTCTAATATAAACGAAACATAATAAGGGTGATCATAAATTCTCAATAAGGTTAAAATATTGTGATAAATAATAAATCCATGAGAATAGTCAATATAGAAATATAGTTAATAATGACACATTCGATTTAAATCACTAGCTATGTCATAATCAATATGTTAAGGAAAATAATTGTAACTAATCCCATTTAACCAGTTAAATGATAATAAAATGAATCCATAGATGATTTCCAAGAAATAAAATCTCATATATAAAAATAAATTAATCAAAATGATGGAAATTCATAATTCTTGGACTCAATGTTTCTAAGGTAATTTTTACCTTTTCTCTCAAGTCCAATCACAAGACAATTTATAACATATTGGGTGAAAATCCCATTAGGTTAGGATATCCAACTAGATCTTTCAATGAGTTTACCAATACATCAAGGGGCTATCTATAATTGGGCCCCACCAGTGTCATGCATATCCAAATCATTCCTCATATACCAAATAATAAATTTAATTCTTATATAATGCACCTTATCTAATATTTCCATTAGGTGAAGATGTATATTTATCAATATTTCCCTGGATGTAAAATAAATTTAATGTTAAACAATATAATTAAAATAGGAATAAAATTTAAGTAATAATCATATCCATGATAAATGATATATATATTTACGGGAAATTTAATGTTCAATGGTCATAAGAAAATAATATATTTCACAGGGACTAACAATGAAATCAAGGTTGTAAATGAAAAAATTATCCTTGTTTAATAGAATCCTAAAACATCAAGTGGAATAATAATTAAGGAATCAATACAACATAATAAATGTGGAGTTAAATAAAGGTTTATTCATTGAGGAATGGAAAAAATATAAAAAAGGACTTTTAAAAACACTCTTGATCTAAAATATAATTTTCAATTTGATTTTCTTTTCTGAAAATCACGTTATTAAAAAATCACTTCTAAAAAAAATTATCTTTTAAACTCATCCTTTTAATCTTTTAGAGGATGATTTAAGGAAATGATTATGGGTAAATCAGTAAATGTTGTAAAAGGTAAAAGTATTATTCCTTTTTCATGGTAAAATTGTCTGAAAAGTATCCTTTTTGAAAAGAGACAAAAAAATTATTTTGAAATAATTTATTTTTAAAAAAGTTTAAAAATTGTTTAATAAATAGTATTTTTAATGTAAGTATTTTTTGGAAACCTTTTTTTTTATAAAAATTGGATTTTAGAATAAAATAGGCTCTTCGACTAAAGAGAGAAATTTTATTGGGTTATTTAAAAAAATTATAAAACATTTTGAGTATAAAAGAGTGAAAAATGTTACTATTAACTGGATAAAATCATTAACAACCAAATTTTAATAGAGTACATTTATTTAATAAACATTTATCCTATAATTTCTTATAATGGGAATTAAATTGTATATAATCACGAACAAAATTTGGATGTGTAGTAAACCCTTGAAAAGACAATAAAATTGTTGTGGGAATCAATCAAATAATAGAATATGCGTGTCAAATGTAAATCCACATAAAAAATGGAAATATAACAATATATAGTAAAAATTTATTGCACACATATTCTTATTATATTAACAACAACGAAGATGTAATAACCCAAACAAATGAAACTGGGTTATGAAATTTTTTTCCACATGGTAAAGTTTAATTAAAATCCCCTTGGATTAAATAATTGAAATTAAACATAAAAATATCATTAATTTTTACTTAATCATGATATTACATGTCTATTTGGTATTTTTTACCTCATACATAAGAAATTAGTCCGCAACAATGAATTATGTCTCAAAGAATGGAAGTTAAGATGAGGCCCCATATTACTTAGTAATTTTTGAATCGTAAGCCAAATGAAGTAGGTAAAATCAAATGAAAATTTAAATACAATGATGATTAATGAATTCATGATATTATATATAAAAATGGTAAGTAGATAAATCACAAAAAATAAGTATGTGGTGAAAATATCCTATGCCTCATGGATTGAAAAGTGAGACAAGAATCCTTTATCATAAAGTTTCTTTCAGGGAACATAATTCAAATTCATCTATTATGGTTTTAGATATTTCAGTAACATATAAATAGGAAATAATTATATTTATAATGGAATATATAATCTCTTTATTATATCTAATAAACTATTTATTAATAATCATTCATTTGTTAACTATTTTGTGTGTTAATTTCTTAGTTTTTCTCATATATTTTTCTTACTATTTTTTATTCCTATTACATTGATTAGGATATCATAATCAAGAAAATGTGAAACATTATTTTAATTTTTTAAATATTATGTATATATGTGTTTTTAATAATCCATATTAGTTGTATATAAGAAATGATACATACCGTTTATGGAGATGGTAGTCTGTACGTACACATGAATGATGCATCCATTTCATTGTCATATTTTAAAAATTTAAAAGTAAATGATATATTTGTATTTTATAATAACATTGCCTTTTTTATTTCATATATATCACATAGTTATATTAAAACAATCCTTTGTTCATTCCATTCATAGCATGATCAAATTGCTTCTCATTGAGGAGGCGTTAGTCCACACTAACACACATGATATTGAAAAATTCAAACAAAATAGAAATCATAAAGTTATGTGTTATATACACAATAAAATAATCATATGTAAATTATAAAAATCATATAAATTATATACTAATATCATTTACATCAGAATTAATAACAATGATAGGTGGTAAAATAAAAGATCAAAGATATGTAAGTTCATCATTCTTATACGAATACATATCATTTAACATCTATAATAACATTGAATCACATAATATTATGAAACAGAATACTAATATAGGAATGATAAATCAATTAATATGACTAACAATATCATATTTAGTCGTTACCCCAGTTGTGATTATCTCATACATGAATCATAGAACATAATAACAACATTTTAAATTTCCTTATTGATGATTTTAATGTGGTTAATAAAACATTAACCTGATAATAAAAACCAATATATATATACAAAAATCATAATAATATCTTACATAAAAAAATTATGTTTAGTTGTATATATCAAATTCCATGTGGCTTATTTATAGAGAAGTGATATTTGGTAAATTTTTTCCATGACCTGAATTTTCAAATATATTAACTAATCATACATGTATAATAATGGAAAATTAAACATAATTAACCTATAAAAATAATAGAAAAATATTACATGGCTAACAAGGTGGAATTTATTTTGACAAAAATCACATTACAAACAAAAAAACCAATATTATGTGTACTCAGTTTGGCAGAATATGCCTAACATCCAATGCCCCCCAAATTTAAAAAAAATACATTTAATAAAATTATAATGAACAATATTTCATAAATATTTTTTTGTTCTTAACCATAAATAAGTTAAAAAACTGACACCCAATCTCTTTCCTTAATAACCGCTCTCATTAAAATGAAACTCTATTTCTTGTCAGCACATATATCATAGTTGTTTAAATGTATTATGGACTTGTAAAATCATAAACATATGTGTTATCATTTCAAACAAGAAGCGTGTGTGTATACTTGATTTATGACGTCATATAGTTTGTAAATTTA
Source organism: Viscum album (assembly GCA_963277665.1). Taxonomy (NCBI): domain Eukaryota; kingdom Viridiplantae; phylum Streptophyta; class Magnoliopsida; order Santalales; family Viscaceae; genus Viscum; species Viscum album. The sequence continues at coordinate 1,715,769,514 of OY728142.1, read as the reverse complement.
TGAAATCTTAAATTCAAAAAAAATTGAAAAGTAAATTTACTCACATGGAAAACAACTACAACTCATTCAAACCAATCTCTATAAAATAAATTAGATATAGAATATATTTTCTTAATAAGCTCAATTGATAGTCTCTCCACATATATCTAATGGCATCCAAAACTCATAGATATTATCCATTGAAGTAAAAACTAAATAAAATCAATATATCAAATCATAAATATCTAAAGTATTTACAATTGTTTTTTCTGGAACATTTTGATTCTTTTTTTCCATTTATTTGGATTTTAGATAGTCCTTTATAAGTTATATTTTATAATACATTATAATTCATTTTCAATCAGATTTAATTAATATGTTAAAAAGTGCATACCTTGTATGAAAGATAATGAATTAGGCAAGATGTCCAAAGTAAGAAATGACACATACAATCCCCATCTTTATTAACCTCTATGGTAGGGAATTATAGTAGAGCCATTGGATCAAAAATATTATTCAACGATACTCTAACACAGCCCACCTGGATAGGATGGTGATGTATATAATCCCTCGAAAAATGAAATACTCTGAACACTACAATATATACATTAGAACCTTCTACATTCAAGTCATAGTATATAGTTGGGTCCAAGCGATGAGGTGGAGGATCTGAGTAGTCGAGATGGAAATCATGTGAAGGATGGGAAGGCATTGAATACTGTGACTGTCTCATCAATTATCCTAACAAAGCTTATAAAATAGCTTCATGAATTTTTTTTCACATGGAATAGTATGTATCTTTCAGCTTATCTTTTGATGTTTCAATTTTTGGGCCTCTTAATTGTTTATGATGATGAAAAAATAAATTCAGAACATTATCACCCTCCCCATATCTTCTTATGTGGTTAGGGTTTTCTATATTTCTTAATGTAGTGTCTGGTATGTCCATCTTACCCTTAGGGATAAAAGTAAACTCCCACAATTTCACCAAAAGTTCCTCTTGAGATGAAAAAATAAATTTCTATATTAGTGATGTTAATTTATAATTTAACCAAATTCATAAAAAAGAATAATTTTTTACTTACAATGTTTTCAAAATCATGTGTTTCTTTCTCTGTAAGATACTTTTCATTTTTCATTATTCTCTCTATTTTCAATTTATCATTGTATGTGGGTGAAGATGGATTACTGATCTGGTCCTCATCAGAACCAATAGTATACCAAGATCTTAATTCTGCATACACTTCCACAATCATTTTTTCTCTAATAAATGATACCCTCCTTGAGAAAAAGTATGAAGTCATAAATTCATCAACTGGATGTCTTAATGGGATTTAAAGGAGGCCTATTATATAAAAAGAAAACTAATAAGTAATTAACTATATATATATATAAATATATTAAATTTTATAATCTAATATAATACAATTATAATACTTGAAAATATTCATAATGTCAACAAGACAAAAATTTCTTCAATGTATCATCATCTATGAACTCATACCAGAGGCATGGGTTATCATTTTTTTCGTTCGAAACACATCATTTTTTAAACATTTTTTTGAAATCCCACCCTCAAACTGCTGAAGAGTATAAATATTTTCTGAACTACTTTTGTTTTTTCAAAATTTTATGTCATCATTGATTAAATAACATAAATAATAGTCATTTAAAACATACCATGTTAGAAAAATGAGGCAAAATAATTAAATTAAGATATTTTACCATCTCATCCTCCCAAATATAATTTATCAGCATATTATCCACATAATTTCAATTTGGGTATAAATTACTAATCATGTAATGGATCTTCATGGCGATATAGCTAATAAACTACATTGAATTTTTGGCAGTTAAATTATTATTATCATAAAAACTAATAAGAAATCGCTCATCTCCATGATAAAGTAATAGTTTGGTAACCATGTAATGCCACATTTACCAAATCGAGAACATGATTTCAGAATAATAACAATAGAGGACTCCACCCCAAAAGACTCATCAGTTGTCCGAAAATGATATTTTGTAAATTTAAATTTTATTTAATTAAATAATTATATAAATATATATTTAATTATATGAAAAAATAAAAATACCATTGTATATTTTCCTCTATCATTGCATTTATATCTGTCATTAAAATGGGAAAATGTAATAAACTTTTTGAATACCTGAATATTATTAAATGTGCCAATAATTAGAAAAAAAAGGATAATAGAAAAATATATGTAAAAGAAGTGGCACATATGTGCAAATTTAAGAAAATGATTTTATGATTCTTACCAACAAATACTCAAGGTGAACAATTAAATATGAAAATTAATTCAAAAAATATATAAACATTTATAAATTGAAATAAAAATGTTTAGAAAGGTATTTTCATATGCATAAATTAAACAAAAATATTAAAACTTATATAAATTTTTTTAATAAATTTTTTTTACAATAATCATGGAATATCAAAATTAAACACAAAAGATTAAATAAATAATCAAATATATATATTTAAATATCTAATAGTTATTAAATAATACACTTTTTCGACCATAAATTTCAAAAAATAAATATAAATTATATAATTACCCGATTATTTTGAAGGTAAATTTAGCACTTTCCCATATCCCTTTAGCATTATCATTTCGTACTGCATTCACTATGTCTTCGTTATAGTCATTGTTATCTGAAAAGTGTGTAATAGATGAAGAACCATCATATAAATCAATATCAGCATCATCATCATTATAAAATAAATGGTTTCCCTTCCGTGGAAATATGATGGACCACTGATCATTCAAAGGATCAATGAAATAAAATATCTCATTTTTATGTGTGACCATAATAAATGGTTCTTCAATGCAATTAAATCTTTTCAAATCTACAAGTTTAAACCCATATTAATCAACTTTGACACAACTTTTACATGGAAACCAATGATACTTAAACAAGGCGAATCAAAATTTAATATAATCAATTTACCATATGTCTTTATGAACTCAAAAATAAGGAGTTGATGTAGAAATTTGGATGTTATCTTTTTTACTTCAATAATGAAGTGCTTCAAAGATGACCATTGTGCCACTATTTTGATCTATACTATTGTCATCCAACTTCTCTGAATATAATGTGTAACCATTAATTCCAAAACCATTCCATCTAATGACATTATTATATAGTCCCCCCTACTAACCATTTCATTATTTTAGTCACATATATATCTATGATGATTTTTTATCCAAACCCCGAAAGAAATTTATTTTTTATGCTTAATCATCAACCACTTTTGTTTTTTCTGATATCATAACTTTAATTATATAATACGTGATGATATATATGATTGACCTAAACCATGTTTTTATAAATTAATAAATGTGATTGCATCAATTCATCACATGGAAATAAATTTAACATTATGGATCAAATCCCCTGACTTCATTATCAACAACCATCTGTCGAGATATATGGAGACCAATATACTATAATTCATACAAATAATTAGTACGGAACTTAACCAACTCTTGCAATGCTTATTTTTGAAAAATAGAGGCCTTTGTTAGATAATGATTTTTGACATATCCCTTAAAAATTTTCATATATCATTCAGAATGATAAATACATTTTAATTAAACTAGCCCACATATTCATATCCCACCAACCCAATTAATCATGAGATGAAACATTATATCTAGAAATCATGCGGTAAATATAGTTTTAAAAGAAAAAGAATAACATAATCTGCATTCTACAACAAATATACCAAATTTAGATCAACAAATATGCTATGAATTGATTTTAAGAAATTTCATAACATAATGATAGACTTTCTGAATGTTGTGGACAATGTATAATGTAGTACGACTAGTATAAGTTTTAGTATCAATATATGAACATCATAAGATCTTATACCTATTAATTTGAAATTATTAAATAAAAAAATTATTCACATTTTCATAATAACTACTAGGTAATTTAATACCATGAAAACATTGAAAAAAATTTATCTTTTAAATAATTCTCAATGCATGATAAGAAAAAGGTAAATATGTTATCTTTCATTTTATAGTGGGGAATAACTCCAAACATATTCTCATTAATGTCCAATCCAATCCTACTTGTAATCTATATTTTGTTTTTAATTTTTTGTCTAAAAACGTTCGAATAAAAATTTCACATATGTTTTTCTCAACATATATAACATCAACATTATATATTATCTCTAAAAATATATAATAATTTAGTTCTGAAAATATAGATTATTTATTCCGGATATATTTTGAAGGCCGAATTTTTTTTTCATTCCAAATGCCGAATTGATATTTTTCACCTTGTTCTAATACTATTCAACTAAAAACGTCACAGGGGAAGATTTTATTCCTGTAATCCATTAAAATGTTTTTTCAATATATGATAAAAATGTTCAATTTACAAAAATCTTAAATGTCCCATGTACATTGCCGTTATTTCATTCAAAAATTGATAATATAAATCCTCTTCATCACAAATTAGACATGCTTTATGTCTCTTAACACTATATGTAGATAATATTCCATGTGAAGGAAATTCATAAATAGTGAACATTAGCATATTGTGATGAATAAAATAATATTTATTTTATACAATGAAAAAATTAACACCTTTCACCAATAGCAGTTTCAAATCATTAATCAGTGGTGAAAGATACACTTCAACATAATTTCCTGATAGTTTTTATCCATAAATCATTAAACTCATTGTAACATATTTTTTATTCAAACATATATGTGGGGGCAAGGTGTAAACATCCAAAAAATTGGGAAATGAACTATATTATCTACATAGGCTCTGATATAGATTCATTCCATTAGAAAAAAAATCTATTCAAAGATTTCTAAATTCACTCCCAAAATTTAGAAATTATTTATCAAATCACTTCAACTATAGTGAATCAGTAGGGTGACATAAGTTTCTATCATAGATATGATCAGTTTAATTCCATTATAACCATCGTTTTTTCTTTATGGGATGAAATTATTGGATATTATACAACATTTATTTTGAATGAGGTTAGATGACAATTCCTAGGAATAAATTTGAATCATTTTTTTCATCCATCTTAGAGTGTGATGTCCCACATGTATGACAATTTGATAAATATTCATATTCTTTCATATACAACAAATAATCATTAGGGAAAGATTATATCTTTTCATACCCTAATCCCATTGGTAATAATATTTCATACGCCTATTAATTATAATTTTGAAGCCTAATACCATTTAGAAGTAACTGTTTTAAAAGCTACAGTATGTTAGAAAAACTTTTATCCCACCACAAATTTCTTTTATTCAAGTTAACTAATCCCTAAAATTCAGATAAAACTATTTATTTTTTACAATATGGGTTTAATATTTTATCCAAATATCTATAAAATCATTCAATAGTAATTTCTTTTTCAATGGTTTGAAACCCTAAATCTTGAATTTATTTTTCAATATGATCCTCGGCCTCATTATGAATATTTTGGTCAACATTTGATGATTAATTTCCACTTATTTCACCATGAAAGATCCAACATGTATAATTATGTATAAAACCATAGAAAATTAGATGATAGTAGTTTATATTGAGTTTAAATTTCTCATATTCAAACACTTCACACATAGATAGAAAAACAAATATATATTTTGAATATTTCTTTTCCAAAACTAAAATAAATTAGAAAATCATTTTTCATATTAATTAGTGGTTATTCATAAATTTACCCATTTATAATACATTAAACAAATGATATTATAATATATTCTATGAATATATTTCAACATTAAAATATTAAAATATATATTTAAATAGATACGTTGTAAAGATAAACACATTACAAAAAAATGAATTACAATCAGATAGTACACATCAATGATTGTTAAGAATAAATTAAAAACTAATATACAAATGGTATTTATTTATCATGATGTGTTTCATGCTGATATATTGGAAATCACATTTAATGACCCATGTAAAAATTCATTATAGAAAATCAATGTGTTTTGAAATATTTTTTCTTGAAATATGACCATTTGAATATTTATTGATTTGTAAGGTTATTTCAAAATTATTTAAAAATTATTTAATTCTAATATATTTGTTAACATTTGGAAATATCATATATTTTTTTCAATCATTCAAAAGTGTTAAATTTAATTTATTTAGGTCAATTTCTGAAAATTGTAACATAATTTGTTTGAGAAAACATCCTAGAGTAATATAAATATAATATATTCAGAATTTATAAATAGTTAATTTTTTATTTTCATATTATATAAATTTGTTTTATTGATATTATAATTTAATTATATTTAATCATCGAACATGTATTAGTTCATATTAAATAGTTGTTACATTAGATCAGAGTCACATGTTTCAAAACGTATTGAAGAATGTATTAATTTTATATGTGAAAAAAGGACTCATTACATGTAAATTAAATTATATTGATGAATGATGAATCCATATATCATTATTAATTTCATAAAATAATAAATATCATAATCTAATATTATCAAAAGAAATATCAAAATAAACAATCTTTAAAAACAACATGTTTAAAAAACAATCAACATTATATAAATAATTGAAACAATAACTCAAAAATATAACTAGCTGATAAACAATTAACATAAAAAATTTAAATAAACATACAAAATTTGAATATCAATAAGGAAAATAGTCCCTTTATATAATGTTTCTCCCATGATTTCATTTAAATAATATGTAATGTAAATATATCAAATTTTTTTTTCTAGAAATGAACAATAAACAAGAAAAAAGAAATAAAAGGGAATTGAGATTGTTAATCAGTTGGAAAATATTCTTCATAGAGAAAAACTTCCATGGATGATGAAACAATGACAAATAATGAAGAATCAAGAACACAGATCATGAAATAATGATAATATTTAAATAAAATCAACAAAAATGGTCGTTGAGGGCTAGCAGGTCATCGTCACGTTCAACATGAGTGCCTAACAATGTATTGTAGATCTAAAAAATGATGGTTTCATAATCATGTATTATTTTTAAAATACTTTTCGAATATTTTTTAAATATTCCTATAATGAAAATTATTTTCAAAAAAATTTCGACATTGTTTTTTTTTTAAACCTATTCCTATTTTTTTTAATTTATAGAGTGAGATTTCTCCAAAACCAAGGCCATAAATTTTTTATGGTGCTTGGTTATTAAAAAATTAGACACCAAAAACTGAATATGTATATTTTTTGGTGTCATTTTATGTAAAACCCGACACCAAAAACATTCCAATGATACATTTTTATTGTTTTACAAAAATAAGCGTCATAGCTTCGACATTGAAGCTAATATTTCTACGAGCACATAATATATTGAAGAAACTCATCCTTTCATGTGACACATGCTAAATTAGCATCCAATTTATTTCAAGCAATATTATAAATTAATTTTATTTAAATTTGTAATTATATTTTAATGTATTTTTAATTATATTTTCTTATGTGCTTGGTGTTTTATTTCATATGAGACATTGAATACATCATTCTTACATCAGAATTTTGAGGTGTAAAATTCTCCCCACATTATATAAATTTCATCCTTGTAATTTAAATTTGACATTGGAAATAAATTGATTGAAATTTACTATTTTGAAATCGCACAACATGATATGGGTTCATAAAACATCCTATTGAAAAGAAAGAATGGGAAGTACATAGGTCAAATGGAATAACATATAACAGGGACACTAAGTTTGAGAACCTTACTGGAAAGTAGAGATACATACATGGGGGAAAACCATAAATATTTATACATAGTGTTTGGGTTATATATCAAAAACAAGTTAGTGATCAATGTAATATTAAGGGCCACAAATCCATAAATCTGAGATGATTAAAAAGGCCACAGGTTTGATGAATATTAAGGTATCAAGACATAATTTCTGTTTTAATATGCTATTCTTAATGATGATCAATTATTTTTTCAAGCCACGTATATAAGGAAATATATTTAAATGATAGGAATCAATTTCAATTGATTGATTCCATGTTTTGGTAGTTCTTTAATCAAGTTATAATTCATCCCCTACTGTATGAAATTTATATCCTAAAATACCCCCTTTTGAAGAACTAAAATATTCTTTTAACATCCATAAATCAAGTCATTATATTTATTTATTACTATTTTAAAAAACCAATATTTTCAATACAATAATATATAAACATAAAAATAAACGCTAATGGTTAATAATTAATATTTATTCAACAAATTAATTAACTAGAAACAATTCATAATTAACTAGGACAATGCGTATTCTAATGGTGGGTGAGAAATGCTTATTGTTCATTGGTCATGGGTTCATGTCCCACAACCTTAATGTACAACATGGTTTTTTAACTAGAATATGTTTCCCCTTTTCTAAAACTATATTAATATAATTTCAAAAATAAATTTGATGGTAATTTTTAAAATAGGGTCAATCACTAAATATAATTTTAACTAGGGTTTCTAATTCAACCTCAATGTATAAAAACTTCATTTGTATTATTTCAACATATGTCCTTACTTTGTCTAATGTTTAACCTAGGACATTCATTGTCATTATTTAGTCAAATCCACCATAATGGCTTATATATAAAATCTAAATTATCCCATGCATATACATGGGTAGTGTAAAACTAGGTGTGCAGTAAGGCCCATTTTCATGTAGAAAGTTATTATTTAGTCAAGCCTGATGAAAATTGCAAGAATTGTAACATATAGGTAAATATTTTCTAAAACCACACCCACTTGTATTTTCTAGATAGAAATGTATAGCTACTAAGAACCATATAATATCTATCGTTCCAAAATTATTGTGTTATATTTTAAACTTATCCTCAAAGTCTGCATTAGATTTTGGTTCCATAATATATGGTTTTCTAAATCTACTATTAATGGATTCTACTATACATCCTATGATAGCAACTATAGTGACCCGAACCCAGAAATTCAAGAACTGGTGTATACAACAATTACAGTGGATAATTACATAGAATAAAATCCTGAAGGTTAAAAGAGTTTAGTAGTTTTGGTAAATCAGATACATATATGAGCCTTCAAATAAAAATTAATTCACGAATTTCTATATATTTTGTATCTATGGAAAATCAACTTGTTCCATATACTGTATCCTTTCATATATTACATAGTAAACTTTATTAATTCCAAGGGAAATAAACAAAAAAAGGAGAGATGAATTTCTTAATAAGTATAAATTATAGAAATATAAATAATGAATCAATGATGATTGTCAATATGGAAAGGTAATAACTGATAAAACATGGAATTCAAACAAATAGATAAATAAAAATCAATTTGGATAGTAAAATGACCAGAACACATGACCATTAATCAATAAACTGATAATGAAACACATATATAGATAATGTCAAAGTAAATATCTCATTAATAATAATAAGAAAATCAAAATGAAGGAAATGCATAATTATTGTATTCCATATTTCCAAGGTACATGGTACCTTTACTGTCAAGACCATTCAAAATATGGTTTATAATATAATAGGTGAAAAATCAATTATCTTAGGATATTTAACTAATTCGTCCCATGAGACTATTGATGCATCGAGGGGCTATCTATAACTGGACCTCATGCATATCATTCCTTTTTTAAGCATTACTCGTAAATAGAATAATCGATTTAATTTAAGAATAAAGTGATTTATCAAATATATGTATTTAGTAAAAGATAAATATTTATCAATATTTACCAAGATTTCAAATAAATTTCATTGTAAACACTATATGTAAAAATGGTATATGGTTTATTAAATAATCATATCCATGATAAATGATATGGATATTTAAGTGAAATTTTATTTTTAATTATCATATGAAATTGAATAATTTATTGGGAATAACAATGAAATAAATATAATAAATTTTAATAAAATCATAGGAAAAAGGAATCATAAACCATCAGAGTAAATAATAATGATGTAATATATACATCAGATCCTAATTAGAGTAAAATAAGAGTTTTTTATTATTGAATAATGAAAATACTATCATAAAAATTTTACACACATATTTGAGGAAAATTACCATATCATTTTGAAAAGTAGTTTTTAAAATATATTTTTTAAATATAACTACTGATGATATTTTATATAACATTTAACATTTAAAACATTAATGGGATGCTTCGATGAAATGACGATGTGAAAATTATATATAGTGAAAAAAGAACATTATTTTTTAATAAAAAATTTTATAAAAGTTCTTTTGAATGATACAAGAAGAATAAATTTAAAACATTCTAAAATTAAAAAGGGTTAAAATTTCTTTAATAAATCATTTTATGGGTTAAAAGCATTTTTTAAACCTTATTATAAATAATAATTTTTATAAGAAAATAGGTTCTCTGACTAAAGAGAGAAATGAAATCTGTTTTGCCTAAAAAATATCTAAAATATTGTGAGTATGAAAGAGTGGAATGTTGGAACTATTACATGGAAATAGTCATTAATAAATAGCGGATAATAATAATCATAAAGTGTTTATTAATTTTTTTTTCAATATTTCATCTAATGTTAATTCAAGTGTAAGCAACCCTGATCAGATAGAGATTCTAAAGTAAACCCTCAAAAAAACCATAATTTTGATGTGAGAATAAATAAAAAATATAATATTTGTGACAAATTAAAATCATCATAAAAATGATAAAATAAAAAAATAGCTTTTTAATAATTGATTACACATGAAATCATAAAATATTAATGATTACGAGGAAGTAATGTATCCCAAAGAAAAGAAATTAGGTTATGGAATTATTTTCCACTTGCAAATGCTTAATTCAAATCCCATTAGAAGAAACAAATTAATTTGAAACTCAAAATATCATGAAGAATGAATGAATTATAATATTTCATGTAAAAGTGGAAAAATCAACACAATATATATGATATTAGTGGAGAATAATAAATAATGTCTCTAAGAAAGGAAATTGAGATGAAATCCCTTACCAATCAGTAGTTTTAGAATCATAATCCCCATGATAGAGGTAACTTGAAACTAATATTTCAATACCCTAAATTTAAAAGAATAAATTATAGAATATATCAAAAGGGTTAGTAGACACATAACATAAAATAACTATGTTGTGGAAATGAATTATGCCTCACATAATGAAAAGTGAGACAAGAATCCCTTACCATGTTTTTCATTTCTAGTGAACATAATTTAAATTACAACATAATTTTTATAACATGCCACTAAATTTTACCAGGAAAATAATTATTTTTATAATATCATATATTTTATTCTTATAATATTTTATTACTCGATTGTTAATAATTACTCATTATTTTTACTATTTTGGGTGTTAATTGCATAGTTTTTAGGTCTATGTTAACTTTTTATCTTTGTTATTGTTAATTATATTGTTATTTTTTAATATAATTAATTTAGACCATGTGGTAAATTTTATCTATATTCAATATATATTTATTTAAAATAATATATGAAATTTTCAGATTGGAAATTAAATGCAACGTTCATAGAGATGGTGGGTTGTAAATACACACAAACTCAACTTCCATTGCATTATCGTATTTTAATAGAATTAAAATTAAATTATATATATGTATATTTTAATTTAATTGTAATTTTTATTTCATATAATTTAAATATGGTTATTGAAACCATCCTTCATGCATTCCATGAATAGTGTGAATGAATGACATCACTTTGAATAGTCGGAAGTCCACACTTCCACAAACAATGTTATATTTTTTAAAACAAATGAGAAGAATAATGGTATGTGTTATATAAAAAATTATATAAGAATATATACATTATAAATATCATATTTTTCTTATATAAATTGTTTTCCCATCATAATTCCCAACTATGAGATGTGTTAAATAAAAATAGAACAACATTATTTTGCGAGGGGGTAGGTCACTATATACATAAATGCTATGCTTTTTAAGCAATGGATGGATGTCTGTGTTAGTATCAGCATAAAAATTAAAATAAAAAATATTATTACTTTTAGGATATTTAGGAAATATATAAGAATGTAATAATAATAAATAATGGGTTGGAGAAATAAATAGAACATAGATTCACAATGAAGAATGTTACCGCATTTTCAAATAACCCCTTTTGATTTATACTAGAACCACCACTTGGGTTGATTAAATCCCATATTATGGATTATAAAATAAAGGTATGGATGTTGGGAGATTAATTTAACAACTTTTTGGTGATCCAAAGTGGTTTAGATGCTTTAATTAGTTGGAGGGTTTAATGCCTTTTCATAGTGTAGGAGAAGTGACATTCTTATTAATTTTTATAAATGGAATTCCACCCATGTTTTTCCCTAATCAAGTTTATCCAATAAAAGAAATAGATAAAAGGGGTGATTGAGTCTAACTATGGCCCTAAAATGGATTTTTGGAGAAAACTATCCTGACCTTTTTTACAGTTATGTTTAAGGTATAGTCCTTTGTCATGAAAATTTTCCTATTCATCGCTGTAATTAATTTTATTTACTTTTACTAATATTTTTGGTTAAAAACAAAAAAAATTATTAGGAATTATAAATTATTATAAATAAAAATATAGAATACATATTTTAAAATTTTAATATTAGACATGGTATAAAATAATTTAAAAATAATCTTGCAAAAATGATAACAAAGTGTTAATTTAACTAAAAATGATAAAAGGATTGAAATGAATTTATATAAAAATTGTGTGTGAAATTGATTAAAATAAATTAAATAGGATTAATTTATATATAATTTAAAAAAATTCAACTTTAAAACAAGTTATAAATATAATTCATTCATATAAATAATTTATAAGAAAATATAGTATTAAATTAAAACACATTATTTTCACTATTCATAAAAAATGAAATATTTCAAAAAAATAAGAAAAATTTATCCAAATATAATTTTAACATCCCTATGTAAAATCGGAAATGTATTTTGACATATATGACTTATAAATGTTTGAATAGTTTTATTAGAAATAGGTTTACCATTAAAAGGCGTTTAAAATGCCTTTAAAAAATACTGATTTTTATGTAAAATATTGGGGTTGTTCTTATCTTAGGTTAATAAAATATATTAGATTATTGTCAAAAATATATTACGTAATATATATATATATATATATATTACATAAATATTACCAATTTTTTTTAATTAATATAATTTATTATGATAAAACAACTTTGTGAGCATAAAAAAATTTCCTTCGTATTGGTTTCTAAATATAATTCTAATAAATTGGTAACCTATGAATTAGTTTTATAACTTTATAGACCATATATTTTCATAATTTAGTTAATAATTTTCATAAGAACAAATTTAAATTCAATTTTAATTCTTCTTATGTTAAAAAATAATATAATAATAATTTATTGTTTCTTGGTAAATCTTGATTTTACGTGAAACACAATCTATTGAAGAAACATGATTTTTCATGCAATGAATTCTTCCCTAGTGTCATTTCAATTTGAATCTTTAACATATGTTTATGTTATTTAAAATAGTTTACATATTTTAAGGCCATATTCTATTATATTTTCTTAGTCTTGTGGTTTTTTATATCATACATGGTATCGAATATAATGTTCTTAATTTAGAAATTATTGGCCTTCCATGATGCCTATTTGAGAATATGAAATTGGGAAATAAATATGATTCATGATATTATAAATTATTCATAATATCTTTACATGTAATTTTGAGTGAAACTAGAAACTACAAGAGCTTAAAAAATTGAAAATGTTTTGTAATTAAATTTAAATATTTATAATGGTTTTAACCTCATCCGGTTAGATATTTAAATGTGAAAGATCTTCTTGTTTTCCTTTTGGATGTTATGAAAAAAAAACTGAATATAATTTTTAAAATGTGTATTCAAATATCATATATATTTATTAGTTTGAATAAAAATATGTAATTTGATATGTGAATGGATTTTTAAAAGACCATGTATTTGTAAAATGATTAAATATTAACTTTTGAATATAATGTGATGTCTTTAATGTGTCAATTATTATATATATATATAATGGATCTATAAAGTTATATAGGTATAGAAAATATATATATATACAGATTCACATGAGTATATGTGTATTTTTTCAATGAGATAAACAGGTATATATATGTGTAATTGTGTATGAATTCAACTAGAAATTAGGTGTTTTATCTCCAAGTTTAATTTTTTATTAAAAATTCCATGATGGACTTTTAATTGTATTTTAATGTGTGTGTGTGTGATCCCCTCTTTGACCCTTTTTGGTTTTTCTTGACATGGATTTTGGACCTCAAAAAATACATTCTATTTCATATTTTGTGATAGGTTTACACTATGGGTTGTCTCTTGGGAGGGAGTTTTTGGTGAGTGGGATTTATATGATATAATTTGTGACACTTCTGTTACTCCATGTTTAATATTTTTAATTATCATTGATTATTATCTTTACATATTTTTTCAACCTTTATATAGATTGGTCAAAGGAACCCATGTTCTACGGTATGATAACTTAGTCAGGAATGGATCATTCCTCAATCAGTGTTAATGAAGTAAATGCAGTGTTCCACTAGCTAGTGATGTGTCATAATTGTCCACTATTATAGATAATGAACCAAGTTAGTTAAGTTAGTCTACAACAAATATCATCATTAACCATAGGAAAGAGCACATTAATCCCCTTCCTTGATTGGTAAATTGACACAAGGGGTATTATAGCTTATATGGATTCAATTATGTTTTTTTGATATTTTTGGGACCTAATTTTTACATATTTTATATTATAAGTGTATCTACAACATGGTTCATTTCTTTGTTTTTATTTCTATTGATTTTGGGTGTGTTAGTTCTCATAAAACCTTTTGAAAAATGGTTTTAAAGGAAATTTTGAAATGTGAACTAAACAGGGGAGTATGTTCATTATAATGTTCTTATGTGATCGTTTTAATTTATCATAATAAATGAAGAAATATTTTAAAATCATTTTGATTTATGGGTTTGAAATTCAATTAATAGGGAAATAAACATCATTAAAGTGCGTATTTAAAACATGTACTAAATCGATCATTGGATTAATATTTATAGAAGGGGAATGGTATGCCTTTGTCATGGACAATGAGTTTTGGATCATGCCTATATATAATTTAATTTGTAGTAACATATCCATCCATTGGATTCTGTTAATCACAATTATTTATATAATATTATTTTTAGATTATTTCATTCAAAATTTGGTTCCTTTTAATTTATTTCAAATAAACAACTTTTAATTTTATTGAATTTCTAGTGTGTGTCCATTTATAAGTTTGATTATTGAAAATCATTATTATAATTAATTATATAAATAATTCATAAGTATATTTTTTTATGCTTGGATAGAACTGGATAATTAATTGGTAATCTTTATAGGGGAGGGAGAATGGGGATGGGAGAAGGGAATTTTTTCTAGTATTTTTTTTCACTTCATCATAATTTATTATTTTTAAAATAATATTTGGAATAGATGTACATTATATGAATTGGTCATTATTTTTTTAAATACTTTTTCTTTAACTAATTTTACACTAATTAAACTAATAAATTTTCCCATTATATATTTTATTACTTATAACATTTTATATCTAATTGGGATATGTAAAACCCTTGATCCCTATTGAGGGATGACTCGAGAATCTGATCGAAGGACGAATCAGGTTGGTTTTTGACATGGATGTGACTTTCTTTTATGGGGTATTATTTGTAAATTGTGATTTCTACCAATTCACTATTAATTTAGTTTAAGTGATTATTGATTTAATTTTTTGTTTTTTCATTTCAATTTAGGGTATAGGTACAAGGAATGTAATGATGAATTATAATGAATTGGTACCTCAGGGTTCATACACGTCTCTTCCTATTGATGAGTCTACCTTGAAAAATGGTAGTGTGATGTATCTAGTTTTGTCATAGTTTTTTCTTATCAGTAGTTTATATCATGGTTCCCAAAAGTTTTTAGAGTAGTTTTAATGGTTTTTGGTAAAACGTTTTGTCTATTTGAAAATTAAATAATATGATGGTAAGGGATTTAGATTGTTTTTTGAGAGACTAAGTTTGAAATAGTGTAAGGTATTCATACTGATTAATTTAAAGTTGGAATTCCTTGGCAATTCATTAATAGCTTATTCTTTTAGTGTTTTTTCCTATTTATGTCAAGATAATGAAATTGGTATAGCTCATGAGTCTTCAGCAAAAATAAAAATAAACATTTAAGGTGTACATTGGATATTTGAATGAGCAGATTATCTACTCTTTTGGATCATTTCATTTAATTGGTTCAAAAATCACATATTCCTAATGGTTCATAACCCAGATCTACATGGCTTAGTTATTTTGATTCATCATGTTTAAAGAATTAGCGAGTCATTATTTATAGTAGAGTTGGATTATAGTGGATGGCCCATGATGGGTGGAATCCCATTATTCTTATATCTAGTGAAGGATCCCTATCCACCGTGGAGAAAAATCTGGAGGAACATTTTTTATGAGTATCTTGTTATTTTACGTTCATTTCATATAAATGGAAGTGATCCCTTATAAGTATTTAGTGTATTTCATTTTTTTATTCCATAACCTTTAATGTTTCAAATACCCAACTTCATTGTTATGAAAATGATATCCCCATTAATTCTTTGGATTTATATATCCATATTAAAAGAATTCTATCCCCTTCTACATATTTATAATTTATTAGAGATGATTTTAAGTTATTTATTACATTCAATTTTTCATTCCCTCAACCTTATTTTTATTTCAGTATTTATAATTTCAATTTCAATATTATATCTATTGTCCATGTTATATTTAAAATGGGTCAAGAGGGGGTTCTGGTGAATTGAGCTATAATATATCGTGCCCTCTTTTTTAAAACTCACTTTTAAATATAAATTATAGCAACATGGTGTAATAAAATAAAATAAGTAAAAGTAACACATGAGATTTTATAATGTTTCATGGGAAAAATACAACATAGTCTACTCAAACAACAATCTTTTAGCTTTCTTGGTGCCTTTCACTATGTCAAATAATTTTCCAGTGGGGTTCTCAGCTCAAGAGAAAGTAGTATCAACATAGTAGAAAAAGGAATGAGATTTTAAAATGCTCCAATTACATGTCATAAAATAACTATTACACACACTCATTATGGGATGTGTTTAATTACACATAATGAGAAATGATATACAATAAGAACATTAGT
Organism: Viscum album; assembly: GCA_963277665.1. Classification (NCBI taxonomy): domain Eukaryota; kingdom Viridiplantae; phylum Streptophyta; class Magnoliopsida; order Santalales; family Viscaceae; genus Viscum; species Viscum album. Next base: position 1,715,752,248 of record OY728142.1, on the reverse strand, counting down.
TAAAGAACATAGCTTAAAGAAAAACTGAAAATAGAGAATTATTGTAAATGAATAAAAATATTTTATGCATAGGACCACCATGAAAAATTATAAAATCGTAATATATTTTTTGAAATCGCAAGAGAAAAAAAAATTTGTAGACATAATATTTTTGAGATGAAGATACTTATTATAGAGAAATGATAATTATATTGATAATAAAAAATTAAACTACAATTTTCTTGCACACACATACAATAATTCTTTTTATTACTATTATATATCCCCTTATTTATCTTTTATCAATGTTCCATAAATTAAATATATAGAGATAAATAATTTTTGTTAATATTTTTTTTACTTTTATTTTCATAGAAAATCATGAAAACCTAAATAAGGTATCTGTTTTTACTATTCGTGGATCGTGTTATTTTTAGATAAGTCAATCATATAATATTTAATTATATGTTATTAAATTATTTGAAAAAACAATTTCATTTCTCCAAAATACTCCAAAAATAATTTATATTATTTGATTCATAAGCTCATTTTTTAACTAGGATTTTCAAATATGAAATATATGTTAATAATATTATATAGAAAAAATAAGAAAAATATTCAAGACTGTATATGTGAATGGTTCTCATAGCCAAAATTATCGTGTGGCTAAAATCCACAGTTCCAAATTTTTCACATAACTATTTTTCGTAGCTAAAACAAGTACATTTTAAAAACCATTGCACATAAAATTTCAAATAATAAGGATCTTTTCATAGCCAAATCTTCATAAAGAAATATATATCTTATGATATGTTTTTATCCATTGAATATATATAAGAAAATTTTGTGTCTTCTATATTTTACCGTTGTCATATAATAAATGTTGGAAATTATACATATCTAATATAACTACATTTTTTATTTATCAACATAAGAGAATCTATGTTATTGATCTCATTGTGCAGGTTCATTTAGTTAGGAAGACACACTATATAAGAGAATTCATGTAGGAAGACTCCATCGTATATTTCAATTCAGGTGTGATGGTTTTCACATAAGAGATTTTTACATATAGAAATATTTTTACCTGAGTTAAATTTTAGGAAAAAGAGATAATTAAATTTAAGGAATTATTAAGATCATAACCTGAAAATAGGACTCCAAATTTTTTAAACATAGTTAATAGAGTTATATTAGAATTATAAGAAATAATTATCTTGGTATTAGAATATATTATTCATGTGATATGTAGAAGGAATATTAGTTGTTGAATAATAAACCCTTTTGATGATTAGAAAACCTATAAAAAATATTAAAATATTAATAATTTTTATATAGAAAATATATATCTATAATAATATTAAACACAAAATAATTATAGAAAAATTAAATATTCTATTTTTTCCCATATCTACACTCCAATTTTATGAGATAAAAATAGAAGATAATTGAATAAATAAAACACAATCAAAATAGAATAGAACTATACTAGAATGTATTAATATGTTATTAAATTTTAATATTAATTTGAAATGATATTAGATAATAAGAAAATAATTGAAACAATTATAGGAAAAACAAAACCATACAAAGATGAATAATGAAAATGGTAATTTAATTAAATATCTAAAAATGTAAAATATATATCATTATGAATCCATTGGGACTAGGAATTTCAATTATGATAAAAATAAATCTTACATTAAGGTATATGATTCGTAAAGAATAGGTAAGGGGTAGAGGAATATGGATGTTCCATAGCAGGAGGAATGAAAACAATGAAAATTTTAAAATCTTAATGAATTTCCCCACAAAAATAGTTCTTTCAAGACATGTGAGCAACAACAGAGTTTCTATGATCATCTCTCAATTCTCTGAAGTGATATTGATGTACAAAAATACTAAATAAGATAATATATATGGTCTAACACTAGAAGGACGAGTTAAATCTTTGTTAAAAGGGTCAGATAACCTCTGGATCTCATATTTATAAATGGTGGAAGGTTTGAAATATTTTCCAAACCATTATCGAGAAACAATATACAAATCAGGTGGTGTTAGGATAATAGATCTTATTCTTAAATGATGAAACTAGAAATATACACCCACATAAATCCCCATGAAAATATACTCGTTGTCTAATTCTAGGATAGTTTTATATTCTTACTAGGTTTAATGTGAATGAACAAAATGGGATCAGTCCATCAAGACATTGAAGGATTTTGAATGAGAATCTAAAAAAATATGAGAAGAGACACAAGTAAGAGGAGGAGAATGTAGTGATTTCAAAGAACATCATCTAATGAAATTCCTTATAAACTCCTCAACAAAGGCATTAATGTCTTGAAACATTTAATTAAATCAAATAATATTATGATTACTAATAAAAAACTTATCAAGCAATAATTGATTGAGCTATAGAACACTATTTGAGACATTATTTGAAAAAAGATATCAAATGATAAGAGTAAATGTTATTGAATATATTGGTACAAATTTATTACCTTGGTATATAATGATTTAATTTACCTTTTAGGATGCTGGTGAACTAGATTATGGTTTAGAAGTTTCAAAGGAAGCTACTTTTTGAGACAATACAAAATTATCCATTAGCTGAGTTAATAGAATTTAGAAATTCTAATTGATAAAGAATTTATGATTTCCTATATGATTTAAGATTCTTTCTTAAATATAAATAGTGGGAGAAACCATGGATTGAAATGAAATTAGAAACACCCCAAGATTCTAAACTATACAAACTTGCTAGATTTTAGTCCCATGTATTCCCTTAAAAATAATAATTATGTCTTATTGAAATTATGAGAGTCATTCAAGTCTATAAACACATAGTAACACTGGTGAGATGAAGTCACATTAAACAGATGTTAGCTACCCATTTATATAACATAGATATCAAGAGATATTATCCCATCTATTTCCATGATAACATTCATAGAAAAATATTATTGAAATATGGATAGATTATTTTCTATTTCAAATTATTATGTAACCATAACACTTATCACATTAAACATTGATTTTGTAAAAAAAATTACTTAACCTCGAGAATATATTTTTATAAGGACTCAAGATCTGTTTTATCTTAAAAAAGAGACCATAATTTCACATGTTATAATTTCTTTATCATATCACCATCAGAATCCAATGATTTTATCATATTATTTAAATAAGTTGTTGAAATTTTATTGTATTGAATTCCATTCAACTCAACTTGTGTATCCTTTCTCCCACAATTAATATCAGTAATGTCACCTTTGATATTTTCAAATTTATTAAGTATATCAATAGAAAAGCATTGAACACATTCTTTAAACCCATATCTCTATTTATTAGGGGTGTCCAGACCCGACCCGACACGACGGGTTCGACCCGACCCAACCGGGTTGGGTCGGGTTGGGTCGGGTTGCTGGGAAAAAAACCCCGGTCGAGTTCACCTCGGGTCACATTTGTATGGGTCGGGTCGGGTCTCGGGTTGGGGTCATTTAGACCCGACCCGACCCGTGACCCAACCAAAAAAAAAATCTATCTCTCTCTCAGCTGCGGGCAGCCCCCCTGGCATTTCCTTCCTTCCTTCCACCCCTCTCTCTCGCGCTCTCCCCCTCCTCCTCTCCCCCCGAAGAAACCCTACCCCCTTCTTCCTCTTCCCTCACGACAAACAACGGTCCTCCCTCCCTCCCTCACATGATTCGCTCGCTCGCACTCTCACCTCTCCAGGCATCAACCACTGCCGGCCTGCTCCTCCTCTCTCTCTGGCCAACCGACTGACCCCGACCTTCCCTCGCGGTGAACAAAGAAACCCTACTCTCCCTCCCTTCCTTCCCTCGTGAGTTGTGGTCGGAAAAAACCCCACCCTCCCTCCCTCTCCTACTTCCTCCTTCCCTGAGTTTCCCCAACCCCTGGCTTGTGGTTCCTCCTCCTCCTATCTAAGAGACTAACAGTAAGAATTTTTTAGTACTCTAACCCATTATTAGTGGTGGTAGGGATTTGAATTAATTTGGTTGTTGATTTTTTAGAATTTATCTTGATTTTAAAGGTGGATTAAAATAGGATTGACAAAGTTGGATTTTTGGTGTGCTTTGCGGCGGTGCCTCCTCCTACTGCCTGTTGCTGCGTGCGTGTGTGTGCGGTCTGGATTGGTTAACTAATTGGTAAGTAATTTTTATTCGAAAACCCTTATTAATGCATTGAATTTGGTTGGTGATTTTTTAGAATTTATCATTCTTTTACCCCATTGATGAGTGTGTTATAACCTATTGTTTATACTTGTGTGAGAATTCAGTTGATTATATGAATTTTGATTCATGTTTCCTAGTTTTGGATGAGTCCATTTATTAAATTTAAGAGGGTGTGTGTTAGAGGTCAATTTTTTTTATAATGCCTTTGGGTAGTGTGAATCTCACATTAGGGTAGTGTGCATCTCACATTGAATCTGGATTGTTTATACATTATGTTGTGATCATTGATTATTTTTGGCATATGAGTTGTCACATTTTTTTATGTGCTTATATTGGATCTTTTTGAGTAAGAATCATGGTGGTGAGACTTGATTTTTATGATTATTATCAATTGTTTAGAACTTTATGGATTTCATTTCATTAATTATTCCCTTTGAAAGCGGCTAGCGATCATGGAAGGTGATAAAATAAGTGGTTTTGATCCTCTAGTTGGCGCAAGAACCCATAGTCAGTTGGGGTCAACTCCAACTACACATTCAATAGAAAAAGGAGGGGGGAGTAGTAACATACCAGTTGAAGAAAGTGAGGGTAATAAGTCTCTTGAAAAGGTATGAATTCCTAAATCTACTACTGGTTCTATAATTTCTCATGCATGGGATCATTTTCATAAGAAAAATGGTAGATCTATTTGTAATTATTGTGGAAAAGGTTATGTGTGCACATCTGGCCAACATGGAACTAGTAATCTGAATAGAAAATTGATAAGGAGCAACAAAAATCCACACAAAAATCTTGACAAAAGTCAAACCACTCTTGGTCTTAGGAAGAAGTGTGAAGATGAGGATGATGGGACGGTTAAAATTTCAGTAGCTCATTTTAACCAAGAAGAGTGCAGAATAGCTCTTGCTAAAATGATAATCATTGATGAGTTATCATTTAAGTATGTTGAGAATCAAGGTTTTAGAGAATTTATTGAATTTGTTCAACCTCAATTTCAAGTTCCATCTAGGAAAACAGTTTAAAGGGATTTCTTACAATTATATTTGAATGAGAAAGAAAAACTGAAGTCTATGTTTGATATGTCCTCTCACATGGTATGTCTTACCACCGACACATGGACTTCAATTCAGAATCTGAATTATATGTGTGTGACCACACATTTTATTGATTATAATTGGATATTGAATAAAAAAATCATCCGGTTTTGTCTTATTGCGGATCATAAAGGGGAAAAAATTGGTCGAGTATTAGAACAGACATTGAAACAATGGGGGATTGAAAGGATTAACACTGTTACAGTTGATAATGCTAGTTCTAATAATACAACGATCAGTTATTTGGAGAGGAGGGTTAAGGATTGGAATGGGTCTATTCTTAATGGAGAGTATATTCATTTTAGATGTTGTTCACATATTTTAAACCTTATTGTTAGTGATGGGTTAAAGGAAATATCGACATTAATTTCTAGAATCAGAGCTTCTTGAAAATTTGTGAGAAGTTCACCTTCAAGATTGGCTCTTTTCAAAAGCATAGCCGAGGAGTTAAAAATTCCTAGTAAACAGGCCATAATTCTTGATGTTCCTACTAGGTGGAATTCTTGTTACTTTATGGTGGATGTTGCAGAGAAGTATGAAAAAGTATTTATTCTCCTTGAGGAGGATGCATGTTTTAGGAGTGCTCTTGTCTATGATGGTGGGGCTCCTACAACATATGATTGGGAGCGTGCTCGTGTATTTTTCAAGTTCCTAAATTTTTTTTATGATAGCACTGTTGAGTTTTCTGGTTCTTTGCATGTGACATGTCACACATTCTTTCATACACTTTGTGAAATATATAGAAAAATCATGAAATGGATGAAGAGTCATGATATTACTGTGAGTGCAATGGCTATTACAATGAAGCTTATGTTGGACAAGTATTGGGGTATTGGTTCAAATTTTAATTCTCTCTTGCTTGTGGCAGTTGTTCTTGATCCCCGATATAAATTGGAATATGTTCGGGATAGTTTTGAAATGATGTTTGATGATGAAGAAGACAAAAATCTGTTGATCAGAAAATTAACAGAGGTTTTGAATAATCTCTATGAGTTTTACAAATGTAGATATCCCATTGCAGTTGTTGGTGATAAATGTGAGTCTAGTTCTCATCAAGAGTGACATCATGATGCTAGTACCGATAGTGAGGATGATGGAAAATGGAAAGATGCATATAGATTAATGAAAAGGAAAAGGCATATGACACAACAAAGGAATGAACTAGAGAGATATCTTGAGATTGATGATTGTGAGGATGATTTTGAAGGATTTGATATTTTGAGTTGGTGGAAAGTAAAGGCAAGCAAATATCATGTTCTCTCATGCATTGCTAGAGATATTCTAGCAATTCCTTTAACTACAGTATCTTCAGAGTCAGCTTTTAGTACAGGAGGATGAGTCCTTGATCCATTTCGTAGTTGTTTGAATCCCAACACTGTTGATGCATTAATTTGCTCACAAAATTGGTTTAGAAAGTCTAAACCAATTGAAATTCGAATGCAACTAGATGATGTGGAAACAATTGAATCTGGTACTAGCATTAAAAATATTATGTTTTTTTTATCATTTTTCATTTTTCAATTATAAACGTTTGTTTGAAAAAGTAAAAGACTGACTTGTTATTTTTTTTTTGTGTTTTTTAAGATATGCCACCATCCATCACAATTCATGATCAGACTTTCACTACCTAAAGTAGAAGATGCAAGGATGATATAGAGCACTCTTAATTAAGGTATAAATTTGTGATTATTATACAAATTCTTTTCATAATACTGTCATCACATCACATATGAGTTTTTTTAGATCTTGTTGTCTGATATAGGCTATCATTGAGATTCTTTTTTAAATATGGTTGATGACTCAGTGATGGATCAACTACCTACCCACTACCTTATTTGATATTGAAATGTCTATAGAGGAGTGTTTCATATTTCATCCATTTTCATTCATTTCTGATTTCGGAATAATCATGTTCCCGCCTGCTACCTGTAATGTTTTCCTTTCATTCCCTCCATGCATGCACTTGGAGGGGCTTGGTCTGGGGGGGTTGGACAGTGGTCTGGGGGGGAGGGGATGGGCTGGGCTGGGGGGGATGGACAGGGGAGGGGCTGGACAGGGGTCTGGGGGGGAGGGGCTGCTGGGTCTGGTGGTGGGGCTGGACACTGGACAGGGGTGGGGATGGACAATGGAGGGGCTAGGTCTGGGGGAGGAAGGGGCTGGGTCTGGAGGGCTAGATAGAGGAGGGGATGGATGGACAGGGGTCTGGGGGGAGGGGATGCTTGGTCTGGTGGTGGGGCTGGACACTGGACAGGGGAGGGGATGGACAAGGGAGGGGCTGGGTCTAGGGGAGGGGGGTGCTGGGTCTGGAGGGCTAGACATGGGTCTGGGGGGGGGGGCTGCTGGGTCTGGTGGGGCTTGACACTGGATAGGGGAGGGGATGGACATAGGAGGGGCTGGGTCTGGGGGGGTTGGACAGGGGAGGGGCTGGGCAGGGGTCTAGGGGGAGGTGCTGGGCAGGGGTCTAGGGGGGAGGGGCTGGGCCTGGGTTGGCTGGACACTGGACATGGGAGGGGCTGGAGGACACGGGAGGGGCTGGGTCTGGGGGAGGGAGGGGCCCGGATGGGTCTTTGAGGGCTGGACAGGGGAGGGGCTGGACATGTGATAATGTGTTTTAAAAAAGATCAATCATATTTTATTTTTCAGCACTTATTGAAAATTGTTTATGGAACTTATTACTTGTAATAAATAGTTACACGATTCTTCAGGTGTCGGTGCCTGCGGTCATTGGATGAGTATGGGCTGGTGTTCCATGGATTTTGGGCACAACCACTTCTAGACCACCCATGAGAAGTTGCAGTTCTATCTTTGTACCAAGATATTGGTATGGTTGTTTTACACGCCATTTTTCCCTCCTATCAGTTTTCCAAACAGTATTTTTGTAAGTAAAGGTTAGAGGTTTTTAATTGCATGTCAAACAAGATATTATTTGATAATGTAGAAATGAATTTATTTATATATTTAGCTCAGCATGAATGCTGATATATAGTTGCATTATAGTTTTCTGTCCATAGTGTTACAATTCAAATACACAATTATTTTGATTTTTATTATTTAATTTGGTTTCTCGACAGGGGTCTGGGGGGGAGGGGTTGGGTCTGGGGGCTGGCCGCACAGCACAGGGGGGGCGGTCTGGGGGGCTGGGTCTGCGGGCCTGGACAGGGGTCTGGTCTGGGGGGGAGGGGCTGGGTCTGGACTCTAGGGGGCTGGCTGCACAGGGGGGAGGGGGCCGGGTCTGCTGGGCTGGCTGCACAGGGGGGAGGGTGGGCTGGGTCTGGGGGTCCGGGTGCACAGGGGGTGTGGGGATGGGGGGCTGGGTGCACAGGGGGTGTGGGGCTGGGGGGCTGGGTGCACAGGGGGTGGGGGGGTGGGTGCACAGGGGTTGGGTGCACAGGGGGTGGGGGCTGGGGGGCTGGGTGGGTGGGTGGGTGCACAGGGGCTGGGGGCTGGGTCTGGGGGGCTAGCCGCCCAGGGGCCAAGCTGGGACGAGTGGAGGAAGGAGATCCAAAGATGATAGGTTGAATCTGTGTGAGAGCTTGAGCATGAGTCATTATCAAATAAGGCATGCTGGCAGAATTAGAGCTAGAAGGTTCTAGAAGTGTTCTTATAGGAGCAGTGGGTGGCACAATAATGGAATGACTTTGGACATGCAGATATGGCTTGATTAGGTTGATGAAGCCCATGATTATCTCCCCACCATACTGTATATCCATTGTGAACTCCTCCTTATATTCAATGAACTTTTCAATTATAGGAGTAAAATCCTTGAACAACTTCACTTGATCTCTAGATTCTTGGGTTATAGGATGGATTTTTAGGTTCTCTGTCAAATACTTGAAGTGGTTGTCCAGTTGATATTTAGTGTAAATTATTTCGAATTTGTAATCTACTTTCTGAGTTATTTCCTCCTAAGCAGCTATAGAATTGTTTGAATAAAATATAACCATGTCATGTGTTTTACCTAATTTGTTATAGAATTATTTGATCACTTACACCCATCATGGTTCTCATCTCTTCTCTAATGATAGTCACAATATTTATGTCTAGTGGGTGAGACATAGGAGTTGCTGAGCTAGCTCCCCTTGTAAAACGTATCACACATCTTTCCTTAACTGGGTAAAATCGAGAGCTTGAAAGTGATAAATAATGTCCTAAAGTCCTTTCATAATCATGTCCATGGATGTTATATACTGAGAAGTCAGGCTATTGACAGTGGAAACCAATCCATTCAACTCATTTCATAACTTTTGATTTTCTCTCACAATGGCTTTAATGAGTTCAACTAACCTTGGTTCCACTTGGAAAATAATTTTTCTAGAGAGAAGAGATGCATCACTCTCACTCAATATCAACATTGGAATAGGCAAATAAAAATTTCTAATGGTTGAGCATAGGTCTTCCTTAAAAATTTCAAAGTCAAATTTAGTGACATAGTCACTCGAAAGAGTCCCAACCACTGATCTCCTTGAAACTGCTACACTCTCCTCATCATCTGAGTCTGAATAATCCAAACCAATAGCAATATATCCAGGATTCCTTTCCCATTTAGACTTGATAAATGCATCTAGAGTAATGAGTGTCTCAAATCTCACTCTTTCAGGTTGAGTCTCCCGCCCCCAACTGGATCTCTCCTCACATGTTGCTCCCCCACAACTGGATCTCTACTCATCTGTTACTCCCCATAAACATGAGGTATACTTATAACATATACCAACTGGGGTACTGGGACTAATTTTTCTCTATATACATACCAAATTCAATTACTTCTTTTTCCTCGTCACCAGCTTCTGCAAGACTAGGAGTTTCAATAATCTGTTATTGGTTCACATTACCAGCAGGTTCTATAATGGCATATTGATCCTCACTAAAATGATCAGAACCATTGTCACTTCAAATACTTTCATTATTCCCATAATCTTCATTCTCAAATTCATATCTTTCACTTATACTATCACTTTATCCACTTTTATCACCATATTTTTCATTTCCTTCTTCCTCACTACTAGATCCACTGCCACTTTCTTCTTCTTCTTTGTCTGCTTTATCTTCTTCTCAAGATTCCTCTTTTGAACCGTTGGATCTGCTCATATATTCTCATATAATTTAATATCATCTCCAACCCACTCCATCATCTAGGGATTCCAGATTATCTTCATTTTCTTGAAAATTTTCTCACTCAAGCACACACCACTACAGGGGTTGGGTGCACATGGCCTGGGTCTGGGGGGCTGGGTGCACAGGGGGTGGGGGGCTAGGGGGCTGGGGGGTTGGGTGGGTGGTTGCACAGGGGCTGGGGGCTGGGTCTGGGGGGCTAGCCGCCCAGGGGGAGGGGGCTGGGTCTGGGGGGCTGGCTGCACAGGGGGGCTGGACAGGGGTCTAGGGAGGGGGAGTGGCTGGGTGGGTCTGCTCTGGGGGGTTGGGGCTAGACCGGGGTCTGGGGGGGCTGGGTCCGGGGGGCTGGACATGGGTCTGGGTGGAGGGGCTTGGTCTGGGGGGGTTGGGTGGATGGGGGGGATAGGTCTAGGGGGCTGGCTGCACAGGGGGGCAGGCTCGGTCTGGTGGGGGGATGGATGCACAGGGGGGCTGGCTGGGTCTGGTGGGGGGCTAGCTGCATGGGGGGGGGGGGTATCGCTGCACAGGGGGGGTCTAGCTGCACACAGGGGGAGGGAGGGGCTGGGTCTGGGGGCTGGCTCGGGCTGGCTCGGATGGGGTCGGGTTGGGTCGGGTTCACCCAAGTATCTCGACCCAAAATGACCCGACCCGCAGAGGGTTGGGTTGGCTCGGGTCGTTCGACCATGATTCGGGTAACCCGACCCCCAATGGTTTGGGTTGGGTCGGGTCACCTACCCGAAAAGTATGAGACCCGAACCGACCCGACCCGTCCTGCCGGTTTTGGGTCGGGCCCTAGAACACCCATGACCCGACCCGACCCGACCCGTGAACACCCCTACCATTTATAATTGTTTAATGAAGTTTGATAATGAGTTTGATATAGAGAAACCTTATCCATAACTTTTGCGTCCCTTTGAAAGATAGTGTCATTAGAGATCCCAATAATAGATTCATTTTATGCTTATGTATTAGTAGTTTCTAATTGTTGAGGGATATCTATTACAAAATTCATAGTAAGTGAATGTGATCCAAAATTTCGATCAATTTTCGTATGATTTGGGGAATTATTCCATTTTAAATTCTATAAAGAATCATCTTTGGAAGAATTTTACTCTCTTTTTACGTCTATAATTCTAATTTCATGAACATTAGAAATATTTGGAACTAGAATCTATCTACTATTTTTGTAGTATCGTTAACTAGTTCTTGTATATCTTATAAAAATATCAACACCTTATTCCCTAGTTGTATCCTCCTTAGTGGATGCATCATGCATAGTAGGACTAGCTCTATAGAGAAACTCTAAACTGATGCATTAGGGATAGTAACTAGTATAAATTTTTCATACATTCTAACTACATCCATCTTACTGAAGATGAATCCCAAGACTATACAAACATATTTAATAGGGTAGATGTTAGGGTATTACCTTTTAAAAACATGACATCTCCACCTTTATCCATCTTCACTTGTTTATTTTTTAAAAAAAGATATAGAATCCTATTAATAGAATAAAAATTCATCATACCATTTCCTTGGAAAATCAAAATATTATTTTCTGATCTTTATTTCACAAATAAAATTTGTTTGGAGAACATGTGATGCATGAATTATAAATTAAAGGGTAGAAGAAGGTGATGACAATCATATTCAGTTTTGATTATATAGAATGTTATTGTTGAATGATAGGTAAATTTTAATACTATCCTTTGAAAATATAATGATGCTAAAGGTGATCGATCAAAGAATATATATCATGATAGATACGTCTCTTGATGAAATCAATCAATTGTTGACGAAGAATAATTATAGTTAAGAAGCATTAGTCTTCTTGCTGAACAAATATTTAAGGTGGTGATGTTTCTCAGTGATTACCAAATTGGCAGACCTCAAAATCCAGATTTTGTTTTTGGAAATTGAAGGATTTTTATACAGGACTGAGCAAGATGTAAAATAGAGAATGAAATCATTAAAGGAATGAAGCTGTGTACCATGGGAAATGATCCATGTACCATGTCCATTAATTTTTAAAAAACCATGTATGAGGCAACATGAATGGTATACCGAGTTGTTCACTGAATTGAATATGGTTCATAAAACAGGCATATGGAGGAGGATTGTAGTTCGCGGTAGGGGAAGCGGTGGATGGTGAAGGATGCACCACATTGAAAATTGTGGTAAAATAGATCAGTAGATTTTCATAGTTTTTTTCCTATATAGTGGACGCTAATCCCATCATTAATTGTGAGTAAACCTTATAATAAGAGATCATCGCTAAAGAATAATTTTGGAGAAGTAAAAAGAGTTAGAAAAAGAAGATTCTGTGTAAGAAGGAGTTTATGGAAAGAAAATCTATGAATATAAGTGGTTTGTGGAAGGGAGATTCTGCATAGCACAAAGTGGTCTGCAGATGATAATTTGGTTCAAGGATTAAGGGGACGTAGTCAATGGAAGAAGGGATTTTTTATAAGTGGAAACAATACATAAATGAGGTACAATGAATCAGAAGTTGTACACAGATCAGAGGTAGTATACAGATGAGGAACATCAGTTCACTGAAGAGGCTATTCAATTTACATCAGAAGTTGGTTAGTTCATAAAGGAGTCTGATTAGTTCACAATGAATTGGAAGAAGTTTATACCAACATATATGTAGCGAATATAAGAATTATTTAACAAAATTAAATGATTAAAGATGATTAAGAAGCACCAAACATTGAACTACATCATTTTCTACTACGAGAAGCATAGAAACCTGTGGATTATTTTCCAAGGGACACACGAGTTTAAGGGTATATTGTAATCATTTTATTCTACATAAAAGGTTTATTTCTATTGGATTGTATGGTGTTGGATTATTTCCATACCATACCATGGATGTAAATACACTTGTTGAGTAGTTAACCTTGTAAATTATGGTGTTCTTGTGGATGTGTGTTTTGATTGTGTTTAGCCGAGAAATAACTATTTAATAGGAGGCGAAGGTTGTTTCAAAACTATAGAAACATAAAAGGAGAAAGATATCATTGGTTCACCCCTTTCCCTCCTATTCATACTTGAATCTTGATTGGGAAACTGCAACCAGGTCCTTACCCACATTCTATTCAACCATAGATGTCCCAAATAGAGATTGTATTAGGTCATTAGGGTTAACCTCATCTATACCCACATTGGTTTTTCTAAATGATATCTGCATTAATTTAGATAGTGATAGATTTACCCCATTTCATCTATGGAGATAAAAAATTCATTTTTATTTATCATAGATGAAATATTATCCCCACTATGATAAAACTGAATCCTAGCATTCACAAAGAACAAACATGCTTATTTATTAAACACAAAACCAATTTTAATTTAATCAAAATCATACTCCGAATTTTGAAAACAAAGTAATGTTTTCAAAATGAACTATATCCTCTTCATCTAAGAATGATTGATGAACTTACCTAGAAGCACTCGGTAATCCAATTAAAGGATTTTTCCTTATTTGAGGGTCATAAGGTTCTTTCCTATATAATTATTTAATTGGACAATAAACGTTAGTTTAATAATTTTTTCTTAAATAATACAATTTATCGTTGAATTAAATAATACGTAACAAAATATAAAGTAATTAAAACTAAAGAATAAAAATATTTTTTTAAATGACACAATAATATAATTATTTAATTCATTTTAAATAAAATAAACCTATTTCAATGTACTAATGACAATCATATCATAAGAATGAGGCTTAGTCTATATATCATCGAATTTATTTATATTTGAAATTTATTCAATAGAGTTTTCACCTTTCTGAGTTTTATATGTCAAGAAATGATGCTTTAAATCTAAGTGATTCATTCTTGAATGGTTTCTCAAATTTTAATAAATTGTGATAACACAAGTTTTATCGCATTTTATTTGTAATTGATTATGAATTAATCGAAATTCTATCAAGGTGTATTTCATTCACACAACTTGTATTAACAAAATACAAGAAAATATATATTCTTATTTTTATTATACACTTCTAATTACTTTTTAATTGTCCATGATTCCATGTATTTAATAATAATGTGGTTGGTTTTTTAGATAATTTTTCAATCAAATCTATAACCTAAAAAATATTCACTTGAAAATGAAATGAAATTAAAATCAGAGGTTTTTAGAAAAAGATAAAAAACATAAAAATGTTAAAAAACCCTTTATATACCTTAAATTATTTTGGAAGCTTTGTTGTGGGATTATTTATGGGATTATTTGAATTTAGTTAGTAAACCTTCTGAATAAAAAACCAATTTTCTATTAGTAGTCTGAATGGCTCGAAGGTCTTCTTTTTTATTTTTAATTGGAGTCAAATAAAAAAACCTACAAATTAATCCTCTATAAATCTTATTGTCAATTAGTATTGTGTATTTATCAAAATAAAATATTATATTAGAACTCATAATATTTTATTGTACTATGCTTCTATTAAGACCAAATCACATAAGTATAATATATATATATGTGTTTAGATTTGTTTTAAAAAATCTAGAATCATTTTTGGAAAATTTAGAATTAGATTGTTGAAATTAACTCACTCATTAAGATCATTTTAATTTTTTTTCAGAATATAAATTTAAAAATAATTACATAATATTTTATTGGATAAAAAACTGTCACATTCAAATATACATTTTAATAGGTAAAATATCCCTTGAAGAATTATTCTAAAAGGAATTAGGATAATCCAAATCTACAAAAAAAATATGATAATGAATATAAACTTAACCATTCATACCATGCTCTATGAGGTTGTTCAATATAATTAAATGATTTTTTATGTTCAAAAATAGAATCTATAAAAAGTGATTTTTCCTAACTAGGAAGGTTTTCAACATAAATTCCATTGATAATATAACCATGTGTTACAATTTATTTTAGATAAGTCTAAAATTAGAGAAATTTCATAGGTGATTCATAATAAAGGGTAATATACATATCCTATACTATAATAGTTCTGGAACATGTTTCCTTATATTCTTTCACATATTATTAATTATAAGCCTTTTCTACTAGTATGTCCTTACTTCTAATGAATAAACTATGATCATCTTGATTCCAGCTCAATAGCCACTTATATCATATAATATGGTAATTAGTGGATCTAAAAACTAATTAAAAAATCTAAATCCTTTTGAATAAGTTTAATTACTCTTTCATCTATAATACCCAACTCTATAAGCTAAGGCTTCTCCTATGGTTCTATGTTCAAGATGATAGAGAAAGGATGATAACTCAAAAATCATTCCTAACGTTATTCAAGAAATTACACCCTTATCTATGATTTATATAACTGTCTCATAAGAGTTTCCTTTTATGTTTCGAGGTTTTCTAGGTATCCCACTTTCAAGTTCACAAGTTTTTATCTATTAAGAAATATTTATTTAAAAATCATGTTCAAAATCATCATCTTTGTTAGAGACCAAATAGGGTCAACTCTCATGTTTTCTAAAGGATCAATTAACACAACATATTGAGTCTTTTTATGATCAAAAAAATTAATTTAATTAAAAATATCATTATATGAATCTTAAATGATTAGTTAATATCAATAGAAAACTCTATAGTCTTTAGAGGTTTTTGAATAACCTAGATATATTCGTTCATCAGTATTTGGATAAATTACTCCTTGATTATATGTTGGGTTATGAATATGACCATTGAATTTAATAACATGGAATAATTTAATTTTATGTTTTCTAATATTCCATAACACATAGGATGTTTTCTTTAAAATATTCTTGATTTGAACTATGTCAATGGCCTAACATTTTAGTTTAACAACTTCATCCCAAAAATGAAATGACATGTTATATTAATAAACCATAGTCCATGAAATTTTATACAAGGTACTATTCCACTTATTGACTAAACCATTCTTTTGATGATTATTAGGTTTAGAGAAATAATGTTTTATAACATGTTTGGAATAAAATTCATTGAACTCTTGGTTTTCCATTTTCCCCATGTTCACTTTATAGAGAAATATTTCTTTCATATTTTTATTTTTCAAAGAAATTTTTTTAAAAAATAGAACAAACTCTACATTTATGTATGAAATAAACAAATATAAATTTAGGTAAATAATAAAATAAAATATGATAATAATATTTTCCTCCTATATCTTTGTTATACAAGGTCTGAAAAAACAAATTTGGATAATTTCCAAAGGTATATAAGTTATATCCACGTTAATTGATTTAAAAGGTGAATTCTATTTTGTTCCCATTTTCCATGAATGCATATTTTTCTTTTTTATCCAATATATATTGTGGAAAAAATAAAATAATTTTTTGTTTAGAAAAATTTCCAATAAAATATATATTATATTTTTGGGCATTTAATTCGAAATACTTTATTTATTTAATTAAGAATTCAAAAGAGCCAACATTTTTATAGCCAATAATTTAATATCTAATGTTCATATAATTTTAGTTATCTTTCCATTAAATTTAAGGAACTCATAATTATAGATAGAACATGCATTTCTTGTAAAATTAATGAAGTAATGGTTATAAAAAATTTGTGAAATAATTTTTAGGTAGTGCTTTAATCCTAGAATATAATTTTTTATGGTAAAAAATATACTTTATAAATAATCCAACTCCAATAATCTTTCTTTTATCATTTTCACCAAAAGTGGTATAGACACCATAAATTTTGGACCGTTTTTGAATATTTTGTAAATCTCCAATCATATGTCTTGAGTTATAACTATTCAAATATGACTTCTGATTTCAATTATTGTAGATTTTTTTGAACGAGAAAAATTCAGACAAAATGTTTTTTGGTACCCATATGCTATTAGGTCCTATAATCACAGTGGATTTAGATTTTGGAATCCAAATAATATTTTTTTCATAAAAAAATTAATGCAATAACTTTAAAAATATTAATTGAAATAAATTAATTTCATATAGTAATTGATTGATCATTTCATATCCTACAAGATTCAGAATAATTCAAATGCTTTCTACAATGAAAACATGTAACTTTAGATAATATTTATTCTCAAAACCAGGAACAAAATAATTTAAATACCAAATATTTATATATCTCTTTTATTATTTAAAAGTATTTTATAGAGGTAATTGTATTCATTATAAAAAATAGTTCCACCAAAAGTAATATATTATATTATAGTTTTCAGGATTTTCATTTTATGATCATGTTAAAAAAAATAAAATAACCACATATCGAGTTCTGTTTTTTGTTCTGAAATCTTCTCATTTATGGTATATTCATAACTAATAGAAACATCATTAGATATAATAAGATATTTATTATTCTTTTTTAGGCTCCAATATTTATCTAATATCATGGCACAATAGTCATTTAATTCCTCAAAAGGGCACATTTTTTTAAAAATTTTATTCATGTAAATATTAAAAAAATTACCATGGGTTTTTCATTCATAAGATAATGGATATCTTTATATATATATATATCATCATTATATTCAGATGGTTAGTCTTATCTAGAGTCTTTTTAGTCACACCATGTTGTATCATGGATACTTTAACTTTTTTATTTAATTTAATATTTTTTTTGAACGCATTTTATTATTTTATACTTATCTTTTAACTAAGGTTAGTTCAACTTGACCTTTCAATTTTTTATCTCATTACATATGAATTCTTTAGAAAATATATCATAGTACATATTTTTTTAAGGGTGTTCTAGAATACTATAATATTGTTATATAATTTCTTGAACTTCATGAAAAACATACCCACTCCACCATGAGAGTTAGAAATATTTGAGACTTTTTCACTACACTATTTTATTCTTCATCATGAGATGAGTTAGACTATAACACTTATTTTAAATAAATTTCATCCCTTTAATTTTAAGACATTCAAATAATAGTATTCCTTTTTTTGATATATTTATTTAACCAGTTTTAACAATCATTTCAGATTGATATTCCATGAGATTACAAATGATATGTTTTTATTTTAAAATATTTCATAGTAGCAAAATTCAAATTAAAAACTAAAATTAAAATCAAATTTAATGGTAAAACTCTGAATACATTACGTTCTAGATCAAGATAAAGAAAATTATATCATAATAAATATATATTTTTTTCAATTTTTGGTACCTTTAATTCATTTTAGTGATATTTTCACTATTAATTATTCTGAAAGTATCATACATCAAGTTAGAAATTTTTTATCATTAATACATATCATTATAACCCCCTTCATAATCTATAGATATTATATTCCATATTTCACATGTTTTAAGACTTTTTGAGACTATGTCTAATTCACCTGGACCTAATCCACATATGATATCATACATAGCTCTAGAGTTTTGGTCATATTTATCTTCCCTAATTATGTCCCATTCTTCGAGATCTTCTTTAGGAAATAAAATAGTATTTAATTCAATAAATAATAATTTTAGATAAATATTTTCCAAGTAAATAATAATTTGGTCCTTCCAACACCCATAGTTTTCTCCATTATTATAAGAATCCAAGATAATTTACTTCTTTTTCTTGTTTCATCCATTTCATCCATTTTATTAGTATATAGAGTAATATATAGACTTAAACTACACCACGTTTGAGAACTCCAAGTCACTTCTACGATAGAAAATGTTCTCCCAAATTAGATATGTTATGGATAAATAAGGGTTGGTGGATTGATCTCTAAAATTTCACACCCCCTTTTGAGAACATATTTTTTATTTTAATAACTGGTATTCAAAAAAATTCAAGAATATAGGAGAAAGGAACACCTAAAATTTTATAGTGGTTTGAGGAGTAAGTATCACCAATTCCCCTACACCAGCACTATCTCTATGATCTTGGAGATTTAGAATATTTCTAGTAATTTTCTAAGAGGCTTGCTCAATTGAGTAAAAGCATTGATCACATTTTCCAAAAAAACGAATGAATTTTTATAGTGGTGAAATTATATTGTATACAATATCCTTCACCCACACTCTATACAAGGAGAGTGTACTTACATAAGAGGATAAAATGTGTACAATCAGTACATTAGTTATGACACACAATTTTATATATAAACTAAAAACAAGGAAATATTCCAAGTGAATAAAAGTAGTTCTTTAGAGAAGATCAAGAAATAGATTATAAAATCTAAATCTATTTCACGAATGCAAAAGAATATTTGGTATGTAAAAGATATCATCTTTTCTATAAAATAAATAATTTTTCAATGTAAATATGATGATGATGATGATGATGATATTATAAAATTAGAGCTCTATTTTCATACATACGTGTAAATATATTTTGATTTGAATTATATATATCCTAATACTTATCTTTCATCAAGGATCTAAAAGATAAATCAATATATAAAATAAAATCTTCACCAAATCACAATTTCATTTCTCTCTTTAATAAAATGAAAGGGAACAACAACAAGGTATTCATTTTTTCTATTCTTAGAACATGTACCATTTCAAGATGTCACACATTGCATATATACTCTGATATTGTTCTAAATAGTTGTAATAAACACATACTTATCCTTAAATACAATAGAATTGCAACAAATGAGTTTATTGTCAACAAAAAATATTTTAAAAAATGTTGAATAGTTTAAATATATGTTGCTGATATCACATTTATGAAATATTGTAGTATTTTCAAAAATGAATATTCAACATATTTACATAGTACAAAATTTCATATGTGAAAATTTCATGGATGCAATTCTTCAACATAACCAATTTTACAAATTCAAAATAAGAACATATCTACAATGATGATGTATAAGGGTTCATGTAGCCTAAGCCTCTTCCTATCCGATTCTGCATAATAAAATGTTTGTGTAGTTGATTTTTTTGTAGATATTGTATATATGTCACAAAATTAGTTTTATTTAATCATTCAACATAGCCTTATTATCATTACATGGAATTTTATGTAACCAACATTAGTAAGTAATCAATTTATGAACACATGTGATTCTTTGAATATGATCTCACTACAAAAATTAATTTATGTTGGCATCTCACTATATATGCATATTCATGAAGCCATATTCCATAACACTTGAAAATTAAAAAGGAAATTTCTCATGTTATATATTTCCATTTAGGAAAAAATTACCACAAAAGGTAATATTTTTAGACTTCTAAGTCATAAATTTAGGGTTGAATTAACTATATAAAAGAATAATTTAATTAAAACCTATTATATTGAAATTAAAAATAGAACTATTGGAAACACTCAAAGTGTTTCTTTGAATACAAATACATATGATATAAGGGATATATTGGAAGAACTATATTTCTCTAATAGTATCTTATGGATTTTTGCATCATATGCTCATTTGGAGAGTAAGTTTTTTATTATGTGTATTAATGTATATTCCCATGATATTTTAGTATTTCATAATTCTATTTAGTTATAATATCATGCTTTTATCTGTAGTTTCTTAGGGTTTTCAGGTCAATCCACCATGTTAGTAATTTCCAAAATATTAGTGAGATTGACATAAAATGCTTATTGGATCATGCAGTTACCCAATGTGTGTGTGTGTGGAGGGGGGGGGGGGGTTAATTAGTGCACATAATATATCAATAATATTATTCTACTTTGTGTCACCAATTTTTATTTAAACCACTTATATTGTTAGAGTAAATGGATCATGCCTACATACAAACACAATTATAACATATTCTAGAAAGAAATTTAATTATAAAAACTAGAAAATATATTTACAATGTTCTCCCTTGATGTGGGTGAATATGCCCTTGATATGTTCATGATGATAAAAGTCACAACTATCCTCTATGAATAAATCAATAATTACAGTTGGGTTGGTGTGGCTTCATCCTGAAAACCATGGTGGGTCAGTATAAAACTATTCTGGAATTATATTGGCATCCCAAAAGTATTATTTAAACTGGTATCCCACAATTGTTACATGATACAACACTTAACAAAATGAGAAAGATCATATTAACATTTACTTACAAATATAACACAAAAATGATATTCCTCTTTAACACACAGAGAATGAACTGATTCTGCACATACTAACTTAAACTGAAACCCTTTTACTACCACTAAATGTAATCGGTAATACCATATTCTATTCTTCTCAATATAACCTCCTAAATAAATTTATGTTATCCGTTCCCCATCAATTCATTATAATATCTTAATGAAAAAATAAAGATTTCTCAATTACCTACATGTCCACCTCTAATATAATGCATCCAAATTTATCTCATAAACACATTAACACTTATTTTTCAGTGTATATTTCATGTTCCTCATACAAGTAAAAATTCAACACATGGTTTTATTTAATTTTCCCATGTATTTTATCATGTACATGACAATATACACAATTCCTATACTTCTGTTGATCGTAGTGTTTCTATTCACATGCACAATAAAAGTTCCTTTACAATTTATGTCACCTCACAAGTATTCTACATTATATGATCATCATCTTTATTCATGCACATTTCATACATCATTTATTTCATTCCCTTACAAGTTCAGAATGTAGAGTAGGTGTGCACCATTTTTTCACCCTCTAAATCTTATTTTTCCCAAACTCACACACACACTTATAGTGTTCTATGAATGGATATAATAAATGAGAATGAACTTATTATCTTTTAGAAAACCAATATATGTCCACTACCATTATTCATTATTATCACTAATAATTTTCACACAATAGAGTTGTTTATTTTTCTAAACAATATGATAGTAAAATAGTTGACACTATTCAATATGATTTTAAAACTTGTAAAAAATATTAATTGCTGAAAAAATTTCTTTTAATTTCATTTAATAATTGACACAACATTTTAGCTATTCCTAGCTTCAATTAAAAACACTATACCACATAGATTCATACAGGTATTGCATAACACATGAAATACAATAATAGACTTCATTACATTATATGATTCTTGAAATGAATATAATATCACCAACAGTTTACTCAATCAAATATTTATTCAAATATACACTTCCCACTTTATTATTAGTACAAATAAATGTAAGAATGACATCATACACTTTCTTATTGTATAAAAACACAGATGGTTATATAATTCGTATTGGTGTACGACCTTCTTCAAAAGATATAGTGAAATTATACACCTCCTTGTGGTTCTTCTATGAAGTTTTCAAAAACACCTAATGATATACATGTATGAGAATCCTTATATATTGGTTTCCCTATAGAAAAGTTTATTCTATAATCTATATGAGTACGTAAATCACATATCATATACATGTAGAATAACTCTAACTTCACACAAAATAGATTTTCACTCATATTCATTCCAAAAAACATAGTGATTTCTGATGGTTCTATTTCTCCGAAAACTAGATCCTATCACACTAAACATTTCCCCATGGGTGATATAATTAGTATTTATTGTAAATGTACCATTGAAACAACTCATGCAAACTAACGACTTTATATACATTGCCTCAGTTTTGTGACAATAAGTAAAAACCCTAAACAATAGAATGATTTTTTAGATCACTGTATTTTTTTGGTTTGAACATCATTATATGATGAAAGCAATGTTTCATCTCATTTAAAATTTTTTTGGACCATCGGAAGAACCAAACTGTGATCAGAATATATAGTTTGATCATCTTTCAACATTACTGTATGGGGATCCCCTTGAGAAAATTCTCTTGGATTATCTCATTGAAGAATATTTTTTTATAATATAGTGGATATAATAGATGTTTGGATTGTATAGATAACTTATTTGAGGTTTCTTATGTTCTACAGAAATAAGGGTATAATGTTCCCACATCCAAATGGAAGGAGGTCAACTACTCCATTACAGTATGAAAAAATAATTAAACAGCGTTGAAACTGGTCACCAGATACTCCCATTACAATCGAGAACCACCCCATTTTAGGTGATATTATCCCACTAAGCCACCCTACACAGTGGCTCACCCATTCTCCTATGTGCCGGTATAGGTAGGATGCATCCTTCTGCTCATCCAAGAAATCATTCATTATAGGCATAGATTCCCACCTAATCAAGTGATCGAACCCCCTTTGGATTGATAGTGTGGTTTAATACCAATATTTGTTTGTCTTAAAAAATGAAATATTCTCAATATATTTATCATGATATATAAATATTTCTCATGGACATAAAATTTAAATTTTTTCTTTAAAATTCACAATTAATTAATCATTAAAAAATCAAACCTCCAAGATTATAAAACATTATCTATCTCTATTTTTATATATTTCTTCAATGGTACTGATTGATAATTAGTATCATAATTTCGTTATCAAATGTTATAAACAATTCCCAATCAAATACTAATATTTAAACATGTTGTTGTTATTAAGAACAGTTCTATAATATTCACACTAATCTGATTCTTATTTCCAATAAAATATTCCTATATACATATTATTTCTAATATATAGATAGTTCTCAACAATAATTTAATGAAAGAACCTCGTACTACAAATACTACGACATTTAATTTTCATCAATAAAATACATTGAAAAAATTTCAACACAAATATTAATTTACTCAATTTGGATTCCTCTATACTATATAAATTTATTTTATTGTTTCGTTATTAGTTCAAATTATTTTTTTCCTTGAAATAGAAATATAATTATTCATTAGAGTTTTTATTACATTGGTGGAACATGAAAACTCAGTTAGAAGTGTCCATTTCTTAGTAGATGGAACCCTTGGATACTCATTCATTATCATTAATACATAGTGAATTATTGGTAAATAACATATTATGATGGGGAGAATTTTCACACCCTAAAGTTTAATTTAATTATTATATTAAAAATATATTGATAATTATAATTTTGTTTTAGATTTATGTTGAACTTTTACCAACTTTTGTATTTTTTTTAGTTTCATTACAAGATGTATGGTTGACACACAATTAGTAATAAACATTCTAAAATTTTGTGAGGGACCTGGTGTTTTTAGGACACCAATTTTTAATATTTAGTTCTTAATTCTTTCAATAATGAATCTAAATTTTGTAAATCACAAGGCGATTTCTGTTAGAGGTGTACATTTTGTCAAACCATGATGATTACATAGAAATTTAAAAACATGTTTTTACGTTTTCATTTACTCTATTTCTAACCCAAAGGGTGTCATGTTCCATCTCACTCATGTGATTCCTTCTAAGAGGTATCCCTAGTTTATTTCCCTAATATCAATTTAGATTTTAAACATCTCTTTTCAATTTTAGGTTTGTTATTAATATAACAAAATTAGTTCCTCTTTTCATTCATCTTTCATTTATTTTTTCTTTTCTACTATATATTCGTATCTCCTTGGCCACACAAAAGTTATAGGGTTGACACAATTGTGTCGTGGCCTTTGATGTTATGGTGTGTAGATCATATTTTATATTCTTCTCCTACCATAATCAAAATATTATCTTCATAAACACTCCATTCATGGTATGTGTTTCAATTTTTTCCAATTTCTTATTATTATATTAATGATTCATCTTTTAAAATATATTTTCTCAAAAATTATTTATGTTTTGTAACTATGGGTGTGATTAGTGGTATTTCTAAAAAGAATTTAGTTTTTTTAATATGGTTTCTAATTTATAAATGAATTTAAATGGAATCATTATATTTTTCTCAAGGGATTTTGCATGGTATTTTAGCTTAATAAGATGTTACTGAGAATATTATTATTTTTTATAATGTATATTAGTGTTATATATTGAGAATTCATTTCATTTTTTCAAAAATGTTTTACTTTTTTATTTCAATGATTTATTGGATTTTATGGTAAGAATTATTGGTTTATAACATGGATTTGGAGTTTTATTTGGAATAAATTTTTTGATAATTCATTAAAAAAAGGGGTTTCAAAGAGGAAAACAATTTTAGTTTGAATATAAGGATTTATTAAAAACATCATTAAACAATGTTCATAAATACATTTTACTATTTTTCTATGACAATGTGTTTTATAGAACTAGTGAATTATGAATGGAGATTGTATGTGTTCTCGGTATTTGTAAATTTTATTAGGTTTGTATAAGGGGGTCTCGGGTAGTGGTATGATAATTATTTTAATCACAATATTACATCACCTTTTACCACTTAAGTCATAGGTATTGTAAGAATTTTAGTGGGAGTTTGATATATTATTACTATCTAGTCCCATTAAGATAGACTAGATTCCCCTAACATTGATTACCTTGGCTATGGGTGAGTGTCACCAATGAGGCTATCTCAGAAAATTTGGGAGCTTTTATAGTGTAAATGGATCAATAGGTCAGTAGATGGTTCAACCCAAGTATGTATTATATTATCTCATGATGTGTTTATAAATTTCCCATGATGATCTATGATTATTATCTTTCTGACACAATAACTATATTTTCATTCAATTTCATAATTCATTTTGTTATCGATCCTTTACTACCAATTCCTCATTTTCATATTATATTTTATTTCTTTATGTTTTTTGTTTAGGTTATATGGTGTTTTATTTTTTTGTTCATCACAATATTTATTTCATTGTCTACCCACAGATGGTACATATTTTGTGCATAATATATTTAATTAAAATAAAATGTACTCATTATCATTGTTTTGTATTATTTTTTTGGGAAAGTTAGTTTTAAGAAATTTATTTCACATTAAATAATATAAATATAATGAGTTTATTTGATATTACACTTCTATTCATTTAAAGGGGGTGTATAAAAATTGTGTTTTATTATTAAATTTTTGAAAAAAAAACTATTCATTGAATATTTTATTTTAATCTACCATACATGGAATGTTTTTAAAATGGAATAATATAGAATCTTTAGTGATCATCCATTGATCTATAATGAACACACTGTACCTACCCGACTTAGCATTAAAAGACCCGTGTATATTTTTTATCATTTTGATTTCCTCTTGATCTCTCATGGAGTATGATGGTATTAAGGTTTGATAGTGACATTTAGTTCATAAATAGATTTTTTTTGGAAATTTTTATCTCATATTTGTAAAAAAATAACATCTATGACATCCTTCTGTATTCTAGATGATTTCTTCCTTCCACTATAGTTTTATTTTATATATTGATTTAGTGTTGGTTTATGATTATATTTTTTTTGTTTTTGAATCATATTATTTTTTTTATAATATTTCATGTGTGTGGATATATAGTGTAAATATTTTTAATGTCGGACTCCTAGGTGGGTGTTCCATGTTTCTTTTTATTCATTGAGTAAAATTACACAAAATTCATGTACTTTGATACCGTGAAGGAAGATTCCATCTTCTGAGGATCATGAACACCACTTAACTAATGTTACAGGATGGACCATCTTCTCAATTTAAGAGTTCGTTATATTTTTATGGGAATAAAATCATGCTCTATAATTTTAGAACGAAGATGAATGAGTACATGGGTGGGTATTTGTAACTCATGAGGGGTCTTTGTTTATTATCTTCAAATAAAAGTTCATTGAAATCCTAGTTGCTAAAAATGTAAAACAACTTGCATAACCATGGTTCTAGTTCACAGTTTTTGAAATTGATGACATTATTTTGAAAATTAAATGTTTTATAATATAACTCTATTAATTTAAAATATTTTTCCATAAAAATATAAATTTTCCACAAAGAACTATTCTTAACTTCTTAAGTTCCATTTTAGACATTATAAAGATATTTATAGGACCATAAATTCATTTTAATTAATTAAAATTCATAATAATATTAATGTAGCCTATTTTTAGTCATGTAATTAAATATATTATCTATTACATCATTTTACAACATAAATATGTCATATTAGTTTCCATACATTCTTATTATATTTTACAGCATACTATAAAATTTTACAACCAATGAAAATTATGAAAAATTCACCATTAGATAATTTTTAAACATTTTTTAAAATTTAATAGTCATATTATTAAAATAATTTGGTATATATGTGATCCTTTTTTGAAAAAACAATTCTGGTATTTAATAATCACTTTGTGGTCGATAAAAATTAACCCTTTCTTCTTGTACTATTTTTTAATTAATTCTTATGTGTGAAAATCATTTTCAATAAATAATATGAATTTTATAATAAGTATATATTATATTATTATCAAATAATATAATTTATCGATTGCAAAGAGTTAATAATAATGCTATCATTATTTTTTAAAAATGTGATACTCCCAATGTTCATATTTCATCTATCAGATTGATATGACCAAATATAACTATTATGTTACCCTTTTTATGTACTCTTCACTATAACAACATAATCAAAATAATATTATTCAATATGTTATTATAAAATTTATATTCCATTTATTATATTGTTTTTGATAAAATCATGGTATATTATATAATTTTCATTCAATTTATTGTATGATATTATAGAGATGAATATTGTATTGGTGCCTCAAATTAGAATGTGTATTTTAACATTTGTTATGAACATTATTGAGAATTCAATTTTCTATTTTTGAATTATTTTTTCATAACTATTTTGAAGAAATAATAGAATGTTTGTTGTATACTAGTTTGTTTATTACTTCTTTATTTATTATAGTAGAATCATTGGAATTATTCTTATGAGTTTATTTTCCATTTTTTGATTTATTTTTCATTATATAAAATGATTTTTAAAGTCTATCACATTTGATTAAATCTTATTAATTGTTTATCTACAAGAAATACTTCATTTTTAGAATTACATATTCCTATATTTGAAAATTGGAGGAGAAATATAATTTTAAAAAAATCAAAGTGGACTATAATTTCTTTTTCATAAACATAATCATAAAATATTATGTTTTTGAAAATTTCAATAACCAATGTAACTCCAGGGGAGGAAATTATAAATGGGAAATATATAATTCAATTTAATATCACAAATATAAGTAATTCAGATCCAAACTAAGATTCCATTTGATTTTAAAAATTAAGATTTATGTGTGAAAAAATCCATAAAACTAAAATAAATGTTATGCACAATTTAATGGTTGGAATAAAGACATTGAATAATTTATTTATTATTAAGTAGAGTATATGTGAAAGATATTATTTCACACAAATTAAGAATGGAAAAATAAAATATAATTCATCCCTTTAAGATTTCTCCATAAAGTGAAAAAATTAGAGTTGAACTAGAATCATGAAAAACTCTAAATTTAGAAATCGATTGCATTTTAATATTGAGATTTACCACGACTCGTATCAATTTTGATCGATTTCCCACAACTTCAATAGTGGAGGAAATCAAAAAAAATCATAAACTGTTAAGAGACATCCTATGAGTATGAGGAATAAATAATTTGAGGGGGAGTTATTCGTCCATATTTTTATGTCTTTTTATTATATATTTTTGTATAATTAAATAAATTTATTTTGATATATTAAATAAATTTATATTTTTATAATTAATTAAATAATGAGATTGATTAATGTATGGAAAATAGGTATTTTAGTGGATTTATTGTTACTCTATTTTTTTAAAAAAATATGCTTATATATTTGAAAATTATTGTTGATAAAATTTCATGCTTTAGTTATATGGAAGAAGGTTTACATGTGATTAAATTATAAATTTCAAATTTTTATGAGATTAACACCCACAAACCATCCAATATGTATTGATAAATTGATCACTATCCCATATATATACATTCTTTAATTGTAATTACCAAGAAAAATCCCTTATGTGAGATTAATTCAGGAATGGGAAGAACTATAACAAAATAACTCATTCACTTAGTTTTTTGAAGGAGTAAACAAGATTCTGGGTACGTTGTTCCAAATTAAAATTTCACAACATAGCATTTACATCATATTAGATTTATTATTTACATGTGTATATAATATTAATTTTTTTATTAAATGAAATAATTCATTTCCCACGTTGGAATAAATATGGAGTTCTAAATCCCACATATGTGTAATCATGTGAGAAACAAATATTGTGTAAGAATAAACTCTATGCATCACATATTTCATGTAATGTAACCTTGATCCCTACTACACTCTTTCAAAACATTGAAATGATAGTAGTCTTACATCTCATAAATGTTAATGTGGCTACTTACATTATAAGACACTCATGGAAAAAATATCATTCGATCATCTTAGAAAAATTAGATAACAACAAAACAAACATCACAAATGATGCTCATCTGTACACAATAATTTATAATATAATGATAGGAATTATTGAATTGGGGAGTTTAAAAAATATGGCTATGTTGAATAATTTTCACCCTATTATAAGATAGATGGAAAACTTCCCTTATATAGACAGTAATTAAAATGTACCATAAACTACAAACCATAGTTATAAAAGGAGAATAATGACTCTTATGTTGGGGTTATGAAATGTGTCATTTTTAGGAATAATATTTTTTAATTATAAAAATTTATTATTAATAAAGTATACTTTACCTCCACCGTTATTTGTTTTCCCTTGTATTACATCCTAAAAATCTCACTATGGTAGGCTACTAACACATGAAGTTAAATCAGTTTGGGGTAAAAGGAAATAATGGGTATTGATATTTGATTTTTTTGTTTTTATTTTTTATTGTTTTTAGTTAGATATTTATTATTTAGGTTGGAAGTTATCACCAAATTCTAAATAAATAGAAATCAATTTCTTCCTTTATCAAATCCCATTTCTCTCCATTATCGTATCCCACAAATCATATAGTTGTGTTATATTAGATATGATTTGCAATAACACATCTTAGAGTTGGGTTTAAGGTGGTTTAATAATTTAGGTTGAAGTGTGTTAACATTATTTTCTACTGTATTAGATGAGGATAATATGGCATCAATGGTTATTTGAGTCTATTGAGTAACCAAAAAAGATATATTAGATGTTATCTAATTAATGAAATTAAATGTACTAATGAAATAACATTAAAATATAACTAGACAAATTGATAGAATTTCATTAGATATTTATAGTTTTCAATTATATATGAAATTATATATTTTCCTATGCTATGTTCTATCACTTAATTCTATTTTCACTCTACAAAACCCACATCTCATTCCAATTTCCATTACATATTAAAGAAGACAACAAAAAAATTAATAAGTGGAATAATATTTGTTAGTAACAAGTAAATATTTTGAGGATATATGACACTAGTCAATCCAATAGGCTGCATTATAGGTTTGAAAATTATATTGATAATGACCCTTCCACAAGGACTATGACCACTGTGTGAGGCCATTCATGTCTAATATAGTGACTTTTATACTCAACTGAATCCCTAGTGGATGACATGTTACATATTTGTATTTTATTATCATTGGACATGATGAATCATATTTGTAACCTCTAACATTTACATATATATCTATATATTATGCTATAAATATGTCTATAAAGTAGTACGAGGAGCTAGTGGTAGCATACAAAGATATAACACATATCAAGTAGGACGTAATTAATGTAGATGAACCAACTCTTGTAGAAATTACACCATCAAACCATGGAAAGCAAAGAAAATATGTTGATGATATATATACACATGGTCATGAGATAGTTGATCACTATAAAAATGTCAGTGATTTTATTTCATCCATTACACTTTACAAGAATAGATATTTTATTTCAATAAATAATTAAAATTAACGATATATTGATTTTAACATTCATTTGCTTTTTTAAAAAAATATTCAAATAAAATAATATATTTTTAACATATTTTCAATATTGATTAGTAGATAACAATTATAAAGAATACATCCTTTCACTTTTAATATTTCTTAACTAACTTACATCTAAATTTTATAATTGTTATAATGAATGTTAATAAAATAATTATTAACTAAAATATGAAAATTTTGAGGATAATCCCATTTATTGTAACCATTAAACTAAATTTTCAGTATTTATTTTAAATTTAATAAATTTACAGAATAAAAATAATAAATTAATAATAATTACCATATGATATATTCCATGATTAAATACATAACAACTATTAATTTTGAAGTTGATATACATGAATTATTTACCTATGATAACATTAATATATATATATATATATAAATTTAATGCAGATATTTATTTTTTTATTGAAATGACTGTTAGATCCCATTACATTTTTTCTTTTTCAATTAAAAAATTATTTCGATATATGTAGACACGTATTTTTATATAAATTTACATTTTTAATAATTGAGAGATATTTTATATGTTAATATGTTTTTAATGTTTTACATGTAATTATTTATAGTATATTTATTTATAATGATTAATAAATACATTAATATTAATTAAAATATTAATATTAATAATTCAAAAATAATATGATATATAAATTATTTTATAGGTTGAAAACTCTAAAACCATTTCAATCTACTTATTAAATAATTACACGAAATTTTTAAAAAATATAAATCCTTTTTTCGATCATGGGTAAGGGAACAATAATGACATTATTTCATGCTTTTAGAACCCAATTTTTCAATTATTTTTTTCATAGATAAATTAATTTTTTGAATAAATTAAAATATTTGTATATCAATAGTAGTATTTATTATAATATTTTATATTCCTTGCATTACAAATAAAGTATCTATATTTCAAAGAAATGTTTTACAAAAATAAGATTTATTTTAAATTGTGTATAGTAAAATAGTATATTAATTGAGGTTGGTAAGTGTATATATTATTTTGGGATACTTCTATTTGGGCCTGGTGTTTTTTATCATCATGGGATCATTTATCCATTTCACCATGGGTGTATTATTTGGGTTTCATGATTGGTCCACCTATATGGTAATCCATTAACATTTTGTTGGGTTCATTATATATCGTTTAACACTAATAGAAGGGAAATGAATATTATGCACTTTATTACTTTTTTATGTTTCATCACTAAAGAATTTAAACTAGCTCGAACATATCCCTTGTCAAATTTTGAAGGTTATTACCATGTTCTACATGAGCATCATTTGAAAATCCATTAAAATAATTATTTTTTATTTTACAAAACAATCCTTGATTTTAAAAAAATTATAAATTTTGTTTGTTTATTTCTTTTTCTAAAAGAGTTAGATGTTTATTATTCACTACAATATATTATTTTTTATTCGTTGTCTAATTATACTCATTCTTGGTTGATTATCACAATAGTTTACTACATTGATTGAGCATATTCAAATTCATTCTGATTCAAATATTAGGCCACTAATTTGTGTTTTAAACATGTTTGGAACTTGGATTAATCATATATTGGATTAGTTTGATTTAAAAAACTATGTTTCATGACCATCTCACATAATGAATGAATTATTTATTCATATTATGGATTTTTAATCTCCTAGGTGTACGTGTTCACCTAACACATGTATGCTATTTAACATGACTCGAGTATGCTTTGAATTGTGCAAATTCATGGATTTGTATTCATAATTTTCATTCATATATTCATTTATTTAATTAAATTTTGTAGGTTATTTAATGTTAAAAGGGGTTTTTTCTACATCTCAGGTTGCATGGGGGATGTAATCTCACATGGTTTCATTGTACTACCCTTTTTCTCTGGAATTTTTTTTTCTATATCATTGGTAATATCTTATGTATATTGTTAAGGAGAAGATGTTCCTAACCATCCATCTAATATTAGGATGTTATATTGTGAATTGTCTCTTAGGCCTTCAACATTAACCTTAGTTCTATGATCGAGGAGAGATTCAATATTCTTCAATTCCTTTCAGAATAAAAAATTAGAGATATGTTGAGTGTAAATAAGATCTTTACTCATAGGGTTGTTATATATTCCCCGCTATTCCTTCCACAATTATTTCATTGTAGTGATATTGTCCTTATGCTACATTCTAGTTGTGATTTGAAAAAAATATTGTTATGATCTATATTTTGTTTCGTTCATGTAAGAACCAAGATATTCATATTAGGTATGGATCCTTTTTGGGTTTTATTTGAGGTAAAAGGATGAAATATGGTCTTTTTAGAGTACTTGTATTGTATTCCCATGTACAATCCATATACCTAGTAGTTGTGCACAACTATGTACTAACCATGTAACTACCGAGTATATGGTTGTGTGATGACATGGCTGACCTCTTAAGCCCCTGGCCGGTTAAGGCTACTACACATCATCTAAATTTAATGAACAAGCCATGTATTTTTCTTTTTATTTGATATATCGATGTGGCGTTGTTTCTTATGTCCAAAAACATCTTCTTCTCCCTATGGCCCATACAAGAGAGTCCCTGAATGATCGAAAAACTCTAAACCCCTCTAGATTATCCATCCGAGAACCGATTGAGACACCCTCGAGTACGTTTGAATGCCACATGTGAGTTATAAATTACTCTAGATCCTTTCTTCCTGATTCCTCATCTCATTTTTGTTATTCACAGTTGGATTTTTTTTCACTGTATTGAAGATCTACACCAATATATACCAATTCAAGGGACGAAATCCATGTATATCGATCGTACAAAATCAAGGTAGATGGTTTGTGCCTTTCATTGTTCGTATTTGGATTATATATGATAAAAGCGACACATACCCGTGATTATTGAATTTCATTATTTATGATTTAACCCTGTTTATTACACTCTATGGTTTTTTTCTTGATAAAGGGCTACTGCACTTGAGCAAGGTTAGATACCATGTTTAGGGGACTCCTCATGGGTATGTTTCTCTTGTTTGGGTTTTTATAGTTTTTTGGTCAAGAATTCAGTTTTTGATTTACATGTTTTCTATGACATGGTTGATTAGGAAAGAGTTTCATTTATTATATGAAATTCATGTGATATGATTGTGTATGATTATCCATATAATAGTTTCAGATTACATGATATGCTATGATATTATATGTAAATCATTTTTACAGAGGACCATGAGATCCTTCGTGTAGATGGTTGACCCAGGGGAATTGACCGTGAAAACTACCCAAGAGATTGTTTATAATTGACTTATTCTATGTTGACCTAGGTCTATTGACTGTGTTAGCTACCCTGAAAGTCGTTTATAATTTATTGATTCCATGATGAACCAGGGGTATAGACCGTGAGAGCTGCCCAGGTGGTTGTTTGTAAATTATTAGGGAAATGTTAGACCAAAGGGGGTATACCATGAGAGATTCCTAGAAGCATGTTATTAAATTAATTGTTTTTTTGTTAACCTAAAGTGGTTCTATCATGATATATTTCCTAGTGGGATGTTTGTGGATGATTGAATTATTTTGATGAGTCTTTCAAGACCAAGCACAAGCTTGAACTCGGTCTTACTTGACTATTTAGATGGTCTTCTAAGACATCTATTTTGTTACTATTACACATGGGGGTATAGATATTGTGATAGATATTGAGATTAATTAAATTCAAATGATGAATAATAAATTTAAATGAATGTAATTGAAAACTGTATGATTGTTTAATTTATAGTACGTCATAGTTTATTTCTTTATTTGTGCATATTAGCTGCTATGTATGTACACTAATAGTTAGGAACATATCATTTGGTGGGTTCCATCTAGGATTTATTTCACACCCTATTTGGGCCATGTTTTGGACTGAAGAATATTATATCATTGCATGTGTACATAAGGGAAATTTCCCTTATTCTTTAGGTACCTGATTGTTGTCGGAGTTGGAGAGAATGGGACTGAGGTGAGGCTTGGGATACTGCTAGAGTATATTTGTTTCTTTTGAACATTGGTTTAAGTATTTATTTCCAACACTTTGACTTTTTGGATATTTTCATAGATACATATTTTATGCATCGTATATATATTGTGGCTTCTATAGGACTTACTTTTAGTCTTCAAACCTTTACTTATGTTATATAGTATTAATGCCTCTAATATTGTTTTATATTTAGATTATTCTATTTATAATCTTACATGAAGAATAGTTTAACAAATTTTTTACCTTATCCCTCTCTACTAGTCGAAAGCCTCTGGAATGTGGGGAAATGTGCTTGAGGTTATTTGACCAACTGGGTTTCAGGAACTTTTGGGAGGCACTCGGATCAGGAACATTACAAAGTGGTATCAAAAGAGTTTATTTTATGGTTTGCCTTACTATTTGGAGCTTATAGATTGTTATAGGAAGGAATAAGTTGTTGGAAATAAGTTTTTCATCGGAGTAGCTACCCCGTGTACATTAAAAATCCATGTTACCTCGAATATTTCAATTTTTTGGTTTTTTAAATGTTACAGTTGATTTGATTTCACCATTGGGTGATTCCCTTGTTTTGTGTTGTTATGATTTATATCATTGTCATTCAATTTCTGTTGAAAACAAATTATATGGGGATATCCCATCTCATGCATCATATATGAACTTTCTAGAGATCATATGTCATATATCCTTGTCATTCCATTTAGGGTGCATTACTGATTTCCTACTGTTGTGATATAGGTTTATCTAAAGATGCACACTGTTGGGATAGATGTCGTGATATATATACCTTCTCTTTTGACAGGGTATTGGTATATGTAATGTTTCACTTGGATATGTGCCAATATTTTGTCCGAGGTGTTATTGTCCCTCGTGGATCGTAATTAGATGGATCATATTTTAACATTAATTGAATTATGTTAAAATATGATATGAATAAGGATGTAAATCATTGATTTGCAGGGAGTGTGGTCTCTCACGGATTATAACAAGGAATTAATTGAAAAAAATTTATGATTTTGAGGGTTCCAGAGAATATTGTGTGGCTTACAGTCTGGAAACCCAAACAACACGAAGTGTGATGTTTTGAACACACATCGTGTGTTCTCCTATTCTGAATAAAGTACACGTCATGTAGCAGATGCACATGTCATGTACCATATGTACATTCCATGTAGTTATTGATGGTGTGATTGACTATTTGATTAGAGACAGAGGGTTGGTAAACTTTTGGTAGAACATACCGTGTATTGGGGTTACACGTCTTGTTGTAATCGACCATGTATCTGGATGCATGAATAATAAAACAGGGGGATGAAAAAAAATTTATACACACCATTTATATGGTGAACATGCTGTGGAGTATTACACCGGTAGAACTGTTTAATGTAATCCATGTAAAAGTACTTGGGAAGGAGGTAATATTCAAGTACATGCTATGTTTGAGGAGGAACATGTTGTGTGTTTGGGGATTATATGATTAGGTTGGAAGAGGAAAATTACCATTTTAAGGCTAAATAGAACACATCATATAGTGGTTCTACACACCATGTAACCCTACTTTATAAAACTAGAATTCTTTCCTTCACATGTTCCGTTCAAGAACTTCTATGTTGTTGTCCATGATAGTCATGTATTTAGGTGTGTTCATGACCATGTAGAGGAATTCCACCAAGATGTATTCCATTTGTATGCTAGATGCATGGCAATGAGAAGGCACTAAAAATGTTAGATTAGGGACTCACACTAGATCTTACCATTGTGCTAGTCTTGGAACTAGGTATTATATTGGATGTAACTGCTAATGCACAATTTTGTGAAGGCTTTATGAGGATGATGCAAAATTTTTTGGGAGCACTACATCCCACCTCGACTATGGTATAGTTGAGAGAAGTGTTCCAGAAGAAGCATCCTCCCACTTTTTATGGGGATATAGAACCATAGGTCGTAGAGTCATGGTTGGAGGCCATGCTTTCGATCATCGAGTATCTATAAATTCCCCTTGAGAAGAGGTTGAGGCTCCTGACTTCCATGCTATGTGATTCTGCCAAGATATAGTGGGATGTTATCTCACATGCGGGACATCATCATGATATGTATTGGGAATAGTATAAAAGGACCTTATATGATTACATCTACCCCAACTCATTTAGGGATGATCAAGCCTAGGAGTTCATTCATTTGGAGTAGGGCACCCTATTAGTGATGGATTATTCATCTCTCATTATAGAGATATAGTGATTCTTGCCCATTCTAGGGATCACGAGTTATCACTAGGTAGGCGATTTGAGTAAGGTCTTAGGAATGACATCTGATCATAGGTGAATGTTTCCATGCTGGATATAGTAACTGCTTTAGAGAAATGAGTGTTTATTATCGAGCACAATCTGAAGGAGTTTGGATATGTGAGCTAGGGTGGTTCAGCAACCGGGGTTCATACTCTTTTAACTGATAGTAGGAATCACACTATGAGTCTTACATGTGGTGGTTCATCTGGTAAAAGGGATGTATCTTCAGGTAGCCTGGTGGTGTGCTACATATGTGTAAGGAGTGGGAATATGACACCACACTACCCGAGAGACCAATTTGAGTGCCGATGTGGTGGAGAGATGGGGAGTCTATAGCCTTTTTGAAGGATGTTATCACTAATAGCTAGTATGTGTGGATCTGTTATGGCTCCACATTTAGAAGTATGAACACCAGTTTCTCCTTATATAGGGAAATGCAGTTTGTTATGCTATTCAATCTAAGGAGGTGGTTGTGGCCATGGTATCCAGATGATAGGTTATCAACGATAACAGGGTGGATCAGCTCATGGATTCTAGGCATGGTCATAGGGCTGTGATATAGGTAAGACTTTTGTGATGGAATAGACCTAATATGATAAGGATCCATGAACCTATATGGTTAGAGGTATGATTCATGTTGACTCAGTTTTAGCTTCTGTTATTTTTGATATGGTGTATTCCCATAGTTTTATATTTATTGTCGTTGTGAATAGCCTTGGGATCTGTATCATTAATTATGATGATGTTATAATGCTAGACAATCTGTTGGAGATGAGGAAGGATAGTTTAAATCAGTGCAAGGTTATACCTATAATGGTTTATGGGTTTTACTTCTTGTGGGAACTCTATGTCTAAGAAATGAATTGCTTCTACCTCATTATCAAAGTGGATTGGTTGGTCTCCTTCGAGGACCTTGTTGACTTATATCACCACAGTCTGAGTTTTATATTCCCAGAGGGAAGATCGATTATATAGAAGAGAGAATGGGATGTCAAGGCCAGTAGAGATATACCTAATCATCATGGGTTTGTAGGAATTACATCCTAGATTTCTATTTTATATCTAGATGACTGGGAAATTTCATAGATGGACTTTCCCCTAGTGTTGGATCGTTTTAGAGATGTATTTATAGATGACTTTTAAATTTTACCATCAGAGATAGGTCTAGATATATCTATTTAGTTTGTTTTAGTAATGGAACTAGTGTGAATTCCTCCATATAGGTTAGAAACACCATAGTTACAAGAGCTAAAGAAACAGTTAGTGGTGTTGCAGGTAAAGGGTTTCATCCAACTCAGTACCTATCCTTGGGTTTCACCTATCCTTTTTGTGATGAAGGTGAACGGTGCCCTTTGACATCATGTAGATAATCAGAATTTGAACAAGTTTATGGCCAAGAACTGATACCCCATGCCGAGGATTTATTATTCCTTTGATTAGCTTCAAAGATCCCATGTGTTTTCAAGGATTTACATGAAATACAGTTATCATCTGTTTCTTATTAGACCGTTAGATATATCTCTTACTACCATTCGGATTAGGTATAGTCTATACATGTATTTTTTTATTCTGTTCAGTCTCAAGAATACATCAGTAGTTTTCATGGAACGGATGAATTGAGGGTTCCATCCATGGATTATTTTGTTGTACTCTTCGTGGTTAATATCTTGGTGTACTCTCACACTCAAAACGACCATGCCATCCATCTTTTGATCATACTGAGTAAACTGAGATAGAATCAGTTAAATACTATGCTCTCAAAATTCCACTTTTGGATGGACCAGATTCAATTCGTTGGTCATATAATCCCAAAGACAAGAGTATTAGTAGACCCATAGAAAGTGAGTGTAGTAGTTGTTTGAGATAATTTGAAGAACTTCTAGGAGGTTCAGAGTTTTTTAGGGTAGGATGGTTACTACTAGAGTATTATGCATGAATTTTTATGCTTAACAGCACCACTCTAAGGCTTGACTAAGAAGGGTGTGTTGTAATTTTGGATATAATCCTAGGATTCATCATTTTAGGAGATGAAGGGAGATTGACTTCAGAAAAGATAATTATTTTTATGGATCTACAAATGAGTTACACTGCTTACTATGAGGCATTAGGTTTCAGGCTGGGAAAAGTGCGTATTCAAGGGGAGAGGAGTTGTTGCATATGGGTCTCAACATTTGATGTCACACAAGAGGAACTACCCTATGCATGATCTCCTGTTATCCACAGTTATGCAGGCCTTGTGCTGTTAGAGAGATTGCTTACTAGGACAACATTTATTAGTATACACTGACCACAAAACACTCAATTATATCTTTACTCAGTGTGATCTGAATTTGAGACAACGAAGGTTAGTTTAATACCTTCAGTATTTTGACATTGAGCATGCCTACATGCTTGGGAATGTCAACATAGTGGCTAATGCATTGAATAGGAGAACTCAAATATAAGATGTTTCGGAGGCCAGTAGTGATTGAAATTTTATTGATCTATTCTTTAAGATGTAGTTGAAGGAGCATGAAATATAGGGGTTTACATTTCTCTCTTCTATAACTGTTACCCCTACTATACTATATCATGTGAGAATGAGAAAACTATTACATTCCAAAGTCGAAGTCTTATGGGAGAGTGTGCAAGGAAAAGACCCTACTACTGGGATGACCGTAGGAAAGGATAAGGTTTCTATTTTCATGGACGCGTATGGGTGTCAACAGGCATGTGCGTGGAGAAACTTTGATATTTTTATGCCTTCGTGTGGGAAGATCTTCCTGGTGTCACCAATAAGTATCAGGACATACATCATTAGTATT
This sequence comes from Viscum album, assembly GCA_963277665.1. Lineage (NCBI taxonomy): Eukaryota > Viridiplantae > Streptophyta > Magnoliopsida > Santalales > Viscaceae > Viscum > Viscum album. The sequence goes on along the minus strand of OY728142.1, from coordinate 1,715,712,097 downwards.
GGTTGCTAGACAGGAAGTGCGGTGTTCCTTGTTTTTTATGATATATTCCACCTATCTGTAGGTGATGGAAGAGCATAAAGGACTTACCTCGATATTACAGTAATTTCACATTCTTAAGTGGAATTAGAATGGTGTTGTGATGGATTTCATGATGGGTTTATCAGGTCTTCCAAGAAGAAATGATTTCTTATGGGCTGTTCTTGAAAGACTTATGAATTTTTCTCATTTCCTAATGAACAAGGAAAAAATCAGTGTTAATGAGCATAGAAGGTTATACATATGAGATATTTTATGTTTTCTTGGGGTTCTAACCCTATCATCTCATATTGGGATGCCCGGTTTATTTCCTATGTCTAGAAGGGACTAAAGAGGGCCATAGGTACACAATAATTTTGTGTACGACTTACCATACCCATATATATGTCCAGTTTGAGGGCATAATTTTGGTTTTGGAGGACATGCTTCATGCATGTGTATTGGAGTTCAGGGGATATTTGGAGAGACACATACCCCTAGTGGAGTTTTCCAACAATATTTTTTTTCAAGAAATTATATAGATGAAACCTTTTGATGCTTTGTATGGTAGGCCATGCTGATCTCCCCTATGTTGGCTAGAGGAATGACAATAAGATATGTTGGGACCATGTCTTGTCTAGTAGGACATTGATCAAGTGGATTTGATTTAAAAGAGGATGGATACTACAGAGTATTTGTAGAAATCTTATGTTGATCGATGGAGATGAACTCTAGAGTACAAGGTTAGATATAAGGTTTTCTTATGTGTCCCACCGAGGTTGGGGTACTGGAGGATTAGAAGACAGGAGAACCTTTCGAAAAGATATGTCATGTCATTGAGGATTTGGAGAGATTTTTGATGGTTTCTTATTAGTTGTAGTTACCTCAGAGGTATCAGGTTATGAATGATATCTTTCATGTTTCCTAGATACAATATTACTTTTTAGACTTTTATAATGTTTTTCAACCCTAGGAGGTTGAGTTGGAGATATATTCATCCTTTGAGTAGAACCCTATTCGGATTTTGGATCACATCATGAAGGTTCTTCATGACAGGTATTCTCCTTTGGTATTGGTTCTATGGTAGCATGACAGAGTGCGGGATGAGACTTGGGAGAGGGAGGCTGACATATGATCGTAGTGGTAGGATTTTTTCACAATTGAGTGCATTGGAGTCACAATGGTGAGTTCCAAATTCCTCTAGAGCCTTTATTCTATATTCCTCCTATCGTCTGAGTTATTCACAGTTGGTCATTTACACCATTTTGTAGATCTTTGCAGATCCAGGCTGATTTAAGGGATGATGTTCAAGTATATCGATTTTACAAAATCATGGTTGGAGGTTTATGCCTTTAATTATTCATCATTGGATTTTATATTCTAAAATTGATGCATACCCCTAATTGGTGTATTGCTAGTTTTGGAATATAACACTGTTTATTACCTGTTTTCATTTGTCTGATTGATAAATGGTTGTTTCTTATGTGTAAGTATAGATATGTAATTTATGGGACTCTTTATGGGTGTGTGTCCCTTGTTTGATTGTTTATGGCCAGTTGGTCTAGAATCCCTTTTAGTATTTCTTCATTTTACCAGCCTTGGTTGATTAGGATGGAGTTTTAGTGATTATATGAAATTCATGTGAGACTCTTGTGAATGATTATCCTTGTAGTAGTTTTAAATTACATGCACCGATTTGATATTATTTGCGCACGTTTTTTACACAAGATCATGAGATCCTTGGTGTAGATCATTATACCAAGGGTATTGACTGTGATAACTACCAAAGTGGTCATTTATAAGTACCTTATGATATGTTGACCCAATGTTATTGACCATGAGAACTACTGAGGGGGTCATTTATGATTTATTGATGCCATGTAGACCCCGGCGTATTGATTGTGAGAGCTTCCCATGTGGCCATTTATAAATGAACAGTGAAGTGTTAGACCAAAGGGGTTAGACCGTGAGAGCTTCCCATAGGGTCTTAATTTAATGAATTGGTGTCATGTTTATATAAATGGGTTAGACTATGAGATCATTCCGGAAGGGTTGTTTATGAATGATTGAATGATTGTGATGAGTTTTCCAAGCCAAATCAGAAGCTTGGAATCAGTCATACATGATTGTTTAGATGTTTTTATAATACATCAATTTTATTACTCTTATATAGTGGTATATAGATCATTGGATATGTCCCAAGATTAAATTATTAAAAGGATGAATAATACATGTAAATTACTGTAATTCAAAACTATTGGATTTTTTTCTTTTATGTAATTCCTATTTTATTGCTTCATTTCTGCATATTACCTTCTATATATGTTCACTAACAGTTAGACACGTATCTTTTGCTGGTTTCCCGCTGGGATATGTCACACACCTTGTTTGGGTCATGTTTTGGACCCAATATGATTATATGATAGCATGTGTTAATAAAGAAAACATCCCTACTTCATCATGTGCTATATTTCATTTGGAGCAGGAGAGTGTGGGAACAAGATGATGTTTGCAATGCTGTTGGAGTTTATTTGTTCTTTTTTAAATTTTGTTTATATATATTTCTTTCTAGCATTGTGACTTGATTGGATGATTTCTCAAAGACATATTCCATGAATTGTATATAAATATATATATTATGGCCTATGTTTGACTTACTTTCATTCTTCTTATTTTTTACTTCTATTATAGGGTATTACTAATTTCACTATGTTTTTATATTTTAATTATGATTTGTATACACTTTCAATGAGGGTATAGTTTCCATAATTTCTTACCTTATCCCTCACTGATTGTTGGTATCCTCTGGAATTTGCGAAAATTCACTAGAGGATTTGTGACCAATTAGGTATGGGGTACATTTGGGTGCCACCCAGATCCAGGGCGTTACTTGTCAGTTATTCCTAATGCCTCAATTACAACTAGATGATTATTTTGGATTCTTTTACAAGATGTAAAAAAAAAATTGAAGGAAAACATGTATATATGTATCTTATCTCATGCAATTTTTCCCACATTTATTTTTTATGCTAATGTATGAATTTATTTTATTATATTTTCTATCAATATCTTATAGTTCGATACATTTTTTGTCATTAATAAATACTATGAAGAATTTGGTGTTATTTTCATGGATTTGGTCTAGGATATTCTATTCCACATTATTTATACATGTTATTTTCCACTTTTGTTCTTTTTTTTCACAAATTTCATGAACCAAAAAATTATAAACTTTGGGTCATTTCTTTTTTTAACATTATTTTATTGGATTTATGAAACATTATAATAAATTTATTCTTCAGGGTTTGTTACATGAGGGAATATGAATATAATTTTCTATAATTTATGGTATTAGATCCACTTAAATTTTCAAATAGAATCTTCAATGTGTGAAATTTATATGTTTTATGGTGAAAATGATTTAAAGATTTATATAATCAATGTGCATTAGATCTTCGTCAAATACAGACATCAGGTTTTACATAATTCGACCAAAACCATATGGTCAGCTAATCCGATATAAAATGGCTTAAAGAACCTATGTAGATGTTCCTCCTAATATTCTAATAAAATCTCAAATCTCTCTTATGTATCTTTTTTGTATTAAGGTCATGTGTCACATCAATTTTGAAATATTTTCTGTTACTATATAATCTAAAATAAAAAAAATTATATATTTACTGAACCTTAATTGGGAATATTTATAGGAAACATAAGATGTATAATTTAATAATACACTATATGATTCCAATCTAGACACATCTTAAAGGTTTCTATAAAATAAGGACAGAACTGATAAATATTTACCTTATATTTAATGATGATTAATATGTGTTACTTATATTTTCCTATCATGACAACAATTTTGATAATTTTATGTATTCTATGATTTATTTCATATATTACACGTCATTATAAGAATACCAATTCACTTTTATTTTTGGAGAACATAATGGTAAAATAATGGATAAGGAAAAACTAGGGATTGTATATTATTATGGGCATATCTTAATTTTTTTGAAAGATGAAAGGTAATGTTAGGAATAATGGTAAGAACCATATTCAGTATAAGGATATCAATTTTGGTTTTTTCTATAGATTTTACCTTATATCATTACATGAAACCTACAAATGACTTACCCTACTATCCAAAGATGAAATCTAGTGACAATTATAGAGAATTGGGGTATAATTACATATATGATGTTATTAGTAATGATAGTTATATGTCCCAAAATATGAATTTAAACTATATGAGTAATGAATGGGTCCAAGACTGAGGTAACATTATACATATGTACAAAAATAAATATTCCTTTTCAAAACTCATTGAGGGAGTTAATGGTAAGTATTTTCAATGCAATAATAGTTTATGTGGGGCCAGGGATGGAGTCCTAGATTTTTAAGATGTTGATGAAAAATATATGTTCATATAACATAACGTATTTTTGGTCCCAATTATGTATATAAACCACATTTATTTACTACTTATCGAACAAAACTGTTTTACCTTAAAACCATAATTGGGTTCCCTAAAGAGCATTGAGTATCCAATATTTTTATTAATAGAATATCTTGTCAATGGGTTGGTTTTTTTGAGTGGAAAAACCCATAATAGATATTTTACTAGTACATATTTTCAAAATAAATAGGTGTCCACTATTTGGAATAAGGGTGGGTAATGTTAGTGTCAACTGTCATTAGGTACTATTTAAACATGTGATGCTATCTCAAGTTATGCCATGAAACATACCATTTTTTAAGAAAAGGTTCCATTTATTTCCAAGAGACACTGGTTAAATTGATCTAGATGAAATTATGTTTTCCACTAGAATTTATCAGCTCATATTTGTGGTTTTTTTCTTGGAATGCTTCCCGTAGTAGACGATTATATATTTTCACCATTATCGATAAATATATATTGAAGTTTTATATTTACATTAAGAAATAAATATAATATTTTAATGTTTGTAAAACCATAAAACACATTATGAAGAACCAAAATGGAAGAATTATTAAGGGAATATGAATAAAAAATGGTTTATAATATCTATCAACTAGTTTCACTCTGTTTTGTGGATCTAAAAGAATTTATAATCACAACACTATCATCCACTACCCATAATGAAATTGGATGGTATAGTATATCATTGTAAATATTGTAAATATATTTAAAATATAATTATATGTTTCAGAGTATCCAAATATTTAATGTAATGGGTTCCTTACACCAAAATGTCTCTCTTAAACTACTTTAATTCCTCTACTAGTGAGTCTAATAACATGGAAGAAATCTTGAGAATATTACCCCTTTACTGTATACGTCTAATGCTAATTGACTACATTGAATGTTCCCTTTTTTTGAATTTTAATATTGAGCATATGGTTTCTATGTCTGTTTTGATATGTGTTCTAGTGGGGGTGGAAGTTTTTAAATTTTTTTTTCTCCTTCCATGTTGTTTTATAAAATTATGATTTGGGATGATTTGTTGCATCATACTAATCCTCTTAATGAGAAACCTTACCATGATAATACTAGAGAAAAATCCCAAACCAATGATGTTGCAATTGATCTTCCATCTTAAAATGAGTCTTTTGTTGATACTAGTCAACATGTTCTTCTACTTGATGCAAATTGTGATGAAAATTATGATTATTTTAATTATTTTAATCCTCATGATGATATTAGGAATTACTATCCATAAAGAGTTAAAGTTATAAGAGATATTAAACCTATATATTTCTATGTCCCGACTGATATAACATTTTTTTAATTCCATATTTCATAAGATCATTGTAAAGAAGACAAAAAATACTAATAATATGCTATGAATAATAGTGATTCTTGGAATTATATCACTAAAATTAATGATGAACTACAATACCTAAAAGGATACCATTCATAGTATATTTATAAGAAGCCACCAACAACCATGTTAATCAGAAGAAAAAGGATATTCAAAATGAAATAATATAACACTAGTGAAAGTTAAATTATATTATGTTATGTCTTGTTTCTAAGGAATTTATTTAAAGGTAAGGGGTAAATTATTGTGAGTATTAATTTTTTCAATTAGACACTCCTCCATTAGACTGTTATTTGATTTTATTAATTATATTTTTTTTTTATATTGAATAATTAAATAACAAAATTTATTTCATCTATGGTGATTTTTTAAAAATATATACATTAATTCTCATGATTTGGTTGATAATGAATTTTAGTATAAAAATTATGTTAACTTGATAAGCCTTTTGGTCATCTAAAATAGGATTTTATGAACGGGTATAGGAAATTTGATTTTTTCCATATAATATAATAAAATCAACAGATTTAATTTTGTTTCATTTTTTTTAAATGATTTCAAAACAAAATTCTCTACATACCACATTATTTTAAGGATATTCTGATCATATTTTGTAACCTGACATTGATTAATACTATTAAAATTTTATCAAAATTAGTGTTTCAAATGAAGTATATAGGTTATTACATGACGATTTTTATGGTAATATTTTGGGATATGAATCATAATGTATTTTATTTATGTATATATGATTATACCATAAAAGTGATTAAAATAAAAAAAATAATTAAGCCAACCACTGTACATTTTTTTCTACATTATAATTTTTTGCTTTTCCAATGTCATATCGATACTATTAATATTCAGTTTATGTGCAGTATTCCTTATACAAAGGTAGTGGGAAACATCATATATGTTTTGATTTGTATTGGAGTAGATACATAATTTTTTATTCTTTAATTATATTCCTTGGAAAACTATCTAAGACACTATATCATTCCCTTAAGTGGTTGTCAATGTAAATTTATGACACAAATTATTTATCACAAAATTATTTTATAAATATTATGCACGATAAGATTATGATTTTTTTTATAATATGCATAAGATGGAATCATTGACACTATGAAATAATTATTCAGTTATGTGATTAAAACCTATGGAGGCCCCATATTCTAGAAGTGAAATATGTAGTCGGTTTTGGCCTTCTCCACCCTACATTCCAAATGTGTTGATTTGAAAAATAATATAAAATAAGACATGTTTATTAATGGTTTGATTTCTAGGTTTTATTAATGTAGTTATAGTATTTCAGATTACACAGATTCTCATTTGACTTTACATTTCCCAAACTAATTAATATTCCTTAGTAGCACTATGAAAATTTAAATTATGCTTCATTTTATTAAATAATCCATTGAAATTGGAATGGGGTGTGTCAATATGATTCATACTAATGAAATATCAAATGACATTTTGACTTTGGAAATGTGTTTTCATAAATTTAAATATTTTTTATACTAAATATTCCAACACCCAAATGAAATTATTATTAAAGACGTCAAACATATTTTTTTTTGTAAATTGTTGAATTTTTTTATTTTTAGTATACTATCATAGATATAAAATACAACTCATTATTGATAGTTTATTTGTTTGATTATGTGCACATTATAAGTTTATTATGGACAATGATATGTTTTTGTTGATTCTTTTTCTTATTATTTTCAACCATGGTTGATTCGAACAACATTTTAATACATTAATAAATTATAAATAAACTCGTTTTGAGTCACAGATTAGGCATATACATTTTGTTTTCAAATTTCATGTCCCTTATCTGAAACATACATGGAGCCAGTTCGATTATATATTATATGGTTTTTAATTTTCTTACCTGATGATTGAATCATTTATTCCTATGTGAGAGTGTTCATCTCAAACTATCATGGTTTGACCATATATGAGTGTTATGTTTCACTGGATGAAATTCTAGTTTGCACCTAATGCATGACCCTTTCCGACTAATTTTTCATATATTTCATTCATATATGAAATTTTTAAATACAAACCTATAGGTAATTGAATATAACATATTGATGAGCTTCACCAATAATAGTGAATGGTATGTAATGTAATGCATGTTTTTTTGAACCACCATTTTAATATGGTTTATTTATATGTCTCTCATGCATAAAACTAGATTTGAGTGGTTAAAACCAAACTAATATCAATTTTCTAGTAGTCTCGGTTTGTAACATCGATCATCACATCTAAAGACATCATCATTAACATAGGACCTAATACTGAGGCGAGGTTTCATATTCAAACATTCCATTCAAACTAGAGAATAGGGAGTTGTCGAGAGAGAAGAAGATCACTAGATATAAATTTGTCATCCTTGCTAAAATAAAACATCATCCTCCCTTCCATAATTCCATCATTTTACAATATCTATATTGTGATGCATATCTGAATATGTTACATGCAATGAAATTTAAAATTTTTATTAGAAATTCTCATCACTAGATGTTGAAAAAGAGAACTTTTTTTGTTATATCACAATTTGTGACCATTCAATAGAAATACCTAATGGTCCCAAAGTACATTGTATCATACTATGTTTTTATTATCAATTAGTATTAACAATGCAGTTTAATATAATTTAAATCTATGTATTCTTTACCACAATTTTCATTATTGTTGTTTAAATATTTATTGAACCACTAATGTTTTGTCCATTTCAATTTTTATTTTATTTATGACTTAATATTAATGATTGGGGAAATATTTTTAAAAATTGGTGTCTATTGGGATGTTTCTGGAGGTTTTACATAGTATTTAATCCTCAAAAAATCTAACTAATAATTATAGGATTTTTCATTAAATAATCACAAATGACATTAATGAAACCACCAAACAACATACAAGATCTAACACTTAGATATATTAATAATTGCAGTTCGGATTTCAATGACAACCAATTCATTGTGTGATCGTAGCTCTATATGATAAGGAGGGAGTTAAAGGGTCAATACTTTCTCATCATACTTTCTAAAAATTTTTGTGTATTCGTTCAATATGTTTTTAAGAGATAACCTTGGGAGGAGTTTACGATTAAACCAAATAGATAAATAAGTGAGAGATATAGAGCTATATGATAAGGTATTTGCTTATCCTATAATTGATAGTTAATGATCATGATTTGTGTTATTGGTATGTTTTTATTTTTCTATCATAAATATACATAGTATTTGGTCATCACATAGTTCATATTGATATACTGGTCTGTAGTGTATGAAACTGATGTAAGATTGTGTAGTGACTAATTTTTTTTTATGTTTTTTCACTCATTAATAATTATTCATTTACATTTTTCTTTTAGTTGATTCTTTAAATTTGTTTATGAATTAGTTTATTCATATATGTCTTTCTGTAATAGGAATTGATTTCAACTTTCATGATATTTTTATAATAATTATAGTACTAAGTGAAAAAATTCCATTACATGGTAGATTTTATGATTTTCTTTATTAAGTATACTCACATGTATTCTTCCCTTAATATTATATTTTGAAACATCATGATAATAATTAACTATAAAATTAAATAAATTTTATATTTAAACTCATAAATCATTGTTTTCATTCCTTCATATTTAAAATCCCAATTGACCTTTGTATAATGGAAATATTTTGATGAATTTATTTTTTTGATAGTGAGAGAAAAATTGGTTCATTCATATTTTTTGATTTAAAAAATATTTTAAAACATTTCAATGATGTAATTATGTTTTATATAATATATTAATTGATCCAGAAATATTTTTAATCATTGTATATAATTCAATATTATACATTCATGTCTGAAAAAATCACATTTAATGAGTCTATAATAATTTAGAATTAAAATACATAATTTATTTATTATTTATTATTATTATATAAACTGAGTCATTCTATAATTATATTTTATGATAATATTATTTAAGTATAATTTATACTACATTACTTTATCATACTGTTATTGTGAGTTTAAAATAGTAATTTAATAAAATCAGGTTTTTTGTTTCATGTTTCGAAAGTTGTTTGGTTTATTTTTTCCTTTTTTATTAATAATTGGACATTGAATATATATAATATAGATACCAAATCCTTTTTAATTTCTAGAAATATTAATATAAATAGTTGAGTAAATATAAAAAAGTGTGATACACACATCTCAAATAAAATGGATTCAAGGGACAATGTAACTAGGGTCACACTTCAAATAGTTTTTAGAACCTCACCAAAATTAAAAAGAGTCTGATTTGTGTCATTAGTGATAATATGACCATATGATGAGTTGTTATTTGCTGAATCCCCATAGGAGTGCAACCCTAATTGGGATAATTCGCTATCATATTGGGAAGAAATCCCCCTAACCAAAACAAATGGAGGATACCAATATACCAATCTTTTGTAGTGCTCCAATCTGAGATCTATAACAGAGAGATCTTATAGAGTATTTATAACTAGGTGATCATAGAGAAATTCTACATTAACCTAAAGGTACCACATCTCACCATAAAGATATAACCCTTTTAGTAGCCTATACTATTTAAAGATTAATTTTCTATATTATCACATAGGTTTCATTGAATGAAAGAAATCCATATTTGAAGAATATATGAACTCTTTCACTATCTATACTTCTAATGAATTCCCTATTGATAGTCATAAAACCTATACTTTTATCTATGTAAAGGCCCCATACTGACCCCAACAAAAGATGAATCCTTCCATGATGACGTTCCATCGATATTTTCTCTCTTGGTAATGTTATCCCATTTAAAAAAAAATCCAAAAATTATTTCATTAAACAAACCCTCTTCCTAAATGTAACCATCTTTGAGTGATAATAAATAATAATAGAAAATGTCCCTCAAAACCGACTCTAACAGGCCACATGTTAGTGACTAACACTAGGAGTATATAATACACACAAATGGGATTATTTTCAATCACATATAGTTTATATAATGGGTTATAAGATTAGAAACCACAAACCAAAACCATGTATAAAAAGAGAATCAATCACAATACATGAAATTCTATACAAAAAAATGGAACAACCAAATAGTACCAAAATAAGTCCTCAACAGTGACTATAAATCTCCCATGCGCCTGAACAACTCTTAAAATCCATTAATGCCAAACTATATCACTAACCAACTCTTGAAAACATAAAAAAATAGTTTATATATATGTATGCTGAAAATAAAATGTATAAAATGTATTATTATCCTCTAAAACACTCCATAAAAATATGAAAGAAGAATATTCAAGCCTAGTGAGTACTCAAATGAAACCAACTCATCACCAATAAAGGTAAAACTATTTCTTATCCACACCATTAGTCCATTACAAAGTAGTGAAATGAAGAAAATAATTTCTTATGAAACCCATATAGATATATATGTTCCCTAATCGAACTTCTCCTATATTTTTTTTCCCACATTCCCAACATCTAATTCCATATTTTCATCCCTTAAAAAAGTTTCCTTGTATATCGTATAATTGTATTATAACTGTTCTTATAACCTTTTAGCATAAAATACTCAAAATCAACTTTCTATAAATAACTGGTTTATGTACATAAACAACTATATATATTGTGAATCAACCATACCTCAAGCCATGAATTCCCATGAGTGAACACCCACCATGTCCACCATGACCATATACATGAATTTACTACACTACAAGACATTATAGACAGTACATAAATGTATAGGGAAACTTATATCTAACACATCTCGATTAGGAACAGAATCTATACTATGAGATATTAAATCCCATGATATGCATACATATAAACTAAAAAAAATAGAGAGCATGGGATATGGTGAAGTAATCCATCAATATCCTCACCATCTAGGATCTAGATGAAAATACCCCCAAAATCATTTGGGTTTTGGATTCCCTACTAACTTTAGTGGTGAATCATTTGAAATTAATATATATATATATATATATATATCCCATAGGTTCAAACAAATGAAAACTACCTAGGCATAGTCTAATATGGATATATCATTACCTAAGAAATCTAGATGCCACTACTAAGGAATAGATTCCAAACATGCATTCATGCATCAAAGTTCCATATTAATTAATAGTCACCCAGTAATTAACAAATTTTATTTCATATTTATTTCAAGGATTACTAATTTATGTCTGTAATCCTAGTTCCTAAAACACCATAAATATTCCCTTCATTTATTATTAATATTATATTTCAATATCTAATATAATCTACAAGGAAAATGGTAATCTATTACTAACACCTTTTTCATTCATAATTACTAGGAACACAAAGACTAATACTTTGTTACCATAATTATAATTTAGGATTCATGCATAAAATATAACGTTTCCCTGAATTATAAAACCATAATAAATAATAATATTCATATAATATGCCATTAAAAAAGAATCATTCCAGAATATGTTAATTAAAAAACACATTTTTTTACTCCTATTAACTTAGTGAATGTCATCCCAGACACAATTGTGCATAAAATATTACATGTCACTTCTATTGATATCTAACATCACAATAGAACAGGGAATTTAGATCATAGCTCTCAAAAAACCTATAATTTCATCTAGTTATTATCAAAACACATCATGAATCTAATTCCTTAGTGTGGCAACTCTTGATAAAATTCATTTTTGATGGGACACAATCACAATGAATCCATAGAAAAACAACCACGAAATACAATCCTTTCATAATAAGAAAGTGTTTTCTCATCCTTAAGACAAATATATATAGAAAAAAATATATTTGACTTATCATCTAGAAATAACCAGTTTATTATGCATTTGTTTTAAAAATAATCAAACCTATAATTTACCAACTATCAAAACAAATGAATTAACATAAACATAAACTTATCATTACATCTATATTTAATACGATTTCAAGGAAAAATAGATATAAATTTATATGCGCATTTCTTTGATCATATCAACATAATCCATTTATAACATTTCTTATTAAATTTCCAGAAAATTAACAATTCTAAACACAATAATCTCTATATAAATTAGATAGACAAAATCTGTAAATACAATACAAAATAGTTGTAAAGTGAAAAAAGAAATGGGATCAAAATAATAAATTGTTATAATTATTTCATCCTATAATTCCAATATTATTATCTTTATTATCTTAATAATACCATAACTAAAAACATTAAATAATAATAATCATACACATTCTCTTCAAATAAATTAAATTAGTGAATCCCCTACCTATTTATGAATATTAAAATGTTCTTTGAGTAATAACAGAATAAAAGTTACCAAACACATATTACTTATTTTACAGGGAACCAACGACCCTTAGATAAACACTAAAAATTGATTCCATTATCAACTATTTTGGATAAACTCAAAAAATTAAATTGGAAATAACTTCTATATAATAAATTAGATAAAATAAAGAGAAAATGACCTAAATGAAAAGAAATGCACATAGAATATAAAAATAATCAATTGCTAATGTTCAGGTTTTTAATCCTAGAAAATGAAGAAATGTGTCTAAATGCAGCCCTTGTTTTTTCATGGTTTGAGTGGATAATGATGGAATATTAAGAAATTAAAATTGATTTATAAATTTTTTCATGCTGTTAAAAAAGAATACCATGAATCAAGACATTAGAAAACAATGAAACCCTATTAATTTTTGAGATATCTCTATTGTAGATTTTGTGAAAACACTATAATGCTCTCATCTAAATCCACCATATCTTATCCATGTCAATAATTCATACACATCCGTCATTTATAAAAATTTAACCAAACCCTTTTCTAAAAAATATACTTAACACCATGCTACAACACCGATTCCCACATTTTAGTGACCATAGAACTTATATTGAATCCCTCTAGGACACTATATTGTATTGTAATTAGTTTTTTGTGCCCCCTAAAAATTATATAAAAAACATTCATCCTTATGTCATGATTCCACAAGACAACTCTATGCTGCAAGTGCCTTTTATTTGAATTCAAAACAATAACACACATCTCTAGTCTCTATACTACTGGTTCCAATTCAATGATGCTACCCTAACCCCTTTTGAACATATCATGGACCCATGTAATAGAATGTAGCCTAAACTAAAGATTAGTCTCAAATTATTCCACCACTACTCCATTTACCTCATAGACACATCGAATCACCTAAAAATAGTAAAAAAAACTCACATGTAACAGATCCCCGACATTATGTACCTATAATATAATCATTTATCTCCATAATTAAAAAATATGAGAAATGAGGAAAGGGACTTGATAAAATTATATAAATATATTAGAGGAACAATTTATATAATGATGAATCATTTACAACTATCTAATAAAATAGTCAATGGATCATAAAATCATCTCAATAAGAATTAGAAAATGTTTGAAAATATCTCAGTATATTAAGATCCCATCGATTCCTCCCCCTCCAATGTGATCTCCTCTAGGATTACTTGGTTCCACAAGTTATAGAGAATAAGAATTACACACCCATGAAAGAGATTCACCTAATGGTCTGAAATCTCAATAGGCATCTAATACAAGGTAGCACCATATTTAACAACCATCTCACTGAATTAAATGAAACGGGAACCATAATGGAGGTAGTGAAGAAGCCATGAAATGAAAAATACATATGGAATCTAGATTATCTATGTGGGGGAGATGCTAACTGCTATGAAATACACCCAACTCACGTTAATAAATCAAATGTCCTAGCTAATAGATGTGAAAGAATACTCCCACAACCGAGGTTTTCCTACTATATATATGGATAAACCTTCATAAACAATTTATTGATAATTTTAAGATATAGGGGCCTTCTAATATGAATAGAATATAATATCTATTGATTATGTTCCACATTTATTCACTCAATGATCACCTATATCTTCTATGTCATGCTCTGTCCCAATTATAGTCCCTGAAATCATGATTGTTCGACCTTGTTCTAACACAATAGAGATCAAAATTATGGTCGCTATGTTTTAAAAAAAGATCAAGATAAATAGTATATTGGTAAATGTTTATACAAAAAAAAATCTACCAATGAAAGGTGAATCACCCCTAATCCCCCAAAATAAATAATTCATGAGGGAAAAATGTCCTGTTATGTTTGGATATTCATCTCAGTCTCTCCATTCATATTATTGTGAATATAAATATTGTGGAATTAGTAATATCAAAAATTAGGTTAATGACCTCTTCTCACACAATAGGTAAAACTGTGATCATGACTATATTTGATCATCTTTGTAACACCATGATGCCTCAATACCTCCTCTAGATACTTCCTCAACAAAATCGCAACTGAGCTTAACTCCTTACTCAGTCTGACGTGAGTCTGATTTTTTTGGAGGCCTTTGGTCACCAAGATTTTACTGTAAGCACTCGATGATCATAGAAGCTATATGTTTATTTCCATCAAGATGGACACAAACATCTACTTTTGAAAATTAGGCAACTGATGGAAATCATGAGGAAGGTGTTTCCAAACCATCACCCTATAGAAAACCAAATGTCGTGATATAAACCCAGAAACATTCCTCCTCAATTTAGATAACAAAAAATAGTCTCCTAGAGGATAATACATATTATACACAGTAGGATATATCGCCATGGGATACTAGTGAAACTCTTATAGAACCATATCACAAATCACTAAAGAAACCAAAAAGCTTCCCCAAAAACAACAAATAATGTTATCCACCATCCGACTTTGAATCCAATGATTATGAATCTTCGACCTAATACATCATGGATGGTTACATGAGAATCATATAAATAAAAAACAAACCATTATGTACCCTATATAATGTAATATCACAAATATTTCCCCCATTAATCTCCATGAGTCTCTATATTAATTCACAAAACCACCAAGAAACTTCTTTCACAATGAATCCACCACAACATTACTTTTACCATGTGTATATGTTATATCAAATCAACAATATTATTACAATTAAATCCAAAATAACTTCCAAAAATTGACGTTAATCTTGGATAAGACATACATAAAACTCTTTTGATCTATAAATACTACAAAATGTTTACTGATGAGGTAATATCACCACAACATTAGGGAAAACACAACAGTATACAGATCAAGATCATGGATGGAATAGTTATATTACTAACGTTATAACTATAAAGACCCACAAGGGGAATCCTACCATTATTGTATCAACATGGATCCTAAGACAATATATGAATAGTTACAACAAACCTTGAATGCAATGCCCTCCTATGGAAAATCAACAACTGGATCACGGACTATGTTCACATTCAAATAATCAAAAGTAGATTGGAACTCTTTGGTTGATATGAATTACGGATCATTTATATTCAAAGATATCATCATATTCTCAATATAAGACATGTAGAGTATAAACCTCTAGAAATAACCAATATGACCAAGGATGGTTTTCAGATCCACAATATCCTTTGGGGATAACTAAGAAACAACCACCTCTATCATCAAAGGATCCATGACTACATAATGATTTGGTATAAAATTACCTATCAAAAAAGAACTATCTTGACTATAAATCACACTTCTTTATGTTCCCAAATATATTTTGAAAACAAATAACTTCCAAAAAAATTCATAAACTATCTTTTTATCCTCCTATGAATTAGAAAACACAAGAAAATCCTCAAAAAAGTCCACTGTAAATTAGTACACTAAGAAACTGTACAATACATTTATTATTCCCATGAATATGGATGGGGAATTCATAGCATAAATTTTATTATTGTGAACTCATAATTTCTATAAATAAATTTGATTCATTGGAAAATTTTATTTTATTTGATGATTTCTAGAACAAAAATCAATCTTTATGAATTAATTTTATTCCTTTAACTGATTTAATAATTATTCAATCATTGGGTTTGGATAAATGTTCTTTTATCTAACTATGTGTAAATAGAGGTAATTGTTACACACAAAAAACTACTATCTACCTTCTCCAAAAATTGAACATGACATAACAAAGGTGCAACATTTGGACAAACTATCCCCCTTATTATAACATCAATAATCTGATTCCCCTACCCCCAAATATCATAAGGGGCCAACCTGTATAAATACATTGATATAGGGGAGACACATACTTGTACATATATTCCAAAATTGATCTATCAGTGAAGGGTATGTTTCATTGCCTCTTATATATATATATTTCAAGGTAATATTAAAAATCATTGAGAGAAACCATTAGTCAACACATTACAGAACTCTACATCTGACTAGTTACCAATGAAGAGAAGGACACAATATACCTCTAACTGATCTGTGGGTATTTATCAAAGCTGAACATGACCATCGGTCTATCGATATTGTTGAATATAAAATAACTCTTAAATAAATCCACGATATCCAACAATAAATAAAACATATTCATTATGAGTATGATATCATATTCCTTCATTCACGAGCATAATAAATCTCCCCACCACATCATATAGGCCTACTCAACATCAAAATAAAATAGTCAATATCAGGGGAATTGAACGTATCCCCACATTAATTATCAATGAACATAAAAGAGTGGGTGAAATTAAGGATTATACATGTACTAAATAAAACATCGTATAAAACCAATTAGTTGATAGGAAAATAGTTCCTCACAAAATATATGTATTCTCTAACACTGGTAGATCTAGGTTGGACATCTCACCGTGAAATACTAGATGACCAATAAAACCATTAGTTAGACCACCTATACATTCCTTATATGAATGTTATTATTTATGAATAGTTTTATGATAAGGCTTCCCTTATCATGACCCATACCCACTCAGATTATTAATGACTGGTTGAAACTACTTCTGTTTCCTCTGTGGGAACTAATATAATGGATGTGGTGGAAAATGGTTACCAACTCTATGAGGACATCCGCAGAAAGTCTTAAACTCTTTATTCTAATGTCCATGACTTCCACATGCATAATGAAAAATTCTAAAACCAATTTAAGGGGTTTGATAACTACATGATCTATTAAAACAGGTTATATAGGGATAAAACCTTTCCCTAATTATTTAAAATATATTTTTACTAGGAAACTATGATCTCCCAGTCCAATCATTCTTCATTGTAGAGTTAGGATGATTATATTCCTATAAAAATATGTTCCAATAAAATTTCATCGTGATGGAATGTGCCTTCTCATGAACCTCAAGATATGACTTCAACATGAATGGGTAGATTTTTAATTGGATCTATAGATATGAAACCTCCACGAAATATATCAAAAGTATTCTCTACTGAAGGAATGTTTGAAATACTTTTAATTTGGTTATAATAGTATATATTTGACTCTCACACACTACAACTCCATAAATGATGGGTACAAATCTCTTACCAACAATCCATTTTCACGATGAACAAAAGAAGTTTTTCCTCAAATTGATCTGTGAAGTTTTCACATAAAAATCCATTTCATCATTATCCTATAGGAACAAAATACCAAACTACAAATATAACCCACACAACATCACCACAATTGACAATACCTAATGCCCCTTTTATTTACAAATCAATATAATGGGTATATCCACCTCCTAAATTTAATTCCCTACATCCAAAACCACATCAGATCCGCCATTATTTTATGTGAACTAAAACTAATACTCTTGTAGTTTTCTCCTCCAACTATCATCATCATAAACCTTTTCTATATGGTGATCTATTAGAACATCTTGCTGAACAAATTCAGCCTGAATATGATAGAGACATCGACATAGAATCACTCCTATAGTATAAGAAACATCATGGTCTCCTAAACCTAAGATATAAAAAATTTATGGTTAATTAATTAATTAATTTTAGCCTATTCTATCATTATCTACCTAATTCAACCACTAGTGAATAAAATCATGATTCATGATCCTTACCTAGGTCCCTACCCCACATGAATATTCACATTTATTATCTTGTTCAGTAAACATGATTGTCCTTATGTCAAATATCATGGGGCCTTGAAATATCATTTCCAAGAAAGTAATCATTGTTTACAAAACACAATAATCCAAGATGATACTATTTCCCAAAAAACAAATACTTCCTCATTGGTTTCTAACTCAAAACTCCACCTTATATTTATAATTTCTTATTTGATACCACTTGGTCGAGAACCCTCCCTCAAATGGTACCCATATTAGGACAACGATGGAGAAACGATGATAACGAACCCCATGGACTATATTTAATATGCCATGGATTGTAAAATAGAAATGATGGTATACAATTCACATAAATGGGATGAATTTATTTCGAATATTTTTAATGAATAATAGATATGATGAGGAACCACCAAACAAAACCATACCTAAAAAATAAGTAATTCTAATAGATGTAATGTAATCCAAATACTGAAACAACTAAAAAGAACTAAAAATAATACTAATTTATGAACATGAACCTATGACAGCTTTTGAATAACTCCCTTGATCTAGTAACTTTTATATTATTCATTTATCAGCTCTTCTAGAAAATAGAAATAGTATGTATATATATATATATCCTAAAATGTATAATCAGTTGGATACTCCCTAAAACCAGTCAGGAAAATTGTAAATGATTAATTATAAAGTACAATGTATAGAAAAATAAAACCAACTCAACATCTAATGTGGTAAAAATTTTCCAATCCTCTATATGAATCAGTCACCATTTATTTTATCAAATTTAATAATTATTTTTAAAATAATATATATATAGGTTCCCAATATCCATTTCCACACAGGTTTTCCACATTCATTCCCCAATAACCCATTTTTCATGATCACTCCTCATTCTTGTAATGATGAATCATATAAAATTTTATTAGAACCATTCTTTATCTTATACAGAATGGTATAAACTCATCATCATCACCCCCTACAGAACCAGGTGTATGTATAAAATCCACTATAAGCCATTTAAATTCATTATACCTCATGCCATTACAACAAATTAAAGTTCACCCAAAGGGAATTCATATCCATTATGACCCAATGTATATGTTGTAACTCAACCCATTACCACCCGTACAAAATATATTGTAAAAATGATATCCATCAACACCTGGGTAGAACAACACCGTGTTCAACGAGCCGATATATTCAATCATATGGATACACATAAACTACAACCAAAGGGAGAGCGTGAGAGGTGGAGAAGTTAATCCTCCATTACTTTTCCATCCTAGATGTTGAAGATAATATACACCCTAAAATTTGGATATCATTTACCCTACTATCTCATGAGTTGATTCCTAGCAAATCATAAAATATAAATAATATTAATCATGTGACGTGCCCAAATATCATTAATGGAAATCCCTCTTGACCTAATTAAATGTCTGTTTATGTAAAATGTTTATATAAAATGTCAACTTATTTGGTTTTATGTTATGAATTGTGACCTTTGATAATATAGACATTGAACAATGATCACATGATTAGTATAAATATAAGGCTTTAACTAATCCAATTTACTCAGACAAAGAAATAATTGGCCACATGGAGTAGATGTGCCCCATACGAAGCCCATTTTTTAGAGCTTGGAATGGAAGGGGTGACATTGGGCATCGCTCTTGACAAAGCTCCAGCAGATCTTTAACATGTTAAGCTTGAGCAGAACCGCCTACGGGAGAAGTGGAAGTTGATAGAGATTACCACCCGAGTGATTTATCCAAGCCAACCCAAGAGTCTATCACCATCGCACACATCACCATTCAGTATTATGCTAGTGTTTTAAGGTTTTATTTAACAATAACCTAGTACAATGGTTATGTGCATTATTTTTTTATATAATAATGAATATAATTTAATTTTATTATTGTTACCTTGTAAATAGTTTTTAAAGCAGAAATAGTATTTTTAGTTAATGTTCAACTAAGAAATATATTTAGATGAATTAATGTATTTTTGAATTAAATAATATTTTAATAAAATATTATTATTATTATCAAATTAAATTTTAATAAATATTAATGATCGTTTAATTTTATAAATGAAACTGTGTTTTTTACTAAGGTTGAAAGCCATTTTTGTCAAAACCCATGAATTTTCAATAAATATCGATTTTTTTATAAAATTTAAAATTAAAATATTTAGATAATTATTTAGATAAAATGAATATTATTTCAAGAATATGGATGTTGAAATCATCCAACTGGGAATAATTCATAATTTTCTGAGACTGTCAAATATTTGGATAAAAATTAAATACCGTTTAAAAATATAACGTGTTTTACGAAATCATAATGACCCAATAGTGGTGTAATAAAATACTATAAACTTTATTTTCAGAAATTATATGTTTTATCATTAATATATTGTGATTTTGGGTTTATTTGATTTATTTTAAGAAGCATTAGTGGACCCTTCAAAACTTATAGACATTTTGTCTTTTTAAATTGTTTTCCTAGGGAGTGTGACTCACCTCCACCTAATCAAACCCATTATTTTAAGATGTTTGGACATTGGCCATATAAAATATTTTTTTCCACTTCACTTTTATAAAAACCATGGGCCAAAACAATGGGATGGTTTGTGGTTGGGATTTGTTTAATGTGTGGTTTCCCAAACCTAAATAATAAACAATTCCCTCACCTTTCCTATATAAACCCACCCATTCTCTCACTTCCTCATCACTCAAATCCTTTGGAGATCATAAAACCTCTTCCCTACTCTATTTATAATCCTCCCAAGGCTCCCCATGCTCCCAAGAAGCCTCTCTCAATCCTCTCTCAAGCCTTTAGAAGCACACATCTAAGTAAGGATTTTTCTTTCTTTCTCATTTTTGTCCAATTTTTTTAATGATGTTATGACCTTTAAGTATAAATTAAAAATGTTGGGGTTTGTTCTAAAAAATACCCCATAATTTCATCTCTATGTTTTAATTATGAGAGACCCCTATATCTCTCAATAAATTCCCCACATGTACATTCATTACTATGCCAAAATTCTGAAAGGAATTTATCTCTCCTAACTTACATTAAAGAAATTATTTTGTATCATGAATCTAAATTCCATTACAATTGTTGGTACATTTATCTATATGACCCCTTACATTCCATTTCATGAACTTATTATGAGACACCCCTTTCTCTCTCATCAACCATTTTTATGAATTCTTAAGTCACGCCGTTATGCTGCCGAAATCGCACTGATTTTTCAATCCAATGTCATTGTGTAGTGAATACCATGCCCATTTCTCTATCATGGGTATTCAGATTTATGGACATTTACATATTTATTATAAATTTTAATCTGTGAATTCCACATTCCTTTATCATGAAAAAAATAATGATGTTTTATGAATCCATGTTATTAGATCCATGTGGCACACATATGCATGAAATGAAATGTTTAAGAAGGGTACACCCTTATAGTGCTCCAATGCATTGGGTAAAGTATAGTATCATGATACATCATGTGCAATGGGTTTTTAATCAGGCTAATTCAAGGGAAAATAGGCTTTACTCATGCTTCATGTGTAATGAGGGTTTACTCATGCTCCATGTGCAATGAGCCTTGGCTCATGCTAATTCTGTAAAGACCCGTAAAATTCAAGGTAAATTTTTTCTTAATTTTCTTTAGAATTTTACAAGAGCGCGGTTTCAGACGGCACCTGATTCCGAGGCCCGGAGTGCCCAGAATCAATTTCCGAAGTTTGGCTCGGGTACGTTCAGTGAACGAACGAGCAGGAATTCCTAACTTTTGACCCGGTGCTCGGAATTGAAATCCGAGGGCACCGATGAACTCGCAGCGCCGATATTCGCTTAAAGAGACCTTTTCGGAAGTTGCGTTTATTGCGGGACGAAAGTTAGTTTTTGGGAGAATTATAAAAAGTTGAATAAAAAAAATGTGATTTCTTTTTATTTTACGTTTGTAGGTTAACTCCTCTCAAAGGGAGTTAGGGGTGGGACCCGCACCCACTTAACCTCCCTTGAGAGGATTAAGTGTGGTGGGGCCCACACGAACCCTAAACTTTACATCTTCCCTCAAACTCCCTTAACCCCTCTTTAATTAACATGACAACTTGTCAATTAATGTGGAGTTATCTCTTATTTTAATTTCAAACCTTTGAAATTCTATTGTGAATAAAATAAGACTTTATCTTATTTGGTTGGGTTAGAACTCTTTAGCCATCTTGGAGAGGTTGAGATCTCTTCTTCCTTCTTCAAGTTCCGACAAAGAACGCTCAAGCTCCGATGAAGAACGCCGCACCTCCCTTCTTTGTCTACCGTGTCAACGAAAGGGAACGCCACTTCTTCCTCGGACAACCTTCGTCGGCGTACAAGGATTCGCCAATGAAGTGTCTCTTCGGATGCATCTCTTCGTCATCGGATTTGACGAACGACGACCGCGACGCCCGACCTCCGCGACGTTGTCTTCCGCGGGACGTTGACAAATCTTCGAACCTATACCCAAGGTAGGGGTTGTTGTATTTTGTTTATTCGTTTATCCTTGTTCGTGGTTCATGCTTGATTAACGTAAGGATTTTAAGTTGTGTTTTAACGTGAGGGGGCCGGACCGCATGAACACGGCCGAACCCCCTCCTTCGTTCTTGGTGTTTTATTTTGCGGATGAATCAAGGTGGCGTGGTGTCGTCGCACCACGCGGATATTCGCCGAATCTTTTTACGCGATGCCGTCGCGCGCGCGCCATGGAAGAATCATCAAGAACGCGACACTGCCGCGCCGCCGCGCCGCCGGCCAGCCAGGCCGGGTCGGACCCGGGTCGGGTCGACCCAGTTCGGGCCGACCCAGGGGGGGGTCGGCCCGGACCCGGACCCCCCCGTTTCGAATCTTTTTCGGTCTTTTGGCCATATCGTGAGCCACGGACCTCCGATCGACGAACCGTCTGCGGCAACGCGATCCTTGGATAGAGACGGTCGTTTCGGTATATCGCACTCAAGGTTTCGGATTACTTTGAGTTCGGCCGGGTTGGTTCGTTCACGAAACCAACCGGGCCTTCGGAGCGGAAACGCTCATATCTTGAGCTACGGACGTCCGATTGATGTGCTGTCAGCCGCGTTATGTTCCTCTTAGTGAGACGGATCTTTCGGCATACTCCGCCCGAGGTTTGGACGCAGGTGGAGTACGGTCGGGTTGGTTTTGCCTTAAAAACCAACCGGGCCCCGGGGACGAAAATGACAATAACTCTCAGACCGGGCGTCCGATCGACGCGCCGTCTGTTGCGTTGAGTTCCTGTTGTCGATACGGAACTTTTGGATACATCAACTCTGGACTTCGTGACAGTTGATGTATCAGCCTCTCGGCTCGTGGAGCGGATCCTCCGAACGAGCTTGCTGTGTGCGGGAACCCTAGTGCTGGCTGCGACTGTTACTGCGACAGTGACTGCTACTACTGCTACTGTGACTACGACGACGACAGTACAGAGATCCTGTGTGGATTCGACGACGACGACTTCAGAACTCAGCGATCCTACGTGGATCAGTGGTACAGGTCCTGTGTGGGCCCGATCCTGTGTGGGTCCGATCCTGTGTGGGTCCTTGCGCTCAGCGGTCCTGTGTGAACCAGCGCCTACAGGTCCTGTGTGGGCCCGATCCTGTGTGGGTCTTTTGCGGGGGTTAGTTACCTATCGATCCTTCATGGGTCCGACGACTTAGATGGATCAGAGATCATCTTTATCGTCCTTTGAAGATGTATACCTGTGTGAGCTGATTCTGTTGCTTTCCTGTGTGGATTGTGTTGTGCAATCCTGTGTGGATTACGTTTTGCTTTCCTGTGTGGAATACGTTTACTTTCCTGTGTGGACTGAGTTGTACTTGGGCTCGGAGGTTGGAGCGTATTTGAAATTGATGTCTTAGGTATATGTATGGGCATATACCTAAGCAGTGTCGGTTGTTACTTCGTGATTGTACCTTTCTTCGTGGTTTATCCTTTGTGGATTTGAGAGACCTTCAGGGGTCTCGGGGTCCCTACTGAGTAGCTTATACTCACCCCTGCACAGGCTTTGCCCGCACTACGTTGTGTTGGTTGCAGACGACGGACAACGTTGACCTTATCCGAGGCTTGCAGAGCGGGACGGTACCCGGAGGTGGACCACTGGGCGGGACGTGCTCGGAGCGGACGGCGGGACCCGTGGAGTAGTGGAGCTATCTGTACCCACCCTTCAGGTGGGATTTCCACTGGACAGCTCGGTGTAGCGGCTTTTACTTTTCAGTTGTTGTTTTCCCTTTCGAGTTGTACTTTACTTTCAGTTTGGGTTTGTATACTGGCCCATTTACTTTTCCGCACTTTCATTTGTACTCTACTTTTTCTTAGTGTTTACTTTCCGCTTGCTTACTTTTTGGTGTTTGTTTACTTTACAAAGGCAATGCCTTCCCTTTTTACCGGTATTTACGCCTTGGTGCTAGTCGCCAGCCCCTGGCCTATGGAAGGCGTGCTTGGGGTAGTCACGGCACGGACCCCGAGGGCGGGTCATGACAAATTGGTATCAGAGGAGTTCGGTTCTACCGTGAACTCTGATCTTTTCTATGTGAAGCAATAATGTTTAGTGTATTGAGTGTGGTTATCAGTCCAGGGAGTCCAGTGTTGGTGCGGCGGCCGACGTATCTGTACACCAGGACCCTGACTTCTGATTTCCGACTTAATGCACGAAAACATTGATTGCGTGTGTGTCTCAAAGTTTTCTTTGCGATTACTTATATCAGCTCACCAGGTATAACGTTTTGACCGTGGCGAACCTGTCTCCTTTTCAGGATGGCCCCACGACGGCAGCCAGCTAGGGTTCCGAGAGTCGAGCGTGACGACAGCCCACCGAGCGACGAGGCCTCGGTGCAGGGCCCTTTGTCAGCAGTGGCACCGGCGGTAGCACTACCCGCCGAGCCCCCGATGCTTCCAGCAGCAGCCGCTGACGATGCACGTCGCCTTAGCGCACTGCATGAGTTTCAGCGCCAGCGACCACCCAGGTTTCGTGGGGAGACGGATCCCCAGGCAGCAGAGGACTGGCTGGAGGCAGTGGTACGAGTGTTTAGGCTAGTGAGGACACCAGCAGACCTCATGGTGATCCTCGCTGCGAGCCTACTACACGCAGCAGCAGCACGATGGTGGAGCGTGATGCTCCAGGTGCACGATGAGGCATCTCTACTTTGGACGGACTTTGAGAGCCTCTTCCGCTCGGAGTTCGTCCCAGCCACCCTTCGTGCGGTGCGTATCCAGGAACTTCTTCAACTGCGGCAGGGCAGCATGGCGGTCGCTCAGTACTCGGCAAGATTTACTGATCTCTCGCGCTACTCGACCGACATGGTACGAGACCCATTCTTCCGGACCCAGACCTTCGAGTAGGGTTTGAGACACGAGATCAGGGCATCACTGATCTCCCTGAGCATAAGGACTCAGACAGGAGTACCGGAGTGGTCCCTTTTGATCGAGAGCTTCCTTGCTGAGTCTACACCAGCACAGCGACCCACCGCAGGGCGGCACGTGGCAGAGTCATCTGCAGCAGGCAGTCGACGGATGACTCAGGGGTCCAGGCAGACCAGACCTTCGGGCAGACGAACTCAGGACACTGGCTCAGCAGTGCGGGGCACACAGCACGGAGCCAGTCTTTCGAGAGGCAGACAGTGCTACTCGTGCGGCGGGCAGGGCCACATGGCTCGTGACTGCCCGACCCGCCGTGCCGAGGAGCAGCAGACGGTTGAGGGACCACCGAGGCAGAGGCAGAGGGTCGACCGTGGCGGTCCGCAGGAAGGAGGCGGACGAGGCAGAGGAGCTGGACGAGCAGCCGGTGGTGGGCGACGCTTTGAGGCTCTGCCACCACCACCACCAGGAGGTCCACCCCGACCACAGGGAGCTGGCGGGCAGAGACAGGCACAGCTCCAGGCAGCAGAGGCCTACGACCACGGCGCACCCGAGATGATTCGAGGTACTATCTGTGTCTATTACACCCTTGCTGCAGTTCTTATAGACACAGGAGCGAGTCACTCTTTCATAGCCGCTGCCCTTGTTCGGAGCTCGGAGATTCCGACAAAGCCGTTGGCTCGATCCTTATGGCTAGAGACTCCTACGGGAGCAGACTCGACGATTACGCACTGGTGCCGGCAGTGTGAGCTTACTCTAGGAGGCGAGAGCTTCGGCTGGAATCTTCTTGTAGCAGCGTCGAGGCCTTACGACGTCATCTTGGTCATGGATTGGCTATCTACGGTCCATGCACAGATTGACTGTTTTAGGCGCAAGGTGCGATGTGTACGCACCGACAGGAGAAGGTTCACCTTCACCGGCGAGAAGGGAGCCTTAGCAGCACAGGATGGACTTCCGCGGAGGAGAGGACAGCCCATCACTCATCAGTTGGCTAGCCTTATCCTTGGAGCTGTTGACGTGCGGAGTCCTGGTTTTCCTGCAGTGGTGGATCAGTTTGCGGACGTTTTTTCCGACGACGTTCCAGGGATACCTCCTAGCAGAGAGGTAGACTTTTATATTGACTTGTACCCCGGGACAGCCCCGATATCCACTCCAGCATATCGGATGGCCCCCGCCGAGCTTCGAGAGCTACGGGTACAGTTGGAGGACTTGCAGGGAAAGGGGTTCATCTGACCCAGTGTTTAACCCGGGGCTTCCCCGATTTTGTTCGCCAAGAAGTCGGACGGGATCTTGCGTCTTTGTGTTGAATATCGTCGCCTGAATCAGGTGACAATGAGGAACAAGTATCCGCTACTGAGGATTGACGACCTCTTCGATCAGCTCAAGGGAGCACGGTGGTTCTCGAAGATAGACCTCAGGTCAGGCTATCATCAGCTCAGAGTCAGAGACGAGGATGTGCAGAAGACGGCCTTCAGATGTCGGTATGGCCACTATGAGTTCTTGGTTATGCCTTTCGGTGTCACCAATGCTCCAGCAGTGTTCATGGATCTCATGAACAGGATCTTTCAGCCATACCTCGATCGGTTTGTCGTGGTCTTCATCGACGACATTCTGATTTACTCTACGACAGAGGAGGAGCACGCCTATCACTTGCGAGTTGTACTAGACACACTCTGAGAGCACCAGCTTTATGGTAAGCTCTCGAAGTGCCAGTTCTGGATACGTGAGGTCCACTTCTTGGGACACGTTATCTCGGAGGCGGGAGTTGTAGTGGATCCCGCGAAGATTGAGGTTGTGTTAGCATGAGAGCCACCCAGGAGCGTGACTGAGGTTCGGAGTTTCTTGGGACTAGCTGGATACTATCGGAGATTCGTGCCAGACTTCTCTAGAGTTGCGGCATCACTCACAGCTTTGACAAAGAAGGGGAAACCCTTCGTATGGTCAGACAGATGTCAGTAGAGCTTCCAGGAGCTGAGACAGAGATTGACCTGCGCACCTATCTTGAGGTTGCCTGAGGAGGGAGTAGGGTACGTAGTTTACTGCGATGCATCAGGGACCGGACTCGGATGTGTTCTGATGCAGGAGCGGGCAGTGATCGCTTATGGATCACGTCAGTTGAGGCCGCATGAGCAGAACTACGCTACCCATGACCTGGAGCTAGCAGCAGTGGTCTTCGCTCTGAAGACATGGCGACACTATCTGATAGGCGAGCGCTTTACAGTCTTTTCTGATCATCAGAGTCTCAGGTATATCTTCTCTCAGAAGGACCTGAACCTGAGACAGCGGCGATGGCTCGAGTTCCTCCAGGACTATGACTTTGAGATAGTCTATACTCCTTGGAAGGGGAACGTAGTAGCCGATGCCCTTAGCAGGAGGACGGGCATTCCGCTACTTGAGGAGGCGACGGAGCAGCTAGCCTCTTTGCAGATATCCTTCGTGGATAGAGATGGAGCAGCCTTCCTTCAGTCTCTCACAGTCACTCCTCCACTACTGCAGCGAGTCAGGGAGGCACAGCGTGGGGACGCTGACTGTGAGACACGGCGTGCACAGATATCCTCGGGACAGGCACCTGATGGTTTTTCCCTTGGAGCAGAGCACGACATCCTTTTCAGAGGACGTACCATGGTACCAGTCGCTTTGCGAGAGGAAGTGCTGAGAGAGTTTCACACTTCTCCTTTGGCGGTACATCCTGGAGTGGCGAAGATGTACCAGGACCTCAGACGACAGCACTAGTGGCCGGGCATGAAGAAGGCAGTAGCAGAGTTCGTTTCTCGATGCCTCACCTGCCAGCTGGTGAAGGCAAGGCATCAGGTACCCGTAGGCTTGGTACAGTCCTTGGAGGTTCCGGAGTGGAAGTGGGACGGCATATCTATGGACTTTGTGACTGGACTTCCACGTACTTCCAGAGGTCACGACCCCATCTGGGTGATTGTTGACCGACTCACCAAGTCGGCACACTTCTTACCCATCAGAGAGCAGGGATCAGTGGAGAGATTGGGACGTCTCTACGTTCAGGAGATTGTGCGGCTCCACGGTGTTCCATCATCTATCGTCTCCGATCGAGATGCTCGCTTTACTTCCCGGCTTTGGAAGGGGTTGCAGGAGGCGTTCGGGACGCAGCTACGTCTGAGCACAGCCTTTCATCCTCAGACGGATGGTCAGACGGAAAGGACCATTCAGACTCTCGAGGACATGCTCCGCGCATGTGTCCTCGACTTTGGTCGTAGATGGAAGGACCACCTACCCTTGGTGGAGTTTGCGTACAACAACAGCTACCACTCCACCATCGGGATGGCACCGTACGAGGCATTGTACGGCCGACCTTGTAGATCTCCTTTGTGCTGGACAGACCCTGGGGAGTCAGCACTAGTGGGACCGGAGATGGTCCAGGCCACGACAGAGAAGGTCCAGATCATCCAGGAGTGGATGAGGACAGCATAGAGCCGGCAGAAGTCATATGCTGACAGGAGGCGGAGGCCACTAGAGTTCGAGGATGGCGACCACGTCTTCTTGCGGGTCTCACCTCGACGTGGTATTCGAAGATTTGGCCGAGGCGGCAAGTTATCTCCGCGCTTCATCGGACCCTTCCAGGTTCTCAGCAGGATTGGTGAGGTGGCTTATCGCCTGGCTCTACCACCTCAGTTGCACCGGGTGCACGATGTCTTCCACGTGTCTCAGCTGAGGAGATACGTGCACGACCCGACGCACATCATTGACCATGGGGAGCTTGACGTTGACGATGGGGCGACTTTTACGGAGGTTCCGGTGGAGATAGAGGATCGACAGGAGCGAGTCCTGCGTGGGTGATCGATTCCTCTTGTGCGCATCAGATGGCAGCACGGGAATCTCCAGGAGAGCACATGGGAGTGGGAGGCTCAGATGCGTGCTCAGTACCCTCATTTGTTTCCCTAGTTTTTGATGTATCTTTACGGGGACGTAACGCCCTGAGGTGGGAGTAATGTAAAGACCTGTAATATTCAAGGGAAATTTTTTCTTAATTTTCTTTAGAATTTTACAAGAGCGCGGTTTCAGACGGCACCTGATTCCGAGGCCCGGAGTGCCCGGAATCAATTTCCGAAGTTTGGCTCGGGTACGTTCAGTGAACGAACGAGCGGGAATTCCTAACTTTTGATCCGGTGCTCGGAATTGAAATCCGAGGGCACCGATGAACTCGCAACGCCGATATTCGCTTAAAGAGACCTTTTCATAAGTTGCGTTTGTTGCGGGACGAAAGTTAGTTTTTGGGAGAATTATAAAAATTTGAATAAAAAAAATGTGATTTCTTTTTATTTTACTTTTGTAGGTTAACTCCTCTCAAAGGGAGTTAGGGGTGGGACCCGCACCCACTTAACCTCCCTTGAGAGGATTAAGTGTGGTGGGGCCCACACGAACCCTAAACTTTACATCTTCCCTCAAACTCCCTTAACCCCTCTTTAATTAACATGACAACTTGTTAATTAATGTGGAGTTATCTCTTATTTGAATTTCAAACCTTTGAAATTCTTTTGTGAATAAAATAAGACTTTATCTTATTTGGTTGGGTTAGAAATCTTTAGCCATCTTGGAGAGGTTGAGAGCTCTTCTTCCTTCTTCAAGTTCCGACGAAGAACGCTCAAGCTCCGACGAAGAACGCCGCACCTCGCTTCTTCGTCTACCATGTCAACGAAAGGGAACGCCACTTCTTCCTCGGACAACCTTCGTCGGCGTACAAGGATTCTCCAACGACGTGTCTCTTCGGATGCATCTCTTCGTCATCGGATTTGACGAACGACGACCGCGACGCCCGACCTCCGCGACGTTGTCTTCCGCGGGACGTTGACAAATCTTCGAACCTATACCCGAGGTAGGGGTTGTTGTATTTTGTTTATTCTTTTATCCTTGTTCGTGGTTCATGCTTGATTAACGTAAGGATTTTAAGTTGTGTTTTAACGTGAGGGGGCCGGACCGCATGAACACGGACGAACCCCCTCCTTCGTTCTTGGTGTTTTATTTTGCGGATGAATCAAGGTGGCGTGGTGCCGTCGCACCACGCGGATATTCGCCGAATCTTTTTACGCGACGCCGTCGCGCGCGCGCCATGGAAGAATCATCAAGAACGCGACACCGCCGCGCCGCCGCGCCGCCGGCCGGCCAGGCTAGGTCGGACCCGGGTCGGGTCGACCCGGTTCGGGCCGACCCAGGGGGGGTCGGGCCGGGTCGGCCCCGACCCGGACCCCCCCGTTTCGAATCTTTTTCGGTCTTTTGGCCATATCTTGAGCCACGGACCTCCGATCGACGAACCGTCTGCGGAAACGCGATCCTTGGATCGAGACGGTCGTTTCGGTATATCGCACTCAAGGTTTTGGATTACTTTGAGTTCGGCCGGGTTGGTTCGTTCACGAAACCAACCGGGCCTTCGGAGAGGAAATGCTCATATCTTGAGCTACGGACGTCCGATTGACGTGCCGTCAGCCGAGTTATGTTCCTCTTACTGAGACGGATCTTTTGGCATACTCCGCCCGAGGTTTGGACGCATGTGGAGTACGGTCGGGTTGGTTTTGCCTTAAAAACCAACCGGGCCCCGGGGACGAAAATGCCAATAACTCTCAGACCGGGCGTCCGATGGACGCGCCGTCTGTTGCGTTGAGTTCCTGTTGTCGATACGGAACTTTTGGATACATCAACTTTGGACTTTGTGACAGTTGATGTATCAGCCTCTCGGCTCGTGGAGCGGATCCTCCGAACGAGCTTGCTGTGTGCGGGAACCCTAGTGCTGGCTGCGACTGTTACTGCGACAGTGACTGCTACTACTGCTACTGTGACTGCGACGACGACAGTACAGAGATCCTATGTGGATTCGACGACGAAGACTTCAGCACTCAGCGATCCTACGTGGATCAGTGCTACAGGTCCTGTGTGGGCCCGATCCTGTGTGGGTCCGATCCTGTGTGGGTCCTTGCGCTCAGCGGTCCTGTGTGAACCAGCGCCTACAGGTCCTCTGTGGGCCCGATCCTATGTGGGTCTTTTGCGGGGGTTAGTTACCTATCGATCCTTCGTGGGTCCGACGACTTAGATGGATTAGAGATCATCTTTATCGTCCTTTGATGATGTATACCTGTGTGAGCTGATTCTGTTGCTTTCCTGTGTGGATTGTGTTGTGCAATCCTGTGTGGATTACGTTTTTCTTTCCTGTGTGGAATACGTTTACTTTCCTGTGTGGACTGAGTTGTACTTGGGCTCGGAGGTTGAAGCGTATTTGAAATTGATGTCTTAGGTATATGTATGGGCATATACCTAAGCAGTGTCGGTTGTTACTTCGTGACTGTACCTTTCTTCGTGGTTTATCCATTGTGGATTTGAGAGACCTTCAGGGGTCTCGGGGTCCCTACTGAGTAGCTTATACTCACCCCTGCACGGGCTTTGCCCGCACTACGTTGTGTTGGTTGCAGACGACGGAAAGCGTTGACCTTAGCCGAGGCCTGCAGAGCGGGACGGTACCCGGAGGTGGACCACTGGGCGGGACGTGCTCGGAGCGGACGGCGGGACCCGTAGAGTAGTGGAGCTATCTGTACCCACCCTTCAGGTGGGATTTCCAGTGGACAGCTCGGTGTAGCGGCTTTTACTTTTCAGTTGCTTTTTTCACTTTTGAGTTGTACTTACTTTCAGTTTGGGTTTGTATACTGGCCCATTTACTTTTCCGCACTTTCAGTTGTACTCTACTTTTTCTTAGTGTTTACTTTCCGCTTGCTTACTCTGTGGTGTTTGTTTACTTTACAAAGGCAATGCCTTCCCTTTTTACCGGGATTTACGCCTTGGTGCTAGTCGCCAGCCCCTGGCCTATGGAAGGCGGGCTTGGGGTAGTCACGGCACGGACCCCGAGGGCGGGTCATGACAAATTCCAAGTTCAGTGTTGTTGCCACATTTCCATGATATTATTATCATGCTTTATCATTCCTTTATGTTTATCCTTCTCTTGTGATCTGTTGATAATATTTTAGCCTAAAATTTATTGTATTCCTCATGTTATTCCATGATTATTGGGCTTTATAGCTCACCCTTTTCTTATGCATGTCCTCAAGTTATCCCATGCAATGCTAAGTACAGGGGAATGTAGTGGTCATGGAAAAGAAGATTTCAATAAATATGGTGTATTTAATGTTTTAAGATTTTCTGTAATGATCCTAAGCCCAAATGACACTAGACCTGTTAATCTACTTTGTTGTATCGTGTTATGTTTATGTAGTTAATTATGTTTAATTGTGTAATAAAAGATCAGGGTTGTTATAGTTGGTATCAGAGGTTGTACCCAGACTTAAGTGAGGTGCACTGCCTGGGATGAGATGTAGGGCCCACAATGAGGAAGTCGTGCTCTAAAGGGGGGGGGGGTGATTGTAACAACCTAGAATGATAAAGATTTAAATGAGTATATGATATTACTCATGTCAACAAGGTTAACCTTTCTTTTTGGGAGACTACCAGATTAGAACTCCATATTTAAGCGTGTTTGGCCTGGAGTAGTTATCATGATTTGTTACCTTCTGGGAAGTTTCCCAGGGTGTGTGTGAGTGAGGACAAAGTACACTGAAAATGAAATGTGTTGGCCTATGGTGACTATCATTAGTTAGATGACTCGTTCAGACATGTGGGAGGACCCTTGGATGGGGACCTTGTGTCTGTGGGGAAACTGGTGGTACCTGGCAGGCCAAGACCCGATGACCGTGTTATAGCGGGGTGGTTGTGCAATCACCGAGGCCCATTTGTCACATTTGGTATCAAGTGCAGGTTTATTTATTTTTTGTATTATGATTAGAAAACCCTAGTAATGTTTTAGAGACAAGACTATGTATAATAAAAACATCCTTATGTTTTGGTGAGTATTGAGTATGTTGTTTATCAAGAAAATAAATCCATGTCTGGATACAAGTAGGTAGACACGGCTCTAGCATAGATGTATCATAGGGATAATCCCCAAAAACACCGCATTGAGCTAGACTCGAATGGGAACTGGTGAATGACAATGGGATTTACTACACTCTTGGTTACGATACTCCCGGGGGATATGATTTGGTAAATTTACCAGCATAGTATGAACCATTATTAAGGGACACAAAGAATTCCCTAATAATAAATGATAGAAAGTAGATCATTTATAACATAGACTGAAGCCAATAGATTCATTTGTTAATGAAATAAAATTTATTTATAAATCATCAGTTTTGTCCTTGGATTACCTTTTATGTGTTACCCCTAAATTTCCTTTTACTCCAGCCATTGGCCAGTAATAGGAGGACTGGAGCTAACAATTGATGTGAAGATCAATGTGATGACTGTACTAATGAGATTCCCAATCTAATGGGAGTGGGAATCATGAAAATAATCACACTTCTATCTCAACTAACTCAAGCTTTGAATAGAAACATGGGTGAAGAGAAATGTTCAACCCCCCCCCCCCCAATAAAGAATAAGCCGCTATTAGGAGCTTAATGAGACAAAGACCATATACTTTTAGTGGATCATCTGATCCCTCAATTTTCGAACAATGGATCAACTCCATTGAAAAAATCATATCCATCATTTAATGTTCTAAATAATAGATTTTCCCCCTGGATACTTATCGTATGTAGGGTGAAGCTGATTAATGGTGGACATTGATAAAAAATAGGAAGCCTGATGAAGAGATCGAGGTGTTGGAATGGAAGAATTTCCAAAAGATGTTTGTTGATAAATATTTTCCGCTCACCCTCTGGCTTAATATGGAAAGGTACTTGCTTTCCCTCAAGCAAAAAGATGACGTATATGTTGGAGCGTACGATGAAAAACTGCCCAAGGCTTTCACGATATGCCTCCGGCTTTTTTTACTCCTGATTGTAAGGTTGACCGCTTCTTTTGTGGGCTGAAATCTAGCCTTCATAATGTGGTGGCGATACGTGAAATCGACCGATAAGAATAAATTGTCTGATGTTCCCTCAAGGTTGAAATGGAGATTGGACAATCTCATAAGTATCATGGGGATAAGAAGCATAAGATGGAATTCAATTTTGGAGGTCTGATGGATAAATCCAATGGTGTAAAGAAGATCCATCACCCCACTTTCCAAATGTGCGGAAAGAAGCACCCATGAAATTTCCTAAAGCGGATGAGAAAATGCTTTAGGTGTGGAAGGTAAGGGAACCTGTCTATTAACTGTTGTGAAGAAATACCTATGTCTACGACATAGGAGAGGAACACATCATTCGAACGTCAACGCATGGTTCATTGATACAACTAAAAAGAACCTGGGAATCTTGAAAATCAGTGCCCTAAGCCATGGGGTTTTAGAGGCAACCAATAACCTCCAAGGCAGCAAGGGTGAACTTTTTCCATCACTACTACCGAAGTGAACCCTGAAAATGAAGTGGTGATAGGTACACTAGTTATTCATTCAATAATAGAAAACGTACTTTTTGATTAAGATTATACGAATTCTCTTATATCTCGAATGTTTAGTAGAACAATCCCAGCACCACCAAAAATCACGTATTTGAAGATGTCGGTGAGTACAAAAAATGGGGAAATCATTGCATCCCATGAATATAACTCCTCCCCTATCATAATCAGTGGATTAAACTTCCCAGCAAACCTCGTCATAATCCCTCTAGTGAAATTTGATGCAATTATTGGCAGGGATTGACTTTCCTTATATAGAGCCAACATAAATTTCCGTGAGATGGAAATCACTCATC
Organism: Viscum album; assembly: GCA_963277665.1. Lineage (NCBI taxonomy): Eukaryota > Viridiplantae > Streptophyta > Magnoliopsida > Santalales > Viscaceae > Viscum > Viscum album. The sequence goes on along the minus strand of OY728142.1, from coordinate 1,715,676,173 downwards.
ATGTGGAGAATCGACCCCCGATTCATTACAAGTGTAAGGAAGAAGATAAAGCTTATTTTTCTCCATAATCTCAAGCATTTATATTACTTCCCTATGAGCATGCGTATCAGGCTCATATGATTGAGTCTGAGGAGGCAACCATCCTAGAAGAAAAGCGTATTGTGAGAGAATTCGTTGATGTGTTTACCAAGGAATTTCCTGGTCATCCTCTAAGAATAGATGTTGAATTATCAATTGATCTTATACATGGGGAAATTCCAAAATCCAAGAATCCATATAGAATGGTTTTTGTGGATCTTGAGGATCTGAAGAAACAACTACAGGAGAATTTGGATGAAGGGTTTATACACCCAAGTTCTTCACCATGGGGTTCACCAGTCCTCTTCATCAAGAAGAAGGATGGGTAAATGCACATTTGCATTGATTATCCCGAGCTTTACAAAATCAAGATAAAGAACAAGTATCCTCTCCCATGAATTTATGACTTGTTCAATCAGATGTGTGGAGAAAAATTCTTCTCTAAAGTGGATTTGCAGATGGGATATTATCAAGTAAGGGTGAAGAAGGAACATATCCCCAAGAATGCTTTTCATACATAATATGGGCACTATGAATTCATATTAATGCCGTTCAGACACACTAATTCTACAACAATCTTCATGGACTTGATGAATAAATTATTTTGAGATTACCTCGAAAAATTTGTGGTAGTATTTATAGAAGATAATCAGATATACTCCAAAACCAAGGAGGATCATGAAGAGAATCTAAGAACTGCACTAGATACATTCCTAAAGGAGAAGCTATACGAAAAGTACATCAAGATTGAGTTCTGGTTGAAGGCAGTCTCATTCTTGTGTCATATCATAACAATAAATGGGATATATGTGGATCCCTCCAAAACAGATGCAATTAAGGGATGGTTGAGGCTGACATCGGTAACGGATATCCGTAGCTTCTTGGGGTTAGCTGGATATAATCGATTATTTGTGAGAAATTTCTCATGATTGTCCAACACTCTTACAAAGCTAACTCGGAAGGGAGTGATGCTTTCTGGGAGTGATGAATGTGAATAAAGGTTCATAGAGTTGATAAGAAGGCTTATCAACTTGCCCGTTCTCACTTTACACACAGGTGGAGAACATTTTGTGGTATTCAGTGATGCTTCGAAGAAGTTTCTTGGATGTGTGTTGATGCAAAATGAAAAAGTCATTGCCTATGCTTCAAGGAAATTGAAAGTTAATTAACATAACTATCCAAAACATGACCTCGAGTTGGTTGCATTGATCTGTGCTTTAAAAAATTAGAAGCATTATCTTTTTTAGGAGAAGTTTGAAATATATACGGACCACAAAAGCCTCAAGTATATATTCACACAGAAAGAGTTGAACTTGCACCAACAAAGATGGTTAGAGCAGATCAAAGACTATGACTGCTCAATCCATTACCACCTTGGGAAAGCGAACAAGGTAACATATTCCCTATGTAGAAAGGACACAATGATTCTATCATTGATGATAATTGAAAAGGATCAAATCATCTTAGATTTGATGGAGATGGACATTGCAATCATAAAAAAGGACCGTCATCAATCATTTCAAAATGTATTGCTCAACTGTCACTTATGGAAAGGTTAAAGGATGCTCAAAAGGATGATGTGAGAATTCATGAAAAAGTGGAATCTATTGTAAAAGGGAAATCATCTGAGTTTAATGTTAATGAAGAATGATTTGTGAGATTTAAGAAAATACTATGTGCTCTATCTAGTCTGGAGCTGAAGAAGAAAATTTTGGATGATGCACATAGTTCAAATTTCACTATTCACCTAGGATACACAACAATGTATCAAGATCTATGAGGGCATTATTAGTGGGATAATATGAAGAAGGAGATCACTGAATATAAATAAAAGTGCCTAGTGTGTCAGCAAGTGCAGGCAGAGAAGAAAAATTCTAAGGGGAAGATGCAACCATTTCACATACTAGAATGTAAATGGGAGAACATCACCATGGACATTGTCACCAGACTTCCGAAGACATCCAAAGGAAACAATGAAATCAGGGTTGTTATGGACCGTCTTACAAATGCTTCACACTTCATTACTATTTGGTAAGATTTCTAATTGGATTGATTGGAACGAATATATATCAGGGAAGTGGTAAGGCTTCAGGGAGTACCACTATCTATTGTGTCCGATCGAGATCCATGGTTCACCATTATGTTTTGGTAGAGTCTTCAACATGCTCTGAATACTGAATTGAACTTTAGTACGGCCTATCATCCCCAAACTGATGGCCCATATGAGTAGACTATCCAAATACTTGAGGACATGTTGAGAACATGATCAATGGACTTTAAAGGAGTATGGGATCAACATATTCTTGTAGTTGAGTTCTATTATACTAATAGTTTACACTCGAGAATCCAAATGGCACCATATAAAGACTTTTATGGGAAATGGTTCAGAACACCAGCGTGTTGGGATGATATCGGTGAGCATAAGCTGTTCGGACAAAAAATGGTTGATGAAATGGTGGAGAAGGTGAAAACCATTCAGCAGCACATCAAGGATGCCCACAGTTAGGAGAAGTGTTATGAAGATAACCATCGATGAGACCTTGAGTTTAAAGTTGGATACAAGGTGTTTCTTTTTATATCACTATGGAAGAAGATCATGAGTTTTTGAAATAAAGGGAAGTTAAGTCCAAGGTACATCAGCCCCTTCGAGATTCTTGATCATGTCAGGGTTGTGGCCTATCAACTAGAACATACACCAACCACGGCCATAGTACATGATGTCTTTCATATATCCCTCTTATGGAAGTAAATACCGGACCATTCACATGTACTCTTTTTAGAGGTGGTACAGTTAGATGATGATCCTTCTTATGAGGAGGAACTAGTGAAGATTTTAGATCGTAGAGAAAAAGTTCTGCGAAATAAGATAGTGCCCCTCAACATGGTGTTGTGGTGAAACCACAAGTTTGAAGAAGCGATGTGGGAATCAGATTAAATGATGAAGTAGAGTTACCCATATATGTTTTAGTGTGGTAAAAGAAAATTTCAATGCTAGAATTTCTTAAGGGTGGAAGATTGTAATGACCAAAACATTCATTAATAGAAATCCATATTTATCTAATTAAATGTCTCTTTAATTAAAATGCTTATATAATATGTCAACTAATTTGGTTTTATGTTAAGTATTTTGATCTTTTATAATATAGCCACATAACTGTGGTCACATGATTAGAATAAATATAGGGCTTTATCAAATCCAATTTACTAAGACAAAGGAAGCGATGGCTTGATCCAGTAGATGTGTTCCATACGAAGCCCATTTGTCAGAGCTCGGAAAGGAGGTGGAATCATTGGGCTTCACTATTGACCAATCTCATTCCATGTTTGAACACATTAATGTTGAGTATAACCACCTACAGGATAAGTGGAAGTTGATAGAGATTACCACCCGAGCGATGTTATCCGAGACACCCCAAGAATCTGTCATCATGGCACACCTCACCCTTCAGTTTTATGTGGGTGTTTTAAGGGGTTATTTATCAAGACCCAAGTACAATGGTTATATACATTATTTTTGAATATAATAATGAATATACTTTCAATTTATTATTTTTACCTTCTAAATTGTTTTTAAAGAACCAATAGTATTTTTAGTTAATGTTCAACTATGAAATCTATTTTTATGAATTAATGAATTTTTGAATTAAAAAATATTTTAATCAAATATTATTATTATTATTAAATTAATTTTTATTAAATATAAATAATTTTATAAAATTATGAATGCAATTGTAATTTTTATTAAGGTTGAAAGCCATTTTTTTCAAACCCCATGAATTTTCGATAAATGTCGGTTTTTATTTTAAAAGTAAAAATTACCATATTTATAATATTATATAGAAAAAAATAATATTATTTATGGAATCAGGATGTCGAAATTATCCAACATTGAATTTTTCATAATTTTCTGAGACAATCAATTGTTTGGGTAGAAATTAAATACCGTTTAAATATATAATGTGTTTTATGATATCATAATGACCCAAAAGTGCTATAATAAAATACTATAAACTTTATGTTCGGACAATATATGTTTTAACATTAAAATAATGTGATTTTGGCTTTTTTTGATTTATTTTACAATGATTTAGTGGGCCCTTCAAGACTTATTAAAAATTTGGTCTTTTTAAATTATTTTCCTTGGGAGTGTGACTCACCTCCACATAAGAAACCTATTTATTTTAAGATGTTCGGACTTTGGAAGTAGAAAATATATTCTTCCTCTTCCCTTTTCCAAAAACCATGGGAAAAACCATGGGTTTATATTTGGTTTGGATTAGTTTAAATTGAGTTGTGCCAAACATAAATAATAAAGAATTCCCTCACCCTTCCTATATAAACCCACCCAAGACCTCACTTCCTCTTCTATCAAAGCCTTTCGAGTTATTCCAACCTATTCCCTCATTTCCCAAAGATTCTATCAAGGAACCCCAAGCTCCCAAGATGCCTCTTTCATGCCTCACTCAAGCCTTTGGAAGCACGCTTCCAAGTAAGGGTTTTTCTTCCTTTCTCATTTTTTTTCAATTTTCTTAATGTTGTTATGCACTTTTAATTTCAATTATAAATTTTGGGGATTGGTTTCTCACATGCCCCATAATTCCCTATTTATGTTTGAATTCTGACAGACCCCCTTTCTCCACCAATAAATTCCTTTCATTTACACCCATTACTATGCCGAAATTCCGAATGGGATTTATCCCTCCTCACATAAATTAATGCAATTCTATTGTATCATGAATCTAAATTCCATTAAAATTGTTGGGACATGTATCTATATAACCCAATTACTGTAAATTTCATATACATATGTTGATACACCCCTTTCTCTCTCATCAACCATTTTTATGAATTCTTACGTCACGTTGTTACGCTGCTGAAATTGTACCAATTTTCCATGCCAATGTCATTGTGTAGTGAATACTATGACCATTTATCTATCAATGGTATTCAAATTTATGAACATTTACTTGTTTATTATAAAGTTTCATGTATAAATTCCACAATCCTTTATCATGGGACAAATAATTATGTTTTATGAATCCATGTTTTATAATCCATGTGGAACACTTATGCATGAAAAGAAATGTTTAAGAAGGGTGCACCCTGATAGCGCTCCAATGAATTAGGTAAAGTATAGTATCATGATATGTCATGTGGAATGAGTGTTTACTAATTCTAATTGATTTTCAATGAGGTTTAACTCATTCTTCATGTGCAACGAGGGCTAACTCATGCTCTATGTGCAATGATCCTTGGCTCATGAAAATTCCATGTTAAGTATTGTTGCCACATTTCCATGTTGTGATTATCATTATTTGTCATGATTTTATCTTTAAGCTTCTCTTGTTCTCTATTTATATTCCTATTTTCTAAAATTTATTATATTCCTCATGTTATTCCATGATTATTCCCTTAATGGGCTTTATATCTCACCCTTTTGTTATGCATGTCCTCAGGTTATCCCATTCAATTCTAAGTACGAGGGAATATAGTGGTCATGTAAATAATGTTTTCAATAATGTTGTTGAATTTCATGTTTTAAGTTGTTATGAAATGATCTTAATCTATAAATAAACTAGTCCTCTCTATCTTATATGATTTATCAAGTCAAGTTAATGTAATTAATTATGTTTAATTGTGTAATAAAAGTTCATGGATGTCGAAGTTGGTGTCAGAGGATAGGTTTAGTTATTTTTGGGATTAGGATTTGAAAACCCTATTAAATCCTTAAAGACAAGACTATGTATAATAATAACATCCCTATGTTTTGATGAGTATTGAGTAAGTGTTTTATTAAGGAAATACATCCATGTCTCGATACAAGCAGGAAGAGGCGGCTCTTTCATAGATGTATCCTAGGGGTAAAACCCAAAAACAATGCATTGAGCTATGCTCGAATGGGAACTGGTGCATGAAAACAGGCCGTGCTGAACTATCAGTTACAACACTCTTGGGGATATGCATTGGTAAATTCACAAGATTAGTATTAACCATTATTAAGGTCCGAAAAAATTCAGTATGAATATATGTTATAAAGTAGATCATGGATAACATTGATTAGTGCCAATAGATTCATATGTTAAGGAAATAAAATTTATTTATAAGTCTTCAGTTTTTTCATTGGATTACCCTTTATTTTTTACCCCTAGCATTCCATTTATTCCACCCAATGGCCGGTAATAGGAGGACTCGGGCTAAAAACCGATGTGAAGATCAATGTGATTACTGTACTAATGAGATACCCAATTAGATGGTAGAGGGAATCATGAAATTTTTCACACTTCTCTCTCAGCTAACTCACGAATTGAATAGAAACATGGGTCAAGAAGAACTTTCAACCCTCCAAATGTAATAACAAGTCACTACCAATAGCTTAATGAGAAAAATGCCTCATACTTTTAATGGATCATCTAATACCTCAATCGCCGAACAACGGATCAACTCCATTGAAATGATCTTCTCCATCCTTTAATGTTCTGAACAAGAGAAGGTTATCCTGGCACCATATTTTATGTAGGGTGAAGTTGATCAATGGTGGACGTTGATCCAAAATATTAAGTCTATGGAGGTGATTGAGGCGTTGGAATGGAAGTATATTTGGAAGTAGTTTTTTCCATAATTATTATCTGCGCACCATCCGGCTTAATATGAAAAAAAATTCATTTCCGTCAACAACAAAGATGACGAATCTGTCATAGAATATGAGGAAAACATCACAAGGCTTGCACGATACACCTTTAACATTTTTTTTACCCCTGAATGCAATGTTGAACGCTTCTTTGGTGGGATGAAACCTATCCTGAGGATTGCGCTGGTGATCCGTGACTTCGATAGCTATTAGGAAATTGTCTGATGTGCCCTCAAGGTCGAAATAGAGATCAAAGAATCTCAGGGGTATCATGGGGATAAGAAGAGTATGGGGGAATTTAATGTTGGTGATCTGATGGCTAAATTCGATAGTGCAAATAAGATCCAGCACCCCACATGCCAAAGGTAGGGAACGAAGCACCCCAGAAATTGCCTGAAGGGGATGAGGAAATAATTTAGTTGTTGAAGAGAAGGGAACCTAGATATTAACTAGCAGCAAGAAATACCCATGGCTGCGACAGAGGAGAGGAATGCTCCGTTCGATCATCAGTTCTTGGTTCATTGCTATAACTGCAAAGAACTAGGTCATCTTGCAAATTAGTTCCCTAAGCCAACGGTTTTCAGAGGCAACCAACAACCTCCAAGGTAGCAAGGGAAATCTTTTTCCATCACTACACTCGTAGTGAACCCTGATAACAGTGTGGTGATAGGTACGCTAGTTATTAATTCATGAATAGAAAAAAGTACTTTTCATTCAGGTTCTACACATTCTTTTATATCTCAAATGTTTAGAAGAAAAATCCTAGAACCACCTAAAATCATGGAATTGAAGATGTTTGTGAGTACAGAAAATAGGGAAATCATTGCATCCCATGAATATAACTTATCCCCTATCATAATATGTGGATTGAACTTCCCTTAGAACCTCATCATACTCCCTCTGGTGGAATTCGATGTGATTCATGGGATGGACTAGCTTTCATTATATAGAGCCAACATAAAATGTTGGGAGAGGTAAATCACTCTCCATGTTGATAACTGACCCCCGATTCGATACAATTTAAAGGAGGAAGATGAATCTTATTTAGCTGCATCATCTCAAGTATGGATATTACTGCCCTGTGACCACGTGTATCTGGATAAGATGATTGAGTCCAAGGAACAAACCATCCCTAAAGACGTGAATATTGTGATGGAATTCGCTGAATTTTTTCCGAAGGAATATTCTGGTCTTCCTCTTATAAGAGATGTTGAATTCTCAATTGTTCTTATACCTGGGGAGTTTCCAATATCCAAGAATCCGTATAGAATGGTTTTTGTGGAGCTTGAAGAGCTAAAGAAACTACTATAGAAGAATCTGGAAAAAGGTTTTATATGGCCATGTGCTTCACCAGGGGGTGCACTGGTCCTCTTCGTCAAGAATAAAGATGGATCAATGTGCCTTTGCATTGATTATCATCTGGTTAAAAAAAATCACGATAAAGAACCAGATCCTCTCCCAATAATTGATGACTTGTTCGATCAGCTGTGTGGAGAACAGTACTTCTCCATGGTGGATTTGAGGACTAGATATTATCAATTAAGGGTGAAAAAGGACGATATCCCCAAGATATCTTTTCGTATAGCATATAGGCACTATGAATTTATAGTAATTCCCTTCAGACTCACTAATGCTCCAACAATATTATTATACTTAATGAATAGAGTGTTTATATATTACCTCGAAAAATTTATTGTAGTCTTTATAGATGATATTCTAATATAATCCAAGACCAAGGAGTATCATGAGGAGCATCTAAGATCTATACTAGAGACCTTACAGAATGATATGCTCTATGCAAAGTACAAAAAGTGTGAGTTCCAGTGAATGGAATTCTCAATCTTGGGCTATATCATCACAAAAAGTGAGATATCAATGGATCCCTCCAAAACAGATGCAATTGAGGGATGGGCGAGGCCAACATCAGTAACTTATATCCCTAGATTCTTTGGGTTATCTGGATATTTTCAACAATCTGTGAGAAATTTCTCACGATTGTCCAACCCTCTTACCAATCTAACTCTGAAGGGATTATAGTTTTCTTGGAGTGATTAATGAGAAGAAAGATTCATGTAGTTGAAAAAGTGTCTTATCACTGTGCCCGTGCTCACTATACCCATAAGTGGAGAACTTTTTGTGGTATTCAGTTATTCTTTGAAGAAGGGCCTAGAATGTGTGTTGATGAAAAATGACAATGTCAATGCCTATTATTCAAGGAAATTGAATGTTCAGGAACAAAAATTTCCAACACATGACCTCGAGTTGGCTGCAGTGATATTCGCTTTGAAAATTTGGTTGTATTATCTCTTTGGGGAGAAGTGTGAAATAGATACAGACCATAAAAGCCACATGTATATTTTCACACAGAGAGATTTGAACAGGTGCCAACAATTATGGTTAGAGCTGATTAAAGAATATGACTTCTCAATCCATTACCACCCTGGGAAATGAACAAGGTGGTGGATTCCCAATGTAGAAAGGACCCAGAGATTCAATCATTGATGAGAATTGTAAAGGATCCAATATTCATAGATTTTATAAAGAAGGATATGGGAATCATAAAGAAGATAATTTCATCAATCATCTCACAAATGATTATTCAACTGTCACTTTTGGAAATGATAAACGATGCTCAAAAGGTTGATGTGGGAATTTAGGAAAAAGTGGTTTCTATCGGTAAAGGAAAATCCTCAGAGGTTAATGTTAATGAAGAAGGAATTGTGAGATTTGGGAAAAGACTGTGTGTTCCATCAAGTCTGGAGCTGAAGAAGGAACTTTTGGATGATGCAATTAGTTCAAATTTTTGTGTTCACCCAAGAAACACAAAGATGTATAGAGATTTTCGAGATCATTGTTGGTGGGATAATATGAAGAAGGAGATCGCTGAATATACGTCAACGTGACTTGTGTGTCAGCAAGTCAAGGTAGAGAGGCAGAAGTCTAAGGGGATGATGCAACCATTCCCCATACTAGAATGGTAACGGGAGAACATCACCATGGAATTTTTCATCAGACATCTAAAGACATCGAAAAGAAACAATGCCATCTGGGTTGTTGTGGATCATCTTACAAAGGCTGCACACTTCATTGCTATTCTTGAGGATTTCTCATTCGATCAACTGGAACAGATATATATCCGGGAAGTGGTAAGTATTCTCAGAGTACCACAATCTATTATCTCCAATCTAGATCCAAGATTCACCACTATGTTTTGGAAGAGTCTTCAACATCCTTTGAATGCTGAACTGAAATTCAGTACGACCTATCATTCTCAAACTGATGAAAAACCCAGTTGACTATCCAAACACTTGAAAAAATTTTGTGAGCATGCTCAATGTACGTTAAAGGAGGATGGGATAAATATCGTCCTCTGGTTGAGTTCTCTTATAATAAAAGTTTCCACTCGAGAATCCAAATATCACCATATGATTCCCTTAATGGGAAATGGTGTAGAACACCAGTGTATTGGGATGAGGTCGGTGAGTGTAAGCTGCTTGGAATGGAAATGGTCAATGAAATGGTGGATAGGGTGAAAACCATTCAATAGCATATCAAGGCCACCCAGAGTCGATATAAGAGTTGCGCTGATAACTGTCGACAAGACATTGATTTTAAAGTTGGGGTCACAGTATTTCTATCAATATCTTCATGTAAGAAGGTAATGAGGTTTGGAAAGAATGGGAAGATATGTCCTAGGTACATCATCCCCTTCAAGATTCTTTATCGTGTCGGGGCTGTGCTTTATCGACTTACAATTCCACCTACCATGGCCATAGTACATGATGTCTTTCATGTATCCCCTTTAAGAAAGTACATACCGGACCCTTCACATTCACTCTCTTCAGAGGTGCTACAATTATATGATGATCTTTCTTATGAGGAGAAACCAGTGAAGATCTTAGATCATTGAGAAAATGTTCTGCGAAATAAGACAATTACCCTCTTCAAGGTGTTGTGGTGAAACCACAAGTTTGTAGAAGCGACATGGGAATTGGAGGAAATGATGAAGCAGAGTTACCCAAATATGTTTTAGTTTGTGAAAAGAAAAGTTCAATGATGAGATTTCATAAGGGGGAAATATTGTAACGACCCAAAACATTAATTAATGGAAATCCATCTTGATCTAATTAAATGTATCTCTATGTAAAATGTTTATATAAAATGTCAACTTCTTTGTTTTTATTGTAAGAATTGTGATCATTTCTAATATAGCTGTCTAACAGTGATCACATGATTAAAATAAATATAGGGCTTTAACAAATCCAATTTACTCAGACAAAGGAAGAGATGGCCTCATCTAGAAGACGTGCCCCATAAGAAGCCCATTTTTCAGTGCTCGGAAAGGATGTGGTTTCATTGGTCTTCTCTCTTGACCTAGCTCAAGCCATGCTTGAACACATTATGCTTGATCGGAACCGCCTACGAGATATGTGGTAGTTGATAGAGATTACCACCCGAGCGATGTTATCCAAGCCACCCCAAGAGTCTGCCACCATCACACACATCACCCTTTGGTCTTATGAGGGGGTTTTGAGGGATTATTTAACATGACCATAGTACTATGGTTATGTATATTATTTTTGTATATAATAATAAATATACTTTCATGTTATTATTGTTACCCTGTAAATTGTTTTTAAAGAACAAATTTAATTTTTAATTAATATTAAACAAAGAAATATATTTTGAGGAATTAATGGATTTTTTAATTAAAAAATATTTTTAAAAAATATTATTATTATTATTAAATGAATTTTTATTACATATAAATGATCGTATAATTTTATGAATGTAATTGTAATTTTTATTAAGTTTGATGTCCATTTTTTTCAAAACCAATGAATATTCTATAAATGTTGGTTTTTATATTAAAAGTAAAATTTAACATATTTTTAAAATTATTTAGATTAAATGAATATTATTTCTGGAATCAAGATTTAGAAATTATGCATTGGTTAATTTTTCATAATTTTCTGAGATAGTCAAATATTTTGGGTAAAAATTAGATACCATTTAAATATATAATGTGTTTTATGACATCATAATGACCAAATAGTGTTGTAATAAAATACTATAAACTTTATTTTCGGCCAATATATGTTTTACCATTAAAATAATGTGATTTGTGGTTTGATGGATTTATTTTACAAAGCGTTAGTGGACCCTTCAAGAGTTATTAATCATTTTTTCTTTTTAAATTGTTTTCCGTGGGAGTGTGACTCACTTCCACATAAGATGCCCCATTATTATAAGATGTTCATACTTTTTCCTTATAAAATATTTTTTTTACATCCCTTTTCCAAAAACCATGGGCTGGTTTGTGGTTTGGATTAGTTTAATGTGAGGTGTCCCAAACCTAAATAATTAAGAATTCCTACACCTTTTCTATATAAACCCACCCAAGATCCCACATTCTCCTCACTCAAAGCCTTTGGAGTTCGTCTGACCTCTTCCATCCAATCTCTAGAATCATCCAGAATCTCCCCAAGCTCCCAAAAAGCCTCTCTCAAGCCTCTCTCAAGCCCCTCTCAAGCCTCTGGAAGCACTCTTCCATCTAAGGGTTTTTATTCCTTTCTCATTTTTGTCCATTATTCATTAATATGTTATGCCCTTTTAATATCTGTTATAAATATTGGGGTATGGTTTCACACCTCCCCCATAATTCCCTCTTTATGTTTGAATGATGGGATACCCCTTTCTCTCTTCTTAAATGCCTCTCATGTACACCCGTTACTATGCCGAAATTCCGAAAGAAATTATCTCTCCTCATTTGCATTCAAGCAATTCTTTTGTATCATGAATTTAAATTCAATTACATTTGCTGGGACATGTATCTATATAACCCAATTATTGTCCATGATAGGTAAATATTATGAGACAAGACTTTCTCTCTCATCAACCATTTTTATGAGTTCTTATGTCACGTCGTTATGCTGCTAAAATTGCACCACGCTTTTCAAAGCCAAAGTCATTGTGTAGTGAATACCATGCCCATTTCCCTATCAAGGGTATTCACATTCATGAACATTTAATTATTGTTTAAAGAGTTTCATGTATGTGTTACACATTCATTTATCATGGAATAAATGATTATGTTGAATGATTCGATGTATTAGGATCCATGTTGCACAGTTATGTGTGAAATGAAATGTTTAAAAAGGGTGCACCTTGATAGCACTCCAATGCATTGGGTAATGTATTATATCAATATATGTCATGACCAATGGGTGCTTACTCATGATAATTCAAGTGAAACAAGGGTATACTCATGCTTCATGTGCAATGAGGGTTTACTCATGCTCTATGTTCAATGATCCTTAGTTCATGCTAATTCCATGTTAAGTGTTGTTTCCACATTTCCATGTTATGATTATAATGCTTTATCATGCCTTCATATTTATTCTTCTCTTGTGCACTATTGATATTCCTATTGTCTAACATGTATTTTATTCCTCATGTTATTCAATGATTATTCCCTTATAGGGATTTATAGCTCACCATTATCTTATTCATTTCCTCAGGTTATACCATGCAATGTTATGTACGAGGGAATGTAGTGGTCTTGTAAAAGAAGTTTTCCATAAAGATGTTGTATTTCATGTTTTAAGTTGTTATGTAATAATTCTAATCCACAAAGACACTATAACTCTTGATATTCTATGTTGTGTCACATGATGTTTATGCAATAAATTTTGTTAAATTATTTAATAAAAGTTCAGGGTTGTCATAGTTTGTATCAGAGGATTGGTTTGGTTATTTTTGGGAACAGGATTACAAAACCCTAGTAAAGCCTTAGATACAATATTAAGTATAATAAAAATATCCCTCTGTTCTGGTGAGTATTGAGTAAGTTGTTTATCAAGAAAATACCTCCATGTCTGGATATGAGCAGGTAGAGGAGGCTCTAGCACAAATTTATCTTTTGGGTAAAACCAGAAAACACCGCTTTGAACTAGACTCGAATGGGAACTAGTTCTTGACAACGACCCTTGCATAACTCTTGGATGTCATGTTATTTGTAATCATGATATATTTACAATCAATACCTTTCACTATGAAAGTTTAATCGATGTGTAGGTACAAACCAGTAACCCATTTAATGATGTATTATTGATTCACCCCATGAGACTATAAATTCCTCAATGGAATCTATAATGCTGACCCCCACCCATAAATTAATTTGAAATAATTCCTCATATTTCAAATGTTAAATTTAATTCATGAAAAATATTAATTTTTAATAATTTTTTGTATGAAATAATTAATATAAAATTTTGTTACATCCCCATTAAATCATATAATATTCAATGTAAAATGCTGAATACATAAACAATATATAGTTTAACAAAGATGCATATCCATGATAATTGATATATAAATTTAAGTTAAATGTTATTTCTCATGTTTATAAGAATGTAAATGTTTCAGGAGAAGGGTAAAACAACAAAATTAATTAAGAAAGTGAATGTAAATACTTTTATTTGATAAACTAATTATAAACATTATGATAGAAAACATGTATGGTATTATCCCAAAATATTCCTAGGGGAGTATGAGTAGAATAATTATCCTTTTCATGTATGAATAAAAATTCCATAAAAATATTACTAATACATTCTTGATAAAAAAATTTGTTTCTCATTGAAAATCACTTTAAAAAGAATAAAATTCCACAATATTATAAAAAAAATTTTTAAAATAAGAATTTTATAATGGAAATGGAAGGTTCAATGTAATTAGTGGTTATGATGGTGGGGAAATCCTATACATGTTGATTATGTTAAATCAAATATTACTTTCACACAACTGTAAGAAAATTCAACTGGAACCTCATTCTGAAAATTATTGGAACAGTTCTTTTAAACTTTTTTTTGAGTAACAGATGGTTCAATATTTATTTAATAAATAATCAAATAATATTTTTAAAAAATATTTTATAATTTTTTTACAAAACATTGATTTTGAAGAAAAATGTATCTCTGACTGGGGAGATTAATATAGTTAATTTTTTTTAAATAAATCTCCTCAATAATATTATGTATCAAAAAGATGAAAATGATACCATTTAATGAAGATTTAATTAGTAAATATATTATAAGAAAAGGATATTGTTTTATTAGATAATGATCAAATAATATCCCTCAGCGGAAATTATAGCATTAATAAGATCGATTAAAAAAATGTTGCTAAATGAACACTTAGAGAGATTATAATGTTGCAGTGAAATCAAATCAAATAGTTCATTAGGTTTATAAACTTTAAATACATACAAATGATGTTGAAAATGATTTAAAAATAATCAATGGTCATTACACATGTAATCATAGAATATCAAAGATAACGATGAAGTAATATAACTTAATGAAAAGAAATTGAGTTGTGAAATTCCTTACGAATTACTAAAATCAAATTAAAATAATATTGCTTGAAATAAAAAATTAAAACATAAATTAAAATTAAGTATGATGTATTCAAAATATTACAGGTAAATAGGATAGTATATACACTATATAAGATATGTTAGGTGTATTACATTAAAATATACCTCAATGATGGGAAATTGAGATGAAGTCTCATACCTCACACAGAAATTTAGTTGAAATTCAATTGAAATCAGGAATAGTGGTTTTCATAATGTTATTTATTTATAATATATCCATATTAATGTTTATTATTTCATATTTTTTATTCTTATAATATCCCATTATCCGTTCGTTAATAACACTTCATTAGTATGCTAGTTTCAGATGTTAAGTGCTTTGTTTTCTCGTGCATGACTTTTCATGGACGTTATGATTATATTAAAAAAGATATACATCCATAATATATATTATATTATTTATTTTATAATTTCCTATTTACTCATTGGATTTATTTTTAAATACATTATTATATTTTCCACATGGAAAATTAATTACATCATTTTTGGTTGATGATAGACAGTACGTACAGATGCGTGATGATATCATTATATTGATGGATAAATGGAAATTAATTGGATGATATATTATATTTAAAAAATTATTATAATGTCATATATATCATATATTCTAATTATTTTAGTTATTAGTACTATTTGTGTTAGTCGGTGATGGAAAACTGATTATATCTTTTTGTTAGTTGGTAGTTACCCATAAAATTCAGTGATTTATTTGATTGTCATTTGTATAAGGATGGTATAGATAAATAATTTGACATAAAAATAATAACATATCAAAATATTAGATATATATTTTTGATCTTAAATTGACATTCGTAAGACATAATTTAAGGTGATAAAAGAAGAAGTAAAAAAGAAATATATTACTGAAGATGAAAAACATTACATAGAAAACCCCCATATTAATGTGTTATTAAAAAAACATATTGTTATTATTTGGAGAATAATAAAACCTATATAATCTGGAAAATGATGTAATGGAGGCAATATATAATGTTTTTTTGAATAAAAAATGGCTTGAGATATGTTATGAAGTGAGGGAAGGGAGTGGCCGTTTATAATTGAGAAGGTGTGAAATCTTTTAAAATGCCCAAAAAATTCAATAATTAGAATCAAATCTCACATCATGTTCCTATGAAATTCTCAAATAATTTAGTTTTGGTGAGACATGTACCATAAATACACCCAAAAAATAAACATGTTTGAAACCTATTATTCCCTTATCCTTTAAGTTCACTTTCTTTTAACATTTTAGTTTTCAACACATTAATTAGTTTATTAACCATGGAAATTTATAAATTAGGACTAACATAAAATGACCATTATTAGATTATGTAGTCCCACTAAATATTAATAGTAAATCCAATTTATCAAATAACAATTCTATGTGTGTGTGGAAAACTACACTTATCACATGTGCATGTAACTTTAAAAACCCCGCTTTAAAATTAATCAATGTGAATAAATTTTATTATATTTACTAATAATTATGAACCATAATTAATATTAAATTATTATATAATAATTATTATTATTGTTGAAATATATAGAATAAATTTTATTAAATTAAAATTATAGAATTTTTTGAATTTAAATTTAATATAACCCCACAAATCATTTTGAAAAACAATTTCTCAACAAATTCATTTTTCCAACATAAGATCATCATAAATTTACAATGCTACTGGTGATAATAATTATAAGAATTTAAATTCATATAGTTTGATATATAATCTATATATTTAATTTAAAACATTAATTATTTTTTTATATTAATTATTTAAATTAAATGAACATTATGAAATTGAAAATAGATTTTATAAGAATGCATTTTTATTCTAAAAAATATATTTCTACCTGGATCAAGCATAAATATGATTCAAAAGTAATTAATAATTATATTGATAATTTTAAGTTAAATAATTTTTTAATAGAAATGGAATTTTTACAAAATAGATGTATTTATCATTATTCTTTGAAAAATAAATATTTTCAAAAAAATCCAGAATTTTCACCATAAGTTAATTTTTAAAAAATGTTTAAATAAATGAAGTTATATAAGTAAAATAATTTTTATAAAATTATAGAAATTAACATTTATATAAGTGTGTGAAATACAATGGAACCTCTTTTTAGAAATATATAGTTTTTAGCACGAATGTAGATTTATTAATATCTTATGCCTAAAAATATTTGATTAACTAAAAAATATTTTATTTGACATATAATATAAAAACAATTTTTTAAATCATTAACTAATAGTTTTTAGTGTAAATTGGTACGATATAAATACACAGTGCATGGAAATTTTTTTTATAAAAAATATTTTCATTTGGCATTAATATGATTTTTGTTTTCATTAATAATAAATTTATAAATAATAAATTTATTGGAAAAATATGTGAGAAATATAATTTTTTTAATTTAGTTATATCTATTTTTGATAAAAATTTAACAGCATGTTTCTAATGGTAATCATTAAGTAATATATATTCTATGGTTGTTTAATCTTAGAAATTTATGTCATATATGATATCGAACCAAATATTCTTCTTTACAAATAACGAGGTGTTACATTATCCATAACATTAATAAATTTCATCCTCCCAATTTTGGCTTCTTCTAGGATATTAAGGGTTTTATATTTGATAATTCTATTGTGATAACCCTTCATTTTAAAAAATGGTTTACAAACCATATAATCATTATAGGGAAAAAGAAATATGATTTCCATCTTAAATAACACATAACTAGGATTCCAAGTAAGATAAAATTAGTTGGAAGTGAAAGTATGAACATGGAAGAAAATAATAAATAATTATCTAGAGTTATAAAAATGATTGATCATAAGAATGTGAATAATCAAGAGAGTGTTAACGATCAAAAAACTATAAATCAATGATGAGTTAAAGTCTAGTGATTAATCATAATGTTGGAAATATGGAAATTTATTTCATTTTTTTCCCTAATATTGATTTATTATTTTAGTATAAATACAAAGAACCCCAGAAAATATAATTACTTGATATATTTTTATTTCATAACCACAATTTTGATCCTTTCATTTTTCTTCTTTCAATTTCCACTTCCTTTCGTATCCAGAATATCAATATATAGTAAGAATTTTTTACTCCCTAAAAACTGGGATTATCTTTTAATTTATTTAAATATCAATTAAATCGTTAAAAGTTTTTATGACAGTATATGAATATTTACCAAAACACAAATTGTTAAAATAAGTTACCCTATATAATATATTAAACTCTAAATCCTAAAAATTAATAACCAAAATTAAACTTAATCAATTCCCCAAGTATCTATCAATAATATCAATTAAGTAAAAACATTTTCACTTTGACCAGAAGTTCACATAGGTTAATGGTAAGGACCACACCATTTCCAACCTTTGGTTTTGGGTTTAAGCACCATGACCATAATGGATGTGATTTATTGTCACTCAAAATATGTGTTGTCCTTTTTATAAATTTGTACAATAATGTTCCCAGAAATATGATTAACATTTTAAAAATTACATTAATCATCAAATTGCTTTCAAAAAATGGGTTTTGGAACAATTTATTTTTCCTGTGAAATCATATAATATAAATCGATTATTATTACCATAACACATAAGATCTTATTTATACTAAAGGATATAAATAACATTAAACTTACGTACAAAAAACAACATAAAAATTACTCAGATAACCTTATCACAAGAACAGAAGATATATATATGGGGTTCATATATCTCTAACATCTATTAAAACACATTAAATTTCTTCAAGGTACTTCCGTCACATAAAACCCCATAATGTGTATATATATTTTTAAACATATAATCACAATTATAATTTTTAACACATGAAGGTATATAAAAATATTAAAATATACTCATTTAAGTCATAAAATTAGTTTTATTGGGGATATAATTTTTTTCAAATCCAACATAATGGTTTGTAAATAAAATGTCAGTTATCTTGGCTATATCCACTTTGAGTGTCAAAATAGGTTTTAATTAAGGCTCATTATTATACATGCTTTGATTATTGAGTCAAATACCCATTCATCCTTTTATGATTTTTTACCAGTAGGTATAACTATTTCAGAACCATGTCCACCTATAGTATCTGGGTTTCGATGTATTTTCATGAAAAACAACATAATTTATTCCCTATAAAATATTATAATTTTATTCTATATTTAACTTCAATTTTACTACACGGATATATTCCTTAATCTTTGTTTTCCAAAATCTAGTTCTCCTGGATTATACTAAACTTCCTTAGATACAAAATATAAATAAATCGACAGTAGTTGCACAGATCTTCTAGTTACATTATTACATAGTTTCACGATATAAGAGATCACATAAAAAAGGGATGAATGGTGTTGTATAATTGGTAAGATACACACATAAATGAGTGTTTCATTACATTTGATAAAATAATTTATAACACAATGATAGTAAATATTTTAATTAATAACCCCATTCAATGATTCCATATTCTTATATGGGAGAAGGGAAACAAAATAACGGTGATCTTAAATACACAGAAATGATTATATACAATGTAATCTATCTTTAATCAATATGTCATAATCAATACGAAGTTGAAAATAAATGAAAATACATTACATTTAACAAATATTTTTAGCTCAAATAAAAAAATGGTTGGAGAAAATGATTTAAAAATAACTACCTATAAATATTCACATGATTCCTACATAATAAATATGGAGTAATATCTTGGATAATAATAAATCAATTATCAATATAAAAAATTCTTATTATTGGATGTCATTATGTTATACATCAGGATATCTATATTGTGAAGAAATTTCGGAAAGATAGTTTAATAAATGGGTAGTTATACATTATAATCCAGTTAAGTGATAGCTTACTGATTCACCTCAAGTGAATATAGATGCTTTAAGGGGTATATGTTTTTTATCCCCACCCATCACTATATGTCAAATGCATTCGTTATATATCAAAAGAACAAATTAAATAATTACCTAGATTCCGTATCCAGAAACATCCATGTTGAATAAAGAATAAAAAATATCACTATTTCCCTAGTCAAAAATATTAAAATCAAAGTAAAACATTTTATAATAAATGATATACATTTAATGAAATAAAAAAATTGATTCAAAATAATATGTTTATATAAGTGAAATGTAATTTCAAATGATAATGAGAATGTGAACATATCAGTAGACAGTTATCAACCAAAAAATTAATTGGGAAAATTAATGTTAGTATTTTCTATTTCAGATGATTTATAAAAAACCATAAGAAATAATAAGTATTGTATCATTAAAAGAAATCCCTGTGGATAATTAAAAAAATAAACTTTTGTTTTGATTGATTAATATAAGTACCTAAAATATTATTAAAATATTCTCCAACAAAATATGCAATTAACTATATAAATACGAAAAAATAATATTAGAAAAAATTATATAAGAAGAATCTTTAAAAAATGTAATATAATTATAAATAAAACGAGTGTTTATGATAGAGGTAAAATTCCATACATAACAACCACATTAAAAAATTATTCCTCTATGAATTTTTATGAAAACTAAAAATATAACTCATTTGAAAAATGATTGGATGATTCCTTTTAAAACGTTTCTAAAATGATGAAAATGATTACAAATTCCTTTAATAAATCATTACCAAAAATTGAAAAATCATTATTTAGAATATTTTGGGAAAACATGGATTTGGTAAAACAAGGACAAATGTTCTTACAAAAAAAGTTCAAAACTGATCAAAAGATATATTTAAAATAATAAGTTAGATTAAGGTAGAGCATACCTATATTTATCCAAATACTATAATAGATCATTATTTGGAATTCCGATGGAGAATATATTGATGAATCTAGGTTTATTGAGAAATAAGCCTCACGGGAGGAGGAGAAGAATTTCATTCACTGAAAATGATGTGGAGTAAATAGTGTTTAAAAATATACCATTAAGGGATATTTCGGAATTTCACCATAAAAATATAGGAACCACAGTTTTTCCATAGGGTTTGGCCAAACTATGCACAAATCATGCTCCCCAAACTATCCATGGTAAATCCCTTCACAATTATGTCTCACAGTTTCCCTAAACATGTACCAATCATGAAAATTTCACTATAAAAACTATAGGTGGACCTATTGGCCATGTGCCTTGGGACACATAGTTATGGTCAAACCATTCAACCCTCGATACCCCTCTATCCCACATTAAACAATTAGTTGAGATGGTGTGCGCATGACTACAGAGTTTCACCTAACTATGTGGCCAATTTTAGTTTCTAAAATACCAGCGTTCCATGATCTAAAAAAACCCTTTACACCCTCTTGACACTTCTGACTCTATTTGGTAACATTATAATAGGTGTTTAATATATTTATCCCAAAAAAGTAACGATACATATCTTCATGATAAGATGGGTTGTTACAACAACCCTTCTTTAAAAAAACTCTTCCTTGAGCTGGACTTATTATGATAAAGTGTTATCATCAACAAAGAGATCCATCCAATGATCTTGAATATCATATTCATCATCCCATTTTTCATCCTATACTTGTCCATGCTTCCAAAGCACCTATACCAAAAAAATTCTCCTTCCTCATAGTTTCTTCACACTATGGCAAACAATATGAAATTGCTACTCCTCGAAGAATGCATATACATCCAAATGAACCTCAACTGGATGATAGAAATATAATATGTATCCATGATATTAGTGAAGATGGGAAATTTGAAAGGAATTTTTCAAAGGAAGTTATCTCTATGTAGGTTTTATTTCACAAATCATGGGTCCAATCTATTTCACATCCTTAAAGGGTCCAATGAACCTAGGTGATATCTAAAAAAACTATAAATACGTCTCTGGACCATCCTAGGAGATACTCACATGAAAACACAGTGCCCAACCTCGAACATGAGAGGTTACCTACATCAGTGGTCATATGACTACTATCTGAACTGTGATGTCTTCATATGATTTCTGATTGACTAAACTAGTTAAATAGTCTCCTACATGAGGCATGGTCCAAGAATAAATTCCTATCATACCTCAAACCAACCAATAGGTTATCCACAAGGCCTATAATATAAGGATTCATTTGGATCCACCGTGACGGTATATTGAAAGATGTTATTATAATAAAACTCAATAAAGGGAATGTGTTTTTACCAGGATCCACCAAAGTCATCGACATATGTATAAATCATGTAATCTAACATCTCAATTAGTTGATCTGTCTTTCCATAAGTTTTTGGCTGATAGGACATTCATATAATCAATTATGAAGACATGTACTACTACAAACCCTTCTAGATCAATGAAGAAAACGTTAGTGTATCTGTCAGAAATGATATAATGAGGATCCCCATGAATATTTACAACCTCCTGATCATACAGCATCCCTAGCTCATCTGTGATGTTTGTTTCTCACACATGTAAAAATTGTGATACCTTCATCAAATGATCAATGAAAACCCACACTGTATCGATTCCACTAGGCGAACGTGTTAAACCAGTCACAAAATTCAATGAAACATCATTCCATTTTGACTCTGGAATAGATAATGGTTATAGTATCCATGCTAGTCCCGTATGTTCTACTATCACCTACTGACAGGTGGAGTAGTGAGTGAGGATGCAAGAAGTCACAAATTTCATTTTAGGACACAAATACTGGAAATGTATGTCTAGATACATCACAACGACACTGAGATAAATTTCCCATTCTAATGCTTGAAATTCGTATATCAGATCCTCTGAGATTTCTAATCGGTCCGATAAACACCCCTGAAATAGTAGAGTATCACTCCCATCCACCATCAAACCTAAAGATGTATCATCATATAAGATGCTTTCCCTTAGGATAATTCCAACGAAATCAGATATTTTTTCACAATTTTACTCATTTTAAAAGAGTATATGTAACTTCTATGGTAATGAAGATAGTCTGACTATGATCTTCCAAAACCTCAATGTTCATATCAATGTACAAGGACATGATCTACCAATCTCCACTGGCCTTCTAAACTATATGTATATATGTCTTCTAGCCCCAATAATTTACCAATATGTTGCCTTTCCAATCTGTATAAAAGTTATTGAAATAATTCGACTACAGGTACTCAATCCACCTGTAATACTTAATGATCTGATCCCACTATGTGAATATGTAATAGATTTTTTGATTAGTGAAAAACAAAAAAATATACCCATGTAGATTGTGTATCCATCTATAAAAATAATGAAATATAGTATCTAGATTGAATTCATGTGTTAGGTAATCCTTATAATATGAATTTCACACCTTTTTTTCTAATTCCCATATGCGGTACTGAATGTCTTGAGAAATTCTAGATAAAGCATCTATATTAACTAGATATCCCCAAGAATCTTCGTATGAAAAAAAAATCTTGCGCCGATCTAATGAAACTAATTCCATCAAAATCTTTGGGTCTATAAAAACATCAGATTCTAATATAATAGGACCTATGAAGTGTAATTTTTTTATTTAAAATTGGAATCTACTAAGTTTATAATAGAGATAATGCTCTTTGAGTTTATTTAGCACAATATCCTGGTGATTGAAATATTACGTTCTTGGGAATAAATACAATAATATATCATCAACAAATACTACAACAAATGATTCCTGATACATATGTTAATCCCAATCCCTAAGAGCCATAATGACGAGATGTGGGCTCGTTTGTCTAAACAGAAAAATTGGGTACTAGTAAAAAACATGCCTACTCATTATAGCTATGAATGGTATGTATGAGGACATGACAATAATAATATTATTTCCTAACCTCAAATGTATCTTTGAAACCAACATCTCTCCTTATAGAGTACATGAGAGTTCATTTATTCTAGGAAAATGATACCTCAAATTTGTAGTCAGCTCGTTAAATTTATATTAATCTATGTAATGTTTAAGGCTCCATCAGCTTTCATCAAAAG
Organism: Viscum album; assembly: GCA_963277665.1. NCBI lineage: Eukaryota > Viridiplantae > Streptophyta > Magnoliopsida > Santalales > Viscaceae > Viscum > Viscum album. The sequence continues at coordinate 1,715,652,029 of OY728142.1, read as the reverse complement.
AAGGATTTGTAAACCCCTAGGAGAAGTGATGGGGAATATAAATCCTTTCTCTCTAATATCATAAAACTGTTTATTTATATAAAAAATTTCCATAGGTTCCCTCCCATATAGAGTAATGGTCACCGGGGAAGCTCTTTGTATAAGATCGATGGTAAATAATACCTCTCATGCTAGTGGTTGACCAGAGAAGTATTCACGAAATATTTCCCTGACACGATCAACTATATGAGGAAAATTCTTGTCAAAACCCCTAGTCATCCATGAAAATACTAGTAATCAGAGCTTCCACACTACCCATAATTTGCAACTCAGGTCCAAAATGCATAGATTAAACATCACATTCTCCATTATACACAATAATACTGCCCCTGGTGATGTAATTGTAACACTCCAATGACAGTAGACATTATGGACTTGATAGGGGTCTAACATGTTCATCTCGATGATTACATAGAAATTTTTCTTGTCAACAATAAAAAGATTAACTATGAAGAGGTTTCGTCCTATATCAAAGGGACAATACTTACAATGGATAATGTCATTTGGTTGGATACCTAATAAGTTATTAGGAATCATAATTCCATATATATGTTTGATCTCAAGGTCAATATGTTCCATAGTAGTCTAATATATAAAAGAATAAGAACTTCATATGTAAAATAAATTAAGCACTAAAATGGAGGCTACCGGAATAGTACCTCTTATAGAATAAGGTCTGGAACTCATTTCCTACAACAAGTGATGGAATGCATGTAACATTCTTATACTATGATCGTGAGTCACTACCAGACTCCCATGAGAAATCCAACTCTGTAAGAATAGAAACATGATTAAGAATACATATTCCATGAATACCACCTCAAACAGAGTGACATATCATATTCTAGCTACCTCAATATCGTCGTACTAATTGTTCCACTCCAACATGTGTTGTAGGAATAGATCTCTATTCTCTATGAACTGATGGAATAGTTTTAAATAAACATTGGACATGGACTATACTACAATATCATATGTATTCCACTGGACATCATATGAACTGAGGCTTCATATATCTCAGATTCCCGCACTGGAGACATATCATAATGCTATAATCACAAGGATCATGCATACATCTATCTCCATTAGTAGCCCAAAAATATATATTTCTCCTCGATGAAGAAACACTTATATATTTAGGTGCCAAACCGACCTGACTTTCACCATCAACATCCCCTAACTTTCACTCTCTAATAAGGTCTACATTTACTATCTCAAAAATAATTGTCAACCTGAATACATTGATCTATGATCGGATGGAATACACTATCCCATTCTCAAATTATCTAGTGATCATAAGATCGTAGCCCTCTAGAATTTGGGAAATCCATTTTATTGCAGTTAAATTAAAATATTATTCATTAAAAGGCATAACTGTCTACTTCTGGTTCATGATTTCACTATCTCTATCATCCCGAAGAGTCCAGGGAACGTAATATCTATAGATATTAGTCTTTAAATATACCTAAACCACATATCCTTGTCAATATTCTTGGGTAATAATATCCCACCACCACTTGGTATAATCATGTAGCATATACTCTTCTATGTTGAACCATATCCCTATAGGCATCTCTAGATTCTCAAATATAGAAAAAATATACTTGATCCAAGACTCACAATCATGTGGTCCATAAACCCATGAAAAAATGGGGGACTTTATTTCTATAACTCTTGAGTATACACATTTATACATGGGTTAGGAAAAAAAATATTTCATATTCCGAAACATATATATATATATTCATCTCATAACTAGTCATCAATGAACATATCATGAATAAGAAAATGTTCCGTATGTGGAAATGTATGTGGGGTGACATGCGGGTCAAGGGACCCCACCTCAAATGCATGGTCTTTACTGCATTCAATGTGTATGAAACTATGATATCCTGGAAACATGACAATCCAATGCCAAACACATGCCTTATAAAATATCTTAGTAGTTGAAAAGATTGAAAAATGAAAACTCGGAGAGGTTTGTAGCCTTCCTAAAATAATAATAAGGCCTATATTTCTGCCCTAAAATCCATTTTTTGGTAGTATAAGAGACCATAATTGCCATTAGAATGTATGATACACACAAAATACCCACTAGTAAGGATCAGTTCATGTCTAATTGTCTATTTCACATATATAAGTGGGATATTATTACTTTTAAATTTCATATTCATTTTAAATTTAATATGATCAAATATTTAAATCTCTCCAAATGGATAAACTATATAGAAGACAATTCTAATCCATTATGACCAATATACCTTATAAAACATAACACGGTTTCCACTTTACCCACACACTGACATGTTCCATCCCATGCAACCAAAGGTACATGGATCAACATTCCATAATTAACTGATTGAGGTGTCAGCTTTAACAAATGTAAAAAACACCATTAATTTATGGCATAAACAGTAATACTAATTTATGTATTCCAATCCCTAAAATGATATTCATTACAACTCCATACAATAATCTAGGTACTAACAATAAGTTACAGGAAAATGAAAGAAAGAAATTGACATAACATGAAAAACTGCACGGTATATTAGTTGTATTCGGCCTATAATGATGCTTGTAATGAAACACCAATATTTATTTAGACCTAGGTAAAATAAATCCAAATTTCTATAATACCAATAATAATAACACCATAAAAAATTGCATCACCCAATGGTGAAGTCGTATCAACCATAATAGAAAAAATCAATAATTGGAAATATCCATCCCAACTAATTCATATTTCTCATATACAAGGATAATATAGATTTATGCCTAGGGTCATTTCAAAAAAACTTCAACTCCTATTATCTATTCTAATACACATACATTAATAAAAATAAAAAATTACCTCTAATAAGACGTTGTAACGTCATGATCAGGGTTCCACTTAACTAGTACCCCGAGCTGGTGGGTCACATGTCCTCAAGAGCCCCTCCCCATATTTCAGAGGCTTCCATCTAGCAATGAGGGTGTAACAGTGGTGAATTATAGAGACTATAACCTCATATCATAGTAGCACAAATAAAACAACAATAATCATACAATATTAGAAAAATATATAAACATATAGAATGAAACAATTAAACAAAGATTAAATAACTATAAAACAAAATAATAATATAAAAAGCAACATGGGAGTATAATATACATGGATTCATTGCATGATGATATGAAAAAGAGTAACATGGAATAACAATTAACAATATTTTTATGACAAAAAATAAAAAATAGAAAAAACTAGTCCACTAGAATCCCTAGAATATGCAATGTTCTTAACTCTTATACTCTATATAAATATAAATCATGTCAAAACATTGTAGAAGGGTGTCTTACCTTATCCGTAATTGTATAGAAGTAATCTACTTGGGTACCAAAGAAGGACTGAGAAAGACATGTGATCAAATCATAGTTGGCCAGAACATTTAATTTCTAGAAGTAATCCATGGAATACTCATAACTTAATAATATAAATGTATTTATAAATATTTAATAATATTTAAAAATTTTATACCAACCCACTCAAATTCTCTATTTTTGATTGTATGTTCTACTTACTTTGGATCATAGCCAAAATGAAAATTTTACCGGACACTATATATAGTAATAATATATATATATATATATATATTATTGTTATATGTTTCATACACTTATATAAACCATGTATGTGTGAGCATTAGTGTCTATATACCTAGAGTAATAATTACTAGTTAGAAAAATGTGTAACTACAACATCCAGGACAATTCCAAATGATCATATAGGCTTAATCAAAAGGGATACATTCCCTATATCTAATAATTAGTGATAGGTGTCAATATCATCACTTGATATGGTGAGTGTTCTATCATGTCAGCACTCAAAACAATGTAGAAGGTGCATTATTCCCCACATACAAACAGTTTCATCGGTGTTAGACATTATTCTCAAAATCTGAGGTATGGTAGTGTGAAATAGTCATTTCAAAAATAACTATTAAAATAATTCAAAAAACCATTTCAATGTGTAAAAATTAAAATAAATAATTCAACAAAACATGAAAAAAATATGACTCCCTTTACACCCATTCATAATATATATTATATAAATCATTAAAATTAATTTAAGGAAAATAAAACCCTCATGAAGAATCCATTCTATGTAATCAACCAATTTAATTTACTAAAATAATGAAATTCAATTTATAAGGGTCAATAAGGCATTCGTAAGGTGATAATTCCATTAAGAAAACAACATACTTGAGGTATAATATTTATATGTTAGGCCAAGCACAAAGATGGTTCCATGGGCTCATTAAACATTTCTACGAAAGTGGTAAAATTCAGTTACTACAAAATAAAAACACATAATAGGTTTTACATGCATGTATACAATTAAAAATAAAGGGAAATTAAATCTAGAACAGCCAAGGGGTGTCCATAACTAAGGTCTACATCCTCTAATTTACTAATAAATAATCCTTATAAGTTAAAAAGGTTCTTATATTAAACATGAATCGTGAAATTCATTTTTGGGTGATGTGCGGAAAATTTCAACATGCGGCACAACATGTTTACATTTAAAACAATAATTTTTTGGAAAATGGTGATACCACCAACCATAGGGCTATTGATGAATCCTCATCAAATTACAACATCATATTTCAAGTTGTTTTAGAGAAAATGACAAAATGTCACTATTAATGTAAAGAATGGGAGAAGAACATCTACCAAAATACAGCGAAAAATCTGAAGAAACGTTGAAATACGAATGGAGTGGAAGGTTTAGAAATCAAACACCTTTATTTCGATATCATATCGAGAAGGTATTGAAAAACCATGTTTTAAGGAGATAAAGGATCACGAGAGGAGAATCATTTCATCCATTGGAAATGAAGAGGAGGAAAAGGAGGGTTATGGAAAAAGATTTTCACAGGGAAATTTTGAAATTTGACCCTCAAAATAGGGGGTGCCTGGTTTGGGAACATGGTTTGGCTAAATTGTGTGCAAACTATGATCCCCATACTATCCAATTTAAATCCCCACATGGATACAGTGAGCTATTTTTATAAACATGTTCCATCCATTGAAAAAACAACTATAAAAAACTGTTGTTGGCTTGCATTACCATGAACCATCTGTCAGATGGTTGTAAGAAAAACCATGCAGCCCTAGTTGATCCTCTAACTCACCACCACCAAGTTAGTGGAAACCACATGGCCTGGTCTGCAGTGTTTATTCTAACCATGTTACCCAGTTTTTTTTCCAAAATCATGTTTCTTTGGGCTCCAAAAAAGCACTACACAACCTCACAATCTCAATGACTACGTTGGGAAAGATTATAATAGTTTTTTAATGAATATAAAAACAATTTTTACATTCATGAAAAGATTGATTTTCACACATGTGAAAATAATATTCAATATATACATTGAATATGATGAACCAATCCAAGATAATTATGTGTTTGAAAATATACTGCTCCAATGCGAGGAAATCCCAAAAAACATTCACACTATAAAATAATACATTATAGTTTGGGAACTTGAAACCATTCCTCTGCTTCCTACCCATTGTGGTATGAAAATATATGATAAAAGTAACCAACATTGAGAAAAATCCAAAATACACATGTAACATTATTGAGATAATGGAATGGGATTAATCCATGTTAAAAAGAACCAATTCTATGGAATAAGTAGTAAAGAACATACCTCTCATGGTGGCTAGCCCAGAATCTAGGTCCTATCATTTATCATCATTCTTAGGGATATTCCTTGACTTCATCCTACTATAATAATTCATTACCTTTTTATAATTCCCCTTTACATGAGAGAATGATACCCAACTCTAGGAAACATCATAATTCACCTGATAACCCTTAGTGAATATGGTGCATGCACCAATCCCCCATGAAAAGATCAAATTAGATAACTGAATATGACCTGAATTCCATCACTATTGAAATGACCATGGGACCTATAAGATAATATTAATGGTATGAATAGACTACCCAAAATAATAAAATATAACTTGATTAGCCATTGTAGATCAAGTGGAACTGTACCTAATGATTGATGAGCACTCTTTCCTCTACCACAGAAAAATACTTTTCATATCTGCTTCTAACCAGATGAAGTCCTCTAATACACACATAATAAAAATTAATTGGGATCTATTTATATGGGGAAAAATAAATATTTCATAACAACTTTATGAACCACTTTTAAGTAGGTTTATATGTAGAGAAGAGTACGCATGGATATGATCTCTAGTTTTAATCCTATCTAGAAATTCCCAAACTTGAGGTAATCATTTGCAAGGAGGTTAGGTGAGACATGAAAAAAATTGGTAAAACAATTTGTGTAATCTAACACATAATTATTCCCTTAATCTAATGTAAAAAATTCATAGGCCATATCCATCGTCATAATATCTGGGTAGCACAACTGAATGATGAACAACTTGAAAATTATCCATGGGAGATCGTCTCACTGCCTTGATAACAACATAAATTACCACAATTTTCTACCCAGTCCTTCATTCACATATACGTTGAAGTGAACTTTTATTGTATTATTGGTTTTTAGGAACTCAAATAATCACTCAATCAGATCCAACTACTCTTCTAGATCCTTGTTTTACTTATCTCCATGGAAGACCCGTTGATTTTTCAATGTAAATTAATATGCATGGTCCACCATTTATTATTACTACCAACCACCCAACTAACCCAACTATAAGATGATTTAGATCACCAAATCCACAAAATAATGGTTATGTTGGAAAAAACATGTGAATAATTATCAGTATTAATGAATCGATCCCTAGATGAGATCTTTATGGAAAAAATTATCTAGAAGACAAAAACACAATTTTGTTTTAATATCAAACAATTTTAAATGATCCAAAATAAACCATTGTTATATGGCGTAAAAATAATTTTTATAATTATACGGAAAATATAATTAAAAGGGGGAGATAAAATTAAAATTATGGGAATTTCCATTTTTTCATTTTAGATACATAGTTAGAAAAACCAAGGAAAATTGTGTAGATGTCACTAGATGCTGAGGTATAGGGATGCATGCAGTGTGCATGGTTCCTACAAATTTTTTTCTTAAATTATTCACCCCATGACTTTCCATTTTCACCTAAAAACTCTAAATAACCCATGGTATCACCCATTAACTCATATAAAATATTTTATTATAACAAAACCTCCTTAAAATATCCCATAACTATGATCAAAATATAAACACAATCCCAAACCACCTTTGGAAATTCAATGTTCAAAATGAAAAGGTACTGGCCAAAAAATCGTCTGCTCCTACCTCTAAAAAATAATGGTCATATATTTTTTCTATAACTGACCCCATCAAAAGAAGGCCTAAGATATTGTTTTTTACAGAATGAAATTACATTGACCTGACCAATCAACACAACTAGAAGGATACACATCCCAAAAAGTTAGTTCTCGATCTTCATAGAGAGATGAAAAGCACTTGGTAAAAATAATGACTTCATGTAAATGGTTTCTCCCATAGTAAACTGACATAACACATCCATAAAATGGGGTGAACATAATAAAATTATCATATTGAATTAAAAAAATACATGTAATACTAGTGGAACACCTTAATGACTCAATTAGATACCTAAATCAACATCAAAACATCATACAAAGAATATGAAATAATAGAATATAAACATGGTGTATCAAAGAAAAATCTCGAAGAAAATTTATATGGAAAGAGAATAATAATGTCTATTATATATATCCCAAAGGTAAGAAAACACCAAAAAACTCTTCATGAGCTAACCTTAGGATACTATGTCTCCTCTAATGAAAAGTTATATGGTGGTAATCCTAAAAAGACACCTACATTCATTATTACCTTTTAATTACATTTTTTATTAAAAAAATTCTATATATTCTTAATGGTTTATGTATGGTGTAGGGAATGAATCCCATTTAAATACTAACCTGCGTCTATTTAAGGATTATAAACAATTCCAACTATTAAACTAATTTAAAAAATCATTTTTTCTAAAGTTCACTTTGAAAATAATATACTTGATATCAACCAATATAAATCCATTTGGTTTTATTTTATGTATAACGTTTTTAATAAATATTTATCAATATTGAGAATATATTGAAATATGATCATATAACACTATATGACCAATATGTCAAATAAGTAATAAATAAATGGAAATCTAGACATCATCATGTAGCTAAAAAAATGAAATGGGAATAACACGCGGTATCACAATCCATAAGAAACTATTACAGTGAAATATAAGAATATAAATCCACAAATATTGAGTAGTTTTTTCTACGGTTCTCTAACCATAAGGTACTAATGTGAGTTTCTGAATAATTTTTTTTATATCTAAGTAAACAATGTGAAATATCTCATGGACATCCCTGAGACAAAATCCAATGTTCACTCTAGATGCATTAGTCAAAAAAATTGAATATATCTTGGTCATCCTCATAAAGGATCTCATTGTCCCTGGGAAAACTAGTTTCAGATATAATATTATTTATCCCAATGTATCTCATGGTCCCTGGGAAAAAATTTATAACACACTACATATCCCTCATACTTGTTTCTAGAAAATATATTCACAGAAGAACTGTCACGCATAAAAAGTTATTTGAAAAGACATTTTAGTAAAAAAACATGATGATATTTACAAAACAAATCCTCCATGGAAATTCCACATATGAAAACTGTTTATAAATCCATTTAATAATATAAAAAAATTTATAAAATTTTTAAAACACTTAAAGTGTAGTTATAAAACCTTCCTTTATAAAAAAAACATCAAACCATAAATTTCCTGTGTAAAATCATGGATAACAATGGACATGGAATAAAAAAACCATATTTCATTTGAATTTAAATTTAATATATATAAATACCACGTGATTATTAATTCATTGGTCTGCCATTTCAAACACCCCCAAATGAAGACACTTACTTGGAAATAGTTTTAAAATCGTCACCCCCATTGTAAAGCAACCAATTAATGTATAAGAAGTAATAAAACACGTAATACAATATAAATTAAATGAAAACCATAATTAAAACCCTATTATTTATCCAACTAAGAATATGTGGTTTCAAATTTTCATCAAAATATAAAACTTGTGAATATTTGGGAAAACATGTGTAGAAATATCAAGGAATAGGACATACCTCAAGAAAAAAACCCTTGGAATCTTATAGAATCCAACATGAGTAGAAGTGATGTGTTACTATATCACAGGAGAGGACATATAAGGGAATATTATAGGAAAATTATTAAAATAAAAAAAAATCAATCAATATAATTTTTTTTTAAAAAAATAATAAAATAAAATTAATGAGATTGTTGATTTGCATAGTTTGGATCTAGTGTGAGACAAATTGTGTTCCAACAATACTGGTGCTTCATTCACCCCAAAACCAAGCCTTGGGATTAAACCAATGACTAGTATTTTTTAAAAAATATATTTAATACATGAAAAACACATTTCCCCTAATATAAACCCTTTCATAGTTTGTCGAATGGTTATAAAAACCATTTGCCGATGATTATTTTCCCAAAGAAACCAAGTTTCCTACCACCATCACCTGGGGAAACAAAAAATAAAAAAAAATGACTAATAGAGCCTATATGTATATAAACTAGCATCTTGGTGTTTTTCACATAAATCAATTCATATCACTCCTTTCAAAAAATACATCAAAACTAAATATACAAACCATTGGTAATACAATTACACATACCCCATAGACACATTATGGTGACCACCAAACCACTATAGAAACTCCTAAAAAATAGATGATGTAGTCTATTCATATGATATAATGGCCCCTAAATATTCTGTGGTTGGAGACAGTAGCCCCCATATCCTTATATCAAAACATACTTTACACAACATCTACCCCTTAAGAGAAAAGTTCACCAAAAACACCAGATCTCATGGGTTAAACAAAATCAATTACATTTCATACATAAAATATTCACCTATGATTAAAGAGAATGAATAAAGAAATCCAAAAAATTTGTGACACGTCCAATCTCCTCACCCATAATAAATGTGTCTTGGAACACTTTCCATGTGGGCCATTGGACTATTTTGAAAAATTATCCAAAGTTTCTTCTTCTCATTATTTTTGTGATTTCCTATTGTTTTTATTATTACATATGGTTTAAAAATTATGTGTTCTTTCTAATAAGTTTTTCATTGCTAGGTTTAGTTCATGAACGTATAAGAGATTGATTGTGGTTTCTCAATGTTAATGATGATAATATGCATCAAAATGTATATATTCCCACAATATTAATGGTATATCCTAAAAATTGAGAGATGGTTTTGTTTCATAGAGTTCTTAATTTCTGTATCAATTCATTATATATAACTAATCATATATTTTTTGTTATAATATTTATTAATTGATTTCTTAAAGATTGGTATAATATTTCACAATTATTGATCTCAGTTTAACCAAGAATTATTATTGTCAAAATAATTATAATAATTAATAACATATTTATTTTTCATTATTTAGTATTTTATATTTATTTTCTCAATATTTTTGTATTATACATCCTAGTGATGTTCTTAATCTATGCATATAGATCAATTTCGATCAAATCACATGAATCATAGTCTTATTTTTTTATTTATTTAATTTTTTAATGAATGTTGTATATTTCCAACGATTTAATTAATTGGGTTTAATATCTAACATAGTCAAATAGTGTTTTAACTGTGTTTAATAAATTAAAACAGGTTCTATAATTACCACTAATTTAAATATGTTAATATTCATATATGTGTTGATTTTATTATACTATTGATGATTGTTTATGGTTTTGGGTACTATATTTTAGAAAGGAAATTTTTATTGTTTTGATTTCATTTAAAATTATAATAGAATCCAATTTTATGTTTATGTATATCAATTATGTTTAAACTGAGTCAAGATATTAAAACTTAATTCTATTTAATGAGAACATCATTATAAGTTAAAGGGTGTTTTTTTTCATAATTCCATAACAACTGTGCGTTTGAAATATAAATCATTATAATGATGTTTTTTATTTCATGTGGCCCAAAATTTTATAGTAAACAGTTTTTCTTATCCATTTTCTCATAGTCTGAAATAGAATCCATATGATTAAATACGTTATATTTAATTATTTTTACAAATATTAAGGCCAATAGTGAAACGATCATATTATATTTAGATGTGTGACTAGGTCTATTTGGATCACCCACATAAATAATTTTATTATAATGGTATAAAAAATATATTAACTAAATTTAAAAACCAAAAATAGAATTTTTAATTTCTAATATGATATTATAAAATTGTTTTTCCTTCATCCAAATGTGGGGTGTTGAACAAAAAAATGTATTTGATACCAAATGATTTTAATTTCTTATTATGTGGATGACAAACAATGTTTTCTTATATTATTATTCCAATATTATTTTATTTTCTGAAACATCATACAATACATTTAAATCATATAAACCATATTTTTAATCGAGTTATATTAAAAATAGATTCATCAAAAAAATAATAATTTTGTTTCAATAATATTTCATCTTGGGATTATTTGGGACTGGTGTATTACTTTTTTAATCATGATGGAATTTTTCTACTTTTCATGGATGATATAAAATATATAGTTGAGTAGTCTCAAATAGTATAAAATTTCAATGATAATATTGAAACTCTATGGAATTAAATATCTAAAAAAATTAATATATTATGAAATTTATCATGGTATAAATTGTTGTCGACAATAAATTATTGGCCCATATTAAAAAACATAAACATTTAATAGACATGTTGTGTTTAATAGATGAAAATTTCAATATTCCTTTGATTTAAATTTAAATACAGTAAAAAAAATAGTAACCCAATTAGAAATATTTTAAACTCAAGTATATATTTTAAAATGATCTCATTAAAATATCCATCACTCAATCTACTAATTATATATCCCCTATCATTTAAAAAACTATTATTATATACTTGAATCTTATCTTAAAATAATATTATAATCAACTCTGTTATATAAGAATCATTACTTTCTTATGACTAAATTATACATTGTGTATCATTCCCTTTGGTAGTTCATGAATACATACATTAATTCTTCAAATTGAACACCTTTCATTAATTTGTTTTCTAGAGGAAAAAACAATAGGTTAATGAATATACAATTATAATGACAAAAATATTTTGAAAATTTTTAGTTTTATATCTATATGTAATAATTTAGATACAATATATACACATATATCTTAAAAAAATTGAACCCCTATGAATTTATGATAGGGTAAATGGTTTTGATAGTGTTATCTTCTTATGAATCCATGTATATTAGGTACAAAAGTCATGATTTAACCAATAAAACATTTCCATATTAATTTAACTAATTTTAAAAATTCCCAAATTTAATATGATATTTATATAAATTGAACATGGAAAAACCTATTAAATTTATTCAATACTGGGTCGACTTATTCATTATTTCCATGGACATAAGTTTCATCTACCAATGATTTTTTAAGAATCTTTGTTAAAATAGAGGTATTAATGTTTTATATTAGGACTTATTCATCCATAATTTTCTATATCATGATTTATTAATAATCTCAATGAAATAATTATTCCACCATCAATTTAATCCATTTTTTAGAAGATTTAGTGTTGAAACTTTATCCCCATATTTCAATTAATTTAAATATCTTCACTATTTTCAGTTTGTTTTCACGATAATTTATTATACCATCATCTCTATTAATTCTATATTAACTTTTTGGATACATGACAGTTTAATCATTAATATAAGTGATATCTTGGATTTCCCCATACATTCCAATACATTAATTAAATAATTTATATGATATATTTCTAAAAGAATAATGGATTCCCCTAATGGAATTGTAAATTACTCCAACCATGGATAAAATTATAAATGTATATTATCTCGAACCATACTAACAATAAAGGATCAATATAGTAGAAGTGCGAGTATGAACCCTCAAACAGCAGGGAAAAAAGGGATGAAAACTATTAATTTGAGGATTGGTCACTGAAATTTCTAATTGATTTTATTAAACCAATTGTATAATTAAAATAAATTAATGAAAATAGGGAATCAGAAGATAGTGGAACTGGTTTTTAGGTATTTTTTTATAAATCAATTAATTAAAGTTCACTTGTAGAATAAATATATCCAATGGTTACACAACCCAAAAAAATCATTGATCGATGAAATGGAAATTAACAATATAATATCCCTCATTATACTAAATCATCTTTGTTAGATGAATCAAAATATCTAATGTTCATTAATTATTGATTTACAAAAAGTAAAAGAATAATTCATTTCATTGGTCATGACTAAATCATCTTAATCATTTTGGGAATTTTTCACTATTAAGAACATGTGGTTAGTTACTCATGAATGATAAAAATTGACACACTATCACAAAATGAATCTATCACATAAAATAATAATTAAAAGTGAAAGAGAATCAGAGAACGATGTTATGTAACCTAATTATTTTATACCCCTCTCCCCTATGGGTTTTAGCCAACCATCGTCAGCTGATCTCACATGATGATTAAAAGAAAATCAATAAGAAATAGATTATGATAGAATGAATAAGAAACTAATATTAATAAATGAAATAGATTGAAAATAAAACATTAAATCATCAAACAATTACCGGAATTAAAGAAAATAATTCCATAAAGAAAACCTATTCTAGTTCGAAAACCTATATTAGCCTCCTGAAAGTTAATTCACTCCACACATGAAATCAAATCCATGAATACCATGGATTTACTACTTATTTATAATACCTCATTTCATAAATTATATTCCCCTTAGACAAATATGTTATTAATGGCCATTCAGAGTTAAAGAAATAACAAAATCCTGTTAAAGATTCCCATGGAATTAGTGTTTTCTACTATTTCAATCATTATCATGATCTTTAATGTTTACACGACATGTAATTTTATGTTCCGGTGTCATGAATTATTATAGGACTCTTACAGAAAAACATCTAATAAAAACTCACATCATGTAAATGGAATACAAAACATGTAAATTTCCTTTCCCTATAATTTCTAACTACATGTTTCCTTAATTATTTAGTGTCGCGCCACTTCACTTAGCTCATAGCTCGAAGATCCTTTTTGTTCCTAAATTATAATGTATTCCTTGATATTTCTCCAAAATGTATATCCAACATAAGAATTTACAAAATATATTTATCAGTCACATTTCTTAAATTAGATCAATTAACATCCAATGGAAATAGATATAAAAACCCATCAAAATATTGATAAAAAATGTGGATATCAATAACCAAAAAATATACCACAATTATTACGATTTTATAAAAGTTGACCACTACATCACTCTATTAAATATTTTTGATTTTCTTCTAAACACCTGAATTTTTTTGATATTTGTATTATATTGGTCTCATATTTAAAACAATACATTTTATTCACCATGGAATAATAATTACTTATTTTATGTGTATACTTCTATGATCTTTACATTATATAATTTATTTTTATGTTATTTCATATTTATCATTATTTTCAAAATATTTATAACAACTCTGTTTCAGCTGTCAAATATTATTTTTAATTGAAAATCACTACCAAATTGTAGTTGATGGCTGATGTCATATTTCTATAGCTAATTTAGAAACTAATGATTATTGAACATTGTCTTGTTATCATATCCAATTTTGATAAATTTATTTATTCAATTTTATTTTTTTACTCATTTGAATCCTATTAATTGAAAAATAATAAATATTTTGTTTATTTATAAGAATGTACACTTTTTTTATAATATAATTAACATACAAAAAACATTTTATAAATTTACATTTTAAAATAGAGGAGGGTCTCTATACAAATATTAATATATAATAACATAATTTTTTTCCAATATTATGATATTACTAATGGTTTATTACTCTATTTTATTTTAATTAGTTATGTTTTCAATTAGGATTTTTAATGTAATTATGTAAATGATATATATTGGATGATGGAGGATCCACCCAATGAATAAAATGTTCAAATATTGTGTTACCTAAAGATATCTAGTTAGAAAACATATAGGTGGATTTATAGAGGATATGGATATAGAAACTATGGCACTATAGATTGTATGGTAATGAATAAAAAGTGTATCATGGGTTCAAAACGATTGTATTAATGTATTATAATGTTTGAGGAAAAATATAAGGATTACAGAGTATGTTGGATTCTAAAATTAGTGTTATAGAACACATGGATATGGGATTTTGAGATTAGATATGGATTAGGATTCATTCAAAAATGGATGCATATGATATGGTAAATAAGTTCACTGAAATACTATAATACGAGGGTTATTTATGCTTAAATAGCTCTAATATGTTATCGAATATGTTTATAATAATTTAAATAATTCTAAAATATTTATGGTGGTTTTATATGAATAAATTATATTGGAAAATCATTACATCAATTTTATGTTTGTTTAAAGGAATTTACTGGAATCCCTATTTATTAGTTCACTCGATTAATGGATAATATTGGATAACAATGATATTTAAATTTAATCTTAGTCTTCATGAATTGAGCTAAAGTCTTTGAAAACAATAATACTTTTTGTATTACTTCCCTTCCCATGGTAGGATATTTTTCTTTTATAAAAACTGAAAAACGTGTGAACTTATTCCCTCTTCCAAACCATATGTCTTGATCATAACACTTTAGTTTATGTTTTCATGCTCATCATTTGACTTCACTAGATAGTATAAACTTTTTATTTAATGAGAATACAGAAATGTAAATGTGTATAAGAATTTTGTATTGTAGTTTAAAACATTAGATGATTATAATACATCTCATTATGTAAACCCTACAAAATTCAATTATCCAATTTTCCAATCTTGTAATTCCATCACATATAAATTTTTAGGATGTTCTACTATATGAGAGTATTGAGTTTTAAAAATTAATTTTATGAAGAATAAGACAACATAAAATTATTCAACAATTGTTCAAATATGGTACAAACATCGCAGACATCTAATTTTTTTTATGATCAATGATTGAGAGTAATGAAAGGAGTCAATATTTATCCATTGCAACAGTAGATATATAAAATAATGGGAAATATAGTTTCTATAATTTTTTAATTATAAGGTAATAAAAATTTTATGATGCTGATGTTTTTCTTTCATGTTCCCAATTTCATGATTCTTATTCATGCCGTGATCATATCGTTTATTGACTAATACTGAAGTACGTTTAACAATACATGTATTTTCCTATAAATATAATTAATTTATCTATTCTACAAGAGTAATAAAGATGATTTTTATTCTAATCATGCTTTTGCATTAGTGATTAATTCATTAATGATGCATATTTGTCAAAAATATGGAGAACGTGTGTTGATTTACTATTTATGAGTAAAAAAACAATGTTTTGTACAAAATTTTATGAGAAGATCTCATGAAGTAAGAAGTAGTTCCACGATGTAAGGTATTTTTTTACTCATTGTATAGTATTTTAGTCTTTTAGAGTATAAATGACATTTCTGATGAAGTTGAATCAGATCATATTATGGAATAAGAAAATTTGTTATTTAGATGAGTTTTTAAAAGTGAGGTGCACTTAATAAGGGTATTTTTGGAAAACTCATTGTGTTGAAGTAGAGCATGGGAGATCATTGAAGAAATTGGTATTTTACAATATCATTAACTTTTTATTTCAGATTATAATTTATGGTATTAGAAAAAGAATTAAGGAATTTTATAAGCCACATATGCATGTGAGTAGTGTGTATCATGAGGAGAGTAGATTCAAAGTTTCCTTGCATCAATATAACAAAATCATGTGGATAAACTAGTGTTGTGTACATGTTCTTCTAGAGGAATATGAGAGAACTAATTCAATTAATGAAATATAATAATAATCCACTCCACTTCATTGTATGGACAATGTTAAGAGTGTTCAATTATAATTGGTTATGAGGAAGAAGAAGAAGAGAGTCTGTTAAGAATATATAGCATGTTTGGTCTCAAAGTAAAATAATATGTCATTTTTTATCAATGATAAACTATAATCTTGAGGTAACTGACAATAACTATGATGGGAGATGAAGTTTCAAAAATAAAATATTTCACGAGCACTGTTGGAATCCCAAAATTTATTCATTGAATTTGATTTCAAGAACTAATTAGTATTTTGAGTGTAGAAGAATCCTTATATTGATTGTGATCTACATCATAAAGACAAAGTATTTGAAGAATTTGATGGATGTGAGCATAAATAACCAATGGGAGAAAACTAGTTCACTTGTATAGTACTGTATACCATACATGATAAGTATTTTGTGAACATTGTTTTAGGTTTATCAATGGAATCATATTGTAGTTTGTGATTTGATTATTGTGTATAATCGCTGACTCAGTCAGATATGACATAGGAAGGAGTAGGGTTACCATGTTGTGACTAAATACTATGTGATGATATTTTTTATATATTTACATTATATGTACTTTTGGGGATACTAAGAAAAAAACAAACTGATCCATATATACTTTAATTAGTCATCAGGGTTTAGATACCTAAGGGGATAAGATAAGATTAAAATTTCGTTTTAGGTAAAAATATTTTGATAACACCAGATTCAGCCCCACCTTTAGGTGTGTTTCTACGATCCAATGGGAAATAAATATTAATATAAATGAAAGGTTCCCTATAATTGGACCATGAATATAATCTAAATGTAAATAATTGAAAACTTTTACACTGGTTATACTAGAAAAATTCCCTAACTATTTTATTAGATATATTTATATGAATTATAGGTTTTATTTGTTTAATAAATATTTTTGGTTACAATAATAAACATCCATACCTTTCCAAAAATATTTAGTGGTATAATAATACATATTTTGAAATAGAAAAATAAATTATGGAAGAATGATAAGAATTAATTTAATGATGAAAGAGTACAAAAAACAATCTACATGTAATAAGAGTTTTTTGTGTCTTGGTAAATTTGTTTATAATGATTACTATAATTAAACAAGATCATTCTATGAATATGGTGATTTAAATGAGTCCCTTAGTGTGTTTTATTCCCATGTTAATGATTACAATAAAATGGTGCCAAAATAATTTTTTTAATTTATGTTCTCATATATCTAAATATATATCGATGAGAGGTTTTTTTAAAGAATAAGAAACTAATGTAATGGAAGATATATTATTAAATTATACATGTTCTTATAATATACTCAAAAGGCATTTAAATAGTGAGGATGAATCAATCTCAATTTTTTAATAAAATAATTTCATTTATTGTTGAAGAAATATAAATAGCTTCTTGTGTGAAATACATATTTAATAATTTTTTTAAAGTGTTATTACATTCATTTTAGATGATTTATATAGTCTCCATGGATGTAAATCCTTCTCAAATAGAAGTAATATCAAAAGGGGTGAAAGAGTTGGACCATTACGTACATGGGAACAGGAAGAAGCGTGAGGATCAAATTCAAAATATGGATAGTGATTAAAAATATAGGGTGAGATCAATGGAATATTAAATGATCTCTCTTATCCAAAAATTTCTAATGAAGAAAATCCTACTGTAAAATCCTTAATAAGAAAAATACCGAACTTCCTAAAAATTTAATGAAAATTATGTTTCCACCAAAACATCATCGGTGATACTACAATTAATGAATAATGACAATGGTGTAAAATATATATTGAGTTCATATAGGGAGCCATCCAACTCTATATCTTATGAAAATGTAACACCCTCAATAGATAAATTTTATTGGAGTAAATCTCTTTCTTTTGGTTTTTCAAGATAAAATAAAAATTATGAATGAATGTGGAACAGAAAAATGATAGGGCATCGAATTTTTTTTCATTATTTAAGGTGCACATTTTCAAAAAATTATTACTTGTACAATGAGTCAAAAAAATCTTTTCCATATTCTATAGAAATTATGTAATGAAATCTAAAAAATCTAGAGGGATATCACTAAAATAAAAGTGAACAAGGTTAGTTGTAATTTACCTATACTGGAAGAGGTTTGAAATAAATGGGTTTTTTTTGAAAAAACAAGTCAATATGTAAAATTTATAAATGGTATGAATATAAGGGGATAATTTCTGTATAATATAATAAATTATTTTGAAAAAATCATACTTCACATAATGTAACGAATCTATATCTAATGAATATATTTTATAGTCTAAATAATTTCTATATGATTTGAAACATTAGTAGTCATTATGATGAATAGTTATTTTATAATATTTTAGGTATTACTTACATAATAATGAGATGATATAACCACCACATTATGAAAAAACGGTAATGAAACAAGACAATTCTACCTTTAGTTCGAAATTATTGTAAGAGTTTTCATCAAATAGTATAGTGAAAAACGGGGTGAAGTATGTCAGACGAACAGTGAAGAAATACCTATATTATTGTAAGAGATTCCATACCTTGTATGAATTCTTGATAGATATAAATAAAATATTGGATGGATTAAAATTTATAAAAAAATATGTTCATCTATAAATGTGATATTATGATTTTTATGGTTATTATAACTCTTCATGAAAAGAATGAGAAACTTCCTGAAAAGGGAATTGAAAAATTTGATGAAGGAGTGATTAAAATGGTAAAGAAGGATAATCATAGTTCTATAATGTTTATGACATAGATACCTAAACATGTAGAGTTGATGAAATCTAAAGGTAAATCATCACTGAACCCAATTTTCAAAACAATCACTGGAAAAAGGAATATACATCCATGAACAAGTCTGTTCATATAAAAAAATGTATCTGAACATATATCCAAATTATTGATATCCATAAAGAAGGATGGATCATGTTTAATATAATGATAATCTTCGTTTTGGTAATCTTGATAATCTCATTCCATCTAAGAATAAATTACATGTTATAAAAATTCATATACTTTCCAAAGAATAAAAAATATTGAAAGCGAGCCAGGATGCTATCATGGAAAGGTCTATGATTTTCAAATATATATTAAAATCAACTTTAATATTGAAATAATTGTTGTGTCTATTTTCCTTATAATGAGGATGTGTTTAAGATCCATCCCATTTTCAATTAAACTATATTTGTGTTACAATTATGGGACCTTAATGTTATTATGACTGGATTATATCCCTTGAGGGGAGCTCTAAAAAGGTTTGATTATTCTATAGATTTATAATTGGATTGGATATGGAAATTGGAACACCCCCATAAAAATATGGAGAAAGGGGTTTTATTTCATTCTACCATTATTGACTTCATATAAAAATTATATATTATCCAAGGGGTATTTAACTATACAAATTGGGAAGAACATGCTTTTAATGTTTTTGATGCATGTGTTCAGGTGAATGTAGGATCCCATGCTTTCATTAAAATATTTATGTACATCTCCAAACATTGAATGAATGAAATTGGTGTCACATATTTTGAAAACAATGTGATCCTTGTCATCCACTTTTTTCATTATTGTTTATATAGAGGTTTATCCTAGGTTTATATAGATTTGATTAATTGAATGAAATTAAATAAGTAAAATGATATTCCACTAGAAATAAGATTATTTTATATTGATGTGATGTTTTTTTGGTAACATTAATTTGTTGGGAATTGATTTATGGTTACATTACTTCTCTCATGTAATTGATGGAGAAAATAATTAGAAGATAATGGTTATAACAGTCATATTCTTAATTATCAGTAGGTATCATGACATCTTGAAACAATAGGCTTCTGAAAATACATACCTTATATATTATGAATAAATAAGAGAAAATGAGATTCTGAAATGGAGATGATGTTTGTGAAATACTCTCAGATTATATTCTTAAGAGAGATAAAAATTAAAGAAGATAATTCCCTTAAATTACAGATGGTATCTAAGTTGAATCAAATATTAAATCGTAGGTAAAAATGACCATTGAACATAATTGTGTCAATAAAGGAGAGAATACCTTATTATTTTACATTTATTATCAAATTGGATTATAAATATTATAATAGATATTGGATTTTTTAATAAATTCTTATTGAAAATAGGAACAACCAAGGAGATTAATGTGACATATAGTGGTTAATAGTATTGGTTTTCAATTAGGGTTGTCAACATATTTAAGAAAATTAGATATGTTTGTTAATTGTGGATCTGACCAAAGGAAATTGTAGTTGTTCTTTCTTAATAACATATGTTTTGAAAACTTTTAGTTAAGCTAAAAGAGGAGTGGACTATTGAATATATTTGTGGATACATTCTGTGGATGTGAATATCAAGTGTAACATATGTTATGTGTGTTTAGAGTGGTGCATTCAAAATCTACATAACCCATAAAAGGAGTAATAAAATTATACGTTTTAGAAATTATTGTTATATAACACTTTTTTTGATGATTTTGTGATTATGTATATCAGGAGTGAATTATAAATGGATAAAACAAAGCTAGAAATTAGGTTCAATGAAATAGTATAATATGTTTGTTCTATATGCTGCAACAACATTAATATGTTCTTGAAATAATTTTAAATTATTGTGATAAATATAATTATCATTTGAGTTTTTTTAAAGATAATCAGTATAGATTTAATAATACCATTATAAATTTCAATCCCATTCAAATTCATCAATAAGAATCTTTATTTTTAGTTCTCCATAAAAATTACTATATATAGATCATAAATCCATATCTATTTTACAATAGTTTTTAGGTGATTAAATTATGTTTTTCTAACTATAATACTTCAATAGATTACTTCCTTTCCCACTATTAGACCATGTATTTTTATAAAATTTGATAAATGCATGATCATGTTACTTCATTTCCAATATATTTGTGGTTTTTATGACTTCACTATATGTATTTGAGCACATCATTTGATTCTAGTGGATCATATAAATTTTTTAAAGGAAATAATGTGGCTAAGAAACTAAATTGGGTATTTGGATCTATGAGTAAGACATAAACAATTAATAATAAGTATCTTATGTCCCTGGTATATAAACTCAATAATTAGTATATTGTTGTAATTTCTTCTAAAATAGAAACATGTTTTTTACATAATCTGATGAAAAACATATCAATTGGGATGACAGAAGAGAAATTTTATCATGTAAAAAACATCACAAACACCTAAATTTGTGTGTGATCCATTATTTATAAGAATCAAATGATATTATCTTCATCCATGGAAAGGGAATGTTAAATAAAAATGAAAAATGATTTTTCTAGAATTTGTTGATTTTGTGGAAAATAAAATCCGGTCATTCCAAAGCCATGATTTCATGTTTAGAATATCATAACTATTAGTTAGTGTATGATATAATCTAATTTAGATGCATATTTTAGGAATATATTCATTACATGTATTATTTGATAAATAAAGTCAATTTATCATGTTTTTAATAATTATATATATTAAGATCTTTAAAATATTACTCGTTCTTTTGTGATTAAGTCATTTATGATGAAATCAAGTAGAGAAAGATGATAATGTGTACAATTTTTATTATTTATTGTACATATTCCACCAAAGTTATATATATATATATATTAATGGGAAAATATTATGCAACATAAGAGGGTTCAATTACCAATGAAATTTTTTATGTTTACTTTTTCTATAACAATTGAGATTTATTGAGTGAGTATTTCAATCGATATTTTTTTATTATGTTGTATCCAATCCTATTAATGACTAATGAAATAGTATATACGAATGACTTTAAAAATTGAATTTTATTTAATGAGGTTATTTAGGAAATACACCTTCTGTTTAAGAAGTTACACATAAGAAAATATTGTAACCAAGAATGGGTATTTTGTTATAGTGATTTAGGGCTACCAGCTACTTTATCTTCTCATCATACCTTTTAAATTATTCAAAAAAGAGGAAACTCATTTAAAAATAAACACATTCATGTGATTATTGTAGATATTTAGGATTTTAGGGATGAATTATATATTTTTTCATATAGTAAAAAATGGGGAAAGCTATTTTAGACTTCATGTTTTAGTAGAGGGGGCTAAGGGAACTGAATACTTTAATTACAATGAATTAGTTGAATATTCTATAACTAGTTATGAGGAATAATATAATAAATATCTAATAAAACCTATATTTAAGAAGAATATGGGAAGAGTGTGTTGATTATGTGAAACCTGAATAGACTTCAAGAAGAAAAAAAATGATGTCATTGGTCATCAAAGAAAACCTAAACTCCCCAGGAATGAACCAATAATTAGGATGCAAGATGAATGATTATATAAGTAGTGATGAAGTTAAATAATCAGTGTTTTAATACATGAAGGTGATATAAGACTCTGATTCTATAGAATATATATGTGTTGTAGGTTCAGATATATCCCTTAGTAGAGAATGGTCTATTTGAGAAAAAGGAATTATTATAAGAACTCAAAGGATCTGAGTATAAATATCCCATAAGAGTATTCCATTAGTCTATAATAATTTAGTACCACCAGTTATTGGTGTGTAACTCTTAATTGATTCTTTTTGTGGTTATATATTGTAAGGGTGATAGTTGAGAGAATTGGGAGAACATTGGAACTGTTTTGTGGTTAAGGGGAAGTCACAAAGGCGGAACATGGTTTGCCTAACCGTGCGGCCAAACCATGCATGGTGTTTCTTATGAGGAAATAGATCCACCTTGGTTTGAGCACAATTTGGGAGATCATGAAATGGAAATCCATGTGGTCAGTGGCTGATGCATTATTAGCATACAATTTTCCTAACAATACAGTCAAACCATGCGCAGAGTCCGAATGAGATCCTTAAAAATAGGATCTCAATTTGTTTCCATAACTCCCTCATTTTATGACCTAAACCGGTCCTAAATCAGTATTTTTATTCTACTAAATCCAAACAAGGTTCTCCCATCTATCTGAAGGTGATCCAAAGGCTTTTTATTGTGATTCAATGCTAGATTCTTGAGGTATGTGATCGTTCATCTTCATTAGTGATCAGTTTCTTAGATCTACATAGGTCTAACTATTCTCATCCCTTTGATTCAAAGATCTATGCCTATTTTGTGTAGATCTAGGTGTGTGGATTCCATATATGATGAGATTTTGTCTTGACCTTTATAGGAGAAGAGATCTAAGTCAGGTTCTTGGATAATCGACATGGTTTTCTTGTGCGTTATTTGTTCGTTGGTATTTTTGTAAAAACCTTCAAGGTAGGAGGCTTATTCATAGACTATACTTAGCATAAATTATTTTAATTCTATTAAATTAAATTTTTGGTGTTTAACTGACCCTGATTTGGTTGTTTTACACTTGTTGGATTCCTTTTTCAGTGATGGTTCTAAAATTTGCAAAATTGGGCATTTGAGTAATGTGATTTTGATCGGGGTTTAAAAATAAGGATTTTAGAAATGAGTTTTTTCTATATAGTTTGCACATTAATAGGATTGGATGTATTCAATAAAAATGAAGGTTTTATTGAAATTAAATTTTGATTTGAAATTGGTTTTTCTTTGGTTTTAAAATAAATCGGTTTTGTTGAAGGGGTGTGTTTTTGAAATGGAAATTCTGCCATAAATGTTGTTGTTGTGAGTTCATGATTAACATGCCATAAATAAGTGACGCTTACCATTTGGGTAAAAGGGAAGTGACCCTGGATCAAGGGTTTGGGTCATTAGGACACAAGGTAATTGGATGAGGGATCACTCATGAGTATGAAACTATCAAACGAAGTAAGAATGTGTGGGTGTGTGGTAAACTATATATTGGTTATTCCAAATGTTAAGAAAGATGTGTTTTAAGGCTTTTATTAGTAATTTTTCTCAAAAAATAACATTAAGGAAATTGTCTTCATTTAGTTTTACTTTCAATTGGATGCATATAGTTTGTAGAACATGTTTATATTTTCTTATAAACTATTTTGGTAAATTGAATCATATAAAATATTTTATACAAATGTAGATATCATTTCTATCCTAGTGGAATGAGTAGGGAAGTAATTGGGTAAAAACTATTGGGTTTTATACTCTCCTATACTTTTTCACTTTGGTGCTTTTGCTGATACTATGTTATGGGATAGGGGAAAAGGTAACGCTTCCCAAATTTTTAGCACTACATCATGATACTTGGGTTGTTTGGTGATTATGATGCTTGGATATTATATGGAATGGAGTATTGTGGTCTCTTGAGACTCTTTATTTGTTTCTGTACTATTTACATTCATACTTTTTTTCATCCACTCTTGTTCACTTTGATGTGGTTTGTAGATACATGAAGTTTATTAGTTTTCATTCTTTTGTTCATGCATCATTTAGTGAATGGTTAAGTTATGGGTTATTGGTTTATTGGTTTATTTCTTAAAGGTTAAATCATCTTCCATGTTTATTTGAAACCATTCATCAATTATTACCAGTAATTTCAATATATGAGATGTTTCTTAAGGTCATTTATTGACTCATTGTGTTCTCAAGCCAATTAGAATGAGTGGGTCATTACACATAATATAGTAGAATACAATGTCTAACCATATGTAATAGGTTTCAATATAATGGAGAGGTATTATAACATACAGTCAGTTGATTACTCCGTCAATATCTATCCAAAAAGAGTATAAACCCTTACACATCTATTATATAATATCGAATTATATATAATTCCATAAAAATTACACTGCCATGAAATTACAAAAATGACTACCCATAAAATTTTTACATAAATCTACAAAATTAATAATATAGAATAATTGTATTACCATATAAATGGTAATAATAAAAGAAAAAATTAATTAGGGGAATCAATACATATTCTTGAAGAACACATCTTAGTACCAACTTTAACTATAAATTGTTCTGTTATAGATCTTATTGTTAAAATATGGGATTTCCCTTTCCTTGGTTCATGAAAAGTTTAATGTATAGATCAACCAAGTTATGAATGTAGGATGTGAGAACAAAATACTAGGACATAATAAACCGGGCCTCAATAACAATTTCATAATATATGTGAGTTCATATACTATATAATAGATGAAGATGAATCAAAACTACCATCCATATTGGTTAAACATGTATTGACATAGCTAAAACGAACCCTGACCCAAACTACATCGACCAATGTTAGTGAATTCATCTTAATCGACTCAAGAAATCACAATGAAATTCACATGGGAAAAAATAACCTAAAATAACCCATATATATTGCAATTTTTTGATCTGAATACTGAGGTGGGTGTAGCATAAAAAACCACTTTGGTGGGAAAACTCTACAAAATTGGATACATCATTTATCATAACCCGAAAAAAAATCAATTAACAGGAACATGAATCCTAATAGAAATGAGGGTGAAACATGCTTATCCAATTTGGAAAGAACAATATAAGCCAAGTGATATTGAAATCATTTCAACGCCTATAATTCAAATGCATAGGAATTCAAATATGAATACTTAAGAAGTAATTTCATTGATAAAACACTCAATAATATTCCACCAAAAAATAATACAAGACACCAATGTATCCAATTAGTACAAGTATCTTGAAGACCCAAGGCAGACTAAATGTTAAACACCTATTCACCCTATGAATCGATGATGTTTCCTATCCACTAATCCTAGTATAGCATTTAGCCAGTAATGGAATATTACATTTTATCACCCATTACATATTTATAAACTTCATACCCATAGACTAACCCTAATATAACACATCATCATATGAAATGTCAAAACAAATTTCCCATTAGGGTCGTACTCCCATTCAAAGGAGGTAGGGCATCACCCAAGCTTCGGTGATAAACCAATCACCCAATTGACTATACCCATGGTCAAAAAATCAAAATAGTTACTATTTAACTAATGATTACTACCCCACATATACCCCCACCAGTTACATGTAGGTACAAACAAAGGGGGGGATATAACCAATTCATTTCACAAAGAATAACTCATATTTTACGAGTCAATATGAACCACAATGAAAATCCATCAAACCTTACAAATTCACCCTTTAAACCCATCATTATAGTTAACATATATAAAATCATATAGAAAAATATATTTTTAGTTCCTTATAAATAGAGCATAAAAGTGTTTTTTTATGAATGGTTATGGCCCAATACTTCCTTCCTCAATAAATATCAATGATCCTAAATCCAAACCCCCCATATATAGGGACATGAGATGAAAAGCTAGTGACTAGCATAAGAAAACTGTGATTGATTCTTAGATGGTGTTATCCATACATAATGGATCCAAATAAACATATAAAGACTAAAATATGAATTTAAATGGGTTTTTGAGAGTATGAATGTTGATTGGAATATAAAATTTGGGCTTCAAATATTGACATGTAGTAGTTAAAATGATAGATGATGTTTTTAATGAATTTATAAGTAAAATTTAAATAATCAATTAAGGTATTTTAAAACTCCACCCACCAAATAATATAGGAATACCACCATGTATCAATGGATCACCAACCACCTACCATATATCCGTTGTACAATCAGTGGATCTCTATGAGGTTTTTTCTCCTAGGAATTATCACTACGTACCCAATAACCTATTGCATGGTACCTGTTGGTACTTATTGCTATATTTGATAGGTTTTAACACATTATAAATCTTATGATTCTCTAAAACCCATAAAAAATCCTACATAATTTAAAATAATCCATAATAAATTAATATAATGTTTAAAAACATGTCTGGTACATACATTAGTATTTATGGTTCATAAAAAACTACCTTCCCAAAGATTCTCATCCTTAAGATGTAAACATTGATAGTACCCACAAAACATATCTAGTCACTAGGTACTCATATATGACTCTAACTCCTACCTATCGAATTTAGTTCATTCTTTTACCACTAATCAAGAACCAAAAAACCATATTTTTCTAATGTAACTTCAACATTGATCATATATCCTCAATAGTTTCTCATAAAATGACACATTTTCATTGACGTAAATATGCTCACTATAAATCAGAAGTAAGGGTTATATATCATATTTCTAAATTTGTGGAATTTTAAACATATAATTCATATCCTATTTTCATGGAGGATCTTGAAATCATTAATCCATGGTGCCATGTTTTCAAAAGATTAATAATGAAACCTTAATCCATATGGAATGTGCAGATGTCCTCTTTACCTAATGTTAATAAAATAGAAGTTACACTATTAAGACTACCAATTCAACCATGAAAATCTACAATGTTCATTACCGTTCCTCTATATATGAATACTTCTTACTTTGACCTATAACTATTAAACTCCAAATTAGCTACACCCTCGTTTGAGTTTCCTAAACATGGATCTACTTGATGATTACAATTTTTCCTACCTATTACCATAATTGAGTTGGGAGAAATGAAAATCCATATATAACCAAAATCTAGATCCATCTATATGAAATAATATCAACAATTTTTTATAAAACTCATGCAGATTAATATGGTCCTCCAAATGCCCAATAAAATTCCACACAAATGCTCGAATGATATAACGAATAATAAAAATATTTTTTTTATAATTATCCAAATAATTATTTTTGGGAAGGTTTTAATAGAATTTTCTATGTATCCATAAGTTTATATAACCATTTATCAAATTGATATTAGAACCATTAATCTCTATCTGATACAATACACATTCGAACCCCATTTACATGAATGAACTCCCATAAATATACCATTTTAATTATCCAATAGGGAATCTCAGATAAAAATTAAGTGAATGTAATTTTTTAGTTAGTTAACCACAACCCACATTGAAGAACAACATCAACATAACGTTGGAATCCTTATGAGAATTTTTACAGTTTCATCATCCCACAATGATATTAGAGATATTAGTGGATGTTGTCATCATATAGTTCTTTACTGAACTACTTTTACATGAATAATGGTGATGTATGAATACATTTACCTAGTAATGTTTTTCCTCAATATTATGCATTAAAATAGAAATTTGTTGTCTTGGTACATCTTCATTAACCCAGGATTCATCTTCCATTGTCATTTTTTTATATCGACATTAATTCCTCCAACGTTAATTTTGGGACTGTAAACATTACATGAATTTTTATAATCAAATACTCATTATAAGTTAGTAATTTGATTTACTACACATAATGGAACCCTTCTCAATTCATAATTAAGTATAAATCAGATTCATGGTTGGAATTTATTTGATTCAACAACAAGTAAGTAATACTAAGATTATTTTGTTCCACCACTCCGTAATGCCCAATTATATGTAGGTGAAAATATGAGTAGTGTGCCATCAATCTCCGCCCCAGAATAGATTCATGAAAAATTACGTCCATTTCTAGTAGATAATAATTTATTCTATGAAATTTTGCCTTCTTAAAAAAATATTTATATCAATGTGGTCATATCCAGACCCGTACACCTAAATCTGTTGCTAAGAACATACCCTTTACATACTATATTTTTTCCAACTAATGAGTCCTATTTTTAGTCACTCATACTCAAATGGAAATTTTAATTCATTCACATACCTAATAAATTTTTAGGATTGGATATTTAGAAAATCAATGTAAAAATTAACTAAAACCACAATACATTTTTCACACAAAATAGATTTTTTTTATTATACAAAAATTCTAATATTCTATAATAAGTCTTAAACATGTACCGAAAAATTCAAAAAACCTAATACCATTCTATATATATCATATGAAATTATCTTCTTTATAACCCAGAGAAAGAAAAATACTAATAGGGTGAGCTCAAACACTCAATATGGGGTAGCATACATAATGATTTATCAAAAAAAAACAAGGAATGAAAAATACATAAAGAATAAATGATAATAAAATGACCCAATATAAG
Source organism: Viscum album (assembly GCA_963277665.1). Lineage (NCBI taxonomy): Eukaryota > Viridiplantae > Streptophyta > Magnoliopsida > Santalales > Viscaceae > Viscum > Viscum album. Next base: position 1,715,622,025 of record OY728142.1, on the reverse strand, counting down.
CCATTATATATGTTTGAAATATATATATCTTTAAAAATATAAACAATAACTTGTAAATTAATGACTGATATCATAATGAGAGAATATATAATTTCAGACATCATAATTATTGATATAATAAATAATTATCCAGCTATCAAATCCTCATTCGATGACATCAAGAGATTAAATCGAGGTATCCTTTTAAGACATCATGATTTAACTTCCAAGGTTTCATGTGATGTAACTTTATATATATGCCAATATACACCAACTAATATGCTTTATAGTATGTCTTGTGAGAACTAGTAATCTTTTAGAAGGAAATATATTTTTGGACCCCACCCATCACATACAGTTGTCCAATAAATTTCATGTGTATTAAATGGTCAAATTAATAAATAATAAATAATATTTAAAGTCATTAAATATGTATATTGAATCATTTATACAGAATTCATGTATACCCTAGTTAACTTTCTGTGTAGTCTTCCATAATGTAATACTGTATACATTAATTGTACACTATTATGAAAACTTTTAAATAATAAATATATAAATTATACAGAAGAATATTGATATAATTTCAAATGAATAATAGAGAGTGATTGAGAGAATAACACCAAGAATGTAAATTACCTAAAAATAACTCTTGTATGTGATGTAAGGTGAACAAATAAGGGGATGAAGAAGATCATAAATTCTTTAAAAATAATTTTTTCATATTAATGGTATGTTTTTTTAAAAATTATAGAATAAAATAAATGACAAACATTGAAACTAACTTTAAGAATAAATTTGTTACTTTGTTTTAAAACATATATATAATTCTTTGTTAGAACATTTTTCATTATCTTTGAAGGATCCATTAAAACCCCACATATTATAATAATTTATTGTGATAGAATCCTAAAAATAAATAAGGATTATGTATGAAACTATAAAATGGATGATAAATAAATATAAATAATTAAAATTAAACCACATTTTCAATGATTTGTGAAAAGTTAATATCCATTTTGTTTTGGTAACTTTTAAAAAAATTAAAATTCATTGAATAATGGGATTAAGATCATCACTGAAAACCCATTGAATATTTTAAAGAAGTATTTATAATGTATAATGGTTATGGATTTGAGATATTTATGTAATGCATTAAATGTTTTAATATAACACTATTTTCATACTTTTTTAATGAAATTCAAATATATCCTATATTGAATATTTATGAGGATTCATTTTATTTTTTAAAAAATAAATTATTTTTTTAATGAAAATGAGTTTTTTAAATATTTTAGGTAAGGAAAAAAATTATTTTATCAACCAAAGAAGAATTTGTATATGGAGGTAAATTATTCCTAACAAAAAGAAGAAACAATGTTTTCTAATCAACTAAATGTTTTTTAAATGGTTTTGAGTATCAAGAAGTGAAAAATGGAAATGATACTTATTAACAACATAAATAACAAAAGTATAATAACACATTTTGGGTTTAATACATAAAGATAATATTGTTCCCCTAAAACATATTCACTCCTAAAATCATGATTATCCATCATATTGAAACATAATCCCTTACATTGAATACCGTCATTATTGGATGTGTTCAAACCTAATGTATAATAATTTTATATTTCTTATCCTACTAAATATTTTTCATACTTATATATATAACTATTTATATCATCAATTCATAATATATTTATACCCATTTACTAAAAATTAATTGTTATAATTCTCATGAAGAGACCCATAGAGGTCCCACTAGGATGATAATAAACTAATAGTGGATCACCAAGACCAACTATAATAGGATATGAGATGGTGGAAATATAAAGAATGTAATATCCCAGTAATGGGAGGCATTATCATATTGCACCTGCACCCAAGCACGCACACTAAGCTTCATGCATCCATGGAGAGGAATAATAGTTAAACTACAACATCTCGATAGTAAAACATTGATGAAACAAACTCTAAGAATTAAATATATTGTTTTATGTTAATACATAAGTGTAAGGGAAAAGTAAAAACCCTAACATAAATGAGGTCTTAATCAAAAAATAATTTTAACATGTGAAATTTAAGTGATCTCAGCTCAAAATCTCTATGATTTACTATTGAACAATGTAAGCACCACCATATATAACTATTCTCCTCTGAAACACAGTAATACATTATAATTATTGATCTACTTTTTATATATACAAATAATGACTCATCTGAGAATAAGAAATGTAGGGGTGAGTATAAACATACATAGTAAGATTCCTAAAAAAAGGGGATGAAATATAATAAAACAGTTATCCCAACCCATAAGTAATGATGTAAATAATCCCAATATTTGATATTCATATTAAGAAAAAAAATGAAAAAAATGGGGATCTCCATATTCATAACCATCTAAGAATGATGATTCTTGATTCAACAACCTAATGTCCCATTCACAATGCCAATATCCCTGCATAACCTCACGAGAATTAAAGTGGAGGGACTACTCCTCACTAATGTGATCCACAATTGAGAAAAAAATATCTTCTATGCATAATCCCCACTCTCTGAGAATTATGATCGTAGATTAACACTACCTTGATACAGGACCTATTCGCCATTTAATTTGTAGGAGTACCAAATATACCTACGTAATGGGTATGGGGAAGTCACACCGTAGTGAGATAGGGGAGAAATAACCCTAACATATCTCTAATGATCAATTCCAAGAACTTTTATTGTCCAATTTTTATTGGAAGAAGCATATCACTCATAAATCATTGTGTGGTAACTTTAATTCCATAATTATGGATTCCATCAAAAAATATTCAGAGAACTAGTCATTATAGCCTACTTGTAGGTCCAAATTTTAATCCCTTAATAACAGATACATAAGGTAGATTATTTGGGAAAAATTAAACTTTATAGACATATGTTCTCATGGTATGTGGCATCACCAAAAAATCCATGCAATTCCTTCTATAGACACGACATGGGTATCCTAATTTCCAAACACGACATGTCCCTATGGGAATCTGACAAGTAAATTTACTTGATTTCGTGGGCATATGCTCTCGATGAATGGCATGACCCACCATGCATCTCTGCTTGGTGTGTCCCTATGGGGACATGTTATTTTTCATTACTCTAGGTTCTAGGGATGTTCTTATAATAGTTAAGTCAACTTACAAAGAAGAATCAAACAATATGTGGTCTAAAACATGTGGCCTATGATAATTAAATAGATTTAAACCCAATCCATCTAGAGAATACAATATATAAATCTTGTTATTATTCAGATTATATGGTATGTAGTTAGGTTTTTTATAGATAGTTATGTATGGTATTCATGTGGTTTATAGGTCAAATATTCCCACAACTGTTATCTATTATCCTACATGAATCCACTAAAATAAAATGAAGTTGTGTATGATCATCATTTCCCAAACTCAAGTTGTAGGAAAATGGGATTCTGTTCTTCCAAGAGGTATCCTTGGTGCATTTTGTCACCGTTTAGAGTCAGAATACATGAATCCAACAACCATATTTCATATATATTCCACTAAAAATAAAACACTACCACTTGCATGGTCTTTTTTTCTTCTAAAATGATTCCAAGGGTTCAATATCACTTTATCCATCCCATCAATGTCAAATAAATGACCCTATTGGACAATAATGATGAATTCAAAGAACAATGATGAGAGAAGAACTTCAAGAAAATGAGATCATAATTGAGAGATGTTATCTTATCCAATGATTAAAATTTTAAAATTAATATGGTGGGGACATATAGAAACTATATAAAAAAATAATCATGATCCTAATTTTTACATAACCAAAGATCAGTAAAATAATGAGATTCCAAAAATACTAAACAGAGAAATAATCCATGATTGATAATTAAACTAACATTCTGTAAATCCATTAAATATATTAACCTACCTGAAAATGGTTTTATCATAGGTGAATAACAAACCATCTATAAATAATTAATAAAATTATGATGTGTTCGTCAGTTATCTCTTGAATCCCCTCGACTAACCACCATCGATCCACATTCCTATGTTTTCAATGCTGATCAATATCTACCATTATCCACTATAATCTCCCATGGAAACATGGATATCCTTGGAGATTCATTATATTTAAGTATATATTGGTTTTAGATTTGATTTTGTGACAATAAAGAAAATAAATTTATTATTTATTTAATTTACATAATTTAGTATCCAACATTTACCTTCTATTGAACATCAAATATTGGCCAACCTTATGTCTGGCCCAGGGTAATCCTCAGCCCTTGGAAAAGACTACATTTTTGGATTTTCCATTCAAGGTGAAGATCAACAGTAAAAACCTTTATTATTAAAATATATTGTTGTGTTCTATAATATATAATAATATTTTCAAAATAATAATTCTTTGGTCCTTCGATACCAAATATGTTACACCAACATCGATGAAAAAATTAGAGACATGAGTATAAAAAATTAAAGGAGAAAACAATGATAACTACCAGTGTTACATTTCCCCCTTTTCAAGTATTATCACTCATAAATTAATTATTTATAAATGAATTTGTTGGCACTAATCCCGAATATGTCTCTCAGACTCCCAATAACTATCTTGCATGATCCCATAATGCCAAAAAACACAAACTAAAGGAATATTCTATCTATGAGGATCTTCTACTTGGATCCTTGATCATTACTAGGTACTTTGAAAAGGTGGATCAATCATGTTGTCCAACTCACATCATCTAATTACCTTAAGAGATTAATGTATATATATTCTCAGTTGTTATATTTTGAAAACATCATAGACTCAGTCAAACTATGGGGGTTAATGAAAAGAGGTAAGAAACATCACAGATACATAATAAGATCTAGAATGTCCAAATAATCCTTGGAGATAACTTCCTTCTATAGATATAACTCTATAATCCTCATCAGGGTCATACTCTTAAGAAAATAGGAAATACATAGTAAAATACCAAAAGGACAATAAAATATGTGTGTATAATTTTTTTTCCTTACTACATATATCCTTATATGCTCATGTATCACTCGAACCTTCCTAATCGTTTCATCCACAATTTCTGTCCCCACAAGATATGTCTCACCAATCACTGTCTAGCACAAGGGTGACCTATAGGGTCTCCCATAAAGTTCCTATATATAGATTCTAATATGATATTAAGGTAAAACTCCACCAATTTTAATTGATCATCCCCACTTCAGGAAAGTCCATCACACATGATCTTAGTATATCCTTTAAAAACATGGTGGTATTTTTAGTCTAGAAATATCTATAGTGCGATTCATGAATCATCATTAATTGGGTCTTAAAATACACTTACAAACATCTCCTAAAAATGATATGGATTAGAAATAATAGTTACAAATAATCATCATGGGAAGTCCATAAAGTAGGATGATATCACACAATTAATACTACCCCAAACACACAACCAAACTCGACTCCCTAAAGGAGTGAAATTTTTATGATGTGGTAAACCCATTGAAAATAACTTAGATAGCATCATCGACCATCGATTTCCTTAGAATCCCCATCATAAAATCAATATATACTTCCTCCCACTTCTATTTGGGGATCCCAAGCGGATGATTTAATTATATAGGAACTTGATGTTTATAATATACCAACATAGGTGTGATGTATATATATATTAAATAAACAAAAATTCACCTTATAAAATCCTACTAAAACTACCCATGAAGGTCCATGTACATCTTTTCTATAGATGGATGTACAACCATAGTGGAGGTATAAAAATTATTCAACAACTCTTCATGCAATGTGAATGAAACCACAATCCATCCCTAGAAACGGATGATGTTCTCCTCAACATATGAAACCCCATATAGTGAACCTCCTAAGGATATTTGGTTATGTAAAACATCACAGTCAACATCTCCCAATTAAGACACTCATAGAACATGAAAAATTAGTGGAGTCTCTACTATCAACTAAAGGTAATATGCACCCCTCTCCACCACTAGGATTAATTACAATGAATCCAACTACACAAATTCCTCCTTCACTATGCGATAACAAGATTCCATGCTTTGGGGAATATTCCACCACTTTACCCTTCCATTGAGTGTAGTATATATCAAATTCATAGTCTAGTAAGAACTCTAACCAGCACATATTTATCAAGATAAGATATCTTTATGTGAATATATACCTAAGTCTCTGATAGTCTATGTAAACAATGAAAATATAACCCCAATGATAATGACACAATATTTTTAATATAAATACCACCCCTTCCAACTCCATGATATGGGTCATGTTATTATTCCCATGGGGCTTCAACATCCTTGACTCATTTATGGTCATTTCATTATTATGATTCAAAATGAATTATATTCCCAAAAAAATGGAATAAAAAATATTGCATACATAGAGCCATCCTCTATTAGTCTCAATAAATGAGAATTTTTAAACCACATATGTATCTCAAAGAATGATATTTGGAACTAGTAATTCAAAAAACAAGATTCCATTTTCAAATGAAAGTATTCAACGCAACCACAATTCTAGAAATTACTTCAATTAAAATATGATTGTACCCAACCAAACTGAGGAAACACAACACTACTGATACACACTTAGGTGGTTCACAAGATATCATTACATCAATATTTTTTCGAATACATTGTAACAACATTATTAGTTATATAATGAACAAAAAATAAACATCTAATATCCAAAAAATTACACCTTAAAATCATGCAACACAGTTTTAGTCTAGATGTAGGTCTACGAACATCCTCCAATTATCGATATGATCCACTTTAAATGTATAGTATGTGAGATTTTTATCAATTAATAAAACATTTGATCAGACCATGTATGACTAGAAGATCATGTTCACACATTCAATGAATGTAGTATGAAAATAGTCTAACCAAAAGGCATTACCGAGATCTCATAATCTGCCTAGTGACATTGGAATTCCATATTTGGAATATCAAAATCATGGATCCTTAATTAATGGTAGATGATCCCAAGATCAATCTTTGAAAAACAACTCCTAGCTCTAAGATATTTGAAAATATTATCAATCCACCAAAATAGTAAATTTTTCATCATAATTTAAAATTTTTGGAGTAGATAATCAATGAAAAGCCTGAATGTCGCATTAGTGTTTTTCATGGAAAACATTGGTGCAACCAAGTGGGACACACTAGATATGATAATACAATTCTAATTATGGTATTTCAACTTCACCCTAACCTAGTAGATCTTTGTGGTATCTATATGATATTCCATGGAAGATATTGATGTAGTATCATCGTGAAAGTTATTGTCGATGTGAATCTCTTGCCTTAGAGGTTTTCCTAAAACGTCTTTAGGAAATGTTTCAATATTACCCCCACTACAGTTGGAATCTAGATTCTTGAATAGCCCACTACCTTTACTACACACCACTCACCCCTCCAATGGAATCCTTCTTTTTAAAATAATGAATGAAGATGGATAATGACCCCATGGTTCCCCCATTTATAGTCCCATGTTGGGAACTAACACCATGGGTATATGAATCTCACATATGGATGGAATTACCCATAATGATGAACCATGATATCCAAATAATATATCAACCATCAAGAAACATGATGATATAATATAATATAAAGGAAACCAAAACCCTCAAATAACTAATGTTTCACGTAATCAAATATAATGAATCTCTAAATAAATACCCAATATAAATACCTAATGTAGAAATGCCTCAACAACCCCAAGTTGTGAAATAGTAAGGTCTATCATGGCCCATGAAGTCATACAAGATACATGAAAATAGTTTATATATACATAGGGTTAGGATACATGTATACTCAGTATGATCACACCCATTGTATCTCATGAAATGTTAAAAGAGAATTTTAAGTCACCACTATGAAAATTGAAAACTACCATAACCAAAATTGGTCAACCGACCAATATAATCGTCCATAAAAAATTATCCTGAAATATTTTACCCAATTATAGTGAAAAAATTGGATTCATATCGACATTGTTGGTACCCCCACACTAATTTCTCACGGATACACCGGTCTCACACCCTAGTGAAGTATGCCCTATCACTTCCATGTCTTCCACATAATCAATATTATCGAAACATGAGAATCACATCACATATCATCAGAAGACACATTGTCAATCACATCACATATCACATAAAAATCCCTATTATCACATCAAGTCTCACAATAGATATGAGTATATTAATAGGGTATTATGAATAATAAAGACATAATCCTCAGAACCTCCTGCTACCATGAATGAAAAAAACCATGAAACACCACATCATATCAACAAAAAAAACTGAAATAGCTCTAAAATCATAAACATATCACAAACCATTCATATGAATCTATATGAATGATAGAGAATAGAAGTAGTGGTGGCCAACCATCCATCCTCTTCATCAGGATATTGGAGGAAAAACCAAGAAAATAAATTGTGTATTAGAACATAGTACTCATCATATATGGGGTACGTATAGAAATCATAAGTAAAACAAAATTTATATTTATTTCGAACACACAATACCAAGCTATGGGTCTATAAAAATTGTACCAAACTATCTCTCAGTATCCCCAAAAAACACACAACCTTAGGAACTTATTGAGACACTTTTAAATGCATTACCCCACACAAGCTAGCCACATTCCATAAATCAAATTCAACCAATCTTTTCAATTTATACAGACTTCAATTTTACTCTTAACAATTATTTTACAAAGCCCAATAAATTCATATTTAAGTATCAACAACTTTGATCCATACTTCCCTTTTTAATTAAATCATTCATCAATCATTGAAACACATTCCATTTTAGTTTTGTTATGAAAAATTTATTCTATATCCTTTGGGAAACTAAAAAAACACTACATCACCTAAAAAACTCATATCTATCAACAAAACAAGCCCCAAATTACCACAATCACAAATCACAAACACTTTCTCACCATAATGCCCACATCATAACCTCTTCTTCACCAAAACAATAACATTATAACTATTAACCATTACAATATCTACTTATCATCTCATCCACCCCACACACTATAAAATAAAATCACAACCACCTATCACAAATTTCATTTTTTCATAAAAAATGGATTTCATCACATTTACTATTTCTTTTCATTGGTAATTTAAAATAAATCTATTATTTTCCATCAAAACTAATATTTTAGTGAGATATAGATTTGTATCAGGTTCATTCAAGGTTATATCATACAATAACAAAATAAGGTGCCACATATCATCTCATCCACCCCACACACTATAATATAAAATCACAACCACCTATCACAAATTTCATTTTTTTTTATAAAAAATTGATTTCATCACAATTACTCTTTCATTTCTTTGGTAATTTAAAATAAATATATTATTTTCAATTCAAAAAAAATATTTTATCGAGATATAGATTTGTATCCAGTTCGTTCAAGGTTATATCATGCAATAACAAAATAAGGGGCTATATAATTATTTAAAATATAGAAAAACTAAATCCCCAATGGGATTGAATTTTAACAAGGCATGGAGCATTTACAACCTCAATAAAAATTCCACCGCAAGTGGAAGATCATGCATTTCATCCCCCTTATCCTTAAATTTAAATTATAAAATATATTTATGTCACCAATAGTCTAGTTCATACTACGAACCTAATAGGAAGCTAATGAATGATCCCTATTACACGTAAAATAAAAAGAAATATGAAATTTATTACTTCCTAAATGGTTTTTTTCATTTTTATATGTATGGATTTAATAAGGTGAAGATAAGAACCAAGAACCATAATGAATGGGAACACCTTGATCAATAGAAAAATATCCAAAAACATTACCTCACTGATGAATTAAAAGTACCAAAAGATACCAAGATACAGTCCTTTTATAGATGATGAAAAACTGAAAAATATGGTGAAGGAATGAGTGGAAGTCTCCTAAATCCTTCATGGATCGATCTACCATGGATGGGGTTAAAATACAATGAAATGAAGATAGAATATAACATAGGGACACACTTTGGTTACCTAATAACTAAGAGAAAAGTTGGAGGAATGATGGGTCTTAAGGGGGTTTGGTATTTTATAGATTGTTTGGAAAATATGGGGCCATGATACAACACTAATCACCATAGTGTATGAAAATTTCATTAGGAAATGACCAAAGCGCAATGGATGGGATCAAAAAATAGTGTGGCCTACCAAATATTTATTTGAGAGTCATGGTGTGTTATATGATACATGTATGAAAATCTATAGAGGAGGCCTGACGAAGGAAAGAATCACTACACTGTGTTACCCAAATATATAAATGGATTCCACACCATATCTCTTACCAACAATATAACTACCCCAAAACTGATAGATCTACAAAAACCTCAACACCAAGAATTTATAATGTACGTAAAATATATATGATTAAATTACAACAAAAATATTAGTACCACCACAAATCCTCTTATAATCCCCTACATCATAGTTATCTTATCTTAGTCGTAATGAACCTCCATGTGCTAAAGCACCGGCCTCCATGCCATAAAATCTATCATAGATGGATTTATATGAAACAACATTCCCTTTTACCCACCAACAACAACCAAACATCCACCAGACACCCCATTCACCATAATTTTCAAAAATTAATGTGCCATATGGAATAAAATAAATAAACTGGATACCTTTTAAACAATTCTCATCACTGAGAATACAAACCAATACTAGAATGAAAAGGAATATGTACAAATGCAATTCCATGAGATAACTATTAGAGATCTCATTTTAACTGAAATAGAACCCCATCACTCATACTAGCCAGAAGAACCCTCTTCTCCACACAACCATATGCACCACCATTTCATCATATAGACTACCCAAACACATTATTACCACAACCAACACATAGAATGACCCTAAGCACCCAAATCAAGTAACTCCACTCCCCATATCAATAACACTTCCTCTTAGAGAGAAAATTATATTCACACATGTTTTTGAAATGTATTGCAGTTTAATTAAACTTGATTAAGATTGTGTTATACCTTCTCAATAAGATTTAAGATTTAATATGAAATTGTTTTCCAAGAAATTGACATATTATAAACAATCCAGGATCAAGAATCAAATTAATATGGAAAATGAAAATTATAAAAAAAAACTAGCATTTTGAGGAAGAATGTTCATCTAATGTTTCAAAGAAATATCTTCCAAACCACCATACCTCAAAATAAAACTAAATATTGTAATAGTATAGTAACATAGAACTATATTCTGATGATCATGTATCTCTATTGGAATATCAATGAACATTTCAGAATCCTTTATATTTAACTATCCCTAATCAACGACATTGGAGTTATCATAAAGATACCGAAAGAGTTATTAAATTTGGATGACTTTAGGGATCATGTCCCACTTTGGTGGATGTTCCAACTGGTATACGATTGCACAAAAATTCTCTAATAACTCGATGATACAAAAAAACAAGGGAAATATCATACACCCCCACCCTATCATCTAATACACATAATGAAGAAAACCCTTCAAGAACACATTTTTTATACCCTCATACTCAAAGGTCCTCCTCTTGAGTTCGAAATAAGACATATGTTAGTCATGTTACACATTTATACTTCCATGAACAATTTTAACAATATCTATCATGATCTACACCACGTTTGGAAATAAATAAATTAACCAATAACATCATCCTCGCATAATAGGGAATATTAAGGCCACCCATTGAAAACCTAAAAAAACAGACATGTCAATTGATGGTTGGTAGCTCTTTGCATAAGAAAACTCTTATAAAGTAATGTTATTTTACTATTCTCTTAAAATGAATAAGATATATTCTACCAATATATAACACACCATATGGATGGTTTTCTCCCTCTACCAGTTCATCTGTGGGTGGAATGAAATGATGAGGTGTAATTGACTGTCAAAGGCATGACACAATCCTTCAAATACTCACGAGTAAAAATTAAAATCATGATAATAAATAATGGACCTTATAACTAAATGAATTTTTAAAACTCATCCACATACCTCCATACAAAAACATCTTCAATACCCATCAACTAGATCAATAGGATGCGAGATGAATTCATCAACCGATACATGATAACTTAGATAACATCACATCCACTCTAATGTCAGGGTAAAATTTTGATGAATTCTGTTGAGATCTAACATCACATACCCATATGAACATCCAAGGGTTATAATAAACATCTTGAAACAAGATTTTAATCATTTTCTTCATAGAAAACATTACAATAAGCCACAAATTGTCACCACTAATTTCAACCAAAGACACCAAAAATATATCCTTAGGTAATGGTTTATCGTGGATACTCAAGGGTGTACATCCAAAGAAGATATATGAGACTCATGATGTACTCCCTCAATAATCACATCTAGGACAAACTACTTACCCTAAAACAACATGTAGTTTTTACCATCCTCTATCCAATGTTCTAGAGTTTTACCATGGTCAACACAATCATACATCGCCACTTCCTCTAAGCCTTCCAACTGCATCTCTTTCACTTGATGGATCATATAGGAATGAACCATAATGTAATAAAGTAATCCAAAATAATCCTTCACCGTCACAAGTTAGTGTAGGGATTCTAAATCCTCCATCATCTTCCAAGAATCCCAACACTTTTTAAAAAACTTCACTTCAATATTTCCTTATCAAATTATCAGCCATGATATTCCCCCTTTCAAAGGTCTAAGAGATATCAATATCATTGTCTTGTTGAAACATAATCCGCCTTTTATACCACAGATTCATGCGTCATAGATAATTGATATACAACAATCAATTTTGATCAGTGATGACCACAACGAGTTATCCAATGAGGTAATTTTCCCACAATATCAGTTCAAAAAATACTACTACAAGCTCCAAATCATGGGTGTCATAGTTATGATCATGCTTGTGTAATTTTCTATAACCATAAGACACCCAAAATAATATTTCATCAAGACACATCCCATTTCCAAATAGGAATAAAAATTACATGAACACTACCACTTCTTTAGGAAATCTGAGTACTCTATCAATTTACCATCCAAGTATTCCAACACTACCATACACTAATTACTATAAAAAACTACTAGGTATTTCATTGTCAAATATATAAATGAAGATAAAATCCCTATGTAATTAGAAGAGAACATTTGATAGTATCCTAAAATAAAAAAAATGTTTGAACCATTTCAATAGACTTACATGCATCTGAAAAACAATATCCTCTATTTAAAAAAAGTATTTGGATGCACCCTATCTAAATATAAAATGACCAAGGAAACTCACCACTTGCTTCTATAAAATTCACTTGGATAACATTCCTTACATATCGCGGTTTTAAAGGGCCATCAAGATAGCTATGAGGTGATTGAACATATCCTCATATAACATCAATTTAATCTATATATCATCAATGAAGAATATGAAGAAATAATACAGGGTGTTATAGATCACAATTTCAACGAGCCCTTTGAAAATAGATTGTGTATTCATGAATCCAAATCGCATGAACATAAGATTAAAGTTACAATACTGACATCTGAAGGTATTCTTTGGGGTATAGTCCTCTTTTACCCCCAACATGAGATATATAGATATTAAATAGATCATATAGTTCTATTTAGATCCCCATAAGTGGTTGAAAATACCATCAATCCTGGTAAAAGGGTATCAATTATTCATCATCAGCCGATTAAACCTACTATAGTCAAAACACAACCTCATAATTCCATCTCCCATCTATGGAAATAACATTGGATCACCCCATGAAGATGCACTGGGATTGACGAAACCATTCTAAATTAGAAATTATACATGAAACCTCAACTAAAACAACCCTGTGGGTGTCATAAGATGGGGAGGCATGAAAATCATAAAAACACTAAGATGTTGATCTATCTCAAACTTTATATCATATTGAGTGGGTAGTGTCACAACCTACTCATTAAAAATATGTAAAAACACCAACAAAACGCCAGGAAAGTCCAACCTTGCAGCTTATACTACTTCCACATAAAAAACAATTAAATAATGAAGGGGTTCCATACATATAGTACCCAACTAGTAGTCCCACCCACCAAAAAGAACCATACACTGATAATCCACATCATATAACACGACTATCCTCTAGAAGTAGTCAATGAAAGCACATACAAAATAAAGTAAATTTATGCCAATGTTGAAATTGTATGATTGTATCTGAATTAGTAAAAGTGATACTCACATGATTTATATGGACTTTTCATTAGTCAACACCCATAGAACGAATTAAACAAGATAGTACGACCTCGAAATGGCATTTTCTGCACTAGGGGAATAATAAGCCTCTCTACAAATAGTCTTATATTATGGACTAGAGTAGATAGAAAACATTTGTGTAATTATTTGGAAAAAAATTAAGAAATAATGGTAGATGAATTTTTTCATTAATTGAATGATCCTTATCAAATTGGGTGATGTAACCTCCACAACATGCAACTACCTGTGCTCAACTCCCTTGTTTCACAACTGATGACCACTTCTACATCCTTGCAAAAAGGTCTATAAAAATGAGGAATAAATTGAGGCCAAACTCTTCTTATCCCATATCCTTTATATAGATCATAATCCATCAACCCATGCTAGAGAAATGGTGTAATTGGATGATAATGATAAAGATATCACTAATCTAGGACACATATTCTATTATGATATCTTAAAACCACTAATAGTTGATTAGGATGATGGCCATGACCCACATAGATGAATCACAGTAGCCTATTCCCCCACTGAAAAGAATAGAAGCCATTTAACAGTGAAGGATAGAAGTGAAACTACTAATATGTACTCCCCACATGTTAATTCCTCAACGAACCTATCACTAAATATTTTAAAATAAAAAATAAATTCCTTAATGAACCCTACTGGATTCCCTCACGTAATAATATTTGGCATGATTCCAGGTTATTGATCACTTGTCAATTGTTATATGACTCTATGTACACTATCAGTGTAGAAGGAGTAATTTAATACATGATAGAATGGTATAGAGCTTCCTCAAGATGTTTCACATGGGACTCTTCATCATGAAAAGGATAGAGGGTGAAATGAAAAATATCCATAATCTTAATACCTATATCACTAATATACATAATCCTATATTGAATAGATTGAAGCTCTTTCATATTCACAATATTCCTGACCGGTGATATAAAACCTTATTTAAACTCCTAAATGTTTCCCAAAGAAACATAATCCTCATTACACTCAACTAAAGAGAGTGCCCATCACATGAGTGAAACTCCTCACACAGGACTAATAAACAACTAGACCCAATACTCTGATTGGTCCCATATCATGTTAAAGGCCATATATAGATCTTCTAATGAGAAATCTATCTTCAAATCAAATACATATACTTCATACTTATCCAAATATTACCATTTTATGGTTCAAAATGTCCCTACTCACTGATCAAACTCCTCAATGTATAGAATCATATAGAAATCAACTAGGATAGCCCACTAAAACTCACCATCCTACACCACACAGGGATGATATCAAGTATCCATAACTATAATGGTAAATAAGTATATCCTGGTATGGATTCTATATAATTTAATGAATAAATATTTAATTTATTTTAACTTATAATGATCACCTTTTTAATATAGAAACAAAATAAAATCATGATTTTTATACCTCTCCTAGGTCTCCAGCTAGTATATAACATCACCTCAATTGGTCATTTGGTAGGATTATATTCCATTTAATGGATTAGGGATAATGGGGCTAAATCCCTTTTCTTAATTAATAATCCCTAGCCTATGTCATTCACAATGATCATATGAAATAGTTTCCATTACAATCCATGTATTTCTCATTAATCTTAACTTAGAAATCAATCAAATCCCTCAACCAAAACCATTAAAAATACTCTATCTTGCCCCACCAACCACTAAAATGGTACTATCATGACCCGTCCTAGTGGGGCCCGAGTCGCAACTCCCTAAGCCCTCCTCCAATAGGCCTGGAGCTGGTGACTAGCACCCAGTAGGCATGCTACTAACATGGGAGGCATTTCCTAAAAACATGTACACACACACACACACCTCCAAACCCACAAAGATGAAAAGTAAAAACTATTAAAAGGAAAAATGCATGTATACACTAAAAACCCAACCAACAGAGTATGACAGGAAAGGTAAAGTATAGTAATGTAAAACCATAGGCCAAAAATACAAGCCCACCAAAAAGAGTTTGTAACATTGTCCAAACTGTAAAGAAAGGTGCTAGGACTGCAATCTGTAGCCATAGGAACACACCTCGGCCTATCTTATCTAACTGAGTACCGTCCGGTCCAGGTCTTCCTAGAATCCTATCAAAGGCTCGCCTGTCTGCACAAGAGACGACACTTGCGGGCAAAGCCCGTGTAGGAGAGAGTATAACAATACCCAGTAGGACAACCCGAAACCAAAAAAGAATAAAATATGGAAAATAACAAAAAGGAAAGACACAGTCAGCTCTACAAAGCATATCTCTACGGAACATATAACAAGAATATCCAGATTTACTCATACAAAAATGACCATTGAAAAACCACCACTAAGATCCATATCAAAGATTCTACTAAGAATGAAATTGGGTGAACACACTCCAAGGTCCAAAGAGAGAGATATGAAGTACTCATTCTGGGAGAACACACTCCAAAAGTACATTGAGAACATTATGCTTAGACGAGGTTCACCACCAATTCATGGGGTGATTCCAACAACTCATTCTGAGCTAATCCTCTATGCACAATATCGGCACCCGGGTAAAGTTGGTCACGTCGATACCAAGAACTCTACCTAGGGTTTCAGGAATGAATAGAGGATTTGGCTCTAATTCTCATAGAGGGGATTCCAACAACTCTATTCAGGATGTCTTATTGAAGGGATCATACTATTGTATGTAGGAAATGATACTGGGAACCTTCCGGAGAAAGGCCAAGGGGATGAACCCTAAGGAAACTAGCCCATGTCATAGAAGGAAATTGGCTCAATCCCTGAAATATTGGTTACAAGGCGTGTAGTATGGTTACACGCTGTGTTCCTTGACCCTGGGTACTCCCCGTGTAAATGGACCTTGTCATCCGTTCAAGACGTGTAAAACTCAACCACACGGCGTGTAGAAGAATCACACGCCGTGTTCCATGACTCCAGGTACTGCCCGTGTGAATGACCCGTGTCATTTGGATCATCGTATAAAAAAAAACTACATGGCATGTAGTAGGATTACATGCCATGTCCGAGCACCTAGGGCTCGCTCCATGTACACTGGCCCTGTGCCCGTACACGGTATTCGTTTGTGTCACCTGCCCGTGAACCAGTAGACAGGGTATCCCATATATCTGGTCGTGTCTTGTCAAGGAGGGTTATACACTCTATTTCCTTGGCGGTGTACCCAACCCATGTCCATTTACTTCCAGAGTACATGCCAGGTGGTCCACTAACGAACACATTCCATGAAGCCCATAATACACACCGTGTAGTCAGGATTTTTTCCAGAAACACTGTCTTCCTCCTCGCGCCGCGACTGAACCTCCTGGTCCATGGTTTCTCGTCCGTTCATCTTGATACTCTAGGGGTTGGTTCGTTTCATCATACGAACACCAAAATGAGTGTTTTCGGTGCTGAAATCAGATCATAAACCTCAAATGATTCATCTGAAGAAAAACGCCCGAAAAATTATATCTCTCGATCTGCTCTGAATCATCCACCAAAACCATCATCGCACCTCTGTGACATCGCTCAGGGGTAGGATCTATAATCTCGGATCGTTGTGCCAACAAACGAATGCGCAATGATCGATTTCCTCCAAGAATGCTTATAACACAAGGAAGAACGCGCGGGAGAATAAAAATACAATGAATCGAACAGGAGGGACGAACCTTGATCATTGTTCGTGAAGATCTGGGTTCGTCACCATTAGATCAAAACAACAACAATCAACAGATTATAAATCCAATGTATTTGATTTCCCAATAAAACCCCAAATCACACCCACACAAAAAACGATCGATTTGTGGGCTAATCGGTTCATTGATTTGTCCTTGTTCATCGAATGAATCAGGAACAGGGAAATGGAAATCAAAAACAAACAACCTACCTAAATTCACGGCATTTTCGGGCGATGATCCGGTCATTGCATCGTCGTCGCCGGTGATGCTCGTCAAGAACACTATCACCACGTTGGGAGGTTTTCTCTAGAGATCTCTATGGAGATTTAGGGTTATGAGAAATGTAACCCTGATACCCTACTAAATCTCTATCTAAAAAGAAAAAAAGATATTTCACTGCAGTAAAGATTTAATAAAATATTTTAATTTAAAATATTTTATTACGGTTATGCCCAAAAACTAGATTTTTCCACCGACCTGCGCCAGCCGATGTTAGTTCTCTTCTTGGATAAACCCGATGCCCTAGACGTAATGGCGCCCTTTGATTTCCGATCTGGGAACCTGTTCAGGAGTTATTCTACTCTTTCAGGAAAACCACACACGCATGCAATTTAATTATTTAATTATATTCAAAAAAACATTCCTGGCTCACCGGGCATGGGAACTGCACGCCGTCTCGAAGACTGGTATCGACATAATTCCCACATATTATTATGAATAAATTATGAAAAATCTGAGAAATTACATCACCCCCACCTTAGGGATTTTACATCCTCGAAAATCCAAAACAAAGGCTACTAAATAAGATGTGGGTACTACACACGTATATGAGCCTCCGTCTCCCATGTGCTCTCCTGGAAGTTCCCGTGCCGCCACCGGACACGCACGAAGGGAATAGATCGCCCACGAAGGATATTCTCTGTCGATCCTCAATTTCCACTGGGTACTCATCAATGGTCACTTCATCATTGATGTCCATGTCTCCCCAGTCGATGACATGCGATGGATCATGCACGTACCTCCGTAGCTGTGACACATGGAAGACGTTGTGTACCCGTTCCATCTGAAGAGGTAGAGCCAAGTGATATGCCACCTCGCCAACCCTACTTAGAATCTGGAAAGGGCTGATGAACCTCGGAGATAGCTTTCTGCCTCAGCCAAACCTCTGCAATCCCCGTCATGGTGTGACCCAAAGGAACACATGGTATCCCTCCTCGAACTCCAAGGGTATCCACCACCTATTGGAATTAGACTTTTTCTGGCTCTGTGGTGTCTTTATACACTCATGGATGACCTGCACCTTCTTTGTAGTAGCTCTCACCACCTCTGGGCCCATGATTGCTGACTCTCCTGGGTCAGCCCAGCAATGTGGTGACCTGAAAGGTCACCCGTAGAAAGTCTTGAATGGTGCCATACCAATAGTGGAATGATAACAGTTGTTATAAGCAATCTCCACCAGTGGTAGGTGATCCTCCCAGCAATGAATGAAGTCATGTATGAAAGCTCGAAGCATTTCCTCTAGAACCTAGATAGCCCGCTCTGTCTGAACATCAGTCTGGGGATGAAATGTTGTGCTCAAGCGTAACTGAGTCCCGACAGCATCCTGCAATACCTTCCACAACCGGGATGCAAAAAGATCATCATGATCTGATATGATCGTGGATGGCACACCATGAAGTCAAACTATCTCCTGCGTGTAGAGGAGTCCCACGCTCTCTATTGAACTCTACTCCCGCATGGCTAAGAAGTGTGCCGACTTGGGGAGTCGATCAACGACCACCCATATGGCATCGTGTCACCTGGACGTATGTGGTAAACCCATCATGAAGTCCATGGATATCCCGTCCCACCTCCACTCTATCACCTCAAGGGGCTGAGTGAAACCTGCTGGCACCTAGTGCTCAACCTTTACTTGCTGACAAGTAAGGCACCGAGAAACAAACTTTTCCACACTATTTTTCCTTCATGGCCACCAGAACTGACATCGGAGGTCATGGTACATCTTTGCCACACCTGGAAGCACTGCCAAAAGAGATGTATGGAACACCCTTAGAACCTCCTCCCGCAACATCACTGGTACTACTGTACACCCTCTGAAAATAAAAACACGCTCCCCACCTTCTGAATATCCATCAGAAACATCACTTGTGGATATCTGAGCACGTAGAGTCTCACAGCTAGCATCCTCACTCTGTGCTTCCCTGACTCGCTGTAAGATTGGAGGGAAAACAACCATCGATTGAAGGTAATCTCCCTCATCTCCATCCATGAAGGATAACTGTAAGGAGGCCAACTACCTTGTCACCTCATCCATCTACAACGAACTGGATTTCATACTGAGAGCATCTGCCACAACGTTCCCCGTCCAAGGTTTGTAAATGATCTCAAAGTCGTAATCCTATAGGAACACAAGCCATCACCTTTGTCTCAAATTCAAATCCATCTGAGAAAATATATATCTGAGACTCTTATGATCAGAGTAGATGGTAAACCACTTTCCCATCAGGTAGTCCCACCACATCTTCAACGTGAAGACTACCGCTGCCAACTCAAGATCTTGGGCCGCGTTGTTCTGCTCGTGGGGACTCAACTGGAATGAGCCATAGGCAATAACTACTTGAATCTGCATCAGGAAACAACCAAGTCGGGTTCCTGATGCGTCACAGAACACTATGTACTTGACACCCTCCTACGGTAATCTCAAGATCGGGGCACTCGTCAGACTCAGTCTCAACTGCTGGAAAGACTGCTGGTATCTCTCGGTCCACACGAAAGGCTACCCCTTTCGGGTCAACGCTGTCATGGGTGATGAAATCCTAGAGAAATAAAGAATGAATCTCTGATAGTATCCTGCCAACCCAAGGAAACTATGCACCTTTGTCATGTTCCGGGGTGGATTCCATGCTAACATTGCCTCTACCTTGGATGGGTCTACTGCTACACCATCTGCTGAGATGACGTGTCCCAGAAAGTGGACCTCCTGTATCAAGAACCGACACTTCACTAGTTTCCCATACAACTGGTGCTCTCAGAGTGTGTCCAGAACCATCGTTCGGTGTCTCGCGTGGTCCTCCTCAGATGCAGTGTACACAAGGATATCATCGATGAAGACCACTATGAACCGATCAAGATAGGGATGAAATATCTAGTTCATGAGTCCCATGAACACTGTCGGGGAGTTCGTCACACCGAAGGGCATCACCAAGTACTCATAGTGGCCATAGAAACATCTAAAAGTCGCCTTCGGTACATCCTCATCATGTACTCACAACTGATGATAGCCTGATCGTAGATCAACCTTCGAGAACCGTCGTGCCCCTATCAACTGGCCGAAGAGGTCATCGATCCTCGGTAGTGGATACTGTTTCTTCACGGTCACCTGATTCAAGCACCGGTAATCCACACATAGCCTCAAGCTCCCGTCTTCCTTCTTGGAAAACAGCACTTGGGCCGCCCAGGGTGAAACGCTGGGCCTTAAAAAGCCTTTCTTTTGCAAGACTTCCAGCTACACCCTCAGCTCACGAATCTCTTCATTAGCCATCCGATATGCTGATGCTGATATCGATGTCATCTCAGGTAGCAAATCAATGCAGAAATCTATCTCCTGACGAGGAGGTAGTCCAGGGACATCCTCTGAAAAGACGTCCTCGTACTCAGCCACTACTGCTAGAAACTGGAAACCCATAACATCTGCTGCACCATGGGCTAGGATATCCAACTGATAGAATATCGGTTGCACCTTCCTGCGCATGAGTCCATCCTGCGCTGCCTGGGTCTCTCTTTCACCGATAAAAGAGAACCTCGTTCCATCACTGCGGACACACCGCACCCTCCGCCTAAAATAGTTGATCTGGGTATGAACTGTGGACAGCCAGTTCATACCATGAATGACATCGTAAGGCCTCGACGCTACCACCATGTGGTTACAACAGAAACTCTCACCTCCAAGGGTCAGGATACACTGTCTGCAATGGTGTGTGATCTCTGAATCTTCTCCAGTCTGTGTTTCTAAGCGTAAGGGTCGAGTCAATTGCTCAACTGGAATCTCAAGGTCTCGATCAAGATAAGCAGCCAGAATGGAATAACTAGCACATGTGTCTATTAGTACAAAATACAAAGTAGAAAAGACACAGATTGTACCTCTAATCATTCCAGGAGTACCTGGGTCATAAGCCTCTGCCGCCTACAGCTATCCCTGCCCTTGTCCACCGGCTACCTGAACCTAGGGTGGACGTCATGGGGGTGGTGGTGGTAAAAGGTAAAAACTCTTACCACCTCTAGCTGCTCTCCATGTTCCTATACCACGTTTGACGCCCCACAGATCTATCTGCTCCACACGTTGCCTCTACCGAGCCCTGCAAAAGGCTCACTGCCAGGATCACCATCTGATCTGCTGGTGTCCTGACCAAACGGAAGACTCTGGAAATTGCCTCAAGCCAGTCCTCTACTGCCTGAGGGTCAGGCTCGCATCGAAACCTGAGGGGTATCTATCTCTGAAACTCATGGAGTGCGTTCAGCCTGCGCTCCTCCTTCATTGGAACAGCAGGCACTAAACACTGCTCCATAGGTGGCGGGATAACTGGCACACCACCCGATGGTAAAACTGGGGGATCCAGTCCCTGTATCGAGGCTTCATCGCTGAGGGTTTCATCCTCATGATCGAGCTGCTGGATCCTAGAGGGTGCGCGTCACGGAGGAATCCTATAATAAAACAACATGTATCACAGACAGTGTGTATATTTGGAGAGCTAACACAAGAAGGACATGGAAACCTCAACCCATTCCTATATGACGCATGTACCATTATTTCCCCCCTGCAACTGGTGCCCTCATGTTCCGAGTCTAAAAGAAAGTAATTAGAGTCCCGGTGTATGGATATGTCGTCTTCCCGCACCAACACTGGGGTCCCTGGCTTGAAAGCAGAACTCGAAACACTTATCACTATTGCCCCAAACCAACTCAAAGACTCTTGGTCCTAAGGTAGAACCGACCACCTCTCATACCACTCTTTCACGACCTGTCCAAGTGGGGCCCGAGCCGAAACTCCCCAATCCCACCTCCAATAGGCCAAGGGCTGGTGTCTAGCACCGAGTAGGCATGCCACTAACATGGGAGGCATTTCCTAAAAACTGGTACACACGCACACATCTCCAAGCCCACAAAGCTGAAAAGTAAAAACTTCCAAAAGGAAAAATTCATGCATACCCTAAAAACCCAACCAATAGTGTATAACAGGATAAGTAATTTAAAGTAATATAAAACCCCGGGCTAAAAAAACAAGCCCACCAAAAGAGAGTCTGTAACAAAGTCCAACTTGTAAAGAAATGTGATGGGACTGCAATCTGTAGCCATAGGAACACACCTCGGCATGTCTGATCTCACTGAGTACCATTCGGTCCTGGTCCGCCTAGAATCATGTCAAAGGCTCGCTCATCTGAACAAGACACAACATGTGCGGGAAAAGCCCATGAAGGGGTGAGTATTACAATACCCAGTAGAAACCCCTGAAACCACAAAAAAATACAACAATGGAAATACCAAAAAGGAAAGATACAGTCGGCTTTACACAACATATGTCTACAGAGCATATAACAACAATATCCTGATATAATAATACAAAAACGTCCATTTCAAAACGACCACTAAGATCCAGCTCGAAGATTCCACTAAGTATGAAACCGGGAGAACACACTCCTAGGTCCAAAGAGGGAGATACGAAGTACTCATTACGGGACAACACACTCCACAAGTACTTTTGAGAATATGTTGCTCAGATGAGGATCACCACCAAGTCATGGGGTGATTCTGACAACTCAATCTGGGATAATATGCTATGAATAGGATCGGTGCCTGGGTAAAGTTGGTCATGTCGATACCAAGAACTCTACATAGGGTTTCATGAATGAATAGAGAATCCAGCTCTATGTGTCACAAAGGGGATTCCCACAACTCTATTCATGAAGTCTGGATGAAGGGATAATACTCTTGTATGTAGGAAATGATACCAGGAACCTTCAGGAGAAAGACCAAGGGGACAAACCCTAAGGAAACGAGCCCAAGTCACATAAGGAAAATGTCACAAGCCATGCAATATTGGTTACACGGCGTGTAGTATGGTTACACGTTGTGTTCCATAACCCAAGGTACTGCCCTTGTAAATGGACCGTGTCATCCGTTCAAGCTGTGTAAACCTCAACTACACAGTGTGTAAAAGAATCACACGCCGTGTTCCATGACTCTGGGTACTGCCCAGGTGAACGGCCCGTGTCATTTGGCTCATCGTATAAAAAGTGACTACATGGCATGTAGTAGGATTACATTCCATGTCTGAGCACCTGGGGCTCTATCCAGGTACGCTGTCCATGTTCCCATACACGGTCTTCGTCCCTGTCATCTTCCCGTGTACCAGTACACAGGATATCCCATGTATCTAGTCGGGTTTAGTTAAGGAGGGGTATACATGCCGTGTCCTTGGCCATGTACCCAACCAGAGTCTGTGTACTCCAGGAGTACATGTTTGGTGGACCGCCAACGAACACATTCTATGTAGCACATACTAAACCCCATGTAGTAAGGATTTATCCAGAAACTCCGCCTTCTTCCTCGCACTGCAGCTGATCCTCCGGGTCCACGGTTTCTCATCCGTTTGTCCCGATACTGCAGGGGTTGGTTCGTTTCAATATACGAACGCCAAAAGGGATGTTTTCGGTGCTAAAACTGGATCATAAACCTCGAACGATCCATCTGAAGCAAAAAACCTGAAAACACATATCTCTCGATCCACTCCGAATCATCCGCCAAAACCGTCGTTGCACCTCCGTGACATCGCTTCCGGGTTAGATCTACAATCTCGTATCATTGAGCCAACAAACAAATGTGAAATAATCGATTTCCTCTATGAACGCGTAGAAAGAAACGAAGAACATGCGAAAGAATAAAAATAAAAAGAATCGAACACAAGGGATGAACCTCGATCGATGTTCGCGATGATTCGGGTTCTTCGCTGTTAGATCAAACCACAACAGTCAAGATATTACAAATCTCGAGTATTTTATTTCCTGATAAAACCCCAAATCACACCCGCCCGCAAAACGATCGATCCGTGGGCTAATCGGTTCGCAGATTAGTCCGCGTTCTTCGTAGGAATCAAAAACGGGGAAAGTAAAATAAAAAAAAGCATCTTATCTAGATTCATAGCGTTTTCTGGCGAAGATCTGGTTGCCAGCGAAGCTCGTCAAGAACACCATCGCCGCATTGGGAGGTTTTCTCCAGAGCTCTCCATGGAGATTCAGGGTTCTGAGAAATGTAACCCTGATCCCCTGAGAAATATCTATCGAAAAAGAAAAGAAAAATATTTCAATGCAGAAAATATTTAATAGAATATTTTAATTTAAAATATTTTATTACAGTTATGACCAAAAACCATATTTCACCACCGACCTGCGCCAGTCGATGTTAGGTCTCTTCTAGGGTAAACCCACTGCTCTGGACGCAACAACACCCTTGGATTTCCGATCTGGGAACCCATTCAAGAGTCAATGAAATATTTTAGGAAAACAACAAACGCGCACAATTTATTTATTCAATTAAATTCAAACATTTGTTCCAGGCTCACCGGGCCTCGGAACTGCACGCTATCTCGAAGAATGGTCTTAAAATAATTCCCACATATTACTAAGAATAATTTATGGAAAATCCGAGACATTAGAGTTACCCCTATAGAGTTATCAATGATGGAAGATAGATAATGACCCCCATGTTCCACTTTCATTAGAAATTATGTGGGATAATTTTATTATTATTATCAAAATCTGACAAATAGAAAGAACAAGTACTCCACCCAAGCATTCGCACTGTGCTATAATACAACTATTATTTTGAATAATAGAAGATCATTTTTCAAAATCAATAATTCATTTTAATATTGAATATATTTAAAAATATAAATGCGGTAAATAAAAATGGAATAAAAGGAAAATTGTTGAGAAATCATAAACATAGTAGTAAATATTTAGTTGAATTAATAAGGAATATAAATTTATATTGGACATTCATGCTAGAGAAATAAATTACAGAAATGAATGAATGATTCAAATTATTAGTTAAAATTATGCTCATTATAATATTTACTGTTGGAATGAATTTAATGTGAATTAATGTAAAGAAATAAAGTTTTTGAACTGAAGTAAATAGAGGTGAATGGTTTGACATCATCGTGACCATTAGTTGAGCACCTTATATCACAACCCAAAAGCTACAACACTGACTCTCCATTTGTCTCCACTGAAGTGGAATGGACTCCCTAGTAGATAACATTAGTGGTCCAGTGGCTATATGGACCATAGTTATCAATTTTTATTCATGTTATGATGGTTGTTTCACCCATGATTGAAGACATGGTATGCTTGTCGAATTTTTGCAACATATTTCACAAGAAGGATCCAATTAATAAATGTTGATATAACATGCTACTGATAATTGATATATCTTTACTGCACATTCACTTCATGACAATAATCAAGTTTTAGACAAATATAGCTACTATGATAAAAATTAATGGATATAGTGTGATCAATGATTAATAATGAATCTTTTGGTTTTAAATGTGACATAGAGATGATAAGTGAGTCAAATTTAAAAATAAAACCATTAGTTATCATTGGATTATGAGTATGCATTTATAATGAATTTCAATGGATTATCTATTGTATATCCTTATAATATGTGAAGTTAATAAGAGATAAATAAGAACACTCATATTGTTCCTTTTATAGAATCACAATAAATCTAAAAAAAGACAGCTTACAATTTAAGGCCAAAATCTATGGTTACAACAGAAAATTAACATGAATTCATCATATATTAAGAATCCTTAATCTTATATTCAATTTATTCACACCCAATTGTATTGTCACTGTTGTATGAAATAAAGAGAAACCCATATTTGTATTTTTTTGATTTCACCAACACCTACATAAATGACCATCAATAAGAGTATATACATCGATCATTAAACACAAGTCATATAAATGAGGCTCAAAAAATGTCATTAAAATTTTCCACAGCATATCTATGGTGCAATTTTCATATTGAAATTCACATTCAATCTTCATGGGAGTCCTCTCTGACTTGCTGAATTAATTCCAACCAACTACAAAAATTCCTTCATCCAGGTATAATCAAAAAAAAATCCTTTCAGCAGGATATATAGAAAGCTGTTATAGAAAGTATAAAAACAATAAATGTGTAGGATCGAAATAATAATGTAGATTCTCAATATACAAGAGGGGGGTGAATTGTACACTTTTAAAAAAAATTCCTTTAACAAAGGAAATAGATAAGTTTGAAAAAGTTAAACTATGAAAATTCACAACACCTCTAATCACCAATTGAGAACTTTATAAACATTATGTTCTATGTACTTGCTTAAAACTGGAAAGAGATTTCGAAAGTAGGTTTCGAAAATATGGCTCCGGAAATTGAAACATAACTAAAGATTACAAAATGAGATTCTACCTTAAAACCTATAGAATCTAAATGAAACAGAGTACATGTAGGGAAGTAGAAGAAAGTTATAATTTCCTTACAATACAATGTGCAGCGGAAACAAAAAAGTAGTAAAACTACAAGTAATAAGATATAAGTCTTTTAACCCAAATAGAAGGGTATCCAACAACCTTGGATAAAGGTCCCTTGATTTATACTTTAAAGAAAGTCTGTCTTACCCACACCAGGGTAAGACCTCGATATGAAGATTGGAATCTCTGTCTTGCTATCCCTGCAAGCCCTCAACTTCAAGGTAGTTGGCAACCTCTGTCTTCCTCAGCAAGGAAGCCCTCGAACATCAAGGTAGTTGGCACCTCTGTCATCCTATCCCCGGAAGTCCTCGAATGTAATCACCAACATTCGGAGTCGCACGAATCATTGAGAGTTAATAAGAGCCTCTCTCTATAGAAATCACTTCAAGTATGAAATAACATGAACCAAAGATCAGTCTTTTAGCTCTTTAAAATGATCTCATATTTATAAGCTCAGTCAACATCCTTTCCAATAGTCATATCTTCCTTAAAAATCGGAGGGACCTGTACACGTGTCACTTAACCAATGATTAGTTTATAACAGAATAGAAGACATCGTTTTGTAACAAAACAAGTATAACAGAAAGTACGATATTGTTTCATGACTAACTCAAAAAGTTCGGAGTGATGATTCGGAGTGAAGGTTCGGAGTGTAAGCATAATATCAAAGAGTAGAAAAATTATAAAGTGTAAGCAAAATGAAAGTTCGGAGTCTAACAAAAAATTATATTCGGAGTCTAAATAAATTTGGAGTGTATAAAGCAAAGATAATCAGATTCAATTTAACAGGTGAATTCGGAATGAGAATTCGTCATCAGAATTCGTAATGAGAATTTTTCATCAGAATTCGTAATGAGAATTCGGAATGAGGATTCTTCATTACATTTCAATGTAGAACTTCATGAGAGTTCATATCCAGAATTCGTAGTATAACTTTATCAGAGTTCGTATCCAGAATTCTTAGTGGAACATCATTACAGTTCTCATCCAGAATTCGGAGCCTAAAACAGAATGCTTCGTATCAATGTTTTAAACGATTCCGATAATATAGAAATGAATCTGATTATTATACTTAAGAAATATATGGATATAGATAATGAAAATATAAAAAGGATAATTTTCTTTACAAAAGCGATTTTCCTTACAAAAGAAATTTTCCTTATAAAAGAAATTTTCCTTATAAAAGAAATTTTCCTTATAAAAGAAATTTTCCTTATAAAAGCGATTTTCCTTATAAAAGCAATTTTCTTTATAAAAGCAATTTTCCTTATAAAAGAAATTTTCCTTATAAAAGAAATTTTCCTTATAAAAGTGATTTTCCTTAAAGATAAGGTGTTTTTGATTTTCAAAACAAGAAGGAATAGAAAATTCATAAGGAAAACCTTATTGACTCAACAATCTCCCCCTTTTTGGAAAGCACAAACATCCTTACGAAAAAGAAAGTCTAAGTAGAAAGAAAGAGAAAAAAACATTAAAGCATATCTCCCTTTTCTTATGAATGTTGATGAATACAACTAACTCCCCCTTAGGCTTTGAAATCTAAGGATCGTATTCTAGATTTCCGGAATGATATTTAATTAAGAATAAGAATGTCTACTTTAATGAAAAACTCCCCCTTAGATAAATTCTATTAGGGTTCTTTTTCGTTCTCACCCTTTTTTAAGGTTCTTTTTCATTCTATCCCCTTTTTGATTTTCAAAAAGAATTCAATGGAATAGAAAATATAATAAAGTACCTGAAAGATTAGTAACAACAACAAAAGAGACGAGCAAGCAAAAATTTCATTAAGTTTGAAAATTCAAAAATATGGAAGCTAAGATACATCAAAAGATCAGATTTTTCTATTTTGGATATTTTTCCTTCTCCATGAGACCCTTAGGAATTGTATCTATCTTCTTCAAGTCATTATGGTCTTCCTCGACTTGATTCTCTAACACAAATATTCTTGCACTTTGAGATCCAATATTTTCTTCCTGGGCTTTAAGCTTTTCTTCCTGAGCCTTCAAGATTTGTTATTGCTTTAACAACTTTTCTTCAAACTCAATCCAATGATCCCTTTCATACCTCTAGTATTGAGCAACAGAATTCAACATCCCATTCAGATATCTGTCTTCTTGAATCCAGGAATTCTTCTCAGCTGTCAACTTTTCTTCAAAGGACGAAGTAAGTTCATTTAGCTTCCTATCTTCTGTCTCAAAAGCATCCATAACATTATCTTGGAATTCATAAAAGAGCCTCATATCTTATACAGTTTTCCTCGACCAACTAGTTATTCTCTTACAAGACCTTTTGTGGGATTCATAGCCGACAAAAAAGTTTTTTAACTGAGCCTCCATCTCAAAACATTTGTCTATAACCATGGATACAGAGTCTGTTTTATGATTCAAAGAATGTTGAAGCATCTGGCATCTTGAATTAATACTTGAGAAGGTCGGAATGGAACCTACCAACTTCTTTAATGACTGAACAACAAAGTCATGCCCCAACGAAGATGACTCCGAATCCGAGACTCTACTTGGAAAAATGTCTTCTTCAAATTGCTCATCCTTGTTCTTAGATTAATCACCAACTTCCTTTATCTTTACAACCACTGAGCTCGGGGTATCGACAACAAGTTGCTTTCCCTTGTTCCTTTTCAGAATGGATTGATGTTCCAAAGTTTTCTGTTCACTATCAGAAACTTGAAAAACATTTTCTTCATCATCAAAAACTTTTAGAGCACCATCCTCTACATTCTCCATTTGAGCAACATCATGTAGAAGTTGTTCTTCCTCTGCATGATAAGATACTTCTTATTCTCCTTTCTCCCCATCCTTTCCTGGAGTGACTATCTTAGAGGACTCAGCTTCTGAAGTTCGGAGTGAAAAATGTTCTGAATGTGTCCCCTTATAATCATCTACTTGCTTCAAAATATCTCCAATCTCACCACTACCTTCAAAAACTGATTCTTCCTCTTCAACTTGCTCAATCTGCTCAACTTCCTCAACAGGATTAGAAACTGCCTCTTCCGGAGTGACATAGTTTCTTCCTGGAGTCTCAGGTAGAGATTCCAAATAAAAAGATATCGGGACTAGAATGTTTGCAGATACCATCTCATTAATCTTTAACAAAGTCTGAGCTACCTCAGCTTCAGAAATATTCTTCTTAAGATTCTTTTCTTTCATTTGTTTTTCTAGATCATCTGCTGTTTTTTCTTTCAAGGCCTTATCCTCCGCAAGATCCAAGAAAAACTGAGGCTCCCCTTGCACTCTATTCTCTTTGATTTCCCTCCACTTAGAAACTACCTCATCAGGATAAGCTTTCTTCTTCTTCGGTTTTGGAGGTGTGAAATGAACTTCCTTAGATTTGGGATTCTCTGCTTCAACTTCAACTTTTTCAACTTTATCTTCTTCACTGGCTTAGAAGATTCGGGTTCAACAACTTTCGGAACCGCTTCTTCTTGAACCGGTAGATCAAAGAACTCACCAGTCTTCTTGTCAAAAGTAACATCCATCCTTTTGAGAGTACCATAACTCACCAAAATAATTTTGAAAAATCTTGGCTTAGACTTGCAAGCCTCCTTGAAAGACTCAAGGCACGGAACTATTAACTTTGAGATGATTACTGGATACATTATGATCTGAGATCTCAAATTCCCTTACTTAACATTCTCAATGGTGATAAGAATGTGTTTCATTGGATTAAACTTCCTTAGATTTATCAAAAAATCTAGAATATAGATCTCTCTCTTCTTCAAACTGTCTTTGTCACCTTTTCTTGGTATGATAAAACCTTGTACCCATAATTCTAGAATTCGAAAACTTGTAGACAGAGTAGCAATCTTCGGAGCCTTGTCATCTGACAGTCCGAGAATCTCCAAATCCATTTCTTTATTGAAGCTTCCTTTTGAATCTTGTAAAACATGACAAATGAACTCGGCTTCTCCTTCATAGGTCAGCCCTACCAAGCTAGCTGCCTTGACATAAGAAAGCTTATAAGTCTTTCTATAAGACTTGAACGAAAATTTCTCCCTACCATCTTTCTTAAAGAAGGAAACTGTCTCATAGAACTCTACAAGCAACTCCGAAAATATTTCATCTTGATTCCCAGGCTTAGACACAGCAACATCTTCCCATCTGTTAATCATTTGGTTCTTCTATATAATAGAATCATACTTGTTTATGAAATAAGGATGAAACAACATTTCTCTATATACTAACCACTTGGAAATAGGCTTGGAGGAAGACATGTCTTGAAAAGATGCTTCCACAGACATTCGGATTTGAAGACTTCTGAGAAGTATCGAATGAAGATTTATGAAGATCGGAACGGCTTTAAAACGGAGAGGTAGAGCTTCGGGATGCTGGAGCTTGAAAAACTGATGTGGGACGACCATTTGGGGTCCCCTTTATATAGGCAACATTATGATGGTTCATCTTCCTCAGTTGATCGAACGGTTGTAAAAAAACTAAGATCAGATCTGATGGTTGAAAACCAGTTCTCAAGAAAAATTGGATCTGAAATTTTGAGGTTTTTATTAAAACAAGGATTTAAGAAAACTTATAAACCGAAAAAAAATTATAAGAAAATACCAGCAAGTAAAGTATGATTACGAAAACTTGAGTAATGAAATCATACCTTTCAGATTGGCTTAAGAGGATTATTCTTAATGGATAACATTATTTTTTTTTTAAAAAAAACTACGAAAAAAATTTACTATGAAAAGATGTAGTTCGCAAAACTCCCTACAAAAAACAAACTCAGTACGGAAAACTCAGTACGAAAAGGATGATAAAAAAATGAAAAAAAATTATAAGGATTTTAGTATGAAAATTTCATTACAATAATTTCAGTATGAGAATGTCATTACAAGAATTCCAGTACGAGAATGTCGTTGTGAAAGTCTCAATATGGAAATCATACTACGAAACTCTCAGTACGAAAATCTCACTTTTATAAAAAAATAATGAAAATAACCAGCATATGTACTCCCCCTATGAAATGGTGTTTATTACTATAAGGAGAATAGTTCATCAAGAAGTTAATGAAGAATTATTACCTTATAGTTATCATTCCTAACTTTTTTTTAATGTATTGAAATCTATTAGAAGGAAAAGATTTTGTGAAAGTATCATCAAGTTGATCTTGTGTTCCAATAAACTAAAGAATAATATCTCTTTTCGTTTTGATAATCTTTTCAAAATAGATTTTGTTACCAGTCATGTGCCGGGAAAATCAATTATCCATGTACCATGTGTTGTTGATGGTTCTCTCTTTATTTTCTGAAAATCAAGAAAATAATTAGACTTTCTGAATCCAAACTTGTTTGGATTTGAGATTTCTAGATATAAAAATTATATGTACCCACATCTTCTTAGAAATACAAGATTTTTGAAATCCTAGAGATTTGGTTTTGTTTAAGGAACAATTCCTTGCCTAGTGACCACCACATTGACACTTTGTACAAAATGGGGAACTTTGAGGAACAAAGGAATTGTTACTAAAAGTTGGTTTTGCATGGGTATAACCAAATCCGGATTTATTTCTTAAAGGTCGTATTTGGGAATACATTTTATCAAAATTTTCCTTACCATGGGTAATGATTGACAAACACTTCTTTAAGAAAAAAATATCGGACGTGAGTTTTATAACCAAGTTTTTATCCTCAAAATAATTAGATTTAGTACTAGAGCTAGGCTCAAAAACACTTTTCTTAGAAATCACTTTTTCTAACTCTTTAGAAATTTTTTTCTTCTCAGAACTTACTTCATCATGGTTTTTTGAAATATTTTCAAAATCGGAATTTTTATTATCAAGATCTTTAGAAAGATCTGATATCTCTTTTGTAAGAATATTATTCCTAGAGTTTTCCTTATCAAGTTTCTTATTGAGTTTAGAATTCTCAATTTCAAGAAGATCAGCAAACCTAGAAACTTCTTCATAAGTAGGTAAAGTATTTTCTTCATCAGATGAGGATTCTTCATCTGAGGAGTTATAATACTTACTATCATTAGAATTTAAATACACATTGGTCAATGATTCATCATTTCGTACCTTATCCATAAAACTATGATTTTCAATAGGTATTTTGGCGATAAGAACAAGATTATTCTTCCCTGAAGATTCATAATCAGAAGATTCATCTGAATAGTTACCACAACTGGCACTCCATGTGTCATTAGCTTTC
Organism: Viscum album; assembly: GCA_963277665.1. NCBI lineage: Eukaryota > Viridiplantae > Streptophyta > Magnoliopsida > Santalales > Viscaceae > Viscum > Viscum album. The sequence continues at coordinate 1,715,588,290 of OY728142.1, read as the reverse complement.
AAGACATTTATAGCTTTGGCTTTATAATAATTATTTCTATTCTTGTCTTAATTCCATTCTTTCCTTTCTTTATTTTTGAGCAAAGGGAAATCTGGTCTAATATGTCTAGCTCTATTGCATTCATAACTTGTGACTTCTCCATCTTTCCTATCTTTCCTTTCCTTTTTCTTATACTTGGATTGGAAATTTCTCTAACCGGCTATCTTGTTCATCATTCGAGCAAGTTTTTATAACTCATTTTTAGAGATTTCACTCTCACTAGACTCAGATTGGAAAATAACTTTCTTAGACTTGGATTTGGTTACCCTCTCAGGAGTATTAACTTTCATCTGATTTGATGTTTTTGTAAAAGAAACAATACCATTTCCATTTTTCTTCGTGATATTGTCAGCATCTCTCTTCATTCTTGTTTAATGTTAGAGAAGAGTTCCAAATAGCTCATCAAGAGAAATTTGAGTGACCTTCCTGTTCACATCTATAGCAGTTCTTTTGGATTCCCACTCATTGGGCATGATATCAATTATCTTGTCCAGAAGTGCTTCATCATCTAACCCTTTCTCTCCCATAGACTGTAAATTGTTAACAATAGTCATAAATCACTATTGAACATTGAAGATTGGTTCACCATAAGGAAAACTGAATCCATGGTATTCAGCTCTAAGCATAGCTCTCATAGTTTCAATCACTTTAGAAGTTCCAAAGTGTGTAGCCTCTAACATCTTCCAGATACAATTAGCTGCTTCACAAGAATAGATTTGGATATATATATTTCTATTCATTGAACAAATTAAGGTATTGCGTACCTTATAATTGAGTTGATACTCTTTCTTTTCCTGGTTAGTGAAAGTTCTAACTTCCTTGTCAGGAATTTTATAATCACCAGTAAGCATAACAAAATTGTCCACTATAGTATTGATAACAAAAGTATTCATTCGATCTCTCCAGTACTCATAGTCATTACCATCAAAGATCAGTGGTCTTGTAGGATTTATATTATCAATGGAACCAACATTGATTCCTACCGTACTAAAAATAACCTTTGGCACACAAACTTTTTAGTAGAAAGAAGTTCGTAATCAAAAAGCTCAGAATTACAAAGTTCGGAATGAGAATGTTCGGAATGAGAATGTTCGGAATGAGAATGTTCGAAATGAGAAAGTTGGGAAGGACAATGTTCGGAAAAAAACATTCTAAGCAAGTATGAAGAATAAAGTAAAATGAGAAAGAAAAACGTATGCGTGATTACAAGTATTTCAGAGATCTCCACTGATATCAATTGTAGGATCGAAATAATAATTTCGATGCTCAATATACAAGAGGGGGGTGAATTGTACACTTTTAAAAAATTTCCTTTAACAAAGGAAAGAGATAAGTTTTACAAAGTTAAACTAAGAAAATTCACAACACCTCTAATCACCAATTGAGAACATTATAAACATTAAGTTCTATGTACTAGATTAAAACTGGAAAGAGATTCCGAAAGTAGGTTCCAGAAATATGGATCCCGAAATTGAAACTTAACAAAAGATTACAAAATGAGATTCTACCTTAAAGTGTATAGAATCTAAATGAAACAGAGTACACATAGGGATGTATAAAAAAGTTATACTTTCTTTGCAATACAATGTGCAGCAGAAACAAACAAGTAGTAAAACTACAAGTAACAAGATATAAGTCTTTTAAACCAAGGAGAAGGGTATCCAACAACCTTGGATAAAGGTCCCTTGATTTATACTTTCAAGAAAGTCTATATTACCCACACCAGGGTAATCCCTCGATACAAAGATCGGAATCTCTGTCTTGCTATCCCCGCAAGCCCTCAACTTCAAGGAAGTTGGCTACCTCTGTCTTCCTCGGCAAGGAAGCCCTCGAACTTCAAGGTAGTCGGAACCTCTGTATTCCTATCTCTGGAAGTCCTCGAATGTAATCACCAACATTCGGAGTCGCACAAAGCTTTGAGAGATAATAAGATCCTCTCTCTCTAGAAATCACTTCAAGTATGAAAGCACATGAACCGAAGACAAGTCTTTGAGCTCCTTCAAATGAGCTCCTATTTATAGGCTCAGTCGACCTCCTTTCCAATGATCATATCTTCCTTAAAAATCGGAATGACCTGTACACATGTCACTTAACAAACAATTAGTTTATAATGGAATAGACGACATCGTTTTGAAACAAAACAAGTATAACAGAATGTATGACATTGTTTCAAGACTAACTCAAAAAGTTCGGAGTGAAGATTCAGAGTGAAGATTCGGAGTGAAGGTTAGGAGTTTAAGCGGAATATCAAAGGGTAGACAAATTATAAAAGTGTAAGCAAAATAGATGTTTGGAGTCTAAAATAAAATAATATTCGGAGTCTAAATAAATTCGGAGTGTATAATGCAATGATAATCAGATTCAGTTTAACAGGTGAATTCGGAATGAGAATTCGTCATCAGAATTCGTAATGAGAATTTGTCATCAGAATTCGTAATGAGAATTCTGAATGAGGATTCATCATTAGATTTCGATGTCGAACTTCATGAGAGTTCATATCCAGAATTTGGAATAGAACTTTATCAGAGTTCGTATCCATAATTCGGAGTGGAACTTCATTAGAGTACTCATCCCGAATTCGGAGCCTAAACCAGAATGCTTCATATCAAAGTTTTAAATGATTCTGAGAATATATAAATGATTCTGATTATTATACTTAATAAATATATGGATATAGATAATGAAAGTATGATAAGGATAATTTTTCGTACAAAAGCGATTTTCCTTACAAAAGAAATTATCCTTATAAAAGCAATTTTCCTTATAAAAGCAATTTTCCTTATAAAAGCAATTTTCCTTATAAAAGAGAATTTCCTTATAAAAGTAAATTTACTTATAAAAGTGAATTTCCTTATAAAATAAATTTTCCTTATAAAAGCAATTTTCCATATAAAAGCGATTATCCTTAAAGATAAGGTGTTTGTGATTTTCAAAACAAGAAGGAATAGAAAAGTCATGAGGAAAACTTTATTGACTCAACAAAATGTAGAATATAAAAACAATCAAAGCATAATACAATCAAAACTCATTAGGTAAAATCTGAATTACAATATCAACATAGGGGTACACGCCTGTACCAACATACAACAATATAATAAAAACAGAATCAAATTAGCAGAATATATGAAAACCTGTTACAAAGAGTATAAAAATAGAATTGTTTCAGTGTACAACTATTTGGTTCTAATTGATACAGTAAGGATAAAAGGTTGGAAACTAGATACTGAAAAATCACATACTGTTGACTAAAATATGTACGGTTTTTTGAAACTGTATTTGAATGTAATTGAACCGAAAAGGTTAAACATATGTCAGTTCATTATAAAAATACTATATAACACTTGTTACGGTCCATTAAAGGTGTAAAAAATATTCCCTATAAATACCATATGAGATTTAAAAATGTGAAAACTACTTATTCTTTGTTATCAAAAGAAGGAAACATGCCTCAAACTATCTGTACAGATTTAAAAAATGAAAATGTTTACAAATAAGAGTACATATTACTACATATAAAAATTGAAGAATACAAAATATGAATGTTAACATAAAACAAATAAATAGTAACCAAAATAAAAAGATGATAACATTGGGATTGTTAACATAAATCTATTCTTGAAATAAGGTTTTATTAAAAAGTGATTGTTAATATGAACCTATGTTAGTAAACATGAGGTCTGTCTAATATTATTCTCAAATATAGTAGAAATGAAAATGAACGTGCAGATGTATCCAATGTGGAACTTTTAACATGTCCAGTGAATTAATGAAATGCCAACAATAGAAAGAAAAAATACACAATAATTAGTAGTGTTTGTTAAAATAATCTTGTATTGGAAAATAACATCCATCATAGCATTATCATCCCAAGATGCACATATATGGGCGCTTCAAGTCGTGAGCATATATGATTGAAACATCCTTCAAGTGAAACATTTTGAAACTATTAATTCCCATAAACTTTTAATGAAAATAAAATAAAATAAAGATAAAAAATTTAATACCTGAGTGGATGAAAAGTTTATAGTTTTATAAAATAGTTAGTTAGTGTTATAGATGACTCTTAAACATCCAGTACATTCATTTTCCTTTAACACAGCAGTAAAACAAATTGTACGTAATTGTGGATTCCATTATTTCATAAAATGAAATAGAAAGAGTCAAAGAAATCAAAACAGTTCATATGATAGTCAAAATAAATTATGATATCTATTGAAAAAAAATTAAAACTGAACAGAACATATGTGAACTAATGTGAACAGAACATATGTAAACATCTACAGGAAACATCTAGATAATATTTTAACAGATGTGAAGAAGATTTCTGCAATCAAAATTATATAGATATAAAAATTCGAGGGTACTCCACAACTTTTAATTTCTTTTAAAGTAGTAAATCCATGAGATCATTCCCCACTGATACATACACCATAAATTTCTACATTAAAAAATTAACAGTTTATAAGAAGCCCTCTAAACCTAAAATCCCTAATTAGACCCCAAGTATGTTCAGTATTTCCAGCACTGTAAAGCCCATAAATATATATATATATATATATCATATGTTACTACAGTAGGATTCATTACACTACATTACAATTATTTTAAAACATCAAAAGCTTGTGCATGATCGATTTCACACTGCACTGGATGCCTCTTATAATAAATGTTCACCGTACTGTTGTAGGTGTGAACATTAAGTGATGATCCAGAAATGCCTAATTCCTCCAAAATACATTTGGTAAATTCTATTTTATTTTCGGTAGACAAACACTTCAATAAAAATTTACAGGACCTGATTTCTAATTCCAAAAAATTTAATTTCATCAAAAACAATAAAAGCACGGGATAATTCACCACTACACAGACCATAAATAATAGAATTATAACATTAACAGTTGGCAGGAAGGCCTCTAGATATCATATACCTAATAATACCCAAAGAAATCTCATTATGTCAATGATTGTAAAGCCCATAAGTATATATAAATCCTATGTTACTGTAGTAGGTTTCATTACAGTTCATTCCAATTATTTTAAACTCTTAGAAGCTAGTGCATGATCTATTTCAAACTTCCCTAATTGCCACATACAATATAATTTCATCATACTGCAGTAGGTGTAAACATTTAAATATGTTTCAGCCATCATTAATTTCATGAAATCATATTTGGGGAATTATATTTCATTTTTGGTATCCAAACACTTTAGTAAATATATACAAGACCTGCTTCTTGGGTAAAAACTATATTTCATAGATTGGAAAAACACATCAGTTACAAACTTGAGCATTAATGTAGATTATAAGAACATGATGATTTGATTCAACCAAAATTCAAAAGCTAAGGTTGTATTTAAGGTACATATTATTTTGATATTTACCTACAGAGGAGAAAGAACGTATGTCCCTTCCTGAGATCTCTTAGGAATGACTCCTCACAGATCATTCTGAATCTTCACCTTTGGCCACACCAGAAGTCACATGACGTAAAATATCAACTAGATGGGATGAAATTCAAATCGTAATATCCTCACCCAATCATCAATGGGATGTAGAAGACCCCATGAATAGATGTCATCCTCAAGCTCCTCGATGAATTTTGTTCCGTCTGTGTGGGGATCGTAGAATGAAACCATTGAATATCCCAACAGGGTGAGACATATAACATCTGTAATAAGACAATTCCAGACCATTTTAGTGGCGGTGAGCTACAGGTGGAGTCTCTAGGTCTCCTTGGGTTTGGATAAGATTGAAATATTTTTAACAAAATATTCTGTTTTGTGTATTCACCTTGTTTGAAAATAAGTACCTATACAGATAAAAATATTTATGTGAAATGGTGTTGAATAATCTACTAGTATTCTAGAAATTGATAAAAAAACACACCCATAAAACTAATATGAAACAAAAAAAACTATTTCATGTTTCAGTTTGAATATATTTTGAATTCATTGGCTTATCTAACATTGGAGTGTATTTTTTAACATATTGTTCTATTTGTTTGCATGCACCATGTTTGCACAGAATTACCTATATAGAATAAAGAAATTAACTGAAATAGTTTTGGAAAATCTATCTACATGATGGAAAATGATAAAGAAACACCCATATAGGTAATCTACACCAAAAAAACACTACATTTTAACTACCCGTTGACCTATAGATTTCATTGATTGGATTTTCTAATATTGGGGTGATTCTGTTAACATGAGGTTCTATTTGGTTTCATGTGATATGTTTTCTTCTTATCCTATTCCGTTTTCATCATGATTTTGAAATGAATCGGAAAGATTTCAGAAGGATTTGAGTTATGGGATTTATTAAGCATTTATATAATCATCTTCAACATTAAGGATGCCTATGGAAGCTCAGGAATGATGGTTCTAAGTATTTGTATGTCTTTGAAGAGATTAAAAATGCTTAGTCACCCCTCTTGTGATGTATGTTCATTTTAAATCCGTTAAATAATATTCTAGATAAGATTTTAGGATCTAATTTTGGGATTTGTTTTAGTATTAAATGTCATGGGATCATCATATGAAGGGGATGGGAGTGACACATGAGGTTATGATTCTTAACAGGATAGGCTACCTTCTAAGATTACACCCTATTTACTACAAGTTTGAATCTTATCGACCTAAAGAAGATTATTTATGTACTATGAACCATGTAAAAGGATATGACAAGGTTCAATTATTATTATCATTTTATCAAGAGTGATTATGGAATGCCATGAGTTTTAATTTGTTGTGTTGACCATTATAGCATTGTATCACCAACTACTCATGCATATAATGTAGTGATATAGTTCATCATATCATTAGTCTTATGCCACTCAAATTCTTTATATGAATCATGCAATCCTTTTTGAATAGATGTTATCCTTTTCATGATCTTTATAATCCTTGATTGTTTTGAAATGTGATTTTACCGATACCAAAATCAATGTGACATTAAGTTAATTATTCATTCTTATGATACAATTATAACTTGTTCACTTGAAATTTTATTTCAATAAATGAGATTCTTTAAAAAGTTCTTACCATAAAATTTTCCAGGGAACAATTCCAAATCCTGGGGTGGACCAATTAAAATTTTCTGTTGGATTTCCAATAGCATTGGCACCAGTAGTTCAGCTTCTTGTCCCCATGATGAGAAATATCTGGGTAGTACCATCTTTACCATGAGAAGATATAACTGGAAAAGATTCTGAGGAATTACTTCAATAAAAGAGGAACAAAAAGATTCAGGGCAGCTATAAACATTATAAAAGAAACATTAATGGCTAGTGGTATACCATGGTAGCATAAGAATCTGATTTTCCCCGACACACAAACTTCTTTAGGCCTCTGGAAAAATTTAAAAAAGGTAAATCAGCTTCCCATAAATCAATAACAAATCATTTCAATATGAAAACTCCGGCTTTTGTCCGCCCTTCCCTCTTCAAGCCAAAATTCTCAGTTTCCCAAAAAGAAAAAATGAAAAGGGAAATCAAAGAAGTTAATAAACCAATATAGAAATAAAAACCCATGATCTAAGCAATGCAATGCAACATTAACTGAAACTAAATTCATTTGAGAAGATAATTATACATCAGTCATATAGTCTACGGCCTCTATCGATGTCCCGTGTTCATCCTGCATTTATATTCTCCATCCTCTGTAATTTTTTCGGAATGTATGTTATTCAATTCCATGAAAAATAGGTGATACAAATTGTGAATACCCATATACATATCGAGATATTCAATTAGGAACACAAAAATGATTATGATTTTCACCTCTCAGTAGCATCAAAAGACAATCTACCTGTCACACATTGAACATTGTTTGATTGAGTCACCTCCTTTCATTCAGAATATTTAGGTAGACCGATAATAAACTCGCTAACCTCTTGTATTTTCTCATCTATTAATAATAATAAACTACTATACACAAACAACGATCACACAAACAACTAGAGTTACAGAAACTAATTTCATAAATTGTGTGCTTTATAAAAGGCAGTATTAAATGATGTTTTCCACATCATAAGCGTTTTTTGAGAGATCCAGATATATTTACCTCTTTCTCAGCAATATCAAGTAACCAATGGCCCATCTTCTTCCCTCGAAATTCCAGCACCTATGGAGATTATGTCAAGGTAACAGAATTAGAAGAAATGGGTATGAGAGAAAGTAGTTTAGTAGAGATAAGGTCATCGTAAGCGGGTGGAAGGAAAATCCCTTACAAAGGGAAACACCAACACGGGATAACCCAAGATCAACTCCAAGACTGAACTCGCCCCACCAAAGAGGGTCTAGCTTCCAGTGAATTGCATTGGAAGGGTTTTAATCCAATTATTGTTCCCGACTGTCAAGGCCAACGAGCTTGGGCTCAGAGGTTGATCGGTGATTGCGAAGGAATTTCAAGAGTGAGAGAGGTGAGGTAGCATCTTTTTCTGTCGATGAAGGATGTTGCGGGGAGAGTCACATATGACAGATGGAATCGCTGGAAACTGTAGGCTGCAGAAACCAAATACAAAACCTTCACTGGGGAGAGATAATTAAGATGCTGAGGAAACCCTTGATTGGGGAGGACAAAGGAGGGGAACGCTGGCATCAGGGATTTGGGGAAACCCTAAGTCATGAAGAGGAGAAACCTGAGCCCAAGTGGGAGAATACAGACAGTGGAGAGTTGAGGTGAAACCAGTCCATATTATCGATCGAAGAAGGCGGAGGACAGAGTGTAGTGTAACCCGGAGATAGAGTTCGATGGAAAAGCACACTGGCATCGGGGATCTGTGGAAACCTAGGTCGCAAAGAGGTGAAACCCGAGCCCGTATGGGAGAAGGAAGGTGGTGGAGAGGTGAGGTGAAACTAAGATAAAGAATCATGTCGGAGAAGGAGGAGTATGGAGTGTTGTGTAACCATGAGATGGAGGTCGAACGAAGAGCGGTTTTTAGGAATGTAGGTCATGATGAGATGATACTCGAGCGAGAGCGGGAGTGGGAGAGGGAACGAGATGGAGAATATGGAAGAGAACGGGAGTGTATGAGGGTCATGGAGCTTCGGAGGCTTGACACGGTAGGATAATTAGACGTGGATGAATGAAAAATGGACACATGGAAGTGGAGAATACCTAAGATTAGTATATATATATATAGATATATATATATTACCATCAATGATGATATATGATTGGGTGATAGGATATTAGCCATCAATAAACTCCATGACATAATATAAAATAAAGTAAACCACAAGAGTCCCACAATACATATATAAAATAAAAAAATATAAAGTGTCTATAAATAAATACACAAATGAAATACCAATGGAAATGGCACAGTAATGACCTCATGGATTGAGAATGTAATATTCGACACAATCCCTGAAGTACAATTGGATCCATGAAAAATACATTATATATGTAGAGTGAGAATACATGTGTACTCAGCAAAATCACATAATTATTTCCCATTAATACGTGAAATGATCATATTAATGAATGAGATAAAAACTAATGAAATAAAACGACCTGAACAAGTAAACTAACCATTATCATCTTCATCATTCCATGCTCAGTATGTAACACGTCAATGAATAGTAACACACTAATAATCATATTGATTGATGCTCTCACATCCTAGTGATGTATTTCTATGTTCTCAAATCCCATGAGAAAAATCTGACCTCCTGAAACCCAGTCCCTTAAAAAAATTGTCACTTGAAGAAACCAAGACCATAAAATAACATCTAAATTAAAGACACCTAGCCTATAAAACATCATTTTCCATAGAGAAACCCAATCTGCACATTAAATATTTCCATATACTGAACAAAAGTAGTAGGTTATCATGAACAAGAAGTACAACATTGCCATTCCTTATTCCTACAATGCATGAATCCAACTAGGAAGAGCCTCATCATTTCATTAAATATAACCATAATAGAAATAAAATCTACAACCTATCATATACAATGATTATCGACCTCTCTTGGAGAAGATATTGGTGAATAGTGTTATCCATTCACAACATTGTGCTTTTATGAAAAAACACATAAATAATTTGGGTTCAAGAATATGGGTTCCGATGAGAGTGGTGTGTATATGGATATAAAGATGAAAATAGAATATATTCATATTTCGTATATACAATAACATCCTTTGGGTCCATAGAAAGAGTACTATCCAGACTCCTTACATCAACATAATCCTAAAAAACTCCACAATATTCAATGCCACATATAAATTCATTGCACCATACAAGAAATCCATAATCCATGAGTCATATTCAACATTTCATTCAATGTTAATACAAATTCAATGTTTTCCCATTTTCATCCAAATTCATTTATCCTTCCTATTAATTTCAAAGTTATGTATCACCCACTTGTAAAAGAAATTCCAATTTCAATTCAGGAGTAAATTATCCATTCCAACCCATCCCATTCAGTTTCATAATTTATGATTTATTACATCACTACTAGTTAACTAACACAACACTACATAACATAAAAAAACATCTTTCTCATGTAAAAACCCCACATTACCAATACCACCCATCAAAACCCCATCCTCACTACAACCCCTACATCACAACCTCATCCTCACCAGAACCACTACATCACAAACACTTCCCATGACTACCATTACATATCACACCCACATCTCATCCCAGACACCATAAAAACCACAACCAAACATTAGAAAAACTATTCTTATATTTTAATTTAGATTAGAAAAAGGGATTTAATCTAATTTAAATCATTGTTTTTGGGTTAATACGTATAACAAAAATTATTTTCGGTGGTAAACAATTTTTTATGAAGATATGAATTATTATAAAATTTATTCATGGTGATTTCAACTAATTACACAATTTGGTATTTCAAAACCATATCCTCTAGAACACAACAATTGACTCCAATTGCATAATATTCATCAAGTAATCCGGAATGTGTATTCTCAATTACAGTAACATCATAAGAGGTAAAACATTTTTTTCATTCCACTTCCCATGAAATTTCAACTGATCCCATTCAATACCTTCGTTAGGATGATATATACTACCTCCCCAATGAAAAAAAACATGATCCCAATCACACGTAAACCTAAAAAAATATGAATCATCACCTAAAATAATAAAATATTAGATATATCTATGGAATGTTATAATAAGTGAAAGATAACATACATAAACCAATATTAAACTAAACACAATGATAAAACTAGAATTAAATCAAATTTCATTCGCTCAAAATATAATCTTGAAAATAGAAGGTTATTTTAACATTTTCCTTACCCAAATTAAAAAAATGTAGAATATGGGGTTAAGGAAATTGGGAAAGTCACAAAAAACCACAAACGATCATTCTTCCTTGGATGGAGTGGAAAGACAATGAAAATAATATGTAATACCTCTTAAAGATTTTCTTGACTTTCCAAATAACCAATAGGAAATTCAAGTATATATTGTGGTTTGAGGGTGTTTGGGGTTTTATATTTATTAAGAAAATATAGGACCACAATGTATCACAACTCACCATGGTGTGGTACTACGAAAAATTGAAAAGACCAAGGTGTAATGGAAATTAACATGAACTAGTGGGGGTAGTCAATGTCTCATCTGAGAAAATTGGGGGGGGGGGTCCACATTTCAAATCAAAAAAATTATTTAGGATACCACAATGCTGAAAGGAAACACCACACCAATGTTTCAAAAAAAACATGGGAACACTAAAACCTAGCTCTATTGAATTTCTACCCAAAAATCTACCGAACCATAAAATCTGCCCCCAAGACACCGTGTCAATGAAAAAAATCCACACCATAGCAATTTAAATAATCAAAAAACAACCAAAACACCTCCCTAAATCCTCTAAGACATAGGTTGTCTCTCTACCCCCAAAAAACACTCCTCATAGTAAATCAAAATCCTTTTCACCATAGAATCCTTCTAAAATGTGTTTTTCAACTAGAAATATTCTTTTTTTTTCTTCAAATTTCTTGATAACATCTCTTGGACACCTCCAGGATTATAATTATCAAAAATTAAGTAGTTATATAGTTCAAAATATTACATTTCATAACTTTCAAAAAATTCATATACATGTGAATCAAAATAAAACCCATAAGGAAAAAAGAAGAGGTAGAAACAGTCATCAAATGAGGCACCTATCAGAGATCTCATTATAGATAAAACATAACCATAGATATCATACCATCCATGGGACACCTCTTATCTACACAACCATTCACACAAAAATTAAATTCCCCACAAAAAAGAAAAAATATTATAACAAAAAACATAGAGAATGAACTAATGTATATATATCATTGAAATCCACTCCTCATATCAAGATACAATCCACTTTCGGTGTTAATGACTTTCCTACATGGTTTTAAAATGTTTCATAACATAAAATATTTTTATTAGGAAAGGGTTTTCCATATTTAATATGATTTATGATTTAATAATATATTATTATAAAGGAAATCCACATATCATAAACAAGAAATATTCAACATCCCATTAACAATGGAAATAAAATCTAGATAAAACTCAAGAATGAACTCGGGGTATTGGGATCATATTTGTGTATAACTCCTATGTAATGTATTCTGATCCACCATGCCACTACTACAAAAACCAATATAATGATACATCCACGTATAACCTTATTTTTAGGTTCTGAGGTCCCTACTAGACACTCCTTGATTTTCGTGTCCCTTAAAATTCCTTACTCTCCACAATCTATGAAATTGTAATTACTGTGAAGATACTAAAATTGTTGTGACACAAGAAATATTTCATGGAGCATTTCTATATTCAATGGAAGAATTAGTTGGTATGACATTGTTCCAACATACTAAAACACCTATATGGACCCAAAAAAATATGGAAATATGATACCCCCTACTAACCCTCTACTACACATGATAAGGAGAAATCATTATGAACACATGATCCTCATACTCAAATTTCGAGGGCATCCTCCTTTGATTAGAATATGAGTTCTATAATCCTGTACCACATCCACTCATGAAAATTTTGAACCTTATATGTTGTGATGTGAACTAAATAGGTAACAAGAACTGAGGTCTCACCAAACTCAACCCATCATCATAGAGAACGCCATGGCTGTCAATACAAAACCTAAAAGGGGGACATGAAGATGGATGATAGGTAGATACACTTTTTAGAATACTCAACCAATGTCATGTGAGTTTCCTAGGATTTTGGGATGTACATTATTCACACTCATAACATATCCTATAATTTAATGAAGATCTACTCTTCCATACAATCCATATATGGATAAAGAGAATGGTTTAGGAGTGATTATGTTTCAATGAGATTTTCTAATCATTTCAAATATTGTGATGTAAAATGAGAATACCAATATGAATAAATGGACCTAAAAAAACTATTTATATTCACAAAATCAGAAATATACGTACTAACCAAAATTTTATTTCTCCAACTCCTTGATCTCCAGGAAGTAAGATGACTTTGTGAATTAATCCATGACAACAAAGATAACATCACAACAAAAAAATATTTGAATACATCTATGATTATATCCATTGATATGTTTTCCCAATTAAACTTGGTATTATAAAATTATTTCAACCAACCACTAGGAACACAGTGTTTAGCCTTTACCTACTAGAAAACAAGACAGTGAACCACATACATTGTAACCAGGTCTTTTATATTGGTCCACCAAAACTATGTCATCAAGACATGGACGATCATTCCAGACTGGTAACACATCATTAGATGTATAAAAAGTCTCCACACCACGTAATCATAATATGATTTTTTTTGAAATAACTCGTCCATTTGCCCATAAAAATCCTCAGAATGTCCCCCATAATCAATAATCACAAAAATTCGTAAAATGTAATGGGTTAGAAGGTAAAAATCATTACAGTTGTGAAAATGGTCGAACATTATAAAATATAGGTGATAAGATTCATACTTCTACTCAGAATCCCCACTCACTTATCTATATAGTTCTTATTTTCCGTGGAAGAGTATTGTGTCCTGTATAAATAATGGAATATAACTCTTTTTCAAAGATTGTCCATATCGGAAGGAACCAAGGAGAAAAAATCTACACCATGGATAAATTCATACGGTTTGATTTTAACGACCATAATATCCCATGAAAATTCTACCATTGGAGAACCAATTAAAACTACACATAGATGTGCCATATGGAAGAATAACTCATTATAAGAACCTCTATCTATTGATTATACGAATAAAAATTTAATGGAAGATCTACCTCTCACACAAGGTATTTGGAGACTAAGGGATGAAAAATGACTATATCAAAAAGCAATAGATTTGAATTAGAGAATAAACAGTTCATCACAAGAATTATATCATGAGTATCCAAAACAAAACCATCGATATCTTGTAACTGATCATTCCCACAGCTGCCATTCCTCTGAGTTTGGATTGGGTCATCTAGTGGTGGTGGTTAGAGTAGGTGATAACATCAAATTCAATAAATTGATCCTCCATTTGGGGATTCAATTTCTCCTATATTAGTAGTATATCCACATTGTCCTCTTAGTCCATGCCTGAGAGACCCTAGATCACGATGATACCTCAACTGTGGGGGTCCATCCATTGAATTTCCACCATTAGTATAATAATTATTTGGGAAATCATGATCTAGTTAACCATTTACCCCACAAGTATAGCATTATACTACACCAGGCTTAAGGATCCTCTGTGTGAAACCTACACCGCAGATCCATAAGTCTGAGTCTAGGAATTATTGTCTCTCCTATGAACTGACCACAACAATGGAAACCTTCCAGCTACTATAGAAAACTCATCCCAATGATTCCCACTACTGGATTTGGATCCCTGAATTCTCTAGACCAGTGGTATATATATAACAAAGAAATCTCTAGAACTCATTTGTATGTGTGAATTAATAATGAGACCATGATGTATTGAATGTCCATAAAATTTCCATACTAAAACATCTATATGTTGAAGAACCCATGCTACACCATATTGATAGAACAAAGTATGAGGTTTGTTAACCACGGGGCATAATCATCAACATATATAACAACCCATCGTAGGTTGAGAATATCTTAAATACACACATAGTGAAATCACAAAGGGTAATACTCATTATGAAATAAATACTAATAGTCCATGTATAAGAGTATCATCTATTCTTGGTTCAGAGGGATAAGACCCCAATAATTACTTACTGGTCTTGTAAGAATACAATATTCAATCAAAACCATTTCATTAGGTGGGGTTAAAATAAGATAAAAAAATGTAACCACTACATGCATCAAATTATCTACTTACTGCGGGGCTGTATCACTATAAAACCTCATATTTTCCTCTCTATTGAACTCCCACAATGTGATAAGTTAATGCACATCTTCATCATGACATTATAGTGTTGTCTGCATCAAAAAACAGATTCTATCATTTTCTTGGACCAACATAGGTGGATCCACATACTATCCATAGGGTGAAAGAATTAATCTATGGAATTATAGAGGGAATTTCTAATTAATATGTCCCTAAAATAAATTCTCATCACTCAACTAGTCAACATTATAACTCTATGTCATTATCTTAGCTGCATAACATCATGGAGGAATCCTGAATGTAAACAAGATGCTCCAAAGATATATGATAATACATGGGGTACTTACCCAAGAAGGAAATAAAATTCATAAAACTCAACACATAATGATTCATATACCATTTATTTCCCTAGTACTAATGAATTAATTTTCTAAATCTAATAAAGGCATTCCAAGTCCTGGTGAAGGGATATGTCTACTTCCAGACCACCACTGGGTTCCAATGACTGAGGGATGAATTTGAGACACTCCAATTTTTTTTTAATTATGTACATTAACCAATAATTAGGATATTTATATGTATCCATCTTTAAAACATAACTTAATCATTATAAAAAAAATAACTCACATTTGGGATATTTTTAGGATTAATGTTTTAAAGATTTAGGACATAACTATTATATTACATATCAAATATTACAAAGTCGACACTCTTACTCTAACCAATTTTTTTTACAAAATAAAAATCCATAAATAAAACAAGAAATAATTTCATGATATAAACCTTCTTGAATTCTTCAATTCTCATACCCTTCCTTATACCCTGTGAAGAACATTTCAAAAACATTTGATGAGTATAAAAAGATCAGTAAAGGTTATAAAATAAGAAATTAAAAATTAGTCTATCAATTCATGAAAATAATTGAAATAATAAATCATATGGGTAAATTTTGGCATCCATAACATACATATATTATTTATTTGATAGCTACGTAGCGAGTTACATTTAGAATACCCACCAAAGTATATTCCCTAAATATCTTATGAGGAACATTATTGTTTACCTCTATCATGTTCCCCAATGCACTAGAGATCTATATTAGGATTACCCTTCCTAGGCTTGTTATAGAACCACCTATATACATAATTAATTACCATGAACCCTAGCATATTCATAACCAATAAAACCATCATATAATAAAGATAACACTTCTTCATTGCAATCACAATATAGAATTTAAATATATTGACATAAAAAATACATTTTCAAAACTATTTTCAATACAAAAATAGGTAAAATGAGTATATGGTATTTATTTTACTAATACAATCATTATGGCTTGTTAAGTAAGACATATATGATGTAATGCTTGTGGTGGAAGAAAGGTCATTGTAATTGCGTATGTTAAAAAAACATTCTTTTATGTAGTTTAGTAAAAACACTTCATAGAGAAAGATTAATTTTGAAAACCAATAAAATAAATTAAAAGAGAAAAGGTATAATTACACCCCACAAAAAAATAATTTCATGTATAAAAAAGTATATTCCTCAATGAAAGAATATTAAGATTAATTCCTTTACCACTTGAGAAAATACTTGAATAAAAATAATTGATGATTAACATTAAACGAAACCTATAATATTATGATAATAAGTATATTCATGATATAATTTGTTAAAGGGTAGTATATACACCTAATAGGATAATAAAGGTGAAAAATATCAAGATATTCCTTAATGAAAGGATATTGAAACGAAGTCCACTAAAAAGATCATTTTGTAAAAAAAATTGATTATGTGTATTCACTATAACTACACATAAATAAAATCCATGATATGATATAAAGGTTTATTTATTAGATAATCATATAAATACATAATGAAGATGTATAATACTAATCCAATGAATGTAAATTGGGTTAGGAAGTTCCCATATGAAAAATCGGTATCCTAACGACGTCACATAAAAAATCAAAAAATGAGTTGATGAGAGTGAAAAGGGTCTATCATCATTTGGATATAATATGAAAATAATTATGGATATAGAATAAAATATATTAAAATAAAAAAAAGGAAATTAAAATATATACTATAATGGAATTCATTGACTAAAAGAGGAGGGTGAAAGTTTCCCTTACCTTGAGACAGACTGGTCTCATTTGTTCTTTATATGCCTCTAAATCTGGTAACTTCTTTTAATTTGAGGCAAAAATATTTCTTGAATTACCCATATCCAAATGTAAGGATTATAGATGTAAGAGTGGGATTTTGGGAGATTATTTGTGTAGATTTTGGATGAGCTACAGGGCTTGAGATGTGTGATTAAATGGATAGAGGTGAAGCCCTTTTATAAATAGAAGTGGCACTTTAGAAAGGTATTGAAATATTATTTTAATATAAAAGTATTTTTATTTTCAATTGGTCCCAAAGTAATTTATGTAAAAGATAATATGATTATTGGTTGAAAAAATATCAGCCAATTGGTTTTAGGAAATTCTATGCCTCAATTTTAACCTTATCTTTTAGCTTTAACTCTTAGTTATCTAATTTAACTATTATCATGTCTTCTTGTATATTCACACTATATGGTTAATATAGTTACTATAAAATAAAAATTGTACCTCAAGTTGTTTATTAATGAAATTTTCCAAATTAGCTATGTCATTTGGAAGAATCTAAGATTTTTTGGACTATTATATCATTTAATAAAATAGAATTTGTTTTTAGATACTCATTTATGGAAATTTTTATAATTTTCATATATTTAATTTTTATAAAAATTCATTAAAAGATCATTATTTAGAAAAAAACCTCATTAAATCAAATATAAGAATTAATAATCATCCATAAAATTTTTGAATGGAATAAAAAGTTTCTAAATAAATTTATTTTAATATTTTTAAACTCATTTATTTAAATAATTCATTATTAAGGTAATCACTACATCATCATTATGTCATAATAAAATATATTTATTTTATGTATAAAAATATAATAAAAAATTTATATAGGAAATTTTTTTATCATTATATTTACTATTTATATTATATTATATCACTCATATAACCCCAAAAAAAATTGTTTTAATAAAAGATACGAGGTTCTGTTACATTTTTCGTTACATTAAATTAATTCTTATAAAATGTCATTTTCACATACAAGTGGCCCCATGGGGTCCCAAATTCGACCCAAGAATTCCCATGGTAAAAAAATTCTCTTAAAATAGGATTAGGACATGTGTTATTCTATTTTTATATTATTATACTATTATTTTAAACCTTTATTGACCAGATTTCCCCTCTAACCATTGTAAATAAAATAATTACTAACGTAACTATTCATAATTTCTAAAAAGTTAAAGGTACCTATTTACACAATTTTAACCTCCTGATTAAAATTATGGAATATTTTTTTCCAAAATAAAAACATAGCAGTTTCTGTAATTAATTTAAAATAAATTCTTGTTTCCAAAACCAAAAAATGTGTTTTTAAAAATTAATAACTATAAAAATAATGGAATGTGTTTATGTCCAATTTCAATGTGAAATTACAGACAATGACCCAAATTGGATTAAATGATAAAAATATAATAAAATTACACATTAAACCCAATTAAAATTAAAATTTAACTATATAAATAAATTAGATGAAAAAAAAGTTCTATAAAATGCAGTTTTTTTAACTATTCATTAAGAAAATGAAATTTATCATATAATTACCAAAATTTTTTCCAAAGTAAATTTGGCTGTCTATACTCTATAGAAGAAGCCTATATTGTCAAATAAAACATATAAAGGTGTTTAAAACAATATTCAAAAAGTGTTTCCATCCAATGGTGGTAAAACGACCTTTTAAAAATATAAGAGTATTTCTTGCTTAAAATCACATTCATTCTTATTTTAATCCTCTAAAATTTATTGGATAAATATAATTACATTTAAAAAATATTTATAATCATATTTATGTTAGTTCTATTCATTACCTCTAATAAAAGAGCTAGAATTTTTCTATCATTTAGAATAATAATATTATTAAATTATTTTTTGGTATAACCTAAAGTTGTGGGAAAAGAAAGATTGAAAAGAAAACTGTTATTGCCTATTGAGTACACTATCAAAATAATTTTACTCCTTAACATAAAATTATTATTTTATCCATAAATAATAATTGATATAAAAAATTATTACTCTAAAAATATCTGGGTCATTATATCCTTCCCCCTTTTTGAAATTGTGTCTTAGCAATTTTAAATTTGGGATTGGAAACATTATTGAAAGTCCTACATCAGAAAAAAGATTCAGTAAAAATATCACTTTAAAAGAAATAAATAGAAGTACAAATGACTCCCGAGATTTCACATATGTGGATTCCATATAGGAAAACAAGGATATGGAAGAGAAACTAACTGAAATGTTTTGAAGGATCCTGATAGAAAAAAATATCAGGAGAAAGTTAACCAACAGAAAATCACAAACTTGTGACAGGTTAAATGGTCTTTGATTCCCCAGTAAGAAAAGTCAACAGACAACATTTTTTTAAGTTCCTTTTTATAATTTTGAAGAATTTATTTATGATATTGACTTTGAACGTAAGGAATTATACATTCTTTTCATATAGAGTTTAATCCTTTAATAAATTTCTACCAAAAAATCATCTTTTCTCCAAACGATTAGTATTCACGATGACTTGGTCACACATGAAGCACTATAATAAACATCAATAGAATCAAATAATCCAATAAAGATGAACACAATAGTTCACATACCTTTAGACATTAACTGATAGTAAAATGGTTAGTAATGGATCATATAATCCCCAAAAGGATAATCCTTTATAAAAAGAAATGCTACTCTTAATCTCTAAAATTCAACAAATAATACCCCAAGTTCATCAAAGCCTATTCAATACACAATTTTCCTCAAAATTCATTAAAATACTCCAAAATAAGATTGAAACCCAAAATTCAGAAGGATTTGATCACACAGTCCAACAAGATATATCTTAACATTTATCTCCAAATAACATCGATAACCCTTAAAGTCTCTCAATGAAAAGTAATTAACATAATCAAATATACTCTCTGATAGGTTAATAATTTCCAAAAATAACCCAAATCGACATATGTCCACAAGAAAATTCATAGATTCTTCAATAATAAAATTCTACGATTTCTCCTGTAAGAATTTGATCTTCTCCTTAGGTATAAATATTGTTTTCTGATGTTTTTGAGAAAAATGGGAGTTTCTAGAAATTTCAGGAGTACACATCATGTACTTATATGTACATGATGTGTAATTGGCTTCCACGAGTATCAGTGTGCTGGTTGTGTAATAGGTGAACACATGGCCATGTGAGGTTACTTGAAGACCTCCTAAAGCAGAGCTCAATAAAGGAAAGTACATGTCGTGTACTTTTAAAAGACACGCCATGTACTTTATTTTTATTTCATTAAATAGAAATGGGCCACATATAATCAACCAAACACCCTTCTTCTAGGTCGGAATTATCCATGAGCGTCTGTGGATGACTATTCTTCTCCAATCCCCTGACTCATCATTTGTTCTCTGAATCGACCGTCTTCGATTGCGTTGGAATCACCACGGTAAGCTATTTCTTAATCTAGAGCCTCTTTCCTTAATTTATCCTTTTTCAAGTTGTAGATATATAGAATTATTGGGAGACTCAAGGATGTAAGTTCTTTTATATTGTTCATACAACACCATGGTAGGTGGTTTGTGCCTTGTTGTAGTTAGTATTTGGGTAATATGTGCCAAAGTGCCCAATACCCTAGTTTGGGGTATTACGTGTTTATGTTTTTTAGACTTATTATTTCTTGATATTCATTGTGTGCTTGAGTAAAGGATTTATGATTGTGAATAGGGTTATCATTTCCATGCTATGGATGTTTTTCACATGCTTGTTTGTTATTGATCATTTGGTCTATCCTTGCCTATTAGGCTACTTTTCATTCCATGCCTAGAATTGTCACGATGGAGTGATTTTTATCTCACATGCTATGATATGTTGTATACATTATAGCCAAGTATTTCTTGAGTTTTACTTTGGATGCCTTTATATCGTTGTGCATGATAGATGTGCATAGGTTCGTCAGAACCTTGTGTAGTAGTTCATAGGGAGAATGGACGTTGAGGGCTTCTCTAGAGTGTCTGTTTACTTATACGTTGGGATACCATATGGGGGATGGAATTTGATCTCCCTCAGAGTGTCTATAGTTACCTCATTACATGACATCATGGGGAATTAGACAATGAATTTTTCCCCATATTGTTTATAGTTACCTATATGAGACCACATGAGGAATTGACAATGAGTGCTCCCTCAGAGAGTCTGTCCTAAAGCTGAACTAGATGGGATAGAATATGAGTACTACCCAGATGGTTGCTTGTGTTTGTTTTCATGGAACCCAAGGGGTTATTCTATGATTTTTTCCCGAGGGTAACCTATTTATGATTAGCTGCTTACTTGATATATGAAAATGAATGCAATTGGAACTGTAAGATTGTTTACATTTGAGTACTACCTTGTTTACTATTTATGATTGATTATTACCTTCCATATATATTCACTGACTATTAGTCATAGATATTTGGGTGGTTTCTTACTAGGATTAGTTTCACACCTTTTTTGGGTCACACTTTTGGGCCCAGAATAATTATATTGCAGCAGGTGTAGATAAGGGAAAGTGCCCTTCTACATTAGGTACATGATTATTGTGGGGCAGGGGAGCATGGGACCAAGCTATGGCTTGTGATACTATTGGAGTTTATTGGTTTTCATTTTTTTACTTTCTTTTAGTACTATATTCCATCATTTGTAACTGTTTTTTTGTTTTTCTAGACATATGTATCATGCATCATTTATGTATGTGCTCTAGTTGTTGTTTACTTGCAGTCTTTCATTATTTATTCATTTCATGTTATTACTGCTTCCACCATTGTATATATGTTTATTTATATTGTGTTACTCTACCAATGAGGAAAAAATTTCCCCACTATCACACCCAAGGCCCTCGCTACTAGTTGATATCCTATTGAATTTGTGGAAATGTGCTTGAGGCCATTTGACAAACCAGGTATGGGGAACCTATATTCGGCATCCGGAATTAGGAAGTTACAAAGTGGTATCAAAGGGTTATTTTCTTCTTGACATACACTTTAGAGCCTATTTCCAGGGAAAAACAGGAATAGGTACATGGTAATATGTTTTTCCCGGTGTTAGATAACCCACGTAAAGGGAACAACCAATTTACCTCGTATATTCTCATTTTTCTAGTTTTCCAATTATTATTGTTGAATTGATTTTACCATTTGGTTATTCACATATATTGTGTTGTTATCATTGATATTCTTGAGGTTGTATTTTATTTTGCAACCCAATGCGATGAGGGTATGCTATATAATGCATCATATAGGCACTTTCTAGAGATCACATGTCATGCATTCGTTCCATGCCATTTAGGGTGCATTACTAATTTCATGTCGTTGTGAAAGATGTTGTGCTAGATATTAATGATGTTTTGATAGATTCCTTGATACAATACCTTCTTTTTATAGGATATTTATTTGTGAAGGTTTTACTTTGTCTGAATTCCAAAATTTGGTTCTTGAGGTGTTATGGGCCCCCATGAATCATAATTTGGTTGATCATTGCATTGTTATTCTTGAATATGAGATGTAAAAGATTCCAGGAATTCATTCACAAGGAGTATGGGCCCTCATAGATCGGAATATGGCACTTTAATGTTTTTTTCAGTGTTTTTCTAGGTTTTGGATTTTTTTTTGAGGCTTACTATTTGAAAAAACCCAGAATACACAGCGTGTAATGATAAATACATGCCAGGTATCCATCATTTCGGGAATGAACTATTTTTCTTAAATACATGACATGTACTGTATGCACAATCCGTGTAGTCTCTAACCGAGTTGCTGGCTGTTTGGGAAGACACAAGGCTATAATTTTTTTGGTGAAACATGTTGTGTACCTGAAGCACACGTCGTGTGTATAGACCATGTGTCCAGCCGTGTGACCAATGAAAATGGTGGATAATGGGTAGTTATTACATGACATGTTTGGAAAAAACACACTGTGTTGGGTCATCCATGTAACCAGCAGTGTGACTAACAACATAGGTCGGTGAAGTTTATATAGTACATGTTGTGTCTGCCACAAACGTTTCATGTAGGGTCAGCTGTGTAACCGGCCGTGAGACTAACAACACGAGTAAGTGTAGTTATTCTAGTACACGATGTTTCTGGCACAAACATGTTTTGTAGTCTTTCTCTAGGGGAACATTAAGAGTTAGTCTTGTAGAATAACTTGAGCAGGGTACCACGATTCAATTACACGCCGTGTTTTAGAGGAACATGCCGTTTTTATGGGGTGTTACACGACCTGGTTTGGAAGGAGTACATGCCCATGTGAAGGATTAAAGGAACATGCAGTGTTGGATTTATACACGACGTGTATCCAACTTTTTGATATCTTGAATGCTTTCCTTCTCATGATCCCTTATTACACTTATATGTTTCAATCCATGGTAATCTTGACACTGGACACTCCATTAGGGAATGAATGTAATGTGTACGATAGTGCGTGGAGTTCCCTTTTGAGTTTTGTTGGTGTCACTTCTTATTGAAACTCAATGCCCTAGATATGATTTGAAATGATTTCTTTATTGAAATAGACTACTTAGTTCAATTCAGGTGGTGGTTGATTCCTATAGTCGTAGGGTGAGTCTCATGTCACTAGAGGGTAGATCGTTTCATCAAAAGGGAATGTGGGATGTCCAGTTGAGCAGAGCAGGACCCGAGCATCATGGGTTGGGAGGAGTTACAACCCATATTTCTAGTCTATATCTAGATTACATGGGACTTCACTATTGTACTTTCTTCTAGTGGTCGATCATTTTTGGGATTTCATTCTTGATGAATTTTCAGTGTTTCCTCAAGAGAAAGAGGTGTAATTTTCTATTGAGCTCGTTCCAGGAGAGGTACTGGGGTCCATTCCTCCTTATATGATGGCTACACTAGTGTTAAAGAAGCTTATGAAGCATTTGGATGAGTTTCAGGAAAAGTGTTTCTTCTGACCCAGTACATCTTTTTGGGGTTCACCTGTCCTATTTGCGAAAAAGGCAGACGATGCCCTTCGACTTTTTGTGGATTATTAGAAGTTGAACTAGTAGACGGTCAAGAACAGATATCCATTGTCACAGATTGATGGTCTCTTTGATCAGAATCAAGGAGCCTGGTTGTTCTGTAATATTGACTTGAGATCTAGTTATCACTAGTTGCATGTTAAACCATCAGATATACCTTTTACAGCCTTTCAGAATAGGTATGGTCTCTATGAGTATGTGTTTAGGCCATTCGGTCTCACGAACGCAGCTGCAGTTTTCATTGAACTGATGAACCGATTGTTTTATCCATAGTTTGATTCATTCATTGTAGTTTTCATTGACTATATCTTGGTGTACTCTCACACTTGACACGACCATGCCACACATCATGATTTCAATTTGAGTACACTGAGAGGGAATAAGTTATATTTTATGCTCTCAAAATGACACGTTTGGAAGGACCAAATTCACTTCTTATGTCATGTTATCTCAGAGACAGGAGTATTAGTAGACTGAGAAAAAGTTAAAGTAGTAGTTTCCCTGGAGCAGCCGAAGAATGAATTTGAGGTATGAATTTTTCTAGGGATATTTGGATATTAAAGGAATTTTATATTGGACATTTCATGCCTACAAGTGATGCTGACAGACCTGAATAAGGAGGGTTTAAAGTAATTATGGACTGATTCTTTTGATTTAGCCTTTTCAGAGTAGAAAGGAAGGTTTATTTCTACACTGATACTAGTTTTTCCAGAGCTAGGAAAGATCTATATTTTTCACTATGATGCATCTGTTATCTGTCTGGGAGTAGTGCTTATACAGGGGGAAGGAGTCTGTGTACGAGTCTTGGCATTTGAGGCCACATGAGAGGAATTACCTGATGCATGATCTCGAGTTGGATACAGTTGTCCATGTTTTATGTTGTTGGAGACATTATCTTCGGTGAAATCATTTTTTGGCTTTCACCGACCTCAAACGTCTCATGTATATCATCCATCAAAGTGATCTGAATATGAGGTAATGAAGGTGGGTTTTGTACCTTCAGTCCTTTGACATTGAAATTGCTTATACGTCTGGGAAATGCAATGTTGTGGTTGATGCATTGAGCTAGAGGACTCAGATCTAAGCAATTCAAAAGGCCAGTAGTGAGTGGAACTCTATATATCTATTCTCTGAGATGCATTTGGAGGTGCATTACATATAAGGGAATACATTTCATTATTCAATAGCAATTAACTATACTCTACTTGATCGATTGAGAATGGGGAAACTATCAGATTCAGAGAGCCTAGTCCTATGAGAAAGTGTGTCAGGAGAAGAACCTATTCTTGGATGAGCCATAGGTGAGGATAAGATATTGGGTTTCTAGGGGAATGTATGGGTGTTAGTAGACATATGCGAGGAGCTTATTCAGGTCTTTAATTCTTCTGTTTGGGCATTTCATCCTGGTATCACCAAGATGTATCGAGATTTGCACCGTCAGTATTGTTTTCTAGGTATGAAGGGAGATGTTTCCGGTTTTCTCGTGAGGTGTTACACTTGTCAGCAGGTGAAGGCGGATCATTAGCGACTAGAAAAGATTTTGTAGATGTTACCCATTCAAAAGTAGAAGTGGAATGCTTTCATTATTGAATTCGTGACATTCTTATTGAGGTTGCCTCAAGGGAATGATGTAGTATGGGTTGTCCTTGACAGACTCACAAAGGTTTCTCACTTCATACCGATCAAGGATACCTTCAGTGTTTATGAGTTGGGAAGGTCGTACATTTGGGATATTGTACATCTACATGGGGTTCAACACTCCATTGTTTCATTCATGGAAGCACATTTTACTTCTCGAGTAAGGAAAGGACTATAGAGGGATTTGTGTACCCTGATACATTTGAGTATAGCTTTCCATACCCAGACGGATGGCCAGTCTGAGCATACAATTCTGGTGCTGGAGGACATGCTGAGAGATTGTGGCTTAGCTTTTGTTGGTTTTTGGGAGAAGCACATACCTCTTTGAGTTTGATGTGAGAGATCATATTTTTCTATATGTCTCACCGAGGTTGGGACATTGGAGGATTAGAAGATAGGTCATTATTTCGCCAAGAAACCTCAGGATGTTTGAGGTTTTGGAAAGGGTCGGGCCGATTTCACATCAGTTGTAATTACCTCAGCTGTACTAGGCTATGCACTATGTCTTTCACATTTATTAGCAATGAAATTACTTCTTAGACCTGTCTCTAGTCTTTCAGCCTGAGGAGGTTGACCTAGAGGTGTACACATCATTCAATGAGGATCCTATCCAGATTGTTGATCGCAGTATGAAGGTTCTTCATGGATAGTATGTTCCTCTGGTATCAGTTCTATGGAATCACAGGTGAGTAAAGGAAAATACATTGGATAGGGGGATGATGTATGATCACAGTGGGAAGAGTTGATCAAAGATTCTTCTTCTACCCAACCTTTCTAGTGAAATTTGGGGACAAATTTCTTTTAGGGGGGGTGTTTGTAAGAACCCTGATCATTATTTTAGTTATGAATTTTGTTTTTTGATGTTTCCAAGAAATAAGGGGAGTTTTTTTGGAAATTTTAAGAGTACACATCATGTACTTATAAGTACACACCGTGTACTCGGGTGCCATGGGTAGTCGTGTGCTGGCTGTGTAACGGCCGAACACATGGTCGTGTGAGGTGACCTGGAGACCGGCTAAATCGAAGCTCAGTAAATGAAAGTACATGTCATGTACATTTAAAAGACACAACATGCACTTTGTTTTTATTTCATTAAACTGATCGGGGTCGCGTCTAATCGATATAACCCCCTTATTATAGGCCAGAATCGTCTATTAGTGTTAGTGGTCGACGATTATTCCTTGAGCCCATGACCAGCCATCCGTTCTTTGAATCGACCACAGTCGATTGTGTTGGAAACAACATGGTAAGCTCTTTATTATTTTAGAGCCTCTTTCCATGATTTTTCATATTTCACAATATATTCTTGGTTGAATATTCATAACATGTTTTTTGTTCTATGGTCTTCTAGGGTGATTCTAGGCCTGAGGTTCATGTATATTTTTCATACAATGCTGATGTATGTGGTCTATGCCTTTCTGTAGTTAGTATTTGAATTATATGTGCAGAAGTTCCCAATACACTTTTTCAGGTTCTTGCGTGTTAATGGGTTTTAGCCTTGTTATTACCTAATATGTCTTGGGTGCTTTCGTAGAGGATTTATTATTGTGAATAGGGTTGTATTTTCCATAATATGGATGTTTTTCCTATGGTAGTTTTTTTATTGACTGTTTATTCTAGCCTCACCTATTTGGCTTCTTTTCTTTCCTTGCCTAGTATTGTTAAGATGAAGTGTTTTTATCTGACATGTTGTGATATGATATAGACTTTCTATCAAAGTATTTCTTGAGGTTTACTTTGGCTTCCATTATATCGTTGTGCCCGATAATCTAACACAGGTTCATGAGAACCTGGTGTAGTAGACCATCGAGAGAATGGACATTGAGGGCTTCTCCAGTGTGTCTGTTTAATTTTAAGTTGTGAGACCATCTGGCGGATGAACATCGTGCTCTCTCATAGTGTCTGTAGTTTTCTCTTTATGATACCACATGAGGAATTGGATGTTGAGTTCTTCCCAAGAGTGTCTACAACTACCGATATGAGACCACAAGGGGAATTGATGATGATTACTTCCTTAGAGAGTCATTGATAAAGCTGAACCATAGGGGTTACACCGTGATTATGGCTCGAAGGGTTTCTTGAGTTTTTTTTGGATGATCCCGAGGGTTTAGTCTATGATTAATTCCCATAGGGTTAAATATTTTCGATTATCATCTTACTTGATATATGAATATGAATTCTATTGGAACTGTAGGTTTGTTTACTTTTGAGTACTTTATTTTTTACTGTTACTCTTTGCTTAATACCTTCCATATTAATTAACTGACTATTTGGCATAGATCATTGGATGGTTTCCTACTAGGATTAGTCTCATACCCTATTTGGGTCATGCTTTTGGGCCCTAACAGATTATACTACAGCAGGTATAGATAAGGGCAAGTGCCCTTCTACTTCAGGTACTTGATTTGTGTGAAGCTGGGGAGAATGGGACCAAGTTGAGGCTTTCAATGCAATTGGAGTTTATTTTTTTCTATGTATATTTGTATAGTACTGTATTCTTTCATTGTGATTGTTTGGATGTTTTACTAGAAATATGTATCATGCATCATTTATGTATGTGAACCAGTTTTTGTTTACTTGTAG
This sequence comes from Viscum album, assembly GCA_963277665.1. NCBI lineage: Eukaryota > Viridiplantae > Streptophyta > Magnoliopsida > Santalales > Viscaceae > Viscum > Viscum album. Next base: position 1,715,559,512 of record OY728142.1, on the reverse strand, counting down.
TCTTATGAAAATTACTTATTGCATGTTATTACTACTTCCTCTATTGTATATATGTTTATTTCAGGTGTGTTACTCTTACAATGAGGGAATAGTTTAACCACTATCACTTCCAAGGCCCTCGCTACTAGTTGTAAGTCTCTGGTGTTTGGGGAAATGCACTTGAATCCATGTGACCAATGAGGTATGGGGAACCTCTGGGTAGCACCAGGAACATGGACTTTACAACTCCTCAAATAAAATCCCATAGTATTATAATTTCATTAGTCATATAGGATTCCCAAAATAGAAAATATATTCTAATATAACATTTATAACATGAGCACCAAATAATTTTCCGCTAATAATGATATACATTTGATAAAACATAAATTCCAAAAACCAACTTATTTTTTATCAATAAAATCATATAACTAAATAAAATATGTCATACTAACCATGGAAATATCATAGAACTATGGTAGGTGATGCAGCATTGTCACCCACCAATTGGGGTTTGATTCGCATGGGCATGAACGATGTGACATGTTGTCACCCATCCTGTGGGTTTCCCTTTTTTTAAAAGCACATAATTCTTATAACATTCTCCAAAATAAGATAATTTTATTACAAATAACCATAGCCTTCTTTATCCTCAAATTTTATCCAATACCTCTCATTTTTCATCACAATAATGTAATATCCATTAATCACATCAATAACAAAAGATCATATGAAACCCTAATGTAATCCATTATGTCAACAAAATAAAAGATAATTATTCATTGAATAACATTTCACTTATCATGATTTAGGGTTGCACATACTAGAAAACGCCTTCTAATGTAATCCCCGCATCAAATGAGCATTAATAAATTTAAACATTTTATTATTCTATAATCTACTAAAATTATTAAATTCCATTATATGTTGACATTATAATCATTCATTGTTCTTTATAATCTATTAAACATGCATTCCCCCCTTATTTCTCAATACATCATTCCATCATATTGAATATCCTCATCATTTATAAATATAATTCCAAGCGTCCTTCATTCTTTATGGATAATAAAATAAATCATACCTTGAATCAGAATATTTTCATCTTCAGGATGTTCCCTTTCACTTTTGGCATGTTGTCATACTTTCAAAAAGTAAACATTTCTTCTACTACTGTAATTTCAATTTTTAATAGAGTTGAAAAATTTGAGATCATGAAACAATATGAAAAATATACCATGACCCATAAATCTATTTTAGAAATGATTTAGTGTTGGATAACTCAAACAATTTTTTATAGGTGATTGGAATACACAATAAGTTGTCAAAAATAATTCGAACATTATTTTTCTACAATAGTGATGATAATATAATTGGAGAGGGATAAGAACATTGTGAAAGATATCTTTCCTCTTATATTGATAGATGACCGTTAATCTGCTAAAAATAATCAACACTTGAACAAGAAACAAAATATTATAATTAATAAAATAATCATCTATAGGGTAAATATAGCATTAAAAGTTTTATATTACTCTAATCCCTCAAAATCCTTTTACATAAATTATTAATGTTTTTAACAAAAAACCTATTTTACCATATCCAACCAAAATTTTCTATATGTTAATAACCTTATTGGTTATATGGGATCCTTAACCTACACCCAGATAACACCCTACCCTCTATAGTAATATAAACCAACCTCTAAAACCAACAATAAAGACACAACCTTAAAACATTACTTAATCATTAGTTAAATCAAGAATTCACCTTGAGTATATTTTTAGGATTATTGTATTAGGAAATTAGGCCATAACTATTACATTACATCTCAAATATTAAAAATTAGACACTTCTAGTCTTACAAATTTTTTACAACAATAAAACACCTGATATAAAACAAGGGTTATTTTGATGATATAAATCTTCTTCAATTATTCTCTACTCATACCCTTTTTTTACCCTATGAAAAACATTTCAAAAACATTGGATGAGTATAAAAATTTGATATAGGGTTATAAAATAAGAAAAGAAAACATTAGTCCATCAATTAATTCAAATCAATAAAATCATTATTTTCACTCATATGCCATATGATATTTAACATAACTCATGGAATCATAAGATTTGTGAATAACACATAGAAAACATAAATAATAATGTTAACTTGTGGCATCCAAAACATACATACATTGTAGATTTCAAAGCTACATAGGTTGTCACATTTGGAATACCCATCATAGTATATTCCCGAAATATCAAAGGAGTGACATTAATGTTTTCCTCCATTATATCACCCAATGCATTGGAGAACTATATCAAGATCACCCTCCCTAGGTTTATCACATAACCACCTATATATTTAAACAATTCCCAATAACCATAACATATTCATATCCCATAAAACAATCATAAAGGAAAGATAACAATTTCATATTGCAATCACAATATATAATTTCAATATATTTCCACGATCAATCCATTATAAAAACTATTTTCAATACTAAACTATGTAAAATAATATATGGTATTTATGTTTCCTTTCAAAAACATTACTGGATGTTAATGAATCCAAATATGAAATAATCATCACAGTGGTGGAATGTTCGTTGTTATCGTGTACGTTAAAAAGAAAAATTATTTTTTTTCTCGTTTTGTAAAAACACTTCATAAAAAATGATTAATTTTAAAAACCATTGAATTAAATTAAAATAAAAATTATATAATTATAAAATGCATGAAATAATGTCGTGTATAGACCAAAATATGCATTAATTAAAGAATATCGAGATGAAGTCCCTTACTACTTCAGAAAATACATGAATAATAATAATTAAAGAATAAGATTAAATGAAACCTATAATATCATAAGAATAAGGATATTAATGATATAAAATGTAAAAGGGTAGTATATACACCTTATATGATATTAAAGGTGGTCAATATCAAGATATTCCACAATGAAATGAGATTTTGAAAAATTCCCTTACAAATATCATTTTGTAAATAAAATAGATCGATTATGTGTATTCACTATAAGTAAACATAAAGAATATTAAAGACATGATATCAAAGGTTATTTCACACACTATCCTAAAAATAAATAATCATGAAGTATAATATTATACCAAATAATTGAAATTTTGTATAGAAGTTCGCTTAGGAAAATTTAGTAGCCTAAAGATGTCACTTAAATAAAATGAGTTGATGAATGTGAAAAGGGTCTATCATCATTTGAAAATAAAGTTAATAAAAAGGATATATATAAATTTAACCCAACATATGAAAATTTAATTTAAAATATATTACACAATGGAAGTAATTGACTAAAAGATGAGGGTGAAAGGTTCCCTTACCTTGAGTCTGACTTGTCTCGTTCGTTCTTTGTATTCCTCTATATCAGGTAACTTCTTTTGATTTGATCCGAAAGGCTTTTTGGAATTGTTTTCTACCCAAGGTAATTATTCTAGGAGTAAGGGAGGGATGTTGGGAGATTATTTTGGTTGAGTTTAGAAGAGTCAAGGGGATTGAGAGGTTTCATTAAATGGTTAGAGATGATGCCCTTTTATAAGAGGGAGGAGCCGAACTTTAGGAAGGTATTAAAATATTATTTTTTTATAAAATGATTTTCGGTTTTAAATGGAACCAAAGTCAATTATTTAAAATACAATAATTTTTTTTGTATAAATAAATTCAAACAATAGGTAGTATACAAGACTATGTCACAAATTTATCCTTAACTATTTTCCTTAACACATAAATTATTTAACTCTTACCACGTCTTCTTGTATATTCATACAATATGGTTAATATTCTTACTATAAAAGTCCAATAGAATCTCAAGTGTTTCATAAAGGAAATATTCAACATTATATAATTCATTTGGCCAAATAGTATATTTTTAGGATTGTTATATCATTTAATTAAATAGTATTTGTTTTAAAAACTCATTTATTTCAATTTTTATAATATTCATATCATGAATTTTTTAATAAATCCATAAAAACATTATTATTTATAAAAAACCATCATTAATTAAAATATAACATGTCATAAACATCCCTAAAATATATTTATGGCATAAAATGTTTTGAAATAAAATTATTTTAATATTTGTAATCTAATTTATTTAAATCATTCATTAATAAGGTAATCACTACATCATGATTGGGCCTTAATTAATTTTTTTTTATTTGATGTCTAAATATAATTAATAAAATAAAATGATATAGGAATTTTTATTATATTTTTAATGATTATTTATAGTTGAATAGATCAATTAAACAACCCCATATAATAATTGTTTTAAAAAATGATACATGGTTATGTTATATTTCTCATTTAAATAAAATTTTATAAAATGTCATTTTCACATCCAATTGGCACCATGGGGTAACAAAATAGAACCAAGGATTCCCATGGAAATAAATATCTCATCCAATAGTATTTGAACATGTTTTAGGTTATTTTAAAATTATTATAATAGTATTTTTTACCCTTATTTACCAATTTTACATTTTTAACCACAGTAAATAAAATATTTACTAACATTACTATTCCTAATGTCTAAAAAATAAAAGGTACCAATTTACATAAATTGGACCTCCTAATTCCCAATATTTAATCAATTTTTCAAAATTCAAAACACATAAGTTTCAGTAATTAATTTTAAATAAATTCTCATTTTCAGAACAAAAATACGTTTATTTAAGAAGTAATAACTATCAAAAGATTGATGTGTTTATTTCAATTTCAAATTGAAATTAATTCCAGGGATAAAACATGGGTTAAATGATAAAATTATATTCCAATTACACTTTAAAACAAATTAAAAGTACAATATAACTATATAAATAAATTAGATAAAAATGTAATTTTGACTTAAAATGTTGTATTTTTTAACTATTCATTAAAAAATTCTCATTATCTGAAAATTACTATAAATTTATCCAAAGTTAATTTTTATGTCCCTATTCTTTAGAAAAGTTTATTTCATCGTACATAACAAATAAAGGTGTCTAAAAATAACTTTAAAAAGGGTTCTCCATCAAAAGACAGTAAAATGAACGTTTAAAAATATTAGATTATTTCATGGTTAAAATCAGATTCCTTCATATTTTTATCCTCTAAAATTTATTGGATAAATGTAATGGTCTTTAACAAACATGAATAATCATATTGTAGTTATCTATGTTCATGACCACCAATACTATGTCTAGGCTTTTAATATCATTAAATGTAATTATATTATTATATTACTTTTAGGTATAACTCAATATTTTGTGCAACGTATGATTTCAAAGAAACTCATTGCATCATGTACAGTACACTATAGGGATAAATTTCTTATTTAGTGTTAATATAATATTTTAATATAAAAAATATATATATTTAAAATTATTATTCTTTAAATACCTGGGTCGTTACAATATGTATAACCTCAAACACCAACTATAAGGACCCAGCATTATAACATTACATGATCATGAATTAAATTAATAATTCACATAGAGGATCATTTCAGGTTTAGAGTTTTAGAGAATTAGGACATAACAATTACATCTCAAACTATTACATACTAGACACTTCTACTAAGTTTCCATAAAACAAAAACTCTTAAAAAACATGTTTAGTTCAATGTTTTAGATAGCATGTCTTTCGTTGATACCATCCTTGACCCTATTCATCATTAAGACCTATGGAAATCATTTCAAAAACTTGGGATGAGAATAAAAATCCATGTAAATGATACACAAAGAAAGAAAACTATTAGTTTTTTAAAACAACAAGTAAACCATGAATACTTTATCAAAGTAATACTTTTCACCTTTACGAAGTAGTAAACACTCTTCACAGAATAAAAGATCACCACTTATCCTTTGTAACCAAAATATTACCACAAAACCATATAAAGAACACATAACATATAAAGGTAACTTGGTACATAAACATACTTATATGGAATAACAATATAGTCGACTTCCACAGATATCACTACATGGAATAGCCATACGACCGACTTCCACTCCCAATGCATTGAAGGTTATAACGTACCACCCGTCCTGGTATTCACGGCACCACCCTTCATATGTTTTATCATTTAACCACCTGTTAAATGTCCAAGTACCATTATATAATCATAATACATAAAACAAATATAATGGAAAGAAAAAATTTCCACATTCCGATCACAATATATCCCTTAAATATATTGACATAATAAATCCATTATAAAAACCATTTTCAATACCAAAATACATAAAAGAGTATATGGTATTTATTTCATTTTAAAAACATTACGTCTTGTTGAGGAATCCAAAGACCAAATAATACCCGCAGCGGCGGAAAAAGTCGTTGTCACCACGTACGTTAAAATAAACATTCATTTTTTTGGTTTAGTAAAATGATTCGTAGAAAAATATTCCCTTGAATGAAATGAAAAGTCAAAGGTTTTTTATAGAGCGTATAAAATATAGTCTTGTATTAGAACAAAATATTCCTCAATGAAAGGATATTGAGACGAAGTCCCTCACAAAGTCGGTATCTTTAGATTAAGGATAAATCAATAACATAATTATGTGTAACAAAAATAAATACACCCATTATAAGAGGATATTAAGTGTAAAACAATGAGAGTTCATCCACACATATTCATAGTATAACATAATCAAGATGTAGAGGTTTAACCCAAAGAATTGAAATTTGGTTAAAAAGATACCTTGCAGAAATTCGTTAGCCTAACGACATCACATTAAAATTAAGAAAATGAGACGATGAAAGATAAAAAGGTATCTCATCACTTAGACATATCATTTATAGAAATAAGGATATATAAGAACATATCCCAACATAAGAAGATGTAAATTAAAAGACCTAGCGAAAATAAGTCTTTTAATAAAAGAGGAGGGTGAAAGTATCCCTTACCGATTTGGGTAACTTTCGAAACGTACACCCCATGAAAGAAGGGTCATACCATGAAGATGTTAATACCCATAAAATAAATTATATTATAAAAATAATACAATCATGGGAAATAAACTCAATAAAAATAATTAAATAGTGGAAAATGTTTCATAAATCTCATGGGAGTAAAAGTGAGATGAAAAATCCCAGATAAAAACTCAGCAGCCTAACGGTGCCACTTAAAACTTCCAAAAATGGATTGACAAGATCAAATGGGGTCTCTGATCATATTAACATAAAATAAAAATTAATAGGAATATAAAATAACATCCCCAAACATAATAAATAGGAGCTTACATAAATGACATTAAAGAGAGTACTTAAAAGAAAGAGAGAGGCAGGATCCCTTACCTCAAGTCCAACTTGTCTTGTTCGTTTCTTTATATTTCTGAATAATAAACATAGGTCAATTTATAATTTCTTAAGTACCTCCATTAAATATTTTTATTCATTTCATATCACATATTATAATGTTATAATAATTGGTTAATAATGTGAGTTCATATCAGACGTTTTTGTCGATATTCAGTACATGAGTAAAAATTCAACTTGTTTGAAAAGAAATTTCCATGTAGTTATAAGTAAATAATCTCCAGAATAGTGTTAATGATTTAAATATCATATATATCCACTATATATTCATTTTATACTATTCAATAACATTTGGAGATAAAAATAAATGAAATGCACCGTTCATGGAGACAGTAGGCCATACGTACGCATGAACACTACTTTCATTTCTTTGGCACATTAATGGAATTTAAACTAGATGAGATATATATATATATTATAATTCCAGTATAATATTTATGTTATGTAGGTCACATAACTTCATCAGTTTAATTCTTTATACATTCCATGCATTGCATGAATGAGTCACATCACTTGAGGGGGCGGTAGTCCACACTTCCTCAAATGAAATTATCGCATTTGCACAACATGCAAAGCATAAAGGTGTGTATTAAATATATAATACAGAAGCATATAGAGGAAAGAAATATAATATATATCATAAATAAATATAGTTCCATAATAATGGCCACCATGAGAGGTGGTAGGAGAAGATAGAACAATCATCGTTTCGTGAGGCTGCAATTCACCATCCACGGAAACAGTATTTTCTTTAACCAATAGACGGAGGTGTTTGTTAGTGTAGCTCAAATAATTCTCATAACAACATACTAGTATATTTATGATACTGGTGTTGTTACAAAATAAAGTAATAAAAAGATTTTAGAGGGTTTGAGAAGCAAAATAAAACAAAAGAACAATAGACAAGACTTTTCCTTTAAATCGGGTAACTCCCCATGGTTTGAACCAAAAGGGTTTCTTGAAGTGCTTTATGCCTAAGGGAAGGCTACTATGATGAAGATAGGGATTTTTAGAGATAATATGATCAGATTTTGTCCGAGACAATGGCTTGAGAGGTGTGGGTAAGGAGGTAGAGGTGGCGGCCATTTATAAGATAGTGGAGGGGCACTCTTGGAATGTCAAGAAATGTCACTTTATTTTAAAATACTTTTCGGATTTTAAAGGTCCCACACAGATATAATTCTAGGATAAGGTGATAAGAGTTTTAAATACACCCATCCAATAGGTTTTGGACAAGTTTATGTCTTAGATTTTAAATTATCTTTTCATTTTATTTAAATCGTTCATTAAGGAGGAAATCACTGCATCATCATGGTGTCATAAATAAATAAATTTATTTAATGTCTAAAAATTATTAAAAAAAATACTATGATGTAGGAAATCGTTTTAGATTTCCAATTAATATTTATAGTAAAAAATATGACTTGTATAACCCCATATAAAAATTGTTTTATTAAAACATTACATGTTTGTGACATTTTTATTTTAACTTTAAATAAAAAGTTATTAATGTCGTTTTCTTACCCAGGTGGCTCCATGGGGTCCCAAAGTTGACCCATGGATTTTCGTGGTAGGCTATGACTCATACAATATGCGTAGGACATGTTTCTTGGTAATTTCATATTATTATAACATATCTTTACCTTAAATAACTCTAATTACCTTTACTCGCGATTAATAAAACATAAAAGTTACTATTCACCAAAAAATATTTCAATCCCATTGAACCACAATTTACAACCTAATGTAAACCATGTATGTCGGATTTTTGAAATTAAAATCACAGAGGTGGTAAAATTTCATTTAAACGTAAAATCAGTTTTTTAACTATCACTTAGTGGTTTCACTATTCATCAAAAATTGATGTTTTTCATAAAAATACAAAAAATTCACCCTAAGATATATTTGACATTCTGAATTCAAAAATGATGTCTATTTTATAAAATTCAAATCATATAAGTTCCATTAATCAATGTAATAATTAATTTCTATTTTCATAACAAATAGGGTGTTTTTAAGAAACAAAATATATCAACAGATTGACACTAGTTTAAGTCCAATTTTATAGTGAAATTAATTCCAAAGACCACCATTGGATTAAATGGTAAAAATATATTCTAATTTAACTTTGAAACCAATTCAAAATATGATCTAATCATATAAATATATTATATTAAAAAGAGCTTTTGAATTAAAATACATCATTTTTTACTTATTCATTAAAAATGAACTTTATCAAAAAAATAACAAAAAAATACACAAAGTGAATTTTGATGTCCCGATTCTAAAGAAGGATTATATTTGGTCCAATATAACATATAAAATTGTTAAAAAGTGGATTTAAAAAGGGTTCTCCATCAGAAGGCGTTTAATCGACCATTTAAAGAATATTAGAATATTTACTCTTAAAATTGGATTCATTCGCATTTTAATCCTCTAACTTTTATTTTAAAAAAGTAAAAAAATTTGACAATAATATATAATAATTTTTTAGTTAGTTCTGTTCAATCCCTCCATTACAATGTCTAGGCATTAACTACCATTTAAAATAATATTTTTTTATGATTAGATTGCAACGTAAGATTTCAAAGAAACTCGTTGTAGCGTATTGGGTATGCCATCGAGCATAAAGTTCCCTTTAAAGTAATATTAACATTTTATTAAAAAGTATTAATAAATATACATAATTAATATTCTTTATTTACCTGGGATGTTACAGCCTTCCCCCCTTTTGGAAATAGCATCCTCGCAATTTTAAAATTGGCCTTGGAAACTTCCTTGAAATCCCTACATCGGAAAAGGATTAAATTAAACTGTCACTTTAAAATAAAGAAAGGGAAGTATAAAGGACACCCAAGTTAACCCATACTAGGATTCCATGTAGGAAAACATGGACATGGAAGAGAAACAAAAGGGTCATGTTCTATTAGAGAGTGATAGAAAACATTATTAGGAGAAAGTTAACCACAAGAAAATCACATACTTGTGATGGGTTAAATGGTATTTGTTTCCCCAATAGGAAAAGTTAAATGACAAAATTTTTGTTTTAAGTTACTTTTCATTGAGGAATTTATTTATGACATTAACTAAATCCTAAGGAAACACACTTACTTGTCATGTAGACTTTCATCTCTTACTATATTTCTTACACAAACTCATATTTTCTCCAAAAGATGGGTATTTAGGATGACTTGTCCGCATTAAGAGCTCTATAATCAACATCTAGAGAATCAACTAATCCATAAAAGGGAAATATATATTTACCATGTCTTTAGACCCTTACCAAAACCAAAATTGTTAGAACAAGATCAGATAATCCACAAAAGGATAATCCTTTATGAAAAGAAAATCTATTCTTAATCTCCAAAATTTGTCCAACAAAACCAAAAGTTCAATGAAGACTATTCGATAAACAATTTGCCCATGAAATTATTAAAAGTAAACCAAAATAATATTGAAACCCAAATAATTTAAGGATTTAATAACATAGTGTTCCAAGGTAAAAATTAACATTTATCTCCAAATAACATCAGTTTCTCTTAAAATCTTGTATTGAAAAGTAATTAACCTTATCATATATCCTCCATGATTGGTCAATATTTTCCTCAATAACCCAAAATCAACTTATTCTTGAACCATAAAATTATATAACTAAATAGAATTTGTCATACTAACCATGTACTTCATGTAGTCCAATGGTAGGCGATAAATACCAGTCGCACTTTGGTTGTGGGTTCGATTCCCACAGATGTGTCCAACGCGACGGGTTGTCACACGGTCTGTGTGACATACTTTTTCCAAAACTATATAATCCTTACAAAATTCCACAAAAAAAGATAAAATCTTCAAAAATAACAATAACATTATTTTACCTCAATTTTACCTCATGCCTTTCATCTTCCATAATACAGTAACCCATAACTACCTCAAAAGTGAGGATCATATAAACCCTAATGGTTACCATTATAATTATTACAAGAACATCCACATCGATTTGGTTCTCTCGTACATGATGAATCAGAGAACTCACCAAGGTTCAAGTGGTTAATCATGACTCCTTGATATTTGGTTTATAATAACCACGAGATTCCTCATTGAATCCTCTATTTCATCCAGTCTCTTAATCAAAGAACCACCACAGTTTCCTTCAAATCCATTGTCACTTTGGTGCCTGCTAGATCCATCCATTTACCAAAACCAAAAATATCAGTGCGAGTATATCAACAAAATTATCATGTACTAATGAGGAAGATAAACACTAAGATATACTTATTCATTCACTTTATCTAAAACTATTACTCTTTCTGAAATCCTAACCATTATGGTAATGTCACTTATGCTTAGAGAATACCATAAACTCTAAAGTTATCTAAACCGACCTTTGATACCAAATATAAGGACCCGACCTTATAACATTAAATAATCATGAATTAAATTAATAATTCACATAGAGGATCTTTTTAGGTTTAGAGTTTTAGAGAAGAAGGACATAACTATGACATCTCAAAAGATTACAAAGTAGGCACTTCTACAAAGTTTCCATAAAATAAAAACTCTTAAAAAGAAACATGTCTAGATCCGTTTTTTAGATAGCATGTCATTCCTTGATCCCATACTTGACCCTATTCGTCTTTAAGCCATGTGGAAAACATTTCAAAAACTTGGGATGAGCATTAAAAGCCCATTAAAGGATACACAAAGAAGGAAAACTGTTAGTTTTTTAAAACAACAAGTAAACCATGAATACATTATAAAAGTAATACTTTTCAACTTTACGAAGTAGTAAATACTCTTCACTGAATAAAAGATTAACACTTATCCTTTGTACCCAAAGATTACCATAAACCCATATAAATAACACATAACATATAAAGGTAACTTGGGACATAAACATACTTAAATGGAATAACCATACAGTCGACTTCCACACATATCACTACATGGAATAGCCATACGGATGACTTCCATACCCAATGCATTGGAGGTTATAATGTAACCACCCATCCTGGTATTCACGGCACCACCCATCATATGGTTTATCACGTAACCACCCATCAAATTTCCAAGTACCATTATAAAATCATAATACATAAAACAGTTATAATGGAAAGAAAACATTTCCACATCTTGATCACAATATATACCTTAAATAAATTGACATAACAAATCCTTTATAAAAACTATTTTCAATACCAAAATACATAAAAGAGTATATGGTATTTATTTCATTTTTAAAACATTACTGCTTGTTGAAGAAGCCATAGATCAAATAATTCTCACGGTGGCGAAAAGGTTCGTTGTCACCGCGTACGTTAAAATAAGCATTTTTTTTGTCATTTAGTAAAAATATTTGTAGAAAAATATTCCCTTGAATTAAATGAAAAGACAAATGTGTTTTATAGAGAGTATAAAAGAAATTCTTGTATTAGAACAAAATATTCCTCAATGAAAGGAGATTGAGACGAAGTCCCTTACAAAGTCGGTATCTTTAGATTAAGGATAAATCAATTACATAATTTTTTGTAACAAATATTAATACACCAAATATAAGAGGATATTAATTGTAAAACAATGAGAGTTAAACCACACATATTCATAGTATGACATAATCAATAAGTATAGGTTTAACCCAAAGAATTGAAATTGGGTTAAAAAGCTACCTTACAGAAATTCGACAGCCTAATGGCGTCACTTTAATATTAAGAAAATGAGACGATGAGAGATAAAAATGGTATCTCATCACTTGGACATATCATTTATAGTAATAAGGATATATAATAACATATCACAACATAAGAAGATGTAAATTAAAAGACCTAGAAAAATGAAGCCTTTTAAAAAGAGTGGAGGGTGAAAGAATACCTTACCGATTTGGGTAACTTTCAAAACATACATCCCATGAAAGAAGGGTCATACAATGATGATTTAAATACCCATAACATAAATTATATTACAAAAAGAATACAATTATTGTAAATAAACACACTAAAAAAAGGTAAATAGTGGAAAATGTTGCATAAATATCATGGGAGTAAAAGTTAGATGAAAAATCCCTTACGAAAACTCTGCAGCCTAACGACGCCACTTAAAACTTCCAAAAATAGATTGATGAGATCAAATGGGGTATCTCATAATATGAACATAAATTAAAAAGTAAGAGGAATATAAAAGAACATCCCCAAACATAAGAAAGAGGAGCTTATAGAAATGACATAAAAGAGAGTACTTGAAAGAAAGAGAGAGGTGGGATCCCTTACCTCAAGTCTGACTTGTCTTGTTCATTTCTTTATATTCCTGAATAATAAACATTGGTCAATTTATAATTTCTTAAGGACCTATGTTGACGCTCCTTTTCATCACAGATTCCAAAGGAATGTAAAGGGGAATTACTTAGCACAAATTGATTCAGCCTTTGAAGAAAACATCAAAAATAGACAAAGGCAGGAACAAGGCATCAAAAGCACATGCGCTATGCAAGTTCCATCACTGTCGCGCAAGTCCACTTGCGCGACGCCTAATGGTCGAGCAAGTGACTTGCACACCCTATGTGATAACTGCTCAGGCTCTTCTCTAGCCTATAAATAGACCTGATGGGCCCCCCATTTCGAGAGGATTTTTTCCAGAATTCACATATAGAGCTCTGAATGCCCAAGTCTATTATTCAGGTCTTCCAAACACTTATAAGGAAAATATTTACCTTGAATGGAAGGTATAAATAAGATAAGTATGGTCTAAGTGTTATAATTCACTTACACTTGCGCGCCTAAGGTGTTTTTACCCTTAAGGTAAATGGACACACTTGCGCATTGCCCTACTTCTTCACCAGAACTTGCGCGCCTCTCTTCTGGAAGTACCTCAGGATAATTCTAAAGGCTTTGGTGAAGGATCGCCCAAGTGTTACCCTACTGGTTAACATTCGCGTAAGTACCCATGTGTCACGCAGGTATACCTGTGAGACCAGGACTTGCGCGCCCAAGCAGTGCCTGCGTGCCTGCCAGGACTTGCGCACCCCTGCCTTTTTGGGTGCCCTTCCTGCCCATTTAACCTCTCTTATACCATTCCACCTCTACTATTCAAGATTCAGTATCCAAGACATTATTCAAAGCCATTTATGGAATGTTTTCTTGATTAACTTACTTATCTGAAAAAAATTGTGTGGAATATCTCTCAAAACCTAGTGATTTACACATCTTTATGTCACTTAAGAATGAGATTTCATTCATTCAACCTCATCCTTTAAGATGAGATAACCCCTTAACCTGGGCCTCCTTTTCAGGAATAAGCCCCAGTCATAATTCTCAAATCTGGCCATCCTCCTTAGGAGGATGCCCCAAGTCCTCTTTAACATGGGCTTCCTTTTCAGGAGTAAGCCCCAGTCTCAAAGTTCACAAGTATGGGCATCCTCCTTAGGAGTAATCCCCAAGTCCTCTTTAACTTGGGCCTCCTTTTCAAGATTAAGCCCTAGTCTCAAAGTTCACAAGTATGGGCATCCTCCTTAAGAGTAAGCCCCAAGTCCTCATTAACCTAGGCTTCCTTTTTAGGAGTAAGCCCTAGTCATAATTCCCATTAATTTTGAGCATCCTCCTTAGGAGTAAGCCCCATGTACCCTAATCTGGGAATCCTTTTCAGGAGTAAGCCCCAATCTTAAAATTCCCAAATATGGGCATCCTTTTTAGGAGTAAGCCCCAACTATAATTCTCTTAACCCAGGACTCCTTTTCAGGAGTAAGTCCTAAGTCCTCATTAACCTGGGCCTCCTTTTCAAGAATACTCCCAGTCTCAAAAATGGGCATCCTCCTTAGGAGTAAGCCCCATGTCCCTTACTTTTCTCTTAACCAGTCCTAATTTACTTTTGATTTGGGATTGCTTCCCAAGAGTAAAACCCAATCATAAGCCCCCACCTAATTTGGGCCTCCTTTTCATGAGTAAGCCACAAGTTAGATTATCCAAATCTCCATAAAGTACATATACCTTTATGGACCCTGTTATTGGATTTCTTCCCTGAAGTAAATCTTAATCTTCATCTGTTTGGGCAGTCATACATACAATAGCCCCACATAACTTCTTATGATTGCATCTTTCATGGCACAATTGTCTGGTTTTTACCAATACCTCCTATTTCTCACACCGTGGATGCCTCACATGAGCTTAGAGTGTAAAAGTAATTATGACATCTTTCTTTGAGCCATCAATCATAAACATCATACTCCCTTACTCGAATTATGTGGGTTCTGATTCCTTTTCGAAAACAAAGGATATGTAGGTATCCCATCTGTGGGTACGATCCCAACTTTGAAATAATCCATGTCCTTCTGAATGACAATTGACTTCAAGTTTCCCACTGAGTGTCTTTAAAACTAGTATGGTCATCATAATGACCCAGAGACATTTATGTATCAAAGGATACCATTGACTATGAATCTCTAACAAATACAGATGATTCTCTATCAATGAAGAACCTCGAACACATATTAAACATTCTCTAAATTTCTTAAATATCAATCATTGATTTTCAGATCTGAAGGAAAACTCATTTTATACTTGGTAATGTAATAAGGATTCATGAACATAACATAAATCTATAAAGAGAGTCCCGGAGTAGACAATAATTCCCCTAAAAAGGTGTGATGAGTCCGACCTCCCATCCTCTCGACCAATGAAAATTCTTAAGTCTCGACGGTCCACAACTAATGAGCGCCTACCTTTGGAAAGTAGGTTCAAATGGATATGGAATCATTGAATGTTTTCGGTTCTACGAAAAAACCCATTAGAAACAGTATGGAATGTTTGAATCTTAAATAAATGAGATCATCCCCAATACTAGAGGGAAACAAAAAATGGTGAACCCGACGTGAATCCTTAACCAAGTCAAAATGATGTTTTTCTTATTTGTTAGGACCCTATTTAAAACTCAATGAGAGGGCCAAAAAAATAATCATTTAAATACGTGCTCATCCAAAATATGTAGTGACTGAATTTATCTTGATTACGTCTGTTATATCAAATAGACATTCTTTTCCATGATCTTCTGCATTTCCAGAATGCCTTCTCTTAAGTTCACATCCGTGAATACGTCTACTATGAAAACTTCTGCTGCAAATGCCACTGCTGCTACTCCTGCTAGATCATCATCCACTCTGAGGATGATATCACCTACTCAGCATCTTCAACGCCTGGTATCAAACGTGCTGGTTATGGGGTACCATCAACACGGTACCATCCCAACTTTGGAGGCTGACCGACAAGCCCTCCAAGGGAACAACTCCCACCGGTCATCTGGACAACAACGACCAGTGATCAAGAAGCAGGCAGTGCTAACCACCATCTCCAACCGTTTTGGGTCGTTATCCCCAAAACACAATCACCATTCACTCCCATATTATGAGGAGGTGAATGAGAAGGTCCCTCGGGGTCTTAATTCAAGGAGACTTGAGTCCTTCCAGAGGGATCCCATCAACAATCGCTGCCAGACTCGTGCGGAAGTGAGCCCTCAACATGATGAGGGTACCGACTCCAGGCGTTCAGCTCAGGTTCCTCGAACCTGAGTAGGTAAGATGAATCGTCAGAGGAGAATTCCGGTTAACAGTGAGTAGGTTCTCATCTCTTCCATCTCCATAAAAAGTCCACCAACATAACTTGGTGGAAAGAAACGAGTGGGAACACACACCTGCACGTTTTAATTCCTCTATCCAGCTGACTTGTCTGGAAGCATCACACCAATCCCGCCAGGAAATTCTGGAAGAGTATTATAGATAGAAACATATACCTGTTTATACGTCATCAGCTAGCCAGTAGGCTCGTCTGACTACATATGATGGATCTCGTCAACCACGTTTGGAGAAGTGCAATCAGCAGGCACATACACCTGCTCCAAGCACAGAATGGACGTATATCCATGTTCCAGCAGCTAAAGTCACCAATCATATTCTATCAATGGAGAAAAGGAAGAAGCAAATCCCTGCTCATATTCTGGATGCTTGCAAGGATATTATAAGAGCTTCAGCAACATCTCAGGGAAAGACACATAA
Source organism: Viscum album (assembly GCA_963277665.1). Lineage (NCBI taxonomy): Eukaryota > Viridiplantae > Streptophyta > Magnoliopsida > Santalales > Viscaceae > Viscum > Viscum album. Next base: position 1,715,542,171 of record OY728142.1, on the reverse strand, counting down.
ATCTATCCCTACCAGTGGAGTGACACATCAATAGTTCACTCCAGAATAGACATACACATCTGTTCCAGTCCAAGAGGGTTGTGGGGCATACTCCCCCATATCATACGAACAACCAAGTTAGGAACATACACCTGGTTTGAGAGGAGATAATCAACCTAACCTGATCATTTCTCCAAAGCAGGCACACAAGCCTGCTAAATTGAGTAAGAAGGCGTGTAAGAAAAAGACCTTCCCAGCACAGTCAAGAAATCAAGAGCCAATCTGTAACAAGACCTTTCTCGATGCTGGAGTTTTTGAAGCCCTCAAACAGTTATCTGTTGGAATGCAAGATTTTACTCCCTCATTTCCCAATAATGGGAACATTAATTCTAAAAGTCTCCAATAGACACTTCCTCGTGATGGCTTTCTTCATGACAATTCAGTTGATCTCAAAGTTTCAACTTCAGATGAGAGCCACAGGAACCCTATATTTGGTCAGAAGACCAAGGATCAAGGGATCTCATCTTCTGATGAAACCCACCATGGAGGTCCTCCTCATGAAGATGAATTTCTCTGCGAAAGTCCTCTCCGCAGTAGTGATGCACATTGCCTAGAAAATGCTCTAGTGGACAATGTAGTGCCGATAAAGCCCTCTAATATTGAGGCACTTGAAAATGTGAAACCAGTCATGTCTGATGCTTTATCACTAGCAGGTGAAATACTTTCTCAATCGGAAGATAGCCCAGGGTGTAGGTCATTCTCTAAACCAACCCGAAGTCATGAAACATCTAGTTTGATCAGTGATTTCTCTACCAATCTTGTTGAATCCGATGAAACAACAAGGAAGAACCAACTCTGGTCAAATAAGGTAGAAGAATCTTCATTTAATGATAAAGCGTAAATGTTGAATATGAGAAAAAAACTGGAAAAAGGTGAAGTGCCAATCATGTTTTGGCCTCCGAATGACTCTAAGTATGACATTCCAGAGATGTTGACGGATGACGGAGTTCATGATATTCATCTCAACATATGGAAAACTCTTTGTCAGATAAAAAAGAAAGTATTATCATATGATGAATATGAAAATAATTTTTAGATAATATAAGGGTTACAACGCCAAATTGACTTGGCATCTCTATCAGTCTCTCGATATCCGAAGGCTAAAAAGCAGCAGAGAGCCCTTCATCGTTCATGCCTTGGTGCACTAAGAAGGTTGTGCCGGTTAATTGCCAACGCCCCACCTAGTATTCATGTTAGAGGATGGGTTGTTCATGGAGAACTGCATTTCATTGTGCCCTCCAGTCAGCAAAGCCCGCCGAAAATGGTCTCATTCAATTTTATTGCTCATCGCTGGCCACAAATACCTGGATTTGTTTGTAATCAAAAGCTTTCCCAAGAACAGGCCTCAACTAGTTCCTCTCAATATCAAGAATACAGAGAACATGTTGTTCAATTACTCATGCATCAACAAAACTAGAATATTGAACATGCCTCTTGTATGGAGCAAGAACATCATCAAGTGACAGAAGTGTCAGAAATCATCCAACGGTCTTTTGAACCTGGTGATAAAAGTGGATGTTGATTGATGCATCCAGCTGATTTCCAGATCAAGGTCCTCAAGATCAAGAGAGATTTTAAGAAAGTCTCAGACATATCATGTCAAGAGCCACCCCAGCTCACCAGACTGGGGACTCTTTTAAACAAACCCTCAGAATCAACAAATGGTATTCGAGGAGTTGAGTAAAGAAAATAGGAACAGCCCAAGTCCACCGGACTGGGGACTTTTTCAAATCATCAATCTCCTCGTCAGCGAAAGTTGGTCTTCTCTCGATTGGGGAAGAAGCCACAAGAGGAATGAAGATCAAAATTATCAGGAGATTCCCACCAAATTACGGTTCGTCAAGAAGTTCCTGAGGGATCGAATCAACAAAAGGCAATGTGTCATCAAAGACATGGAAGAAGACAATATCACAAAAATGCTAATAGATGGGATGCGATACGTTATGCATAAATCAATGTCATCAATGTCGTTGTTGTTGATCCACCAGATGAGGCTCACTCAGGTTATTCAGATGAAGAGGTTCATGCTCAAGAATATGTATGCACAGACACAAATGAAGAAGGTGTGCGTACACGAAATCAAAGGATTACTCAGAACCTAGGTAATCATTTAAGTAACCCACTTCCCCCTCTCCGAAAGGGATCAAACAAGGGGAATGGAAAGAATTAGGTTACATATCCTTCCTCTGCAGAAGGTCAATCACTCTCACTAGAGAAAAGGATTGCACAATAGGAGGAAGAGATGAAGGAATTGAGGAGGTTGAATGCAGAACTACTTTAGGGAAGTCTTCTTCCTAAACATGCTGGAGTCAGTCAGCCAAGGGAATTTGTTGCAGCTACTGAGATGGATCATGAATATCCTCCTATATCATTACACCCTCACAGGTCTAATCCTACAGGTCAACTGCAACAATACTTGGCAGTGCTGCCATCAGTTGCAGTACCAGCTGCTATACTTGTTCAAACTCTAGTCATTGCACCTGCCCAGGTCCAAGTTCAACTAGATGTTTCTCAAAAGTTAATAACTACCACTGAGTCATTAAATTCTTTGTTAGAGGCTGTGGAAGTGAAGTGTGCGCTGGTTCAACCGGAAAAGAAAGCTTACCCTGAATGGGTAGATTCAGTCTCTCCCCCATCAAGTTTTGGGAACCCTGTATTCACTATTTTCAATGGATCAGGAGTTCTTGAACAGCATTTGATGCATTACGTGTCTTGTTTCGATCCAATGATGGGAACTCCAGAGCAGCAAGAAGCATTGAAACTCAGATGCTTTGTGCGAACCTTTCAAGGACCAGCATTTGTCTGGTTCACAAGCATGAAATCCCGATCAATTACCAGATGGAAAGATCTCCGCCAATGATTTATTATTCAATTCAGCTCAACTTTGCCAATGACAACAGTTTTTGATCTTAAAAACTGTAAGAAAATGGAGAATGAAAGGGTCTCAGATTTCATTGCTCGCTGGAAGGGGTTAACATATTCCATAATTTTAGCACTCCCTTAGGAAGAATTGTTGACAATATGTGTGGAAAATCTGTGTGATGAATTACGCACACCGCTGATCCCTGTAAAATACACATGAGGGTTTTGAGACCTTACATCAATCACTCAACAGATTGAATATTCTATTATGCAGACTAAGGCTAATTCTCGTGTAATTCCATCAGCTGCATGAAGGAGAATGGGTAAAGTAGAGACTGCCATAGTTATGATTAAGCAAGCACCCATACCTACTTCTACTTAAAAACCTTCATCTTCCTGTAGGGCTCCACATCACGACCGCCAACAATAGAGGACGTTTCGTCAAGATAATCAAATATATCGAAGACGAAAACAATTAGAGGATTTGAAAAGCAAAGTTTACTCTTTCCAAAATGAACAAGTTCTTGGTTATTTCATTTCGGATCTAGAAAATAATCTGGTTCAATTGCCAAGGCCCAAGAGGAAAAACAAGGAAGGAGATGAAGACCATCCCAACTATTTCCCGTATAATCAAATGATAGGGCATCCCATCTAGGAGTGTTTTATCTTCAAAGACCTCCTGAAAAAGATGGTTGACATAGGAAATGTCAAACTGAAAGGTTCTTCAGCTCAGGTAGCATGTGTTACTGCTACAGTTCCAGAGGAGGATGGTGAGTGGAAAGAACTCAAAAGCAAAAATGCAAATAAAAATATGATGATTGGATGGTCAGAATGAAGATCAACCAAACTCATTCTATTTTGCGAACAGAATTGAAGAAACCAATTGTGCCTTCTGCCATGAATGCCACTTCAAAACCCTATTCATCAGAGGTAAAATCCTCAAAGAAACGACACAATTACAATAAAGAGAAACAATAAAAAGAAGATGAGTATGTGTCAAATATTAAGCTGTCTTTGACTCTGGAAGATTTCATGCCATCTACTTCGAAGCAAAGGGCACTGCCCCATCAAACGGCACAACCTAAACTGGCTAGTCAGGTAGAGTCTTCATCAGATGAAGATTTAATTTTCGGTTCTGTTATTATGATCCAATTAACAGATCCATATGACAGTCGTAGTTTCTATTTCGATGAGCATGAATTCCCTGTATCAAACAGAGGAATCAGAGGAAGTTCCAGAGGCTCAGGTTACAGGGGAAGACGTGGATCTTTCAAAATCCACTATTCCAATTCTACCCATTCTAGAACTGTGTAAGCAGTAGAAACTTTTGGTAGAGCCCTTCAACGAGCTCAGTAAGAACAAGAATGTTTTTCTACCAATAGAAAATTCATTCCTGGCATAGTTATTCTGGAAGACTGGTTGAAGGTTCCATATTCTTCCTCTCAGCAAGGAAATGTATCTAATTGGTCTAATCTTCAAAAACCATGAATATTGCCAACTCCAATCCCGATACAAGATGCATCAACTTCCAAAGTAGCTGCTTCCAAGGAACCTGCTAAACCACATGTTCTTGTTGGGAAACACAGACCTCTGGATCAAAAGTATGATGTATTGAAACACTTGGCCCAAGTACCGGCCATGTTATCAATTCTGGATACCTTGAATTTGTCAAATGATCTTCGAGAGGCACTCATCAAGGCTTTGTCAATTACTCCGGAGTTTGAAACTAATATTTCTATAGATGATGTCTATCACATAGAGAATAATCCTGCAGAATTTCATGCAGTGATATCATTAACTAATAATGATGAATATGATGTCATGCATAGACATAGTTGACCTTTGTATTTATCTATCAAGGTCAATGGTGTAGACGTCTGAAGAGCATTCATTGATAATGCTTCAGGAGTCAACCTCGTGCCCATTCGTACACTTTGTCGATTGGGCCTCACAGAATCTGATTTATCTCCTTCTACCATGATGTTACAAGGATATGCTAAAAATGAACAAGAACCACTGGGCGAAGTTACACTCAAAACTCAGTTTAGAGATCTTGTATCCAATTCAGATTTCATGGTTGTTGATCAAGATTCAGCCTTCAACATCTTGGTTGGATGACCCTGGCAACATCAACATGCAGCTATCCCTTCATCATACCATCAATGTCACAAATATTGTTTCGATGGTCAAGTTGGGACATTTTATAGTGATAAGGCCTCGTTCAAGACATGTGAGTCTCAATACATTGAGGCATAATTCTATCACATGAAGGGAAAGGATAAATCCACAACAAGTGAGCTTACCAAAGTTAATGCTACATATGGTTTGGAGAAGATTCTAGTAAATCCATTTACACATGTGAGTACAGATTATGTGTTGTCTATTAGTCAAATTGACAAGATAGACCCAAATCAAAATAATCTTTTGGAAAGATCCATAATGTCAATTACGGTAATCGAACGAGACAACATGAATGAAATTGGCAACCCACCAAGAAGTGATGAAAGCCCAAATGGTGACGACTTCATTTCATCTACTGAAATCCAACAAGTCTATACTTCTCCAATTAGGCCAAAAGAAGTTATAGAAACATCGGAGGTGAACAATGATGTTGATTCTCAATCCTTCATCTCCTCTTTATTTCCCAAGGAAGACCCTTTATCAACAATTGGGTCAGAAATGGAGTCTTCTTCGTCAAGATGTTTAAATTTTAACATCTCTTCTAATCATGGAATTTATGCTTTATCATCTAAAATGAATGTAGAAATGGATGAAATAACACATGATGAAGAAGAAGAGAATGATCTTAGAGATGCTCCCCTAGCATTTGAAGAGCACATGTCTACCATCGTGGATGAACTTAGAGAAATAAATCTGGGTATAAAAGAAGATCCACGCCCCACTTTAATCAGTGAGGCCATGACTCTTGAAGAACAAGAGATGTATATTACCTTTTTAATGAAAAATTGGTACATATTTGCTTGGAATTATACAGAGATGCCCGAGGATGATCCTGATGTTGCTACTCATCATTTGGGTTTACTAGAAGAACATTGAGGATTTAAGCACGTTGCGAGAAGAACACACCCAACATATGCTTCAAAAATTGATGCTGAAGTGGATAAGCTTATCAAACCTAACTTCATCAGAGAAGTTCAATATCCCAAGTGGTTGGCTAATATTGTCCCTGTAATGAAGAAGAACAGACAAATTAGAGTTTGCATCGATTTCAGAGATCTTAATCGGCATTGTCCTCAGGATGATTTCCTAGTTCCGATTATAGAACTTTTAATTGATGCAAAAGCTGGCTATAAAGCACTTTCCTTCATGGATGGATATTCCGGATATAATCAAATATGAATGGCTCCAGAAGATGAGGAATTCATAGCTTTTAGAGCCCCTCAAGGTGTGTTTTGTTACTGGGTAATGCCCTTTAGCTTTAAGAATGCAGGCGCAACATATCAGCGTGCTATTCATCGTATCTTCAAACCCTTTTTAGGGAAGTTTGTTGAATGCTATGTGGAAGATTTGGTGGTCAAATGCAAACAATTTTCTAATCAGTTGGCTGATTTAGAAGTCATATTCCGCAAACTTCGGAAACATAATTTGAATATGAACCCCTTAAAATGTGCTTTTGGGGTAAACTCAGGAAAATTTCTCGGCATTGTTGTACGCCATCATGGTATTGAAGTAAATCCTAAGAAGACAAATTCAATCCTTCATATGTCACCTCCTCGAAATTAGAAATAATTAAGGTGAATTCAAGGACACTTAGCCTATATTAGGCATTTCATCACCAATTTGGTAGGCAAATGTTTACCCTTCACCAAATTGATGAAAAAGGGAGTCACTTACCAGTGGACTGAGGAATGTCAAGAAAAATTCGATATTCTCATGAAATACCTCTTGATTCTACTGGTACTCATGCCACCTATTGAAGGAAGACCACTTATACTCTACGTGACAACTTTAGAGCGATCAGTTGGTGCCATTATTGCTCAGAAAAATGACAGTGGGAATGAAAACAGCCTCTACTACATCGGTCGGGCTATTCTTAATATAGAAGCCCAATATTCAAGTATTGAGAAGTGTTTCCTGGCATTAATCTTTGCAGTTTATAAATTGAGACACTACCTACAACATCACGAGGTCCAATTGGTATCTCGCAATAATCCGCTCAAAATCATCCTTAGTCTTCCAATGCTTACAGGATGTCTAGTATGGTGGGTAGTTATTTTGCTGCAATTCAACATTCAGTATGTGTCTCAAAAGGAAATAAAGTGACAAGCTCTGGCTGATTTCCTGATTGAACACCCTTCATTGGAAGACACATATTCAGATGTTGATCTCCCTGATGAAGAAATCTTTTCTATTCAAGAAAGTCCTCAGGCATGGGAAATTTATTTTGATGGTGCTTCCAGAAGTCCAATAGGGAGGAAAATGGAAAATCCTAAATTCAACAAAGTTGGATTAGGAATTGTGCTCATTTATCCAGAAAAGACAGTGTTACTTTATTCCTTCTTATTATGGGAAGGTGGTACCAATAATGAAGTAGAATACCAAGCTCTCATCGTAGGCTTGGAATTGGCGCTTCAAGCACAAGTGAATCACTTAAAGGTGAAAGGTGATTCTGACCTGGTAATCAAACAAGTCAATAGGGATTATGCCATCAAAAAACAAGAATTAATCCCTTTGCATGATTACGTCTGAGTGTTAATGGAGGAATTCCCTTCAGAACCGAAATTTTCTTATGTCCCGAGATCAAAAAATGCTCAAGCTGATGCACTAGAAAATATAGCCACAACTCTGGAAGATCCAAATCGAGACGAGACAACCATCAGTATTTCCCACCGTCATGCAATTTCACCTTATGTTCGAATCAGAATAGAGGCAATTAATGAAATTAGTCCCATTACTGAACTGTATGGTCATACTACAGGATATATGTCACCTATCTGGGAATACCTTCAAAATGAAACACTTCAACCTGATAGAGCCGATAAAGAACAAATCCAGCGACGTGTGGTCAATTTTACTCTTTATGAAATCCCAGATCACTTAGAGAAAATTCTATACAAACGTGGTTTTGATGGAGTTTTCTTCAGATTCATTGATGGTGAAGAGACAATGGCTGTAATGAAAGAAGTTCATGAAATAATCTGTGGTTCCCACTAGTATAGACATAGATTTTCCAATCATATTTGAAGGCTTGGATACTTTTGGCATTCAATGATACAAGATTGTGTTGATTTCACAAAGAAGTGTCATTCATACCAAGTACATACCAACTTCATTCATCAACCTCCAAATTTGCTTCATACAGCTAAATACTCGTGGCCATTTTCCTCGTGGGGAATGGATGTGGTGGGACCTTACCCTTCAGGTACGACAAAGCAGTTTAAGTATATTCTTACTGCTACTGATTTCTTTTCCAAATGGGCAGAGGCAATACCTCTCAAAGAAGTCAGTTCTAAATGCATTGTTAGCTTCATCAAGTCTAACATCATTACCATATTTGGTGTCCCTCATACCATATTGACGGACAGTGGCACAAACTTCTATTCATTCGAGGTGAAGAAGTTGTATCAAGAATACAACATCAAATCCAGTCATTCATTTCGGTATCATGTAGTAGCCAATGGCCAGATAGAATCCATCAACAAGACTCTTTCCAATATACTGCAAAAGATGGTGGATAAAGATAAGAATTCATGGCCTGATAAACTCTTTCGTGGTTTATGGGCTTATCAGACTACCACCCGCGCTGCAACGCAGTCAACTCCATATTCACTGGTATATGGAACGGAAGTAGTCTTGCCCATTGAAATTAAACTACCCTTTCTCAGAGTACCCATTTGTGATCAGTCATCTACAGATGAACAATCTCAAAAGAAATTAAATGAATTGTAACAATTAGATGAGAAAAGATTGTGCACTTTGCACCACTTGGAAGTCTATCAAAATCGAATATCACAAGATTTCAACAAAAAAGTTCATCTTTGTTCCTTCACTCAGGGAGAATTGGTATTAGTTCTCAGAAATCCAATGATACAAGGAAATAAACCTCCCAAGCATGAGCCAAAATGGGAAGGACCTTACTCAATACATAGGGTCTACTCCAATAGAGCTTATTCATTAATCTCGATGGATGGAGAACTCGTCACTACTCCAACCAATGCCAGATTTTTGAAGAAGTATTTTTTATAAACACAAAATGAATCACCATAATCCAGTGTGTCCTCAAACGGCACCATGTTCTAGCATGACCTTAAACTGCACTATGGTCCAGTATGACCTTAAACTGCACTATGGTCCAGTATGACCTTAAACTGCACCATGGTCCGGTATGACCTTAAACTGCACCACCTTCCTACATGACATTAAACCTGCTCATCATGTTCAGACAACATGACATTAAACTGTGTCCCCCTTCATCGTCCTTGCTATATGACATTAAACTATATAGAAGTCCCTTACGTCCAGCAAGACATTAAATTGCATAACCAACGGTCCATGCATACAACCATAAACTATTGGCACTTATGTCCAACATGATTCTAAATTGTATCGTCCCTTTTTCGTCCATCATGACGTTAAAATATGAAAAATTCCCTAATACATCCAACATGACGTTAAATGGTGTACTCTTTTGTCCTCACTACAAGACATTAAACTGTGCAATTCCCCTTTTGTCCAACAAGACATTAAACTGTATTGTCCCTATCGTCCTAACTATATGACGCTAAACTGTACAGAAAGTCCTTTAATACATCCTACATGACATTAAACTATGCTTTGTCCCTACTATATGACATTAAACTGTGCAACACCAATAGTCCTAACTGCAAAACATTAAACTGCATAGTCCCTTTTTATGTCCTACATGACATTAAACTATGCATCTTTACGATTGTTGCTACCTCTTGTTTCTCACACCGAGTATGACTCACATGAGATTAGAGAAAACTTCAACCATAACACTCTCTCTAGGATACTAACCATGTTTAGGTCCCAACAATATTTTCTAGATTATGGTCCCCAAGGACAACTTGATCACTAATTCATTCTTTAATTGAACTAAGTAGACTTTGATCCTTGCCTTCTAGGCTGGGTATGTAGGCAACCTCCCAAGGTTCAATCCCAAAACCAATCTATTCACATCGGTTCACCTCCATCTCATACGATGTTGATTCGTGAATCCGCCCCTAGAATCAATATTTTTTACATTGGTTCACTTTCTTCCTTGCTATACAATGTTAAACAATACAACACTTTTGTCCAGTATGATAATAAACTACAATGTTCTTTGATACCCTCAACTGAGAGGGAATCATTGTTTACATTAATTTTCAATCATGATTCATTTAAAAGATTATGTGCATACATGGCAATGCCCGAATCATTTATCTTTGGTCAAACCATCATTGCACTAAGGTCCCCTTTCACCCTTCACATGTACGAACCAAATTTGTGCAGAGGGTAGTTCTAGAACTACGTGGGCTTGATTCCCATCCTTATGGGATACGTAGGAATGTTCAAGTGTCCCTCGAATCCAGCCCCAAGTATTTTGGGCCTAACCCCAAATTCCACTTTCATTCCCATGACTGAAAAGAACTCATGAAAACACACACTGTGTATTTCTTATAATGGTCTAAGCTCTATGACCGTAAACAATGATCTACAATCCTTTTGTCCCACATGACTTTAAACTTTAGTTTAATAACTACATATGGATTGATATCCATCCTTATGGGATACGTAGTGAAGTCCAACATTTCAATTCTGGACCCAGCCACAACATGATTATGGTTATCATTGATATGTGTATCTCTACATACATTGGACAATACCCATATTTATGTGTCATAATCCTAACCTTAAATATTTTCCGATATTCCTAAACCTTTTTCTTGACTTCTAGTCACAAAAATGTCAAATTTATGAGAGTTCTTTTCCCTGACTATGCAGTATGTGCCCTTAGGCGGCCTTGCATAAACAGTCTCCATAACAGATTTTTCATCCAAAAGATATTATTATTTGACTATGCAGCCGATGCCCTTAGGTGGCCCTGTATAATTCAACCCCCTAATGGGTTTGCCAGATACTGGTAACTTCATTCTTGGAAAGAAATCATCTTTTGTCTTTATTTGTCTTAAATAAAAATATGTATGGATCCGAAAAAATAGCCATTCTTAACATATTTGTCCCATATCCTTTTTCATGATCTGAAAGTATTCAAGTCTATGGTTTATATTCTCCTTTGCTACGTTTGGGTCAGACCATCGTAGGAGTGATATCCATCCAGTTCATCGATAATCTTGTTTGGAAATATCTTCTCCATATTCATGTACCTCTTTTCATACAGGAAACTCTATACTTTGGAAAAATTGAATCTCCATAAACTTTCACTGGCTTTTTAGCACTAAGAAAGTAAATTTATGAGAGTTCTTTTGCCTGACTATGCAGAACGTGCCATTAGGTGGCCTTGCATAAGTAGTCTACATAACAGACCTGTCAGCCAAAAGATTCTATTTATATGACTATGCAGCCAATGCCCTTGGGTGGACCTGCATAATTCAACCCCCTAAAGGGTTTGTTAAATAATGGTAACTTCATTCTTGGGAACTACTTTTTCTAATGCCTTTTATCTCTTTTTCATATCATCCCTCAAATTCAAATATTCTTAAGTCATAGTTTACATATTTTCCCTCATACTTGATTGTGGAAATATGTTTTCAGACAAATTTGCACGGAATTGAGTCAATTTTAATTTATTCGGTCAAAGATATTTCGACCTTAAACATTAGCCTTTTTATGTCTAACATGCATGAATTTAAACTTCCAGATTTCTTGTTCCTTCTCACCTCAGAGTTAAATCCTCTTTTCACTCTGGATCCAACTCGGAGGGGGGACTTTTGTTGATGCTCTTTTTCATCACATTGTCTAAAAGAAAGGAAACAGAAATATCTTATCTCAAAGTGATTCAAACTTTGGACAAATATTAAAAACTGACAAAGGAAGGAATAAGAAGAACATTGCACAAGGGTCACGCAAGTTCTACAATGGTCGTGCAAGTACACTTGCGTGCCAAAGTTGGTTGCACAAGTCACTTGCGCGCCCTAAGTGATAACCACCCGGGGTCTTCTCTAACCTATAAATAGCCTCGGTGGGCCCCCCAATTCAAAGGAGGTATTTTTTCTAGAATTCAGATATAGATCTCTGAATGCCCAATTCTCTTTTTCCGGTCTTCAGAACACTTATAAGGAAATTCTTTTCCAAGAATGGAAGGTCTAAACTAGGGGAGTAAGGTCTAATTGTTAGAATTCACGAAAACTTGTGCGCCTAAGGTGTTTTCATACACTTAAGGGAAATGAAAATACTTGCGTGCCGCCCTACTTCTTAACCAAAACATGTGTGCCCCACTTCTGGAAGTATCTCAGGATAATTATAAAGGCTTTGGTTAAAGATCGCCCAAGTGTTACCCTACTAGTTAACAACCGCGCAAGTACCCACGTGTCACGCATGTGTACCTGCGGGACCATGACTTGCGCGCCCACGCAGTACCTGCGCGCCTGCTAGGACATGCGCGCCTCTGTCTTTTTGGGTGCCCTTCTTGCCCATTTAACCCTTCTTATGCCATTCCACCTCTCCTATTCAAGATTCAGTCTTCAAGACACCCTTCAAATCCATTTATGGCATGATTTATTGATTTGACTTCCTAATCTGAAAGGAACTCTGTGGAATATCTCTCAAAACCTAGTGATTTACACATATTTATATCACTAATGATTGAAATTTCATTCATTCAACCACATCCTTTAAAATGAGAGAACCCCTTAAACTGGGCCTCCTTTTCAGGAATAAACCCCACTCATAATTCTTAAATCTGGGCATCCTCCTTATGAGTAAGCCCCAAAGTCTCCTAATCTGGGCCTCCTAATTAGGAGTAAGCCCCAAGTCCCTTAACAAAGGCCTCCTTTTCAGGAGTAAGTCCCAGTCATAATTCCCATGAATGGGCATTCTTGTTATGTGTAAGACCCAACCACAATTCTCTTAACCTGGGCCTCCTTTTCAAGATTAAGTCCCAGTCATAATTCCCATTAATTATGGGCCTCCTTCTTAGGAGTAAGTCCCAAGTCCCTAAACATGGTCCTCCTTTTCAGGAGTAAGTCCCAGTCATAATTCTCAAGAATGGGAATTATTCTTAGGAGTAATCCCCAACCATAATTCTCTTAACATGGGCCTCCTTTTCAAGAGTAAGTCCCAATCATAATTCCCATTAATTATTGGAATCCTCTTTAGGAGTAAGCCCCGAGTCCCTTAAATGGATTGATTTTTCATAAACATTGTGAAGAAATTTCAGAAAAAATGGAAAAGGCATTAAGGAGAGAATGTATGAATGTGTCCCGCAAGTGTTAATGTGTCGTGCATGTTTTTGGCGCGCAAGTATCACCGCGCAAGTCCTATTACCTATACCGCAGCACGACAGCAAAGAAACATCAGAAATCAGAGAAACTTGCGAGGAGAAGGCAACTTGCGCGGTGAGAGCTCGAATGTTTGAAATCCGGATGCTTTGTATGGAAATGGGGCCGCATATTTATAGGCCAGGCCGAACCCTTGCGCGCTGATACCTGGACGCTCAACACTTGCACGTCGCCCTCTGCGCCACCAACACTTGTGTGCCACCTGTACTTTGGTTTTCTTCTTTTCCTCAGAGTCACATCCTCATTTCTTTCAGATCCATCTCTGAGGGGGGACTTTTGATGACGCTCCTTTTCATCATAGAGTCCAAAGGAATGTAAAGGAAATTGACTTAGCACAAATTGATTCAGCCTTTGAAGAAAACATAAAAAATCGACAAAGGCATGAACAAGGCTTCAAAAGCACATGCACCGCGCAAGATCCATCATTGTCACGCAAGTCCACTTCCGCGACACCTAATGGTCGCTCAAGTGACTTGCGCGCCCTAAGTGATAACCACCCAGGCTCTTCTCCAGCATATAAATAGACCCGGTGGGCCCCCTATTTTGAGTGTATTTTTCCAGAATTCACATATAGATATCTGAATTCCCAAGTCTCTTCTTCAGGTCTACTAAACACTTGTAAGGTAATTATTTACCTAGAATGGAAGGTCTAAACAATAGTAGTAAGGTCTAAGTGTTAGAATTCAGTAACACTTGTGCGCCAAAGGTGTTTTTACCCTTACGGGAAATGGATAGACTTGCATGTCGCCCTACTTCTTCACCAGAACTTGTGTGCCTCTTTTCTGGAAGCACCTCATGATAATTCTAAAGGCTTTGATCAAGGATCTCCCAATTGTTACCCTACTGGTTAACAATCGCGCAAGTACCCAAGTGTCCTGCAGGTATACCTACGCGACCAGGACTTGCGCGCCCACGTAGTACCTGCGCGCCTGCCAGGACTTGCGCACCCCTGCCTTTTTGGGTGCCGTTCTTGCCCATTTAACCTCTCTTATACCATTCCACCTATCCGATTCAAGATTCAGTCTTCAAGACATTCTTCAATGCCATTTATGGCATGTTTTCTTGATTAACATTCTTATATGAAAGGAATTATGTGGAATATCCCTAAAAATAGAGTGATTTACACATCCTTATGTCACTAAAGATTGAAATTTCATTCATTCAACCTCATCCTTTAAGATGAGAGAACCCCTTAACATGGGCCTCCTTTTCAGGAATAAGCCCCAGTCATAATTCTCTAATCTGGGAATCCTCCTTAGAAGTAAGCCCTAAGTCCTCTTTAACCTGGGCTTCCTTTTAAGGAGTAATCCCCAGTCTCAAAGTTCACAAGTATGGGCATCCTCATTAGGAGTAAGCCACAAGCCTTATTTAACCTGGGCCTCCTTTTCAAGTGCAATCCCCAGTCTCAAAGTTCACAAGTATGGGAATCCTCCTTAGGAGTAAGCCACATGTCCTCATTAACCTGGGCTTCCTTTTTATGAGTAAGTCACAGTCATAATTCCCATTAATTTTGGGCATCCTCCTTAAGAGTAAGCCACAAGTCCCCAAATCTGGGAATCCTTTTCAGGAGTAATCCCCAATCTTAAAATTCCCAAATATGGGCATCCTCCTTAGGAGTAAGCCCCTACCATAATTCGCATAACCTGAGAATCCTTTTAAGGAGTAAGTCCCATGTCCTCATTAACCTGGGCCACCTTTTCTGGAGTAATCCCCAGTCTCAAATATGGGCATCCTCCTTAGGAGTAAGCCCCAAGTCCCTTAATTTTCTCTCAACCAGTCCTAATTTACTTTTGATATGGGCTTCCTTCTCAGGAGTAAAACCCAATCATAAGTACCCACCTATTTTGGGCCTCCATTTCAGGAGTAATCCCGGAGTTAGAGTATCCAAATCTCTATAATGTACATGTACCTTTATGGACCATGTTCCTGTATTTTTTTCGTGATGTAAATATTAATAGTCATCTGTTTGGGTAGTCATACATACATATTCCCCACATCATTTCTTATGATTGCATCTTTCATGGCACAATTTTATGGTTTTTACCAATACCTGTTGTTTCTCACACCAAGCATGCCTCACGTGAGCTTAGAGTGTAAAAGTAATTATGACATCTTTCTTTGAGCCATCAATCATAAACATCATACTCCCTTACTCGAACTACCTGGGTTCTGATTCCTTTTCCAAAACAAAGGATATGTAGGTAGCCCATCTGCAGGTATGATCCCAACTTTTAAATAATCCATGTCCTTTTGAATGACAATAAACTTCATGTTCCCCACTAAGTGGCTTTAAAACCTGTATGGTCATCATAATGACCAAGAGACTTTTATGTATCAAAGGATTCCATTGACTAAGAATCTATAACAAATAAATATGGTTCTCTATCAATGATGATCCTCGATAACATCTAAATGATTTTCTAAATTTCCTACATATCAATCACTGATTGTCAGATCTAACGGAAAACTCATTTTTACTTGGTAATGTAATAAGTATTCACGAACATAACTTAAATATATAAAGAGTTTCCAGAATTATACAATAATTCCCCTCAGAAAGGTGTGATGAGTCCGACCTCCCATCCTCTCGACCAATGAAAATTCTTAAGTCTCGTCATTCCACAACTAATGAGCACCTACCTTTGGAAAGTAGGTTCAAATGGATATGGAATCATTTGATGTTTCCGGTTCTACGAACAAACCCGTTAGAAACTGCTTGGAATGTTTGAATATTAATTAAATGAGATCATCCCCAATTCTAGAGGGAAACAACCTAAATTAAATGTTATTATTCAATTCATATCTCATATTATAATGTTATAATAATTGGTTAATAATGCAACTTCATATCAGACGTTTTTGTCGATGTCCTGTACATGAGTAAAAATTATACTTGTTGGAAAAGAATTTTCCATGTGGTTATAAGTACATCATCTCAAGAATAGTATTAATAATTTAAATATAATATATATCCATTATATATTCATTTTATACTATTCTATAACATTTGGAGATAAAAATAAATGAAATGCACCACTCAAGGAGACGGTAGGCCGTACGTAAGCATGAACGCTACTTTCATTTCTTTGGCACATTTATGGAATGAAAAATAGATGAGAGAGATATATATATTATAATTACATTATAATATATATGTTTTATAGGTCACATAAGTTAATCAATTTTATCCTTTATACATTCCATGTATTTCATGAACGAGTCACATAACTTGAGGGGGTGGTAGTCCACACTTCCTCAAATTAAATTATCGCATTTTTACAACAAGAAAAGCATAAAGGTATGTATTAAATATAAAATACATAATCATAGAGAAGAATTAAATGTAATATATATCATAAATAAATATATTTCCATCATAATGTCCACCATGAGAGGTGGTAGGAGAAGATAGAACAATCATCGTTTCGTGAGGTAGTAATTCGCCATCCACAGAAATGTAATGTTCTTTAACTATTAGACAGAGGTGCGTGTAAGTGTAGCTCAAATAATTCTCATAAAAACATACTAGTATATTTAAGAAACTTTTTTTGTTACAAATGAAATTAATAAAATTAATTTAGAGGGTTGTAGATGCAAAATAAAACAAAACAACATTAGGTAAGACTTTACCTTCAAATCGGGTAACTCCTCTTGGTTTGAACCAAAAGGGTTTCTCGAAGAGCTTTCTGCCTAAGGAAAGGATTATAGGGTGAAGAGAGGTATGTGGAGAGATAAAAAGATCAGATTTTGGCTGAGAAAATGTCTTGAGAGGTGTGGGTAAGAAGGTAGAGGTGGGGGTCTTTTATAAGAGGGAGGAGGGGCACTCTTGGAAAGTCATGAAATGTCACTTTATTTTAAAATGCTTTTCAGATTTTAAAGGTCCCACAAAGATATATTTAGAGTATAAGTTGATAATGGTATGTACTCCAACCATCCAATAAGTTTTTTACAAATTTATGTCTTAGAATTTACATTGTCCTTTCATTTTATTTATATCGTTCATTAATGAGGTAATTGCTGCATCATCATGGTGTCATAAATAAAGTAATTTATTTAATGTCTAAAAATTATAAAAAAAATACTATGATGTAGGAAATATTTTTATCTTTACAATGAATATTTATAGTCAAAAATATGACTTGTATAACCCCATGTAAAAATTGGTTTAGTAAAACATTACATGTTTGTGACATTTTTATTTTAACTTTAAAGACAACGTTATTAATGTCATTTTCATACCCAAGTGGTGCCATGGAGTCCCCAAGTCGACCCATGGATTTTCATGGTCGGCCATGACTCATCCAATAAGGGCAGGACATGTGTGAAGGTAATTTCATATTATTATAAAATTATCTTTACCTTAAATTATAATAATTACATTTAATCACGATTAATAAAACATAAAAGTTACTATTCACCAAAAAATATTTTAATCCCATTGAACCACATTTTATATCCATATGAAAACCATGTATGTCAGATTTTTAAAATTAAAATCACAGAGGTTGTAAAATTTCATTTAAATGAAAAATCAGTTTTTTAACTACCACTTAGTGGTTTCACTATTCATCAAAAATTGATGTTTTTCAGGAAAATACAAAAAATTCACCCTAAGATATATTTGATATTCCGAATTAAAAAATGATGAATATTTTACAAAATACAAAACATATAAGTTGCATTAATAAATTTAATAATTAATTCTCGTTGTCAAAACAAATAGCGTGTTTTTAAGAAACAAAATATATCAAAAGATTGACACTAGTATACGTCCAATTTAAATGTGAAATTAATTCCAAAGACCACCATTAGATTAAATGGTGAAAATATATTCTAATAGAACTTTAAAACGAATTCAAAAGATGACATATTCATATAAATAAATTATATTAAAAATAGGTTTTGAATTAAAATACAACATTTTTCACTAATTCATTAAAAATGACCTTTATCGAAAAAATAACAAAAACATACACAAAGTAAATTTTGATGTCCTGATTCTAAAGAAGGATCCTATTTTGTCCAATATAACATATAAAATAGTCAAAAAGTGGATTTAAAAAAGGGTTGGCCATCAAAAGGTGGTTAATCGACCTTTTAAAGAATATTAGAATCTTTACGCTTAAAATTGGATTCATTCGAATTTTAATCCTCAAACATTTATTGTAAAAAAGTAAAAATATTTTACAAACATATATAATAATTTTTTAGTTAGTTCTGTTCATTCCCGCCATTACAACGACTAGGTGTTAACTACCATTTAAAATAATATTATTTTATTATTAGAGTGCAGTGTAATATTTCAAAGAAATTCGTTGTTGCGTATTGGGTACACCATCGAGAATAGCGTTCCCTTTAAAGTAATATTAATATTTTATTCACAAATATTAATACATATGAAAAATTAATATTCATTATTTACCTGGGATGTTAAACCAACCCATGAAAAAACCAACATTGGTACCACTCTATCATGAACAGACCCACCTAGGCTCTCCAAAATATAATAGAAATGGGAGAATGATACCAAAATCCCTCATCTAATAGTATGGGTAGTAGCGATCAAGATAGGAAATTTATATCATGGTAACAAGGGGTGTTATCCTAATGTACGTACCCCCCCTGACACACAGACACCTAACACCAAGAAACATTGATGAGTTATAAGAATAAATAAAGAACATCCCTAGTAAACAATAAATAAAACATAACATAAGAAGTAAAACATGTGAATTAAGGTAGAAAATAGGTATAAGAGTAAAAATACACTCCAAACCATAAATTATTACCTTACCTGAGAAAAACTACGAAATAGGAAACTAAGGAGATGATACATAATCATTGAGACTGACTCTTCAACATAGACAAAGTCTCCATGTACTAAAATGCTCTACTAAAACCCTATCGACCATGATCACCACCAATATACATATTCTATGAATAAGTTTCAAATAGTGTGGGAATATCTAAGACATGGTTGAGTCTAAAAATAAATACTATGACACCTTGAAAACCAAGAGTGTTGAAATTGAATTAGATATTTATCTCAACCCATATGGTATGCAGGTAAAAAACCCATCATAATATATTCTCATTATGAAAACCAGTTAAATATATAAAGGGTTATTAATATTAATTTATAGATTATAAAAATTAGTGTTCATGAATTTATTAAAAGTCTCACTCTTGATTCCAAGCACCACACAGAGCCTCACAAGAATCAGAGAGGGGGCCTTCTTCATTCTATTGCTATCCACAGTTGTGAAATCACTATCCCCAATGGAGGGACTTCTCCCCACTAGATCTATATAAAGGGGTAGTGACACGCCATGTATAGAATATGTCACCCTATTTTGTGTGGGTGAGTCCCAACATTACCTGTATAATATGTATGGGGTCATTTCCTAGTGCAACAGGGGAGTGCTGACCCTAACAACTATTGGATGATCAAACTTGAGTACAATAATCTTCTAATTGTCACCCGAAGAAGTGTCTATCTTGTAAACCTTTTATTCATAATTGTCTTTTGAAAATAAAGCCTAAAATATTTCCAATAAATAATACTAATAAAGATAGAAAACTCAAAATACTAAATCAAAGTCCTAACAGAGTAGATACATAACGTATATTTTTTTGGTAAAGAGTATGTGGCGTGTACCTAGGTCACATATTGTGTGAAATTTCCGATAATCATGAATATGAAATTCCATTGAAAATGACATGGTTTACATGTCTCTCAAAACAACATTTCCCTATTGAAAAATGACACATATGTTCAACTAGTGTCCTGGGAATGTTCCTTTAGCACATGTCATGGACATCCATGTTGCTCCACATGGAATGACCCATTGTGTAAATGAAATCATTGTTAACCTAGGCTCCTAGTCTTGTTACTTATGAACAAAACATGGTTTTATGAGTAATGTCACATATTTTGTGGGTATAGCATGACTCCATGTGATAGCTAACTTGTATGAAAGCCTAGATTCCATTAGAATCTGATATACATGGCATGTGTTCCTCCATATTACAGAATATGTAGATTGGTTTCAAATATAAATTCATGTTCTGTCTCTACATGGATTCCATATTAAGTATAACTTGTACCATTTACAACAACAAACACACATGAATCTACTAAAATTGATGTAATTTTTCTCCAATCATCATTTCTTGGCCTATGGTGGTAGGAAAACATGATTCTGGTTACCCAAGTAGTAACATATAGGACTTTTATCATCATTAGTGATCTCGATTCATGGATATAACACCAACACTCTAAAAATCCACCACAAAAAACCATAAAAATTGAAACATAATGTTTTAAATTCATGCTTCATAATTTCGAGTGTTCAATGATGCTTAAACCAACAAAATATTTATATTCACTGACCGCATGTGCAAAAAATAATGAACATGAAAAAGGTTTGTGAAAATCCCCAATAATAAAATGAGATCATCATTAGACGATGTGAGAACGATCAATAAATAAAATTACAAAAATCTATGGAGGAATATTAGAACATGTTAAATTATTAATCTGAATCCAAACACCAATATAAATATATATCGACCAATTAACTGTATTCGAGGACATTAAGTGAATAAATAATCAATTATCAACTATTAATTAAATTTTCTTAAATCCATGAAATAACCATACCTGCCTTAATAACTGATACATTATTGGTGATGAATATGTTCATTATTAATGATGATGAAGATCCCGGTGTATTCTTCATTCCTCCTATGAATACCCATGTTTGTTTATCATATATCCTTGTTCAAGGATGAACATTTTAATAGAGAATTAAATTTCATATCTGTAATCTCCCATGTTTGTTAAAATTAACCTATATATTCATAGTAGCATCATATTAATGATTGAAGACTAATTATATCTATAAAAAAATTTAATTGATTATTTATTTAATATACAGAACAAACCTGCCAACATATACATTTTATGGAACATCTGATGTGAATGAAAATTATATTACACCCAGGGTAATCCCCACATCCCAAAAACAAAATATGGTCTCATGTTTTCTATTTGAGGTCCCAATTAGTGGGAAACATTATAATTTTAAATATGTGTTTGAATGAATTAATATAGATTATTATTTTTTATATATTAATTATATGGTCATACATAACCCAAAAAAGGACTCCAACATTGAGAACAAACATAAAATATTGTTAGATAATTTAATGGATCGAAGTATATAAACTAGTGTTGTTTCAAAATAACTTATTTTTTTGTTAAATATTTTCTTTCACGTACATATTTTGAATTGGTTGTTTCGTCCTAGAAAATGTGTCAAAGTTTAATCACCTAAATAGTTTTAATCATGTCGTATATACAACATTTAAAAATTAAATAGTTTTTTTATAACTAGCCATTCAATTTTTTTTGAGAAATAAAATTCATTATTCATTGTTGCTGCAATCCTCACATACACATGGGTGTCAATTACATTATTAAAATTATATAAAGAAAGGTAGGAATATAATTATTTGTTTATATATAACCTTAATTATGTGATAAATATAATATATATTCCTTAAATCCATTTTTATATCCATATCTGTGAGGTGGTGATGAAAAATAAAATATATTGGTTCCCTAAGGCAGTAGTTGACACATTACCATATTTGACATTTTCATTTTAAATTGGATAGAAGATGTGATAAGAAATTTTGTAACATTAAAATTAAAACATCTATTTATGGTAAAGATACTATATTATTTTATTTTAATATTGTTATTTAATATCTTTTTATGGATTAAGATTAATGAATTTTAAAATAACTCAGTAAAGATGATTAACTCATCTTTTGTTATACACCATTTGAAGAAATATAATTTCTTATTAGGAGATGTTTTTGACCCCACAATTGGAATTGGTATGTTGTATGGGAATTTTGGAGAGTTATATTGGTATAGTCATAGAACACTCTAAATTCGTTTGTGTCACTATAATGGATGGATTGAATCTCATTTTATGGAAAAAAAAGTAAATTGTTTTTTTGGATGTATTATGTCTTTAAGAGTCAATAAAGTAATTTTTAAAATTAAAAGTTCCTTATATAAGGTACATGTATGTTATATGCAAGATTTTTTTATGGATTCCACAACTGTTGTATTGACGTAGTGTAAGAATTTAGTTAATTATACTATTATTTAAAAGTTAAAATTAATCGATACCATAATTGTAATTTTAAAAAAATATAATTATATATAAAATTTTATATTATATTTTTATCCATATCTTTATCATGAACAATTGTTATGTGAGTGAGAGTAACACAATTTTTTTAAATTAATTTTGTAATATTGAAGTAGTGACATAATAAATTAATGTTAAACCATGTGTACCAATTATGAAATAATTCAAATGTTATTGTAAAAATAAACTCAAAAAATCAAATTATTAAAAAATTTAGTGATATTTTAATCTTATCAATTATTTTAACCCCCTCATCATCCCTATTTAATCCATAACATGGGGAATAGTTTTTTATCATGGAATATACTCATTATAACTACAAATGAAATAATAATTGTGAAATAATTTGAATATGATAATTTAATATAGTTAATAATTTGTAAAATACTTAGTTTCTATGAGTGTAAAAAATTTACATTATATGAGTACATAAAATTCAAAAAATATCATTTTTTAGAAAAATCGATTTTTTGAATGAAAAATAAATTATACCAAAATCATGTATAGAATTTATTTAAAAGACAGTAAATAATAATAAAAATAAAAAATAGACTTATTTTATTTTTAAACAAATTAAAAAAATTATGTAACATTATAATTTTTAATTAAATAAAAGTATTAAAAAGAGTTATTTTTTAGAATAAAACAATTCATTGTTTCTAAAATGACAAACAAGGGTTTATAAAGTCAAAATAATATATTTAAATATTTTATCATACATATAAATTATATAATTGGTATACAAAAATGGGTTTAAAAAACATCAAAAAATTATATACCATAATGTCGTCATAAATGTCATAATATTTTAAAAATTAATAATTTTCTACTATTCACCTTAAAACAACATTTTTGGTGAAATATAAAAAAATAACATTAATCTAATTTTTGAGTTCGGATAACTAAAAAAGTTTCATTTTACTAAATTAAAATTTCAAAATTTCAAAAATTTATATTTTAAATGAAATAGAATTTTTTTATGAAAACACTCTTTTTTGAAAAAATTTCCCTTTTAAACTCAAAGTAGTATTAATCTTATATCATATAAATTTGAATATTAAAATATTAGATAATAAATAAAAATATTTAATTATATCATCTTTTAAAAGTGGTGAATTTAATTGGCTAAAATTTTCAACCCTTCTAAATAAATCGTTTAAAAAGTATCCAATTTTTACATTGATTGATTATAAAAATATGAAGTAAATTGAGTACTATATAATAATATTAATTGATTGTTATCCATTTCAATTTTTAATTTATTATTCTATTATTTCATCAATCATTATATTTTTTTGAGTGTGTAGAAGATTATTCATCAAACATTTAATTTAATGTAAGATACATCATAAAATATTGGTGTGTTATATTCTCTCCCCCACTCTAAATAAATCGCATCCTTATAATTTCAGATAATTCTTACTGTTGAATTTATATAAGGGTATACATGAGAATAATATGGATTAGGATTTAGTCTTTACTATATTTATAAAGTGTGTGAATCTTTTTATATATATTTGTTAATTCATTTGTGAATATTTATACAAATTATAATTATGAATGAGTTTACATGTTTACATAGTTGAGTTATGTTTATAATTTATTATATATTGATTATTATTTAATTTATAAAATTTGAGAAAATAATACAAAATAGATTCCTTTCTATTTCTTATTTTATATTTTTCTAATTTATATAGTGTTGAATTTAGTTTCCATTTTTAAACATATCAGTGAAGGACTTAGATGAATTTTTCATGTCTGAATCTCAAAAATAAGATATCAATGGAACATTAGATCCATAAAATAATATTAATACATTATAATTTAAAAAAACATAAATTTTTGGTACAATAAATGTTAATTCCCAACATGAATAAACCTTTTTGAGTAGTTGTAATACATTAATTCCTAAAACATTAATAATGACACTATAATACATTAACCTATAAATATTTCCTTATAACCAATACCACTAGATCAAAATATATATATTTTTGATTCATATACTAATTTTTCATTTCCTAATCACAAAATACTAATATAATGTCAAATTCAGCCATATGTATAACAATAAGTTTTGGGAATAGATAATGTCAACACATCTAATTAGAGTTTGTCAAACTTATTCTCTATACTACTTGATTATGTTTAGATTACATAATTGGAAAATCATTATTCATTGAAATAGGGGTTTATTTAATATTCTTGTCACATCTAACAGTGTTTAGAATATAAAAATAAAACAAATAATTACATTTGAATCTACTTTAATACTATGATGAATTAAGGGACATAAAATTATGTTATAGTAATTACAAAATAATGGGCATACTCCCTTGTTCTCATCCGAGGTTAATTTCCTAAACTATTAAGGAATTGGAAAAAATACCAACACTTCTATTTATAGTCGAAACATTATAAATTAGTTGTTTCCTTCATTCCCTTTTATTAATGAGCTAAATAGACCTTATCTTTAATCTTGTGGAAAAATCAAATTATCATTTAGTAAGTACCAAATTATTTTATTCTAGAATTATCACACATTGGAAGATTAATTAGTCCTATATTCTCATAATTCTAATTTTTCTCTTGGTTATAAATTGTCTTCTTATCTTGATTTAATTTTATGATATTACACTTGAATTTTACCTTCCCTATAACAAATTAATATGATATAATATCATCATATTCTTAAAATAGATGAGTCCCTAGTTCCCATCAAAGGCATAGCTTATTACTATAAAATAAATATCCCATCTTATGTTATAGAATATATACATATCCAATAAAAGTCAAAATTATCATGCAATGTTTTCTTTATACATAGTAACAAATTTCTCATCCATTTATGGGTAATTAACAAATTTAGATTCCACATGATCTCATTTCTCTTAGAAAAATATATACCTAAAAAATAAATTCTAAAATTATTATATTCTATTATCTCCATATCTAAACCTCCGTTGTACTTTTATTCAGTGAACACCATTATTCAACACCAAACTTTAAAAAATACACTACCAGAATAATGTTCTCCATCTATTACTTCAGTAATATATAAATATCATTCAAATGTAACTAAACCATTTTTGAACTACCAATGGGTTAGTAGTTCTACAAAAGGACGCAGGTTATGATTTAAGAAGTGGTAAAACATTATTTCATAATGATTTTGAGCATAATGTTTTTTATATAAGAAATTTTATTGGTTATAATTGGATTCATCTTCCATAATATAGTTATAATCGTCTCAACTACAACAACATCCATATAGAATCTCATTAGAGGAAAATCCCTATATTGATTAATGGTGTGGATACATTTTCCATTACATCAATAAGAATACATCTTTATATAATGGCATACATTTAATTAACTAGTATTAATAAGAATATTGAACCATAACATAAAATCCCATAAAACGTATCATAATTTTAAGGGTTTATCAACTTTTTAATTCAAGTTATGTTTTTACAAAATATAATTTTTGAGATTTTTACTTATCTTTATTTGATACCAACTGTAATTTTCTTGAACTGGACACTTGACTTTTGAACTAAAAAACACCCTTTACATACATGTAATATTCTATCCGATGAGACTTAATTTTAACCATTCATAAGCCAAAAAACCAATGGAATTACTTATATATCCGTTTTTTTATTATTTATAAAAATAGATAAAATATACATAAATGAAAATATTTTCCACACTTTTATAAAGAATGATAAAAATTATTTATACATAATTATTAAGAATATTCATTTTATAAATTTTAATAGAATTTCAATGTCTATAAAATATGAACACTGCGAATCTTTAATTAATAGTAAAAAAAATATTTATGAAAAATAAATATTATATATGTGGAGTAAAATGATTCCATACAACAAACATTCTATAAGTTCTTAGTTTATTTAAAATAATCATTCAACAATTTTGAGTACCAAAGGGTGTAAAATTGAAAAATACTTATGAACCCCTAAAACAATAGAAAATGTCAATATAAAGAGTTTACGAGATAAATATCCTTTAATTCCTTTAAATGAGATTAAATCATAAAAAATCCCAATTAAAATAATGACTACAACATATACACATTCCTTGGATTCCCACATGGTCAGATGTATACCAAATATCCTATATAATATTATATTATTTATAATTAATCAATTCAATATGCATAGTTTTTTCAGTTTTACTGAATATAATTTATTAGAAAATTATTTATACCCATTTTCTCCAAATTATTTTTTGAAATGAATTATTTATGTGCTAACAATTTCATTCATATGCATGTTTTGATTTAGTGATTTTCGTCCTATCACCTTGGTTGTAACACTCTAGAATGAGGTAATTCACTATTTCATAATGTTCTATTAAATAAATTAAGGGATTTGGTTGTGTTCTCGAAGGTTTTATAAGTTTTATAGAATTTTTGGAGGGTACCTGGTTGGAATAGGATTTGGATAAATCTTGTAGGTTTTAGACATAAAATTCCTATGTAACCTTTTTGGGGTGATTGGATAGCATGTGTTTATGGTGAATGATTTAGGAAAACCATATTATTTTTATGTGGGTTTTTATTTGGGGATGGTAGGTGTGAATATATGTTGAGTCTAGACATGAAAAATAAAGTATAAAATGGCATAAATGACCTCTTTATTCTTAAATTCATGTTAATAATGTGGCTCGTGTAAAAAAATTGATTTCAATAATATCTCCAATTATCACCAAAATAATCATCTTAGGATTAAAAAATGAATGTTTAGAATTATTCCATAGTAAAGACATAGCCGATTAAGATTTTATCATTTATATATTATGTTATATTATATTATTCTTATTCTTATTATTCTGTATAATAAAAATGAAATTTGAATGATGTTTTAATTTATGATTACGTAGTGCTATTGAAATGAATATAGGATGATGCCACTAGCAGAGATACTCAGTTAACAATAAGAGAATTATAATGAGAAAGTGGTTCCACCATATCTAGAGGTGAATTAATAGATGATCAAAATCATTTTAGAAGATTTCCAAACTATTTTTGAAGAGAAATAATCCCGAGGAACCACGTCATGTAAACTTCTAATGTAAATTATAATGAAAAAATAATATAATATTTATGGTTGAATCATGGATCGTGAAATAATATGTCATTATTGAAAGGGTGATTATTATATATTAATTTTGGAGAGTTTATTTGAATTAATAGTGAAGCTCGTAGTGTATAAGATAAATGATCTTCTACTATAATGTTGGGTAATAGTTATTCAAGCTAAGGTCGATCAAGCCATATCTTGGGATGTATTTAATGAATATTTTTAGACATAATTCCATGTGAATTCCTTCTGAGTGTACTTAATAAGTGATATCCTATATCTAAATCAAGGAAACCTCTCTTTTTTGGAATATAGATCTATATATACAGAACATTCTCATTATTCCCTAGAAGTGTCACCTATTGAATCTATTAAAGCATATATGATAAATATAGTCTTGTGATCAAAAATTATTTTTGTTGTGGTTATATTTTTATTCTATAATTACTTAGACATTTTGAATAATACTATAGGGGTAGAGAAATATGTCTCTACTAAATTTAGTAGAGGGAACACATTTTCCCAATCGAACACAAGTGGGAACTCTTGTGTGTAAAATAATATATGAAGAGATTGTTACTCCAAGTGTACCTGATCCTTATTGAATCAATCCAGAAGAATAGTTTATTTCCACTAGAATCTTAGTTACAAAAAGGAATATTTCCATTGTGGTTTATTAGATATCATGTTAAGGTTATGCATGAAACCATTCTATAACTATAATAAGTTTATTTTAAAATGGAATGTAATGTGATGTATTAAAAATCTATAGATTCCAAATATTGGTTAGGGTTCTACAATTTTGAAGGATTGTAATGCCCGACCAAGACATTCTCATTAGATAACTTCTGAACCGTAGAATCAACGTACCTTGGGTGATTATATAATAACCTTGATTCCATAGTAGGAATTTCATTTGAAGGGGAGCACGAATCAGTCATGGGGATGGGATCAACAAATTTTTATAGCTGAGTAGTGTATTCCATGTAGAGAACTAGGTCCCTCAATATTATGAGTTTCCATTCTCATCAACTATACAATAATTTAAATTTTTTCATATATAACGATTTACATTATTTAATTTCTTATATAGTTATTAAATAAGTAGTATTTTATATTGAAATAATTTCTCACATATAATAATTAATAGTCCTAAAAAAAATACCGTATTGAGGATTTAAATGTTTGGTGTGTTCTATCACCATTTAGTTAGTCTATTTTTTGGGAGTTAAGTTTCATTGAAATATACATAATTTTTTTAATAATGTGGATGTATTGGCTAGTGTTATTAAAATATTATGTCAATTACTATGAAAAAATATAAAATTTTATATATCACGAAGGAGTTGAATGGTTATTCAAAGGAGAAGGGTTTGTGAATTTTGGATGACAAGTAACATTAGTATAAATAGTGGATACCATACCAATAAATCCCCCAACATCTATAACACTGATATTACATATTAATATATTATTATTATTTACTTTACTAAATCAACCATGATGGAATTATTTAGGTATAGTTCCGTTGGAATAGTGGATTAAAAAACAACTAGTCCCTAAGTAAACTACATCATCTCCCATGGGGTTCTCCAAATCTATAACCCTTCTAAAACATACCATACATAATAACATTCTTTATAAACCATAGAAAGGGAACATAATAACGGGTGAGATCATTTGATCTGTAATTTTAAATAAAGGGATATATCAACATAACATTAATATAAGGGTATCAGGATATTAGAATAACAATATAAAACTATACCCTCCAAAACATATATTAAAAACATGATCCGAAGAATAAATAATTTTAGTTTATATGAAATTAAATATTTAATAATTATTTAATATAATCTAATAGAGATTTACATTTCAATAAAACATATATTTATGTCATAAACATAAGCATATAAAATTGTGTGTCAAGGATACTGACCAAGATATTTATAAAATTTAATAATTAGTATAACCATCTATGTACATGCTTAAAGTATTAGATAAACTCCCATGTACACTATTTTTGTCTTGGGATAACCACCCATGTACCCGCTTTTTTCTTGCTTGGGATAACCTCTTATTTTCCATCATAATGTGTTCTTGTGATAACTTCAGGTGTACCCTTTTTTAGGAATGGGATACCAACACATGTACCTTTTTATCTCATTGAAAATTAGTCATCGACAAAAAAAATGGAGGGATATATTGGACTCATCCATCACATAATCCATTAATTTATGTTTCATAAGTTCATAAAACCATCATCATATCATAACCAATAAAAATTAAGTGAATTTAATATAAATTTCATTATAGAATATACAATAGAAAATAAACGGGTTTTGAAAACCTCTATTCACCATAATCAAAAAACTAAACCATCTAGAGAAATAATATTTATGGTACTAATATATTATACTACAATTTATGTATATTCAAATCCTATGGTTTATATCGTTGATGGATAGAAACTACATAAATTGATCCTGAAATCATTATTAAGAAAAATATCCTTTCTATTTTTAAATAACATATTTGAAATCCAAATATTTCCCAAAAATGATGAAAAGATTTTCATTTTAATTGAACCTAGAAAACAAGTAAAGAATTTATAAAATAATTCAGTGGTCTTTGTGGTTTAAAATTATGTTCATGTTGTACATGTTACAACAACAATTCATTCACATTTTTTGTAAAAAACATATCTCATTTTGAAAATGAAAAGAAGACACCATTTAACTTCTGTTTTAAAATAAAAAATTGGAAAATCTTCCATTAACAAATTATTTTATAATATGAAAATTTTCATTAATTTTTTTTAAAAAACATATACAATGATGAAAAATTATTTTTGATCGAAGAGAGAAATAAAGTCTTTTTAATTAATGAATTCTCTTGGTATAAATATTTATTAAATATATGAAAAAAAGAAATAATGTATTATAGAAAAATAAAAATAATATATGAATATTTTTTTTGATTCACTAGAGGTATATATTATTATTTCATCCTCAAGAGGCATAATTGTAATCAATCATGATTAACAATGAGATTTTAACATAAAACATTAATGAAATTAGTAATGATTGAATCATAATGACCATGGAAGAAATAAAAATATATGTATATTTATATAACATAATTTTCATCATAATAATCATAAAAAATAATCGATATTATATTCTCCACACACAAAAGAAATGAGTGGTGAATATGGGCTTTTTTCCATGGATGTAAATGTGAGATTAAATTACCTTACATGATGTGGTAATATTCAAATCATAATCTATATAGAATACTAAAAAAATTAAAAAAATATAATGATATTAAATAAATTCATGGTATAACATATAAAATGTGGTATATATAAATCTCATAAAATAATATTGTTTCATTATATAATATATTTCCCAAAATAGACAATTTGAGAAAACAATCCATTACCTTCAGTCTTGAATTTCATAATACATGTTAAATCAAGTTGTATAACTTATATATGTTTATTATAAATAAATATATATATATATATCGAACTAAATAATATTACTTTATAACATTTTATTACCTACATATTAAAAATGATTTGTTAAAATCACATTTGGATAATAACTACTTTGTTTTTCATATATGTTTGGGTTTGGAATTTTTAGTTTTCTACTTTTATAGTAATTCCATAATCTATATAATATTAAAAACTATATTAATATCATATATATTAAATATATATGTATTTATAGTAATCCATAAAATTTAGATATGAAAAATTAATCACATTGATCATAGAGACGTGGGGGTGTAAGTACACATTATTAGTGTTTCCATTTTCTCTATGGATGGAACAAAAGAATGGTATATATTATATAATAATAATTTAATCATTATAATGAAATATATATTATATATTTTCATTGAAAATATCCTTAATACAATCCTTGTCAAAATAAAATGTGAAATTATTTTTATTGGTTTGTGGAGGTGGTTGTCCACTCATACATACGAGGGACGTTATAATTTTCCAACAAATTGGATGATAATATTTTAGATGTGATACAATAATTCTATGATTATAAATATTTAAAATATATCATATACTAATATCGAATCCATGAATATATCTATATGTGAGAGGAGGTGGTGGAAAATGAATTACATTAACTCATGAGGCAGTAGTCTACTATACACACTGTCGATAGTACCATTTACCATTTGATAGAGGCAGAGATGGAACTAAATAATAATATCATCATATAATTATCTAATTATAAGGTAGACACATAATTCATTTCAAATAATGGATTGATAATATTTTATAGAGTTATAATAATAAATAACATGAAAAGAAATTGTTAAAACTATACATCTTATTATGAAAAATTATTTAAGTTTACAACTAATTCCTTATAAGGAGGGTGTAATAATCAAACTAAGGACTCTGGGTCATTTTTCGTGAATTTAGGAATATATTTTTTCAAATTAGTGAGTG
This sequence comes from Viscum album, assembly GCA_963277665.1. NCBI lineage: Eukaryota > Viridiplantae > Streptophyta > Magnoliopsida > Santalales > Viscaceae > Viscum > Viscum album. Next base: position 1,715,509,962 of record OY728142.1, on the reverse strand, counting down.
AAATAAAATTCATTATAATTTTTTTGTGAAGAGTATAGGGGATCATTTTTATAAATGGGGGTGAGGACACAACTTGATTTTTTTAATATAAAGTAATTGAAACGTTTTAGGCATTAATAATGGATTATAATGGATCATAAGAAATCCTTAGATGATATATGGCCCAAATAAGGCCATATAATTGATGTTGGACATGTTTTTTTGTCATTTAAACCCTTATCATTTTTGTTTAACCCCATAGAAAACCCATTTTAGCCTTAATTTCATTAAATAATTTTTAACTATTCTATAATTCATTATGAAGAAAAATTAATACCAAATTATTGTGTAATATTAATTATCATGATTAAAAATATGCAATTAAATTTTCAAAATTCAATTATAGAAGTGTAAGAATTTAATTTAAAATTAATCCTATAAACATAATTGAAAGTGGTTTTTCCGAAAAGAAAATTATCATAAGTATAAAAATATGTAATAGAAAATTTCAATATTAAATTAATTATAATGCATTAAACAGAATTTATTCTTTAATAATGTAAAAAACATTTTTTAATGTAATTTAATAAAAAATTTAACTTCCTAATTGATTAAAATTAATAGGATGTTTTCAATAAAAGCCTGTATTTATTAATATTCATAAAAAGATAAACATTTCATAAAAATACAAAAATTTAACCGGAATATAATTTGGAAATGTATTTGAAAAAGTTAATTTAATTTTATCAAATAAATGTACTAAAATTATTAATAAAATAAATTTTTTTTTCAAAATATCCATAAAAATCATTTTTTGTATAATTTTATTTTTAAATCATATAAAGAGTTTAAAAAAATAAGTACTAATTTATTGATATGATTTATTTATCTAAAATCAGTATATATAATTTTAAAATTTTCTATTCTTATTCATGAAAGTTTGGTTAAATTCTAGTTTATAATATTCATGTTCCATTATAATAGTAATAGTATATTGTGGTCCAAAAAACATGATGGTGCGTATAACACAAGATATTGAAAAAATTAAATTTATTTAAAAAAATATTTTTTTTATCATTGTGTTAAATTATATCCCATTTAAAATGAATTCATATCTTGAAATTCCATCACTCTCATACTAACAGAAGGACATTCATCTTCCTCAATATTTCCTTAGGGTCCCATGTAACTTCATTGAGTTTGTGCTTTCTCCATAACACCATTAACAGGTGAGAGGTCTTGTTTTGTAGACGATTCTCTATATGATCTATAATTTACATATATTATTGTTGAAATGAAATCTCATGATAATGTTGCTATACTTTTGAGATAAGAGAATATAAATGATCATTATTGTACTTCCTCATGAAATATACATGGAACAAATAATCACCATTTTAGAGGTTTTGTGGATGTTGAAGTGATAAGTCACTTTCCATACACAATATAGAATTTAAAAGAGGACAATACACATAGGGTTTAGATTTCTTATATCCCAAATCTGATAGTATTATTCAGTGGTGAAATTCATAGAAAACCCATCTCATTAACATCAAGCTCCATATATTGATAATAATATCATCACAACATTTATGTCAAATCTATGGTCCCTTGATGTTCTTTTGATTCAATATAGGTTTCTCTACCATTTCATCACGTATACATTTTCCAAAAAACATCCATTCTCCAAATTCTCCCATAGGGTGGAAACCAACCACCGTAGAAATATAGTGAAAAAGATATATTTATATCCTTATGTTTTTAGAGGTAATATCATACTAAACCACAATTTTAGGATGATATGATGTGATGAATCTTAATACATTATCAAGATCTTGTGGAAGACTTCACCAAAACATAGAGGTAAACCTCGAATCCCAGATAGACATAATATAATGTGGCACTAACTAAGACCATACAACTTCATTAATATATATCATATCAAGATGATCTAGAAATAAATATTCCATAATAGCAATGAATTTTAGTATCATCATTATGCAATTGATTACAATCCATATAGAATTACTCTCATTAGATGTTTTGGGGAGTCCAAAGACAAAATCCATTGTGATGTTTTCCCATTTCCATTTTTGTATAGATAATGGTTGTAACATCTACATAGTCTTTTATCTCTCAACTTTTAGTCGATGGAATACCATGCATTGAAACACCATCACTACAATATCTCTATCCAATTGAACCCACTATAAATACTATTTTAGATAAATATAAATCATTGTACTTCTCTGATGGAAAGTGAATAAAGATCAATTAGATTCCTGGATTAGACATTCTTTAAAATGTGTATAGACATAATGAATACAAAAATTCTCATCCTTATCATTACATCATAATCATATATAAATTCATAAAAACATTTACCTTCTTCTACAGCTATATCTCTTTTTTCTATGCCTCTCTAGTCTATTTATGGATATATGGTTGAAATATTACTTGAGAAAGATAGTATTTTTCCCTACCTTCTTGATTTTCAGATCCATAATTACCAAATATAAAAATATTTAATCTTTTATGATCCTTATTATAGATACTATATCATTATCTCTTTGACTCAAATAACCATCCATCTTGTTTTCTTTAATAGGGTGGGAATTTATTGAGTAGTCATCATAATTATTCAACTCCAACCATCTTCTCTGGTGCATGTTTCACAATTTATGTGTCAATATGTACATTAAAATTTTATGATCAATATATATATATTACAAATTTCTCTATTAATATAATTCCTCTATACATTTAATGAAATATTTTTAAGTTCTAACTTCTAATCACGAGTTGGTTAAAAATTCTCATGAACCAAAATTTTTTGCGATGCATCATCTTTCACCATGTCTTTCTTCTTGAGAATGCATCAATTTACCATTATTGATGAATCAATATATATTTAAAACCCTTATGTACAATTGGTTAATGGAAGATGTGGGTCACTGACTAACCATATATTCGATATATTGAAATTTTCATCGCATTCAATCATCCAGAAGAACTTGGATCCCTTCCGAGTTAACCAGGTGAGTGGATTGGTCATCCATGAAATCATCTCTAAAAACCATAAACAATATCCATAAAAACTGATAAAAACATTGGATCATTATCAATGTAGTTGGTCTAGGAAAATTCTTAATAGTGTCCATCTTTGATGGATCCACTAATATACAGTATCATGAGATATAAGTCCCAAACATATGGCTTTTATAGATAAAATCACACAATGAAAATTTATTATATTGATTCACCTTCCTTAGGGTATTTTTTACATTTCTCAAATGATCTTCATGCACTCCATTTATCTATGAATATATAAGAATAAATCATAAAAATTAATCCAAAAATTGTTCTTAATAGTCTCAAAATTTATTATTCCTTAAATACATGAAGATAGTGAGGGAATTACTTTGACCAAATTACATCACAATATGCTCATAGTATCTATTCCTTGTACAAATTGTTTTTGGTCTATATAACTTCTTCACCCCCAACAGATGATATTTAAAAATAAATTTAAAATTATAATGTTATTGATATTCAAAAGTAATAAAATTGTGTATAGGATACTTTTTCTTAATTATAACCTTGTTTATTTCCCGCTAATCAATGAATATTTACATAGATTCTTATTTACACATGGAAAAGGAACCAGTGCAACCCATAAAGAAACATGAGCATGAAAAAATTCATTTCCAATATTCTCCTAGAGTTTTATTTTCAATTTTTACACCTGAATCATGGTCAATCAATATGTAATTTTTGAAATTGGGATAACCTAAAGTATGAGTTTTATTGAGAACTCAACATTGTAATTATTTGAAATAATGGGAAACACATTAAGTAATACATCAAAAAGATCCCTCAAAAAAGGTATACCATGAATTTTATATTTATCTCAATCCATTTGAGAAAAACACCCCTTTTGAATCCGAATAATGATCCATAAGATGGGTTAAATCTCCACTAGAAGTACATATTTATCATCACATTGATAAATGATCATATGTTTTATTGTCTTATGAAACGTGAAATACTTTCTGAAAAATGGATGTGGGATTTATATAGATAAATCCAATCTCGGACTAATATTACATCAAATTAAATGAGAGGGATGATATGTATATTTTTTTGGAATCACATTCCTAAAAACATTAATAGGTGAAGAATCACATATTTGAGCTGTGATCATCCTTCAATTTGGGGTTTTCATTGGGAATTAAAAATCAAATCATTGTGAATAAGAATTAAAATTATTAACTACCTTTTATAATAATTGGTAATTTATATAAACAATATTAAATAAGATTCTCGAATATTAGAGAAAACATGTCACTAAGCCAACATCATCATTTTATCTTTAATACCAAACTAAAATCAAAATGTTTAACATGAACATCATGTGTCTCTAATCAATGTGATATATTTTGGAAAATCAATAAAGAAATATCTAAATTATGAAAAAATAATCTTAATATATCACACCTTATATTTTACCAATTTCCACCATGAATTTTATATATTCAAATCCATCATTTGTTTAAAAGAGTTTTTTAATTTCAAAAAAATATCCCCTAATAGATTCAAACCAAGTGTGAAGTAAGGCATGTTGTTGTGCACCATTTGACTTTAAAATAAAATACAAATTCTCCCTTTTAATAGTTACTAATAAATGGTATATCTATTCCAAATCCACATCCATTTTAGTATCCATATAAGTATGTACATTATAGGAAATATCTCACAGCATCCTTCACTTAAATTTTTCAATATCTTCATATAAATAAACTATCTCATATAGTTTTCAAAAAAATTCTCATTCATGTATCTAATGGTTTACAAAAAATTATTCTAATAAAATTATAATTACCCAAACATATCATAAATGGATATAATATCATAATATATTATTATTCAATACACAACCTAATTATTTATGATAGAAACATTTAGGTATTCTATATTTGGAAACAGCAGTTCAAAACCTATTAGATCAAAAATGTAATGGATAATAACTATCTATGTTGATCATAACTTTCACCCTTCATTGACATATTATACGTAATACCTCACTTACGAAAATGATGAAAAGAGACATAAGAGGGGGTGATCTCAGATTCCTAGTAAGGGTAAATATGGTAGCTATCAACATAAAATGTGCATAAGGGTATGAGAACATGAGAATAACATTTAAAATTATACCCTTCATAACATATATCATAAACATTAGTTATGGAATAAATTTTTAATTTTCATTCAAAAAAAATCATGATAAAATAATGGATCATAAAAAAATGAGGTCATAACATTGGTTTAAGAAATATATTGGTGGCATACACATAAGAATATAAAATATTATGTTAATGATACCCATGAAGATATTCAAAACAAATTTGGATTATTCCAATTACATTTGTACTATCTATAGTTTTGGTATAACATCCCATATTACATCTTTTGGGATTGGGATAACCTCACATATACCCTCAGTTTTGGTATTGGGATAACCACCCACGTACCCTTTATTTTTGAGCTTGGGATAACTTCTTGTGTACTTTTCTTTTCAGGGTAGTGATAACCTCTCATTTACCATTTCAGCTCAAATAACATTAATAATTTCTTAATTAATTTGAGAGATATATATTTCCCAATCATAAAATAATATATAAATTTGTGTTTCACATGAACATAATTAATTCACTATAGAATACCACTTAAAAAAGAATTGGTTTTCAAGAACATGTCATCAAGGCATAACTCGTAGAAAAATGAGTTTCATAAACATATTTTCATCATAATCATACATGTAAACCAATAAAAAATTATAAGTATAGTTCAAATGGATTATATCCACATTAAAACAAAATACATTCCACATATTGTTGTGGTTGATGAATATATACCCCGATAACAATATCATTTCAAATATTTAAATGTGTTTTTTTTATTCTTAAAACTCAAAAAAATGTTAAGGAAAAAATTTCTATGAAAATATAGATGTATAATTTTAATGTAATCTTTAAATAATTTAGTGGGCATGTTTGGGTAAAATATATTCCTTCCATACACATTAAAAGAATCATTTATTTTACTAGTTAGGTAAAAAGGTAAAACTATCTTATTCAAAAAATATAATGAATGTTTCTTTTAATTTTTTATAATTAAAACATGTGTAAAAATATCTTACTATTTTTTAGAATACTAAAACCTTACAAATAATTTTTTTTACCAAAAATGTACATGGATTAAAAAATATATAGATCGAAGAGGGAAATAAATCCTATTTTATTAAAAACATTATTTTATTCAATTTACTTCATAAAAGAGAAGAAAATTAATTGAGAAAATTCATTTTCAAGAAATAAACATAGGATACAAATAGTTATAAGGTTTTTGGGAGGTATACCATAGTGTTTCATCATCAGAATAATAATCATAAACAATATGGATAAATAATAATATTTTAACATGCAAACTTTACCACTTAGATAATGATTTATTTATAAGAACTATGAAATAAATAAACTTATATGGATATATATATATCAAATCATTTTCATGAAATTAATAATAAAATACATTCTTGTTCAGTATAAAGATTACAAAATATAAAAAAATATTGAATTTAGCATGTGACCCATGGAAATAAAATTTATATCAAATTCTTTTATATATTTTAGAGTCATTTTAATCATTAGAACCATTAAAGAAAAAAATACATTAAACATTAAAAATCATGCGAATAAATAAATAAATAATATAAAATTTTAGGGGGATGTATATACAACTCATAATATTATATCGTTTTATATAATAACTTATGTCCCAAAAATACAATTTGAGAACTAAATATCTCACCTAAAATCTCAAATTTCTTCATACACATTCAAATGATATATATATATATACACAATATAGGTTTATTATCAAAAATTTTATATAACCATAGTAATATATATAATACCCTATGCCCCCACAATCCTGTACCCATGTTGTAAAGGCTCCTTCTTGGAAACCAAATATCCCACGATAAAATATATGTAGGGATGAATTTCTAGGGTTCTATAGTAGTACTGTAGTAGGGAACTATAGCTATAAGGCCTCGGCCTTAAACATTACTTAATCTTGACATATTACAAGATTACACCTTGAGGATCATTTCAGGTTTAGATTTTTAGAGAATTAGATCATAAAACATGCATTACATTCCACATTTAAACAAAGTGGTTACATAAAAGATAGTATTCATTTTTCCCATCAATGGAAACATATTTAAAATGTAACATGGATTCTTTCTTGACACTTCCTTGACACTATCATCATATCATGTACCCTTCCCTTGACCTGTGAAAAACATTTCAAAAACTTGGGATGAGCATAAAAAGCTCAGTAAGGGATATAAAAATTTGGAAAGGAAACATGAGTACATATATACATAAGAATGAAATCATACTTTACCCATAAAACATAATCACTTTAACATACCTCATAAAATCATGAATAAATCATAGAAATCATAACACGTAAAGGTAACTTCAGGCATTCATAACATTCTTACGTAGGGAGTAACCCTCTTGGTTACGTTTGGAATACCCATCACAGTATATTCCCTAATTCTCTTTGGAGAAACCTCAACGTTTAACTCCTTCGGGTTACCCAATGCATTGGAGAGCTATATCGGGCTCACACGCCCTTAGTATATCACGGAACCACCCGTCTTCATAATAATTTCCAAGAACCACAACATAATCGTATCACATAAAACATGGATGAAGGAAACATATCATTTCCACCTTTCAATCACAAGATATCAATACAACACATTGATTTAAAAACATTATGAAAACCATTTTCAATACCAAAATAAAAGAAAAGTAAAACATGGTATTTATTTTTCTTAAAAGAAGTTATGGGTTGTAGAGGAAGATGAAACTCAAATAATGGTCACGGCGGCGGAGAAGTCGTTGTCGCCGCATACGTATGACAAAAAAATTCCCTTTTGTCATTTAGTAAAATGATATGTATAAAAAATATTCCTTTTGTATAAATGTAAAAATTAAAAGGGGTTTATACATCATATAAAAGAAGGTTGTGTATAAAACAAAATATGCCTCAATGAATGGAGATTGAGACGAAGTCCCATACCTCGGGTCCGACTTGACTCGATCATTCTTTAATCTCCTGAATGATAAACTTGAGTTAATTTATACTTTCTTAAGAACCTTTTTCATGTTAATTATTCCTTTCATATCACTTATTATCATGTCATGAACACTATGTTATTATTTAAGTTAATAACGGTCGTTTTAATGATCATTGGTACATGAGTCAAAATTAAACTCTTTATAATTACAAGTTGTTCATGTGGTAAAATATCCATTATATCCAGAATTGTATTCATTATTAGATATCATATATATCATATATATCCAGTATATTCATGCATTTCTAATATTACATAACATTTAGAGGTAAGAAATGAAATGCACCGTTCATGGAGACGGTAAGCTGTACGTACGCATGAACGCTACTTCCATTTCTATATCATATTTAAAGGAATTAAAACACAATGATACGTAATAGTATTTTAATTTCAGCACGGTATCATATATAATATCATTAAATATATTTTTTATATGTACCACATATGGTATTAACGAATCAAATCACTTTGAGGGGGCGGTAGTCCGCACTTCCTAAAATAAAGATATCGCGTATACCCATAATGGAAGCCATAAAGGTATGCCATAAATGTCACATAAAGAAGATTAAGGAAAACATAAACATATTATATATCATATATAAATATAGTGACATCTTAATGGCCACCATTGAAGGTGTTATAAGTATATTGAACAATCATTGTTTCGTGAGGCAGAAATTCTCCATCCACGGAAACAGTATGTTCTTTAACCATTAGATGTAGGTGTGTGTAAGTTTAGCGCGAATAATTCTTATAAAAACATCCTAGTATATTGAAGATATTGGTGTTGTTACAAAACAAATGAATAAAAAGAGTTCAGGGGGTTGGAGGAGAAAAATAAAACAAAAGGACTCAAGTGAAGACATTACCTTAAAATCGGGTAACTCCCTTTGTTTTGAGCTCAAAGGCTTCCTTGGGAAGATTTCTGCCCAACGTGAGGCTTCTAAGAGTTAGCGAGGGATGTGGAGAGACAAAATGGGCAGGTTTTGGAAAATCCAAAGGCTTTGTAAGTGTGGGTAAGGAGGTAGGGGTGTGGGCCTTTTATAAGAGGAGAGGAGGGCCACTCTTGGAAAGTAATGAAATGATACTTTATTTTAAAACGAGATTCGGATTTAAAAGGTCCCACATTAATATAATTATAGGATAAGGTGATAAGGGTTCAAAATATACCCATCCAATAGGTTTTTGACAAGTGTATATTATAGTTTTAACATTATCTTTTCATTTTATTTAAATTCTGTGTTATTGAGGTAATCACTGCATCATCATGATGTCATAAATAATTTAATTTATTTAATGTCTAAAAATTATAAAAAACATATTTTGATTTAGGAAATATTTTTAGATTTATACTGAATATTTATAGTCAAATATATAATCTATGTAGACAATATTAAAAATGTTTTACTCAGGTGATATATTCTTTGTTATATTTACTTTCTTTAAAAATAAAAAGATAAAAAGTCACTTTCCCACAAAAGTGATTCCATGGGGTCCCCAATATTGGCACAAGGAATCCAATGGTCGGTCATGAGACAACCATTAGCATTAGGACACATTTTGGTGTCTTTTTTTATTATTATGATATTATTTTATTATCCTTAACTACCCGTTTACTCATTAATCAAGATAATTAAAGATAATTACCGTCGTTACTATTCATAATGTCCAAAAACAAAAGAGTCTTAATTACATAATTTGGACCATTTGATTCCAAATATGGGATCGATTTTACCAAATTCCAAATATATAAATTGCAATAATTAATTTGAAAATAATTTCCGTCGTCAAAACAAATAGCGGGTTTTTTTGAAACAATATCTATGAAAAGTTTGGCAATTGTTTTTTCCCAATTAAAAAGTGAAATAAATCTCAATGACCACCATTGGATTACATGGTAAAAATATATTCTATGTAAACATTAAACCCAATTAAAAAGATAATCTAACCATATAATTAAATTAGAAGAAAAATCAATTTTGATGTAAAATGCAGTATTTTTTACTATTCATTAAAAAATGAACATTGTCAGAAAAATACCAAAACATTTTCCATTGTAAATTTCAATGTCCCAATAATAAATAATAAGTTTATTTTGACAAATAGAGATTATAAAATTGTCAAATGTTTTATTTAAAAATGGTTTTCCATTAAAAGGCATTAAAACAATCTTTAAAAAAATATTAGTGTATTCTATGCTTAAGATTGGATTTATTTTCATTTTAGGCCTCTAAAACACTATCTAATTCATAAATAGACATAGATAAAAATATCTATTTTTCATTACTTACTTGGGATGTTACACCCTTCCCCCCTATAGAAAATTGCATCCCCGCGATTTATTTACTTAACGAATAAGTGGGGGTATTTATCCCTCATAGCATTTTTAGATTCCCATGTTGCCTCTTCAACCATATGGTTTTTCCAAAAAAACCTTTACCTGGTGAATCACCTTATTCGGCAACACTTTCTCCCTATGGTCAAGAATCTGGACCATTTGTTCCTCATAAGATAGGTTCTCTTCCAGTTGAACTACCTCTGGACTCAAAACATGAGATGGATCTGGCATTTACTTCCTTAACATTGAAACATGAAAAACATTGTGTACCTGAGATAAACTCGAAGGTAAAGCCACTCGGTAAGCAACTGAACCAACTCTCTCCGGAATTTAATATGGTCCAATGAACCTTGGACTCAGCTTTCCTTTCTTTCTAAATCGCATCACACTTTTCCATGCTGAGACTTAGAGAAAAACATGATCACCTACCTCGAAAGATATATCCTCCCTCCTGTTGTCCGCCTAACTCTTCTGCCTGCTCTGAGCTGTTCTCCTGTGTTTCTGTATCAACTGAACTTTTTCTGCCAACTCTTCCACCAATTTTGGTCCCATTAGCTTCCTTTCTCCCACTTCATCCCAGAAAGCTGGAGTTCGACACCGCTTCACATATAACGCCTCAAATGGCGCCATTTATATACTGGAATGAAAACTGTTATTATAAGAAAACTCATCCAAAGAAAGATATCGGTCTCAAATTCCCTAATAATCCATCGAACAAGCACATAGAATATCCTCCAAAGTCTAGATCATTCGTTCTGACTGCCCATCTGATTGAGGATGAAAAGCTGTACTAAAATTTAATTCAGTACCCAACGACTTCTGAAGGCCTTTCCAAAAGTTAGAAGTGAACTTGGGATCACGGTTAGATACAATGGAGAGGCGAACTCCATGTAACCTAACTATCTTTTTAAGATACAAATGGGAAAGTTGATCTAGGGAAAAAGTATCTTGTATAGTAAGGAAATGAGTAAATTTAGTCAAGGTATCAACAATAACCCATATTGCATTATTACCTCGGGGTGTCTTCAGAAATCCCACAATGAAGTCCATGGATATATTTTCCCATTTCCACTCTGGCACTGGTAAAGGCTGAAGCAGCCATTTTGGTAATTTCCACTCTGCTTTAACCTGTTGACAAGTCAATCACTTCACTATAAAATCAGCAATATCCCTTTTCATTCTGTCCCACCAGTAATACTCTCGAAGATCTCTATACATATTAGTACTGCCTCGATGAACTGAAAACAGAGAACTATGAGCTTCACATAACAAATCTCTCTTCAACTGTGAGTCATAAGGCACACACAATATCTTCCCAAATATCAAAACAAAATCATTATCAATGTTGAATTTAGGAAACATACCCTTCTTAACCAGATCTATCTTTTTCTACAACTCACTGTCTTGCTTCTGTGCTTGCTTGATTCTGTCTGATAGAGAAGATTTCACTGATACCTAAAACAAAACAGAAGAACATACTGCACCAAAAAATTTTATTCCAAAGTTCATCAAATCCTTAACCAAAGGATCACGTTCCAAACTCAACATTGTTATTGAATCATTACTTTTTCGACTCAAAGCATCAGCCACTTTATTTTCTTTTCCCGGATGATAATGAATTGTACAATCATAATCCTTGATTAATTCTAGCCATCTCCTTTTTCTCATGTTCAATTCCTTCTGAGTGAATATATACTTTCAACTTTTGTGATCGGTATATATTTCACACATTACTCTATACAAATGATGCCTCAAAATTTTTAAGGCGAAAACAACAGCAGCTAATTCCAAATAATGTGTAGGGTAATTTATCTCATGAGTTTTCAACTACCATGAAGCATAAGCAATTATCTGATTATTCTGCCTTAAGACGCAACCAAGTCCTTTTATTGATGCATCACTATAGATAACAAACTCCCCATTCCTGGAAGGTAGTTCCAAAACTGGAGCATTCATCAATCTTCTTTTCAATTCCTGAAAATAGTGATCACATTCTTTTGTCCAGATAAACTTAACACCCTTCTGAGTTAGCTTAGTCATTGTACTAGATAACCATGAAAAATTTCTAAAAAACCTTCGATAATATCCTACCAAACCAAGGAAGATACGAATCTCAGTTACATTTGTGGGTATTTTCCATTCTTCAACAACCTTTGTTTTTGCCGGATCAACAGTAATCCCATCTTTAGAAACAATGTGTCCAAGGAAAGAAATTTGTTGCAACCAAAACTCACACTTGCTGAATTTCCCATACAATTTATTTTCTTTTAAGGTTTTCAAAATAACCATTAAATGTCTTTAATGCTACTCTTTACTTTTATAAAACACCAAAATATCATCAATGAAATCCACCACAAACTTATCCAAGAACTCATGAAAAATTCTATTCATTACATCCATGAATACAGTAGGTGCATTGGTTTGCTCAAAAGGCATTACTAAAAATTCATAATGGACATATCTTGTACTAAATGCGGTCTTCAGAACATCTGCTTCCTTTACCTTGAACTGATGGTACCCCAATCTCAGGTCAATCTTTGAAAAAAACTGAGCTCCCTGGTGCTGATCAAACAAATCATCGATACGAGGCAAAGGATATTTTTTCTTAACAGTGATGTTATTCAAGGCTCTATAATCAATGCAAAGTTTCATACTACCATCTTTCTTTTTAACAAATAAAACAGTAGCACCCCATGGTGGTGTGATAGGTTGAATGAAACCTTTCTCTAATAAATCTTGCAATTTCTACTCCAACTATAAAATTTCAATTTGAGCCATTCGATAAGGGGGTTTTGAAATTGGCTTAGCATCAGTAACTAAGTCTACATTAAACTCAACTTCCCGATCTGGTATTATTCCAGGTATCTCATCAGAAGAAACATCAGGATACTCATTTACCACTGGCACATCATTAATCTGAACAGTTCCTTTGTTTTCAACAATATGTGCAAGGTAACATTCATTTCCATATTTTACATGTTTCTCGGCCTCTTGATATGTTATCAACAGTAAGGGTTCATTCTTGTACACAAACTGAAATTCTTTCTGAATAGAAACTACTTTAGCTCTACTGTCAATCTTAGGAAGGTAAATAGAGAGACAATCTATACCCAGGATAACATCAAACTATACTAGAGGTAAAACAATAAGGTTTTCAAGTAGCTTATTTCCAAGGATCAGGAAAGGAAGATTATTATAAATTATTTTTTCCTCAACATTTCCCCCAGGTGTTTTACCACAAGTTCAGGAGTCATTTCTTGAGATGGTATTCCAATTTTGTTAGAAAATGTTTCAGAGATGAAAGAATGTGTAGACCCTGAATCAAACAACACACTGGCATAATCTGAAAAAACAAACAAAGTACCTGATACAACTTCATTTGATGGCCTGACATCTGCTGATGTAGTTGCAATGGATTTCACCACCCCTTTATACTTGTAGTCTAACTGCTTCGCATCACTCAAGCTCTTTGTTGGACACTCGTTTTCATAGTGACCCATCTCATTGCACTTAAAGCATTTCACTAACTATAAATCAAATTTTCTATTACCATCACCCTGATCTTTTTTAGTGAAATCACGAGCCTTATGTCTCATCTTACCCCATCGGTAGCACTTTCCAGAATTCAGAAGACATTCCCCAGCATGCCTTTTACCACATTTATCACAAATGGGAAACTTAATTTTCATACCGTCAGACCTTTTTGAAGAATTCTTTCTTTTCTCCTGCCACCTCAGTCTCTTCTTCTGCTGGTTGTTATAGAACACTTGATCATCGACAAACTCCATCTCCACCATCTCATCACGTCGAACAAGATTTTCATAACTTTTAAACTCCCGAAAAGCCAAATCCCTTAGATATTTTGGCTTTAATTCTGAGTAAAAACGATCGATTTTAATATCAAGGTCTCGGATAAAATTTGGAGCATACCTTGCCAATCGAGTGAACCTCTCTTCATAGGCAGCCACTGAGTCTTCCTCTTGCCTCAATTCCATGAATTTTTTTTCCATCCTTAGTCGAACAGCCTTAGGAAAATACTTCTCAAGAAACATACCTTTGAATTCATCCTAGTCGAGAGCATCAATCTCATCAGCGTCCCTGATATTTTTAACCATCAACCACCACTGGTCTACTTCACCCTCCAAACGGTAAATAGAAAGACTAACCTTTTGATTTTCTGAACACCCCATGACATCAAAAATCTTCTCCAGTGCTTTAATCCACCTTTCAGCTAGCACATGGTCAGATGATCCTCTGAATGATGGGGGATGTAGCCTCATGAAATGATCCACCACTGACATGTTCCTCTGCGGTTGATATGGATGATCTTGTGCCTGGATACCGCCACCATTTATCGATTGAGTCAACTGCACCATTACTACAAAAAAAACTGTTCAGTTCCAATTCCGACCATCTCAGGATGCTGATTTGGAAGGTCATTTCCTTCTATATTCCTTCCTAGCACTGCTTCCCTGTTTCCTCTGTGGAAAACCATTCTAAACAATCATGTATTATATGAAGTAACATGGTAATCTTAAAATGCTCTATCATTTCAATCATACCATAAAAAAAATATTTTGGGATAATCATTTAATAAAATGCTAACTCCTAAAGTTATCTAAACTGACCTCTGATACCAACTATAAGGTCCCGACCTTAAATATTACTTAATCTTGAGATATTAAAAGATTACACCTTGAGGATCTTTTTAGGTTTAGAGTTTTAGAGAATTATATAATAAAACATGCATTACATTACACATTTAAACAAAGTGGTTATATAAATGATAGTATTCATTTTTACCATCAACGGAAACATATTTAAAATAAAACATGGATTCTTTGTTGACACTTCCTTGACATTATCATAATATCATGTACCATGCACTTGACCTATGAAAAACATTTAAAAAAACTTGGGATGAGTATAAAAAGCTCAGTAAGGGATATAAAAATTTGGAAAGGAAACATGAGTATATATATACATAAGAATGAAATCATACTTTACTAATAAAACATAAGCACTTTACTATACCTCATAAAATCATGAAAAAATAATTGAAATCATAAGACATAAAGGTAACATGACGCATTCATAACATTCTTACGTAGGGAGTAACCCTCTTGGTTACGTTCGGAATACCCATCATAGTATATTCCCAAAATCTCTTCAGAAAAACCACAACGTTTAACTCCTTCGTGTTACCCAATGCATTAAAGAGCTATTTCGGACTCACCCACCCTTAGTTTATCACGGAACCACCTGTCTTCATAATAATGCCCAAAAACCACAACATATTCAGATCACATAAAACATGCATAAATGAAACATAACATTTACACCTTTCAATCACAAGATATCAATAAAACACATTTATGTAAAAACATTATGAAAACCATTTTCAATACAAAAATAAAAGAAAAGTAAAACATGGTATTAATTTTTCTTAAAAAAGGTATGGCTTGTAGATGAAGCCGAAACTCAAATAATGGTCACGGCCGCGGAGAAGTCATTGTCACTGCATACGTACGAAAAAAACATTCCCTTTTGTCGTTTAGTAAAACACTTCATATAAAAAAGATTCATTTTGGATAAACGTAAAATTCAAAGGGGTTTATACACCGTATAAAATAAGGTTGTTTATAAAACAAAATATTCCTCAATGAATGGATATTGAGATGAAGTCCCTTACCTCGAGTCCGACGTGACTCGATCGTTCTTTAATCTCCTGAATAATAAACTGGAGTTAATTTATACATTCTTAAGAACCTTTTTCAAGTTCATTATTCCTTTTATATCACTTATTACCTTGTCATGAACACTATGTTATTATTTATGTTAATAACGGTCATTTTAACGTTCATTGGTACTTGAGTCAAAACTAAACTCTTTATAATTACAAGTTGTTCATGTGGTAAAATATCCATTATATCCAGAAATGTATTCATGATGTAGATATCATATATATCATATATATCTATTATATTCATGAATTTATACTATTACATAACATTTAGAGGTAAGAAATGAAATGCACCGTTCATGGAGACGGCAAGCCGTACGTACGCATGAACGCTACTTCCATTTCTATTTCATATTTAATGGAATTAAAACATAATGATACATAATAGTATTTTAATTATAGTACGGTATAATATATAATATCATTAAATATATCCTTTATACGTACCACATATGGTATTAACTAATCAAATGACTTTGAGGGGGCGGTGGTCTGCACTTCCTAAAATGAAGATATCGTGTATACCCATAATGGAAGCCATAAAGGTATGCCATAAATGAAAAATACAAAAGCTTAAGGAAAACATTATCATATTATATATCATATATAAATATAGTGACATATTAATGGCCACCGTTGAAGGTGTTCAAAAAATATCGAACAATCATCGTTTCGTGAGGCAGAAATTCTCCATCCATGAAAACAGTATGTTCTTTAACCATTAGATGTAGGTGTGAGTAAGTTTATCTCGAATCCTTCTTATAACAAAATCCTAGTATATTTAAGATACTAGAGTTGTTACAAAATAAATTTATAAATAGATTTTATGGGGCTGGAGAAGAAAAATAAAACAAAAGGACTCAATTGAAGACATTGCCTTAAAATCGGGTAACTCCGTTTGGTTTGAGTTCAAAGGATTCATTTGGAAGACTTCTGCCCAATGTGAGGCTTCTAAGAGTTATATAGGGATGTGGAGAGATAAAATGGGTAGGGGTTGGCCGAGACAAAGGCTTTGGAAGTGTGGGTAAGGAGGTAGAGGTGGGGGCCTTTTATAAGAGGAGAGGAGGGGCACTCTTGGAAAGTAAAGAAATGTTACTTTATTTTAAAAAAGAGTTTCAGATTTAAAATGTCCCACATTGATATAATTCTAGGATAATGTGATAAGGGTTCAAAATATACCCATCCAATATGTTTTTGACAAGTGTATGTTATAGTTTTAACATTATCTTTTCATTTTATTTAAATCCTTTATTAATGAGGTAATCGCTGCATCATAATGATGTCATAAATAATTTAATTTATTTAATTTCTAAAAATTATAAAACAAATATAATGATGTATTAAATCTTTTTAGCTTTATAATGAATATTTATAGTCAAAAATATCATCTATTTAGACAAAATTAAAATTTTTTACTCGGGTGATCCATTCTTTGTTATATTTACTTTCTTTAAAAATAAAAAGATAAAAAGTCACTTTCCCACAAAATTGATTCGATGGGGTCCCCAAGATTGGCACAAGGCATTCCATGGTCAGCCATGAGACAACCATTAGCATTAGGACACATGTTGGTGTCATTTTTTCTTATTATGATATTATTTTATTATCCTTAACTACCCGATTACTCATTAATCAAGATAATTAAAGATAATTACCGTCGTTAGTATTCATAATTTCCAAAAAAAAAGACTTAATTACATAATTTGGACCTTCTAATTCTGAATATAGAATCCATTTTACCAAATTCTAAATATATAAATTGCAATAATTAATTTGAAAATAATTCATGTTGTCAAAACAAATAGCGGGGTTTTTTTAAATAATATCTATGAAAAGTTTGGCACTTGTTTATGCCCAATTACAAAGTGAAATTAATCCTAATGACCACCATTGGATTACATGGTAAGAAGTATATTCTATTTAAACTTTAAAAACAATTAATAAGATAATCTAACCATATAATTAAATTAGATGAAAAAGAAGTTTTGATGTAAAATGCAGTATTTTTCACTATTCATTAAAAAATGAACATTGTCAGCAATATACCAAAAAATTATCCATTGTAAATTTCAATTTCCCAATCGTAAATAATAAGTTTATTTTGTCAAATAGATCTTATAAAATTGTCAAATGTTTGATTGAAAAATGGTTTTCCATCAAAAGGCACTAAAACAATCTTTTAAAAAATATTAGTGTATTCCATGCTTAAGATAAGATTTATTCTCATTTTAAGCCTCTAAAACACTATCTAATTAATAAATAGACATAGATAAAAATATCTATTATTCATTACTTACATGGGATGTTAAAATAGCAGTACTATAGAAGGGAATTGTAGTAGTACTATAGTTGTGGTGGAACTGTAGTAGTGGTGACAATGTAGCGACGAAGGCCCTATACTAGGAACGGTAGTAGTAGCGATACTGTAGCATAATAGGTATTGTATAAGTACTATTCACTATAGGGCCCTTTGGGGCAAAAAATGGGCATTAAATCTTTCTATTCACGCTACATGTCCCTGGGCCTTCGGGCTATGCAATGGGACTCCCACTACCAAGAAAAAAAAAGAGGTCTTTGATTTAATAATAAAGAGTGTATTGAGGCCCAACCAAAAAAATACCCAATATGATTTACTTATTACCTTTTATTGATTTTTTATTAATAATTCTTTTATAAAATCACTTATAGGGTAATATGTTCTTCATTTTTAATGTATCTTAAGGTTTTGTATTATTATTCATTTTACATTTGTCGTGGTTCAATAATATCTAGACGGTTATAAATATCATAAATATTATATATATACATTATATTTGTATTTATATATATCCATACAATTTACATATAGAAAATTAATTACAAAGTTTATGGAGATAATTGCTCGAACGTACTTATAAAAGTTGTTTCCATTTTCTCAATGGATGTAATGAATTAAATTTAAATATATTATCACCATTAAAAAAATAATTTTGATGTCATATATAATATATATATAAATATATATATTCATCAAATAAATCATTATTACCATCCATGTAAAAATAAAATGAAAAACTAATCACATCGCTTTATGAAGGCGGTAGTTCACACATATGCACAAACGACATTATTGTTTTCCAAGTTACTAGAAGGTAAGAAGTTATAGGTGATATTATAATTAAAATTTTATTAATATATCATAAATATAATATGTATTTATTCAATAAATCATTATCTTCATCAATGATATGAGGTGAGGAAAAACGAATTACATAGTATCGTGAGGTGGTATACCGCCGTACACTCGATCGACTATTTTGTTTAACATTTAATGGAACTGGATATTTATATAATTAAATGAATAAAAAAACAACATATATGTATATATTATATATTTACATTAATATAACAAAATATTTTAATAATATTTTATGGATTTAGATGAATAAACATAATAAAAATTAATGGTTATAGACTATATGTCTTCATTTGGGAACCTCCATAGATATATAAATAAATAATTTTTAGGATGGTTTCATAAAAAATAAGGAATATATAAAATGGGGGTTCAATTAATTACTCTACTTGGGTATGTCTTGGCCAATCCAAAATACTTTTTATATTTTAAGAGAATCGTACATTGGGTTCCCATTTATAAGTGGGGGCAAGGACACAATTGGAATCATTGAAAATAAAAAGCTATAACTACATTTCAAACATACTGTAAGGATAATCTATTAATTAAAATGATCTTTAGATTATTTAATATTGAAATATTTCCCTAAAATAGGACTTTTGCATGTTTTTAGGTCATTTTAACTCTTATATTTTTGGATTACCCCCCATGGTAACTCGTTTTATCTTTTACCACAATAACAAATTTTTGTGGTATTTTACATTAATTATGAAACAATTAACGTATTATGTATTTTTAATTATCCTAATCAAAAATTTTAAATACATTTTTCCAAATTCATTTAATAATAATGGTATAATTTACTTTAAAATCAAACAAGAAGACAATGTTAAAATGTGGGGTTTCTATAGAATTTATTTTCATATGTATAAAAATATTTAACATGAAAATTCAACATTAAATTAATTATAGAGATATATATTGGATTAATGATAACATAATTTATCTACTAGTAATATTAACCAAATTTAAAAGAAAAAACAATTTGTTAATTTAAATAACTGAAGGGGAATTTTTAAATAATAGATAATTTTTTTATGTTCATACGCAAACTAAATTTTTGGATAAAAAATTATAAAATTTACCCTCAAATTTTTTTAACAATTTGATTCAAAATATAATTATACTTATTTCAAATATATTTTCTAATAGTGGTTTAAATTACATTTATTATTTGTTCACAAAATTTCAACATAATATTCATTTGATAAAATGTATTTTTGAAGCATGCAAAGACATTATCAAAAATTATGAATTTATTTATATTTTTTATCTAAGATTTTTATATTTAATTTTAAAAATGAATTTATTTGTATTCATACATACATTTTTTAATACAAGTTTGTACCATTCATTTTAAAATAAAAATATTAATTGTTTACTGTGATTTGCTAAAACAATGTTTTGTATTTAATGAATGATTTCAAGAACATGAAAATTAATTGATAGAAATATTTCATAAAATATTAGGGTGTTATAATCTTGTAAAAATTTGCATAACTCATCTTGTATTATAATGATGTAACTAAACCTAGAAATTTTTTTCTATCATGGTATATCGATACCTTGATGCATTTCTTGAAAACTTCATTGGTCATCCACCTGAAAGGGAAGTGGAATTTTCTATTGGCATGATCCTAGGAAAAAATAACAAATTTGTTCCCTTGTATATAATTTCACCAATATAACTATGAGATATTAATTTAAAATAGGAATAATTTAAATAAAGGGTTTTGTAAGACCGTGAATTTTTCTTTCTAATTCTCCAATTAAATTTGTTAATTGGATAGATGGAATATTACAACTTTGGGTTAGTTATGATAAACTAAAAAAACTTACAATAATTATCAGTATCCTTTTCCTCAAATTTATCATCTATTTGATAATTCCATGTGAGATAAATGGTTTTCAAAAATTTATCATCAATTAATATACCACCAAATTCGAGTATTGAAAAATGATATTACAAATAATAATTTAGAAGTCATTATTGAAATAATGAATACCTTTCTGTTCCCTGTAGTATAAAAAATTATCTAGTAGTACTCCTGGAATTGATGAATAATATCTTCCAAAAAAAATTATTATTTCATTATTTTAGTTTTTATTAAATTTTTGTGTACTCTCACAGGAAATATGATCTTTAATAGAACTACAAAATTATGTTCGGTATATAATAAGATCACATAACTTTTAAAAAAATCTCAAAGTGTAAAGTTTGAAAATAATAAGTTCTCTTCTTTGGTTACAAAATCATGGAAAAATGAATATATGTTGATCCTAATAAAATTCAGGTCATCATTTTAGGAAGACACCTAAGAATAACTTCAAGATATAGGGTTTCCTATATTTAGTGATATATTATAATTTCATTGTACATGATTTTTCACGCCTCATTTCCCCATGAATATGTTGAAGAAAATTTATATTATTTTCTAAAAGATAGAATATTTTCAAAAATATTTTTAATAACTTTTGTCTCAGTTATCTTCATCGCAATATATTTATCTTTCAAAACCCAAGCGTGTGTTATTGTGTGTTTTATGATACTTCGGTTTCTATAAGGGGTCGTATTATCAGGCATGGATAAAATTTCATAAATCATGTCACAGTAGAATTGAGAATAATGGAGATAAAATATCCTACCCATGTTATAGAACAATTCAATGTGTCCCATTCCTAAAAAAATGACATCATATTCTCTTCGATGAAAAATCCACTATATTCACGGGTCATAATACCATAATTGGCATCTTTTGACAGTGGTACTTGAACCTATGATAATTAAATAGTGCGGAGGTTCATTTTATACTTAATGTACTAACATGAAAATGTAAATTCATTTATAGATGCATTATGTCGTAACTCTTATTATCAAGTGGTTATGGATGCCCAAGACCAATGGAATCTTATAGTCGTAATTGGTGATATGCACTTCAAATGTCATTATTAGAATGATGGTACTATTTTTTTAGACATTCTAATTCATGACATGTATAAAAATATCTTTGATTCCCACCTATCATAACTCAATTTTAATATAGTGATGTAAATACCCAATGGTGAGGATACAAATGGTGTATGATTAGATGATGCAAATTCAGTGTTGTTCTTTCAATATCAGATTTTAGTTATTCTCTATTGCCATGTGTCGAACCACAACCCACTAGTTGTCTATAAATTTTTTTATTTATTAGTATTTTTATCTCATTTTTTGTTGGTTTCCTTAAAAATTTAGAGTTTTAGATAATTCAACATCCAGTTACCTTCTTTTATATATTCTTTATAACGATTTTCAATTCCGTAACTTTTTGGAATGTTGAATGTTTTTTTGGGATAATGAGGATTTATGGGGGAAATTTCCTAATGTTTGGTGATATAAATTTGTTGAAATCAATGTAGGATGTTTATAAATTAATTAATGTATTTATAGGGTTCTCCATGTGTTTGGGAATCTTCATAGGTAGTTTATGTTTATTTCTAAAGAATATAGACATTGTAATGACTTCTGGATGATTTCACATCATGAACCAGTTACATGACATGAACATTTTGTTTTGATAATCCAATGAAATTGGGTTAGGGAATGGAATTTTTACAATCCATGAAGTAAGTTAACTTCATGAAAGTTTGATTGAATTATTTTTACTTTTAGGTTGCGACTTTATCAAAGTATCTTGTAAATTGTTAAACTCTTGTTATAAATGGGGTTAACAACCTGAATCATTTAGGTCTAGTGGTTTTAACCACACTACTTTTATATTTCCCTTTTCACTCAATGGGATGTCTTTCCTCTCGAAACCTAGGAGTTCTCCCAAGTGATTTTGGGGATCCCTTTCGTATTCATATCACTTCCTTTAATGATCGATCTTCATAGTGAAGTCTCTATGTCTCTCAAAAAATGATCATTCTAATACATTATTATTGATGGTCATGACAATGAAATTATGCGACATTTCTATATCCATCGTTATTTTGGTGATGTTAATCTTGTTTCATTTAGTTATATTATGTGATCTTCTTCGGATGATTATTGTACATTGGTTGTGGTTTGACAGCTACATTTTCTATGATTAATGTGTTACCTAACATCTCTATGGATTATTGTTTATATTTAATATGATTATTAAGCATGTTAATCATAGGTAGGGAATTTATTTTTTGTTTTGTGTTCCTTCTTTAGGTCGAAGATATATTTGTGGGTGTTTTCTACCTATGTATGCGGTAGGTAGTTTCATCTCTTGCTTGTATTGGAAGAAAATTTATTTATAAAATTTTAATAAATTATTCTTTAATAAAATGGCATGATTGATTTACGTATTTTCTATGTGTATGAAATAGGGTTTTTTGAAAAAAAGAGATTTCAACTTTTTTTGTTAATGAAAATTATTATTTTCCATGAATTTTGAAATTTAGTTGGAAAATGAATTTCAAATTACAGTTTAATGTAATTATTTGCAATATATAACACGTGGGTAGCCCTAGGTACTTTGGAATATAGTTTAGTAATATTGAATTCTAATTGTTACTGTGAGGGTGTTCACTCATTGGGAGTTCCTCTAATTCATATGCCTATTATTTTAGGATCTTATAAGGCCTGTATAGATTATCCAATTATGGGGTCTTCCTCTACACCCAATTTTTGATGCATATGTATATATATTTGATGAAAACGATTTTCTATATCTTGTTGTGTGTGTTCTAGCAATCCTGAATTCTAATAATCCTTTAAATAATGTAACTTCTTCCATTGGTTTATCCTATTTGGGATTTGATATGATATGTGATAAAATTTGTAAACTACTTTGACTTATGTGATATGCTTAGAAATTTTTTTACATATATTTTTTAGAACTATTGAAAATGGGAAATGATTTTACATGATTTTCATATAAAAACATTTTAACCGATTATAATGCCATGTTTTAATTAATGTTTACCATCGTACAATTGTTATATAGAAACTTTCAATGGAACTCCCAGGTGTGATGATAATAACCTGATTAGCTCACACCATTAAAACAAATTCAGCAGTGCATAGAAATAGTTATGTATTTCAATGTCTGGAAAGGAAAGGAATTGAATGAGGCAATGTGGTTTCTATTAGATATGTTAGGCATCTTGTGGGAAGATAGTTATATATCATCTGCATATAACATGGTGAAAATATTTTCATTTTGGGTTTTGTACTTTTTTTAGACATGTACCTTGGATTCTATCATGTTTCATTGGTGTTGTATCTCTTATTTATTTTCCTTTCAATTGTGGAACATATTTCCCATTTCACTCATCTACTATTTCCTCATTATTTGTAAATATATAGTCTGTGTTGTTTACTTCAACTTTGTTAAAATTGTTCCCTCTAGTTGTTTTTTATTCACATGTTCTAGTAACCAACCTGTGGGGATCACCAACGACCTTTGGGTATGTGAAAAGTCATTTTAGGTACCGATTAATATGGTTATTTTGGTTAGTTCATTAAAATATTTATTTATATGTCATTTGTGTCCTCTTTTCAAAATATGGTAGACTATATATATATATATATATTTCATTAATTTATAGGATGGTTTCAGTTTGCACTTTGCTATCTATTTCTATAGAAAAACTAATGAAATCATGGGATATTGGGGTGTTTGTATCTTTTTTTATGTTCCTGATCTTAATACCAAATTTTTATTATGTTTTCAAAATTTTCTGCATCATTTTTTAATCATTTTATCACCTCTTCTACATTCATTGTTTAGTGATATGACTCAGATATTTCTTCCACAACTTCCAATAGTGGGTGTAGTGGATGATCCTAAGTGTGATGTTCAATTATTTTTGAATTTATAAAGACTACCATGTGAGAGTTCATAACATTAAAAAATATGTATGCATGTTTATAATGCATTTGTTGAGGTAAAGCATGATTTATGGGAGAATGGGATTGATCACACGAGTCATTAAATGATAGGAGACCATGTTTTATAGATAAAAATTAACCTCAATATGTGATAGGTTTTCTATAAATGTCCAATCAGATCTTTATCTATCTAGATAAACTATATCATACCTAGGTGAACTGCACATCATTCCATCATGAGGGTCCTGCCAAGGAGCGGAAGGATTACATAATATAAGAATATTGACATGTAGTTATGGAATGGAAGTGATCTAAGATTTTCTTATTACAAATTGTTTATCTAGATTATCAAATGATTAAAATTTTACTAGAGTTCCAATCATTGTAGTGTGGAGAGAATTTGGTTTTAGAATACACTAATCATTTCATAAAGCTGGTTTATTTTTCCCTAGTAGTGGTAATGAATGATCGTCTAATGTCATATTAGTATTATAAGGGTTTGAAACTAAATATTAGATCATATTTATTTTTAATGAAGGTTCCCACATATGTAGAGATGGTAGATATAGATATAATGGATGATATTGATATAGTAGGAGAATTCAGTCATTTTACCTCTTATCTTTCACCTAGTTATAGCATCCGTGATGCACTGAGAAGGAAGATGAAGTGGAATGAGAATCACATGAGTGGTGGAGGTAGTTCTTAGTAATGGGAATCCTCCAAACTATTGGTTTTAACAATAATTGTCCCCATGAATTTTTTTCAATGTGATGAGGTTGGAAACTCATGTCGTTCTTTTCCTCTATCTATATATATGAATAATATTTTTTTCCACTATGGCCCTCTTAAATGATTTTATCTTGATATTTCTGTGCCTAATTTTAGCATTGGGTTGTCAACTAGAAAGGCTATGACAGTGTGGTTATATGGATCAAGTACTATAGGACTCCAGACACATGACTTGGATGTGAAGCCCCACAACCTAGTAGATCAGTTTCCAAAGTAGGATGATGCCAACCCAGATATTGTGAGAGGTACCACATTTATTACATATTATGTACAAAATTATATATTTAGTAATAAATTCTCCCACATACTTATTTATTTAAATTTTTAAATATTCTTAAAATTTTTAAAGTGGTCATTTCATTTGTTACATTGTTATTGAATCCTTTTGGAAAGTTGAAATTGTATGGGGTTCTATGACCTTGTTTTTTTATATTGATATCTAATATAGAGTTAGTCTGGGATTTCCTCATTCACATTATGGATATATTAAACTTCATTATCAATATATATCAGATTTTAACCCACAATGATAAGATTTATTCTTATCATTAGTGTGTCTTCTTCTTAGTAGGTGATGGTGGATATCAGGTGTTTCAAAGAGTGAGGTATCCTTAGACTAGTTGTGAATGACATTTTTACCATAGATCAGGATTTTTATGGCTAGTATTGAAGTTTATCCTTATTAAATTTCCTCTATTATTGATATAACAATTTTAATTAAATATTTACCTGACATTTTACAATACTAGTTATTTAGTATTCCTTTAGTGAGGGAGGTAGAGTTCATGATTTATGTGGTACCGCATACAGAAATGATTTAGATGATGAATTATCATATGGAACCATTGGAGCTGGAACATGTTCTATTTTACATGAGGGTAGATGGTTCGTTCTAATTGTGCATTCTCTACTGGAAGTTGAATTAGGTGATGATTAAGAAATAATATATTTTTCCCTATGTGGATTTTTTGTTTGTCCACCTAGGTGGGAATGTTTCTTTTTGAAGAATGATAATTTTTTAGGTTATCATCAGCTTAGAGTTAGAGAGTCTAATATACAAAAGGTGATTTTCAAAACCAGGTATAGACATTATGAATATATTATGATGTCATATGATCTGACTAATAATCCATTATTTTTTATCAATTTGATGAAGTCTATATTCAATTTATATCTGCTGAAATATTTTTGTTGTTTTCATCAATGATATTAATTTTTATTTGATATTAAATCAAGATATTGAGCAGAAAATGATTTTGTTTATTGAAATCCTAATGAATATATATTTGTTTGAAATTATTTCAAAAGGTAGTTGTTTGATTAATGAAGTGATGTTCATGGACCGCATGGTTTTTGAGTGTGTTTTATCAGTTGATCGTGAGAATCCAATGGTTGTATTGTCATTGGTGGTGCCACATAATTTATTTGAGATTTGAATTTTCATTTTCGTTTTTTGGATACCATCGACTATTATTCAGGAAAATATCAAAGTTTACATCACCATTGACTACCCTTACTAGGAAAGGGTTGAAATTATTATGGGATGTGAACTCCTCTATTATTTCAATGAGTTAAAATTTCATCTGAGATCAGCACATATTTTTTTCTTATCTGAGACTAGTTATGGGTATGTTCTTTTTTGTGATGATTCTTGTGCTTCTGTAGGTTTCATGTTTATAATTTAATTTCGTGTCATTGGCTATTTCTCTCATATTATTTTGTCACATGAAAGGAATTACCCCACACATGATCTATATATTTTCACAGTTTTGTGTAAGCATAAGTTATGGAAACACTATCATTTTGTGGAATGATTCCAAGTCTTATCTGATCATTAGAGTTTAATATGTACATTTTATTATAAATAATTTATTCTAAGATAGAGATAGTGGGTGGAATACATTCATAATATTGAATTTGGAATCACCTAATCTCTAGAAAAGATGAATCTCAATGAACAACTCAAATCTAAAAAGGACAATCATAAGATTTTTGGGAATTGAAGGAGTAAAGGAACCATATAGGAATATTCAATATGTTTAATCTGGAAACTCATTGGATATTTCATGTGTGGTTATGAACAGTTTTCAGATATAATGATCATTCTTTGAGTGTATTGTATATTCCAAATATTTTAATTATTATTTGTTTTCTGATCATGTGTATATTATATTATAATATATTATAGACATGAAAATATAATGGAACCAAAAAATCCCCATTCCAGTAATAATGATCATTATAGTAGTCAACTACAAAAATAATTAAAATTCCAATCATTTAAACAAGACACAAGATATAAAATAAAAAATCCAAAATTGGAAAATATGGGTCACCCCAATATGTTTGAATCATTTCCCCATGCATAACAATATATAAATGAAACCAAATATTAGTAAACTATTCATAATCTAATGAAAATATATAAATGATGGAGGAGTTTTATTCAATGTTGATTGAATGAGTGAAGTGTTATTTATAGTGTTTAAAGGGAAATGGGACCATAGGTAATTGAGTGTAATAAATCATTTGGTCAAATTCAACCATTGGTCAATATACGGACTGGTAAATTTGACAATTGGGAACTATAACCATTTATGATAGTTTTATTTTTCTAATTGGATTTTATATTTTTTAGTGAAAATGTAAAATATATCCATAAATGTGAAATCATAGACTCATCCAATAAATTCATTCCATTTCAATCCCATTTATCATATCATGGGATAGAGGTAGTGTCAACGAGGTTCACCCTTGAAAAATCCCATTGTAAGCTTCAAAAAATTATGATTGAATAAAAATTTTGACTAGATATGTTCATGTTAAAAAAGAATACCACTTTATTGATATGGGTCATGCCACCCCATGAAACACCACCATCACACACCTTACCATTAGTGCATGCCCGAGTGTTATAAGAGGTTACATTTTTAAGAATTGGATCCTTAATGTGTAATTAAATTATATAAATAAAATTTTTATTCCATCAATCCCATTTTATGAATAATTTTTCAAAATGAAATATATGTCTCATTGATATGAGTTAGATAAATTTTTATATGCACATAAATAAAAAGTAATTTTATTTTTTATAAAAGATATAAATTTTCATACAAAATTATTTTAATATGAATAATATTTTTTAAATTAAATAGACATTTAAAACACTCTTATTTAAATATAAATGAAAAAATAATTTTATTCTTTCCTATTGAATATTTATAAGTGTTTGAAATTTGATTGTGCCTTAAAAATTTATATTTAAAAAAATAGATTTTTTTGAAAGATAAAATTATCATATTTTGAGAATTATTTTGATAAAATTCACATTATATTCTGAATAAACACCTTGAAATTATTATAGCATGTATTTATGATAATTTTCTAAAATATAATTTTTTTTTGAATATTAATAAATACATTTTTGGGTTTTTAGTATTTTTTATGAAAACATGTTTTTCCATAAATATATAATAATTAATAAACTCCAATCCATGATCTAAAATAATTTATTATATTAAGGTTAACAATTTTAATATATTTTAATCAATTTCTGAACCAAAAAGTGAATTTGGGAAGTAAAAAATGGAAAATTTAAATATGAAAACATCAATTTGTGGAAAATTTTCTTTTCCATGAAAACTAAGTATTAAAAAATAGTGTTCACTTCATGTGTATTAAAATATCATAAAATGTGAATCAAATATACTAAAACACAATAAAAAAATCTATAACGAAATTGCTCTTAATTTTCCACATCTTAGATTTCTCATAACTATATTTTGAAATTATTAAACAACTCCTAAATTGTTGGTATAAATACCGACCCATTTTACCATTCCCCTTCACTCCCAATCCATCCACCATAAAATTCTAGTGATTTTTTTTCTTAAAAGTAATATTCCAATTTTTTTATTATTCCATCAAGGATCAATCCTAAATATTTAGGGATAACACTTCAAGGTTAGGTATGTACCCAATTTTATTTTCGATTCAAGTTCCATTTTGTGGTATTTTTTCTTTTTTCAAAACTAGCTCATTTTTTCGACATAATTTTATTCAATTACTATATGAATATTACATTATACATGTGATCCCCTATCCCCATCTCATAATCTGTTTCCTTAATCATTTTTTTATAACCACCATGTTGATGAATTTATTTCTCTCATTTACTTGAGAATTCAAATTTATTTTCATTGTGTTAATACCAAAGAGTCTCTGTTTTCCATGGGTATTCAGATAGATGTAAAATGATTTATTTATTTGGGTATTTACTTTTATATGACCCAAATTCCTTTTAAAATTGTTAATAATGTTCTAATGATCATTAAATTAATCCATTTTTATCTTATGATCTTAATAATAAATACAATCATTATTTTCCATGCGTTATTAATGAAATGGATTATTATGCTCTATGTGGATCACATGAAATTGATATATACTATGGTTTTTATGTAATATCACTCCAATTAATTTGTTAAATAATTAAATCCCTATAAACGAGATGTTTAATGATACATTTCTGAATAACCATTGTAATTATGGGTTACGAAACCTCGCCAATAATCATTGGAAATATACTTATAAATATATCATTTAATTTTTGTAGCCATATTTCCTTGTTATTATTCATTTTTTTCATTATGATATGAATCATGTCATTTATATAAATTTGTAATGTTTTTAATATTTTTTGTATTGATATGATTCATGATCACATCATAAATAAATTCCTTTCATATTCGCTAATTGGGATCTTGATCACTCCTTTACATAATGTTATTCCATAGGATATGAGATATAGTTAATTTATATTACAATAATCCAATAAAGAATAAATTGACATGGTTTAAAATAGTTTTTCTTTTATTTTCATGTATTATATTCCTGATTTCCAATAAAATACACATTAAAAGATATAGCATTTTGTTTCACGTAATGAAAATTTATAAAATAAATAGGCGGGATTCTATATATAGTATTTTTTGATAGTTTTTTTATTTTTAGAAATTAAGTCGTGATAATGTTAGTAAAAACCCATGGTAAATGTATAAATAAAGGAAAACATCCGAGGATTTTTGTGAGTATTATGTATGATTTTCCAAGAAATTATATACTTATCTGGATACTACAAGTTGATATGGCTATCATGATATATATTTTAGAAATACCTGGCTCTTTATAATCCGTTATAATAAATATGTACAAAATTTAATTTCTATTAGTGGATATTAATAATAGATTTAATCATTATGTTTTATTAAATAAACTCCCATTTGAATTATAATTTTCAAAAAAGTAAAATTTTTCCCACTATGGTTATCTTATTTTTGAAAAATGAATGGAAATAAGAAGAACCTCCTAATTTATAAGTGAAGTAGACGATTAATTTATGGAACATAGATGAAATATGAGATGTAAAACTTCATGAGTTGGAAGCATCAACTTTTTATAATTATGAATAATAACATGAATCATGTTGAGTAAAAAAATTCACCTTGATCAGAATATCTTTTTGTTGAATACTTCCTGAATCGATGACCAAATCCATTTAGTGGATATATTGACTTATTGATGGCTAAAAAATATATTATCTATATATAAAAGTTCTTTTTTACTCCACTATTTAGAGATAGATAAATTAAACCTAGCATTATACTGGTTTAATGGGGAATTGGATTAGTGGTGGAAAATATTTAGCAAAAATTAATCCAAGATGGTATAATTAGGCTATGGAGTGCATATAGTCTGGGAGTATATTTTTCAATAAATATTTTCCCCATATTATATGAATGAAAAATCGAGGAGTTTCCAAGGATTAATCATAAGAAAAATTAATCGGGGGGAAGGTATGAAATTAACTTTAAAATAATTTCTTGTTGCAACTCTATATTTGTTATATATACTAATGCAATGGTTGATTGATTCTCTTATCTAATAAGATGCATCCTATGGGTGAATTTATAAAATCAATTCAACGAAAGCTATATAGAGACATTGTGGATTTCTATGATGGTTTAATTAATTTTTTAGGAAACTTAGTTGGCACATATGGGGAATGAAAAGAATACAGTAATGAATCCAACCTCATCTAAAAACTATGACCAGGGAAGATGAGGAATGAAATTGAAACATCTCATGTGCAAAAAATGTGAATAAGTATTTAGAAAACATTATGATTAGGAGTGGAAAGTACTAAAATTGTAGAATATATGAATATATATCTTCTAATAGTTGTGGTTTGGTGAATACTTGTATTCTCAACACTAATGAAAAAGGGAATATGGTGTATTCCCAACATTATTTCTAATGCTTCTTTTGTGGGAATGTTCGGAACTTTTCGAATCAATGACCAACTTATATGTTAATAGAGTGAAAACACCATCAACCTCAATATAGAATACGGGGGAAAAGTGGGTCATTTTCTATCATGAGATCCAAAGGTGAAGCTCTAAACACTACTACTAATATTACTTTTATCAGCGCTAAATATGGCCTTTAATAGAACTAGAAAAGCACTATAAATGCCAGCGAAGATATAGGGGGGGGGGGTCCCGTTATTAGTGCTCCAAAAAATGCTGATAAACACCCCTTTTATCATCGCTTTAAAAAAGCACTGATAAAAGGGGTTTTTATCAGCACTAAAACAAAGCGCTGATAAAGGGGCCTTTTTTCAATGCTTTCATTTTAGCACTGATAAAAGACCCCTTTTATCAGGGCTTTGTTTTAGGGCTGATAAAAGTTAGAAAAATAAAAAATATAAAATTTAAAAAAATCCTGCCAATAGGGGGGCTTTTATAGAACTTGATCCCCCCTTTTACAGTGCTTTTCCATCCCCCTCCAGCACCCCACACGCACCCCTCCACCCTTTATTAGTGTTATCCCGAGATTCACCCATGTGTGCACACCCTTGCCTCCAACCGGATTTGATCTCAAGACATCCCCCCTGCGCTCTTGAAGCATTTTCCACTCCCCTATATTGATTTGTTCTCCTATTAGTGATATATCTATTTATATTTATTTATATTTATTCGTATAGTAATATATATTTATATGAATATATATATATAGTTATATGAATATAAATATATCTTTATATTAATATAAAATATATAGTTATATTAATATATATATATTTATAGTGATATTAATATATATATTAGTAGTTATATCAATATATATATGTAGTTATATTAATATATATATATATATAGTTAGATTAATATATATGTATAAAAATATTGATATATTTTGTATTTTAAATAAAATGGATATTATTTATTATTTAGATAAAGCTAATATATTTTATATGTAAATATATTTTATTCTTTATATTTATAATTAAAATTTTAGGTGTAAATATATAGAAAATATGTATATATAGTTATATATTTGATTATAATTAGTAGTTCAATATAAAAAATATTCAAAGACATGATATCAATATGAATGTAATAACTTGGAATAAATTTAGTCCCCACCAAAAATGCCAATAATACCCCCTTAAATGAGGCTGAAAATCCACAAGATGTTGAAAAATCAGGGTACCTTGACCAAATAATCAGTTTTAGAGGACTTCTCGGCCCTTTTTTGCCTTGAAAAAAATCATATCCCCATTACCCCTTATCACAGCGATGTATAGCTCGTCGCAGGCTTTGATTTGATATGTGGTTGAGCTCAAACGGACACCCGGATCAAAAGTTATGGCTGTTTGAAGTTCGAGTTGCGTTTTCAACATATTGTGGATCTTTTAATTTTTTTTAATTTTTTAGTCTTCAAATTGTTATTAAATAACTATTATTCCATAGTAATTAGCAAATTTTAAATTAAAAATGTTTTTTCAATTTTTTTATAATCCATTTTCACTAAATATCATATATATTAAGTGTAACTGTATATTTATACTTATCCAAAATATATTTAAAATTATATTTAAAAAATATATATTATATTTATATCAATATAACAATATCTATATATTTAAATATTAATATATTTTGTTTAATAAGTTTTTTTTGGTAGTAGACCCTTTATCAATGCTTTTTTTACAAGCGCTGATAAATACCCCCCTTTATCAGTGCTAAATCAAGCGTTGTTAAAGGGTGTACATTTATCAGCGCTAAAAAAGCGCTGATAAAGGGGTACTTTTATCAGATCTTTTTTTAGCACTGAAAAAGTTACCCCCTTTATCAGGGCTTTTTCGTTAGAGCTGATAAAGGGTGGTGCCAGGAATTCCCAGTTTTGTGGTTGTGAAATTATATACTGGTAGGTACTTTCATTATTATCTAAATGATAAAAAGTAAATTTTTTATTCTGGTTCAATGCAGTCTTTTTTTCACCAATTATTAGAAAGAATATATAATTAATGCCAAGTCTTATAGATGTATAGTTATCAGTCATGAATCCTTGATGGATTTTACTAGAATCAAAAGTTTATAGAATCTCATGTATCAACTTTCAAAATTACAATCTCGTCAAAAATATAGTAGTCATTCCCTGGTGGAATTTGATAATATTATGTAGAATGAATGGTCATATTATAAAATGAAAATTCAACTATAGGAGTAATTAAATTTCATCAGTCAGGAATGAACAATCTATAGTTCTTTTCAATGGACATATATCATAGCAATAGGTTTTTCTAGAAGCTCCTCCCATTTCCTTCATTTTGTAGATAATTGGTGAAGATGAAGATAGAAACATATATATAGGGATAAAAAAGGTCCCCATTTTTTTTAAAATCCATTGATTTATTTTCTAAAGAGTTACCTTGAACTCCCCCAGAAAGGGAGGTAGAGTTATCTATTTAACTAATTCCTGGATTAAATCTATTATTGAAGACCCTATACGTAGTGGAAATTGTGGTGTCCGGGGAATTAAATAAAAAAAATGAAGATATTTTGGAGAAGGGGATTATCCAACTAAGTGTGTCTACATGAGGATAACCTGTTATCTTTCTAAATAATTCGAATTAATCAACGCATCAACATATTGATTATTCGGAACATAATAGGATAAAAGTAATGAACAAGTACCCTCTCCAAAGAATTGATGATTTATTTGACCAGGTTTATGGGGCTCAATTCATCACCATGATTTACCCAGGATATATGTTTCACACATTAAGGTTTAATAAATAAGATATTCCATTGACTGCATTTCTTTAAATATATGAGAATTATGAGTTTTTTGTTATTCCTTTCATCATGGCTAATTCACCTGCTATATTTAACGATTTGATGAATAGTTACTTTATGGACTACCTTAACAAATCCATAGTATATTTATTGATAATATAATGATATATTCAAAAATATATGAGGATCACTTATGTACACTATTAAAAACTCTAACTATGTAGAAGTGACTTGGAATACATAGAAAATGTTAGTTTTTATGAAAATTTTATTCTTGGGGAACAATGTACCCAATGAAATTATATTTATTAAAACTGTTAGGGAAAATTCATTAGTAGATTGGCTTCATCAATCAACAATAAATAGAATTCGTATTTTTCATGATTTAGTAAGATATTATATTATGTATTTCAAAAAAATTATTTAATTTCTAATCCACTAACTTGATAGACTTGAAAATGTGATATGTTCATCTAAAAAGGGATTGCGAAGAATGACTCAATGAACCAAAGAACAAAATGGTTACTAAACCCCTGTCATCTCTAAACTCATTCATTGAAATATTTTTTTTACTTTTAGTGATGAATCTCTAAAAGGGTTCAGGAGCATCCTCATGAAAAATGACAAGGTGATCGCTTATGCATCCTGATAGATAATGTTCATGAGAAGAATTATTTTATTCCAGACCTGAAATTACATTCAGTAATTTTTTTTTCTAGAAATATTGAGGAAGAATATTTATGTGGAAAATTGTGATATATACATATATCACTTGAGTAATAAGTATATATTCAATTAAAAGTAAATGAACCTGAAGAAAATAACATTTTTTGAGCTTCTTAATGACTATGAATATTAAATTCATTTTCACCCTGGTAGATAAATAAATTCACTGATGCTTTAATAAGGAAAAAACATGTTGTGTTTAAATGTTAAGGATTCAAGGAGATCCATTGGTCTAGGACCTATTAATGTTTTGCAATGGAATCATAAGGTTGTGGAAATTATCAATCCTAACCAAAATGATTTCCCAACAAATATTACATGATAAGATAATGATATCTCAATCAAAAGATCCTTTGATAAAAAAATGATTGATAAGGTAATTAATGGGAATCATCATGTGTTTAATATTCAACCTGAATATGTATTGTAATTTTAAACAGGGGTATATTCCCCATTGGTGAGACGTTTTACCGAAGCTATGTTATTAGTATCCCATATTATTTTACCCTAATGAATATAGTACCAGTACGGGGTTGATCCACAAGGAACAAGAAGTTATTTTTATCTTACTTATATAGTTTTTATTTTTTTGACATAGTGAAGTGTACTGAATTTAGAGTTTATTTTTAAGGTTTGAATTTAATTTTAATGGAATTTTTATTTCTTTAGAAAATTATTTAACAGATAAAATAAAATAAATAAAATTGGTTTTGATGTGAATAGGGAGTAAAATACATTGGGGATGTAGATTCTTAAGAGGTTGTTTATTGAATAAATTGCTTCCAAGGTTGTGTTTTTTATAATAACCCAACACTCTGGGATTAAAATTGTAAAGAAATACCCTTATTCTGGTAAACTTTGTCTGGACCTGAGGAAACTAGCTCTTTGGTCCAGTAGTCAGTGTTTCACAGTACTTTATTTGGATTAGACCATTTTTTAGTCTATTAATAATTCCAATGATCATGAAAGTATTCATCGTTATTCTTCTTTTGAGTCCCTGCCAATTCTACCCTTGGTCTCACTCAAAATTTTCAGTGATAAAATGAGTTGATTAAAGAAGAATAATAAGATGTTAACAGGACAAAAACATTCATAAAAACTCATTCAAATTACAATTATTTCATCTCCCACAACCCCAACACACTGGGTATTTACTTATACATAGAGGAAAATATAAAAACAGATCCCTCGATACCTGGTGTGATCATCATAGAAACTTCGAGGGGAGATTGGATCTTTGGAATAATGGAAGAATTTTGAAGGAGTTGAATGATGGTAGCACAATACCAGAGCTTCATTCCTTCAGAACTTTACCCCTCCTCTCCCTCTCTTGAATCTTAGTCCTATGCCTCTATTTATTGAAATGAAAAGTACACAGTGTATGTCAAAAGTACACACATTTTTCTTTTTTCAACTCTTTTTTGTCAACATTTTCTCCACCAGTAGTTGACCTAACATGCCTTTATTGACATGGAACACGACGCCGCCTAGTAGGTGGGTAATCATGTCATGTAGCGCCACAATATATGTCTTGTAATCTCTTTTATTAGCCACCAAATGATTCTTGAAGGGTAGACATGGCGTATAGATGATGTACATAGCATGTCAACATCAGCTGGCCATATGGTCGTGTAGACTTCATCTCAACAACCAATTACTTCTAGAATAATATACACAACATTTAGTTTTCATACACGGCATGTACATGCTTCTAGTAACATGGGAATGTACTTGTCCAAGCCAATATGTGTCTGAGTCTCACTATACATGGCATATAAATATGTACATGTCTTGTAGTTGTAAACTTTGACCAGTTTTCCCCCGGTTTGTGTGTTTGGCCAGATTTCACCTTAAAACGAACAAGATCTCCAAAATAAAATTATTTTTTCACTAATTAGTAGATTTTTTCTGAATACGTGTTCTTATATTCAGTATAGTTTGTGGAAATGTATACACTAATCAGGTGCATCAAACTTCCCCATACATAGTCATTTGCAAGCCCTCAAGAAAATCTCCACATCTTATTAAAAGAGTCGATATTTTAAAAATAAAGGAATTTAATCAATCATAAATGTGAATGATACAGTCATAGATGAAAATTCTAAAAAGGTACACAATAGTTTCAATTCATAAGTGATTCTAGTCATTCCTCATATAAAATTCATTTAATGTCTTTCATACCCCTCTAAACACAAATTTCAACCTTCCAAAAGTAATAAATCCACTTTATGATTTACCTCACCAATAATATACTCAACACTCAGGATATTTTAAATCAATTTTATGATTGATCAAATATATATACACTCTATCTATAGGTTTTCAAGAAACCTAATTCTCTACTTCAGAAAATTTATTTACAAAAATCATGAGCGCTTTTCCATAAGGATCTGATGTCTCTGCGGCAAAGGGTTGGTAGCTAATGATGTGAAAATTACACTATTTCATGGAAAAATGGGCCAAATTCGTTAAATAATAGTGCATGATATTCAAAATTAATCTATGTATAAAATAATACTTAAAAAACTCTGTCAAATTATTTCATCACCACCACCTCTTTTAGTTAGGTATGGTTCACAAACCAATATGTGAGTATAAGGTTACTTTGTCTAAATCTTATTTTTTTAACAGATCAAAGAGAACCTTTTATAAATTCCACAAATAAGGGTTTGGAACCATTTTTTCCCCAAATGATCAAGAGGCTCTCCCCCATACAAAATTTCATAACGATTGAAAAGATATGCCATGTACTGCAAATTCCTTCTCTTTAGCTCAAGTGAATAATCATGAAAAATTATAAAAGAATTATGGTAGGAAGGAAAATAATCTTGTAATTTGTCTACTTCTAAAGGTTTTTCATGGGTTCTAGGGTCTTCACGAAGATCAGAAGTAGGGTAGGTCTCAATATAATAGGGGTTGAAACAATCTAATGCCTCAATCATTTTTATATAATTCAAAAAAATTCATTATTGAAAAGAAAAAATGCAAAATCTTGTAGTTATGTATATTCTAAGAATATCTCAACAAAAATAAGGTATTAAAAATAATATGATGAAGGGTTTAGAATTCCTCTAAAGAGTGGGAAAAAAATAAATGCACAATCAAGTCGCGACTTGCATGTAAATTATTAGCAAAAACAATGTAATTATCCAAGGATTACAAGTGGCAATTGAAAATATATCAACTATCATTTGAAAACACATTAAGAACCAAAAAAGAATGAAAATTTAAAAAAAATATAATCTTTTAGCTATATTATTTAAAAATATGATTAACCAAAATTTCTACATGTTTTAAAATATATCTTCCAATATTGATGTCTCTTTACTGATGATAATGGAAAATAATAAGGTGGTTGAGAGAAGCTCCCCCATACATAATATCTCACATGGTCCACCATGTGCCATATAAAGGTGGAGAATGGAATGCGGGGAAACAACAGTGGACCAAAACAAGGGGAAGTAAGAAAAGAAAAAAATTAAAAAATAAAAACGAAAAAAATTAATACGTGAAAAAATACAATACTCCCCTCATGTCTAGATGAAGAAAAATGGGAATTTGTGGATAAGTATAGTCCAAAGAGTACCAGAGTCCCCTTGACGGTCGTAGGGAGAGAACAATACAAACATACACAACATACACAATCATAGGAAATCTGAAAAATTTATATAATGGAAAACATGTGTCCAAAAACCAATCAGGGGGTCGCCATAGAAGAGGCATCATCTAGTATAGAAACAGTTAGGAGAGAAGGATCAAGAGCCATGAAATTCAGAGGCTTAGATTTATCACTCAGAAGAGAAGTTAAAGGAATCGGGGTCGTGTGAGCTGGACTCGATAGAGAAGATGCAACAATGATCCCTAGTATGGCTGCAGTAGTGGTAGTAGCTCAGCCCATAGTGCAGAAGAGAATGAAATTCTTGGAAAGTGTGGTAAATAGTGGCGGAGATGTAGAATAAGGTCTTGGAGATGAGGTAAGGGTAGGTAGTGGAGGCAGTGTAATACCATTATGCTAATGAAGATGCCCCGACTGATGCTTGAGTTGGCACTAATGTCGATCGAGACAAACAGAGAGTTGCTCCATCACGGCTTGGTGGAGAAAAAAGGAGAGATCGACCGAAGGTGTATAGGTAGGGGTAGTATATGGAAAAAAATAATGAAGTTTAGAATAAAGAGGTGGGGAGGGGAAGCCAGAATGGGTGGGGAAGGAGGAGAAGGTACATCCACTAGGGCTGGAGTGTCGGTCGGTGGTCAGGGTGGTTCTTAGGTAAGGATGTAAGTGCCCCTGCTTCTAGACCAATCCCATTCAAATAATCTTGAGAATGTCCTTCCACAGGGGGGAACCTAACTGGTCATGATGAAGGGAAGGCTCGAAAACGTCGAGGAGGTGGGCAAGGCGGGTGGCATGAAACCCACTGTTTAGGTTTCTCTGATGGCCGGAAAACATGGTATGGAATATGAGGCGACAAGGTAAGGGAGGTCCAGGTAGTCTTGTGCGATGACACAGGTGAGGAGCTCCATGTCACAACTGGTCAAAACCCCCATATCCTCATAGCGGTGGAAAAGGAAGGCACTAAAGCACTGGTGGGTGAAGCAGAGGATATGGTCAACAATAAGGTTACTCTTTTGGGAAGTGGGGGTGTATTAGTGGTTAGGCCCAGTGATATTGTCATGAACCAACACGGGTCGACCCTGAACCGGTCACTTGTGTCGGCCCACGACATGACCCAAGAGGTGTTCCCAATCCACCCGGTCTGGCGAAAAGCGCCAGGGCACCAAAGAGAGCAAGAGGGAATGATTTGGCCCAAAGATAATAAATAAAGCAGCGGAGAGAAAATAGAACAACACAAAGTAAAAAAACAACACGAAAAGAAATAACGATCAACAACAATAACTAACCTGACCATGGCCAAAACTCCTCACGATTCTAAGAGTCGCTCACCAGTCCACAACTAAATCTCACCCACAATGAAGGATCTCATGTCAACCTGCAACAGAAACTAAAAACAGGAAAATACTATAGGCTTGATTATTAAAACTCAGTAGGTAGGCCCAAATAATTCTATTCCCAATGCGCATATCATTAAATAATGAATTTATCAATTCCAGGTTTGAACATAATTATATAAAATACGATTTTCGACAAATACTTTCAATTCTAAAACAAGTAACAAACCATTTCCCTTTTTAATATAAAAACAAGTTCAGTGTTTGGAAGAAATAGGTGCATTGCATTTTAAAACATTTTTCTGCGAACAATTTAGAAATCCAAATTTTAATTATTATCCAAAAAGGAAAACTATACATAACACACAACACATGCCAAGGGAAATGGGGAAAAATGGCACACACGGGCCAGCAACCGAACTAGACTTTTCAATCGTGCACCACACACAAATAAACAATAAAAGAAACATGGGTCGAACCTAGGAGATCATGAAAAATACAGAACATACTATACATCTGACTCATCCTGAAGGCATGCCCTAACTCGATGCCATCATAACTCTCATACTACTACCTAGTATAGCCATGCATGGCCTAACCGAGGGGCCCAATCCCCATTGCAGCAATAACTCAGTATTCCCCTGCTATGGGGCCACTAGCCAATGTGTATTCTAAACTAGTGCATCAATCCTTCTCAGAAGATTCACTCACTATGCCAGGTTCCCATCTCAACACATTCAATAAAAAGGGGTGCGTCCACAATGTAAATCAATCATTCATGATGAACAAATATCACACATAACTCATGCAATCAACGCACACAAAAGATCACCCTTGATTGGGTTTTCCAAAATAATTTATTTCATTAAAGCGCCAAACGGGCCTTCACAAATTTTAAAGCAAAACCTCATTTCTCGAGAAAACCCAAAACCCTTGTTCAGAAGAAATCATATATCTTTAAAAATATAAGTACATTTGAAATTCCTTGAATTATGTTTAAAGTCCAAAAAAGCATTCTTTCAATACTGGGTGTCCGCTCGTCAATAAAATGTTTCATGTGTTCGGTATAAAATAAATAACTCTTTTTACACCAAATAATAATTTAAAAATTTATTATCTTATATTATTTCTCATTAATTAAAAATTAATAAAAAAATAAATTAATAAATTCTAAATCTAAAGGTAAGTGCAGTGGGGGAGAGACCTCGGCTCGCTGTCCAAACACAAATTCGGGCCATGCCTCGCACAGATGCATGAACACACGCACATCGACGACCACAATATCGCAAGGTTACCTCCAAAATGCGCTACAACAAATGCACAAAAACTAAAATTAAACGAACACGAACTTAAAATAACCCAAACGAGCAAACAATGTGCAAGAACCACCTCTCCATGTTTTCAAAACACAACTCGCACAAGGCTCATATACCATTAAACTTTGTCAAATCAATTAAACGGGTGAAAAAATTTATCCAAACAATGTAAAACGAACGATTTCCACATGATATAATTAATTTAACAACAAAAATGCATAACCCATAACTTAAGAGGTGTGAACATCAAGTGATAAAAGTAAACATAATTTAACGACGCATGAGCAATGAGATCCAACCTCAAGAACAATGAAACTTTCAGATTTCTAGTGCAAAACTTCAAACACAAAACGCTCACACAACTAGGATGTTACGATCAAGCCTAAACAGTATTATTAAAATGAAACCTATGATTCTCCCCTAAGCATTGAAACCATAGCAATAGAATAACATAAAAAGGGGAGGGAGAGAAAATAATTACCTAAAGGGGGATTTGCTACCAAAAGAGAGGTCGGTAGTGGGAAAGAGTCATTGGAAGAGCGAGGCCGACAAAAGGGCTTCAGCAGTAGGGGGTTCTCCAAGAGGAGAAGGGAAGGGGTGAGCAAGCAGGGCAGGGGTGCTGCACTATGCAGGTGGCTGCAAGGGCGGTAGGGTGAAGCGGGAGAGAGAGAGGAGTTGTGGGAAGCAGTGCAATGGTTGGGTGAGATATGCTGTGACGACGGTGGTCATCACCGGACTGGTTGAGCACTGCCAGGAAGAGGGAATAACCAAGGGAGGCATGCTGGGCGGCGCTGCAGTAGGTGCGCGAGGAGATCCAACAAGAGGTCAAGCATTCAAGGGGGGAGGCGCTGGGGATGTTGCTGCAGAAGAATCCGGGCAGAGAAGCAGGAGGCGGTCGATGTTTAATGGCTGGGGTGGCTGGCGGTAGAAGTAGACAAGGAGGGTGTGGCATCCGGTGCAAGGTTTCTGGAGATGGCTACGAGATGCTGAGGGAGGAGGGGCTGGCCTCTACAGCTGGGTGTGCAGCGCTGTAGGGGAGGTCGGCCG
Organism: Viscum album; assembly: GCA_963277665.1. Taxonomy (NCBI): domain Eukaryota; kingdom Viridiplantae; phylum Streptophyta; class Magnoliopsida; order Santalales; family Viscaceae; genus Viscum; species Viscum album. The sequence continues at coordinate 1,715,466,693 of OY728142.1, read as the reverse complement.
AGGTGGCTGGGAGCATGCAGATGAAGGCGGACGTCTGGTCCGAACAGGGGGAGGCGGAGCAGGGTGCTGCAGCAGAAGGCCGAGGGCGATATGGTGCTGGGAAGGGGGAAGAAATATAGGGCGCTGAAGTAGGATGGCTGGTTGGCCTATGTGTGTGCGGGAAGGAGCCGTTGAGAGTAGGTGGAGTAGAGAAGGAGGATGGAGTGGTGCATGAGGAAGGAGGAAGCACAGGGGGGTCACCGGTAGTGGGGGGGCGCTGCAAGGAGGAAGCAGGGCAAGAGTGGGGATAAGAAGAGAGGAAAGGAGAGGCGGCGGCCGAGTGAGATAGGGAGAGAAAAAAACTAGTGGAATGGGAGGGACTCTAGGGTTAGAGGAACAAAAATAAATAATAAAAATAAAAGAAATAATAATAATGATAATAAAATAAAATAAAAATAAAAATAAAAATGAAACAAAGAACATAAATAAAACAAGGGAAACATTGACCCATAATAAAAGTACTTCACATAAAAATAATTAGAAAAGAATAATAATAATAATAATAATGGTAATATGATGATGATAAAAATAAAAACTTTAAAAGAATCAATTTCATTTTAATAATAATGATAAAATTATTAACAATGATAAATATTTTAAATAACGCAATAAATCAAAACATTACCCGTATTAATTTTCTGAAGGTAGGCGAACCGTGCCGATGTCTAAGCGGCGCCATTTGAGGTATCTAAAACTCACTCTGACCGGGCGCTCAGCAACGTCAGCTGAAAAACACGTATTTTTTAACATGACTCAAAAGTTTTTTTTGTCCAGGACTCAACCTGAACCCCAACAAAAATTTAAAAAGTAAAATAAAATTATAAAATAAAAGAAAAAATAGAGCGGGGTGTCAAGATTCTCCCCACCATAACGTTTTCTGCCCTCAGAAAGCCAAAACAAGATCAATACCCAAAGATAAAACTCCTTAAGTTTCACTCACCCCCAAAAGATTAAAACAGGATCACCTTAATTGTCACCAAGCTGAACTCAAACGAACACTGAACCCTCATGACATGAAACTTATCTTTAAAACAAGATCACCTTAATTGTCACCAAGATGAACTCAAACCATCTATTTCAACCAAGGAATGAACGACCTTATATCACCTCCAAGAATTATCCCAATAATCTTAGTCAAACGGAGCGGTTGGGTGTACTTCAATCTCAACGTTTACTCGAGAGGACGAACCCAGGATGAGGTGGTTCTACACGAGACCACTTACCACCAAGAGATAAATGAAAGGAAGCCCTGATAATTATATGAGGAGGGCCGAATGGACTCCCCAACTTAAGGATTGGGCTAACTCTAAATTACATCATGCTTAACTTTGCGAGACCCGTTGTGGGTCTCCCCACCATAAGGAATGACGATATTAACCGAACTTGAAGACTTTCCGCACGGACCAACCCCCCCTAAGGGTAGGGGGAAAGGAAGGGCCTAACTGGTAGAGCATAAAAACCTTTCACCATTACTATATGAACGGTATCGCATCCCCATAAGAAAACCACCATGACATATTAAGGAAAAAGGTTAAACCAAGGCCCTTTTTCACTATTGGGGATCTTCTGACTACGGGCCAGCTTCACTATGGGGCCTATGGCTAGAGCACCGATGATTGAAGAATCTTTTGACTCATAGTCAAGCTTTAGAAATTCCCAATCACAACCCACAAACTAGAATTTCACCAAACACACTTCCAATAAAATAAAAGATCCAAAGAGGTTCAACCACAACCATTCTTAAAACTGAAAGAAAAGGAACTCCGAAAAACGCTACAGGAGACAATTACTAGACCAAAGAAACACCACAAAGATAAAACCCCAAACCGATCCCCAAGCATCGCCTAACTCCTGTTGACGGGATGAGGTGACCTTCGACGAGCCAAGTCTAGCTTCAACACGCTTCTTGGAAACACCATGGCAGAATCAATGCAAGTGAACTAGACGTCCGCAGGTGTGGTAGGGTCTTGGAGCACTCGGACATGTCGACCTCTTGTGACCGTACCTACCACACTGGTGACAGATCTCAACATTGCGTTGTGAAGAATATGATTGAAGGTCTGAAGGCCTCTTGATTTCTCTACCATCAACACCAGCATCAGGTCGCTTCTCATTCTTCTTATCACCATCCTCTGAACTACTTCCCAAAGCTGGAGGGTTCACCACCTCAAGTCCTCCTGTTAAACCAGCTTCATCTAAAAATGATTTCCCCACATCATCCGAGAAGGTGGTTAGGTAGAGCTCTTCCACATTAGATCACATCTCAGGTCGGAGTCCAGACTCAAATTGTCTAGCCTTCCCAGGATCATTCTCAACAAACCACTGATCATACGAAACTAGGTATATGAAACATCGATAGAATTCCAGTACTGATTCAATGCCCTGATGAAGACAACAAAACTTCATCCTCTTCCTCAGCTTCGTCTACTCAGAAAAGTGTTGTTGGATGAACGATGACTTGAAAAACTCCCATGTTAGATCTTCCTGGGGCTTATTCCGAGACACAGACTTCCACCATTTCCATGTTGGGCCTTCAAGCATAAAGGTAGCCAACTTCACCTTTAACGACTCAGGAAACCCAACAAAACTAAACTTCCTCTCAATATTCTGCAACCACTCCTTTTCCTCAAGAGGCTCTTCTTGTCCATAAAAGAGAGGATGGCTCAACTTCTGGAACTCCATAACATAGTCTACGGACTGATCAACTGGAGGATTTTCGAGGGGTGCACCACCCAAAGCTGCACCTTGGGAATCCATAAAACTGTCATGAGGGTGAACACTAAGGAACAAAGAAACAAAGAACATAGTCCAAACATGGTCATTTACATTTCAATTTCAACTTTTCACAATTTCCAAAATAAAATATTACAAAAAAAAATTCAGAATGAAGGAAAACTCAAACGATCCACTAGAGGAAACTAGTGATGATGCGCGACTCATACATATGGATGGTGGCCATACGCCAGTCACACCATCGTCACTGAGAGAATTCTAGGGAAAATTCCCCTGCTCCATATGGCTTGCCAGACCATGTGAGCTCTTGGAGGTCACTTGCCCGACTCCCATTTCATTTCCCAATATAAAACAAGTCAAAGGAACCAAAAAGACACCAACATCCCAGACATCTCATGGTGACCTAAGGTTCGGAACGAGCAGGGGTTCATGACGTCCTTCTCGCCCGTACGCCCCGAGTCCCGACAATTATACTCCTTCTACCATGAAAACCCCAAATAACAATGGGCACTCTGAAAAAACAAGGTCTGCTCAAGATCCTACCTCCTATGATACCATTTTTTCATGAACCAACACGGGTCGACCCTAAACCGGTCACCCGAGCCGGCCCGTGACTTCACCCAAGAGGTGTTCCCGATCCTCCCGGGCTGGCAACAAGCACCGAGGCATCAAAGAGGGAAAGAGGGAATGATTTCTCCAAAAGAAAATAAATAAAGCAGTGGAAAGAAAATATAAAAACACAAAGTAAAAAAACAACATGAAAAGAAAGAACGATCAACAACAACACCTAACCTGACCACAACCAAAACTCCTCACGACTCCAAGAGTCGCTCACCAGTCCACAACCAAATCTCTCCCACAAAGAGAGATCTCAAGTCAACCTGCAACAGAAACTGAAAACTGGAAAACACTATAGGCATGAGTATTAAAACGTAGTAATTAGGCCCGACTAAATCTATTCCCAATGCACATATCATTAAATAAAGAATTTATCAATTCCAGGTTTGAACTAAATTATATAAAATTCTAGTTTCCACACACACTTTCATTTCTAAAAGAAGTAAAAAAACATTTCCCTTTTTAATATAAAAACAAGTTCATTGTTTGGAAGAAACAGGTGCATTTCATTTTAAAACATTTTTTTGCGAACAATTTAGAAATCCAAATTTTAGTTATTAGCTAAAAAGGAATAATACACATAACACAGAACACGCTATGGGAAATGGGGAAAAAGGCACACACAAGCAAGAAACCGAACTAGACTTATCAATCATGAACCACACACAAATAAACATCAAAAGAAACATGGGTCAAACCTAGGAAATCGTGAACAATCCAGAACATACTATACATCTCACTCATCCTGCAGGAATACCCTAACTCGATGACGTCATAATGCCCATACTACTACCCGGTATAGCCCCGCATAGCCTAAATGAGGGGCCCAATCCCCATACTAGAAATAACTCAGTATTCCCCTACTATGGGGCCACTAGCCAGTGTGTATTCTAAACTAGTGTAGCAACCGTTCTCAGAAGATTCACTCACTATGCCAAGTTCCCATATCAACACATACAATAAAAAGGGGTGTGTCCAAAATGTAAATCAATCAGTCATGATGCCTAAATATCACACATAACTCACACAATCAACTCACACCAAAGATCACCCCTTAGTGGGTTTTCCAGAATAATTTATTTCATTAAAGCGCCAATCATGCCTTCACAAATTTTAAAGAAAAACCTCATTTCTCAAGAAGACCCAAAACCCTTGTTCAGAAGAAATCATATATCTTTGAAACTATAAGTACATTTGAAATTCTGTGAATTGTGTTTAAAGGCCAAACGAGAATTATTTCAATAATGGGTGTCTGATCACCAAGAAAATGTTTCAAGTGTTTGGTATAAAATAAACGGCTCTTTTTACACAAAATAATCTATTAAAAATTTATTATCATATATTATTTCTCATTCATTAAAAATTAATAAAATAAGAAATTAATAAATTCTAAATGTAAGGTATGTGCAGTGGGGGACCTACCTCAGATCGTTGTCCAAACACAAAGGCCCTCCACGCCTCGCACAGATGCACGAACACGCGCACATCGACGACCATAGTATTGCGAGGTTACCTCGGAAACGCACATCAAAAAATGCACAAAAACTAAAATTACACAAACATGAACTTAAAATAACCCAAACGAGCAAACAATTCCAAAGAAACAACTCACCATGTTTTCAAAACACAACTCGCATAAGGCTCATCTACCATAAAACATGTCAAATCAATTAAAAGGGTAAAACAATTTATCCAATCAAAGTAAAACAAATGATTTCCACACGATATAGTTAATTTAACAACAAAAACACCTAATCAACAACTTAAGAGTTGTGAACATCAAGTGATAAAAGTAAAATTAATTTAAATAGGCATGAGCAATGAGATCCATCCTCAAGAACAAAGGAACTTTCGGATTTCCATTGTGAATCTTCAAACACACAACTTTCGCACAACAAGGATGTTAAAATCAAGCCTAAACAGTATTTTTAAAACGAAACTTAGGATTCTCCCCTAAGCATTGAAACCATAACAACAGAATAACATAAAAAGGGGAGGGAGATAAAATAATTACTGCAAGGGGGATTTGCTGCCAAAAGAGTTTTCGGTAGTGGGAGAGGGTCATTGGAAGAGTGATGCCGACGGGAGAGCTTTAGCCGTAGGGGGTTCTCCAAGAGGAGCAGGGAAGCGACGAGTGAGCAGGGCATGGGCGCTGCACTGTGCAGGTGTCTGCAAGGGAAGTAGGGTGGAGCGGGAAAGAGAGAGAGGAGTTGTGGGAAGTGCGGAAAGTGTTGGCCGAGATTTTCTGTGATGAAGGTGGTCGTCACTAGACTGGTTGAGCACTGCCAGGAAAAGGGAACAACCAAGGGAGGCCTGATGGGAAGCGCTGCAGTAGGTGCGTGAGGAGAGCCTACTGGAGGTCGAGCATGAATGTGGGGAGGTGCTGGGGATGTCGTTGTAGAAGGATCTGGGCAGCGAAGCAGGAGGCGGACTATGGTCAGTGGTTGGGGTGGCTGGCGGTAGAAGCAGACAAGCCGAGTGTGGCATCCAGTGCAAGGTGGATGGAGATGGCGACGAGATGCTGAGGGAGGAGTGGCTGGCCTCTGTAGTAGGGTGTGCGGCGCTGCTGGGGAGGCGGGCCGAGGTGGTTGGGAGCATGCGGATGTAGGCACACGTGGGGGCCGAATGGGGGGAGGCAGCGGAGGGTGCTGCAGCAGAAGGCTGAGGGCGATGTGGTGTTGGGAAGGGAGAAGGAAGATGGGGCGCTGGAGGAGGATGGTTGGTCGGCCTCTGGGATCCTAGGAGGGAGGCGTTGAGAGCAGGCGAAGCAGAGTAGGAGGCTGGAGCGGTGCGTGAGAAAGGAGGAAGCACAGGGGGGTCGTCGGTGGTGGAGGGGAGCTGCAAGGAGAAAGTATTGTAGGAGCGGGGAGAAGATGAGAGGAAAGGAGAGGCAACAACCGAGTGAGATAGGGAGAGAATAAAACGAGGGGAATTAGAGGGCCTCTAGGGTTTTAGGAAAAAAATAAATAAAAAAATAAAATAAATAATAATAATGATAATAAAATAAAACAAAAATAGAAATAAAAATGAAACAAAGCATATAAATAAAACAAGGGAAACATTGACCAATAATAAAAGTACTTCACATAAAAATAATAAGAAAAGAATAATAATAATAATAATAATAATGGTAATATCATGATGAAAAAAACAAAAATTATAAAAGAATCAATTTCATTTTAATAATAATGATAAAATTATTAACAATGATTAATTTTTTAAATAACTCAATAAATCACAACTTTACCTGTCTTAATTTTCTGAAGGCAGGTGAACCGTGCAGATGTCTAAGAGGCGCCATGTGAGGTATCTAAAATGCACTCTGCCCGGACACACAAGGACGTCAGCCGTAAAACACGCACTTTTTAACATGACTGAAAAGTTTTTTTTTCATTCGGGACTCAACCCGAACCCCAAATAAAATTTAAAAATTCAAAGAAAATTATAAAATATAATAAAAGATAGAGCAGGGTGTGACATATATCATGCCACATGGAAATGATCTCAGAGTTCTTGGGCTAGGTCAGGATGGAGACATGGGGTGGGGTGGCGGGATGAGGATAGAAACCGCACCCTCGGCCAAACTCGGTCATAGTATCTAAGAAAGGTCATACGCATAGCCAATACCGGACCACGAGGACCACATCGCCAGGTGACTTCCAGTACTCAGGCCCGTTGAACTCGAAGGTAAGAGCAAACTCCAAAAATAAATTCGCTGAAAATAGGAGTGCTAGACTGGAATATCACGAGTAACAGTGTGTGTCCGAGGAGATCCTCAAATTATTCCTAGATAACTAGTTACTGAGGGGCACTCCTTTCAAGATATCGACTGCTCAATGGGATCAGGAAATGAGAGAAACTCTAGACTCTGTCATGTGCCAAATCTGTAACCGAGAACACCATTCAAGGGTACAAGACACCTATCGGGGCCGACCGAGGTGGTACAGCGGCATGGACGTGTTGGAACCAAGGTCATTCTATGAATGAATTAGAGTATGGTTTGTGTTTGTTGTCAATCCTCTATGGAAGTTCAGAATGTGTGCCAGCAAAGTGATCATATAGAACAAATAGATAACAATATTTAAGGAAGCACTAATTTCCTGATCAGAAGATGAAAATATGGAAAAGGGGGAAGGGCGCCAAAGTTTTATGTTTGGTCGTGCAAGTGACTTGCGTGGCAGAGACTTGAGCGCCGTCATGCAGGGTATCCAAATGGCAATAAATAGAGATCGACCCCACCTCATTCGGTACGAATTTTAAGTCATAAATAAATTCATAGCTTCCATCGCGTAGGTGTTGTGGTCGCGCAAGTGGTGTGTGGTCGCGCAAGTAGGACATGCGCGTATGGTTTTGAAGAAGAACGATAGTTTATGGTTGCGCACAAAATATTGGTTTTGGCATAAAAGGGTGTGAGTCGCACATGTTTGGTGTTGAAAAAGATTGTGTCACGCAAGTGGTTGAGGTGGAATTGCATTCCAGTTATAAATTGCACTTCGGCTTAGGGAAGGGCGCCAGGTGAGGTTGATTCACGATAGATATTCAAGGCTACATGAAAGATGTATGATTGTTCGATACCTTTGGTGAAAAATGTGATACATCTATGGGTGGATGTTGGACTTCAACAGAGCATCTACATACTTTATAGGATGTATTCATTAGAGATGATAAAGAGACTTTCACGTCTATAAACTTAGTAGGACTTCACCAAAGGCAGTATGATAGGGGGAGTCAATGGAAGTGGCCCGAGGGACGTAGTGGGCTATCTCTGAATAGTTGTAAAGGCAGTGAGTATGGGACAGAGTTGCTGTTCCTAAACCTTTGTAATCCACAACTAGTGAAGAAAAGTGGAATTTGGTACGACCAGTAAATTTTTGGTGTATGTTTCTTGGACGTAGAGGTTAGTGGTGAACAATGCAAAAATTGTTGTGTCATCTCATTGCATGTGGTTGTTTCAATGATGATAATTTCAATCTTACAGGTTTAACTAGTTCCTACCAACTTGGGATCAATATCCATGTTTTTAAAAGAAAAATTTGACACTCTGATTCACCCCTCTCCTATCAGGGTATCCTGGGGTCCTACAAGTGGTATCAGAGCGAGGTTGCTGGTGTTAGATCTGTCATTTGCCGTCATGGAAAATTCAGCCAGTGTTAGGGGAGTCCCCCACTTTGATGGAAGTAATTTTCAGATTTGGAAGAATATAATGAGATATCATCTAAGATCCCTTGGAATGGAAGTTATTTTTTGCACTGTGCAAGGTATTAATGTTTCTGATCCAACAGGACTGGCTATGACTAATGCAGAAAGGAAAATTCTCGATGCAGATGCTATAGCATAGAATGCTCTCACCACAACCCTTTCTGATCAGATCTATCTAAAAGTGATGATTTTCACCTCAACAAAGTCCATGAAGGATAAAATTGAAAATATTTATGATGGAGATAAAAAATTAAAGGAGGAAAAACTACAAGTGATGCACAATAGGTTTGATGATCTGAAGATGAATCCGGATGAGAATGCAGACTCCTTATTCAATAGAATTACTGAATTGGATGGAGCAATTCAGGGCCTAGGAGAAGAAATTAAAGATGTTGACATTGTTAAGAAAATACTAAGAATACTTCCACCCCTCTACAATGAAAAGGTGTCTACCCTTGAGGAAAGATATCTTTACAAAATATCTATGGATGATCTACTGAGGAGAAAGGTGTCATATGAAATGAGAGTCAAACCAAAAGATGCTACGACTCGAGTGATCAAGGAAATGGCATTCAAATCCATTCAGAAACTAAAAATCTCAAAAGATAGTAGTGGTGAACATGATGAGGAAAAATAAATTCTTTCTCTCATTACAAGGAAGTTCTAGAAGGAAAAAAGTAAATTCAAATGGATGTTACCTCTAGATTTCTTTCGTTGTGGAAAAGTTGTTCACATTGACTATCAGTGATTAAGAAAGATTGATGATGAGAATAGTGATGCTGAAAACATTGGGAAACCTCAGAAAAGGTTTTCCAAAAAGGGAGAACTCCAATAAAAAAGTAAAGTACCAAAGAAGATCTTTGTCTATGAAGAGGAAGATGATGATAATGAATTTCATGATGAAGTAGAACCATAATTTAAAACTCGAAACCATGCTTCCTTGATGGATACCATTGAAAACTCAAATCCCACAATCGGTAAAGGCAGATATAATAAGATTACTCCTGATGGTGATCAAAAGATTAAAATTAAGGATTCCTTTTCAATGATTGAGAATAAATTTAAGAGATGCAATAAGTGGAAGGAAATGGTGAAAGAATCATCAGAATTTGTTGTTGAGCTTAAAATAGAAATTGAATGACTAGAAGAAATAGTGAGAGTTCAGTCTTAAATCCTTGAAAGCACAGATGACGTTATAGAACTAATGCTTAGAATTGAAGAACACAAAAAAGTCATAAATGACATTTCATCTAGACTAGAAGAGAATTCCAATACTGTTGAGGGTCTTGAAGAAGAAGTTGTTACTCTTAAGAGTAAAATTGAATGTCAATCAACCACAAATGAGGGTAAAGAAGAAAATTAATTTTGGAAGATTATCATATGTAGAATCACTAGTTAGAGCCAAGTGTGGTTTGGATGGGGTTGGGAAAATATTGAGTGATTAAAGACCTTCTAGCTTGGGAAAGAGTGGAATTGGCTTTGAAGCTAAGACATAAACTGCCATAACTAAAGAGAGACAAATGAAAGACAAGATGAAAGATGGACATATTGAAACATTGGATGAAGTGCTTAAAAATAAACCTTCAATACAAACTAAAAGAAGAACTAAAAACTATCCTCAAACTTCCAGAAATGACAGGCAGTCCAACTATTCTACCAAGGAAGAAGGCATGAGGAAAAATTCATGTGAGAATACATTTCCTCTCATGAAGTGTCAGTTCTCTGGCTATTTGGGCCATACCATTTCATATTGCAAAGAGGCAAGGAGCTACCTAGATGTCGGAGATCTGGGATGTCAACAAAGGAGACTGACTTCATATCCACCATCTTATATAAGAAACAATTTCTATGGATATTGTTTTCATTGTTCTAACTTTGGTCATTAGGCTATTAATTGCATGTATATTAAGGACATGGACACCTCATACAAGAGTTTGAGACAAGAGAAATCTCACCTACAATATTGTGTTACTCTTACAAACAATTAATCTCCTCTCGAATAAGACTTTGACTATAAAGAACCAATGTTCACGAATGAGATAATTGAAAGTCTATCAGTGCTATATACTCGATCGAATGTCTAATGGACTGAAAGAAAGAAAATAGAGTAATCCAACCTTGCAGAGGTGGCCCTCAAAACTACAAAAATCAATAGTACCAGGACTCTGGATATCGGTTGTTCATCTCATATGATAGGTAATGTTGGCATGTTAACAGATATCAAAAGGATGGTTGATGGTACAGTACGATTTGGTAATGATGGAGCTCTGAAAATCAAATGTAGTGGAATTAGTAAATTAGCTAATAGAGAGCTAAATAATACTGAAGTCCTTTATATATATTTCCTATGTCATAATCTACTCAGTGTGAGTCAACTCTGTGACTTAGGAATTATAGTTACTTTAAATCAGAAAGGAATCACTATCAAGGGAAAGACAACAATTCAATTATGAAGGGATGTAGAACAGAAGGCAACTTGTATCAGGTTGATAGTAATGAAAATGTTTGTTACATGACTGTTGAAGAAGAAAAAAATTTGTGGAATTGGAGACTGGGACACATCAATCAACAAGACTTGGAAACAATATCAACATTAAGGATTGTCATGGAAATTCCCAACCTGAAGCTTCAGTGTGAAAAGACTTGTGATGCTTGCATTCGTGGGAAGTTGGTGTGTAGTTCATATCATCCAAAGAAGAAAGGAGCATATCATCTTCCTGATCTAATTCATGAAGATGTATGCGAGCTAATAAATGTTTCTAGAACTCATGCAGAAAGGTACTTTTTCCTTTTTATAGATGATTACAGTAGAATGGCATGTGTAATGGTCATTCACAGGAAACGACATGTGCTTGAATGCATGAAAACATATCGGCGAATAGCCGACAATGATACCGGATGAACAATCAATGTATTGCGATCTAAAAATTGTGGGGAATACACATCTATTGAATTTGAAAATTACTTAGAGAAGCATTTGATACAACATGAGGTAGCTACTGTGAGAACTCCACAACAAAATGGATTTTCAGAACGTCGGAATCGATAGATGAACAACCTGGCATGAACTATGTTTATTGAGAGTCATATTCCACAAAATTACTGGAAAGAGGTAGTTCAAGCTACAAAGTATTTTCATAATTTTACAAGACTGTATATGGGTGAGAAAAAGACACCGTATGAATTATAGCATGGATGGAAGCCCTCTTTGAAATAATTTCAAGTTTTTGGAAGTAAATGCATCATCAGTAATAAAGAAGGAAATCAAGGGATGTATGGTGACAATGCAGATGAAGGAATTTTCCTTGTATACTCAATGAACAGCAAAGACTACAAGTGTTTCAACATGCGATTAGGAAGGATTGTGGAATGTAGTGATGTTAAGATAATTAAAGAGAAAACCAAAAATTCTCCAAGGATGTCATATGCTGATGTGATTGAAAGTGAGGTAGAAAGTGAACGTAGATAAAATAAAAATACAGAAATAGAGGAAGCTGAAGAAAACACTCAAAGGTCACATCAGAATTTTGACTCAGAAGAATAATCTGAAAAATAAACTGTGGTTGGAGAGAATGAAACTGAACCACATAAGGGAAATTGTAGAGATGAGATTGATCCATCTAACATAATTGGGGACAAGAGTGCACCCACTAAGACAAAGATGATGAGGAATAACATGCAATATGCGTTTTTGTCAGTTGTGGATCCATACTCATTTGAAGAAGCTGCAAAGGATGAATCATGGTTGAAAGCCATGAATGAAGAGTTAGATCATATTGACAAGAATCAGACATGGGATCTTGTCTAGAGAACCGAAGGTCACAATGTGATTGGTTAAAAATTGGATCTTCAAAAACAAGTTTGATGAGCATGAAAGTGTTATTAGAAACAAAGAACGAGTGTTATGTAAAGGATACTCCCAGATTGAAGGTGTTGATGATGAAGAAACCATTTATCCAGTGGCTCCTCTATAGTCAATCAAGGTTTTCCTTGTGATAGCACTCCAAAGAGGATATAAATTATATCAAATGGATGTCAAGACAAAATTCATGAATGGTTTAATCGAAGAAGAAGTATATATTGAACAACTAGTGGGTTTTCTTCTTGGTACTGATGAAACAGAGGTTTTGAAACTAAAGAAATATCTATATGGTTTGATGTAGGAACCGTGAGAATGGTATTCACGGCTGGACTATTATCTTAAGAAGTTGGAATTCAAATGAGGAGATGTAGATCACAATCTCTATGTGAATAATTCTCTGAAAGATCAGTTCATGGTTCTAGTTTATGTAGATGACATTATTTTTGGTGGAAGTAGAAAAAAATTAGTGGATGAATTTTCCAGTCACATGAAATCATAATTTGAAATGTTAATTATTGGGGAGCTCACTTATTTCATTGGGATTTAGGTGATTCAAAGGAAGGATTACACTTTCATTTCTCAGGAAAAGTATGCAAGAGAGCTTCTGAAAAAGTTTCACATGAAAAACTCCAAACCAATGTCAACTCCAATTGCAGTTGGAACCAAACATGGAAAGCATGAGGATGGTACATCTATAGACCCCACCATGTACTGGAGGATAATAGGGAGCCTATTGTACCTAACAGCGAAACGACCAGATATTATCTTTGCAACATGTCCAGCGGCCCTATTTCAGAGTAATCCAAAGGAATAACATATGTTAGCAGTAAAAAGATTCCTGAGGTATATTCAAGGTATTCAAAATTGTGGCTTATACATTGCTGCAGGAAGGGATAGTGAATTATCAGCCTTTTTTGATGCTGATTGGGCTAGCGATGTGGTGTACAGAGAGTCCACCAGTGGTGGAGCATTCCATATTGAGAATAAATGTGTTGGATTGTTGAGGAAGAAACAAGAATGTACTTCTCTTAGTACTATTGAAGCTGAGTATGTATCTGCCACAAAGGCATGGAATCAAATGCTATGGATGAAGCAATAATTAACAGATATTGGTGTTGAGTTAAAGAAATCGATGGTGATTTACTGTGATAAAAAGAACACAATTGATCTTACGAAGTATCCGGTTCAGCATTCTCGTACCAAACATATTGAAATTATGTATAAATTTATCAAAGAGAATGTTGAACGAGGCATGATTAGAATGGATCATGTGGTAAGTAATGAGAAAGTGGATGATATCTTGACCAAACCACTGTCAACGGCTAGGTTTGAGAAGCATCGGTTGAACCACAGTGTTCAACCACCTCCCAGTGCATAAGGAGGTTATGAAAAACCCATCTCCCATGTTAATGTAATTTTTTTAACCTATTTATTGATGCGATGTAGTTTTGTGGGGGATATACTATCCAGGGGGTGTTTTTGAGATGTATAATGAGAAAATACTGATCTTTTGGTTTATTTCCAATTTGGGAGAAGGAATAAATTCAGGTTATGTCTGGTATCACAATGAGAATTCGGTGATAGGATAAGAATGAATTTTTTGTACAAGTAATGCTTCTGGGAAAATTTAAGAGAATTTCCTGGGCGTCATTAAGAAATTTCAAAACACGGGATCCCAATTCATGCTTCCCCTCTCGTTTTCAACACTGATCATTTCTCACATAGACTTAGTGTATTGTCTGAGTTGATTCATGCGTTTCTGGATTGCATGTGGCTGGTAGTCTATTGAATTTATTTACTAATTGGAAACAAACCCAAAGGGGGATATTGTTGGAACCATGGTCATTCTATGCAAGAATTGGAGTATGGTTTGTGTTTATTGTCAATCCTCAGTGGAAGTTCAAAATGTGTACCAGAAAAGTGATCATAAAGAACAAACAAATAAAATTATTGAAGGAGGCACCATTTTCCAGTGTTTGCCATATTTTTTGGCTTGAAAATCGACAAATGAGGAAAAGTGGTTTTTGAAAAAGAGACTTGCATGCCATTGAATTGAAAGAGATGAAACATGTGTGCCTTTAGTTTTTCAAAATCATAAGATGAGAATATGGAAAAGGGAGAAGGGCGCCCATGTTTTATATTTGGTCTCACAAGTGACTTCCGTGGCCGAGACTTATGTGTCGAAACTTGCGCACCGAGGGAAGACTTGCTCGCCATTTCATACGGTATCCAAATGCCTATAAATAGATGTCGAACCCTCCTCATTTGGTACGAATTTAAAGACTTAAAGAAATTCATAGCTCCCATTGTGCAGGTGCAGTGGTCGCACAAGTGGCATGTGGTCGCGCAAGTAGGACTTGCGCGCCAGGTCATGAAGAAGCGTGATAGTTGATGGATGCACGGAAATATTGGTTTGGGCGTAAAAGTGTGTGATTAAAGAATGTTTGGAGTTGTAGAAGCTTCTGTCGTGCAAGTGGTTGAGGTGGAATTGCGTGCCAGTTATAACTGGTGCACAGATACCTATGCGTCGACTTAGAGAAGGGCGCCAGGTGAGGTTGATTCACGATAGAGATTTAGGGCTGCATGAAAGCTGGAAGATTTCCCAATAACTTTGGTTCAAAGTGAGATACATCTATAGGAGGAAGCTTGACATAAATAGAGAATTTACATACAACAAAGGATGTATTCATTAGCGATGTTTAAGAGACTTTCACGTCTATAAACTGAGTGGGAATTCACCAAAGGCAATAAGCTAGGGGAGTCAATGGAAGTGACCCGAGGGACTCACAAGGCTATCACTGAACAGTTTCAAAGGCAGTGAGCCTGGGTTAGAGTGACTTCAGAACCTTTATAATCCATAACTATTGAAGAATAGTGAAATTTGGTATGACCGGAAACTTTTCGACTTATGCTCCTTGGATGTATCCCCTAGAGATGAACCGTGTAAAAATTATTGTGTCATCTCTTTGAATGTGATTGTTTCATTGTTGATCATATCCATCTTATAGGTTAAACTAGTTCTTACCAACGTGGGAATACGATCATTGTTTTTAAAAGAAATAGTTGACACCTTGATTCACCACTCCCCTCTCAAGGTGTCCCGGGGTCTTACATGGCGGGCTCTGGGGGTGGAGAGGTTGTAGGAGATGGAAGCCCGATGTATGGGGTGGAGGATGATGGATCAGCTGCAACTTAGGAGGACCCAGATGGTGTAGAAGCTGGTTTGGAAGAAATGGTGGTCGTCCGAAGCTCTATACTGGATGGTGGAGGTGCGGCGATACTAGGTCCAACATCATCTGAGGTAGAGAATGGTAAAAGGATGGCTAGAAGAGGATGATGGTACACCAAATAGTCTGGAGCTGGTGTCGTCGCTGAACGATGTCAAATATGATGAAAAGTGGACTTCTCACCCTCGGTGGAAGAGGAAGGCCGCTTCCCATGCAAATGGTCTGTGTTAGCCATATCCGAAAAAATAAAGTAAAAGAAAACAAAAGAAAAAGAAAAAAAGAAAAAGAAAAAATGTGGGAAAATTGAAGAACAAAAAGTACACGACATTTATAACCATTTTACACATCGTGCACTGGAAGTCGGTCAACATTATGTGTTCTCAAGATAGACATGCCTAGTGAACATGGAAAAAGGGTAGGAAAAATGACATGTAACAAAAATACATTCCGTGTTTGTGAAAAGTGCTCTTGGTCATGTGATTCTAATGAAACGACCACAATCTCGTAAGAGATAATTATGAAGTACACACCATGTGGAGGAACGACACAACGTATGTTAGTAAAGAGGTTATACGGCTATGGAAAGTACTAGAAACAGGGTGGTTGAGAGAAATGGTATACACAACATGTACCAAAAAATCGCATGTGAATGGTTGTGTGAATAATGTACCCAGGCATGATGTCGGATGGTACATAGTGTGTACCGAATATACACACCATGTATTTTAAAATTGTGAGGTATTCAGTGTGTGGTCGTGTATAGAAGTACACATCGTGTGTTCTTAAAATTTTTCATGTGTGTCGTCGAATCATAACAGACGACTGATCCACAAATCACCCTAAACTCATATGAAATCGTGAAATATAGGGTGTAGAGGGACATACCTGGACCAAAGATCACAATACAGTAGAAATCTGGAACCAAAACACCCAAAATCCAAGAATTTGGGAATGGGTAGGCTGAGCAGCATGTGGGAGATGAAACGGGGAGAGGGGGTGTTCTGTACAACATGGGATGAAGTTAGGTGGGGAAGGACTTATATAGCCATAGTACATGACGTGTATCATTGTTCGACATGACGTGTACCACAATTTTTTCAATATATATATATATATAATTATTTTATTATACTATATACTAATTAATATTAATATGAAAAATGAAAGAAATATATATATATAAACACATGATTTATCAAAAATAAAACTATACACGTAATGTATTGGGAAATACATGTCCACTGTTCTAAATTTTGAAATAGTGAGGTACAACAATTGGTCCAGTGCTTGGGGTGAGATTTGATCAAGTGATCCACGGTTCCGAACGGAAGCCCTCAACCACTGGAGCAAAGGTTGTAATCTTTCCCTGATTTATTATTTAAATATATTTAATTTATAAGGCATATACTACATGAGAGGAAGGAAATGCGCGGTGTGTGGTTTTTAATTATTCAAAAAGTGATGAACCAGGGAGATTAGTTGTGTTCGATCTCGAGTCATTTGGATCTAGGGTTGAGACCCTACCAATCTACCAACATCACCCCCATGTTCTTTTTTATTTTGAAAACCCTATCAATTTAGTAATGAAAACACGGTGCACACGACTTATATCAAAAGACATGCCGTGTGGTTTTATTAGAAGGACAAATGATGGAAATGGGGTCAATGTCAGGATTCGAACTCGGGTCTTTTGGAGTTGGGATATGACCCATGCCAACTGATCCATCCCTATCATGGGTTTTCTTATAAGATAATAAATATAAATATGTAATGAAAAATACCACACACGCCATGTAAGGAAACACGCATATAAAAAGGAGTAACCTCATGCCAAAGTAGGTCGTAAAGGATTTAAACCGGTGACAGCTTGTAACACCCGAGACTTTTATGTTATATAAATCATCAAAGGAATCTTTTTCTACACAACACTTGCTTGGCTTGCTTTACACGCAATCGCGACCTTCCTCGATAGCATGCATCGTACGCAATACCGAGTTTCACTAAACAACAATATGCTATTAAAACTAGCCGTTATGAATAGTAATAACCACTTTTTGAAATTTTATAAATTTTATTTTTCAAAATGGACTTCATTTTTGGACTCAGAATATCGAAATTAGCCTAGGGTGAAATTTTTGTATTTTTCTGAAAACTTTCAATTTTTGATGAATAGTGAAACCACTAAGTGGTAGGTTAAAAACTGAATTTTGCATAAAACTTAATTTTACCGCTTCTGTGAATGGAATTTCGAAAATCCGACAGACACGGTTGATATCCGTAAGAAAAATGTGGTTCAATGAGATAAAAATAATTTTTGGTGAATAGTAACTTTTTACGTTTTTTTTACCGCGGTTAATAGTAAATAGGGTAACTAAGGGTAAATATGATATTAATATTACCCTAACACATGTCCTAATTATATTGTAAAAGTGTAATTCGACCAAAAACAAACTTAGGAATAAAATATGACCATTTAGGCCCACTTGGATTAGATTAGGACATTTATTATTAATTTATTTAAAGAAGGGTTAAAGTAGTTAAAATCAAAGTTTAATAAGTAAATCATTTTTAATATGGGGTTATATATAAGATAAATTCGATTTTAAATAATAATTAGAAAGCTAAAAAGATTTAATACATGATGGTATTTTATTTGAAATTTTTAGACATCAAATAATTTAATTTATTTATGACACAAAGATGATGCAATAATTATCTTGTTAATGAAATATTGACATAATTGATGTTATAAACACCAAAATAAATGTAATTTGAGACTTTTAATGAATTAAACTAATTTTATAGGTTACTATGATATATTATTGTTGATTTAATCAACTTGGTTCGAACATATAATTCTGTTATGACTTTCACAAAAATCATATATCAAATAGTGTCAAAATTGACACAAAATAGTTTTTAAATCAAATTATATATTATTAATTGTTATTTTATTCCTAAAAATCTAAGGTTCGGCCAAATGACTTAGATAAGGATATATATATTAATAATAAACAATTTGGGTTTCGTTTGGCATGTTATAGTAAGTGTATTAACCATATAGTGAAAGAAAACAAAAAGACACAGTAAAAGTTAAATTAATTAACATAGAGTTAAATCTAATTGATAAGGTTAAAATAATACCCTAAACTTGTCTAAATCCTATTGGTTGATAGGATTTCGACCCATCCCCACTTTATCTTCGAAATAAGACCCTTTGGAACCATTATAAACCGATTTTGACTTTAATATAAAATAATATTTTGAGATATTCCTAAGGTGCCCCTCTCCTCCCTTATAAAAGGGCACCTCCTCCCCCTCCTCACACCAATTTGAGCACTCAAGCTCGGCCAACCCCTACCATTTTCTCCTCTCCACTTCCCTAGAATAATCCTAGAGGTCCTGGTCTTCTCCAAAGACCAATATTAGTTCCTTAAGTGGAGGATTCAAAGAGGCGTTCCAAAGAAGAGGTAATATCCATTACCGATCTTTTCAATTTCTTTCTTCTTCAACTTCTTCTTCATTAGTTGTTTCATAAAGTAATAACATCAGTATTACTTACATACTGATATGTTATTATAAATATGAAACAACCCTAATTCACCTTCTATCCATCCTACGGAAAAATGAAATCACCGCGCGTGCGTACGTACGGAATACCGTCTCCACGCCGTGGTGTAATCTATTTTCCACCATCACCTTACAAGGATGGGTATAATGGTGTAATGAGTAACTATATATTATTATTATGAAGTAATATTGATACTGAAATAATATATATATACTCAAATACAATTCCACGATCATAGGAACGATATCATCACTCGTGCGTACGTACGGAATACCGTCTCCACGATGTGATGCGACTCGTTCTACATGATCTTCATTTCATAATGATTATATAAATGAATTGAATGAATGAATATGTTATATACTACACTAATACCATTCTGGAAATGAATTATCTATAACCTAAAGATAAGAATAAGAATTTATTCGACAAAACACGCATAAGAACAAAAAGTTATAAAGACCCGAGTAACAAGTAACAATGAAATATTACTAACAAGAAGCTAATAATATGACCATATATGATCTCATATCAATATGTATGATTCTGTAATAAGTCAATAACATTATTTAAACCATTATACAGGAGCTTCGGACACGAACAAAGCAAATCGGACCTAAGGTAAGGGAAATATCACAATCTCATTTTTATCCGAGATTGTTTATTCGTAAGTATTTTCTGGGGTGTATTTTATCATCCACATCCATGTTACCTCAATATTTAATATTGTTTCCATCCACTTGAAATAGTTTAAATCCAATTTTACCCTTAGGTGAGTTTTTAGTAAAGAATATGAAAGGAATCTTTTGTCGTTTTTTCGTACGAGGTACTTTTTGACTTTTCCGACAAAAGTACGAAGAATGTTTTTTTTAACTTATACGGCATGAATGGATTTTTAAAACATTACTTCAAAGAAGCTTCCTTT
The DNA here is from genome assembly GCA_963277665.1 of Viscum album. Taxonomy (NCBI): domain Eukaryota; kingdom Viridiplantae; phylum Streptophyta; class Magnoliopsida; order Santalales; family Viscaceae; genus Viscum; species Viscum album. The sequence continues at coordinate 1,715,446,519 of OY728142.1, read as the reverse complement.
ACAAGTTTTCAAGTTTATTTTTAATCAACTTCTTTTATTTTAAAGTTGTATGACATGTTATGAAAGGAAAAATGTTTTTGAAGAAGAAAGGATATTTTCCTCAAGAATGGAGTTCAAGTGTTTTATCAAAATTATTTTCCATCTAAGATAATAAAGGGTTATATTTTTATCCCTATTATTACATTGATTTGATCATTTTGTGATGGAATTATTTTTATGAATTCCTTTATCTTATATGAATTGATTTATGATGTCATGATGTTTCAAGAATCCCATTTTTGTTACTTGTGTTATGCGATGATGTATGTTTTATGATTATGTGGCACACATAAGAAAGGATTCATTATAAGATGGGTGGGACCTATATCCCCCTCCAATGCATTGGGTAAAGACTTTATATCTCATGAGATAGGCATGGCTAGAACGGAAGGTTATTTCGGTTCAGTGATACAGGACTGAAACGAGGAGTGAACTCGGTTCAGAAAGGGACTTTGTCCACTAAGATAGTCTTGGCAATGAGTCACGACTAACAAGAAATGATTTTCCATGATTATGTGTGCATGACACAAAGTTTCAAGTTTTATGTTATGATTATGGGGATCTCATTTTCACTTCTATGATTTATTCCATGTTAAGATAGTATGATCTCTTTTGCAGGTTTTGATTTTCAAAAAGATATGATATGATTTTTATTTCCTTTATTTGCCCTTGCTGAGCATTTGAGCTCACCCTTTTATGTTTTCTTTTCCCCAGGTCAGGAAGATGGATATTAAGTAGAATATGCTAAAAGGGACCCTAGATATGATGAAATAAATGGGAGACAGTGTAGAGGATTTATGAACCAGTTGTTTATGTTTCCCAGTTTCTAAAGACACTATACCTATACGGTCCTTTGTGGTTTTGTCATATGTTGTAATAAGTGTGCTTCAATTTTGAAGTATTAACAATGTGTGTAAAGTGTGGGTCGTTATAGTTGGTATCAGAGGAAAGGTATAGTCAACCTTTGGAAACTAGGATGTGAAAGCCTTTGTAAGAACCCTAAGGATAAGTCTAAGCATAGAACACAATCTTAGTGTTTTAGAAATGGCCTTGAATAACCTAGGATAAGGCCATAAGCATGAAAATTTTATTCTTGAATTATGTGGTTTCCTATTATAATTAGTATTGCTCACACTATTCTTCTTGGTTTTAGTCAATGGCTGGAACCCGAAGGAACCGTGTTAATGCGAAATGCGATGGGCAATGCAATGATTGTCCCCCTGAGCAACCAAACGATATGGGAGCAGGAATGCAAAATCTTGTAGCCATGCTCACACAACTTTCTCAAGCTATGAATCATGCCGGATTTCCAAACGAGCAAAGGAGGGAGAAACATTCTGTTGAATACTTCATGAGGCAGCGTCCACCTTCTTTCAGCGGGTCTATTGATCCATTAGTTGCTGAACAATGGATTAGTACTACTGAAAAGATATTTTCAGTTCTTCAATGTTCTGAACATGATAAAGTCATCCTAGCAGTGTATCGTTTGGAAGGAGATGTTGATCAATGGTGGAATCTTGTTAATAATACGAGGCAAAGGGATGAAATTGAGTCTATGGAATGGGACGAGTTCAAGAACTTATTTTTCAATAAGTACTTCCCTCGTATTCTCCGAACAAAGATAGAGAAAGAGTTTCTTGAACTGAAGCAAAGGGATGATGAATCTGTTGGTACCTATGAAGCAAATTTTACAAGACATGCAAGGTACGCTTCTGGTATTATTATCCAACCTGAGAGTAAGATCGATCGATTCTTTAGTGGCTTAAAACCAAGTCTTTGAAGGGCGTTAGCCATAAGGGACTTCAATAGCTACGAGGAAATCGTTCGATGTGCTCTCAAAGTCGAGATGGAGATTGGAGTAACCCATCAGTCACATGGGTTTGATAAGAAGAGGAAGATGGAATTCAAAGAAAAATATAAAGAGCACACGGAAAAGAAGATGAGCTTTTCCTTATGATCAAAGTGTGGAAAGAAACATGTAGGGAGTTGTCTTAAAGGGACAAGTAAATGTTTTAAATGTGGAAAGGAAGGTCATCGGGCATTTGAATGCCGTGATAATGGGAAGAAGATGTCTAATGATGCAAACAAAGGAAGGGATACACAAAATGAACCTACTACACTTCAATGTTTCAAGTGCAAGGAGATGGGGCATTATGCCAATCAATGCCCAAATCCAAGGGTTGATGATGATGGTCGACGTCAACAAAATCTTAAGGCTAAAGACAAAGGAAAGTCACATGCAATTTCTATCAGCGATGTGGAGTATGATAACGAAGTGGTGAAAGGTACACTTACCATCCACTCTAAAGTAGAAAATGTTTTATTTGATTTTGGATCCACCCACTCTTTTATTTCTGAAGAATTTTCTAAGGGTATCACCGTATTACCTCAACAATTAGATGTTGAGTTAGCTGTGACAACGCCTAATGGCACATCAATCGCATCAAAAGTTTATAATTCTTCTCCGATCTAAGTTTGTGGGAAAGTGCTTCCTGCAAATCTTGTGATCCTTCCTATAGTGGAATTTGATGTGATTCTTGGCATGGATTGGCTTTCTTTATACGGAGCTCATATCAATTGCCAAAGAAGGGAAGTCACATTTCATATTCCAGATCAATCTACGATCGTCTATCAATGCAAGGATGAATATAACCTTCCAGTGGAAATTTCTTCCATCTTATGGGTATTGATTCCACTAAATGAAGGTTATTTATCTCAAATAGTTGGTGAGAAACTCACGATTAAGAATATGCCCATTGTACGGGAGTTTGATGATGTCTTTCCGGATGAATTACCGGGTCTTCCACCAAATCGTGAAGTTGAGTTTTCAATAGAACTCGTACCGGGTGCTTTGCCTATTTCAAAGACACCTTATAGAATGGCCCCAATTGAGTTGCAGGAATTGAAGAAGAAACTCCAAGAGAATCTTGATAAGGGATTCATACGCCCTAGTGTGTCACCTTGGGGAGCACCTGTTCTATTTGTTAAGAAGAAAGATGGATCAATGAGACTCTGCATTGATTATCGAGAACTTAACAAGATCACTATCAAGAACAAATATCCTCTCCCACGCATTGATGACTTATTTGACCAACTACGCGGAGCTCAATACTTTTCCAAGATTGATCTTCGTTCAGGGTATCATCAATTAAGGGTCAAAAGGGAGGATATACCAAAGACGACTTTCCGTACAAGGTATAGACACTATGAATTTATAGTGATGCCATTTGGTCTTACTAATGCCCCTGCTATCTTCATGGATCTAATGAATACAGTCTTTAGAGACTATCTTGATCAATTTGTGGTAGTCTTTATAGACGATATTCTTGTCTATTCAAAGAGCAAGGAAGAGCATGAAGATCACTTGAGAATTATATTGAAGACCCTGAGAAAGGAGAAGCTTTATGCGAAATTTACCAAGTGTGAATTTTGGCTTCAAAAAGTTGCATTTTTGGGTCACATAATCTCAAAAGAGGGGATATCTGTGGATCCAGCAAAAACAGAGGTTATCGAAAGATGGTCGAGACCAACAACAGTAACTGAGATCCGAAGTTTTCTTGGTTTGGATGGATATTATCGACGTTTTGTAAAAGATTTTTCACGATTATCTAGTCCACTCACCAAGTTGACTCGGAAAGGAGTTAAGTTTGTTTGGACAGAGGAATGTGAAGATAATTTCAAGGAGTTGAAAAGAAGGTTATCGAGTGCACCTGTGCTCACACTGCCTTGTAGTGGAGAAAGGTTTGTGATCTACAGTGATGCATCCAAGAAGGGATTGGGGTGTGTTCTTATGCAAAATGATATGGTGATAGCTTATGCCTCACGACAGTTGAAAATCCATGAGCAAAATTACCGAACACATGATTTGGAGTTGGCTGTGGTAATATTTGCATTAAAGATTTGGAGGCATTACCTTTATGGTGAAAGGTATGATATTTATACTGATCATAAAAGTTTAAAGTATATTTTCACACAAAAGGAGTTGAATATGTGTCAAAGAAGATGGTTGGAGCTGATTAAGGATTATGACTGCTCAATCCATTACCACCCTGGGAAAGCAAACAAGGTGGCAGATGCATTAAGTCGACAAGACCATGCTAGTTTATCCATGATGAAGATCACAAAAGATCCAATATTTATGGATTTACAAAGGATGGATCTTGGAATTATAATGGAAGGGGAAAAATCTTAACTTTCTCAAATGAATGTTCAACCATCTATACATGTGAAGATTAAAGAGGCACAGAAAGAAGATGTCGAGTTACAAAAGAAGGTGAGAAATGTTCCTGAATTCAACCTTGATTGTGATGGGATAATAAAGTTCAGGAATCGGGTTTGCATTCCTCCCATCCCCGAATTAAAGAATGAGCTGCTGGATGAGGCTCATAGTTCATCATTCTCTATTCATCCTGGAAGCACGAAGATGTATAGGGACCTGAAAGAGTACTTCTGGTGGGATGGCATGAAAAGAGATGTTGCTGAATATGTCTCTCGATGCTTGGTTTGTCAACAAGTTAAAGCTGAGAGACAGAAGTCTAAGGGGATGTTACAACCATTACCCATACCCGAATGGAAATGGGAAAACATCACTATGGACTTTGTCACAGGACTTCCTAAAACATCCAAAGGCAATAATGCTATCTGGGTCATAGTTGATCATCTTACAAAGTCCGCAAACTTCATTGCTATTAGAGAGGATTTCTCTCTAGATCAGCTTGCCAGGATATATGTAAAGGAAGTGGTAAGATTGCATGGAGTTCCACTTTCTATTATATCTGATCGGGATCCGAGATTTACCTCGAAGTTCTGGCGAAGTCTTCAGCATACTCTGGATACAGAGTTGAGTTTCAGCACTGCTTATCATCCCCAGACAGACGGTCAGTCTGAGAGAACAATTCAGACCCTAGAAGATATGTTGAGAGCTTGCTCTATGGATTTCAAAGGAGGTTGGGATCAACACCTACCTTTGGTGGAATTTTCTTATAATAATATCTTTCACTCCAGTATTCAGATGGCTCCTTATGAAGCCCTCTATGGAAAGAAATGCAGGACTCCAACTTGCTGGGATGAAGTTGGGGAAAGAAAGCTGTTAGGACCTGATCTCGTTGATGAAATGACAGAAAAGGACAGATCTATTCAACGACACATAAGAGCAGCTCAGAGTCGACAGAAAAGTTATGCCGACAACCGAAGAAAAGACCTAGAGTTTGAAGTGGGTGATAAAGTGTTCTTACGAATATCTCCCTGGAAGAGGTTTATGAGATTTGGAAAGAAGGGGAAGTTGAGCCCTAGATATATCGGTCCTTTCGAAATACTGGATCATGTTGGGAAGGTAGCTTACCGATTGGCGCTTCCACCGAATCTCTCTCAAGTACACGATGTGTTCCATGTATCTCTCCTGAAAAAGTACATACCAGATCCTTCACATGTACTCAGCTTAGAAGTTGTACCGCTGGAGCAAGATCTTTCTTATGAAGAACAGCCGATAGAGATTCTGGATCATAGCGAAAAAGTCCTACGAAACAAGACCACTCGCTTGGTGAAAGTTTTATGGAGGAACCACCAACTTGAAGAATCTACATGGGAGCTTGAGGATATGATGAGGGAGAATTATCCTCATCTGTTTGTTACAAAGTGACGAATTTCGAGGGCGAAATTCTTTTTAAGGGGGGTAGAATGTAACACCCGAGACTTTTATGTTATATAAATCATCAAAGGAATCTTGTTCTACACAACACTTTCTTGGCTTGCTTTACACGCAATCGCGACCTTCCTCGATAGATTGCGTCGTACGCAATACTGAGTTTCACTAAACAACAATATGCTATTAAAACTAGCCGTTATGAATAGTAATAACCACTTTTTGAAATTTTATAAATATTTTTTTTCAAAATGGACTTCATTTTTGGACTCAGAATATCGAAATTAGCCTAGGGTGAAATTTTGGTATTTTTCTGAAAACTTTCAATTTTTGATGAATAGTGAAACCACTAAGTGGTAGGTTAAAAACTGAATTTTTCATAAAACTTAATTTTACCGCTTCTGTGAATGGAATTTCGAAAATCCGACAGACACGGTTGATATCAGTAAGAAAAATGTGGTTCAATGAGATAAAAATAATTTTTGGTGAATAGTAACTTTTTACTTTTTTTTTCCCGCGGTTAATAGTAAATAGGGTAACTAAGGGTAAATATGATATTAATATTAACCTAACACATGTCCTAATTCTATTGGACAAGTGTAATTCGACCAAAAACAAACTTAGGAATAAAATATGACCATTTAGTCCCACTTGTTTATATTAGGACATTTATTATTAATTTATTTAAAGAAGGGTTAAAGTAGTTAAAATCAAAGTTTAATAAGTAAATTATTTTTAATATGGGGTTATATATAAGATAAAATCGATTTTAAATATTCATTAGAAATCTAAAAGGATTTACTACATGATGGTATTTTATTTGTAATTTTTAGACATCAAATAATTTAATTTATTTATGACACAATGATGATGCAGTAATTATCTTGTTAATGAAATATTGACATAATTGATGTTATAAACACCAAAATAAATGTAATTTGAGACTTTTAATGAATTAAACTAATTTTATAGGTTACTATGATATATTAGTGTTGATTTAATCAACTTGGTTCGAACATATAATTCTGTTATGACTTTCACAAAAATCATATATCAAATAGTGTCAAAATTGACACAAAATAGTTTTTAAATCAAATATTATATTATTAATTGTTATTTTATTCCTAAAAATCTAAGGTTCGGCCAAATGACTTATATAAGGATATATATATTAATAATAAACAATTTGGGGTTCGTTTGGCATGTTATAGTAAGTGTATTAACCATATAGTGAAAGAAAACAAAAAGACACGGTAAAAGTTAAATTAATTAACTTAGAGTTAAATCTAATTGATAAGGTTAAAATAATACCCTAAACTTGTCTAAATCCTATTGGTTGATAGGATTTCGACCCATCCCCACTTTAGCTTCGAAATAAGACCCTTTGGAACCATTATAAACCGATTTTGACTTTAACATAAAATAATATTTTGAGATATTCCTAAGGTGCCCCTCTCCTCCCTTATAAAAGGGCACCTCCTCCCCCTCCTCCTCACACCAATTTGAGCACTCAAGCTCGGCAAACCCCTACCATTTTCTCCTCTCCACTTCCCTAGAATAATCCAAGAGGTCCTGGTCTTCTCCAAAGATCAATCTTAGTTCCTTAAGTGGAGGATTCAAAGAGGCGTTCCAAAGAAGAGGTAATATCCATTACCGATCTTTTCAATTTCTTTCTTCTTCAACTTCTTCTTCTTTAGTTGTTTCATAAAGTAATAACATCAGTATTACTTACATACTGATATGTTATTATAAATATGAAACAACCCTAATTCACCTTCTATCCATCCTACGGAAAAATTAAATCACCGCGCGTGCGTACGTACGGAATACCGTCTCCACGTCGTGGTGTAATTTATTTTCCACCATCACCTTACAAGGATAGGGATAATGGTGTAATGAGTAACTATATATGATTATTATGAAGTAATATTGATACTGAAATAATATATATATACTCCAATACAATTCCACGATCATAGGAACGATATCATCACTCGTGCGTACGTACGGAATACCGTCTCCACGATGTGATGCGACTCGTTCTACATGATCTTCATTTCATAATGATTATATAAATGAATTGAATGAATGAATATGGTATATACTACACTAATACCATTCTGGAAATGAATTATCTATAACCTAAAGATAAGAATAAGAATTTATTCGACAAAACACGCATAAGAACAAAAAGTTATAAAGACCCGAGTAACAAGTAACAATGAAATATTACTAACAAGAAGCTAATAATATGACCATATATGATCTCATATCAATATGTATGATTCTGGAATAAGTCAATAACATTATTTAAACCATTATACAGGAGCTTCGGACACGAACAAAGCAAATCGGACCTAAGGTAAGGGAAACATCACAATCTCATTTTTATCCGAGATTGTTTATTCGTAAGTATTTACTGGGGTGTATTTTATCATCCACATCCATGTTCCCTCAATATGTAATATTGTTTCCATCCACTTTCAATAGTTTAAATCCAATTTTACCCTTAGGTGAGTTTTTAGTAAAGAATATGAAAGGAATCTTTTGTCGTTTTTCCGTACGAGGTACTTTTTGACTTTTCCGACAAAAGTACGAAGAATTTTTTTTAACTTATACGGCATGAATGGATTTTTAAAACATTACTTCAAAGAAGCTTCCTTTACAAGTTTTCAAGTTTATTTTTAATCAACTTTTTTTATTTTAAAGTTGTATGACATGTTATGAAAGGAAAAATGTTTTTGAAGAAGAAAGGATATTTTCCTCAAGAATGGAGTTCAAGTGTTTTATCAAAATTATTTTCCATCTAAGATAATAAAGGGTTATATTTTTATCCCTATTATTACATTGATTTGATCATGTTGTGATGGAATTATTTTTATGAATTCCTTTATCTTATATGAATTGATTTATGATGTCATGATGTTTCAATAATCCCATTTTTGTTACTTGTGTTATGCGATGATGTATGTTTTATGATTATGTGGCACACATAAGAAAGGATTCATTATAAGATGGGTGGGACCTATATCTCTCTCCAATGCATTTGGTAAAGACTTTATATCTCATGAGATAGACATGGCTGGAACGGAAGTTTATTTCGGTTCAGTGATACAGGACTGAAACGAGGAGTGAACTCGGTTCAGAAAGGGACTTTGTCCACTAAGATAGTCTTGGCAATGAGTCATGACTAACAAGAAATGATTTTCCATGATTATGTGTGCATGCCACAAAGTTTCAAGTTTTATGTTATAATTATGGGGATCTCATTTTCACTTCTATGATTTATTCCATGTTAAGATAGTATGATCTCTTTTGCAGGTTTTGATTTTCAAAAAGATATGATATGATTTTTATTTCCTTTATTTTCCCTTGCTGAGCATTTGAGCTCACCCTTTTATGTTTTCTTTTCCCCAGGTCAGGAAGATGGATATTAAGTAGAATATTCTAAAAGGGACCCTAGATATGATGAAATAAATGGGAGACACTGTAGAATATTTATGAACCAGTTGTTTATGTTTCCCAGTTTCTAAAGACACTATACCTATACGGTCCTTTGTGGTTTTGTCATATGTTGTAATAAGTGTGCTTCAATTTTGAAGTATTAACAATGTATGTAAAGTGTGGGTCATTATACAGCTCGGATAAACTCTAGTGACATTACCATAGATACTTGCATCATCCCTATTTATTACTTAGTTAAATTATATATTTATAACAACAGATAAAAAATAGAAATAAGTACACGCTACGTGGATAAGTGGTAGATAGTGTGTATCCGCTGGGTTGCCTCCTAGGAAGCACCATTGTTTTAGGTCTTTGGCTCGACCAAAATACCTATCCTTCTTTGAGATGTATGGTGGAAAGTGTTGCCACCGTCTCCTCCATGTGATGGAAAATCATCAGTCATTGTCCATTCACCTTGAACATTTTACCATCATCTCCAAAAATTTCCACCGCTCTATGATGGAATACTCATATCACTCAGAATGGTCCTGTCCATCTACAATTTAATTTCACTAGGAACAACTGAAGTCGAGAGTTAAAAACGAGTTCATGATCACCATGTTAGAATGTTTATCATGAAATCATCTGGTCGTTTATTGCTCTTGACTTCTCCCTACACAGCATGTCGTTCTTATATGCCTGTAATCGGATTTCATCTTGTTCCAGTAGTTGGAACTTCTGCTTCTCTTTAGCTACCTTCAAATCAATATTTAGGGACTTGATGGCCCAGTAATCTTGGTTCTCCATCTCTACTAGTATATGGCATGTCTTTCCATAGATGTGGTTGAATAGGGACATCCCCAGTGGTGTTTTGAAAGTAGAACTATCTTCCCACAAAGATTTTTCTAACTTCCTGGACCAGTCTTTCTGTGAAGTGTTCACTATTTTCCTCGTGGTGTCATTCTGCTTCCTTTAATCCACACATACTCTCTATCATGTGATAGTTCATGTGTTGATGAACTCATTCTTATCATTTTAAATCATAGTGATACCCCCCCTTTTAGGTACCACTTGTAGGTTACTCACCCACGAACAATATGACATTTGATAAATGATGCCTACATCCAACAACATAATTACCTCATTCTTCACAACATCCTTCATGGAGGGGGGGGGGGGGGTCAGGCGTCGCTGTGGTTACTGAGATTGATTCTAACCTTCTTCGAGAAGAACCTTGTGGGTGAAAGGGGTATGGCTAATGCCTTTCAAATCCGCAACTGTCCACCCAACAACATGCTAGTGGTATTTCAAAACCTGTTGAATTTTATCCTCCTGATCCTGTGATAGTGATGCTCTATGTATGATAGGAAATTTTTGAATGTTTCCCTAACATCATTACTTCAATGAAGATATAAGATGATTCAGATAGAGTTGAGGTGTCTTTAGAATTTAAGTTGCAAGAGGTTGCACTTTTTCCCACTACAGAATATCGGGTATAACCACACATTGCCAGTAGTGGCCGCCCTCGCTGTCTAAGAATTTGAGGTCCTCCAGTGCTTCGTCTGGTTGAATGTTTGGAATAAAAAAGTCATCTGAGGTAAAATAACATAAAATATCATCCCTTTCACTGCTAGAGAGAGCATCCATGGTGGTCACTACAGAACATCACTCAAGCGCTGACAATGATTCATGCATGACAGCTCTGAGGACATTGTAGGAGTCACTCTCGTCTCCTACCCGAAAAAAATCAGTTGCTCTACTGCACATAGATCAGTACCTTTCTGGTGGCCAATAATGGACTTACCAAAATTATAGGATCCTCTTGGTCTTCCTCCATGTCGAGGATGATTAAATCTGTTGGTAGGATCAGCTTACCCACCTTGACCAGCACATATTCCAGTATCCCCTTCAGATATTTGATGGATCGGTCTACAAGATGAAGGGCTACTTAGGTAGGCATCAGATCGATGAGCCCTAGATTTTTAAAAACACTAATGGGCATGAGGTTGACACTATCCCCTAAGTCACAGAGGGCCTTACCAAACTCACATGATGAAATAGTGTATGGAATAATTATGCTACCTAGATCCTAGAGTCGGGGAGGAATAAATTGATGGATGATTTTCGAACACTCCTTAGTCAGTTAAATAGTACCCAGATTCTCCATCATTCTTTTTTGGAGAGGTCATCCTTCATAAATTTCACATATCTTGGTATTTCCATTAGTGCCTCTTCAAAAAGAGTACTGATGTGCATCTTCCTGAACACGTCTGTAAATTTTCTGAACTGGTGGTCCAGCTTTCTCAGCTTCATCCTCTCTAGAATGGGTAAGGTAGGCACAAAGGGTTTTACAACCTCTTTTCCTTTACATTGTGAAGCCTCCTTCCATGGGATTATATTTTAGGAGGGGATTGTAACTGTACCTTCGTTATCAGCAGGGGGTGTGTGTGCACATAGCTATGCTGATTGTTTCTGTTGTAGCTCCCATCCACTCCGTAGTGTGACGAAATGGGCCTCCTCCATTGGGTTTTACTCAGTGTTACTCAGCAGTGTACTAGGTTGCCTCCCTGATAGTTGGTTTCCAGCTAGGAAATTTGGATCACCGGGCCACAAATGGAAGTCTTCTGATTCTGGAATCTGGTCTCAGCAGTAGGTAAAAATTTGTTTATCATATCCTTTAACATTGAGGTATTCTCTTACCGAGGTGGTTTTATAGCTTGTGGAGGTGGTGGAATCTGCTGCTACTGTGGGTGAGGGTTTTGATACCCTTGCAACTAATAAGATTCCTAATGAGGCTGTTATGCCTCAGGAACTGGTTCGGATAAACACTCTGACAGTAGCAGGGTGGTCACTGTGGTGGAGGATTCTGCTATTGTTGGACCCAGCCTGTGTTTAATTGATCATGAAAAGCCAGGTTCTGGTACTACTGGTACTGTTTTGGCCCATAGTTTTGGTCCACATAGCTCACCTCGCTCGTCAAAGGGCCGCTTACAGAACCTGTGCATTCTCCCAGGATGTGGTTATCACCACATTCACTGCACGCCGGATGGTTTGCCACATGTACTTGGGATGCAACCTTCAGATTGAGTGCGTTGATATTTTTGGACACAGCATCCAACTGGGCTGCTAGAAGAGTTGTGGCATCAATATTATGCATACCTAGTTTCAGTGTTCCCTGCTCATAATTCTAATAGAAGATTTTGGTTGACATGTCTTCCAGTAGTTCGAAAGGCTCTTTGTGGGACTTCCACATAACTGTACCCACATCCGCAGAATCCACCACAGACTTTGTAATCATTGTTAGTCCACCATACAAGTTTTTTACTTTCATCCAAAGTGGGAGTCCAAGGTGTGGGAATTTGCGCAATATCTCTTTCAAGTGCTCCAATGATTCGTACAATGACTCTGATTCGTGCTCTAGGAAGTTGTGTATTTCATTCCGCAGAGTCACCGACTTTGAGGATGTGAGATATTTAGACCGAAACGACTATTCTAGCTTCTCCCATGTGATGATAGATCATTGTGGAAAACTTTTAGTCTAGAATTTCTCTTTATCCCTTAGAGAGAAGGGAGAAGGGGAAGAAAAATGGAATCTCTGGACACTCCGTGGTAGCTGAATTTTTTGCAGACCTCCAGAAAATATGAGAGATGGGCATTAGCGTCCTCTCTAGGCAAGCCACCAAACTAAACGATATTCTGGATTAGCTACATTATGGAAGGCTTTATCTCGATGTGGTGGGCCTGCACCAGGGGATGGAAAATCACCGTGTCAGCTCAGTGAATATATTGAGGGATGTACTCTATAAGAGTATAGCGTGGAGGTGGCTACTGAGGGAGTGGAGGTGGCATGTATTGTTGGTCCAAATGGGAGAAGTACGACCCATGACCTGGATGTACAAATTGCATCCAATCAAGTTGGAACTGTTGGAGCTGATGTGGGAAATACCCTGAAGCAAGTGGAGCTTGCTGGTTCTGGTTCTCATCTAGACCAAACGGTTGTTCAACTCCATAGATGGTGACTGGATTTCCTTCTTTGTTCTGTTCCATTGGATTGTTTTGGTTGTGCTCAGCCATGAGTTCTCGTTGGTGCCTTAAGAGAGTTCGTTCGATTTCTAGGTCAACTGGGAGAAACCCCGATGACTCAGTGTTCTTTGAATGAGTGAGGTGGCCACTCATAAACATATATACCTACATAATAAAAAAACAAAAGGTGTAAATGAGAAAGAAGAAAGATAACCAGAAATGAGAATAGAAAATATATTTTTAAGAATTTATTATTTTTGAAATTCCACTAAAATTTGATACAAACATAATTAAAACTAGGTCAAAATTAACTTTTTAGTTCCCTGACAACGACGCCAAAATTTGGCGAGTAATTTTACCGAAGGTATGTTCTTGGTATCTCAAATCGTTTTACCCTAATGGGTAGAGTAGTAGTAAGGGGTTGATCCACAGGGAAAAAGAAGTTATTTTTGTCTTCATAATCTAGTTTTTATTTTAATCTTAGTTAAGTGTAATGAATTTGGAGTTAATTTTTAATATTTCGTTAGAATGGTAATTGAATTTAAATTTCTATACAAAAATTCATAACGGATAAAAAAATAAGGAAAATTGGTCTTGATGTAAAAATAGGGGAAAATGCATTAGGGATGTGGATTATTAAGAGGTTTTTTATTAAATAAATTGCTTATATAGTTGTTGTGTTCATAATAACCCACCACTCTAGGTTTCTAATTTTAACAAAGATTCCTTATTCTGGTAAACATAATACTTGAGTTGATGAAAGTGACTTCTTACTTCGGTTTTCAAGGTTTTATAGTTCATTATTTGGCTTAGTCCATTTTTGAGTTGATGAATACTACCATTGATCATGAAAAGTATTGATAATTAGTCTTCTTTTGTGTTCCTAAAAAATCTACCCTTGGTCTGAAACAGAATTTTCAGTGATAAAATGAGTTGATTAATGAAGAATAAGAAAAGGATAATAAAAAAACACATTCATAAAAACTTATCTAATTTAAAATTCTTTCATCTCCCAGAACCCCAACACACTCTCTATTTAGTTACACATATAGGAAAAGATAAAAACAAAACCCTTGATGACTGATGTGATCAGTAACGAAACATAGAGGGGAGAGTGTCTCTTTCGTTGAATGGTAGAATGGGGAAGCAGTTGAATGATGGTAGCACGATAGAATAGATTCATTCCTTCATACCTTTACCCACTCCTCTCTATCTCTCTCTCTTGAATCAGAGGCCAAAGCATCTATTTAAAGAAAATAAAAGTACACGACGTGTGGAAAATGTGCACATCGTGTGCTTTGGTCAATACGCTTTTGTCATATTTTTCCCACTAGTAGGTGGCTTAACATGTTATCTATGACTTGGAACACAACACCGCCTAGCTGGGGAGTATACACATCATGTAGCTGCACCATACATGGCTTTTACTCTCTTTTATCGGCCACCAACCACTTCTAGAAGGGAAAACATGACGTACAAAAGTTGTACATGGCGTGTCAACGTCATTTAGCCACACGGGCATGTATAATTCTTCTCAACAACCAACCGATTTTGGAATACTATACATGACATGTACATGCTTCTAGTAACATGGGAATGTAATTTTCCATGCCAATCTGTGTCTGAGTCTGACTGCACATGGAATATATATATGTACACGTCGGGTAGTTGTAAATTTTGCGCGGTTTTCCCCCAGTTTCTGTGCTTGGTCATAAATCACCTAAAAATGTAAAAGAACACTGAAATAAAAGTATTTGTCCACTAAGTAGCAGGTTTTTGGTGTAGACATGTTCTTATTTTCAATATCGTATGTGGAAATGTATACACAAATCAGGTGCATCTCCCATCTGTCCTGATGATAAAGTATGATCTCATCAATGAAGCTCATAGCTATAAATTCTCTATACATCCTAGATGAATTCAAATCTATAGGGATATTCCTTATCATTACTCATGAAATAATATGAAAATGGATATTTATGACTAAACTATAAGGTTCATGGAATGTATACAAGTGAAGGAAGAGTGAAAAATTATTAAAGGGGTATTGCAACCACTACCAATACAAATATATAAGTGGAACAATATCACTATTGAATTCAACACTGATCTCCCATGAAATACCAATGGAAACAATGAGTTGTGGGTTATAGTGGATTAACTCACTAATACTGCCCAATTCAACATTATTCAGGAGTATTTCCCTCTTTTCCAACCTACCAAGATATATTTAAAGGAAAGGGTGGATCTGAATGTGGTGCAACCATCCATCATTTCTGATCATAATCCAATGTTTAGATCTATCTTTAGGAGAGTTATTCAACATTTTCTAAATACTAAACTGAATTTCAGTACATCTTATTATCCCCAAACTGGTGGCTACTAAAATTATTATTTATACACTTGATGAAATGATAAGAAAATAGACAATGGAATTTAATAGTGTATAGGATCAATACCTCTAATTTTTTGAGATTTTATACACCAACAGATTCCACTCGAGTATTCAAAATGGAACCATATAAGGATTTATATGATAAATAATTTAGAAATACCACTTTTTAGATAATTTTAGAGGGATAATGCTACTAGTGGATATTCTTGTGAAATATATTACTAAAAAGGATCATTCCATCCAAAAAAATATAAAAGATACATAGATTTGGAAGAAGAGATATGATGAAAATGATTGATATTACTTGGATTATGATTTTTGTAAAAAAGTATACTTCAGATATCACCATGGATGAGAGATATGTTATTTAGAAAGAAAGGGAAATTTATCCCTAAGTTCAATATTCCAAATGAAATACATGATCACAATGGAGAATGTAACAACCCATTATTGATCTTAAAAGTAATTCTTTATCCTCGTCATAGTTTATCCTTTTCATCTACTGGGTAGTACATAAATGAATTGGGAGGATGCATATAATGATAAAATAATAGATATGTTGGTATCTAACCTTTATCCAATCTTTTCTATAGGATGTAGAAGTTTTACCCAATGTGTAATTGTCACTAGGATCATACTAGGAAGGGTTCACACCATGAAAGTTTCACTATGCGATGAGTCATTACATATCATGTGGTAATTAGTGATAAATTTTTATTTTGGAGCACCCGGGTTTTTTGTGGTTATAGAAATTAACAATTTCATGACATCTACTGAGGTTACATGTCATTTAATACCTCGACATAAATTTTTTAAGATGTATCATAGTTAATATATCCCATTTGGTTCTTCTCCAGATTCATTTATGTGTTCATAATTCCTTCCCCAAGAAATATTAGAGCCCTAAAACACTACGGTTTCCATTCATTAATGATTCCATCGTCGTTGCGCTTGCGGTATGGATTCCCAGGTAAGTGTTCTCTATTTTTCATAAACATATTTTTTTATAAGCCTTTTGATTTAATAGATCAACCTAAAATTAATGAATTTATAATCTGTTATTCTATATCTCTTCTCTAGGTTGTTGTTTCAGGTCTTCTGCACCTTCTTTCTCATTGGATGGTTTCATTATCGTTGTTGAGTTTTAGGAAAAAGCCGGGTGATTCCATTATGAATGACCAAATTGATAAAACTTGAATTATTTCATTTTTTCATTTTTTAATTTAAACTCGATTTTAAAAATAAAATAAAATTGGTTTTGATTAAAAACCAATTATAGGGAATATGGAGGATAAAAATGATTTTGTCATAAAATTGGGACCCTACACCCAATTTCAATGAATTAGGGTGTTTTTGAACATGGATGGAATTGGTTTCACTAGAATTGTTGAATTTGACTTTTGAAACACAATTGATGTATTTTTTTATTATAAAAATGGATTAAAAATATTTGATAGAAACAAAGTGGTTTTATATTGTAAAAAAGTCTTTTATTTTTATTAAAACCAATTTTAGTTTTAAAATTAAAATTGGCATTTGAAATAAGGGAATATTATTTAATTGTATTTTTAGAAAACCTAAAAGAATTCAAAATCATAAATTATGTAAGAGAACATGCGAGCATTAAGTATTTTTTGAATTATTTGGAAACCCTCAGTGATTATAAAACATTCTAAAACATAAATAGAGTAGGTCACATTCTAGACAGGATAACACTGATTCACCATTACCTAGTGTTAAAGGGATGTGTGAATACACATATTTCCTTGATCACTAAGAGTGTGTGGATTCCTATATAATAGAACCTACATACCGATTTTGTATATTTGCATGTTTCTCTCTTGTTTATATTTGAGTTGTAAATGTAAGTAAATATTGGTAAACATTTTTACATGCCCTTCTAAATTTATATTAACTTTTTTTGTATAAAATGTTTTATTTAAGCAATTTTTTTCAAAATATTAAATCAATTTTAAATCCTTCGCTAATTTAATTTTAATCATTTGAATTGTGTATAATGATTTTTAAAAATGTACTTGGAAATTTATAACCTATTTATTTAGTATTGATATAATTCCATTGGTTAATCTATTATTGGGATCTGGTATGGATTCCGTGGTGAGACCCTCCTAGGCTTTTTATCTCACATCCTATTTGTGAATTTGGGCTTTTTAGACTATCTACTTTTAGGTTTGATAAGGGGGAAGGATCACTTAGTAGTGGATTTAGCTATTGAACCATTGGCATGGTACTTTTTTCCCTTAGGGAATTGGGTTGTTATTCCCTATTTTGGTACTTGAGTTATAGTAAATCGGGATTATTTATTAATTATTGTATTCTAGTACATTGATCCCAGTGGAGTGTCTTTTAATATGTATACTGAGTGAATGAAAACAAACATTTTATTATAGAATCACTTTTAAATAAATAGTATGAAACCAATAGTTCAAGCACAAAAGGAAATAAATGAACCATTAAATGACAACTTAATGTTGACGTACTTAATCCACCTACATAATTTTCAAGATCTAGTGTTAAAATGAGTATCATGATCATCATTCAAAAGGTCATCAAAAAAATATGAAATCTTTTCCCAAGATTGAATGTACTCCTCTTCAATGGTCTTTCCATAATTTAATACCCTGATAAGTGTCATATCTTACATGTCAATCTAGTAACTCTACTCCTAATTATTAAGAACCCTAAATTGACATCCCATCATCCTATTAGCATTATATTCAGTATCATTAAACATCAGAATGGTTTCCATTATGTCTTTTTCCGAAGTGTATAAGCAGCTCTAGATAAGGGTCGATCACAATGCTAAACTCATGTTGTTGACTAGTAGCAACCATGGGAGGGAGGTGGGGATCATTGTTTGTCATCATGGATTTTAATTTTCTTTAAGATATATTCTTCATTGATAGTGTCAATTATGAATAGTCCATCCTCTCCTTCCAAATGCCCCTCCGGATCCTACATCGCCTTAGTATTGAATGACGACCACCCTAAATTTCATATTCAATATCTCCTGATAGGTTCTCAGAATCCCAATCACTACACTCAATCCTAAGGGAAATTTTTTCATCCATTGAGGGACTAACTAGTGAAATTTAAACATTGTGTACTGGATTATCATTTGACAACCCCTCAATCCTATTTCCCAACACAATATCTACAACCACCATATTTGTCTCACTCCCTAAAACACATTGTATCATCTTACAAGAGGAAGATTTACCCTCCCTTGGGGCCTTAGAAGTCTTTTCCAGACTATTGTCACTAGTACCAGTACATAAGCACACTTCATTTTTTATGAGGCATCAAGGGGTTTCATAGACCCTCCTTTATCCACCATATGTGGATTCTCAGATTTGAGACCACCTAAAGTCACCCCTCCTCCACTACATAACCCTATTTCCATATTAGATTAGGTAGAGGAGGTTGATTTTCACCTAGATCATTCCTCAAGAGACTAAAAATATCAGTCCCCAATGGATTTACATCATCTGATCCACACCTCATATCCTTTGAGTATTTAGCCTTAGATTCTACACCCAACGGCTTTTGTCTAGAAAAGCCTACCTCAACACAATCCTCCTGTTCAATACCACTATCTGCACCCATCTTATTAGTGAGATTCTTATACCCCCATCGGCATTTTCCCATTTAATGGACCAGATGCTTTCAGAAATAACAAAAATCATCCACTAATTCATAGACCACTTACTTTCGACACTAATACACTTACACAATTGGAATCGAAACATAATCGAAAGGCACATTGGAAACATATACTTCCACATAGAATTACGAGTTAACAGGTAGGAAAATAGATTTAGTACAACTATCTAAACACAAATAAATAACCACTAGATTCCTATGTAGTATACTAACTAAGAGATTTTGAATTGGTAATGGAAGATTAGGGAAAATCACACAAATCTCCATTTTAGGGTAATCACACATCATATAATAGTTATAGGTCCATCTAAAGAGGCATAACTGAGATCCATTTTAGTTATGGCGAGCACTAGACCATGATATGATAAAATAATTCTCCTATGTGAATCTTATTATAATGTGTTTTCAATTGAGCATACCCATAATCAAACTCTCTTGTAAGTCCCATGACCTTAAGACATACCAATCAACTGAATCAACTTAAGGGATGTTGCTACATGAACTAATAAATTATATTAATATTAATTACTATTTTGGTTTCATTAAACTCTAAAATCAATATTGGGAGGTTAGTTCTGCCATTTAAAAAAATGTTTTTTCATACCTAGTGAAGCATGAAGAAAGGTGGGAAGGAGATCGAGGTTAGAACTAGTGAAAAACTGGAACCATCTCCATTGGGGAGGGACTGACAGAATGGACACCACCATAATTAAGCAGGAGTGACCATTGCAGCTCCCCCATCATAAAAGACCCTATAAAAAATATTTTAGTCAAACCAATGTTATTTTTGATATGTATACTTCCTTTTTTCCTAAAATTCCATATTGTCAGTGGAATAATCATTCCCATACACAATTTTTGGGATTCCAAGTACTAGTCACCAACCCATGATGATCATAAAAACCCTTCAAGCTATCAAATTATAGGCTTGGTTATTGGGTTACTAGGTTACATAAGATAGTTTGTGACAAAA